>CAJVRN010000011.1:4797500-6086250 GCA_911728415.1 Lagocephalus sceleratus | reverse complement strand
AAAAACCTATTACATCATGTTGAAATATCATCAAAAGAAGTGCAAAATAACAACAGGGAGATGTGAAATGACTACAAATGGCAGCTCTTCAGCCCCGCTGCTCCGATTTACGGAAGCTTGGGGACTTCTTACATGTCCGTGCCCCAGGGTCTATTCCCATCCTTGTCCTCTGCATGCCGGTGTCACCGACACAAACACATTCCAACACGACAAGTGACCTTGAAAATGAATTTCAGCCATTTCTGGCACATCATTAGAGCCATTTCCCCAAGCTCTGGCTTTCATTACAGTTTGGTTTCCTCAGTTCTATTTTGGCCGGCTCTGTTTGTGTCCTTGATGCAATGAGAAACGTTGAATTTCCACACAGGACGCGCAGCGCCGTGCTGCCCTTGCAGACATTCCAGCCTCATACTCATAATTTACAGCCCACTTGAAGGATTTGTCAGTCCTCCCTGTGCCTTTGTGGTGCACGTGCTCCCTTGTACTAAAAGCGCCGTTGTTACTCCATCGGCTCTTAAAGCGGTCTCCCTGACCCATTAGATGGGGCTGGTGGGAGTAGGGCTGCGAAAAAATGATCAGTGAGATTTCTATAAAAAGAAAACTGGTGCGAGCATTTGTTAGTCACAGCGGAGGAGCGATTAAAGCAGACTGATTGAAAGTGTCCCGCGTGAGCGGATGTGCCAGACTCTGAGAAAGTTTTTGTGACCGGCGTAATGGCCCAACTGTCGGTGCCGCTCGGCTCTGCGCTCCCCACCACTTCACAATGCTCTGCTCAATTAATCCGGGGCCCCTAAATGACCCTCGAAGGTGACTCGCTAGATAAGTGCAATTACACTGGAAACAAGGGTGCTGCCAATTACTCCTCAAGCCTCCCTCCATCTTTGCAGCGGAGATCGAGCACGTCCCACCGGGTCAGTCTGTTTGTGACTTCATTAGCAGGCTTCTAAAAGGGGAAAATGGCCCGGCCTAGATCGCACTTCGGAGCGGAGGGATCAACATTGCACAGGAAGTGTTTGGATGCTCAGGGATTAGGGAAGAGGGCCAGGACGCTGGCAGGAAGCAAACTATCCTAATGGTCCTCCTCCCCCTTTTCAAGGTGACACCCCAACCAGAAATTCAATACGAAGCTCCTGCAAGTGTTATTCAAACGGAGTGACAAGGTGTCAGAATAATGTGTGAATTAGCCGGGACAAGAGGTTAGAATGATGATGACAATGAAGATGATGACAGTTGCCATGATTCATACAGAAACAGTGGGGAGGAGGTCTCACCCACCCCACCACCCCCACCTGTCCTGTCTTTATCTGAGGCTCCGTCAGTCACGTCTAATCGTGAGGTCATCCTTCTTCCAGAGAAAATTGTTAATGAGAATTTCTTGCTATGTAGATGTGATGGAGGGACGTGGAGTGGGGGGTAGTCACTTGTTGTCTGCCAACTCACAGTTTGTGAGTAATGGGTGTGACTAATGCTGCCTGGCAGCTTCCACTCTGGTCCCCTCCCTGCCATCTGTCCCGCGCCACCCCTCTGGGTGCATGGGGGTACTCTCAGCAGGTCTCAGCACACATAACGCACACGCGAGTGCACACAGGAATTCCAGTGATTTAACAGCATCCAGACATTTGAGAAATTGTGTTTTCATCAAATCCAAGTAGGTAACAAGGTCCAGGTGAGGATCCAACATGGCGGAACACAGGTTGGTGCAGTTGGGAAGGATTTTAAGAGACTCGTTCTGGGTCTGTGTCTGAGCAGAGGAGGACAAAAGGTCTCAAGGAGTACTGAGTGAATTAAGCAGGAAGGAGTCAGTGGGAAGCAAATTGGAGTTGGATGGAGGAAAGCCAACAAGGAATACTTATATGATGCTCCTGTAATGAGTGAAGATATGACTTGGCAGGAGTATTGATACTGCAGAGCCTTCAGGGTAAACCGTAGAGGAGCCAACCCTAAGAGCAGGCAGGCGGGCAGACAAAACCAGGAAGTGTGGTGGTGGCTGAACTCCTGCCAACCCTGGTGTGTGTGTGGGGGGGGTTACGAGGACAAGGGTGAAACAGCATGCATTTGCTGTGCAAATGTTAGCGCTGAGAACTTCTGCATGTGAGGCAAGGAGCAATCATAGTAGTAACGGAAAGAACCAAGGAGGACGGGTGCAGAGGTGGAAGAGATTGGGGGTGGGGATGGGGTTCCAGGTAGAGTGAGCTAAAAACACCATGGTAATAGGCATGATGCAAGGCTTTGGAGCAGCGCTGCACTCATGATGTTCTGTATTTTCTTCTTTAACACAGTTAAATTCAATAAATGAAGGGGGTTTTTTTTCATGGGAAAAATATCCCATCCACATTGTGATGCAGTGGGGAAATGTGGCCCGAGTGTGTGTGGAATAAATGAAACTAGGAAGCTATAGTGGCGGTTTAAGATAGGGCATGAATCTCATTACAACAGCTCGTGGATCCTCCCCTGCAGCCGAGTGAATCACTCACTGAGTGACTTTAAATTGGTCTCCAATGAAGTAGGAATTGATCCATGGCCTTGATCCTGTTCTCAGAGGGGGTTGGAACTGTAATCTAAGACTTGTGGCATCGCTTAAACTGTAGAGGAGGGGATTTACTCTCATTATTATTCATCTGTAAAGAAAGAAAGTGGTCTCTCTGGTTACCTTAGAGCCATTAGTTTTGAGTGATTATTTGTTGGATGTAAGCTAAAATATTAATGCAATATAAAAAACAACTCGGATCAGACTGGGTGGCCTTTTGATGGTGTTTTCACGATTAAGTATGAGAGATTTTACTTTGCATTGCTGCGAGTGTGAGCTTCAAATGAAGCAGCTTTGACTGAAGGATTGTCACGTTAAAAAAAAAAAAAAAAAAATCACTACAACCCTGCAAGGTGTGCACAGCTGATGATTCATTATTTAGAGGTGTTTCGAGCCACTCGAAGCAGTCTCATGGTTGGCCAGCTGAAACCTCGGCTGATGTGGATGGCGCAGAGCTGCAGGATCAGCACCATGGACAGAGCCTCAGTATGCGAGGCGCTGTCCATGCTGCAACAAACAAATGGGGTTGATCAAACCTATCAAGGCATCATTACACAGACGTCAATTTATATTTGAAATCACAATAGATTCAATTTCAAAACCCTTTTAAAAACAATGAGTTAGAAGGATTTTGTTTCTCATACAAACAATAATAACCAAATACTCATCCTAGCACAGTCACACATCTCATCCTATTTCTGCTAAACAGAAAGATAAATAACAATAGCATTCATATAGCACCTATCTATTTATTGCATACACACTAAAGAACTGTCTGGTTTTCTCATTGGTCCTCGCAGCTCATTATAAAGCACATGGATGGCGTCTCTGCTCCACCTTGTGAGCAATGCAGCAGCTCTGCCCTGCATCCAAAAACGGATTTGTCACGGATATTTTCAGGGTCACTCTGTTGGTCTATAATCTCATTTAGAGCAAATGAAATAAACATATCCATGGGAATTGGGCACAGTTATTTCCAAAGGGTGCAAATTGATTTCTTGCAGAGCTGGACCAGTTGTGCAACAGGAAGACACTCCGTGAGTAGAGCCTGTCTGGACCTTTTCTTTATCAGTTTACCGAAGGAATTTTGAAACACCCACTGCTGCTCTATGAGGCAGTAACACTCTGCATAAAATACACAGATAATTTCATTCAGCATCAGGGCTGCATTTCAAACTTATGGGCCATTATTTGAATCGTTCAAAAGGATGCTGCTATGGCAACTGTGGAAATCCATTTCTTACATTGTGGGCCTTTCATGCCGCTTTACTGAAGCTTCTGAACAAAATATAGTTCTCTGTCATATCAGACCACATCTATACACACTCTGTACTGGACCAGTCTACTGAGGACACACTAACATGGTGACTGAACATGGTATATGCTTTATTTTATTAATGATCACACCTTGCCTGATTTGTCTCGACAATCTATGCATATGATTAATAACGGTGTAGTTAAGATCATGTTACTCAAAATTTTGTTGCGTTTAAACAGAGATATAAGATGGCATATCTTGGACTTTTCTTATGTTGCTACTCAAAAATCAAGGAAAATAGTTCTTAACAAAAGCAAGCTAAACAAAAACACTGTGAGATTGACACCAAAATTGCAACATGTCATCAGGTGTTTACCAACACCTTTTACTGTTGCTACTCTGCCCAGCTCTGTGTGTCTGGATCAATGGAAAGTGCGACCTGGGATGTGTGATAAAAATGGCTTTTTGTGCAACATCACATTACCCATACAGACCAGTCACTGCTATGGATGATTCCTGTCTTTTTAACTGCAACACACAGACACTTTCTTAAAGTTATATAAAATCAGCCTCATGGCTTTACGTTCAGCTGATTGTGGAGTTCAGCACTGTGTTTAGGACTTTATAATCTCCGCATATAAAATTCCTCACAGAAGAGTTTAGAAGTAAGTCTAATCGATAGTAATTCAGATGAAGCCAGAGGGAAGAGAGTTAATTATCTCAAGGTTCTGAAGTGTAATTGAACAGATGTCTACAAAAATCGGTCACAACACCATCACTGCACCAGCTGAAAAACTTCCCAGACCTCTGTAAGCAAGAGAGGGACAGACGGGCAGAAAGAGAGAATTATTCTATGGTCTTTAGAAAATATAATACTGTTGGAGAACATAACGAAGCACCCCAGAGACGCGGGGAAGGCAATTAACCTTTGAGCTCTCTCAAGCACTAGCCATACGTTGCCTTGCACTGGCTAGTTTCAAATGCTTAACCCTCCCAGAACCTTGATTTGCAGCCATCGGAGCCTATTTTGAATTGTGTTAGCTTGGTTCTGTCATACATCATTCATACCCTGTGGTCTCAGCACCAGCATGGCTCTCATCTGTGTGGAGCCCTCCAGCCAAAGGCTGCTGCTGGTGATAAGAAGATGGCAGAGCCGGCGCCGACGAGTGGCATCTTCCCTCCATCACTTCTCTCATTTCATTTCCCTGCTTTAAAGAGGAGACATCAGGATGCGTTGGCCTCGGGCTACTTCCCTACCTCCATGCTGCTTCACGATTCACTTCACCTCTCTTTGGCGCTCTATAGCTCCCTCTTGCTACGTGTGTGTGTGTGTGTTTAGGTGTGTGTGTGTGTGTGTGTGTGTGTGTGTGTGTGTGTGTGTGTGTGTGTGTGTGTGTGTGTGTGTGTGTGTGTGTGCATACATGTACAGCTGCTCAGAAATCTACAGGTTGAATTAAAAAAATTCCCCCCCCCCACATTAAAGTGCATGCAGCATCTCTAGTATGAGTCATGGGCCACAAATAAAAACTATCAATGCAGTCACTCAAAGGTCAAGCAACGCTCCACCTCATTTCTAATCCAAGTCCCTTTTTACTCTCACATGGATTCGGACGGGGCAGGATAATATGACCCCTCAAAATCTATCTCTGTGTACAGTAATTATAATAAAATGAATAACATTATGCAACAAAATCTGCCTTCATTAAACTCCCTTTGGCACTCGTTGCTATACCTCCACTTATTAGTAAAAGCAGCCAGCTATGTCACCATATGTCTCTGCTTTTTATTCTTAAATAGAAGTGAAGCGCAGACCTCTGTTGAGAGTGCCACTGTTGGTATTTAGCCTTTTTTTTTGCACGCGCGGTTGAAAACATACCTGTAAAGTGCACATTCCTGCTCTTGCTTCCTAAATGCCACATGGGAGGGGGCTCTTTCTCAAAATCTCCCTTTTTCACCCCAGACAGGGGTCTGTTTGCTTCCTCAGAATAATTGCTCTTTTTGAAAATGCGTTCATTCATCACGCTAGTAAACGTACCGACAGGCAAAATAACGCTGAAGTTTGTACCCCGCCGGAGGAGTATGTTTTGATCCCGGGCTTTCAAAACGGGGGCAGCAGGCGCTTTTCTCTCCAAAACCGCAGCGCCCCTTTCAACCGATGCTACTTTTACCTTCTGCAGGATCAAGTGACACTGATAAAAGCTTTCATTGAATGTCTAGGGATGTGTGGGCTGGCGTGTCTGAGCGCTGAGAGCAGGAACGGGTTGACTCACGGCCAATGTACTTTCAAACGTTCAACGTTCAACTTTTATTAAAAGTAAACATTCAGCCATTTCTATAATAATGTCTCAGTTTTATATGTGAGGGCTTGAAGATAGCGAAGCCTTTAAAACTTAAAAGCTTCCTGCTGATGCTGCCTGTATTTATGAAGTTGTTGCTCATCTTTCATGAGATCATATCAAATTCAATATGAAGATTAACTTTCTTAAAATTTCCACAAACAAATCGACAAATCAAAGCTAATAGGAGTCATTATGTTTACTTCTGCATGTCACATACTGTATTTTATGATCATTATAAGAAATGTGTATGCAGCCATCATCTGTATTGTGTCATTTGCATGTGTGAAATTGATCATCTCAGCACTTTTCTCTGGTTCATGAAGGCAGAATCCACCAATCTTTTCCAGGTTTAACTGTATTCACGTCTGAATTTACGTACACTTTTCTGGAGGTTTAAGGGGGGAAAATTCCTTCCACCCCCACCCCAACGCTACTTCCCTAATAAGGGTGATCAGAGCTGAATGGCCTGAACACCCTGACCCTCATTAGAACTAAAAGTAATAAGGATAAGACACCAGTGAACCAGGCCTCATTAGACCTATGGCTGCTATATTCCTGTGAGGTCGTCACCCTGGACTTCTTGCACTTCTCATGACTCTGGTGCTTTCGCATTGTCTCCCAGCTACCCACGATCCTTTGTTCTCCAGCCGGCAGCGAGTCATTTAAATAAAGGAATTATTAAAAGCTCTGTAGTTTGCGGTGCTTCCTGCTCTCTGCATTTATGAATGTCATTTTTCCCCCCTCAACCCTCCACCTGCTCTACGATTGCTGACTCATTTAAATCTCATTTTAAGCATGTCGATGACCTTCCTAGATGGTCACACATTCTCTCTTGTGATAGTGTCTTGTTTTCAATGTGCTTTTGCACTTTTTGTCTTTGTTGGGTAGCCAAAGGCAAATAAAGACATTATTTTTATCAATAATAAAATTACCTACTGTTAGTTCACTGATTGCTTTCTCAGCTTAGTTTCAGAGAACTATTGAGGACACAAACAGCGCACAAGAGATTCAGAACAATAAGTTGTTGAAGAGAATTGGCGTTCTATTTTCAGGAGATACAAAAATACAACCATTTCGTCTCAAGCATTCATTGTCATAGTAGACATTGTTTTGTAGTAAAATGAAAATTAATTTAGCTCATTTAGTCAAAGATATTTAAGGTAAAGAAAATATTTAAGGTAAAGAAAATATTTAAGGTAAAGAAAAATAGAAAAATAATTAGCAGACTCCGAGCTCTGAGCTCCTGTAATCAGCTGCCTGAGAGGACTGAGATGTTTCAGTGTACAAGCCTCCACCGAATGTGAGAGCCACTATTATCTAAGGAGAGCACCTCTTTGGTGGAATATAATAATGTTAAGTGCTGCCATCTTTTTTCATGATAACCATGGTGTTTTCATGCCGGCTTCACCGATAGGACACAGCTATTTCCTGTCCGTGGAAATGGTCCGAACGGCTGGCGAGGCAGACCAACATAAAGGGTAAAGGAAAGACTTTGAGCCAGGGGCAATAAGACTTCTACCAGTTCCAATAAACACATTTCTTCATCAGCATGTTTTCCCTCATTTGTTTTCCAAGTTCGTCTACACCAAAAGTTTTACTTCCCAGACCTCCTCATACTTTTGGAATGCTATCCATTTCATAACGATGTCATCTTCTTCACCTCACTGGTGATTCGGGCGTTAAACTTTTACTGTGGCATAAAAAGTGTGGAGTACACATTTACTTTATAGTCCTTTTCTCTAAGATGTTGATATGAATTCAGTCTTTGTTTAGCTTTAATCGTGTCATTTCTCCCTCTTTCTCCACTTCCTGTTTGCTCAGCCACAGCGTCAACACATTTGTGCTGTCACAGCTTGTGCTCCCGTCTCCTATCCATCTGTAAGTCTGTTGTCTCTCCCTGTTTTCTTGATTGCTGCATGTACCTCCAAGTTTGGGAGCGGGAATACGGCGGATCTGTCATTTTCCACAACAGCTGCATGGTGCCAGGGGTCAACCACTGCTTCGGGGTCGGCTCCCAGATCTGACGTTCTCTGCAGGACACATCTCCCTGCTGTTGTCAGACCAGGAGTCTCAGTCTCAGGCTGATGATTTTGGCGACTGCAAGCCATTATCAGGGTATCTGCGCAGCTGCAATCTGAAGCCATTCGGCATTTTAATGAGGAGAAATCTGCCTCAGCGCCTTCCTCCTTGTGTGTCACATGATTATGTGTTTGATGTGCATTTCCGCGTGTTCCCTCTCCTCGTTTTATTCTGATTTGTGTTTGGAGAAAGAGATCCATACTCGGAGAATTAAAGCACCTGAGGCAGAGAGGGACTTTATACATGAAAGTGGGAAGAATTACTTATGCATTAGGTGTGTCTTTGAAGAGCCCCAAACATGCATATTTCCCCCATTCCTTCCCTCAAAATATTGTAGATAGAATCAATTATTCATTTGTAAATGTTTATTTCGCTTCAAAAACAAGGATGACACGGCCCTTGATGTAGGGAGACTGTTCCCGCAGTAACCCGCGCTCACAATGCCCTCAGTGGAAGCTCCAACTTCTGTTTTGAAGTTACCCAGAACTGTCCTCCAGGGTGAATTAAATAAACAGTAATTAACCCTGAATACACAGACAGCGCAGTGAACAAGTGATGTCTTATTTGGGGCAGAACTACCAGAAGGAAATAGTGAAAAAAAAAAAAAAAGATCAGCAATAATAGCAACGGTTTCTAAGAAGCAGGAATGTGCAGCAATGGTGGTGTGTGTGTGTGTGTGTGTGTGTGTGTGTGTGTGTGTGTGCATGATTGTGCAGACGGCGAGGACATGTGCAACAATGACTGATTACCAGGAAAGCAGAAACACCTCCTGATGCGTTGCCATTGTCAAAGCAGCGACGGCGAGGATTTCGTTTGTTTGACGCGCTCCTTCATCCCACAGAGTTCATTCGAAACTTCACCTGACTGAAGGAATTTAGTGTGATTTGTTGCCAAGAGTGAAACACTGGAGGCAGTAAATTGCAAAGATCATCACACGTTTATGTTTTGTTATGATGACAGGACCAGATCCCAACGCGCTACGTTGATGACGGAGGCAACCTTTTGTCTTTTCCTTGGGAGTGTTCATTATTGTGATGTTTGTTTTCAGTACCTTTTTTTTTTTTTTTTTTGCAGCAGGCTAAATATTTTACAGCTTAAGGTGCAATCTGCTTCACTGTAACACCCACAAGGGAGAGCAGGAGTGGGGGGGGGGGGGTAAGAGCTAAAATGGCTGAGTGTAGATGTTATTGCATCTCGTTCCCCATCCACCTTTCAGGGCTGTCAGCAGCCAGAGGGGTGAGAACAATAAACCCTGACGCCTCGGTGTCACATGTCAGTGTGGCTCAGTTAAAATTAGATGAAGTCAACAACTTCTGATGGAGAGAAGGTGGCAGTTATTCAGCCATTATCTCGATGGGTCCCTTTTTAAAGCCGTCTTATTAGAGGAAATATTAAAAGTCCTTGAGTGCAAATATGAATAATTTTCAAATTGTGCAAAATTTATCAAAGTGTAATTTATGTCAATCAACTTTATAGATATTCATATTTACATAAGAGTTGTTATATTAATATACATGTTTTATAAATATAGCATGTTTAATATAGCATTTGAGTTTTGTGTGTCCATAATCTGAATCCATCCATAATATGACTACTATAATCTGCTTTGTACACAGAAAGTCCAGTTGCATAAATTATTCACACCAATCGAAAAGTGTAGTCTGATGTGATGCACATGGAAGTGGACTGATAGCGCTAGATCACGGCTTTGTTTAATCCTTGTAGAAATGGACGTTTGATTTTGTGGTTCCAGGAGGTTTTATGCATCCTTGAGAATTTCTAAAAATACGTTTCAAAGAACTTTCTAGGTCCTATTCCAAAATGGATTTTATAGACCTTGGACTGATGCACCGATCCAACGCCGATGGTAACAAGCTCACTTCACAACATCCACCATCATGCTGTGACCAGGACGTGCAACCTGGTAAATGGTGGAGAAATGGTTTAGTACAAAGTATACAAACATCAATACTGCACAGGTAAGCCCTATACGGCACCGCCGGAGCCCCTTCAAGGTTGAGGATATCCACTTGAACTGAACATTGAACCATCTCTGATAGATGTCCTGTTTTTTCTTCTTAATTGATTATTACTACACTCTGCTACTTAAAATATATTCATGTTCAGGGAAAAGTCTGGGCTTTTTCACATGCAGCTCAGTTAGATCTCATCAACTATTTATTAGCGTTGAAATTTCAGGCAGGACGGAAGAGACAGCGAAATACCAGGGAAGGATCCAAGCAGATGAAGTAACCCAGTTGGCCACAACGAGGCTATTTCAGGTGGCAGGACAGTTCATTTTCCCCCTAAATGTTTTATTCCTCAATTCATCTCTGCCACACAAATCGTATTTGAGCCGGATCTTCATAGGGCCGGAGTGAAGTCCCTCCTCTGCAATGTTAAACGACCTCTGAAACAATTTGATTATGACGTCTCACTGACAGACAGATTTATCACGGCGGTGGAGCCGGGTAATGGATACGGGCCGGGGCGCGCTGACAGGAGGGAAGACAGTGGGAGCACTGGAGGAGAGGGAGGAGAGCGTGAGACTGTTAAGTCTGGGTAAGTAATCCATTTACATGTGCGTCATCTGATAAATAAATGACGAATGACTCTTATTCCCATCGCCCTTGTAAACATGAATTATTGTCTTCCAGCACCAACAGGGGCAAATGGATCCTGCAGGAGGGTTTTTTTCTTTTTTTTATTATGAAACTGTAAACACTGATTACATTTATGATTCCCTTTGATGCTGGGGGGGGGCACATCTCGCTCCTGCTGAGTTGTTTTACCAGTATTACCAATTGGGTCTAAGCGGACAGGCCTAATGGAGCAGGATGTGGCTTGTTTTCTGTCTGCTGCTTTAACTGTACGGGCTCTGGGACTGAACAAGGCCATACAAGCCACAATTCAACATTACAGACCGACGGAACAGTGTCACCTCCAGGGCTGCGCTCCTCTATTTTCTCCTCATTGCTCCGGTCTTCGCTGTTTGTCTGCCCATACTCCAATAAACTCAACAACGCACACAACGGAACTGGTGGCTCGTTTGGAGGCCTGTGTGGGGTTGGGAGTCTTCCAGCAGCAAGCTGAGGGTCTGTGCTTCCCATTCCGCTGATGGAGTGTTTTGGTGAAGAAACAATTGCTGACATTATTCTTTTCACCTGTGGTTTTTCCCAGTCTGGGGAGGTCAAAGGGGGAGTCGACGAGGGGGAACAATGCAAAGACATTTCATCCGTCAGAAAAGGTGCATCGGAAGAGAGGCAATGATTCGGTTGGTTCTGAGGGACTTTGCCTCTCTCTAAGCGACAGTAGGCCATGGAGGATAACAGATGGAGGAACAGTCACTGGAAAGAGGCACATAAATGGGTGGAATGGGTAATTTCACCTATTTATGTGCCTTCTGAGGGTCCTAATGGGTAGTGTGCAGAATAGCATCAGCAGAACTTATAGGGGAAAAAAACTAGGAAACAAGAACCAGGTGGAAGCAGCAAATTCTCAGAGGGGGGGGGGGGCGGGGCTTCAAGAACAAAACAACATAAACCTGCCTCAGCCTGGCTTTTAAAAGTTAATCATTTAAAAAATTAATTAAAAATGGCTTTTTGAAACTCTTCCTATGTCAGATTACATTTTGAAGCACATGAATGCGTTATGTTACAGTGCGGGGCTGAGGGCCTGGGCTCCTCCACTCATATCACAACCTACACTCATTAACTGGTTACTCCAAGTTATCCAGTTTCACTGCAAGCGTGTGGGGGCGTCTCCATTCAAATTCATGGCCTGACTTGATTGTTTTACACATATCTATTAAATTGATGTTGCACCGGGGAAATTTTAATCAAGACCTGACTTTCATTTCGCAGATTTCAAAAGAAAATCATTAAATTTTCATATGAATGCCGAACTGAACAAACGATGAATATGACAACTTTGCTGCTCCTTTGCAGATGTGGCTCTGTGGAAGTGGCAAAATTGACTTTGAAGCTGGATAAATTTATCTATAGAAACTGAATTTTGATCAATTCTTTGTGAGTATGGTTGAATAATTCACTCTTTGAATTAAAATCCACACTATTTATGTGCCGAATACTTCAATCAGCTATATCTACAGCATGAAGATTAAGCTTTAATCAGGCATCTTTTGCAAACGCCTTCAGTTTATGCAGTGTCTGTCATCACATTTTAATGGCCATGAAATATTTATTTTAAATCAGGAATCGTCTTACATGTGTTCCTGTTGTTACCTTAATAAATGATCATCATTAATCTTCTTTTCAGGATGAGTGTTCTTAAGTATTTATGATGTTGAAAGCAAACCAAACACACAAACACTTAATTGGTTATTTTCTTCAACAGCTTTCATACCATGAGTGTTTTTATGTATATTGACCAGCTTCTTATTCCCCTCTTGAACCACTATGGCATCATCAAACATAAAAAGGCCTCTTGTGATTACATATCGTAGCTTTAATGATTCACGGGTGTTGCCTCGTTTCACAGTTTGTTTTTTTTAAGCTTTGGGATGAATCTGATTAAGAATAACTTAAGCTCTGATGTGAAACACTTCTAGTGCTTGTTTTCAACAGTTTTAATGGGAATAATCACCTGGAAACAAAAGGGAAGGCTTTTTCTTTCTTTGCTCTTTTTCAAGCACCCACAGTGGGTGATGTCGCAGCTCTGGGCAGCCACCATATGGCATCACGGCATTATTAACACCCCTCATGTTCTGATGTTTCCACTTAAGCTGCTGCTGAGCAACATAAGAGTCAACAGTCCCATTAATCAGCTACAGCTACTCTCTCATGTTGACAGTTTAATGATCATAATGTCCCCGAAGATCGCACATCTGCACTTTAAATTCCACAAAATAACCTAAAGCAGCCATTTAAAGCAAAATTCCTCTCTGTTGCTCTTGTTCCACTGGCCAGGCTCCTGCTATCCTTTCCTTTTATGAGCCAGCAGAGGGACTGCTGACGAGGCAGCTGGCCTCCCAGTCAGGCACTGTGATCAATAGATTTTGATTCAGGGGGACGAGTAAGCGGCGTATGACCGCGTACACTACGCCCTCGGAGAACTGCCCGTCTAGGGAAAAATCATCTGGTTTAGTTGAGGGGGAAATGTTGCAGTGATTGATAAAGCTATTCACTTGCTTTTCAGCATTCCTGCCACTCAAACGACTGTTATCCGAGCGGCGGAGTCGATACGGAGGGAAGGGAAAAACTCCAGCAGATGCAATAGTTCTCTGGAACAAACAGCTTCTGCAACTATTGCACGAGTGCCCCTTCAGTCTAATATGACATGGACAATTTGAAGTGATCAAAAACAAAAGAAACAGCAAAAGAAAGAGATTAGGGCAAAGTTTTGCAAGTCAAAGATTTGGTGGAAGGAAGAGGAAAGGAGAGACATAAAATAAAAAAGAATCAAAATCAGCCATCCAGCCCCTCTCTGCATGTGCTGGACACATTAAGGGATCATGCAGCATGAAGCTCCAGAGTTCTGTGATGCCCAGCAACACTAACACAAGGATGTCGCAGGATAATACGCTGATATTCTATACATCACTTTCAGGTCCTCCTGCAGAGCGACTCCAGGCCTCTTGTGTTGTAACACAGCCATGCTTTTGTGTTTTCAAATGCTGTCACTCCCAACATCTTTTTTTGGAACCATTTTTCATGTTTGTAAAAAAAAGATTTCACTTGTTTTCACCGCTGCTGAAAAGGCTAGATTATTTCTCCAAGTTATCACAGCTTCAGAGATAAAGGGAACAAGGCTCATGTTTTTGAATTTTTAGGTCAACCATAGTGCAGCATAAGGATGTGAAATGAGCAACATTTATGCCGTTAGTTAGTGCTGCCCAAAGAAAAGTGATTTTCCCTAATCAAAAGTTAATGTAGCATAATGCTTTTATTCACTGTTGGAATAACTGCAATGTTGGAGCCTTTTTATCTTTCTCATTTGCCTCATCAGATACTCAAAACTCAGTTTTAGAGTAATCTAGGCGATTTGAAGTCAGATAATTTAGTCATTGCTGTAGTGTTCTCTTTTTTTGTTCTGTGAGCTAGGTGAGTGGACCTGAAATGCATACACGGAAACACAAAAGACAAAAGAGTGAAAACTAAGAGACTCATCTCAAGGAGTCAAACCTTACCACTTGTAGTTTAACAGCAAAGCGGCAAGGAGTGCGTGAACAAGCCGGCCTTTTAAAGTTGCTGGGAGGTGGAGACGATCTGCCCATGAATGAGCTGCAGGTGTGTGGATTTGGGAGCAGGACCTGAGGGCAGGTTGGCTCCGCCCAGCCTGAGAACTGGAGGGAACAAGCAGACAACAGCAAGAAACACAGACCAGGAGAAAACCCTGACAGTCACGGTTCACAGTGCCTCAAATGTTGTCAATAGCAGAGTCAGCTGCAGGCAGATCCCTTCGGGAGCTTTGATTCTGAAGCCCTTCAAAGCAGGATGGGTCCCCAGGAAGGGTCCCCGGATCGTCACACTTCAGGTCAGTCAGTATTCAGAGAATCAAACCCGCAAGTGTAATACTCTAACAACATGCTCGCTCGATCATTCGTTTCCCTTTGTCCAATATTCTTTTAGCCTTTAAAGAGGAAGAAACAGATCTAAAAGGATCAATACAGAGCAGGGAAGCGTTTTGACTCTGTTGTGTCTCATCTGCAGGACTCCAAACACAGGTCCTCTGAGAGTTCCGGCACTCTCAGCGCCTCTATGCAGGCATTTGCTTTCCATTCTCTGTCTGATCTTCCAGGCATTCCCAGTCGCCCCACCATTCTGCTCACGAGTAAATGAATTCCCCCTCGATGGCAGGGGAGGCAATGTGAGAGCAGCGATCAGGCCACTTTAATCTCATGGATCCAACCTGGAGGCCCAAGCCCTGCCTGATCAGGCTCTCTTCAAACACCGAACTTCCGAAAAAAGGATTAGAGCAGAGATATTCAGCTGCTCTTCTCTTTCCATCTGCCATCTTTCAACCTCTTTATTCTTCTTTATTCCATGTGAATCACCCAAATTACAGCAGTTTTCATGACAGAGAAGCTTTTTTTATAAGAATGTTGCAGCTCAAATAGACACTAGCCCCTTTTCTGGAAGGTTTATTGTGAATTTTTAAAAATCTCTTGTATCCACCAAAATTACCCTGAGAAAAACAGGGGGTAGTGGGTCTAGCACTCAACAAATTCCCTGGAATTACCCGAGGTGAAAATCGAGGTGATCACTTGAACTTTACTTTCGTTAAGACTTAATGTCTTTTCTTCAAGCCTCAATTTGGCAAAAGAAGAATAAAACTGAAATGTCAAGAACAAAGTTGAAATATTACAGGATTAAAATAAATTTTAAATATTGTGGGGGAAAAAACAGACATAATAGATGTACTGCCTTTTAAAGTGAGGTCTAACTGAATGTGTTGATAAATTGTACTTTAAAATGAAGTTTAAAATACAGAAATTCTAAATCCGTCAGCATATTTGGAGCACATAATTATAAAAGCTCAAAAAAGCTTTTATTGTAGGACAATGGTTCCTTTCAGGCAGGAAAGAAAATGTGGGCAGAAATTAATTGTCTAGTCACTGCATCATCGTGAAATCTAAGGAGGGTTCACAATTTCACAAAAAACAATCCTGCCATGGGAGGGTCAGCCCACGTTGTTGTACCCCTCCACATACGTCAACAGTCTGATTGCACTACGTTTTCCGGAGATTTTGGGGTGCAGTGGAAATGCAATCCACCCAAATTACCAGGATGTTTCTTTCGTCCCAGTGAATAACTTCCTCAGTTGCAATCTTGCAGTTTCCATGGCACGTGCGAGATGGTGACAGGGATTTGTTTGGGAGAACAGCATCGAGTCCATGTCAATTTGGAAAAGTGAAATCGGGGAGAACGGCGACAAACGAGATAACGGGACCTGAGGAGGGCTCTGTGAGGTGTGAAATGATATTTTCAGACGACCTAAATGAGCCAGATGAGAAAGTCGTTTATGAATAACTAGGAAGTGCGCGTCTGCGAGCCGCTGCCATGAATTCAAGGTGTTGAGGCCCGGATTTGAGGATTCAGATAATTATGCTAATAATAATAAAACTTCTTATATGGTGGTACATTTAATGCCACTAACGCATTTCATATTGGATGACCCCCCTTTCAATCCCCCCCCCACACACACACACACACACACACACACACACCACCACCTGAGTAATATCTGAACGCTCAGATCTGACATTTTCTGGCATTTTTTTTATTTCACAGACAAACATTGCGACTATAAATAAAGCAGTTTAATATTTCTTGGAATTTATGGCAGGAAAGTTTTTTTAAAGCAGCCATTTAATTACAGCGGTAGGTAGGCAATAATACGATGACATTTAAATGACTCGCATTTACAGGAATTATTACAACAATTCTCAAGTTACCAAGTTGTTGCCAACTATTTCACAGCTGCATAAACCTGTTGAGCGACAGCACAGCAGCATCGATTAACCACAGACGCTTTAATGCAGTGGCTATATGCCATGGCGGGAGGGTCAGACAGAGGCAAAATCAAAGATTGGACTAAAACCTCCTGCGCATCTTCAGAGCCTTATTTTTCCTCCACCTGCGTCTGAGGTTATTACGTTTGCCACAACGCAAAGCACATTATTACTGCGCTCGCTGCGCGTTGATGGCAGAAATAGAGAGATGTGAAGTCTCAAGAGCAGGCCCTCATCAGAGCCAAAGGCCGCCGCGCCAGCATGCCATCAAACAGCCAGTGTGTGTGTGTGTGTGTCTGCCTGTGAAAGCCTTTCTGGCAGGCGCCGCTTCTGCGGTTGTTTTGTTTTCCCTTGAACCGCTAACATGATCTGGAAGTATCAACAGGAAAACTGGGGAAAAGACCGAGGTCTTTATAATAAACCTAATGAAATATACGCTCTGTCTGTAATTAGTGGTGTTAGCTTGCTTGTCAGACTCACATTTGGTTCATGATAATGGAGTTTTTCCTAATCTAGCCTCCCATAATTTGATTTCTATCTTACAGTCAGCTGGGATATTTGGAACGAATCAGCCGGTTCAGCTGTTATTTTACCTGCTGGTGCTGTCGCATATTTTACCCGCTACTTAACTAACATTTGTTCTAAAGGCAATTATTATGTTGTTATTAATATTAATACTGCATACATTTGCTCTCACATCTTTCTTGTGCTTTTTAATAAACCACCCTTTAATGTTCCACAATCTGGTTTGATGCTAAGCTACATTTCATAATAATTACTGCAGAATCTCATCTGTAACAGTGACAGAGCGGCTAAAGGGGCTCCTGTCGGAACAGCTCAGAGCACTGCCGGTGAAATTAACTGTGAGATGCTATAATCCTGTCTAATGCAGTGCCAATCCCTCTTTTATTTGAACATTTAATCTGGCACAAATGCATTTTTAATTATTGTTAATATTTAAGTTGCAAAATGATGACGCCTTTGATTGTGAAGTTGTAATAGGTTAGGTTCAAGCTCCTAGACACAAAACGCTGGTGCACTACCCAAACGGATTTCAGCAGAAAGATAAATTCAGCATGAATACCAACCAATGAAAATTGTGTCGCAATGATCATTTCTGTTGAGTTTAATCCTTTTTTGACTTTATCACACAGCCCCACTGCAGCGCGCTGATCAAAACACCAACACGAGCCATTAAAATACACATTTTGTCAGAATCCTTCGTGTTCTGTCAGATAACTCTGAAAGGTGTCCTCTCTCCGAACAAGATCCTGGAACTGATCAGAAAACACGAGCCGTCCGGAGGCTTGACAGACCTTTTAAAGTCTCGTCATTACAACATCTCCTGTCCCCCAGCTGTCCGTCACGTTGGGAAAAGCTGATAAAGTGAAGGAGAAACGGAGAGACGAAGGCGCCAGAGTGTCAGAGCATGTTGGTACACATTTTCAGGGGATGGCGAAGTCTAAAAAGGCCCCAGGATCTAAGGGGGAAACCATCAAATCCTGGTGATCCCTGTGAAGTTTTGGGCTTTTTCTTTTTAATGATTACACAATGTCTGCAGTGTTGTCTTACATGGTTGCACTAATGTGTCTCATGGCTGAGTGAGAGGAAATAAAATGCAATCTTAGCAAAGGGTTTTAATAGGCCATTTTCATATCTTTGGAGCTTCATGTGACAATAAGTCATGGTTCTCTTTATTATTATCTCATATCATGTAACTATTTTGTTACAGTACGTTTTATCAAGCGTGTCCAGATTTTCAACAGGATTCTGAACACAAATTACGGAAGTCTGACCCCAATCTCAGAGTGTGTAACTGCATTTGTTAAAACGCCAGGGCCGCCTTAAAGCCCACGTGAAGGCGCTTCGCTGAAGTTACAGGCTTTGGGATGTGACCATAAAATCAAATCACTGGTGACGGTCTTTGCGCCACTTCAGCTGGAAAATATCTGAACTGGGAGTCGGCAACGGTCCAAAAGTGGAGGAAGGAGGGGATGAATCAAGCATGTCAATGAGCGGCAGCTGAAACAAGAGGAAGGCTCGGGGTTACTGGTGGGGTTAATGACTGCAGATACAGGAAGAGGCTAATCCAGAGTCCCGCCTCATAACAACTTCAATCTGCCATGAAGAATCTACAACTGTACCCGCCCCCCACCCTGTCTCTCTCTCTCCTCACTTTTAAAGCTCCGTAAAATCCAGAGCTGCCATTTCTCACATGTGAGGTGTGACTCGCACTAACAACCCTCGCAATTCCACAGTCACGCCTCCCTGCGCTGTTCCGTCACGTCTGGGACACGGAGCAAATGCAACAAGACAGCGAACGCAACACTGAAACCAGCGCCTCCATCCACAGCTCAAGCTAAGGTAACTGTGTGAAACCCCTGTTGTGTGACTGCACCTGAGAGACAGAGACAGAGGGAATGGGAGAGAGAGAGACAGAGAGAGACAGAGAGAGAGAGACAGAGAGACAGAGAGAGAGAGAGACAGAGAGGGAGAGTCTGCACTTTTTTGTCCACCACAGTAAGAGATGTGAAGAACAATCCAGTCAAACATATTTCAGTTTTCATGAAGATGCTGTTCTAAAAGCATTATTTTTTTGCCTGTTACTGAGCATCAGCACCTCTGACACTCTGGGTTTTTTTTTTCTTTTTTTGTTGCAAATATGTCAGCATGAGAGCTGATAGTAGTAGATCTCCTACTCCAGGCTAATCCCTAGGCTACAACTTTCTACGATTCAGCGAGGGCACACATGCACGTACACACACACACACACACACTTTGCAGAGTTGCCGTTTTTTTCATGATGGGTTTCACCAATGTGGGAGGGGGAGGGGCAACAAGGTGCTGCTGCACCGCGTGCCTTTACCCAAAGGTTAAAGGGCAGAATGGTCTTACAGCCACATCTCATGTGGTTGGACATCCTCAACCATTTGAATACAACCTACAACCAGCGATCACCGACCGTTTGACCTTTGCCACCTCTTCTCCCCCTGTTCTCCTGTCTGCCGCCCTTTCCTCTTCTCTTCCCCTAAATAAACTCCTCAGCCTCTTTATTCAGCCACTCTCTCCCCGATGCTCCTCCTCACCACCGGGTCCCCGCCTCAGTTCCTCAGTGCTGGTGTCACGTTATTATCTTTGACGAGCACAAAGCACCGAGTTCAGGCTTTAGGAAGATGAGTGCAGCCTCAAATAAGTTAACGTGTATATATAATAAGCTCCATTTATTCTGTCTTCTACACGATGTCAGCCCTGCAAGGTTCATGGAATGCACTACGCTGTCAGAGTCAGCCATTAGAAGCTCCCTCATAGGTGCTGTGTAAGATTTATTCCATTTACTCCCAGCGTAGATCTTTCGTCTTGAAGCGCGGACGTGTAGTCAGTGACTCCCACCCTCGCTGTTTCACGCGCCGGCTTGTGCCACAAGGCACGTGGGGGAAAAGAAAAAAAAAAAAAAAAAGGAATTTCCCCATCTGTGCACAACATCTCCTCGCCGAAAAGTCAATTCTCGGCAGTAATGACAAAGTTCACATGATCGCGACAGCGGTATCATATTCATCAAATGAGCATCACTCTGAACGGAGGAGGTGGAAAAACAATAATGTCGCCGGGCCCTAAATTGTGTTGCTGATAGCTCGCCTGCTCGGGTGGCTGTTGATGGATATTATTTTTCCGTGCTGTTTCCCAGGCCTCCGAGTGAAGCGCCGTCTGTTTGAACGCGAGCGCTTGTGTAACGCTCCCCTTAAACTAGTTCAGCCTGGCGCCATTCATCATGTGGAGCGGTGCCAGTGGGGAACTGCCGCGTCCCCGCGTCTGCCGGTCGCACGGGGTTACCGGGAAGACGCGGCGTCTCGCAAACCGGAGTGCTCCGCCACTTCCTCGGTGGCTCCTCGGGTCCTGCATCGCCGACAAATATTAGCCACCGATTTCTCTCCTGAGGGTGAGGAAGATTTCTGCAGCGATGCATCTTCCACAGGAAAACTGGGACCCGAGGGCCTTCGGGAACAGCTCCTGTTCCCCCTGCTGTTCCCGTTTCCATGAGTTCTTGGGAACGCCGGTTTCAGGACGGGTTTTATTGGCGGGAGGGGCGTGAGCGTGGGGGGGGGCGTGCAGGGCTCCGTCGGGGGCGTTTCCCATGATGGAAAGGACGGAGCTGACATCAGCAAAGTGTTTGGCGGAGCTGAGTTATGATTTCACGGAAAGCACTTCGCTTGATTTGCGTTTCCCTGTCTGGTGTTAATGGGCCGGACCGGGCGCGCCTGCAAAAACGCGACTGTTTGCGTCTGAGGTTCGGGACGATAAAAACGTGGCCCTCGACTGTGCTGCAGTGCTAGTGGAATGGTTAAAAAGGAAACGTCTGATCGGACACCGCCGTGACTAGCCTTTAATTTCTGTGTACCGCAAATGCCATGACAGCTTTTTCATGGTGTCGACCTTTACGGGAACACTCTGACAGAACAAAACAGGTCAAGGTGTAACTGCTTATTAGCTCCATGCAGCAGAAATGGTTCCTGTGACCCAGGATCTGAAGGTAATACTGCCTTACCTTGTGTGAGCTGGTGAGCTCATGAATAAAGCAGGATGTATTTTACAGGAGGTTACATCACTTTGTCCGGCAAAAATATTCTCTTAAGCGGTAGTTTCTGGCGTTTAATACCTCCCATTTGAGGTATTAGTGATAGATTTAAAGGGGGAAGGACAGTTTGATCACTCCAGATACATATTGTAGTACTTGAGCAGATGCACTCTTATCCTTGTTTTATTAAGGTGCCTTCAGACACAGTTAATCACAGTGCTTTAAGGCTCATGGTTAATTTAAGGCTCACGCTGTGCCTTCTATGAAAATCCATCATTTCTTTTTCATGTCTAACTGTTTTGGAAGCCTTGTGTCTGGGAGCCAGCACTCTGTTTATTGTTCGAAGTTGAAACAGAATTTGATGAAATCAAATTACCATAGCAACTCAGGTGGTCTGACTCCACCAGGCTTCCTGGTTACTGTCTATTCTGTCCTTCACACTTTTGGAATAACAAAATATACTTCGGGCATGATTCTGTTGGGTTGCCCAAGATCCTTTTACTCAGGTACCCTCTGCCCCACCTCTCATGTCTCTACCAAAGCTCTAATAAAAGTCAGATTCTTTTTGTTGATGCTAACTTCTTTCTATTTCTGCTCCTTTTCTCTACTTCCACATTGGGTCACCAAATATTGCATATAAAAAAACAACTTTAGTTTAATCTAATTTGCCTCTGTCTTCCTGCCAGGACTGGCTCTATGGATTAAATGTAACAGACTCAATATTGAAGATACAGCTTCAGCTTTTTAAAGTTTTCCTGTATTCTATTTCAAATTTCAAGATTCTACATTTTTCAAAGCTTCTCTTCTTCCCTAACAACCATCCTGACCTCATTGACCCGTATTAAAGAAAAAAAAAAAAAAGGCTGCAATAAAAAAAATCTGCAATCTTCTGAACACGAAGCAACCACTTTCCCCTTTGCATGTACCGCAGGGTCGAGTAAACAGAGCTGTCATTGTCTAAGCAGGGCAGAAAAATGTGTAATTTCTAAAAAAGAAGAGGCTTAACCATGTTCGTCCAACAGGCATAGCAGTAACTCGGTGCAGATATTTAGTGAGCGAGTATGTGGGATGTACGCCGGTGAAGTAGAACAGGGACATTATCTGCTGCAGCGATGGCTCTCAAAGTGTTTAATCATCTCTCCCGGGGATAAAAAGCCAACGAGCCACTGCTGAGTGCCCCCCCCCCCAACCATCACCACACACACACACACACACACACACACACACACACATACACACACACACACACACACACAGATGGACGTCATTTTTTTTCCTTATTCAAGGTGAGAGAATTATGCAGTCGTAAAAAGTTCGTGACTTCTCAAACAAAAAAAGCAAGATGGTGTTAAAGTTACATGAATGTCATAAAGGGTTTATGTGACAACAGATGTGATGGATTTCTTGAATATCCCGTCGGATTTCTGTCTGACGCACCAAGAATCTGCTGAGTTTGCATTATTTAGTCGCCGTTACATGCAACAGAATATCCTAAACTGAACACCGGGGGATGGATTTTTGTGCTCTCTGCATTTATTTTGCCTAAATTAGACCAGACAAGCCCGCTTGATTTAGTGGCACAAATGTGGTAGCACAGAATTCTTCACAGCAGTATGAATGTAGTACATCGTGTGGTGACATGTAGGAAATATTTCATGTTTTGTGGGATGTCAGTGTGAAGCAAATTATAGAAGGAATGGGGTTAGCAGGAGTCAGAGATGTGCTACAGGACAAATGCTGGTATTAAAACGCAGGAAACTGATACTCTGAGAATGAAACAATTTAGAAAAATGAACTCAATTAAGTCAATGCTTTATTGTTGCAAAGCTACTTGAAATCTGTGTGTGTGTGTGTATGTTTGTGTGTGTGTCCTGTGAGCGATAGGTGACCTGTCCAGGGTGGGAGGATGTTCTCACCCTCGTGAACCTGATGGATGGATGGATGGATAGATGAAGTGTTGCCGCTGTAAGCCTGTGACTAATTCAGCCGTCCCCGTGGCTGACTCTTTGTTTTCTGCATTAAACAGCAGAACGTTGACTGCTCTTGTCTCCCCACTCTTCTTTGTTGTTTGAAAGTGTAAAATAGTTTTTCACTTAATGACTTCCACCTGCTCCGCTTCTGTTGTGAACAGCAGTTATCTGTGGAATGAAAGGATAATGTTCGAGGCATTTTGTCATTTCCATTTAAGTCCTCCGCTCGTCTCTGATAGCTTTAGACACACATCTGTGGCTAATCGGGCTGGAACTCTGACCCTCTCCAGCATAAAACATGCGCTCAGCTCCATCCCTGTTATGCAAAAAAAAAAAAAACAACAATAACAACAAACAATACACCTACACCTCGTCACGCCCTTACAAAAACACACATTAAGTATCTTCTTGATAAATAGTGCCCCCCCCCCCCATGGTCGTGTCTCCTATTTCGGAGGTTCTTTTTGGAGCTCTGGTGATGCAGCTGCCGGGACGCTGAGCGATGGCGCGTCTCGGGCCCATCTTTAATTCAGATATCTTACAGTTTTGCAGGAATGCAGGTGCACATGCTTTGAATAGAAGATTGATGCCGGAGAGGGAGACGTGCGCGGATGGAGTGAGTCACACAGATGAGCCGTCACGCAACAAAACAAGCAGCAGTTTAGCAGTTCATATGTCATGCTGTATCTATCAACTGTTCCGTCTGGTTCCATTGCTGTGTGTTGTGTTGTGTTGCTGTGTTGTGTTGCTGTGTTCATAAATCAGGCTGTGCTTCTGCGTCTTTTGTTGTTCTGAATGGGTGAATCTTTTTTTTTTCGCCTGCCGCCGCTGAAATGAATATTTGAGAATTAGCCGTGTGAAGGACACCTTCAGCCGGCGTTCCCACGCCGCACTCTGCATCACGTCCAAGGACGCGTCGTTGAAACCATTGTGCACTCAGCCAGAGCCGTGAAATCTAACTACAGCTTCTTCTTGGGTTTTTGATTTATTAGTGCATAGACTGGGGCATGTTTAGGAGGAGTCCTGAGTTTTGTTTTAAGAATGTGTTTGAATCAACTCCCAGCCCTGATGATGTGTGAGAAGGGACATTATTATTTAAAACATTTGTATTTCTTAATGAATTTATTAGCAGAGTTGCCAATCTAGCCTCCAGATTGTACTTCTGCAGTGATAAACAACAATTTTGACATTGTGCTTACAGGATCAGCAACAACAACAATTCCAATAATTCCAAGGTTAAAAGAATTAATAGTAGATTTTTTACAAATCTCAAATTAGTTTAATTTCCAGTCATAATTATGCAAAGTTATGCTGAGGGAAAGGACAAAAAGTCAACTGAATGAGCAGACTGTCCTCCCCAGGGAGTGCTGCTGTTCTTTGGATTCAATTGCAATCTGTTCGGTTGTGATCCACAGGTGTTTGGAGGAACTAGCGTACACCCAGACGCCCTGGAGATGGCACGCCGGGGCAACCGGAAGAGCAAAATGCAGCAGAAGAAGAACACATCCCGACACGACTCATTCTGGTCATATTTAGGATGCACCTTTGCTCCCACCCTCATGGATGGATGGATCCACCCACCTCCTCTCCTCTCCTGTCCCCTCCTCTCTCCTCCTCTCCTCTCCTCTCTGCTCCTCTCCTCCCCTCCTCTCCTCTCTCTCCTCTCCTGTCCCCTCCTTTCTCCTCCTCTCCTATCCCCTCCTCCTCTCCTCTCCTCCCCTCCCCTCTCCTCTAATCTCCTCTCCTCTCCTCTCCCCTCCCCCCCTCCCTCCATATGTTGGGTCAATGTTTTTACCCCGTGTGTGGCTCTCACTATCATGCTACAACTTACATCACCAAACTAATTTACCACCTCCCCCCCGGAAAAAAAATAATTCCACGTTGCCTTGGAAACAAAACTTACTGTGGCTTCCCCGCACGGTGGAAATGAAGTAATTGATGCATTATACGTATGCTAATCAGAAATAACTGTGGGTGGATGGTGTGGATGTTGGCCCGGATGGCATACAAAACAGATGCAGATGAGCAGCAAGCAGTCCGTTTCCCGGGAAGACCTTTGATGGTGGCGGGGGGGGGGGTCCTTACTTCCAGGATCGTCTGCTTCCTGTCCAGCAGACCGGCAAAGACAGTCAAAAAGAATCTTCAATTTACTGTGGCATCACAACAACAAATCCTGAGAGACATAAAGTGTGGCGAGATAAGCAGAAGTTATTGTTCAAAGGCCTCTTTTATTTTCTTTCTTTCTTTATTTATTTGGAATATCCCAGAATTCACTGAGAACAATGAAGCTTTCCAGAGAAACAGACAACAGCTTTAATTGGCTGTAGAGAATCACTGATGGAAGCGCGTAACGCACACGCTCCAGAGTAAAACACATCACTTTGGTGTCTCCATGTGAACAGCGGCTGAAATGGCTCATAGATGTTCCTTTTTTTTTTTTTTTCCAGTGCCTCTTTGTTGTTTTCATGTATTCCCAACAGGCTGTTTCTAATGAGCGTTAGTCTATACAGGAAAAAAAAAAAAAAGTAAAATGAAGCTCTTTCAAGCAATAACTTAAACTTCTGACAGTTGAGAAGAAGAAAAATGGAGCAAAAGTGCAGTATTGTGAATTATTTAGCACAGGGGTCGTGGCAAAGATCAGACTAAGGCCTCATTAAGAGAGATTAGCAGATGAGGCCAATCACTCCACTGTCAATCTTGCACAGTTTCAAGCCGGACAAAACGGGACCCGTTCCCCCAGCGGGAGCTATTCTTCACCGGGGCTCTCTCCTCCTTCCACAGTATGTCTAAAAATAAAAAAAGGATGCATTTGTTAGACCGAGGGGCCGAATGTGTGTGCATTTTTCTCCGCGGCTTTATCTCCCCGCCATTCAAATTCCGCGCTGGCAGCAACTTATGAATCAGTTTGACTTACAGGAAACACATTTGCGCGAGCTCCATTCAGAGCGGCTCATAATGAGAAAAAATAAGGCATTCATGGAAATGAGGTGAGGGCGACCTGGGCGACACCGGCTGGGTACTGAAAGCACAATCTTAAAAAAAAAAAAAAAAAAAAAATGGATGGGGGAAATGGCAGCCTTCAAACCCGGCTCCCGCAGCTTAGTGGCACCTTACTTAACAGGCTGTCCTCCTGGAGACCGGCACTCGGCCTCCATGAGGACTCTTTGACACGGACATTAATCTCCCTCCGGAGACATCCGGGCTTCATGGATGAGGAGAGCACGAGCTGGAGTCCATCTCCAGCAGGAAGCCCCCCCCCGCTGCCACCCCTCGTCCTCAGACGAGAGGCTGCCTCCAGAAATGGAAGATCTGAGGAAAGCGGTACCTCCGAGCTTTACATCCCATGATGACATACGGAGCGGCCAGCACCTCGGCGCGATGACAATGGCCCTTCGCGCATAAAGGCCTCGTGTTCTCGTCTTCACCCATCGATCGGGATTAGTCTCCGCGCTTGCTTTCGTTGATAAGTACATGGCCTAATCCGCTGTGGGTAATTGTCAGCACTAGTAGATCACTAACTCACCACCGGTGGACTCTCAGGCCTCCTCTGACTGCAGATAATGAGCGTTTTTGTTTTTTTTTTGTTTTTCCTTTGTTTTGTTTCGTTTTAGGGCACCGGCTCTGGACGGCAGCTCCCAGCAGGGACTCGGCTCAATAAAGTCAAACACTCACGGCGCACAAAGTTATCCACTTGAAGGCTCCGGACCGCTAACCCCGGGGATTTAAAGGCAAACACTGGCGGCGGCCGCCCTCAGCACTGTGTCTTTCAAAGCTTCGTTCAGATTGCAATTAGTCAACGAACGCGACCTCGCCGACAGAATGTCAACAAGGCCCGGCATGTCAAACACGGTCTGATTGAAGGAGACAACCGCAGAGTGAAGGCAGCCTCCTCAAACTGTTAACACAGGCGGCAAATTGGCTGGGAATGAAAACTAATGAGCAATTACCCTACCAATGAACTTCCACAAATGCCTCTTTTCTCAATACTGTCCAACCCAAGGCCGGACAAACGCGGCGGTTATTTTTAGCACCTCCGGCTTTTCTTTTTTTTTGTGTGTGTGTATGCTCCCCCCAGCCTCACAAAACATCTTTTCTTTAGCATTCTGACGCTCATCCAAGAGGACAGCTCATAATCTGTGTATCCTCAAAATCCACTGTACACAATCAAACAGATTTCTCTACAATCGCAGCATGGCAGACGCTGCCTGTTGGTACATTCATAAATACTTAATCTGCTCACTCCCCGACCTTCAACCATATTAAGGAATTGGACGGCGAGATGAGCTGAACTCAGTGTGAACCTGCAGCGGGTTGCCTGGATCAATCAGCAAACCATGACGTGGCGCGACCGAAGGTGCGAGCTCAAATGGTGTAGATCACATGTCAAGGACCCGCTGCTTGCCACCTTCCGTCGCAGTAGGCGGGGCAAGAACATCAGCAAGAAGCCATGGGTGCAAGATGACCGCACTTCCGGTGCAGAGAGGTGACAGTAACTGGCGCGCCGTTGGGCTCTCTGCGTCCATGCGGAAGGATGTTTGCAGGGAACAGCGCTACGCCCGCCTGCAGCCCGCCGCCTGCAACGGCAGCCATCAGGACGAGCAGGAATGCCCAAGCATGCTTGTACAAATGGCTCGGTGGATTGCCAATCATTCTGCGTTCAGCATTCATTTCATGCCATAATGTTTCCCTTTAGTGTTGTGGCATCAGATCAGTGGTGCGTCTAAATTGTTTTCAGTGCTTATATGATAAGAGGAGGCATCTGTGGTCTAACAGGATACAGTGGAGCACCATCTGCAAAATTAACAGGGGAATTATGCAAATTGCACATCAGCTTTCATCGGCGTGTGATCTCTGTGGCACAGAGGAAAGGATTTACTGTTAATGATAGTCGGTGATTTTGTCCCCAAGCTGATGTCCACGCGGAGTGTGCAGAAAGTAGAGGTTTTGTATTTACAGGAATTTTACGTTCACCATAAATGAAGGTTTATCAGGGATGAGGTTTCAGCAGAGTCACTTAAAAGTTAGACAGAGGCAAGATTTAGACAGCGCAGGCCTGCCCCCCAGTGGCCAAATTTGTAACTGCAGAGAGGGGCCACCAGGACAGGAGCAGGGGGTTAATGAAACATTCATAACCTATTAATAATTCATTAGTTTGTCATGTACATCATTATGTACATGATAAAGTAAACTTACTTGACTTTGCAGAATCACTGCACACGGGCAAAATATTTGGCTGTGAGATATTTTAAAGAGTGATTAAAGGCCCATTTTAGTTCTAATCTAATTTGAATTAATCAGAATAACTGCAATGCGATGTGCATCTTAACTACAAGTGCACGTCCACTGTGAGAAGGCAATTAAACTGTCGTTTGGATGCATTTCTCATTTGCCGCTTCTTCATGCGACTGCTCGCCTCCCATTATTTGTGGATGCGCTCATTCATCACAGAGGAGCCACCCCGGGAGTCTCTGACCGAATGAGATGCAGCCCGCGCTCCGCCGCCCCCAGCAGAGAGGATGGAAGCATCACAGAGCATTCTGGAGATGGAGAACGTCACAAGTGACCTTTCTCAGGCAGGCCGCGCTGAGCACCGAAGCACAAAAGGAATCCATCTGGAGAAGTGTTGGTCCTGTCTCGGTGTTTTTGCAAAAGGAAAGAAAAAAAAAGTCAAGAGCGGAGCGGTTTCTCACGAAGTGTTTTGGAAACGAGTTACTTGCATGTGAAAAGATGAGTAAAAGATGGAGTTGCTGTGGAAACCGGCCTCCCTACAGCCAGACTGGGAGAGGCTTTATTAAAATGTCCAGGCTGCAGCACGTGAACCCAGGAGGACCTGGGAGGATAATGTTCCTTTTTATCCAGCAGCAGCAGCAGATTCTGCACTTAACTCCCACACTTCTGAATTCCCATTTGTCCTCCTGCTGTGTCTCTTGAGGGAAATTTAGAACCGCCAAGGAGTAATTTGCCCACGGGACTTTTTTATAATAACAAATGACCGTTTTACTCTTTGAAATTGAGTGTATATGCAGATGTTAACTGTGCTGCACGCTGACCCTTTTTTTCTTTTGAATCGAGGGGATTCATCTGCATGTTGAAAAGAGCCCCCCGAGAGAAAATTGTCCTGCGGGAGTCAATGTGACACACTGACACCGGGATTATTCTACACCATTTCCTCTTGTAGCTTTTATTTCACGGCAAACAGAAGATCATGGGCATCTGCGTCTATTTAAAGGTGAAGATATGTGACTCCTCATAAGAAAATATGAATCATCTGTCCTCTCTGGAGGTCCCGCAGGGCTTCACCCCCCCCCCTTTGCTGTCCTCTCTGGACTTCTCCTGCTGTTCTGGTTCTGTAATGATCAGCGCCTCTGAGAGGGATTACGGCTGTTTTCCTGACATAAGTCACTCATATCTGTCTGCAGGACATGCTGTAAAAGTGCTCCTGTTTCTTTTTATCATTGGGCCTTGGATGTATCATGTTCGGTTCAGAAGGCCAGCGTTCTCCTCCGCTACATCACAGAGAAAAACATTATGATAGAATGAAAATTGGTGATTATCTAATGCTTCAAGGTTTCTAACTGCAGATAATTGAACTTTGGTGGTTTGAGATTGCAGCCATTGCCCTTCTTTTGCACAGTCTTGTGGTTTCTGGGTTGGTTATTAGTGTTGTGTGCCTTCATATCGATCCATGAGGTAGAGGAGAAAACAGTGCCCCTGTTGGGGCCCCCTGTATATGAAACCATCAATGAGGCCAAGTTCTGGACCAAATATTGTTGAGTCTCAAGCTAGTTTAGTTTTAACCTCTTGTAATGTCATTTATTAGTTTTCAACATGCAACATGCTAAATTTTAACACATCTTTAAAATTCATTTTGGCAATTTTTTAGAGGCTTTCACTGTTCTTTGACACTGAATATCGGTAGAGTCGCTCTAATGCATGCATACTAACTATTATTTGGCACAAACAGTTCTTCACATGCTGAAGTAACCATGGCGATGAGAGCAATGAACTCTTTGAAGTCAATCTCCAGGTCTCCGTTCTGGTCAAGGTCTGCGAAGAGTTGGTCCAGTGTGTCGTTTTCCTGGATTTTCTGTTCAGCGGGGAAATATGACATCATATAAAAAGACATCGTTAGAAGACACTTCAAACTGGTCAACATCAGAGTCAATCTGCAGAAGGGATCTTCTCCAAATCCTTTTCTGGCAAACACGGGAGGAGAGTGACTGTGACGCCGACGGAAGTGAGGAGTTGTGTTCTCCAGCCACACAAAATGTGATTAGAAATGATCGGCCCAACCAAGAGCATGCAAAGTGCTTTGTCAGTCTAGTTACACACTGACAGCAAATCTGAGATTTCCTTTTTTTTATTAATCATTAGAAATAACGTTCAAATCAGCATCTCATCCCTGGAATCGCTAGTGAACACATCCACCCTTTTAGCTCAGACCTGCTGTGGCTCCAGCTTCTTGTGCAAATCCAAACTAAATATTATTATTCTGTAATCCGCTGCCATAAACACTCGAGCATCCGCACGTTTGTTTGGCTTACCTTGATGAAAGTACTCATCTCATTGTTGATGAGGTCTTTGAGCTCGGCTTTCTTCAGCTTGCACTTGTGGCCAGAGTATTTGTGGAAAATCTGGATGATGGAAACCATGCCTTTCTCCAGTTGTGACATGTTGTCTTCTGAAGTCTGCAGTGGACACATTCAATCATCACCAGGAGTACTGTGAGTTCAAATATCTCTTTATCTTCAGCATTCTTGCTGCTAGACTGGACAAACCCCTTTGCTCTCATCTTTCTTACCATCATTGGAGTTTCTGGTCCTGCAAGGAGACGGGGTAGGCTACAGCTGACAGCTCCCGCAGCAGCCTTCTGACTGCCTCACCCAGTCACAGCCGACACTAATCAGTATTGATGAGACACACGGAGGCTTTCGTCTATCATGTGCTCCATAATGGACTAATGGAAACCAGTGGTCAGAAACTTGCCCAAAAGCCATTTGCTAACCAACTGTGGTCATGTTTCTCCATTTCCCCCTGCTGTGGTCTCACTTGGACTAAGAGCAAAAGTAACCCAAGAACTTGGTCAGAAATCAAAGAAGATTGAAACACAAAACAAGTGATTGGATGATTACACATTTCATTTATGTTTAGTCACACACAGTACATAAATAGCATCCTTTTTTAATCACATGAAACATTCTTCAAATATATCATTTGGATTAACGAATTGACCTAAATATTGGGATTTTGTGGACAGGAAACAATGGTAATTGCTAATAACCCCAATTTGCAATTAGAGTGAGTAAAAAAATGAAATAAAAATATCTACGTTCATTTAATATTTTTCCTGTCAATAAACATCATTTTCCAATTTATCGTATATATAGTGAATGAAGGAAGAAGAGTTTCGTTCAAGGTGCCTGAAACTGCCTTCACCCGCAGTAATCTGTAGTGTATTCGTAACCTGTATCCTAATCCCAACCCCGGATTCTCACTACAGGCTACACCCCCTCACCCTCGACAGATTATTTATTGTGGGAGGAGATTACGGCCGGAAAAAAAGAAAACCTGCTCTCGTTCGAGACGCTCGAATTTCCCATTCGCCCGTAAACGCACCGCGGCTCTCACTTCCGGTTGTCGCTCCCCGCAACGCGCGCGACGTGTTCGTCCGAACCTTCGAACAGGCGGCGCCGCCTCGCGGGGGCCGCCTGGCCCCGCCCTTCCTGCCATTGGAACGTCTCGGTGACGTCAGGAGGGCGAGCGCGGACGGGTCCAGCGGTGCTTCGGTCCTCCTCCTCCTCCTCCGCCGCCTCCGCCAGGTTCCCCTCCGGCCGCTCTCACGCACCCTCAGCCGGCTCCGTCGACGCGGACCCCGGACACCCGCGGTCACCCAAGGCGGCGGTCGGGAGGACATCACACGGTTTGTAGCCCGGGTGTTGAGGGGGGGGGGGTTCAGTCAGTCAGTCAGTTTCGCTTTTTTTTGTTTGTTTTGTTTGTTTGTTTTGTTTTTCTGTCTGCTGGTGCTTGAACTCCTTTGCTTCATTACCTGTGCTGGAATTCCATACATGCTAAGCTAAAGCCTTAGCCGTCGGGTCGGCGTCAGCCCAGCAACCTGTAGTTAGGTTGGCTGCGCCTCCACATCAACACCACTCTGCCTTTGATTGCATCTTTTACATCTCATTGGAGCCACGTGATATTGTCCTTTGGCGCAATTGGGAATTCGATGGTACAATATGAACGTTAGGTTTATGTCATTGTGTATTTTGGTGTCCTCGCCCTCTTATAATTGCTGTTATATAATCGTACCTGTTTTATATAATCGTTAATAAACTAAAAGGTGTGTTGGATTTCAACGCAGCTCTGACGTCACATCACTGACTCACATACTTGTCTTTTTTAAGAAATGCCCCGTTTTCATTTGGAGGCTATATTTAGCGCAGCATGTGAAAGTGTGACCGACCTCACCTCTTCCTCCTCTCTCACAGTTTCCATCCCCGTGTTGACTAAACCCGCTGTCTTCCTCTCTTCAGTCATGGCTGATCTGCTGAGGCTGCTGCTGCAGGTGGCCGAGAAGGCGGCCAACGTGGCCCGGGTGTGCAGGCAGGAGGCCCCCCTCTTCCAGCTCCTGGTCCAGGAGAAGACGGGAGACGACAAGAACAAGAAGTTCGTCCAGGACTTCAAGACGCTCGCAGACGTGGTGATCCAGGAGATGATCCGACACGATGTCGGCGCTCAGGTGAGGGGAGAGAGAGAGAGAGAGAGACAGCGGTAAATGAGAACGTGTTGGGCTGTAACCTTTCCTCTTCTTGTGTTCAGTTTCCAGAGATGGTCGGCTTCATCCACGGAGAGGAGTCCAACAAGTTTGAAAACGGGCTTGGTAAATAATCAGTTGTCTGTTTCAATTCTCTTTTTTGAAAATGCTTAGGACTGTAAAACAGGAGGCCAGCTATTAATAGAAAGGTGTGAGACTGGACTGGTTTAGTAACTAACCTGCCCTAGTACCTGGAATCCAGAAGTCTGAGATTCTCTGCAGTCTCAGATATGAATGCTATGAGCTGTGCGGCCTCGGGCTGTGGGGGATTTGCTCTGTAGCTGAGGAACTGAGACACACCGTTCTGGGTGCAGTGATCTAGTTAATGAGCAGTCCCTGAGCTGACTGGAAGTCATCATGGTGAAGGTTGAGTCGCTACGCGAAAAAAGAAACTCAGACTTTGGACTAAACATACAGTGTTGAACCTTTAATCCCAGCTCGTAGCTCATCCCTCACGTTCACCTTTGACTGTTTTGTAACCGTAGCAACCTGTCCACAATTTCATTTTGATTTAGGGTTAGTGTTGATGTAATTTGGAGATGCATAAAAAAAAGTCAGTAACAAAGATTAAGTTTGGCTTAAGTGAGATTTCATAGAGGCGTGTTGACATATTCAGAGTTTCCATGGAAACCAGTGCTGTTTGGACACATTTCTGGCTCCGGCCCTCTTGAGGGAACATCAGCAGCATCTCTGCCATGACAGAGTCAGAGTTGTCTCACAGCAGAGACTGTTTGCTCCGAACTTCGGAACATTTTGTTTTCCATCTTCATAACATGAATTCCCCCGGGAGAGGGAGGGAATCTCAAAACAGCGTTCACGGAGCCGAGCTGAACAGACCCCGTCGGGCACCGCTGTGGGGTTTAGATCGCTTGCTTTTCGATTTCAGGCCAAAAACGCAAAGACCCTCGCGCGTTCCCAATCGCAGGAAAGCGAACAGACGCCACGGATATGTTTTCAATCGCGTTTGTGCGTTGAATCTCTTCTTTCATCTGCCCCCCGCCGCAGCTCCTGTTTAAATCACGGGCGTTTTCTGAAGGCCGCCTGTGTGTAGAGCACTGTTGTCTTGTGCTGCTGTGTGTTTTCACTTGTCCCGCCCACATCCTGGTCCTCAGATGAGCGGGTACAAACGCCCGAATCGACTGAGTGGCAACCGAATGTCTCCCCAGGAGAGAGCGTGACGGTCACCGTGTGCAGCACGGAGGGGGAGACGGCCGCGCTGCTGGCGTCCGTGCTGGACAACAATCGCACCGCCGCGTCCCTCCTGGCCCGAGCCATCCACCGAGACCCGGCGACCATCGACACCGGGGCAGGCCCCCCGGCGGTGCCCCTCAACCCCTCCGACCTCGGCATCTGGATCGACCCCATAGGTGAGCGGCCGTTCGGCCCGCCCGCGGCGACCCCCGGGCCGAGGTGTAACGCCTCCGGTTTCTCACCAAGACGCCACCAGCCAGTACATCGAGGGTCGGGAGGAGGTGCTGCGGGAGGGCCACCTCTTCCCTTCAGGCCTCCACTGCGCTCTGGTCCTGATCGGGGTTTACCTGCGGAGCACCGGCGAGCCCGTGATGGGCGTCATCAACCAGCCGTTCAACCACAAAGACCCAGCGAGCGGAAGGTGAGTGGGGGAGCGGCCCGGGCGGGGCCCGCGTCCACATTTCCATCTCGTTTCCATGAAGCGCCGCGGGGCTGACCGCGATTCCACCTCCGCTCGGCTCTCGCTCGATGATCACACGGGCCCGTGTAGATTACGGCGTGTGAATCGGGGCTTCAGTTTAGATTAAGCGCGGTCTGAACGCCTCGTATTGGCCTGAACATGAAAGGTGGGTGGTGGGGAGGGGTGGAAAAAGTCTCCCGTGAATGTTGACTCATAACTGCGATTGTGTAAATAAGCCGAGGAGCTCAGCCCATAAACGTTACCACGGCGTCACCGTTTCTGCGGGCAATAAAACGGTGACTTAAGAGACTATAAACAGAACATCAACGCTGCAGGAAGGAAATAAAGCCGCTGCTCGCCCCCCCCCCCCCATCCTTGTCTCCCACACGCTGCTAATCGTCTGCCTTCACAGCTGGAGCGGACGGCACTTCTGGGGCGTGGCCTGCGGCGGCGTCAGCGCCTGCTCCGAATCCCGGCCCGAAGACGTCCCGGAGAGGAGGCCGTCCGTGGTGCTGAGCTTCAGCGAGAAGCCGGTGGTGAAGGAGGCCCTGGCCGAGCTCTGCAGCCCCCAGCGGCTGGCGTACGCGTCGGGCGCCGGGTACAAGACCCTGTGCGTCATCCAGGGCCTGGCCGACGTCTACGTGCTCTCGGAGGGCAGCACCTTCAAGTGGGACTCCTGCGCGCCCCACGCCCTGCTGCGCGCCCTCGGGGGGGGGGGCGTGGCCGACCTGGCCGAGTCCCTGCGGGACGGCCAGTCAGAACTGACCTACCACCGGCCTCGCGAGGGGCGCAAGGGGGCGGAGCGGTGGGCCAACCACGGCGGGCTGGTGGCCTATCGAGACCAGGCTCGGCTTGAGGCCGTGGTCAGGACTCTGAAAGACAAACTTTAACCTTCAGCAGCACAGTTACTGTCTTTGGGAGGGGGGCGGGGCTTATGTCAATCATATGAAGAATCTTAAATATTTTTAAGCTGCTGTTCAGGTTTTGTATGCCAAGTTATAAAGATGTTTATTAAAATATGAACGTCCAGTCTGGGTCAGATCTATTTTGTTGGGGAGACGTCAGTGTTTTTGTGTTGAGCTTTGCGCGACTGGATCCTGCATCCGGATGAAGAAAACGCAAGTAGAGAGCGAGGAGCCGGGCAGCTGAAGAACGCCGGTCAAGTCCGAAGATGATCCTCGCGGGCCAAACGTCAAAGCCCTGCGTGCTCCGGGGATTTGAAACCCTCTAAACAAACTCCTTCTAAGGAGCAGAGGGAGAGGTGCAGTCTGGGCTGTCACTTCTAGGTGAGCTCAGAGAGAAGCCTTATGAGGGGAAAAGACGAGGAAACGGAGGGCCACTCCGGGGCAGTTTGAAGCACAGAAGCCATAAAACAACAAATGTGCATATAGGAAATCATCTTTATTTTGAAAACCAGAAAAGGTGGGGAACGAAACCAGACGTCGATCTTTCAGAAGCGTTCTCCAGGCGGGGAACCTCGATTCCCAATAAAAACCCTGATGATTGTCAGACTGTTTGTTTTTTTTTATTATTATTATTTTGCAATATTCTGCATATTCTGTTATAAATGTGAAAATAAAACAAAACGTGTTGGCTCCTTCATTGAACTCTCTGACCTCGGGCGGCTACTACGAGCATACAGGACCGCGCATTCAAGTAAAAACGTGGAAAACGGCACACTCTTGGCTTCACACACACAGCGGAGGATGCAGCTTCCTGGACATGGACTGAATGACAGTGGTGGTGGTTTTTAAATAGAAAATCAGGCCGATCACCTAGAGGCATAATTAGAATGTTGATCGAACATTTGGTGACGCTCGAGCCTCGTCCGGCTGGACAGAGTTATTCTCCATCGTTCTGTCTTGGCTACATTCTTACTGCTATCGTAGCATTTCTCTTTGACACAAACATGACAAATCCTGCACTTCTCATATTTACGTGCTAGTCTTGCTCAAACGACAACAACCCAAGTTGACAAACACGCAATACACACCTGGATATCAGGAAAATGAGCACAAAAGAGGAGAAAAATAACCAAAAACAATAAAAAAAAACTGGCAAGTTAATCTCCTGTGTCAGTCGGCTCAAACACTTTGTGATGAAGTTTCATCTTTTCAAGATACACGAATCATAAAATTCACTCCAATATCAGTTCTTCTGCATTTCTGTGGCTGCTCGTCTTTGCTTTAAAATTCTGCATCTACCCCCCCTCCAAAGAAAGGAGAAAAAAAAAAAAAAAGAAAGACCTCTTGCAAATGAGCTCTTAGTGTTGGTGAGCTCCGCCTCCCACTCAGCTGCAGCTGGAGGAGTCTGAGGCAGAAGAGCTGATGACTGTACAAAATCCCTGATGTTATTACTGTGGTGGGTGTGCAAATCAACTGGAAAAGAAATCACCAACTGTTGATCTCCAAAATACCCTTAAAGAAAAAAAAAAAAAAATCTTTTCACGCAACTCTCTACCTTCCTTCACATAGCAGCTGTAAACAGTCGATTACATTTTCTTAAATTACATCAGCACGGCCGTCAGAAAACCACACCGCTGAGATGATGATGTGTTTTTTTTTTGTGTGTTTTTTTTCTACATTTTCTACCACCTCAGCTTTCTGAAATGTGAACCACATCCGGCAGAAAACACAAGTTTATGGCCAGTTGAGGAATTTTTAATCTGCACTTCTGTTTCAAACTTGAAAAACAAAAAAAATGGCACCGCTGACTGAAAACTTCAAAAAAAAAAAAAAAAAAAGGAAAGAAAAATGTTTAAAAGACTTCAAACCCTGATCGCGCCTACGTTTCAGCCAGCATTCGCGCGATCGAATACAAGCGAACTCGTTCCGCTGCTGCCTTGTTCAAGAATCACCGAGAGGCCACACTGCCCAAAAACATAGCAATTTCACAGCGTTATGAATATCAGATTACGTCAATCTGTCACGGTGCCTGTGGGGCCTTCCCAGAGCAGCTTCGGCTGGAGGTATTAGAGCAACGCTGAGCCCCCGACCTGCCTGCTAGATCTGAACGTGGGCTGAGATTCTAATGCCAATCTGGAGCTGCAACAATAAACAAACACAAAAAATATAGCATTCGGGAATCTCTATCGCAAAAAAAAAAAAAGAAAAGAAAATTACAACAAAAGTAAAACGGAATTTTGCTCGTTCGTTTGCGGATTTTCACACCGTTTCACAGCAGGGTCTTCTGTGAGTCTCTGGTAAATGGCGAGAAATGCTTTAAGCTCTAAATGTATCTGAAAGTGTACTGGAGAATGGCTAAATAGAGTTAAATCCGAAATACTGTCTGTAGTTACTACCAGAGCTTCACGCCGTTTCCTTCTGTTGAGAAAAAAGCCGACGCCCGAGCCGTAAGAAAGTGGCTACTGCATGCAGGTTCTGCCCCTCCCGGATATGCCCGTTGCTCCTCAGAACGATCGGTCCCGACTGGCGCCGCCGTTCTCCAGTCCTGAACGGCCCTCCCTCCAGCGCCGCCTTCGTGCTAAACCCCGCCGACGGGAGCGAGAGGGCTCGGGCGGCAAAATACAGGTGACGGGACCGTGCGTCGCACAAAAAAAAAACAAAAGTGGCAGGAAGTGATGTAAGGAAATGTTAACTTACAGCATCCTGGTGAGGGTTTCAAAGCCAAGGCTACATCTGGACAAAGACCATGAGAAAAACAAGGTGAGGTGGGAGGTAAAGCACCGTCGTGGCTGGGTGGCCGACCCTCCTTCACTACTCGGTTAAAAGGCTCCTCTTCTGTCCGTCCTCCAGCTGCTCCGGCTGCAGATTCGACCCCCCCCCAAATCTCCACCCCCCCTCCACCCCTCCACCTCCGATCGTGGCACGCCGACAGGTAAGTGACAGACAAACGCGGCCAATCATTAGTGGTGCCGCCGTCAAAGACGCCGGGGAGGTCCGCGGGCTTCACCTCTGGAAGGGTTTGCGCACCTTCTTCCTCCTCCTGGGAGGTTTGCCGCCTTCGGCCCACGGCTCGCTGGACTCGGTCCGGTGGCTTCCCGGCATGTAGAAGCCCGTCGGACCCGGGGGAGGGGAGAAAGGGGGCGCTCCGGCGCCGGGCGGCTGGTTGTGGTGGTGGTGGTGGTGGGGCGGGGGAGGACCTGAGGGGAAGAAGCCCCCGTTGGCAGCCATGTTGTTGGGAGGTCCTCCTTTGAAGATGCGGTTGAAGAAGTCCTGCAGGTCTGCGGGATTGCTCGGACCTGTGGCATGCTCCGACGGGGACCTGGGGGGGGGGGGGGCAAGCGTCGGGAAACGCAGCGAAATTATTTTTCCCATTAAAAATAAAAAAAAAAAACAATAAAAAAGCGACGGCGTCACTGTAAAGGTCGCTGTAAAGGTCACGGCACCTGTGTCGCGGAGGGTTGCTGTTCTTTGAGCCGAAGGAGATGTGGTAGGGCACGCGGTGCGTGTCGGGAGAGATGCCGATCCTCTGGCAACCTGCCCACTCTGAAAACAGGACACGATCGGTCACGTGACCGAAACGACGCTGCCGGGGGGTGGGGGTGGGTGGGGGGCCTCTGAGGCCTGACGATCACCTGTGATGTCGTAGACCTTTCCGTCCATGCAGGCGAAGTACGTGATGCGCAGCCCCAACATGCTGGACTCCGCCCACAGGTCCCCCTCCTCGGCGCTGTGGCAACGCTTGCATTCGGCGCAGAACCGGGCTTCGGCGGGGTCGCGGTCCATCTCGAACCGCCTGCGGACGCGCACGCGGCAAACATCACGGCTAGACTAGGACCCCCGGGCAACTTTCAACTGGACCCAAGAAACGCTTCATTCGGCTTTTTTGAAGAAAAGAAAAAAAAAGAAAAAAAAAAAAACGCCTCTCAGAACATCTGGAGGAGCCACGTACTTGTGTTTGCCTTCACACTTGGTGCACATCATGGTGTTCATGGCTTCCTTCAGGTCATCCTGCAGCTTCGTCAGAAACTCGTTCATGGACTTGGAGAGCTCGGTCGCGGCCATGCGCTTCCTGTGGAGATATGAGACGGGAGTGGCTGCACCTCGGTACGCTCCAAAAGAAAAGGTTTGAAAGCGATTCGCTGATGGAGCGCACTCACAGCTCGTACTCCCTCCGTGTCTCGGGGTTGCTGACGATATCCCAGGCGGCCCTGAGAACTTTGAATGCCTCTCCAGCTCGTGGGTGTTTGTTCTTGTCTGGATGGACCTGAAAGAGAACCGTCAGGCAGGATCGCATGAGTAAAGCAGAGCGGGTCCGCATCGGGAAGAACTCGGAAAGCGGGAAGCCTCGCGCAAACCTGGACAGCCAGCTGCCTGTAGGCCTTCTTCAGCTCGGCTTCGGTGGCGTGCAGCTCCACACCCAGGACTGTGAAGGGGTCCAGCTCGTCCTCCGGTACCTCAGCCAAGGCCAGCAGCCTCTCCAGCTCCTGGCCGGGCTGGCCTCTTCCCGCCCTGCTGGGCGAGTCGGGGCTGGACGCCGAGGCGCGGCTGTCCCTTCTGAACCTGCGCTGGACTTTCTCGGCTAGAGACGCCGCCATCTTCCAAAGCCTCGTCTCCTGAACCGCTGTCCAAAAGCGCTTCCCCCTCTCTCCTCCAAGTCGCGCCAACAAACCCTTTGTCCACTGAGAGCCCAGAAGAATTAAGCCGCAGAAAAGTTTCAAACAAGACGAGGCGACCTTCTTCGCCCATTTGACTGCTCGAACCAACTTGTCTACTAGATCGCCTCCTACGCACTTTGTCCAATTTAGAACGCGGCCTGCGTCCGCCTTTAACCCCGCTATATCTGTGATCTTTACGAGAAGCTGCTGCCCAAACTTGTAAAGCTTCACGCCTCCGGTCTCCACGCCGACACCACAATTGTGAGTTAATGTGACTATAATTTCAATCATCATGTGGATGCAGGAGATGCACCAGAAGCTCAGCGACTCGGACAGGATCTCTTTAAAAGCGGAGACCAGCTGGTTTCCCGTCCTCCGGCGGCCCCTGCTCTGCTGATGGTGGTGGTGGTGGTTGCGTCTCCGGGTCTGCCTGTGTCGGCTGCCACTCGACATGAAGTTGCCTTTGGGCATGGAGAACAGGGTGCTTTGATTTCCCTGCTCGGAGACGAACGCGCCGCTCCTCAGTTTGCACCTCCTTCCAGAGCCCTCGTTCCTCCAGTCAGACTCTCCGTTCACGTGCTGCTCCTTTGCAGTTTCATCCTCGTCTTGATTTATGACGTGACAGTCGTCTTGATCTGCGTCGCCGTCAGGTTCGAGCCCGTCCTCTGTATCTTCTTTGGCCTCTGTAGACCCACAATATTCCACTTCACTAATTCCATAGTCTTGGGGAATGGCTGGGCTCGGGGTGTCCTGAGATTTAAGATAGGCTGCTTTCTCCTCTTGGTGACACTCATCCTTCGTCTTCTTGGTCTCCCACTGACTGGAAGACGCAACCGAGGTGGCATCACAACAGGGGACCTCCTCATCGGTGTCTGTTACATAATCCATTTCCATCTCAGCTGTTTCTCTCTCCATTTTCCTATTGGTCTGCAGTAAATTTGGAATAGCGAGGAAAACGGCATCCTGGATCCATTAGGTTGCGATAACTTCCCCAGATTCTCAATAAAAGCTGAGACTGGGGATTCCTGTGGGGAAGTCTGGGGTCGACCATGTCAGCAACCGCTTCCGGCTCACATCGTGCATCAGGTTAGAGGGCTGAAAAGTAAAAACGACAGGCACACTTTTTAAAATAGAATCAATATACTCATCAACAGTTCCGAACGACACAAACGCAGCTCATCATCTTAACGGTGGAAGAGCAAAGCTGGGTTTCACCAATGGGACACCTCCTTGCCTTTTGAAAATACTTCAAGTTATTTGGTTAAAAAACAAAACAAAAGCAGGCTCTTTGTCGCATCCTACAGGGGATCTTCTCTGTGCGTCGACATGATCAGGAAGAGTCATCCCAAATCAACATGCACGGAAAACTTTTTCTCCCCGAGCCCTCCCATCTGGCCTACATCAGATTTTTTTTCCCCTGTGCAATTGTTGCATAAAGGAAATAAAATACCCTTCCCCCTCTCCAAAGGGCCGTCAAACACCTCGAACTAGAAGGATGTTGAAGACGTGGAGCACATGTCCACCCCGGCGCTAGTCCAATTAGCTCCGGGGAGCCCAGGCTTGACCTTTAAAACGGGACAGGCCTGGACGACGACAACACTCGTCCCACGTCGCACGACGACGCGGGGGGGTCTGGGGGGGCAACCCGCTTTTAAACGCGGCGGTGTCGGCAAAAAAGGTGAGGTTTGAGAGCCAGCCATTAAAAACAAACAGGCTGGGCGTTAGCATGAGGAAGCGAGCAGCCAGGAGGGCGACGGGGCTGAAACCAGCCCGCCGAGGAGTCGCCAGCGCGGACCTTCTCTGCACGTAAAAACGCCGAAGACGAGCAATGGGGAGGTAAAAGGGGGCGGCAGGTACCTGTGACAGACTTTATGTCGCCAGCGATCAGACGAGCGAGCGGCTAAACTAGCTCATGTGAACGCCTGCTCCTCCTCCCTGCAGGGCTGGACGGGCAAAATAAGGCAGATTCAAGACACAGAGCGGGCGCCCTGAAGAGGGAAAGCGTGCCTATTTCACATTCAAACAAACCAGATGTCTTATATACCTTGCAGACAAATTTGCAACCTGTTTTCAGACTGCCAAGTGTCCGTGTTGTTATTTTTTTTTTAGCCACTTCTTCTTCTTCTACATATTTGCTCACTTTTTTTGCCGTCGCGTCGTCCTCCGGCCACGCCCCCTTTTACTTATTTGTTGGTGTCTGATTTTAAAATGAGCATTACCGCCACCTATTGTATTGAGAGAGAACAAAAAAGGCCACTTCAAAAACTTACATTTATAATATATTTTTTTTGGCTCAATCCCGCCGTATTTCCGGAATAGAAAAAAAATACTGAAAGCAATATAGCAATAGAAGCGTCTTGTATCGTATAATTATTCTACAACAACGTGGGAGTATGCCTACTAGTTAATTAACGCTGCAAGATTTCTGCCTTGGAAAAGATTAAAAGAAAAACTAAGAAAAAGAAGAAGGAACGATGAAAGTATCTCCTTTGTCCTATTAAAAATTAGGAACAGCATTCTCAGAGAGAATCTTAGTCTCTTAGTTTTTATGATGACAAAAAAAATACAATTTATCAAATATGAACATTTCCTAACACTTCGGAAGCCCTCCTCCCGGGTTGTTTCCTTCTAATCCCCAAGTTCTCGAAGCCATCGAAGTTCTTCCTGTCTGATGACTCGTCAAACCCAGCAGGAAACCGGTGCGCCAGTCTTACATTGCCGCATGTTTACCTCTAATATTGCAAAACTGCGAGAACCCCCCCCTTGACGCCTCTGCGGAGAAGACCGAGCTCGAAGACGCACAGGGTTAATTTCAAGCCCCCACCAACACCACCCACATTTCCAATTTGAAAACCGCCTCTCTACCGGGAGAGGAAGGCTCTTTTTCGGTCAGATGGCGTGCTGCAGTCCGCCCCCGTCATTCTCCATCCCACACAGACAGGGCAGTCAGCAACCAATACGGTGCGCCGGAGGAGGGCTCCTGCCAGTGATTTCAGACGAGGAACGATACGCAAAGGGGATTTACTACGCCAATCTGAGCCGGGGAAGCTTTCGGCGATACGCAGCAGGGTAAGAACCGAACAATGACAAGTGCGACGCGTCTTTGAGCCAGGTGTTTCCTGCCAACATCTGGCACAGGCTCCAGTCGGCGTCTGAGGCTGAACTGCAGCAGCAGCAGAAAGAAAAATCCAAGCGTCTCCACTTTAGTGTAGCTCGTCAAATGTGCCGTCAATCAGTCGAAACTATATCTTTGTCAATTTCAGTCTGAAAGCGAGTGGCGGCGGCTGAAGAGGCACCTTTGATTACGCTCGTCATCCTGCGCGCATCTGTACCTGCAGCTGAGAAGGTAAGAATAGTTTGCGTCTACTCTCTAGCCGAGGCATGGAAAAGTGCATCCTGGTGTTTGAATCAGATGTTTTAAAGCTGCTCCACAAAATGGGGGAGGGAAAACCTCCCAAACATCCGTCAAGATAAAAGCCGATATAAGAGAGATCGCGGGTTCAAAGTTGCGTGGACTTGGTTCACCTGCGCCTTTTGTGTCCAAACGTTCCAGTGCCGTGCGCCATGTCCCTGCCACGCACGCTTGGGGAGCTGCAACTCTATCGGGTGCTGCAGAGAGCCAACCTGTTGGCCTACTACGAAACCTTCATCCAGCAGGGCGGCGACGACGTGCAGCAGCTCTGCGAGGCGGCCGAGGAGGAGTTCCTGGAGATCATGGCGCTGGTCGGCATGGCCACCAAGCCCCTGCACGTGCGCAGGCTGCAGAAGGCCCTCCGGGACTGGGCGGCCAACCCCGCCCTTTTCAGCCAGCCCGTCCCCAACGTCCCGCTCGGGGGTCTCCCGCTCTTCAAGGTGGACGGGACGGGCGCCGGCGGACCCGCGGGTGGCGGGCCGAGGAAGTCCGTGAGCAACGGGCAGCCGGGCTCCCCCTGCGAAAGGGAGGACAGGGCTTGCCTCACCCCGATGCACAGCGGGAGTCCGAGGAGTCCCTGCTCTCAGGCCTCCCCGCAGCCGCCGGACACGCACTACAGAGAAAAACTGTCCCCCATGGACGCTCACTGGCTCAACCCAGAGTCTGACGGGAACTGCACCTCTACCTCCGGAATAGAGGAGGAGCCCTCTAGTCCGCCCCTGCTGTCGACGTGTCCCCCGGGGCCCTCCTCGTCTCCCAGTCCCTCCGCGTCCCACCTGCCGGCGGCCCTGTCGGCGTGGCCGACGGGACAGTTGGACGGGGAGACGGCCAGGGCGGTGATGGAGAGCGTGGAGAGGGTCTTCAGGACCCTGCCCAGGTCGGATCCCGCCGAGGTGAAGTCCCTCCTGAGGATGAACAAGAAGCTGGCCAAGACGGTGGGCCACATCTTCAGGATGGAGACCCAGGACGCGGCCAAGGAGGAGGAGATCCGGAAGTACAGCCTGATCTACGGACGCTTCGACTCCAAGAGGCGGGAAGGGAAGCAGCTCTCGCATCACGAGGTAAAAGGGAAGCGAAAGAGCCGGCTCCGGGCTCGCGCGGGCTCCGACCCCGGAGCCGAGGTCGACGCACCTTCCTGCTCCAACCTCTGTGGTTTCCTTCCCAGCTCATCATCAATGAAGCCGCAGCCCAGTTCTGCATGCGCGACAACGCGCTCCTGCTCAGACGGGTGGAACTCTTTTCTCTGGCCCGGCAGGTGGCAAGGAAATGCGCCTACACGTCCACGCTAAAGCACGCGAGGTACGGTCGCCGAATGCAGAGAAAGGCGGGTTGGGTTTAGGAAGAAGCGCACAGGTTTAGCTGCGAAACGTCAGTGGGTTTTTTTTGTTTGTTTTTGTCTTCTGTATAGCCTTCCCCACGCCACACAATTTATGGTCTGGTTCAGATTAAATCAATTCCATCCTCTGAGTGTAATCAACTGGAGCGTGGAGCCACTCAGGAGTACACACATCCCCCGTGTGTTTAACCCAACCTTGTCATTTAACCTTTATGAAAGTAAATGACAGCCCCGTCCTGCTTTGAAAACCACGCTCGTCCATCCAAACAGAGGTCATTCCGAGCGCCTTTCAGGCGTCGTCATCCGGCGCCCCTTTGTGTTTTCTGTGCTGCGCTCGTGGCTGGAGGGGACGCGACTTTCAACTATTTTGGGGGCGCTGTGTCGAACGCGCGTCCCCGCGACACCTTTTCAGGGAACGCGGGGCAACGTGAGCCAGCTTGACCTTATTTCTCCTGCAGGACCAATGCAGACGAGAGCGGCCTCGTGCCCCTGAAGAGAGTCAAACAGGAGGTCAGTGTCCAGATTACCCACCCCCCCTCCTCCCCCCTGTCATTCTAATGGACGTCACCCTCGCGGTGCGTTCAGGCGCAGCTCCTTGTCGGGCGACGCGCTTCCTTCCACCTGAGTTGACTGGGATGTGTTTCAGGGGGCTGAGGGCGCTTCTTCCCTGGCGGGCGTGGAGGGCTCAGATCCGTTGACCCACAGGGCAGACGAAGACAGCTCGTCCGCGGGGAGCCCCGACGGCGCCTCGCACGGTAAGAGACCCCCCCCTCGCCACCGACGCGGACAGCCGCCGTTTTTTCTCCCAGCTCCCTTCCCGGGCCGCTCACCCCGTCTCCGTTCGTTTAAGACGTCAGCTCGCAGTGCAACCAGTCGCCGCCCCCCCGCTCCCACGCCGACGCCTCCAGCACTGCCAACTGGAGTCGCCATCTCATTCAGCAAACGCTAATGGACGAGGGGCTGCGGTTGGCTCGCATGGTGTCACATGACCGCGCCGGACTGTGCATGATGAGCCTGGCTTCAGAAGGAATTCACTCCACAGGTGATTTTCCCAGCAACGAACACCACCACCAACACGGCTTAAGTAATTCAACAGTTAGGTAACACTTAACAAAAATCCTTTTATTTTCTGGTTTCAGCAGTTGGCGAAAAACATGATTAGACTTTAAAAATAGAACCCTCCCCGAGGCCTCCAGGACTAAAGATAGACTGTAAAGAAAAGGATGCGAGTTGTCCAAATGTCAATCTAACTCATATGAATCATCAGATACACCCTGGTGATGCCCCCCCCCCCCTATAGAAGCCATATGAATTGAAAGCTGTTTTTCTTCTGTTAAAAAACACCACACAGACTCGTTTCAGCGGGTTATGTGACCGCAGGCCTTCGGTTGACGGCCGGGCCCTGCATCCATCTGACATTAACAGGAAGTCCTCAGCACACACACCCCCCCCACCACCACCACCACCACCACCTACCCCCACCCGCCCCCCCTCCTACGAGGCCGGGCGGCAGCAGCAGCCGTTTGACTCGGACCCGCCATGCAAGAGGCACCGAGCAAATCCCGCGTTTCTTTTCTTTTTTTTTTTTTTTTTTTCTCCTCGGACAGGAGCGAAGCCGGCAGACAAAGGCCGGCGAGCCTCTCCTGACAATGAATATTTGATGGCTCTGGAGCTGGAACTGGCAGTGAGTCACAGCGGGGCGACGCCTCCCACCACACGCGGCTCAAAGTCTGCAAAAAAAAAAAAAAAAAGAGAGAGAGAGAGAGAGAGCGCGCAGAAGTTCGGAGGGGAAAGAGGAGGAGGAGATGGAGGTGGTGGTGGGGGGGGGTCATATGAGAGAAAAGACTGAGCGGTGGTGGGTTTGTTGGGGTGGGGGGTGTTACACTGCTATGGCCCTTTCTTAAGACCCTGTGAGTGTAGGATTCGATCCGACGCATCATCGCAGCTTCCTCGCAAAAGAGGAAGAAGAGAAAAGCAGTGATCTGGGCAGAGATGAGGCGAGGAGAAGCAGGCCAGCCAAGACACGAGGGGGTGGGGAGGAGGGGGGGGTGGAAGGAAGTCCTCTGTAGGTGGTAGCAACTCCCCCCACCCTCCCTTGCAGGAGAAATTGACGTCAGAGTGAGTGAGTTGCGTGGGCTGAAGGGCGGGCTGGATGGGGCGTGGGGGCGAGGGAGTGGGATGTAATTGGAGGGGCGTCGCACTGACTCACCAAGCGACAGTGTACAAAAATAAAACAGGTGGGCAGGGAAATGGCACTGCGTTTCTGGGGGGGGGGGGGGGTGTTTCTCTCCTTCTTCTTCTTTAAATACATCTTCGCACCCTTCCGAAAGGACTGCGGAAACACAAAAGACACGCGTTTCCTCTCTGACGTCAGGCCCCAGCGCTTATCTCCCGCGCATCTTCGCCATTTTCTGCGCCTCGCTTCGTCTTCGTCTGAACTTTCCGCACTTTTCATACTCCCACATCCGATCATTTCAACCACCTGTATCTTAATCTGCAAAAAAAAACCAAACAAACATTAGATATGTGCCATCACATCCAAGTTTATATCAGTGAAACCGCAGGCCTAAAATAAATATTAACATAAACTCTTTAATGAAGTTAACAGTGAAATTCCAAGAAAATGGTGCGGAAATCTTGGTTTAAAAGAATGAAGAAAGTTCAATTATTTTAATTAATAGATCACGTGACTGTAATTATCATTTTGCGGTTGTTTAGGGTTATTAAATCTGATACCTACAATATTTTGCACCAGCCGCCACGTTTATCAATATAGTCAAATGTGCTTCACCTCAGTGCATCTCAATGTTTGCTCTCCTTCTCAGACGCTGACTGCAAAGTGGAAAGGCGGAGTTTGTTAACGGCCTGCAGGAGCAGCAGCCCCTCCATCACCAAAGACGACGCCAACCAACGGCGCAAGTGAGCGCGCCTGCTCCGCCCAGCCTGCTCCGCCCAGCCTGCGCCCCGGATGTGTTTTGCTTTTCTATCTTTTTTTACACAGAGACTTTATGCCCTGAAGAGTAAACTTAATTTTACTAAGTACAAATTGAAATCTTCTTTAATTTATTTCCACCCTTTGAGCTGAGGTTCAGCCAGCAGGGGGCAGTGCAACTTCTGAAATTACACACACGCACGCATGCACGCACACGCGTCGTGTACCCCGTTTCTCTAAATTCTAAACAAATTCTACAAAACGCAGCTTTTTACTCAGGAAACCAATTCTTTATTATCTTTTTCATTATTCATTCGGATTAACAATGCGGCTGGATAAGGCGCGGGGGGGGGGGCGTTCCAAAGGTTTAGAAGCTCAGTTTCCACATTTATTTGCCAATAAAATCTGAACGGGGCAGTTGAGGAACGATATCCAGCATCTCTGACAGCCAAACCCCTCCCATGACCTATAAATTGAGGAACGATGAAGCACCTTTTCCAGCATTATCCAATCGGCATGTTTGTTGTCACCCCCTTCATTCATGGCCCGTGTTCGTGTGCAGTCTCTGGTGAAACCGTATAAAACCTTTACATTACATGTGACTAATCATATCAGCCTAGAGGAAGATTCCCTTTACAAAACCATCTTTATAGCTCTACATTTGGGGATAGTCGTGCAGTGCATCACCTTATTTGACCCTTTTTTAGTGCGTTTGAACACCGTTTGATGGCAGAACTCATCAACACTGGTCAAAAACCTTCAGGATCCAGCTTACGTGCACCAGTTACACTTGCCTGTCTCTCAAACGCCTTTCCATTGTGTCGCAGGACAGATTATTTATTTTGTTACATCTAAATAAATGTTATTTTATTTGGTAAAGGCCCTTTGTTTCTGGTGTTGTGTTGTAGCCCATGTGTGGCCGAGGCTGCAGGAGTGGCAGCAGAACCGTCGTCTGGCTCGTTACAGCCCCGTGAATCACCTGCTCTCTCTCTCTCTCTCTCTCTCTCTCTCTCATCCCTCCATTGATTTCTTTCTTTAACAGCCACAAAAGGAGCACAGTCATATTTCAAACCTCATTTTTAGCTGACTTTTTTTTTGCTGTAACTACATCAACACTGATAACTGCAGATAAACAATAGACAAAAGTTCAGAGCCATGAATAAATCCGTCTCATCAAAACTTCTGATCAAAACAGAAGAGAAATGCAAGTATAGGAAATTCAGGAAACCTCAGGCAGGTTTTATTTGGAGCTCCATTAATTATACAGCAGAAATATAGACCGCATGCCTTATTTCAAGATTACCATTTTAATTGCGAGCATTGTCATGTGTGACATGCATATTCATGGGCCCCAGAGGCTCTTTTCTGATATTTGTTAAAGGTAATGACAGTTAACTGAGCCCCACTACCAGGTAATGTTAACAACCTGCGGCTAATCCGAGATCATCTCTGCCTGTTGCAAACAGAGTTACCTTCTTTCGTCATTACACAACAGTCGCTCCTGCCAGTGTCACACTGACAGATGGAAGTTGCAAATAATCAACTGCCAGCGCCTCTGATTAGCCTGACCATTCTTTGAGTCTAATTTTAGGTGTGTGGGGGGGTCTTCCCACCAAGGGCCCAAGGGCCGATCAGTCAAACGGACTGTCACAAAAGCTGCAGACTGGCCAGGGTGGAGATTTGTCTGATTGTTTTTCAACCCAAAGAAAAAAAATTAAAAACCCCAACCATCCAGATACAATCACGTTCTGCATGCAAATGCTCCCGAGTCAAACAGCCTCAGCGTTGGCACACCAGTCAAAATACAAGGACAAGAAGAGAGCATTTCAACCCCTTAATTACTTTCTGTTCTCTCACTGAGAATAAATGAACACTATATGAACAAAGGGTACAGGAATAAATCTGCTATGAGAACCTCGTCCCTTCAACACGTGGAGATTTCAACATTAACTCACTCTGATCATTCATCCAGGGTTAGGAATTTACTGGAATGTTTGCATCCCCGCAGCCAGACAGCACGATCAGGCAGACAAAGGAAGAGCCTGGCTGACGCTCAGGTGGCGCCAGTTTGGCTGATGAACGCAAGCCCCGCCCACCCGGGCCCGGGCAGGTGGGAGCGTTTCCCGCAAAGCGTTCAAACGAAGCGCGCAGCATAAGTGTGTCATAGAAGAAGTCGACGGTGCTGCGTTGCACCAACGCTGTAAGGGCCACAAACCAGAACGCCGGGGTGGTTTGTGGGGTGGGGGGTGTTGATGTCAGCATCAACTGTGTGAAGGACGCGTCCTGGTCAAGACCGTCTCTGTCTGCGTCGCGGCGGCGGCGGCGGCGAATCCTTCCTCGCCGCGTGACGCGGGCGGGTCTATTTTAAGTGACGTGGGTGTAAAGGTGTCGTAGAAAGTCTCCTCTGGTGCTGGCGTCACCGGGAAAGACCGCCTGGCAGAAGTCGCAGATGTGCGACTGCAGCGCCACGTCTGACATCAGCATCCCCTCGGCCTGACTCCCCAAGGCGTCGGCCGCGTTTGCCGCCGCCGGGGCCTGCGGACAGACAGAGGGGGGGGGTGGGGCAGGGGGGCCGTGAGGTCGGCGGTGATATCTAACAGAACAGGCAGAAAAGTCTCTTACCCTGGCTGGAAGGGCCGGTCTGTCCCCGCTGCCTCCTGGCCACCAGTAGGGCTCCAGGCTTCGCAGGGGTGGGACATTATGGGCAAACTCTTGGCTTTTGTTTGCCTGACAGCCCCCGTCCACAGCCAGCTTGGACATGTCCACCTCCAGGAGATCGGAGGACGCCTCCGTGTTCTTCGAGAGGCTGCTGGCATCGGTGAGGTCCCGGGAGGACGGCCCGGGCGTTTCCCCCTGGTGGTCTGCAGACGGAGAGTGTCAGACGTGAGGGACATTGTGACGGTCACGTTTCAAAGCAGGGGGATTTCACCGACCACCTTCAGGGCTTCTCTGTTGCTGCCAAGTATCGGTAAGCTGGCGTAAGAGGGCCGCCTGTCTCATACAGAGGGACCTCAGATGGAGGAACTGCTGGTACAGTTCACTGTAGGCTTCCTCCATCTCGGAAAAGCACCGCCCCGCAGCTGCAAAAAAAAGAGGAAATTATTCAGAAATCTGCAGCACACGTACCTCTGAAAGTGAGCAGCCAAATCCGTGGGGACAAATTTTACCAAATTATGGTGGCCTGAACACAAGTGGCAACCTTTTTCTTACCCAGAATTGCACATTTACTTTAACTGCCAGTGTCTGTAACGCTTTGTTAGAACAAGACACCATCGTCATGCCAAATGAGCAGTACGAGGCTGCAACAAACTCTTAAAACTACATATTTTACAGTCTAAAATGCAAACACAAGTAATGTTGTTGTTAATGGTGTGAAATATATAGCCATCTACAAATGTGTCACCTTAAAGTGACAAGAGTAACAGCTCCAGAAGTGATTTTTTTTCTTGATTGTCATGGCCATGTGACTGAGCTAACCAATCAGGAGCAGACAAGGACAGAGAGTTTTGGAAAGATTCAACGAGTGAAGGGTTAGCGGTGAAGACTATGTAGTGGTAATAAAATATATAATAAACTCGTAAAGATACAGTACACATAGCAGATGTGTAAAGAGTTAGACACGTCAGAAATGTACTAAATAGAACAAATATGATTAATGTTCCTAAAACCTATCTGAAGATAAAAAAAAAACATGTCTGAAGATAAAGAACCTGTTTCAGTGTCAGTCATGGTTTTAGTTAGACATGATTTAATGTGAACTGATATTTCTTCCAAAGCCCGTCTCAAATACAACTGTGTGTGTCTGTCCAGTGTACTTACCTTTTTAAATCCCCTGATTTTTGGGTTCCCCTTCAAGATATCAGTCAAGGTATCAGAAATCGACTCAATTGTAGCAGTGTTGTTGTTTCGAAGTGACCGCAGCAAAAGGTGCGACTGCATGAAAGAATTCTGCCGTGAGCTCATGGAACGTTTGCCCTGCTTTGGAAATGATTAAACTTGAGGAAGTAGCTTTTAAAGAATAAGGAAGTGAAAGGCAAAAGGGAACGTATCTGGAGAGACAAAAATAAGTCAGCAGGCCATTTTTTTTTAAGACAACACAAACACCAGGCGTGACCTCGACGCCGAGATACAGAGAAGCGACTGTCTCACAGCAGAAAAACCCTGATGTACGTGTCTGACGGCCGGTCTGACAAAGAGAAGAGTCAACCCCCTTTGAAAGACACAAGGGAATAGACCCCAGGACTCAGCTAAAGATGATATCGCCCACCTCAACTTTTCCTGTGCCCCAACAGTATCAAGGCCTCTGTCTGTAGTTGCACAGGATATGAGCTGTTTTCATCTCCTTTCCATCTGCTACCATAAATGTAGTAAGGTTCCATCATCAGATCCAAATATTTTATTTATCTGTGATATAGTTCCAGCTGCTATTAACTGCTGTTTATTCCTGAGCAGGGTCTTAAAATCCCCACCTAAACTATCTTAATTAACAGGTATCAGTTCAAATTACAGGTCTATAAGTCAGTCAACAACAGCATTCCAAGAAAACAATAATAATAATAATTTCAAACTACTTTCATTTTAACTGTAATAATAGAGATGTTAGTACACCCATGGGGGTGATTTAAAGGTTTGCAACAAATAACATCTCTGTCGTTCCTTCTCAACGTCACAAGGACCCATTGTTGCGCAAATGAGGACCAACTGGACTTACCTGATATCTTTGGGGAAAACACAAAAAGATCAACACTGGTGTTATTTTCTCTGTTACAGGTAGAAGGGCAGTCTTCTGTCACTCAGACAGTGTCTGAGTTATTTGTACTTTAATAAACATCAATAAAGACTTACCTGCCTCACCCTAATCCTCCTGGCATGGAACTTCCTGTTGCAGGGCCGTGGTGCTTTCAAAATAAAAGCAGAATTGGACAGCTGACGCAACCCTAAAGGATATCCAAAGATTAGCTAAATCTGGGTGTTGCACTGTTTTGTCATGACATCGGGCTGGATTGACAGATTGGTCTTGTGCAGGGATGTCCAAACTGTTCCACAAAGGGCCGTGTGGCTGCAGGTTTTCGTTCCAACCCAGAGCAGCACACCAGACAGGACTTATTTAACAAACTCACCTGCGTCTTCAGAAAGCTGATTAGTCAAACTGTGTGCACTTGAGTGGTTGGAACAAAAACCTGCAGCAAGACGGCCCTTTGTGGAATAGTTTGGACACCCCTGGTCTTCTGTCTTGCATGACAATGCAAAATGTGTCTAAATCTAAAGGTATTTAACATCAGCAGTGCAATCCCAGAAATCATAAATCAGAAAGTGTTTAAAACCCTGTATAGAGTCTCAGTAAAAATGTCAAGTCAGGTTCAGACCTGTTTCCTTAATAATAGCAACAACAAGTACGCGCGAGTACATGTTGTCTCGTACCTACAAAAGATTATTTGAGGTCAAAAAACAATATGCTTTTGCCTTAAACTATAAAGCATCACATCAGCGTGAGTCCTCACAAAGATAGAAGTACAAACATGCGTGTGCATGTGTGTGACAGAGAGGTTTTCAGATGTCCAGTCATGTGTCGGGCGTGGATTATGCTACATTAAAAATAGCCCCACATAAGCCTCCCTGCAGGGTCCTGAGGATGGCCGACAGTCTTTCGTGCCATCCATCTCCTCAAGAGGGGCATCAGCGTTCGCCCTCTGTGTCGGCCCCCGACAGCTGACTTTACTACAGTCACAGCCAGCATGGATCGTATGTTCTCAGGTGGGGCGTGCTCCTGTTACTTCCGACTGGTTATGTAACCCTGGTAATCTCTGGTGTGTTTTACTTGTCTCTTTTCCCTCAGATGATTCATTCGTGTTGCTGCCCTGTCTTTCATGGATGCAAGACATGGGTTTCCTTTCTTATCCTTGCACAAACCGCACACAGCGTTGCTTTTGGGATTGATGTTTCATTACGTTTGGCTTCTGGGGCTGTGGAATATAAAATAAAGCATAAAAAATATAACATGAAGGGCCTGACCTGGTGTGTGCTTTTTTTGGAGGACGGTTTCTCTCCGCCATTGAAAGATGTCATCCTAAAACTGTCCGACACTCTGACCTTCTCGCCCTTTCTCCCAGGCCTCTCTTCGGGATCAGCGCTCCCCGAGACCAGATCCTGTTTTCCATTCCTTCCCTAGACAAAGCAGGGCCGAGGCGGCAACAAAACATGTCAGATCCTCCTGTTGTATCTAAGGTTAGCCTTCTCTGTTTGGGGTAGCTGAAGACAGACTGGCGGGCGCCGTACATGGTCGTAGCCAGCGAATGACCTCCCACCAATCTTGCACCTTATATATCGCTGGGTACGAATGGCTCCTCTGAATTGGTGCTGACTCTGCATACCTGAACTGTAGCTGTGTTGGTATCATGTCTTGGTATCAGGAAACTTCACCTATGGTTGCACTCTGTCATCCCATGGGGGGGGTGGTGGGGGGGTGGACCTGATCGTACATGTTGGGTTCTGGTAAACCAGACGCGGCCTCACGAGGACCTGGGTGGGGGAGTAATGACATGTTGGCACACTGAGAGGTGATTGCTCTGGTCCAACTGGAGCCATGCGAGTGTGGGCCAGCAGGGGACTGGGGTAGAAAGGACAATCGTGTTTTGGCACCGCGCGGTGCAACTTCTGACTTTAGCTCGGCCTTCCCGCAACCTCGGCGGTGATGAGAAGTTAAAATCAAATAAGTGACGGCCGGAAGCACTGACAAGTGAGCAGATTCCCATGGTGCACCTGTACGCCTGTCATGATCGCGTGATGATGTGTCTCTTTTTTTCCACGCCTCCTCGAGTTTCAGGGAACGCGGCTCCTAATGCGATAAAGTGTTCAGAGTGGCTCCCCGCAGCTATAAATCATGTTATGGATTTTACCAAACATGTCGCACCGGAGCTACAGAAGTCAGTGACACCGAAACTTACACTGCACCATCCACCTCCTCTGATATGTTTGCTGATTTGCACCATGTTTTTGCACTGACCTTCACTCCCACGACACGCACGCACACGCACACATGCACGCACACACACACACACACACACACGCACCCATGCCTGCATGCACGCACACACAGTCACACCCTACATGAGTCCCACACTGCTAACACCAGCCCTTTACACTTGATTCCTGAGGCTTTCTGAAGTGTGTGTATGTGCATGGTTGTGTGTGTGTGTGTGTGTGTGTGTGTGTGTGTGTGTGTGTGTGTGTGTGTTTATTTCCAGGCATGTGGCCATCTGCCAGTGCAACAGTATCCATCTTGTCAATCTTGTTTTATAATTGTAACATGCTCATGTTCTCTTGGCAAGCAGACAGTTTCCAACATAGTCTCTCTCTCTCTCTCTCTCTCTCTCTCTCTTTCTTTCTCTCTCCCACACACACAGGCACATGCATGCGCACATAGACACCTGCACACACACTTTACAGATACCCAATCTACAGACAATTATTCGTCATTAATCAATTCATTGAAGTTGCTTGATGAGTTTTCATCATGTGTGACATTAATTCTTTTGATAAATCAAACTCAAAAAGAATCATCAATCTGTCAAGGAGATGCTCAGAGAAGCCATCAACTGTCTAGGGTGCAACCAAGAGTCTGCCTCGCTCCTTTTCATACACTCGGGAGGGTCCATTCATCCAAATTCATCATCATCCCATGAATGTAATCCTGCGGGGACTCAGGTCTTGTGATGTTGATGTGTGGCGTCCACTTATCGCAGGGATGGCATGAGCGATGACGTCTGCCAACTCATTTATCGCTGGACCCGCGCGGTGGGACCGGATCCGATTACAGAGGTTTCTATGGGCTCAACAATGGCCAGCCATAAATAAACTCACAGGGTTTTCCACACTCGACAGCACACCCACTCACATAATAGCGGGGCTGCACAAACACAGTCTGTGCACAAATGAATGTGTTTTGGGTGGCTTAAGGGAGGCCTGTCCATGAAAAGTCTTCAAAACAAGCAATGATGTGCATTTGTTACATAACTCAGGTGAATTAAACGTGTGTTTTTATGAAGAGGACGGAATTAAAAAGAGAAGTGTCTGTGACAGATTAAACACATTTATCTTGTTACTTACAGTGCAATCAATCAGTTACGACAACAGCTGCAGCATCCTCCCAAACAACCTTATTAGCTTTCCTCCTGCTGGAACAATATCCTCTTCACAATCAGCTGACATACACACACACACACACACACAGACACACACACACACACTCATGCTAGCAAGTCTATCTTTTGCAAGGACTTTCACGCACCTAAAGCATTCCCCAGCTACCTAACTTGAACACCTAACCCAATCTGGGTTTAAACCAAATTCTAGTCTTAACCTTAAAACCCTCAGAGTCTTAAACCTTCAAAAAGGAACTTTAAAATTGCAAGGACAGGACAAAATGTCCCCTTTCCAAAAATACCCTCACTTTTGGCCCTTGCCACATGCACATGCACGCGCACACACACACACACATCCTCACATTTCTGTCTCTGTGGGGACCTTCATCTACATAAAGCATTAGCCAGGTCCTTATCCTAACCCTGACCATCCCAACTAACCCCCTGACCCTGACCCTAAGCTAAACCCAATTCTAACCTCAACCTTAATACCGTGTCTTAACCTTCAAATAATCATTTGAAGTTGTGAGGTCTGGCCATAATGGCCCTACTTTGCTAACTGGTAGCCACCTTGCCAGTAGAAGTATTTTGATACTCAATATGTCATAAATATTAGGACACTGCGTGTTTAGCCAGATCATCGCCGCTGAAGCCAAAAGGAGCAGCAACGAGCTTTGTCCACAGTTTCCCCTCACCATCAGAAGTAAATGTATCATTTAATCCCATCATCCTTTCAGAATTCCCTGTCACTGACCTGATTTCAGTTGTTCACCTGAGCTGGTCATCATCATCATCTCTCTGGTTAAATGTGTCTGCCCCCCCACCCCCCACTGCACGTCTTCATGACCAGCTGAGCTGTCTCGCTCATGCACGTTTAAGCGTTGCTGAAACCCAAAGTGTTTTCCATTTTTGCTTGAAAATCACCGCACCGCCTCCGCCACGTGCGCGATCTGCTGCGTGCAGGGCGTGTTGCAGCTGGTTCCTGGGTTCAGAGTGTTACATATCGGGCCACAGGTCAGAAGTTAGGAGGCCAACGGCAGCTCCAGATGGTCCCTTTCCATTTTTAGAAAAGATGGTGTCAAGAAACACTTCAAATCCAAGACACATCCACGGGGGGAAGTATGCAGAGTCACGGCTTTGCCAGGAAACCATCAGGACGGCCACAGCAAAAGTAAAAGGGATTAGCAAGGCTGAATTAGTTGGAAGCAATGGAGCCACCTTGAGCTGCTATATTAATCAAAAGGCTTCTTGTGAAGCCGGGCTCCCCTGCTTCTGTCATTACATCTGACTTGAGTAACGTTCCTGCCATTTTGCAACATATTGAACATATTCCCTCCCCCCGCCTCCTCTTTTCTTCTCCTGCCCACCTTTTTTCCACTTGGTCTGCCAGATGACTGGAATGTAGTCTACAGTAGGATCAGGTGACGGGAGGGGTGAATGCAGGCGACGTCGCAGTCTGGATCGTTTAACGTATTTTGGAACTCCAATTTACACGTCCCGTTGTCGGGTTGGCGCCACGCATTGTCTAATTGTGATGCAGGAAAGAGAGAAAAGCAACCTTTTTGTTTAACATGGTATATTTTAACTAATCCCCAACATTAACTTAAAACTAACACTGAATGATCATAAATCATTCAGTAACTTCACTGATATTTGATATCACATAGAGCACATATATATGTATATCTGTAACATAATATGTAATATCTGTAATACTTTGGCACTGACTTCTCACACAGGGCCCCATTTAACTATTTTACATATATATATAGAAGGAAAAAATATATTCTGATAATGTTTAGACTGATGTCAGTGTCTGGAGTATTTTTATGATTTAGGTCTAATGTCACAGGTTTTTATCCGTCTAACTGTGCATAAAGGAGACTCTAGAGCTGGACTTGAGCCTTAACTCCATTTATACCTAAACATCTCCATGGCTGTTATGAGCTGAGCACAGGAACGCTTCAACAGGATTTAGTGCTGGCTGATCCTAAATCAGCTGTCATCACTGGGTGATTTTCCCATATAACTACAGGTCGAGTAACAGAACAAAGGTCATAAATATACGTTTCTTCTAATAGTGACATTAACCTGGATCATTTAATTTCTTTGGTGTCAGTGAGTAGCTGTGAGTGTTATTTAGAATAAAACCTAACTCATCACGGTGCTGGTGGTATGATTGGTCGTTGGTCCTCTCAGGAGCAGTAGTAGGAGCACACACTGAACACATACAGACATGCAAAAAAAATGTTTACAGTGCACACAAATATATTTAAATTGTGTCCTGAACACAGTTCAACATATTTAAATCTCCGTCACATTCCTCATTTTTACATTTTATCTAGTTTATTCAGTAGCTACTTGATTTAGAAGGCTGTTTCTCAGCTTTTCAATGGAGTTGGACCTTGGTGATCATAGACTGATCTTGAACAGTTCTGCTGCAGATTCTGTGGTTGTTTCGTCAGGATAACCTCTACCTTAATATTTGGTATTATATTCATACAACTGTGCTAATGTTAGTGCCTCATGTAGCGCGCATTCGACAGGAACAGTTAAACCTTCACGATGCTATAATCACCGCTAACCTTTTCAGTTTAATCCCAGGCGTTTCACATCTCATCCAGTTGGCTCAAAACAATTAATACTGGTAAATAAACCCTTTCCGCTTTATTTGCTACATTAGCAGGGATGCACAGTCCAAGTTCAGTAATTACCTAGTGTGTGTGTGTGTGTGTGTGTGTGTGTGTGTGTGTGTGTGTGTGTGTGTAATAAAAGATGATATTGCTGATAAATGCTTTACATTTCATAATGAGCATTCAGGTCAAATCGAAACATGTCTTAAAGACAAATAATGAAGTTTTTTTTATTCATTCATTGTGTTTAGGGAGGATATAACAATACTTCAGGTCTGTCTTTGACATTTTCCTTGAACTGTAATAAATCTCACACAGATCTCACGTACAATTTTAAAACCTTATAGTTACAAAAATAATGGTCTCTTTGAAGACAGTGGGGGGTCAGTCAGACAGATAAGACAGCTGTCCAACAAGACAGCTTCTCACAAGGCACGCTGCGTTCACCATCGTACAAATAATGCACTTGTGTTTGCCGTATCAGAATGGCAGGGTATCCAAAAAGATCTTTTCCACAATGGGCGGAGGGGGGACCAGGTCCTCCAGTTTTAGGTAAAAGATGCGCTGTAGGCCCTGTGTGCATAGAGTCCTCAGTTCAGGGAGTTTGCCCAGAAGACGAGAAAGGTAGTTGGACTGCGTCCGGCACATTTCCGAGCTTCCGCTCACATGTTCCCTTAAGCAAGTGATGAGATGATTTTGGAATTCTTCGACCCGTTTCGGCTCCTTGAGGCCATGACGATCTGGAAGCCAAAGACACTCCAGTTACAAACACGGGTGCGAACACACACGAAATTAAAATGTAATCAGTTTCCCCAACCTGAAAAGCAAACAGAAGTACTCACCGGTGATGATAACTAATGCCGCGAGGCAGGCAAACAATGATATGTCTAAGTTCATCCGGCGTAGGCTTTGGGAGAAATCCATGATGGAGTCAATCCAGTCACCAAAGCTGTGAATGCACTGCAGTCGGTGGAGGACCACCCCGTTGCAGAAGATCAGTTTGTTCTTCTCAGGATTCGACCTGCAATGACTGAGTGGTCAGCACACCGAGGGACACGCACCGTTCTTACGAAAGTAGCGTTTTTTATTACCTGTACGCTAGTCGAAGGATGAAGAGCTCAACAAAGGCAGATTCCAGAAGCAACTCCTGGTCTTCTTTGCAGAAATCCGTGAATCCTGGGACTGTTCCAGCCCAGTTCTTTATTACATCCAAAGAACCAGTCAGCAGGTCGTAAAACTGCTGGATGTCACCTGCGTCCTCTTTCTCTTTCAGCTCTCCTGCGCTCTCCTGGTACTGGAGAATACGATATTAGATCAAAGCTGCAACACATCGCCACCGATGGTATCTGGTTGGTTCTATATGCCTCTGAGCGTTTACCTGAGAGTAATCCAGCTTTTCAATGGTTGGGTTTGAGTCGAGGTGGGCCCTCACAAGCGAGGCCACGATGTTGACACTGGGCACCGTGGAGGAAGTCTCCGGGAGAACCTTGGGTTTAGAGGGCAGGCGACCCCGGCGACCTTTGAGGCTGTCTGTGCGAACAACTGAGGAGGAGACAAGAAGCTGAGGCTACGAGGCTCCGCTGACATGTGACACGCAATCCACCCCCCGTTCCTAAAGCGTCATTACAACCCTCGGGTTTCTCGTCACACTTATATGGCGGCGTGTGACGTGGCCTTACCTTCTTTGACCATTCCCACCGCCAGACACTTCTGAAAGCGGCAGAACTGGCAGCGGTTCCTCCTCCTCTTGTCCACTGGACAGTTTCTGTTGGTGAGGCACACGTACTTTGCATTTTTCTGGACCGTTCGCTGTCAAACACAAAACAGAACACATCAGCATCAGTTTGTAACAGCTTTTTCAGGCCTGAATCAAATTTATAGTGATAGAAGTGGATAATGACCACTCTTTTATGTCTCATCTGTGTCCAAAATAATATAGAATTCTAACAAAATTCATGATAAATCACATTTGTTACTACCCATTACCCCCTGGGCTGCCATATAATTAAATTATAATAGATAAATATATCTATTATAATTTAATTAATAAGCAGTTGTCAACAAATTACTGACATATTTGTTTAGGTTTGTGGCAATTGGGACAAATAACTTCTCAATGGGCAGCCTTTCTAATTAATTTATATAGCCAGCCTCTGTTTAGTTTGGAGATTTACCTTGAAGAAGCCCTTACAGCCCTCACAGGTTCGGACTCCATAGTGCTGACAGGATGCGTTGTCGCCACAAACTGCGCAGCGGCTTTCAGTGGGGCCTGAGCTCGGGGTCTTAGAACAAGTCAGGGCCCCCTCCACCGTCCTCGGGCTTTCCAGGGGTCTCCGCTCCAGTGGCATCGAGGAGCAGTGAAGCGGAGAGACATGCTGCTGAGACAGGAGGAACGAGCTGTCTTGGCCTGGGTGACCATCCTGTTGGCCCAGGGGTGAGTGCTGTTCTGCAGGGGGGCTGAAGGTGAAGAAGGAGAGCTGCTGGACTGAGGTGGACTTGTCGGCCACGGAGGCCGAAGGGGCTGAGGGGTAGGGACTGAAGGGAGAATCCCACAGCTGTGTCGAGAAGGTCTGAAATCCGGACGTCGGTGGGGAAGAGGCTCCGTAAACTGGGCTGCTGTAGTAATCAGAGTCACACGAGGAGAGTGTTTCATCAAGGTAGCTCAAAGCAAAGGATCCTGGGTAACAGCCGTACAACTGTAGATCATCCATTTTGAGGGTTTGGTTCTGCGTCTGGGGACAAGAGTTTTCAGATCCTGAGACGTGACTGAATGAAACCGAAGATGCCAGAGGGGAGGCAGTGATCTTGCAGGAGTACGCATCAAACTCCCCCATGCAGCTATTTCCCACCAAGGTGTGGATGCTGGGCAGCGAGGACATTGACAGCTGGTCCTTCTGGCTGCTGATGTCCATCATCACCTTGGCACTGAGATCAGGATTCAGGAACTCAGAGTCGTAGTTTGTGTCATGGGGCAGGGATGCATACTGGGCTTGTACACAGGGCATCTCTAGGGTGGCAGAGAATAGCAACTGCTGTTAACGTGACATATTTAAATCATTACTGCAAACACATCAAAACATTATGTTTATTTATATGAAATATCTACTCATTCATGCTGTTAACTGCTGCTTATCCCCGAGCATGGGTCTACATACTAAGATAATACATGTTGACGTTTTAAATATTGGGACAAACAAGAACTGGAACAATACGCACACGCTAACACATGCACACATCCAAATGCCCGCATACACACACACACACACACACAAATGTTCAATCATCAAATTACTCTGGCCACTTCAGATCCAAAGAATTTAAGTCATCCCTCTGTCAACCCCCCCCACAGCAACACATTATTTCTGTGTCTTTTGATCCCGAATGCAGACGTTGGTGGAGCAGAGCTATAAGTTATTACCAGGTATTGTGTTACAAGGTGTTAATGCTTAAAACTGCTCAGTGAAGGACAGCCCTTCACAGACTGTACCAGGGAGCGTTACAGATTGTATTTCTGGGTGGGATTAATGCCAGCTGAAATTGGTAAGGTGACAAATGTGTGTGTGTGTGTGTGTGTGTGTGTGTGTGTGTGTGTGTGTGTGTGTGGGTGGGTGGGTGTGTGTGTGTGTGAGTGTATATATGTGTGTGTCTATGTGTGTGTGTGTGTGTGTGTAAATGGGTATTACCTGCAAAAGTTGTACAGATGTAAATATACTTCCTGCCCTTGATCTGTTTCTTTTTATTATTAGCACTATTAGAACTTGGGAAATATTAGACTCAAGTTATTTAAACTACTATGAGTTTCACTCGGTCTGCACAGTGATAGTCTAATTTTGATGCCTCAAAAATTTCACAAGAGTGTACATGTCAGTGACAACACAAGGGGATCAAATAAATGAAGTATGTAAACATATTTTCGTGACATTAACTTAAGACAAAGACTGAAAGAAAAAAAAACATGAATGCATGAAAGACTCACCTAGTGAATGTGTAAATCCACGTTTTAAAGCTGTTTCATTAATTCCAAAGGAGTTAAACTGATGAATGTCACCTCTGCCAGCCGCCGTGGACACGCACACACTCATCTAGACACATTAATGTGGACGCGTACACACTCAGACGCGGGAGGCTTCACACTTTTATTTTGACGGCGTCGCCGCTAAGGCCGGCCCATGCCCATATATGGAGAACGGGGCGGCCGCGCGTTCCGGGTCCGCGGCCAATCGGCGCTCCGACCGACAAAGACGCACTTCCGTTTGACGCACGCTCGGGATTCCATTGACGCAGAGGCGTGGGAGGGCGCGCCTGCTAAATATAACCCGGAGAGCTCCAGAGGCGCACACGTGGGGCTATTACCAGCCCAAAACTGGTAAAAATAGCTGCAGTTTGGAGGTGCAGGCAGAGGTTACACCGTTCTACAGCGGGAAGGGGTGCTATCAAGTCACACACACACACACACACACACACACACAAACGCTGCATCCAAATAAAAGTGAAGCACCCTGTCCTTAAATTCAATCAAACAATATAACCAGCCGACGGGGATCATTTATTTATTTGGGTAGTCGAGACAGGTGGTACTGATTTATACACATATACATACCTGTGTGTCCTCATGATGAAAATGAAGAAAAAAAAAAAACAGGAACAGCAACAGAGAGACAAACCAACACGACCACATGGCAACTTTGCATGAGTTACGAGGAATAAATAAAAGTAAGATTTTTTAAATTCTGTAAAGCCATTCTCAAATACGTTAGTCAATGCTGGGAGAAAGAAAAAAATGAAAAAGCCGGGGGTCAGACTCTTACGTCTTACAGAGAGACCTGCTTGCGTACAACAGCTCACACTTGAAGCCTCCCCCACTTTTTCCATGCAAAGTACTTTACACACACAAACTTTCACAAACAAAAAGGTAACAGCACGAGATCTATTGGGACACGTATAATTCTGGATAGATTCGTGGTCACGGTCTTTTTCACATCGGTTCAAGATGCATGAAGTTAAGAAGGAACATGTTGTATATATGTATTTATGGACTATAATGTAGGCTCAAAGACTAACGCACACACAAAACAAAAATTATTAGAAAATCACATTCAGTCACATCCTGTCAATCCAAGTGATATAAAATATTATTCCTATGCCCGTCTCGGGAAATTGGTGCAAAATCTTAAATAAATAATGATGGTGGAAAGTCACAACACTGGTGTAAACTGGACTAAAATGACACAGTAAATATATCCTTATACATAAACAGCAGAATCATCAAGATCCATTATACTGAGGTTGGCACACAAAAACTTGCACCTTGTTTCAACATGCCACTGTATTTTAAAAGAAGATGACTGTAGTCCACGTTGTATATAATCTATTTGAGATGGAAAAAGCCCGATGGTTTTGTTGGTGGAGCCATCAGCATCTTAGCTTGGTTTTTATGACAGATGTGGATCTACAATAGATAAACATAAAATCAGGCTTTGGCTTGACCAGTAAATGGTGACACTTTTCTGGCGACTTACTGACCAGTTTCCTTGCTATGAAATTATTTGTCCTAAACATCAAATGCTACAACCTTAAGTCATGTCAGATAGATATTACTTTAGAATTTTTCGTTTTTGTGGGACAAATTTTGGTGTGTAAAGAAATTTAGCAAATATTTAGCTTGTCCACAGTTTCAGCCCAACGATAACTGCATAAATGAAATCAACTGTACTTGTACAATAGCACAACAAAATGTAATATTTTGTCTCTTGGCACTAACTGTGGCAGTAAATGGCACTTACAGTACACGGAGGTTGCATCCAGGGCTCCCCGTCAATTTGCATGGGCAGGGCTTTCATTGTCCTGCAGGGGGAAGTCAGATTTAATCATACTCTACTATTTACACAGTGCATGAGGATGGCGTGCATGTGAGCGTGGTCACACCAGAATAACTTTTGCTATATCTATGCTTGGCACTCGTGATGACACAATGAAATCTAAAACTGGAGCCCTGAACACTTGGTTTGACCCACTCTGCGTTTTATATTTATGGCTCTAGCTGGACTGGGTTGTGTTGCATTTGTGTGTTTTCACCTGATGGTGATTTGGGAAGTCTGAGCCAGTCTGTGGCCAGCGCTCTTCAGACCCGTGTAGATCTGACCCATCTCAATGGCCCCTTCCAAACCCACCACCTCCAAACGCTTGTCGCTTACATCTGTGGACCGACAACACACACACACACACACACACACACACACACACATACACACACACACACACACACATACACACACACACGTGCCATTCAGGCCAGCCACACGAGCGGAGATGAGAGCTAAGACACCCTGTGACCCGTCGGGTCTCACCTTGCGAGATGGTCTTGAGGAGTTCGGGGTCAGTGATGACCCCGCCCTGCTCCACCTCTGGCAAGCTGTCAGTTTTCTTGGATTCACCCCAGAGGTTGGAGCCGCCGTGCATGCTGGGTATGTTGAGGACAGCTATGCCCTCCAGAGACATGTTGCCGAGGTCCAGGGGTCTCCCGCAGCACTGGGCGAAGCGAAGCAACGGGTCGGTTATCGAAGAGAAACGCAAAAAAGCAGAGCAGACATTAAGTGGATTAAAAAACACGACTCCTTTATCTTCTGACCTCAATCGCAATACAATCCTTCAGCTTTTTGCAGGAGGCAAAGACGGTTTCAGAGGTGGCGAACTCAAAATACCAAAGTTTGTTCTTCATTCTGAAATTCAAGCAGGAAACAGATTGTTTTGAAACACATTTTAGGAGAGAACCGGTCGGCCCCGTTAGTCAGACCTCTCACCTGCTGTTGAATCTCTGGGGATGTTTCTCCCTCATGGAGTGGAAGCGGTGAGCGATCGAGGCGTCCTGCTCACGCGGGCACAAGCGGAATGAGAGTTAAAGAGCCGAGCTTTGATTTCGATCATCGAGACATCGAGGCTGGGGCTCACCACGCCAATGGAGAAGTAGTTGTTGATGATCTCGTAGGGCACGGGGTCTCCCACCTCCTGGGGGTCATTTGGGATCACCTGGATGCTCCAGCGGTCCATGAGCACCAACTCGCTTGCTTCAATCTCCTTGAGGATCTCTCTCAGGTCCGAGCCCTCGTAGCCTGGTGGGCGGCAGGAGATGCCGAGGGGTTCCGGGTTTCAGCGCCGGCGCTTCAGCGCCGGTCGCTATGTTATTAAGATGTCAAAGCTCTCACCTCCTCCCCAGCGCAGACAGCGAGCCAGGTCGTTCCCGGTGCCCAGCGGCAGCACGGCCACCGGCGGGCGAACCTGGAGGTTTTCCCTATCTGTAACGGCGTGTGCATCAGTGAGCGGGGTTATTACACCGACCTCCAGATTGAAATGAAGTACCTATCGCATCCAGAAGCCAGCCCACAGTGCCGTCCCCTCCACAAGCCAAAATCCTGTACTCGCGCAGGTTACGGAAAAAGTGCAGTCTGGGGGGAAAAAGATGGGAATATTTAGCATTCGGGACGGTCAGGCTGTGTTACCCTAACAGGGGGTCGTACCCTGGTGCAGGACCTCCATTTGACAGGTTGTAGACTTGGCGAGGGTTCAGCAGGTACTGGAACTTCCTGAGCACTCTGCCGAGAAACAACACAGCCCCTCAGAGGAGGCCGAAGAAACTAGGTAAGCCGATGAATACCGGGAATACCTTTCGCCCTGCTTTCCTCCACTTTTCGGGTTGACAAACACCAGTAGGGGGTGGGTGTCGGCCACTGGAACGATCTGACAGAAAAATGCGTGATGTACTTCGGGCGGCGCGAGCGGAGAGGCCGCGGCACCGATGGGACACTCCAAGTTAAAGACTGAAGGGATCGCTGTATCAGACCTGCAGGACGTGGCCATCGGGGGTGACGTTCAACAGGCTGGCGTCCTCCTCCTGCATCGACGAGAGACGCAGTTACGCCACAGTGATATCGACACACGTTTGGGTCGCTCTTTTCCCGACCTTTGACACGGCGTATATGGCCCACGGAGGCAGTATGTGGTCTCTCAGGGGCCCGCAATCGCACGACGACAGACCGGACAACAGACACTCGTCGTGGCGCTGTGAAAGGGACGAGAGTCAGCAGGTGTAGCCGGAGCGCCCCACCCCACCCCCTCCCCATGACGGCAGACGTCCCATCCTCACCATCTCGTGGCACCAGACGCATCGTCTCCCCGCCAAACTTTTGATCTTCTTGTGGCAAACCTGACACTTTCCGGAACTGCTCTCGGTTCGGATCCAGTCGTGAGCCGCTATCTGACGTGCAGAAGGACGGAATAGGCGGGGAGGAGAACATGAGGGGTTTATTTTTTGTTTAGTTTTTTTTTTTTTCCCCAGCTCAACGGGCCGTGACCCCCTGCCGTCCGTGTCGCTGACCTCCCCGTCTGCCCACCAGCCGAGGAGGTCAGAGGCAGTGACCTACGGTGCACAGCTGCCGACTGACTGAAATATTTTTCGACGCCGCTGTTTTGTTTTTAACTGAACGAGGTCAAAAGAAGAAGGCGTTGTATGACCAGATCGCATTGCCTGTTCATCGTTCACACTTCATCACGCTGACACATTCACTAAGCTAAAGGAACCGAGATAATGTGAGCTGTGAGCTGTTGAGTACAGCGAAAATGAGTCACTAATGTCCACAACTGGGACGTTTAACAGATGCACCAAGCAGAGTGGGGAGCCTACAAGCTGAATTTTGAATGAATATATTCTATTCACAGCGCAAACAAACTAACAAGACCCACTAAAAAGTCCCACTACAGTTGTGGTTAAGAAAGTGTTTGATGAGGCTCGACAAGATGCAGCGACACCAATGTATAGAAATGCAAATGTTGCCATGTGGATGTTTCTTACAGCAATTTCCTTTTTAGATTTGACAAAGGTACGTGCACAGGGCTCGGGATTCTTGTTGGCACACTGATTGTGAACTGTGTACTTGCAACCTGAAGAAAAATGAAAGGATTTCAGGAGCGCTCGTAAAACAGCGGCCCGTAGGCGCGACGCGCACTACTGCCCCCTGCCGGCCGCTTACAGGTGCAGCAGAGGCCCTGCTTCCCGAGGCCGAGCAGCATGCTCTGGCACACGCAGCAGTAGGCCGGCTTGTTAAAGTGCTTCATCCTCCAGATGTGCTGGCCGTCCCTCTCCGTCATCTGCGGGTGAGGAGAAGGCAGAAGTGGGCGGAACATTCGACGTGGCGAATCGGCGCCCCGCGACCTCGGACGGCGTGAGACGTCGGCCAGTGCCGTCACCTTTAGTCCGAGCAGAACGAGCAAAGGCACGTTGTTCATCCCCCCCTTCAACCACTCCTCCAGAGTGACCGTCCCACTGTCGTCCACGTCGATGGCTGTCATCATGTCTTTGAGCACCTGCAAGAAAAAAAAAAGGGGGGGGAGGAGGGTTTGAGTTATGGTGATATTCTACTTTATAATTTAAGGATGAAATGTAACACTCGTAAAGTAGAAAGGAGACTCATACCGGTCTGAGTTCAGTCACGTCCCAGCCGAGGTAGTTTGCAGCTCGCATCATCTGAGCAATTATACGATCCACTTCCTGTGGGAGACAAATGTACAAGAATCAAGGCCCCAAATACGGGAGAAACCATGTGGACGTGTGTAAATCACAACAATCAAAGACAGACAGAGCTGCTGGAGGTCGTAAAAGCTTACAGTGCTGTCCAGGAGTCCGTTGCCATCTTTGTCATAAAGTTTAAATGTAACTACAAACAAAACAAAGACAAGTCAGTGATTCGTCTTCTCCCACTCGGGCCTTCCTTAGCCGACGTCCCGGAGGAGAGCCGTCCCTTGAACGCATCAGAATGCACCGAACATGTCACGAAACGACGCGGAGAGCAGAAGAAACCTACACTCCAGCTTGTCTCTCGGCCGGCCGTCCTCCAGCACTGAGAAGTAGCAGGACACGTCGCGGAGGAAGACTCCGTCTGCAGGACAAGGGACGTGGAGGCGGCGTGAGCGCCCGCAGTCGGGAGCGCCGCCGCAGCTCGCACTCACCTACCTCTCTTCGAGGAGCCGTCCTGCTCGACGTGCTGGAAGTAACGGTAAAGCCGCTGGCACAAATCCGAGGGGAAGTCCTCCGCTTCGAGGTAGGTTTTGAGAAAAAGACAGAAACCGGCTGCGTCGACGCACTGTGGGGAGGAAGGAAAGGTCAATTGGGGGGGTGTGTGTGTGTGTGTGGGGGGGGGATGCCGCCGTTCCACAAGGACTGCGAGATCTGAAGCCAAACTCCGTCCCACCTCTCTGTGTTTGTGCTGAGCGAGCCGGCCGCCGGGCTGGAACTCTTTAACCACATCTTTCACCGTTAAGCTGCTGTCTGAAAGGAGGGGAAACGGACGTGAAAGCATCAGCGGGGCCTTTCTGTGAGCAACACTGAAGGGGAAAGCGGAGCGCCGGTCGCCCAGGCCTTTACATGCTCTTGATTTGAGCAACATGTGAGCTGATTAAAAACTTGAAAGCCTGCTGTCAGGGGCATTACACGGACCCAGAGAGGAGCATGTGTAATTATCCATTATCCAACCGCCCCCCCCTCACTAAAAGCCCAAAACCGTTTCATTTGGTTCAAAGCCCCTGAGTGTTCCGCGAAATATTTTTAGCCCCGCACCTTTTCATTTGCTTGAAATGGCTCCATCACCCCCCTCCCATTCACGCTCATAACATGACCATTTCCATTCATGATCTACCCTTCCGAAACAGAGTTTCATGGTCAGAAGACGGACTTACATTCCATGTAGTGTTGCAGCTGGATAAAATCCACGGGAGTCAGGGTCCCTTCGTCAGACGAGGCCATGCCTGATTCAGCAAAAGAGAAACAAAGAAACACATGGGCCAAGTTCAAGCGCGAACGCTCAAGAGGACGTGAGTCGCACGGGGCCGAGGTCACTGAGTCATCTGGCGGGGCACCTACTGGACCGGTTTGCCTCCATTCCTGGCATTACCACCCAAGGGTTGCCCAGTTATGTAGTAAAAAAAGCCTACGCTCGGACACAAAGGTCTGCTTTTAAAGTCGCTGAGATTCAACCTGGATCCAGGCGACAACAGCATGCTAAACAGTAAGGCAGATGTGGGTTGTGACAGAAGCAAATAATACAAATGTTTCACCAGCCTGTTGAGAGAATAATAAAATCGGTAACATCCAGGCGAAAAAGGAACATTATTAAGTACAAATTCAATGACTAAGTGTTGAATGAGTGAATTGAATGAGTGTTTATTTGTGGATATCCATCCGACATGGTGGTCATGAGAAGGCTGCGGTGTGTGAGGGGGGGGGTCTCACCTTGATCTCAGCGGGTCTGAAGCAGAGATGTGGAGCTGAAGCTCAGAGCTGGAGCTCTTGGAGGTTCCTCTGAGCAGCAGCTGGTGCCGGCGGGGAAATGTCCGCCCCGGTTATTAGCGGATGGACGGGATTAGGAGCGACCAGAGGAGGAGCTCTCTGATGATTACACATGGAGGCACCGCCTCCTGCGCCTGTGTGCAGCAGCAGCAGCAGCAGCAGCAACAAACAACAACAAACAAACAACACTCAACGTGCACGCGCGCTCGTTTGATGCAACTTTAAGCCCCCAAAAATGTGAGCATTCAATGAATAAAGGGCAGTAAATGAGTAAATCCACGAATTAGCTCTGAAAATAAAGGTGCATAATCTTGGATTATTTTGCAAAAAAAAAATCTCCCAGATGGGGCATTTAGAAATCAACTTTGGCATTATTATTACTCTTTTATTCCACATTTTCACTGGATGTTTTTGTGAATTTGTCTTTTTGAGGACATCTCTTAGTTAATGCAGATTACAGATTGCAGATTATACCGGTTTGCATATAGTAAACGGTGATGGAGCTATGAAAAAAAAGTCTGGAATTAATCTTCTCGTATTTGAATTATAGTACAACTGTAACTAATTACTTCACTCAATTTATCAGATGAGAATATTTTTTCTCACTTTTTTTCTCATCATAAGCAAACACTGTACTTTATGCCGAATCATTTTAGATTTTTGTTTATAAATCTGGCATTGGGTCAATTTATACGAAAGAAGAATTATTTAGCATTATGTATTTTACAAAAAATATGGTTTAGGATTCTTTTATAAAAATTTAAAGTCAAAGCACGGCCAAGAAATTCCGTCGAGTCGCGTTTCTACAGGGAGGCGCCGGAGGGCGCCGTCGGCGAACAAGCGTAAACGGAAGTGCAGATTATTTCGACGAAGAAGAAGAGCCCGTTTACGCAGGTGTTTACGTTTTTTTTTCTACTTCCGTAGCTTCAGAAGGAAAAAAACCCACTAATCTTACGGGATTAAAGGAGGCAGCGCTGCTCACGGTTCTCACTTTTACCATATGAAATAAACGATGTCGTACACGTAAATATCCCTAACCTCGGTCTTTGCCGTCCGTAGTCGTCGGGTAGCGGATCTCCTCATTTATTAATCGCTGCAAAGCCGAAGTTAGCGGCGGGCTAGCGGCGACACTCGATAGATCGTCGTCTGATACTGTTCTGACCCCCCCCCCCAAAAAAAAACACCCGTGTTAATTCGATAATCAAACAAGGCAGTCATGGCCACTAGGCGTCTGACCGATGCCTTCTTGTTAATGCGGAACAATGCGATCCAAAACCGGCAGATATTGGCTGAGCAAGTGAGTACATACGAGCCTGGTCTGAGTACACGTAGCAATGCTGCGGTGAGTGGTCTGCATCGTTTTGACATTCTAATGTGTGTCTTTTTACATGTAGCTGGCGATTAATGTGCGTTCTTTTAGTGGCCGCCGGGTGCCAGTAGCTGGTACTTATTTATTTATCGTTTAAGTTAATTAGAGTATTTCGTGTTTCACCTGATTGATGCAGCAGGAAAAGATGATGTTTGAGGATGAAGGTTGAGGAGCAGCTGTCTCACTTTAATGGGGATTAGGAGCTGTTATACATGCTGTTGGTATTTGCACTATTAAACAAAGCTGTGACTCGTTTTTTTTTGTTTGTTTTTTTTGCTTAACTTGGGTAGCAGAATCTTTGATCTGATCTAATCTTCGTCCTGGAGTTTTCTCTAATTGAGACCAGGCTCCTGGACACCAGCTGTGAGCCAGATGTTACCATTAAAACTAGGCTGTTCCCTGGGGGGTTAAATGCATTTCTGCAGAATACCCATGTGATAGTGTTCATCAGCCACGTATTTCTGCTGTCCTTGGGTTTATCTGAGCTCAAGAACATCAGCAGATGTGAGAGTCAGACTTGTGTTAATGTCTGTTGGGGCTCCAGAGCCATATTTAAAAAAAAAAAAAAAAATAAAAGTGATTCATACTCAGTGGTGCAAATCATGTACTAAGCTTAAAAATGTTCATCACTGTCTCCTCTTGCATCCTCTGTTTCTTTTTCTGTTTCACCAACCTTTTGATTTAAAATAGCTTCAGCTCCAGCACCTGTTAGTTGATATGTTTATTTGTGATCTGTCTCTTATGTGTCCATTTGATAGTTATTTTGTCTCCTTATCATCATTTTATGTTAGAAAAATACTTGTCAGATTTATTTTTTGTGTAGTTGTGAGACAATTATTCACTGTTGGGACTTAAAGATTTGTTTTAAAGATGATATCATCTGCTGTCTTTCTGGGCTTCACACTGCTGCTTCTCCCTCTGCTTTCTCTTTATTGGATGGGGCCACTCTGCTATCTGCCAATCATAATAGGAACTTGATGAGGTACTGATGGACGAGTTGCTTTAAATGTGCATAGTTGTACATCACGATCAACACAATTCTGATACATGTGAACCTTTTATTTGAATGAGTAACAAGTGAGCTTTTTGTCTTTGGAAGTTGGCTGATGATCGTATGGCCCTGGTGTCAGGAATCAGTTTGGATCCTGAAGCTGCTATTGGAGTCACCAAGAAACTTCCCCCCAAATGGATAGAGCGGGTGGATGAGGTAAAATACTCTTCATCCGGCTTCTACACGTGGTTTGGACTTCCTCTAAATGCAGAAGCATCTGCTTGCACAGTTATTGTCATACCTCTAATCTACACTTTCAGATCCAGTATGAAATCACACGGGTTCGGCAGAAGATGAAGGAACTGGCCTTACTTCACGACAAGCATATGAATCGTCCTACATTGGATGACAGCAGTGAGGAAGAGCACGCAATAGAAATCACTACACAGGAGATTACACAGGTAAATCAATTCAGCGTATGCTTGCGAGAAATTGGCAGATGTTTCTATTCAAATTCTTTCGAGTGTTTTAGGATGACAGTAGAGTAAATGGCGTAATATTCCTGGTTGTTATTTAAATCTCTGTTCATTCCAGATGTTCCATCGGTGCCAGCGAGCTGTGACAGGACTACAGTCTCGTTGCGGCCACTGCACCGAGCAGGAGGAGAGATTGTTGAGAAACGTGGTCTCGTCCCTGGCGCAAAGCCTGCAGGATCTGTCCCTCACTTTCAGACACACCCAGTCCAGCTACCTGAAACGTGAGCTGCTGCCTACTAAATGAGTTTTTTTTTTCCACACATTTGGGTCCGAGTTATTCAGTTACATGTTCTCATGTTCTGATTTTATTTTTCAGGTATGAAGAACCGCGAAGAGAGGTCAAAACATTTTTTTGACTCTGGTCCATTAATGGAAGAGGATGAAGATTTAGCAGTATATGAAAAGGTTTCAGCTCCTAAATATTTTTTCAGTTTGTTTCTCAGTATTAATTTTACCATAACTGTACTCTTCATACTAATTTATACTCTTACTACTCATTATTGTGTGTCACTTGTGTTCGTTGAAGAGTGTGAAGTGCAGCGTTGGTCATTAACTTATTTACTTTTTCCAATCTCAGGGGTTCACAGATGACCAGCTGATGCTGGTGGAACAGAACACAGTTATGGTTGAAGAGCGGGAACGGGAGATACGACAGATAGTGCAATCCATTTCAGATCTGAATGAAATTTTTCGAGACTTGGCTGGAATGGTGGTGGAACAGGTATTTACTTCCATTTGGTTTATTTTTATTTTGTATAATACTAAGATGCTTATAGTATATACTCACATAGAAATTCCATGATTATGGCATTTCTTCTGCGCTGATGCGGTTTTGGTTCCTTCAGGGCACCGTTCTTGACAGAATTGACTTCAACGTGGAGCAGGCCTGTGTTAAAACAGAAGACGGGTTGAAGCAGTTACAGAAGGTGAGCACAAATGGCTCATGTGTGCATATGTGTCTGCAAATGAGATTTAAAGAAAGAAATCACTTAATCCATTTCCAGAATGAGCTGCGTGAGTGCATGAGACCGCAACATTCGCTTTTTAACGTAGTGTAATGAATAAGAGTTCATGTTATGGCGTGCCCATCTGAGCTTACTGATCTTCTAGGAATGAAAACATCGCTTGAGAAAAACATGCTTGATGATCTTGGTTAGCTTTTATCTTGAAACATAATCTGAGGAGCAGGAGAGCAGTGCAGTAGAAAGGCTTTAGGTTTACTCCAAACGAACCCCTTGTTCATTGAATTAACATGTGACTGGTTTGCATTTAGTAAAGTACAGATTGATTTTTGCCATTTTCTTTACAGGCGGAGCAATATCAGAAGAAAAACAGAAAGATGCTGGTCATTTTGATCCTCTTTGTCATAGTCATTGTTCTTATTATTATTCTCTTTGGAACAAAGTTTTAAATTTGCATTCCTCCAGTTTTTGGTTTCTGTCGAGGTGTTTTTTTTTTTTTTTTTTGTGCGTCTGTGTGGGCTTGGACCCCCGTCTTGGTTCTAAGCCAAAAAGAGGCCGGCCTTTCGTGGGAAACGAGAGAAAGAATTTCCAGGTCTCTTTACAGGTGCACTTAAAGGAAGGGGGGAGCAAAACAAAAATCAAATGTCTTTGTGTGCTCTTAAAGCTGCTTAATGAAGCGACTCGCACCCAACCCGCCGAGCCGACTTCCGTGTTCAGTTGAACCCACGGCTGTGCTGTCGTGTCTTAATGAACGGAAACACTCTTTGGATAAAGCAGGGCAGAGGTGGCGTGGCTGCGCTCTTTCTATCAAATCTCCATGTTTGTGTGAAGGAAATGTGACGGCAACAACGGTTCCTGACAGAAACGGGCTGCCAGTTTCCAACGATTATCTTTATGTCCAGTCTCAGCGTTTTATCTCAAAAAGCTAAAGGAAAATATTTCATATAAGAATAATCTCAGCAAGGCCTAAGGTCAATACCAAATAGGTTCCTTTGGTTTATGGACCATCCCTCTACTTCTAATAATGAAATGTGTAACTCCACTATTTGCCTGATGAGGGTGTGCACAGCCGTGAGCATCCTCCAATTTATTCTGTAGTGTTTTTGTTTTTTTTGTTTTTGTTTTAAATGTCACACTTGTCATTCATGCTGCACTTGGTCCTTTCATAAAGTGCTACCTTTAATAAACCTTTGCAGTTTGCACATGTTATGGCCTGAGACGGAGGGCAGTTGTGCTATGGATGTAATACTACTGTCATCTTTATGATGAACATAATTATTTATTTTTTAATGGCCTCAAATAATCAAGAGGCTCTGTCCCGGACAGAAGTAATGCATTCAGTCTGTGTTGTTTGAAATTGTCCTTCCCACTGAAAACTGTGATGTAGCCGAGCAGAAACACGAAGAGAGTGTTTTTCTTATATTTTCAGATTGGACATGTGATGTCGCTTGGATGTGTTAAAGATTCTCTATGTGTGCCTGTGCTCTGTGAAGACTGATAAGCTGAACTGAAGAGCTTTATTCAACAGATCTGTAATGGACTCCACACTTTATACTCCAGTTATAAATATGTTATTAATGTGAACTCGTGTGAGGGGAAATGGTTGTGTCCTCGTGGTACTCTACATCAATTACATTACGGAAACAAAGCAAGTAAACAGACACTTTTTTCCAGTTTTCTTTCATTCTATGATTTTGGAATAAACCTGAAACAGCGGTTTTGTGTTTTGAAGTGTTTCCACCGTGTGACATGACAGGTGATCTTTAAAAGCGTCTGGATGCCTCACTGGGACCGTAAACAACGCTGCTGGAAAAAGCGGCGCTTTTCAAATTAAAAGCATTGTGTAACTTAGTCAAGTTCAGATGAGGTTATGCAGTCGTTGACATAACATTTTACATAATGACGTCGAAGGCTTTTTATTGTTATATCACTTTTGTGACGTCATGTGCATTTTTTTAATTAAACGGCACCGTTTCGTGGCCCGGAAGTCCATCGTCCAATAGGCTGGCGCCTCTGCCCCCACGTGGAGTGACATCGCGTCAATAAATCCTCCAGATGACGCCTTTTCTCGGGAAACTCTTTATTCCTTCGCCAGGAGTCGCCTCACCGGTCCGGGAAGCTGTGAGCGTCATTCATTTGCATGGAAATATGGGCGCTAATCCGCAGTTCCCATCATAATAAAAGCCGGTGGGTGTGTCAGGGGAAGCGAAGCGCGTCATAGAGCTGGGAGCAGCCACCAGTTTAGTCAGCAGGATCTGGGGAGGATGACCTGATACATGCATGATTATCAAAATCACATCAAATAGGTATCATATTTACACGTCAAAATCTTATATACAGGGGAAAAAAAACACTTAGAGTATCATTGGCAATTACTGGAAGCATGTTTCCATCTAACTTTTGGATTGTTGTGGCTTTTCTTTACGTCTTAATACTATAACAAACTTATGTTTTACTCTAAGTCTATACGCCAGTGCCAGTGCCAATGGATCGATGAAGAGTTGCCACAACAGGTCCGAATGATGAGTCAGGGTCAGCTGGGTCACGGTCCAATGATGGTTTATTGTCAATCAACACAATTCACCATGCATGAGAGGTAGCCCGGGCTAAGTCTGAAATCTGATAAGAATTTCTAGCTTTTATACAATTTGGAGCCTGGAATTACTCCTCCCTCTTTCCATTTGGTACTTTTTACCCAATGTTCCACCATTATTTAACCTTTATCGTTTTTATCAGAGGTTAGCTGTACCTTCCCACCTTTTTTTAACAAACAATATCCTGTCCCTATGCGGGTGGGACTTTTCGTATGGGGATTTCCCATGCTCCATGTTTACACATCATCCCTCAACAACATGTTAAAAGGTACAGAAAGAGAACACACCCATCGTGATAGGTTAATGTTCAACTTTGCCCAAGGCTTTAACCTCACACTACAGGATGTGCTCTGGGACACCTGTTGCCCCAACACACCATCTTGAGGCCCTATCACAACCTGAGGCCCACGTCTCTCCTGCCGTGCTCCCTCTCGACTGAGATCCTGGGAAGAGGACCACTGGAAAGTTTCTTCTGAGTGGGATCTGGTGCTTCGTGCAGATCTAATTTACGCCCCAGTGACTATCTGTCTGGATCTGTGCAAGAGTGGAGCCTGTGGTTTGTGTTCGTGCAAATATGAACCCCTGCAAGAAAGAAAAAATGCTCCACGATCTTTTACTTCAAATCACAACTATTTACAGACTACAGATGTCAGGTTAAAGATGAGCTCACTGGTGTTTCCAGTTCTGTGAATTGAGATGCTGCGGATGACTCTCGAGCCTGTTTGCCCTAGAAATAAAAAAAGTTGCATTTACGTATAGATTCATCAAACAATAATAATATTGGTGTTTTGAAACCTGTGACTCTAATCTGGTGTCAGATTTGAAGCTGTGACAACATGAGAGCAGAGCTCACATGACTATTATTCATCACCAGGGCTCTGAGTGATTTGTTTGACTCCCCCCCTCTCCTGTGAAGGAGCACAGAACCCATCAGCGGCTTCCTTCATCATCGGACGTGTTATGCATAGTTTCCTTTCAGCATCATTAACATAGAAATGCTCATCTGACCCTCGTCTATTCTGTCAACATGGACAGATCGCCCTCCCTGTTGCCTGCTGCCTGTACATACCTCATCACCCCCCCACCCTCCCCCCTCCCTCCCTCTCCTGCTCTTTGCTGATGTACAGACTTTCTGTTCAGAGAAGGAAAGCCTGTTTGTTACGCTGGAGAGTTTCAAAGAAAAGGACACGACCCGTCTCTCCCTCTTTTTACAATTCGGCCGACAAAACAACAGATCCCTATCTCCACGCAGCGTCTGCCCTCCATCGCGCCGGCCGGCTCCTGCACGGGTGCCATGGAAATTGCAGATCAGCGTTGTTGTGGCGATTATGGGCGCTGACACAAACACCCATCTGGAAAGTGATAAAGCTGAACACAGGAAAGTTTTTGAAGTTGTAAAACATAAATGCATGACACAGGCATTTAATCAGGTTCATTTAATGTCACGTACAATAAAATTGTACAATTTATATACATTTATATGAATAAATATAGATTTTTCAGTGGGGGGGGGTGAAGCACATGAAATTACTTAAAATGAAACCTAAATGTGTTCCCTTTTTGAGCAATATTGTTATTGAGACTCACTGAAGCCTGCACAAGTGTACTATAATGCTTTTGCCTGCTCTTTGAAGGTGTGTGCGTGTGTGTGTGTGTGTTGGGTGGGAGGGGGACCCAAAACCATCATCGTCCTTTTAAAACAACTGGTCCTGTTTGGACTTCATTAGACTGTCCTCCTCCCATCTGAGCAGAAGGCAAAAGAGTCTTTGGAGCAAACTTTCACAGGTATGTTATAACTTTCATTTACTGAAATCATTCAGTAAATCCATTGTTTGCTCATCCAAAAAGCTTGAAACGTACAATATCCTCTTTTTTTTCCATGCTTGACAGGAGATGGAGTTCTGGCCTGGGAACCAGGGACAGTCACCTCTGTACTCAACATTTACTCTTCCTGGCAGAAACTGCACACAGATGTGAGTATATATTTTTTTATCAACCTTTATATAACTTTAAGTTGCTGATGAGAAATTCATTTAATAATTATTCCAAATCAAACCTTATTTATTTGATATTTCTGTTACCAACTGCACTTTTCTGTAGTAATTAACATTTAATTAATTCGGCCTCGATAATTAATTTAATTAAAAGCAGTAATTAACCCATTTGCATTGTGTGTGTGGCATTCCTACAAAATATTATTATTATATTATTATATAATTGTCAACCTCGAGCTGTTCGTCTGAGCAGCTTAAGTTTGTTTTAAACATTGGGGGTATTCATCAAATGTCCAATTTTAGAGGCTTATTATAGATCACAGAGGACTCACAGCATGTTAGAACTCTGTAGATGTATTTAATGAATGAAATCATTTACTCACACACCTCCTGCCCATTTTATCCCCAGCTACCATGACAGACACCAGGCAGCCCGCAACCCCCTGTACTACAGCGAGCGGCCGGAACAACGCAGGGAGCCCAGTTATTGGACCCTACCGGGACCAAGAGCCGCCGCACAGGATTACGCTACCTGGACAGAGCAAGAGCCGATCGGCCTCTCCCCTTCACACTTCCCGTTTATTCTAGACCGTCACCCTCAGCACCACCAGGACCTGGGAGCTTACCAGCCGCACGAAGCCAGAGACAGAGAGTGGTCCCAAAGAGCATCCCGGGAATACGAGAGGGCGTATCCGAGGGAGGGGTGGCCGAGGAGGTGGGAGACCTGCAACCCGGCCCGCTACGGCCGCGAGGCGCCCACCAAGAGGAGCGACAGCAGCTACCGAGAGCTGGAAGCGTGGGCCGCGCGATACAGCCACTCGCTTCAGAGGAGGAGACGCATCGAGGCCGAGCTGAGGGGCGCCTCTCAGGGGCTGGCGGAGAGCGCCAGGGCTCCGGAGAGGGACATCAGGGGCGGGACGGCCGCGCTCCAACAGGTCGCCCACCCGGGACTGTGCGACAGGGCGGGCAGGCAGCAAGGGCACCCTCCACAGTCGGCCCCCGCGGACGCAGGCCACCCGCCGAAGGAAAAGACCTGCTACCAGAGGAGGCTCTTCAGCCAGCCCCCGGGTTACATCGCTCCTCCTCCTTACGACACCCCGCAAAAGAGCCCCTGCGCGTCGCAGCAGGGCGACACGAGCTGGGAGCAGGAAGGTAAAAAGCAGACCTACTGGACACAGCCCGCCCCGAGGAAGCAGGACACGGCCGTAGATCCCAGATCCAGAAAGACTGAGGAATTCCCAAAACCAGACGCTAATCCACACGCCTTCTGCTCCCAGTACAGCAGACCGGAACCGGTTTCCCTACCGGGGAGCGCCGGGGGTTACGAGGAGAGGCCGCACGTGCAGTTTGAGGGCACGTTGTCCCTGCAGCGGTCGCCGCTTCCCCACGCGGCTCAGAGCGAGGCCGAGGAGGCGTCCTCGACGGTCATCGAGGGCAGGAAGTTCAAGCTGAACAGGAAGGCGGGCGGGATGACCGTTTTCTGCCTGGTGTCCCGGATAGCGGAGGCCGCGGAGGTCCCGCCGCCGCCCGCCTGTGCTCTGCAGGTACGCCTCAGGGGGACGGAAGGGGGCGAGGAGCCCAAAGCCCCCGGCGAGAGCCGCGTCGGCCAGGCGCAGAAGGTCGCGGACGAGGTCGACTGCAGGGCGCCCGCGCTCCCGGGGCAGCCGGGACCCCCCAGCACAGGAGACACCAGCAAAGAGAGGGAGCCCGAGACCCGCGCCACGCCGGAGGACCCCGAGACGGACGTGCGGGAAGAGAAAGCCGACGAGGTCGGCGGTACAGCCGGGACGCAAGCTGCCGAGTCGGCGAAACCGTCCTCGCTCAAGTATCCTTTGTGGAGAGAGCCCAGTTTCCCAGTCAGGCCTGAACACGCGACTTCCTCCACGTGTCCGAGGGCAACGAGCGAGGAGGGCGAGCCCGAGGGTCCGCACAACAAAGGCGCCTCCGCCGAAACCCCGTCTGGAGTCAGGGCGGGGGCCGAGGGGGAGGAGCGCGAGGGCGCGAAGGCCCGCCGGCCGCTGACGCCGCCTGTTTCGTTGTGAAACTGGAGCGAATCCCGCCGCCCAAGAAGGAGCGCGTCCACTACTTTGACAGCGCTCCGCACCCGGAGGACGGAGGAGACGTCCAGCCGGCCGGATCTGGAGAAGAGGAACCGGACCCGCGGCTGGACGGGGAGGCCAACGCCGAGCACGACCCGGACGCTCCGGACGGAGCGGAGCCGGGGAGGAGACCCGGCCCCGACCCCTGCGCGACCTCCTCGGTGTCCGACAGGGAAACCTTGGCCGAGCGCGCCGAACGGATCCTGGGAATCCCCCTGGACGAGAGCGTCGGCGAGCGGGGACCCCAGGGCGCCGTCGCGCCGCCGAACGGCGAGGAGGACGCGTCCCTCGCGGCTAAAGGTCGCGACGGCGAGGCCTCGGTAGAGGATAGAACAGAGGAGGAGCCTCCGCGGGGTCCGCCGGAGTTCGAACCAAACGGGATTTTGCCGGAGACCGATGAAGCCAAAGGTCAGGTGGACGACAAAGGCTGGGAAGATTCTGAAGAATCGCCGGGGGAGATACCTACGACGGCGTGTCCCGAAGCACCCGACAGGGCTTCAGGCGAAAATGACGATAGCAAGATTGAGAAGGACGGCGTTGGGGATGCAAATGAGCAGATGGAAGGAGAAAGCCCCCAGGTTGAGGATGACGCTCCACATCTGAGCCCATCCACGGATTCCTGGCCTTCGCCCGACATTCTTCCGTCTCCCGTTCCCGCGTCCGTGTTGGAGAATCGGGAATCCAAACGCGACGATCTGGAACTGACGGCTCCCATCTCGGCTGCTGGAGTTGTGGCTCCGCCCCCCATTGGAGCAGAGGCGTCTCCTCATCCTCAAGAGCCTCAAAGCGCAGCAGGTCGCGAATTAGAAACTCAAACTCAGACGGTGTCTGGAGTTGTGGACCTGGGTGAAGATGGTAGAACATCGCAGCCGACAGACGCTGAGGTCAGTGAAGGACCTGAGGACGTTCCCAAGGACGGGACCAAGGAGACGCTGTTACAGCGACACGATGAGGTTGGAGAAGCGGCCGAGGAGGACGGCGTGAGAGAAACGACTCCAGACCGTGAGCGGCAGGCCGAGGAAGAAGAGGTTCTGGTGGACTCGGGAGTGGAGGAGACGGAGGTCAGTCAAAACCTTTTCCAAGATGACATCGTCTGCACAGAAGAGTCTCCACGAACTGAAGATACCGAGGAGGGACACACAGAACAACTACACACTCACGAAGAACCCATCAAGGACAGCACGCTTCCCTGTTTAGAACCAGCTGGGACGTTCACCGATGATACGGCGCCGCTCAAAGAGGTCGAAACAGGTCTTTCGGAAGCTCGTGACGACAACGCTCAGCTCAGTCCGAGTCAAGAAATCTCGATTTTACAGCCGAACGATGCTGAAGAAGATTCCAACCAAAAGGATTTAAGTGACGAGCCATCAGAAGCTGGAGCTCCTGAGGAGCCTGCGGGTCTGCCAGAGCAAGAAATGGTCAAAGAAGATCCCCCAGAAGCTCACACGGACACTGAAACCCAGCAGGAACTCGAAGCTGCTCCACCTCCAGACGTGGACGTGCACACCCCCCCGGAGCTTCCTGCTCCATCACAGGCTCCACGCGGCTCAGAGGGGGAGGTCGTCTCTTCAGTAACAATGGATTCGCCCTCTGATGCTGCAGATGCTGTTACCATAGAAACAGCCGCCGCCCCTCTTCACCAGGCATCCCGTGGAGAATCCGAAACGTTGTCATCTTCATCCGACACGCTCCCAGGCCTGCCGAGCAGCTCCTCACCTCTGCCGCTGCAGGAGGGAAAGGAGAGTGTCCCCATAGAATGGCCCCCCGGTGAGGAGCCCCAGTATCCGAAGTCCCTGTGGGACGCTGTAAATCGCATCCGGAAACATACGGCACCCGACTCTGAGAACGAGGAAGAGGAGGTGGGTGAGATGTGGGATCCAGAGAATGTAGTAGAGGAGCCAGGCGGGCCCCATGGAGCACAGGAACCAATGGCCAAGGAGGAGGAGAAAGAGGAAGAGGAGGAGGAGGAGCAGGAAGAGGAGGAGGAGGAAGAGCAGGAAGAGCAGGAGGAGAAGGAGGAGGAAGGGGAGGAAGAGGTTCCAGCTGAAGAAAGCATTACAGATGAAGGAGCGGAACGAACCCAGCAGGAGCCAGGCGACGTGGAGGAAGGCCCGCTGTCCTGCAGCAGCACCAGCGGCCACAGCCCCGGGGAGATGGTTACCGACGGAGAGGACCACGGAGACACGCCGTCTGAAAGTGCGACAGAGGTCAGGACATTGAAGGATGAGGAGCTCCAGACAGCAGCAACAGCAGCAGCAGCAGAACAAAGCTGCTCGGCTGAAGACGAGGATGAAGAGCGGGGTCAGCAGTGAGTGGAGAATGCTGGGCTCAGGTGAGGAAGACAACGACCAGACGATGATTGTAAAAACACACCGCGGGGTTTCAGTTTAGGTCATTTTTAGAGCTTTTATTTTTGAGTTAATGTTTTATTTTATTTATTAAGCATAATGCAGCTGTGTAGAAACGGTTCGGAAGTTTATGACATGACTTGAAGTGATTTGTGCTTAAATTAGACATTTTCTTGTATGACAGTCTAATAAAAGGAGTGATTTAACAAAATTTAAGTTTCTTTTGAAAAACATCACTCTGGTGATATTATCAAAACGGTTAAAAAGGCAAAATCCAAATATATTCTTTAATAAAATAGGACATTATTTGATACATACAAATGAATTTATTTGATCCACTAGTGAGGCTATGTGACTACTGGCTCAGAAATCAGGTCAAACTGTGCCAATTTTGTACAAATCTATTTTCAATTATTCAAGACAAAGCAGATGCAGTGAAAAATGTAAAAATTTTATATAAAAGTGGAATCATCAGAATATTCACACGAGACAGTGATGGGATTTCTTTCACACAAGGAAAAGTCAGCAAAAAATATTTTGGTGTCTGAACAACGTACCGTGAATGGATTATTGTGGACTACAGCGCCCCCAAGTGGGGAAAGATTGCAGTTTAGCTTGGAAGAACAACAAAAACACGTGTTTTGTTTTTTTAAATCTATCTACGATAGATGCCTTATTGTAAAAACATTTAAAGGTGCAGGGAGAAGAGCAACCAATTTCTGTTCATTGCTGATTTTTTTATAAACAAACATACCAAGATTCAAGTGGAAAAAAAGTTGAATCAGTTTGTAATAAATGTATTAAAGATCACAAAAGAAGAAATTAATGCATAGAAGACGTTTGAAGAGCGAGGGAAATTATTCTTCAACAAGCCCAGTTAAATATAAAAAAATCTTAATTTCTGACGTCACGCAATATATGTTTGACATATAGTCTTTAACTGCTAATTTGAGGAACGTTTAATGCTGTCAGCATTTCCTCTGATCTTGGAAGGTGGAGCAGACATTTATTTATAATTAAAAAAGTGAATCTGGAAAGGAAAATGCATCTGAACCATCGCTACCCAACACGATTACAAAATAAAGGAACATGTAGCAAATGCGCAATGGTCACTTTAAACCACCACGGATCACAGGAAAAACTCAATTACAAAGTGGAGTTTCTTAAAGTTTGCACGTGAATCTGTATCCATTATTCACCACATCTGGAAACACCGGCTGTCACCAATGGGGGGGGAGGGGTGACCGCTGAGCGTTTCATCAAAGCTCGTCGTGGGGTATTTTCAGAGCGTGGTCACAGAGATCTGCAGTTAAAAGAGACAGGAAAACATGGATCTGAGTCAGATCTTAGACAGGGTATAGGACACGGAAGACATGCGGCTATGACAGGCGGGTTTGCCCAGAGGTTGCAGTCAAAGAAAAGACCTGCGATGTTGCATTTAGACCACACCTGTCCTTTTGCTGCACAATTTATCTTTGACGTTATCTGTCTCGTGGGCGAAGAATTCGATGATTTCGTCTTCGTGATGCTCAACTATGGTTTCACACTGTCAGAGAGGGGGATAAAATCACAGTGTGGGCTTCAGTGTTTAATAATGCAAATGCTTTTAAACAGACCCGCATCTCCGGTGGACTCTCTTTTCTTTCTTTGTTTGCACTCACCGCAAACTTTAAACTGGCCGTGACTCTTGAATCCAGCGCGGCCTCGGAAAGGTCCATGGCCTCGCCGCTTCGGGATTTTATCCTAATGTAGGACTTCCTGTCTGTGGAGGGGTCTGTGACCTCGCCGTAGTCCTCCATCCTCTCGCACACACCCTCCATCAGGTCCAGGAGGTTTCCCTCTGAGCGAGCCAGTGGGACCTGACAGAGCACCCATTCATGAAAATAGCAGCAAAACACGTCCAGCGCAGTCTTTTAAAGGCAGCACAGCGGCTTGTTGTGTACATGCGGTTACATAATTTACACTTTCTCACCTCACGGATGGACTGGCTGCCGTCCGGGTTGATCCTGAAGGATCCCGTCTGGATCATTTTCTTTGGGTCAACTTGGGAAATGGCCCACTCCATCTCATCCACCAGAGCCCTGCAGGCTGTAGGGAGCAGGGAGATTGGAAGGGGGGGGGGCACATCAAGGCTGCCCTGTGCATTTGCGCAAATCAAAGCGCAACGCGGACGCACGCCTACCGCCACATTTCATGTCCTGCCCTTGTCTGGCGGCCTGGCCGAAGCTCAGGAGGTGAAGGAGAACCAAAGACGACGTGAGCAGCAGAGCACCTTCCCTCATCTTGCGCCTGCAGGTTTCAGCACAGATTGGTCCACATCAAAGGACTGCCACATCAAAGGCTCCTGCTCGCGTCCGAGCTGCGGATCGACGCGCGTCAACCGGAACGACGCTCGGGCGCAAACAGGCCCGTGCGCAAACTTTTCATTCAACTTACGCGTTCCTGGCCGGGGAGGGTCGTCGGAGCCACCTTCTACGCTTTTCCACGCTGTTCCATCACATTCGGTGAAATGTGGTGACGTAGCAGCGGCGCTGGCGGACAGGATGAGGGGGCGGCCCGAGCAGCGCCCCGCAGCGGCCGGGAGGAGCCTCCGCAAGCGCTCGACAACACTCGTCGGTTCAGAAAGCCTCCCCTGCATCTGTGCACAGGTGAAAAGTCAACAGTTGGGCCAGTCCCCCCTGAATTCAGGCTTTGTCTTTGTCTTGATTAACTGGGGATCACTCTCCACCTGTTTCTTAGGGTGCCTGCATAACAACAAAATAATCAGACAGATGGGAATGAATTCATCGACCTCGCTTAGAACTGACCGGATCTACAAGATTAAACATCATCGTCACTAGATGTTTTAGAAAATCAATTAGCAGGGGCATCCTAGGATAAACAAGAAAGTCTTTAATAAGCGCCTGAAACACAACACCACATTTCCACTCATTATAGGATGATCATTTGTAGATTTTATGCTTCAAATCAGTAATTTATTTCTCCATAAGTCATTGAAGGAACCTGTTGACTTTTGATGGCTGCCTTTCCACTAGTGTACATACATCAATGACGTCAGAGCATATGAAGCATGAACTAGTATAAAGAAATCACTAACAACAGCTTATTGGGATTTATAAAATTTAATTTTACACATTTATCAAGGCAGGATAAATACTGATGTAGCTTTGCTTAATCCAAAAATTAGACATAATTTTAAAAGCAATGGAAGATCCTCACAAGACAAAGAAACACTTTTTGGCATGACGACTGTTTACCTGTACAAACTCATCAATTCATAAATGACTGAGTCACAGGACCATTTGTGCCCAGAATTTAAAATATCATGGTTTCACAAATTTCTCGGGAGTCAACAGACGACCCTTTCAGTTCTCATGACCAAAGAAATGAAAATAATAATAATTATAATCAGCCAGTGTTAAATGTAAATGTTCACGACTAATTTAAAATGCGTTGGAAAAACACTTTTCATAGTTTCTTAAATATTTACAGATGTGGACTGACAATTAAAATCCATTAGATGAAACCAATCACGAGTTAAATAAAGTAACTGATTTTAGAATTTGTGCATCGCAAAGTCACATTTTTTCCCAGAAATTTGGTTTATCTTTTTTTTTTTGCATGGTGAGAAAAACAGTTTGAGTCATTAGTCAAGAGGCACCGAGGTGGAAGAAAGAGGCACCGGGAACATTTATAAAACTATTATAAATCCATGTTGGTCAGAGAATAGGTTTTATTTATCACAGCAGAAGTGTCAAAAATCCCACCTCATTAATGTGATTAACAATTAGTGTCTCCTCTGACGTCAAATTACTTTATTTATTGTGCACCATTTTCACGTTTTACAGGACCTTTATAATCGTATACATATATTTTATGTTCTTTTAAAGAACACACTCATCAAACTTCAGAAACAAGCCCAAAGAGTATTTATAAAAGTCTTAAAATTAAAATGAGGGAAAATAAATTAAAACAAAGCTAATTATAATCTTAACGGTGGACAGTTAGTAACATCTGTGACTGGTTGTAACAGCATAAACATTCAATTCATTCACACACACTGAATCCAAATTGAACAATAAAAAAACAGGACTTTCTCTATTATTTATAACCTCATGTATGAAGAGCATGTAGTGAATGGCAAAGATGTATCATTAAATAAATTTTGTCAGCTGCCAGTGTGTCACCACCAAAGCACATTAAAATAATATATGCTATTTGGCATTTTTCAATATTTTCTCAACAGTAATTTTTTTTTTTTACAAAATTCATATTAAAATATAATGAAATTCTACATAAAAATAAAATTATCTTTTCCATAGTAAAGCACAGGAAAAACTGAAAGGTTATATATTGGGTATGTTTTATATAAGGTGATGTTCATACTTAGAAATACGAACGGCATCCGTACATTAATGTCTCACTTTAAACAGATCTGGCAGGACCGTTTCCCTTATTTTTCAGTCATTTATGAAAAATTCAGAGGAATTAAGGATTTATAGACACTCAAATTCTGGAGTTTAGATTGGTTTATGACCGAGTCGCACTTAAACGTGATTAGTCTTCGTGACAGTTGGAGCCTTTAAACCAGAACTTTAGTCCACAGCGAGCTGCAAAGACACTTGAAAAAAGGCACGAGGAGTCGGACACAAGCATACTGGCCAAACTGGTGTGGTCCCACTCTTCAGCAGCAACGGCAACGTCGGGGGCTGCGGTGGCCTATCTGTCCACCTGGATGTCAGAGTCCATGTCATTGAGCAGATAAATGTCAGTGTGTCCTGACAGTCCCATCCGCGCCTGAAAGGGACAGAGGACACGGAGGTTTAACGCCCCGGCATTCAGAGAGGACTCGCACTTGTGAAAGCGAGGCGCAAGAAAGACATGTTGCAGGTTGCATCACACAGACACAAGCACCCACAACATTCAGGGTTGCGCTTTGTGATAGACATGACCTTTGACCTCTGGCCCTGCAGCTTTTTATAATACTCCGTGCAGAGACCACGTAGGTCTAAAGTGTGTGACGTCACCAGCTGACTGAAGTGAGCGAAGCAAAAGAAGGGTTGAAAGAACAAGAGAAGGATCAATCACAGAGGCTCTGATTGGGAGTAACAGGTTCACAATTTGATCACTTTATGATTGCAGCATATTTAGGAGTGCTCACCTGGGATCAAAATGAAAAATTCCAAAATAAACTTTGCCCACTTAATCCTGGAAAATCCTGCAAAAGAACATTCCCACATGTTCTGACAACCCTCTTCACACATCTGCCAATCCTGATCCTGTTATATACGCCTTTACATACGTTGGAATCGCTCCTCAAATATCCAGACAGAAGACACCAACAAGCATCCATGTTGCCAATCGTTGGCATTTATTCAGAATCTGCGGTGTCCGTCACCAGCGAGCACAGACGAGCTGGCGGGACAGAAACGGGGTGGGCCACATGTTCCTCTGCAGCAGTCCAGATGTGCGTTTACCTTTTCATGACTCACAGCATTGTTTTGAGTTGACTGTCAACCAGAGAATTCCAACTGAACCCTAATAATGACCGAGTGAACACTGAATCCACAGTAAACCCTAAAAGTGCCTGAACTGAACACTGATCACCGACCGGCCGTGACCTCTTGTTGATTAAAGTTTAATTACAGACGTCCAGTTTCCAAGATTAAAAAGAACAAAATTACAGTAAAAGGCTATTTTTTTTTTTTTTAGACATTATAAACACTCATCACATGTTTCCTTGTATTTTCATATGAAATAACTCTGTTGCCTTAATAAAAAAGACTGCTACACTTTTTTTTTTATTTTTGTAGTGAAAGAAAGAGATGTGTGTAGATATTGAGCAACAGTGCGGAGATGGGCTATCACACCAAAGGCAAATAAAACCTCTTTCACAACAGGAGCTCTTAAATGAGCCTCAGACAAACTGCAGCTAAACAAACAAACAAAAAAAAAAACACAAAAAAAGAGGAAAAAAAAAAAAAAACAGTCACGGTGCGCCACATTTATTTTGTGGTATGTGCTGGCATGCTTTTGTAAAAAGACTGTTTTCGTGGGCGTGCTTACACACAGACAATAATGGCTTCCTCTCAGGCACGCCAAACTCAGACTAGTTCAGCAGCCTCCCTGTTGACACCCTGCCACAACAAAAAACAAGGCTATTCTGAGACTTCTCCTGCTGTACAGCAGCAGTGTGGGCACACCTCTGCGACCAGTTCATGAATGAATTCCAAGGCCCAGTTGAGGTTTGTTCACATTGATCACCAGTTTTGTAAATGTGCTTTTGCAGCCAGCGTAAGTACAAACATTTTCACAGCTCTACGGCGCAGGCCGTGGGTGCGGGCACAGGAGAATCGCTTTGTTTTTGTCTGCTCGAAGTAGTCAAGATGGAATAATCCTCATAGTCTCGTCAAAAAGAAACACAAAAGGTTCTAAGAGAATTAGGGCTGGATCTCATTTGGTGGTTTTTGTTTCGCAAATGGCGCCATGCTAAACGTGTCGAAATGAAGGGAATCAATGTGCTTGGTGGCGACAGACTGAGTCAGGCAGACAACAGAGAGGTAGACTCAGTGTTTTACCATTTACTAGAATTTAACTAAACAGGGAGCATCTCTTTACACCAGTGATGGTGATTCTTAAACGTAAGAGGTGGGATGCAGCCATGGCTAATTTAGCCAAATAATTCACCTCTGACTTCATAGAAAACATCAAAAAAGGAGCTGCTTAATCAACCCCAACTGCTCACAGGGCAGAAAAAACTACATATAAAATATACAGTTGCTGTTGAGGAAAAGCTTTTGAGGTTACAGTTAATTAAAATAAAGCTCTGTCAAACATGCTTTATAAATCATCTACATAATATATGCGAGCACAGCCAGGTTACATCAATGAAAATGGAAGTCACTGAAATCATCAGAGTACCAGAAATCAAAAAGTTAATCCTCAGAGAGAGAGAGAGCTCAGAGTCTTGAGCCACACCTCCACTATGAAAAATGGGGATAATGGGGTCAGGCAGTGCAGTCACATGCCCACATTGTGACACTCTGTTGCAAGAAAAGAGGAAAAGAAACATTTTAGTCGCGCTTCACACACTGTGTGTGTGTGTGTGTGTGTGTGTGTGTGTGTGTGTGTAAGAAACTGCACGTCAGGGAAAATACCCTTGTGATTTATGTCAACCATGTTACCAACAGCATCAGTATGATAGCACGCAGGCTCAATCAATGGATTGTTTTAACGGATGGTAGGTCACAGCATGCTATTAGCTGTAAGTGTAACTACAACAGTGACACAGCTGGTTTGACTTTTTCACCTAAAACCCACCAACTTATGAGAGCCAGCCCTAAACAAACCAAATACATGTTAGCAGCAGAACGTGTGCTTTCATGATCATGGAAAAGTCCTGGTTTTGTCTTGAGGAGGACAGAGGAATGCTGGTGGTTTACCATCCTGCTCAGCACTAGGAGTCGTACTCAGACGGCTCCTCTGTGAGCACTGCAGCTCGATTGCTTACCCTGCCGCCACAGTCCAGACAGGAGACTCCCAAAGCAACCAAACAATGCCATGCCTGCAGACAATTGAGAGCGAAAAGACATCAGCGGTTCATCAGGGAAATATTGTAAAAAAAAAAAAAAAAAAAAAACACACACGTGTAGTCAAACTGAAACACACACACACACACGCAGCTGTTGCAGCCATTTAAAAGCTAATCTCAATGCACAGCGTGAAGAGATTTTATTTAATGCCTCAATTAACCTGGAGATGTGGGCGTTATGGGCACAATATTCAACAGAACAAACTACTATTTGTACTGCAGCTGTCACAATCAGAGATTCACTGGTATCAAAGCACAACAAGATAGACGAAAAACATCTGAGGATAAGCAAAGAACCCTGACAATGCAGGATGTCAACCGAATGAGCTCAGACATCTGGCCCTTCACCCAAATGGTGATAAGTGTTTGTGACTTGTAATAAGAAAAAAGCAGCACGCTCGGTCATAATTGGCATTGAGGGCTGTTAAAGTGACAGTCATCAGACTCACCAGGTAGCCAACAAAGCACAGGTAGGCTACGGACAAGAGCGCAGCCATGACGTAGAGCACCACGTTGTGCAGTGCTGTCACGTAAACCACCACAAAGTACATGTTGATCGCACAAACCATCAGGATGACGAGGCCCCCACCAATTTTCCACACCCTAAATAATGAGAGCTTTATTAGACTTCTGGAGGTCAAGTCAGCTGTAGTTTACATGATAGAGACACAAAGTCACACCATTTTCCAAGGTCAAATATCTGTTTGCAGAGTGGAAAAAGGAGACACTCCCACTAAGAATCTGTTTAAAATACGCTAATCTTGAGCAAACAAGTCCAAGTAAACTCATGAACTGGTTGTTGCACTGGATTTCACATCCCTTTCAGTTTGTGTGTTTTAACTTTAACTCTAAAAATGATAAAATGGAATACAGTGCAACAAGACAAAAGGGTTAGGGTCACTCACAAACTGTTCTCAAAGTCGTTCATCATGGATTTCAGACTGGTGAAGGTGAGAATTGGTATCAGAGCAAATGGAAGCTGCCAAAAAAGAAAAAAAAAACAATATAAGAATGACTATTGTCTACGCACCAATCTTGTTTTGACTACAGAATTCTCATAAATGTTTGACCTGCATGCTCTGAAGGACGTTGAGGAAGTCGTTCATCCCCGTGAGATGTTGAACATCCTGAAAAATGGCCACCAGCAGCGTGGGGATGATGGCAATAGAGCGGGTCAGCAGAACTCGAGCAAAACGGGACCAGCGCAGGTTCAAGAAACCCTACAGCAATATGGAGGTTAGAACGAGGGCAAAAAGGACAACTTTGTGCTCTTCTGTAAATAATCGGGTGTTCATACCTCCATAACGAACTGGCCGGAGTAAGTTCCCGTCATGGTGGAGCTCTGTCCTGCTGCCAGGATGCCAATGGCCCAGATGTAGAGAGCTGCAGGGCCAAAGAAACACCCCAGGACGACACCCTGGTGAGACAGACAAGTGTTCAAACACCTCTCAGGCACATCTCCTTCCTTCCATTTAGAACCAAATATTGATAATTTCTCAATTAACAGTAAAATAAAGTTCAAGATTCCTGTGACTCCATGTGCCGCTTTTCTTTTTCTAGAGTCACAGTTGAAAAGAGTCCAGAAGTACACATTGTTGCGATCGTGACCATCACATACCCCCTTATAGATGTCCACCTCGAGCGTGTCGTTGTTGTTAGGGAAGAAATCAGCACCCTGGCTGCCAGTCATATTACAAAGGTTATGCTGTAAAGTGGGACACAAATGAAAGGCCATGGGCACTCTTTATACTCATTCATGTTTAATTCATCTTTGTTTCTGTGTAATTAACCGGCATCAGCAATACATAAGAGGAAGTGATCCAAAAACAAAAGTCCTACCCACCACTTCTGCGTTTGTTTTGTGGTAGAAAGCTTGGGCAAAGACGGCTACAACAAAAACGTTGATGAGGAATGAGACAAAGAGAGCGATGCATGATTCGATGAAGAAGTACTTGTTGGCCTCTTTCACTTCTTTCTTGTTATTACGATTGATTTCACGAGACTGAGCAAATGAGGACACAAACAGAATTAAACTCGGTTAAAAGGAAAAACCCAGAATAGAACATTTTAAACTAAGGATGAAATATTGTTTTACTATTGTATAGGGGGAAAAAAAAAAAAAAAAAAAAAAAAAAAAAACAACACGCTTCTAACCTTAACCAGTGCTGAATGCAAATAGATGTTGTGGGGCATGATGACAGCGCCCACGATCCCGACTGCCTGCTCCAGCTCCATGGGCCCACAGCCGTCACAGTATGGTAGGAACATCCCCTTGAGCAGCTCCCCTTGGTTTGGCTTCACCACCACATACTGAGACAGACCACAGAGACAAACATGTAGCAGCGCCACAAATATTCAGATAAAACTCCTCTGTCTAACTTTTACCTCATAACCAAAACTTATCGCCATCACGGTGATGAGAAAGCCAAAGAAAGCTTCGAGTTTTCTCAAACCTATAAAGAAATGAAGGCATTATTAGATAGAGGAACAGAGTCAAGGATGAAGAGTAAGTGATCATACCGTATTTATCTAGAAAAAGGAAGACAAACGTGTCTATGATGGTGATGAGGACCCCTGCGTACAGTTTAATCCTGTCCAAGGGAAAAAAAAAAACTGATTTTAACCCCCATTCTATATAATTACTGAACTTTGTAAATCTACAGTCATTACCTGCCCCCAGAGAGTAGATTGAAGGCTATGGCACAGCCAATGACTTCCTGCATGTCTGAGCCAATAATTGCCAGCTCCACCATCAGCCAGAGGATGATCCGCGGAACCTGAGAACAATAAGTGCACAGGGTATTATTACAAACATCAACAGCTGGATGGTTAATCAAAGGAATGCTCACCGTGGGATACATGCGGTTGCAGACTTCAGCCAGGTGCATCCCGGTGACGACCCCGAGACGAGCGGCTAACCTCTGCAACAGTAGCCCGATGATGGTGGCCCCCAGCAGCACCCACAGCAGCTGAGGGAGAAGGTCAAAATCAGCACAATGTTCCCCTCCATGGGGATTTGTGAAGGTTTTTTTTTTTTTTTTTTTAAATGAAAACAATGACTGTAGACTGTGTCTACAGCTATTACGTTCACGACACCACTCGTGAGAAGGTAAAGTCTGTGTGTTAAGCAAGTTGTTGAATCACTTCCTTAAATGTAGAAGACTCAAACGGTCAAAGATAAAAATGCGGAGGGTCATACTGATTAAAGTGTTTTGCAATGCCACAACAGATCATATGACGGCATTATTAGATCACCTTGAAGCCAGCTTTCGCTCCAGACTGGAGGTCAGACTCGATGTTCCCTGGATCCAGGTAAGCGATGCTCATCAGAAACCCTGGTCCGGTGAAGGCCCAGAGTTTACGGAAACTGAACACCTGAGAAGGTGAACGGCTGAGTTTTTACTATTGTCATTAGAACCTTCTACGTGCCAACTTCACCAGTATTAAAATAAAGCTAACTTTGGTAAAAATTCACGAGCTGTTTTGTACCTCGTTGTCATTTTCTGGAATGGGAACCTTTTCTTCAAAATACGTGGAGAAAGGTAACTCCTGATGCACGGGTGATGCAGGAGGAGAGATAGAGCTGTACTGGTTTGTCTGGACTCCATTCTCCTGAGGGGAGCCCTCTGTGACATAATCAACACAGGAGAAAAACAAAAACACTTAAGATAAGTGTAACACGAGACGTTCCAAAAACTGGAACTTTTCTTCGGACCAATGAGATTTAAAAAAAAAGTGAATTATCTGACTAAAGAAGCAGCAACCACTGATATCTACGCAGACCTTTCAAAAGTTAATACATTACATATTTTAAGATAAATCAATTTGTGCTGGGTTAACAGAGAAGCAACGATTTTATAACTTAAAACTGCTGCATATGTGATTAAGAGTGGAAATAACAGCTGTTAATACGGCACTAACCTGGAGCATGAATATACTTTTTCTTTTAAAAAGAAAAAGAACACTATAAAATAAATTAGGGGCAAACATACAACCGTCATGAAGAATTAGATCCACTCCAGTTGTTTCTGATCCTGACAACTCAAAACACAGCCAACACCAAAATCACCCAAATACTCACTGAGTTCAGAGTTTTCTCTCTGTCCTCTCGTCATCTTCCAACTGCTTCTGAAGCTAACTTGCATCCTTCCTTCCAGCACGCTTTTTGTCATTGAGACTTTTATCATTACTTTTCATCAGGATGTCACAACGACACTCTAAAAAAACTCTCCAAGACGAGGAAATTGTGCTGGAGGAGGTCAAAGAAGCCCAACCCTCAGTACAAACAAGCAAAGACTCCTAACTATTACAGAAGTAGACAAATAGAGTATACAAGACGGAGACTCTTAAAAGTGCACCTAAAGTGGGACTAAACTAGGAAAAGTTCTACGAACTACAGTTAGCACTACAGATGCTTGCAGAACATGAACTGAAATGCTTCTGTTTTCTGCACGCAGAGCAAGATTATTAGGCTAAACAGCTCTGTCAGATGCACAATGTGTCCTTAATTAAATTCCCAGGAATGTCCAGGACTGTACAACACGGCATAGGTATGTGGATCAGGACATCTTCCTCTGTTATGTTAAGCACTCACCGTCGGGGAGGACTCCGTCCTGCTCGGCTTTCATCAGATCAAGCTGAGAAGTTCCTGAGAGCCTGCAGGGTAAATATCAGCCTTCCTGGAAAGAAACAGCAACACATGACAACATCTGAAAGAGGATTCAAAGAAACAATGAGGCTGCGGTCACTTTGATGTCAAAAAACTTAATTTTTGATCCGTTTTGTCTCCTTAAAGGTTAAAAGAAATGAATTTAGTGGGTAACCTGACTGTGTTACATGACTGCAATCTTTTTTCAGTGATCAACACAGTCACCCTCATGACTAAGGATCATTAACAGCATGTGAAAGATAACAGCTTTTTTCAGGAGTCCTTGGAAAAAATAAATGTATGTACTGCCGTTCTGCTTCACCTTACATTATCAAAATGCTAACACACAAAAAAAAACTTGTCAAAAAAAAGCTTCAGTAAACCATTCACCTACCAAGAAATCGTATGCTTTATTCCACTGTGTTCTGAAAAAGAGCCTAGCGGGTCTAAAATCACATGACTATGTGATCATGACGCAAAGGAGGAGAGGATGGAACATGTGGACGAAACATATTTCTCAAGAGTCAAAGTTCCCGGCGAGCTGCTTCCACGGTGCAGAGATGTGCTCAGAGTAATTACCATGATCAACTGATAAGCTCCTTAGTATTTCACCAGCACTGCTGTACCTAAATCTTATCAAACACTGTAAAACGCAGCCATCAACAACATTCAATGACTAATAATTAAAAGCCTCCAGGACTTTAACTGAATGCTGTTATCAATGCATCTGACAAAGGCCTCCAGCAACAAGGAGTCAACCGTAGACAACTAATCTACACAGAACAGATTTGATGCCGAGACAACTCCCAAACCGACACGATTAGACCCTGAAATGATGACTCTTGCATTTGTGTTGCACACAGGTTAAAGCTTAAGGGTCAGATGCAAATGCATATACGTGATGGTGGGATTTTTTTTTTTTTTAAAGTAAGGTACATTAGGGGTCCAATCAATCATAATGACTATGTATCTTGTAGAAAAATTACCAAGAAAAGTGAGGCTGCCCTCAAAGCATTTACCTCAGCAGCCCTGCTTCTGTATTTAAGTGGAAAAAGGCTAAAAAGAACCAGGCTGAGACTGATGACAGCACTAAGACAATAACACAACACTGAACTAAACAGCAGACGCTGGGGCCGATGACCAGATTAAATCAATGGAGACCAAGATGAGAGTTTACACTGCGTTCAGGGTGATGGCGGCCTTTTTAAACATCTGCCCATTAAGCACCCTCGGTCTTGTTGTGGGGGGGGGGTCCGGGTGAGGAAGGACAGGTCGTTTTCCTCAACCCACCCTGATCTAACAGATGCTCCCTGTGCTAACCCTTCAGGAGGGGGGGGGGGTAGTGCTATGAAGCAAGTTCCAGTTGAAACAACATCTGTGGGGGGAAAACCAGGCAGCCTTTCGCGTGTAAAGTCAATAAAGAGGAGACACCCCCCCCCCCCTCACTTTCGTAGCTCAACCTGGGTCACGTCAACGCCGCCGGCCGTCCGGGGCTAACCTCCTTCCGCGGTGGACTCATGCGGCAACACCGGCCTCTCGAAGCGCGGAAACGCTCTTACCTGGTAAAGGTATTTTTAAAAAAAAGCCGGGGGTGCGTCGCGGCGGTAGTCAGCGGGCCCCGAGCGCCACCACGGGAGCGGCTAAAGCCCACCTGAACGAGCCGGAGTCCGGCAAAGTCACACCGCTTCACGGCGGCCGTCGGGCAGGTCAGTGCGCATGCGCGGGGGGCTCGCTCTGATTGGTCGGTGGGCGACCTGACATTAATCCCTGAGTCCGGTCTGTCAGGTGACGCAGATCAGCCGACTGTAACGTATGGAAAGAAAAAAAACTCTGTTTAAGTCACAACAAACGCATTTAGGTGTGCTCTTAACGTTCAGCGATGTTTTATCGTTGCATTAACCTCATGCATTTGTGTAGTCTGCATCAAACAAACACGAGAGGCACTTTTAAACGGTGTAATTTCGCATTTCTGGAGGAGTACTTTTTTGTACATTTAGGTAGGACAAGCGGATATGCAAATGAGCACGTTTCCTCCACATAAGCCCAATATAAATAAACACCTTCGAAAAACACGCACGCTTGTTTAGAAAAAGGGCAATTTGACGCCACATCGCGCTTTCCTCGCGATATTCTAAAGTACCGGCGTCACCGCACATTTAAACGCCAACGAAGCTAAGACTAAGCTAACGAACTGCACGAAAGAGACATGTAACGCCATAAATGTCTACTCTCGGGTCTCGTTGAGGGAGCCTCCGGAGTAACTGGGACATGGAGTTAAGGAATATCAAGGACCAGGTAGCGGAATAAAGCCCGTATTTTTCTTTAATTCAGGTTTAGTTAACTTAAAGTGCCTCCTTATCAGCGCTGCACAAGTAGCAGGCGGCTAATCCGTTAGCGTCATGTCCATCAAAGTTTATCACAATGCTTCTTTTTCCCTGGGGAAACGACTTAAATGTCCAACGGGACGAACGGGGCTTTTAGTTTAATGTTTTATTTATCACTTTCATGATTTGTGGATTACAAAAGTCTGTCATTTGGTTAAGTTGGTTCAGAAGTACAGAATCAGATGCCAGTAACGTTTGTAAATCTCTATATTTATAAATTGTTCCATATTATTTTCCACTGCAAATTCAACTACCTAACTGATAACTAATCATAAGTATGCCCTATGTTGATCACAAACGCCAGAAGTATTTCCATATGGTCTTATAATGTCTTGTGTTTGTGTTATTGTAAATTCATATGAGCTATAACAGTGTTATTATTAATTGCAATTTTTGGTGAGCGCCTGCTCATAGAAAGTTCTGTTGTTTTCTTTTTGAAATGCTATAAAGTCTGTGAGTTGTCATAAATTGACTTTTGTTTAAAACATACTGTTCTTTCAGTCCCCACTGGTCCAGGCAATATTCAGCCGAGACACAGAAGAGGTGACCCTTTTATTAAACCACAACCAAGATGCCGGTTCATTGGTAATACTGTCACACTGTCACATGACTGCTCACCAAAATAGTCAATGGATGCAACATACTTAGATCCACATTGGCCACAGTTGTGTTCTTGTTTTGTTGCTGTTTTCTGGTAAAATATGTTGAAGCTTGGTGGTTTACTTCCCCCTTCAGGACCAAGAACAAAGCACACCACTTCATGCTGCCTCTTACTTGGGTGATGTCCACATTATGGAGCAACTTTTAGCTTCAGGTAGAGTTATGACCTCAGAAAATCACATATTGATCACATAAATAGGACGTTTGTTAATAACCATAGTCTGTACATGCATATTATGTGCTGGGGTTGGTTACATGGAATATATTTGGTGTTTATTTATATATTTAAACATTTGACCAATTTTGATACTCATTAACTAATTAATATTGTACTGTTAGAAAGAAGTAAAGAATCAGATTCAGTTTATGTCATGTAAATTGTGCAAAGCTTTAATCAGTGACACAGTGCAGACTGTACATTAGACCTTATTATTTAGTCTTATGGATGCATTCTGCTTTATTTTTACAGGTGCTGATGTCAATGCTAAGGACCGGAGTTTGCTCACTCCTTTACATCGAGCAGCTGCGTCTCAAAATGAAGTACGTTCGCAATACACAAGCGGGTTGATTTTGGTTTGAAGGAGATTGCTTAAAGTAATCTTACTTCTTTTTTTCTCCACAGAGAGCCGTGGAGTTACTTCTAAAGCACAAAGGGGAAGTCAATGCCAAGGATAAGTTCTGGCACACACCATTACACATGGCAGCTGCAAAGTGGGCTACAGAGTGTGCTTTAGTGCTGATACCGCATATGTGCAGTCTTGATGTTGCTGATAGGTCAGGGAGGACACCACTGCATCATGCAGCCTATAGTGGTCATGGAGAGGTGAGAATACCTACCCTTTAACCATTTTCTGAGTGAAGGACATTATTTTGGTTGAAGGTTGTAGTGTAGATTTGTGGAGTATTGTGTCTCATCTAACAAATCCCTAAACTAAACAAACTGTTATCTCAATACAGATGGTGAGCTTGCTCTTAAGCAAAGGTGCCAACATGCATGCCAAAGATAAGAAGGAGAGGCAAGCAATCCACTGGGCAGCGTACCATGGTAATTGTGCAAATTTACAGATTTCTGTCCAAAATGAATACAAATGCAAAAAATGAACCGATGTTTATCGTCACAAAAACTATTAGAAACAAGCACTTACAAAGACCTAATGAATGGTGTATGCTGCTGTTGTAAATTCTATTCAGATGCTCCATGTAAACCTTAACCCTATTTTTCAGGCCACTTGGAGGTTGTGGAGCTGCTAGTGTCTCACAGTGCAGATGTGAAATGCAAAGACAAACAGGGTTACACTCCCCTCCATGCTGCAGCAGTCAGTGGACAGTTGGATGTCATCAAATATCTACTGAGATTGGTTGTGGAGGTAAAATATCATAAAGATATAATTACAGATAATATATGTAGTATATCCTGTCTTCTGATTAATGTTAATGAATCCTTTCTGAGGATAGTAACAAACAATCTACTTCTTTCTGCTTATACTCTCTAGTTGGTAGTTACTGTGTCAGACTCAACCAAAGATGCTCTCTGCTATTGATCTTTGTGTTAATTTCATTGACATTTACATAAAAAATTTGACCATTTAGCAGCTTTGGTTTGCAGCCCTTGTAGGACTGGATTGAACAACCCTGCTCTAGACTGTAACCTGCTGGTCCACAACTAAATAAATCCTGGCCTGATAAATAATTATTAGGGATAAAATTATACTTCAACTGCCCAAGGGTTTGTATCAGGAAAAATGTATCAAATTAATGTCCAGCCATTAAAGAAATCCTCTAAAACAGGGTTCCACAATCCACTCTGTAATCCAGCAGGATTTCTTTCCTACCAGGTAGACGACTGCTTTCATGTGGGATGTCTACCTGGCAGGGAAGGCTGGATTTAAGAGGACCAGATTGAACAGTCCTGATCTACATAAAGGAACATTTAACAAGACAGTCTTGGCATTTCAGTGCTGCAGAAGCTATAAATGGACACGTTGCCTGTAGCAGCACTTAGTCATATCTATTTTGTGTAGCACATATATTTAGCTCTAGAAATTACATTGTGTTGAAAGTGAAACAGTAAGTCCAACCAATGAGCATTAGTTCCGGTCACATGCAGGATCCGCTGGTGATATATTCTTTAATTCTCTGACATGCAGGATATCTGCCCACGTTCTTACTCGCCTGGTGATCTTCATTTTATACTCATCACTCATATATCTGATCTGCCTGTTTTCAGATTGATGACGGTAATGCTTATGGGAACACGGCGCTGCACATGGCGTGCTACACTGGGCAGGACACTGTAGCCAATGAGCTGGTGAACTGTGGTGCCAACATTAATCAGTCCAACAGAAATGGCAGCACGCCACTGCACCTGGCTGCTGCATCGTCCAGCGGGGTGCTGTGCCTCGAGCTTCTTGTCAACAACGGCGCTGATGTCACCATGCAGGTGCATTACTTAATAAAATATATAACTTTAAGAATACATGAATGAATGTATGTTTCACTCATTGTTGATCTTCATGCAGATTATAACGTATGACAGTGTTGTTTTAAATAAAATAGTTGTTTTCTTTGTTGAACAGAATAAAGAAGGCAAGAGTCCTTTACATATAGCTGCCATGCATGGGCGATTTACTGGATCCCAGATTTTGATCCAAAATGGTAACATAAATGCTCGAGACACTTCTATTATCCGCAGTGTCCTCTACAACATTTACCCATCGTGTCTCCATCTTATCATACGCAGGTGGAGAGATCGACTGTGTTGATATCTTTGGAAACACTCCTCTTCATGTTGCTGCCAGATATGGTCAGGAGCTACTGATCAGCACTCTGCTGTCAAATGGTGCTGACAAGGCCAGGTAAGACCAGCCAGGCCAGAGATGGCCTGTTTGTTTATCATTTAAGGTGCAGTCAAATACCAAGGCTTTCCTGTAACAAATTGCAGTTTAATAACAGTGACACACCCAGAACAGCACACATAATGCACAAATTAAAGCAATTCTTTTTTTATCTTGGTGTCCAAAGAAAGAGGATTGATGGGATGCTTCCACTCCATTTAGCAGCATTGTACGGATTTCCAGACTGCTGCCGAAAGCTATTGTCCAACGGTAAGAATTTTCTGGCTTCACAAGTCACCAAAGATGACAAAAAAAACTTAGGTTCAGAGACCAACATCCTTGTGGAAGATATTTGCACAACTGACACAAGGTTCCCACTTTCTTGTTCTCCTTTTGTATCATTTAGGCCAGTTTTACATGACTGCCTGTGTTAAACCGTCAGTTGAGAGCGACATAAAGGTGTTGGATGAATATGGGCGAACCTGCCTGCATGCAGCTGCCTCTGGAGGGTAATCTAACATACACACAGATTATGAATTTAGCCAGTTTTACCCCTTACCCCCTGTATAAACAACGTAGGAGGGGGAAATACTGTCAATGTGTTTTATAATTATGGATATATTTACTGTTTTGTTAGACTTTTATCTTAAGAATATTGCGGAAGATGTATGTATGTATGTGTGTTTTTTCCTGACAGAAATATTGACTGCCTGAACTTGTTGTTGAATTGCGGTGCTGACCTGGATATGAAAGATCATTTGGGGAGGTAAGTAGTCCTGAGATTTTTACCTCAGCATGAGCGTTAACTGGAATCACACCTGTCCTTTTTGTCGCAGATCTTCTTTGCATTATGCTGCTGCTAATAAGAACAGTCAGTGTGTTATCTCACTGGTGAGAGCCGGTGCTGAGGTCAACGAGCTTGACCTCACAGGCTGCAGTCCTCTTCATTGTGCTGCTGCTTCATTCAACATTTTTGGGTGAGGATCTCCTCTTTTTGAAATGAATTGCCTCCTGTTGCCTCATCCTCCAAAGAGGTTTTCATCAAGTTTTACTTAATCTAAAACAGGTTTGTTTCCTGTTATTATATATTTTTTTATACTTTATGCAGAACGGAAACCAATGACTATAACGAAGAAAAGGAACAAGAAGCTTCTCTGTGAGTCAGAAGTCAAGTGTTTGTATAAAGATTAAAATATTTTAGTCAACAATTGTGGTTCCTCTGTTCTTCTCTGTTCTCCAGATGTTTAGATTACTTGCTTGACAGTGGGGCCAACCCAACTCTGAGGAACAGTAAGGGCTACAGTGCCGTTCATTACGCTGCAGCATATGGGAACAAACAGCACCTGGAACTGGTCGGTGGTAGCTTTTGGTTTGAATCGATTTTTTTCTGCTATTTGGTTACATTAAAGAATAAGACTTTTTTTTTTCTTTTGCAGCTCCTAGAGATTTCCTTTAACTGCTTAGAAGAGGTTGAAAGTAATATACCAGTCAGTCCATTACACTTGGCTGTGAGTATCACTGGTCACTGTTAAAATACTGAAAAAGTTTGACCTTTAAAGGAAGATTTTGATTGGTGAGAGAGAGTGGCTCTCCTTGAGTCTACTGACTGGGAGTGGAAACAAAATTTTCTTTCCTTTTGACTACTGTCACTGTATCATTACAGGCATATTATGGTCACTGTGAAGCTTTGCGTTTGCTGTGTGAGACCCTAGTGAGTCTGGATGTGAAGGATATTGAAGGCAGAACTGCCCTCCACCTGGCTGCTCAGAGAGGTTTTGCTCCGTGTGTGGAGGTGCTCCTCAAACATCAGGCCTCCTACACTCTGAAGGAGCACAAAAACAAGTGGACTGCTCTCCATGCTGCAGGTGTGTGCTGGAAGACATTCTTTTACATCTGATTTACTCTCTGGATTAAATTGTACATCTGATTTACTATCTTGATGAAATTATTACTCCCTATACAGCTGCTGAGGGCCAAATGGACTGCCTGCTTTTACTGGTGAACCAGGAACACAGTGCTGAGATTATTGACAGTCCAGATACAAAGGGACAGTGAGTCAATTCATACCTGTTATTGGATAAATCTACACTATTGATTTGCACTATTGAATTCCTTATACGCAATGCAAATGAAAAACAATGCACCATTGCAGGACGGCTCTCATGCTGGCTGCTCTGGGGAGTCACACTGACTGCGTCCACATCCTGTTGGAAAAAGGAGCCAAGGCTGATGCTGCAGACAGGAAGGGCTTTGCTGCATTGCACAGAGCTGTACGTGTATTTTCTTATGCAGACAATTGTGGGTATTCCGTGATGTTCTGCTCTAATATGAAGCCTGCTCTTACCTTGAAGGCTATGGTGGGCTGTGAAGGCTGCGTATCTGCTCTGCTGGAACATGGCGCCTCTGCCCTCTACAGAGACTCTCAGGGAAGGACCCCGTTGCACCTCGCGGCGTCCCTCGGTCACACAGATTTACTGCACACTTTGCTTAAAGCTGCTATGAAATCTGACCCACTTGACTCCATATTGGACTACAGAGGTTACATGCCTGTCCACTGGGCTGCATACCATGGTGAGTTATCAGGGCCGGGATTCTCACATAAATATAGACATCGAATAACACTTTTGTTGTATTGCTACACAATTTCACTATTAACTATTTATTTCCTGTGTGAAGGCCATGAAGAGTGTTTACATGTTTTACTTGAAAACAAGCTTTTTAACTACCAGGAAGGAAATCTTTTCACGCCCCTGCACTGTGCTCTGTGAGTCCTATTTTCAGTAATGTTAGATCTTATCAGCCGTAAATTCAGGTGGTGGTGGTTTTGGAGAGGTTAACAACTATGTTCTACATGCAGAGTGAATGGGCATGATGTGTCTGCTGGACTTCTGCTGAAGGCTGTGGGACCTGATATTGTCAACGTCTGCGATGCCAAAGGAAGGTGGGTTGCTGCAGTTTAGTTTTGTTGTATGTTTGTTCGTGCTTAAAAAAAAAAAAAGAAATCTAGCATTATCTCATAGAATAAAGTTAGTTTTTTTTAATTATAAAATGTTACTTTTTTTTTCTGTGACTGACCGTTTACCTTCTGTCCTCGTGTCATATTTGTGTATTCAGGACTCCGCTGCATGCAGCAGCTTATTCAGGAAATGTTGCTGGGCTTCAGCTGGTCATAGATCAGGGGGCAGAGGTCAATTCTGTGGACCACCGCGGGTGTTCGGCTCTGATGGTTGCTGCTGAGCGTGGACAGACTGGGGCTGTAGGTGTGTGACGAAAGACGAAAAAAAAGCCCTTGTTTATGTGTCTGTATGGTCAAGAACATTTTCATGTTCTTTATCAGTGTTTTTGCTTCATGTTCTTCTTCCCTTGGCTGTGTGAATTTTGCGTAGCTCCAGGTGAATACACTACATGATACAAAGGCCTGTTTGTCCCTTTTTTCTACATTTCAGAGTTTTTGCTGCACAAAGCGAAGCCAGATCTGTCTTTGGTGGATATCCATAACAACACTGCCCTTCACCTAGCCTGCTGCAAGGTCACATATACACAAACATGGATGTGGTCTATGCATGAATGCATGTCGTAAAGAGAATGTGTGAAAAGTTGGTAGATAATGTACCAAAAAGAGAGCATGGAGATGGAATTGGAGACTTGTGTGACACCTATATCTCAGGATACACAACTCCAAACATATGTTACACTAGGACACTGACAGTTTCACATCCCAGAATTAGCTTTGCCATTCGTGGACTAGTCACAAAGGAACAATCGTTTGAAAAAAACTTGATGTTTTGTAATCATCTCATGATCTATTCTTCAGGGTCATGAGATGTGTGCACTCCTGATCCTGGGAGAGATCAGCGACTGCTCCCTCATAAATGCAACAAACGAGACCCTCCAAATGTGAGTCAAATATGTCATTACTGAATTCTTTACCAGGTTCTCATCCTGTGTTGTTGTATTAACATAAGCGTATATCTATGAATCTTTGTCCCTCTTCCACACGCAGGCCGCTTCACATTGCAGCGAGGAAAGGCCTGGCGACTGTAGTGCAGGTCTTATTGAGCAGAGGAGCAGCTGTCATGGCTGTAGATGAAGAAGGTGAGCAACAAGTAAAGAGAAATCACCTCTCTATACAGCACCAAAATGGCCCTACCAATCAGGAATGTTTTTGACCTGTTGACGCCCCCCGCAGGCCACACCCCAGCTCTGGCCTGTGCACCAAACAAGAACGTAGCCGAGTGTCTGGCTCTCATCCTCTCCACCATGAAGCCTTTTCCTCCCAAAGAGGCCGGCACTGGCGCCGCATCACATTTCAGTCCTATCTTAAAGAACTGCGCTATTACAGCCAACTGTGAGTCCAGTGACAGCCTGTGTCACGCCTGATTCAGGGGCCTTTAATAGCCAGCGCACACACAGTCTCACTCTCTACCACAAGAGTGAGCCTGAGCTTTACTTAGTTGCATTTATATTATTTAAGCGATGTTTTATCCACTCTAAAATAACACTACAGCAAAGCAGGTTTGGAAATGGAGTTTCTAACTTGTAGCACAGGGTCTCCACTTGAATGGTGTCCATTGTCACTGTTGATATCGTTTCCTATTTCCTTAACCAACGACAATATTTATTTGGCCTAGGCTAAGACGAGTGAGAGACAATTTAAGCAGATATGTGTCTGGCTGTCTGGGTTGTTGAAGTAGTCTTCCATTGCGTCTTCCTTTCAAAATCTCTCACAGGTGCTGAAAACCCTTGATGCAATTAATAGAATTCTATTTTCTTATTCTGCACTTCCAGGGTGTATTTAAAGAGATAACCCTGTTATTCTAATACGATCATGATTTATAGAAGGTCATTTTACATGCATCATACTTTACAAGCATATAGTGTATTATATAGGCCTAGTTATATATTTTATAGAACAGATGGTGTGTTGCCCATTCCCTTGTTGTCACTCATGCAGAGAGGCGAACTTTATATGGAACTGACTCTGAGGAGTGTTCTCCTCTGGATTTGTGGCGTTCCCAGTTCCCATTGGTCTCTGGGAAACCACAGACTACCTTTCCTGCATGTATATCTCCTCATTGCAGATTGTGGATAGGGCTTGCCTTGAACTCTTGGTTCCCGGCTCCATGTCATCTATCAATAGCTGATCTGGCCGAGCGGGTTAAGACCCTCTAAGTCCCCCACCTTCTCTTCAGGAATTGATCTATTGAACAGTGCCTGGTGCTTTGGTTCTTGCCGTTGTCCCCTTCACCAACACTTTTTAATCCAGCTCTACTTCTTTTTCATGCATGATGTGTCTTCCATGACATCAACTCTCACTAAAGACAAGCTTTATTTATATTGTGCTGGAACAATGACCTGAGGCCAGTGTGCTGGACAGTACATAAAAAACAAAGAAAAGCATAAAAAATTACTCACTTTATAAGGTCAGTTTAGTTTCACGTGTTAAGTTTTCTTTCAGGTTTTCTTTCATTTCAGCACAATTGAATTTACTGTAGAGCTGTTAGCATTAGTATGATTATGTTTCCATGTTTACATTGAATGCCAGTAGAAGAGTGATGTCATTGTTATTTGAAACAGCAAATTTTACCTGTTCAGTGCAAACTCCCTCATGAAACTTTTGTCATGAACAGACGGAAGCAAACTTTGCACAGAGGCTTGGTCCTATGTCAGGGGTTTACTGCAGGCTTCAGGTGGTTTTAGAAACATTTTATACCAGCTTAGCCATTTGTGCTTGTTACTAAAATTAAGGTCTATTTTATGAGAAATATGAATATACTGTCGGCTGACAACAGCAACAATTGGACTGAATCAAGGACATAAGTACAAATAATGAGAGCGATGAACCCTCCTCGTTTGTATTTATCTTCACTACACGTCTGGTCCTGCCTAATGTCTTTGTTATGGGTATATTTTTCCAGAATTTAGTGAATAAAAAGAAGAAATTGTTGCAATTATATTATTTTTATAATGCATATATTAAGCTTGCTATATTTAGGTATCCATTTTTATAAATGGAGTTCTTTTAACTCAACGTATAAGCTATGTGCAAGCAAATACTTTAATATTGTCGCTTTTCTTTTCCTTTATCTACCTGCGGTGTTATATCCGAATGGCTTTAAATATTTTGCACTCTGACCTAGAAGTTTACATTTTACAGTAGAGTTTCCTCCTGAGGTTTATGCATATATTAAAAAGACTGAAACTGCGTTTTATATATGTGATTTTCTGTTTCGGTAGAGCATATCCTAAATTCTTTCAGGAAAAAATGGCTTAAAAAACAAAAACAAACTGGGTTGGCCTTTTTTTATGACAAGTGCAGTGAGTTTTTTCGTACGAGCTTGTTTTGAGTCCCTCTGTTACACAAGAACAACCTCAGTGGCTTCTTTATCACACCGTGTCGAGCTTGGTTGCCTATTTAATACGGCATTCATACCAGAGAAAAACAATAAAGAAATCACAACAAACGAAGGGTTGTTTCCACATTTCTTTGTTCTCTCCATTACCTCTCCTGTTCCTGACAGACATGAATGAACCTTCTATTGGACGTGTCTGCAGACTATGGTCTACTTTACTACTTTTATGCGGTTTCAGAATAAGTTGATGCACATTTCTACATCAAATAACGCCATATATTTTTACCGCCTTAAATACATAAGTTATTTGTCACTCTTAATATATTAGTAAGGCACTAAGCTTCTACCTGTTTCAGAGGGTTATGGGGGGGGCGAGTGAAAACGCAATCGCGGTGGAGGGTTTCTGTCCTGCGGCGGCTCCCGTCGCGGCGGCTGACTGTGTGAAAGATGGCGGGCGTGCTGCTCGACTTCAGGTCGTCCGCCGGCGACTCCGAGCCGCAGAGCCGGCCCCTGCTCGTCATCGGCCAGCTGGCCCACCTGCAGCAGCTGGGCTGGAACCAGGTCAAAGGAAAGCTGCAGCCGGGAGTCACCAAAGAGGTAAAAATAAAATAAAATAAAATAAAGAACAACCCCCGACAGCGCAGTAGCGACGCGGAGCTAAGGTTAGCGCCCGGGCTAACTCAGGGAAGCGTCGATCATTGTCGACAAAGAGACAAGTCTGCTTCCAGAACACGACTGAGATTCTATCTGGGGCAAGCATCCGAGATTATCAGTCGAATCGGATTTTCCTAATAATGTTGCGAAGCGCTTTTGGTCGCCTCGCCGCTTATCGCACCTGTTCAGGCTCATTAACTGGAACCAGTCGGGATTTAGATTTACCATTAAGAAGCTTTTGCAGCCCAGAATGCCCCCCATTGAGATCGGGGGGGGTACCGTCCTCGCCAGGACACACCAGATCAACCAAATCGTTTAAATCTGACCTCCCCGGGTGTTGCAGCCCGGTTTTGTGTCGGCTCATCTAGAGCATCGAGGCTGGTGTTGGCTGGTTCCTCTGATGGATAAACTGTCTTTTTTTTTTTTTTTGTTTGTTTGTTTGTTTGTTTGTTTTTTAAATCGTGTCCCCCCTCTCTCAGATCTGGCAGGCGGCCCTCGGTGCCCTGAACCCCAACCCCACCGACAGCTGCCCCCTGCACCTGAACCAGGCTGTGGTGGCGGCTCTCCCCTCCAGGGTCAGCAGACACAACAGCCCTTCCTCCGCACACTTCGTGTCCCGCCTGGTTCGCTCCTGCCTGCCGGGAGGGAACAACCGCTGCATCCTGGTCAGTACCATCGCCCCCACCCCACCCCACCCCCACCCCCTGCCGAGAGAAGACATTTGTTCTCTCTGTCTCCGTCATCAACAGTCGTTGGTTGTTCGTTTAAACGTTTGGGTGTTTGCCTCCCCTCCAGATGGTTTGCGAGCACTCGGATGTGTTCGCCTCCTCCTGCGCCATCGCCAGGGCCTTCCCCGTCTTCTCCCGCCGCTCGTCGTCCTCGCGCCGGACGGAGAAGAAGCACGTGTCTGTGGAGTTTCTGATCGTCGGGCAGGAGAGCAGCGCTCTGGATGTCGCCGAGCTAGAGGCACGAGACTGATTTCTTCTTTGAAATGATTCGGCGTTCCTTAATCTAACCACCATAAGAATCTGTCACCGAGTTTTTTTGTTTTTTTTTTTATAATCTGTCTGTTTAGTGTCTCTCCAACGCTGCGGAGGGAGTCCGTCTGGCAGCTCGCATCGTGGACACGCCATGCAATGAGATGAATACGGATCACTTCTTAGACGTAAGCCGGGAAGGGTCTGATTCTGGGAATACCGTTGCCATGAGTAACGGGGAGCTGTTTTATTTCTAGTTCTGATCACTGTCACAAACACTCCTGTCTCCTGTTTCAGGAAATCAGGGCTGTGGGTGTTGAACTGGGAATTACTCCAGTGATCATTCGCGGTGAAGAACTGAAACAAAAAGGATTCGGAGGTACTGTTACAGTAGATCTGTACATTAGTCTAACTCCCCTTTCTTTGATGCTGGTCTTGTAAGTGCATTTGTTAATATCATTGCCATACCCATATGTTCGTTTTTTTTTAATTCTCCCTTATCATTTCAGGTCTTTATGGCGTTGGCAAGGCAGCGGAGCATCCTCCTGCGTTAGCGGTCCTGAGCCACAAACCTGATGGTGCCACGCAAACCATCGCCTGGGTCGGCAAGGGCATTGTGTACGATACCGGAGGACTCAGCATCAAGGGAAAGGTATTATCCCACGTTCGCCTACACCACACAGCGTAGGAGCTCGGTCTTCTATTCTGTCCCGATGAACCTTAAGAAAGCGCCTGAGCCAGCGGGCCTTGGAATTCCAGCCGAGTGAGGGGTCTGGCGTGCACCCCATATCACCGGAGGAGACGCCGACCGCTTGAAACCTTTGTGTTTATTGAATCCATCAGACCACAATGCCAGGGATGAAGAGGGACTGCGGCGGAGCTGCTGCCATTTTGGGAGCCTTCAGAGCGACCGTCAAGCAGGTAAGCTGACCTTTCCACCCGAGTACACATCCTTTATGCCCCCCCGCGCTTTTCTTTTTTAACTCTCCGCTCTACTTGTGCCAGGGATTTAAGGACAACCTTCACGCGGTGTTCTGCCTGGCAGAAAACGCAGTCGGGCCCATCGCCACACGCCCCGACGACATTCACACTCTCTACTCCGGAAAGTAAGATCACAGCCTCTTCGGAATACGAGGCGCGATTGTCGATCCCCCCCCGCCCGCGGCGTTTGTGCTGAATGACTAACGGCTGTTTGCTTGTGTGAAGGACCGTGGAGATCAACAACACGGACGCCGAGGGCAGGCTGGTTCTGGCTGACGGGGTGGTGTACGCCAGCAAAGACCTGTCGGCCGACATCATTCTGGACATGGCGACTCTGACGGGCGCTCAGGTGCGCGCGGCCGCCCCTCTCGCCCGCTTCGCCGAGGGGGGTCGGACCGAACCCGGAGCGGCGGTAACCCTTTCTCCCCTCTCTCTCTCCGCCGCGCAGGGCATCTCCACCGGCAAGTACCACGCCGCCGTGATGACCAACAGCGAGCAGTGGGAGATCGCCTGCGTGCGCGCCGGCCGCAGCAGCGGCGACCTCGCCCACCCTCTCGTCTACTGCCCCGAGCTGCACTTCAGCGAGTTCACCTCCGCCGTCGCCGACATGAAGAACTCTGTGGCCGTAAGCGACAGCGACGGCTCCGTCGAGCGAACCGGGTCATCTCGCTGGGATCATTCTGACAGGTTTTTTTGTCCCCCCCCCTCCTCTCCCAGGATCGAGAGAACGCTCAGAGCTCCTGCGCCGGCCTCTTCATCGGCTCCCATTTGGGCTTCGACTGGCCGGGCGTCTGGGTCCACGTCGACATCGCGTCTCCTGTCCACGCTGTGAGTTGACCTGCGCGCCGACGGCCCGGCGCTCACGTGTTAACGATCTTAAGCTGCTGGCAACAGCAGCGGCAGGACAGGCTCAAACAGGCTGGGGAGCAGCAAAACAGGAGTGCCTGGCAAAGTTCACACGGCCTTCACGAGATCGCATAAGCGCAGCGTCTCACCATAAAGTAAATGAGTTACTCTCTGGAGAGAATCCGTAAATAAGGAAGTAACGTTTGAAGGTTACAAAGGCACCTGCTTGTTTTACTTAAATAAGGGGAAATATTCTTAAAGAACTTTGAGGAAGCAAAACAGTTGACTTTTAATTTCCTGAATTCCGTGTCATGTGTTTTTGATCACTGGCTCCTTTTTTATTTAGGACAGCGGTTCCCGGGAGGTGTTTTCCTTTAACGTCAGTACAAACACAGATGGCGTTGCAACTTTTGACAGTGAAAATCAATATTCTGAATATTGTTGGTCCTTTTGCTGAAATGATCCGTCTAATTAGTGAAATATGTGACATTTTTGCAGTTGGGTGGTTTACAAGCTTCCTCTTTTTTTTTTTTTTTTTTAAAAGCTGGTTTCTGCTGCTCCCTCTTCTCAGCAGTCAGGTGATTTTTTTTTTTTTTTTTGGTCTGTGAATGACACATCGTCACGTGTCCTGCAAGTCGACTACAATAATAACATTCTCCGCATATTGTCCTTCCTCTTCTCTGCACTGTTGCTGGACTGTGAGAGAATTGTAACTAAACAGGCTGAGGTTTCACTCAGGAAGATGTCGGGTAGATTTACAGCAGCGGCATCAGAATCTGACCCTCTTTGTTTTTGCCTTTGTAGGGAGAGCGGGCGACCGGGTTTGGCGTGGCTTTGTTAATGGCCCTCTTCGGTCAGGCTTCGGACGACTGCACGCTCAATAAAGTGTCTCCTCTGGGTGCTGCTGCCAGCATGGCCGAAGACCAAATGGAGCGCGACTGCAAGAGGCGGAGGCTCGTCTAGAACTGCGTAGACGGTTGGCGGTCCAACCTCGACCACTCCACTGCCGCGAAAACCTGCCCGAGTCGTGAAATTATAAGAGCTCACCCAGTTATTGTTGAAATCGTTTAACTGTGATCAATGTCTGTGTTCGAAATACATGGTTAAATAAAGATATCACTAAAGTGTTTTACACGATTAGACTGACCTCCATAGCTGCCTGTTTTTTTGACGAGCATTTTGTAACTGCACAACCTGTTTCTGTGTTGATACACATTGCCATACAGATGTTGTTTGACACCGGTTCAAGTTCCATCCTCCTTTTCCATTAACCACCGCGTTTGTTCCCGTTTCATTTCGGTCAGCTTTAATTGTTCACAATGTAATGTTCACTTCACAGCTCTGAAGTTATGTGGTAATAAACGCGAGTCTATAGTATCACAAGATCTACTGTTAAACACAATATTTCAACCATGTGACAATCCTGTCCTGAAATAAATGGATCTGGTATAAAACAAAGTGCAGCAGCGTGTCTGTCTGAGGGGGAAGATCAAAGAATCACGCAGTTGTAGCGCAACCGGACGAGACGAGAGACTCGGAAAGCGCATATATTGGAAGATGCATCATATATATATATACATAATATGCACAAAAAAGTAGGTTTATGGGACCATGAAGTCAGCCAAAGTGCTGATTCTCGATGACAAACAGGAAACGGCGCTCGGGTCACGTGACCGACCCGCTGACCGGACTGATGTCGTCCTGGTCCGGGCCCAAACATAAAACCCTCATAAACCTCTGGAGCCGCGACGTGTCACCACTCGCTCCAACGTCGTGTCTCACGGTGGCGTTTCACGGCATCCCCGGGGGCCGAGCCGCCGCTTCACCAGACCGACGCGAACGCTGAAGCGAGCGCGGAGCGTGTTGTGATTCGCCGGTCACGTGACTCTTTTTGAACACCCCCCCGTCGGCGTGACTTAGATTAGACTCCCGTCCTCCCCGTCGCTGTTAAAGACTTCTGAGCCTCTGCTGGGGTGAAACCTCGACGATGGCTCGGACACTCCTGCTCGTCCTGCTCTCGGGCCTGACCTGCTGCGTCCTCGCCGGCACGTTTTTTAAGCGGCAGCAGCCCTGCTACGTCCCCAAAGCCCGGGGCGACGGCTTCGGGCTCAGGTGAGGCTCGGGAAAAATTAGAATAGTGTAGGGTAAAACCGCTGGTGTCAGCTGTATGTGGGGCCGTGAGGTAAAAGAGCGTGTTATAGATGGTAGTTTCGAGCCGGTCAGAGCTCGTGGGCTCGTGGTGTCTTAAGGGAGCGTCGAGAAATTATTACGTGGAAAAAAAAGTCAAACTTTTGTAGTTTACAATAATTGCGAAGTGAAACTACAGCAGTGATGAGTCACGATGCGCGCATTTACGGAGGGATTTCACTGGCCCGTTTTCATGATGTTGTTTTTCTGCAGTTTTTCGTTCTTTATTACGACGATCCTTTAGATGTTAGAACTACTTCCGGTCATGTGAGCCAGAAACCAACGACCAATGATTTTCCACTTTTGACTCAGCTTTGATTTATTATTGATCAAAATGGAACATTTAGACCTAATTAATATTTACTGAGACATATGGCTCCCAACCCAGAAGAAATATGATCAGTTTCACCCAAGTATAAACCAGTTTGAACAGTTTTCTGCAGCAGTCGTGGTGAACTAAAATAACCTGGCTGTGTGCAGGACCAAACCTCGCCCTCACGAATATTTAAACGTTTCCGACCTGCCAAAATCATGGGACTGGAGAAACATCAACGGCGTCAACTACGTCAGCACCACCCGCAACCAGCACATCCCCCAGTACTGTGGCTCCTGCTGGGCTCACGGCAGCACCAGCGCCATGGCAGGTAGACACCTGTTTCACACACGTCTCATGATTGGGTCAAAAAAAAAAACCAACGTTGTTTTTCTTTTTTTGTCTCCTCTTCTCCCCCAGATCGCATCAACATCAAGCGTAAAGCAGCGTGGCCATCTGCTTATCTGTCGGTCCAGCACGTGATCGACTGCGGCGAGGCCGGCACCTGCCACGGAGGGGATCACAGCGGAGTCTGGGAGTACGCCAACAAGCACGGGATCCCCGACGAGACGTGCAACAACTACCAGGCCAAAGACCAGAGTGAGCGCATTTCCGACTCGGGCGGCTTCAAGTTGACGCCGCCCGAGTCTGACCCGTTTATCCCACCTCTGTCCTGCACAGACTGCAAACCCTTCAACCAGTGCGGCACCTGCACCACCTTCGGAGTGTGCAACATCATAAAGAACTACACCCTGTGGAAAGTGGACGACTACGGAGCCGTGAGCGGGAGGGAGAAGATGATGGCCGAGATCTACGCCAGGGGACCAATCAGGTATCCAATGTTTTTTTTTTTTTTTTTTATCGCGCGCCGACAGCAAATCAAAGGTGTTTGCAGCTTTAAATACGTAGAGTTGCAACAGATCCCAGGCGACACGTTGGCTGTACAAGAACTGGGGTGAACAGAACTTTCACAAGCGTGTCACGCTTTGCCTTTCAGACACGTTTTTTTTTTTTTCCCCACACAGTATTTAAAGAACTTATCTACGTTGCTCCACCGTTTAATATGTCTGGCCCTACACATAAATATTGAAGTTGCTGATGCAAGTCTGAGTCTGAGGGAAGTTGTTGTAACAGGATTTACGGTTTAGGTAACCTGCAGTGGTTTTCAGTGGCCACCTCAGGTGTCTGGTGTCTAACCCCCCTCCAGTAGGGCAACTTTTTCCAAGGGAAAAAAAAGGGAATAAAGCAGCAATGGCTGAACCAATGTAAAATGTAACACACGAAAGAGAGAAAGTGAACTTCTTGGTGGGAAGAAAGAACTCAAAGGTTAAATGTTCTTGACATAAGCGTTTGTATTCTGGTGTTTTCCAGCTGTGGGATTATGGCCACAGAAAAGCTGGATGCTTACACCGGAGGACTCTACTCGGAATATCAGGAAAATCCTTTTATCAACCACATCGTGTCTGTGGCGGGATGGGGAATGGAGGACGGAGTCGAGTACTGGATTGTCCGCAACTCCTGGGGGGAGCCATGGGTGAGTCTTCGGGGAAAACAAAGTTTCACTTAAACAAAAGTCCTGGTTTTGGTTTTCGCCAAACGGGTTCACTTTGCCAACTTTGCGCAGGGGGAGAGGGGCTGGCTCCGAATCGTGACCAGCGCCTACAAGGGCGGAAGCGGCAGCTCCTACAACCTGGCTGTGGAGGAGGACTGCATGTACGGGGACCCGATAGTCCCCAAGAACTACCTGTAGGACCCAGAGGTGATGCCTTCTTGTCTCAGGGGGAAGGGAACTCTTCCAGTGCGATGCTGAAAAGGGAACACGCTGTGATTTTGGGGTTTTACAGATTAGATAGATAAATAGCTTTCTCTGTTTGGTGGCCTTCATCCGTCTGGGGTTTGTGCAGACTGTGGAACAGTCATTACATTTAACACTGTACACAGAAGCCACCTGTCTTTTAAAAATGCAAGGAATTATCAACGTCGACGTTTTGTAGTTTTCTTAATGAAGTTTCTTAAATTGATGCCATTTTTTTTTTTAAACTAGTCCCGTTTTGATGTAAGGAAATCAGAGTGCAGTTTGTGGTGACTGAAGGACTACTTTAAATGTGCCTTACATTATTTTAGCCATTTCTTTAGTTTTGAATCAAAGTGTAAACTTTTAATTTTTCGCTCACGTCGCTGCGCCAAATGTTTGTTTTTGACCTTTTTAATGGACACTCTTCCCTGAACACCAAAATAAATGAAATGACTCGTTTTTTTGAGACGACTCCAGCGCTTCCAGTCTTCATTCTGTGGGGATGTCGATCACTAATTCCTGACGTATTGAACGCGTGAGATAACAACTCAACGTAATAAACGCGTGCGCAATTTTATTTTAAAACTGCTAGAAACAAAAAAAAAAAAAAATGGAATCAAATATACAGGTTTAAGAAGCAAAGTTAGCTTCATCTTGGAAGCGTCCTGCTTTTGTGTCGCCGTTTTCCAGTCAGATCTCCTTTGCCTCAACAGATCCGAATCATTCACTGACTCGGAACAGCACGTCGTCCATCTGTGCCTCAATGACGATCGGAGTATTTCGTAAACGTGTCAAAAACGGTTCTTCAGTCAAACTCCAAGGATGTGACTTTTAAAAAAAAAACAACAAAAAAACAAAACGCTTTCGGCCTCTTCCCAGCATCAGTTCATCATGATGAAGTTGGATTTACAATGAGCTGCGAAATAGGGAGATAATCGGCGTCTCCGTCAAAACCGGATGTTTCCATATTTAAATGCTTCCGAGCGAGTTTGAGCGTACGTACCGATGAATTCTGCCACTGGGTCGTGTTCTCCCTCTGTGCGGATGGTTCCTGCGATGCTGTCGTTCTCCAGGATGGGCAAGAAGAGCTGAACGAAGTCTGAGGTGTAGGGAGGAGCGATCACGTCCAGCACCTGCAATCACAGGGCCTGATGGGTCCTCTGCACCGGTTCCACACGCAGCAGCTCCCAGCGTCTCCCAACTCCCGCGTCCTCGCGCCTCGCGTCAGGAGCGGCCTTACCTCTGTGACGAAGTATCTAATGAGCGAGATATCCGTGTTGAGTTTCTCCAGACATTTGCGAATGTAACCGACTACAGGCAGCACGTATCCGCGGCTCAGGAGGTGAACCATGCGGTCCAGCAGCGTCTTCTTCAGCTCCAGCTGAGAGGAGGCGACAAAAGCGACGCAGCGTGAGCTGACGGGGTCTTGTTAATCCGATCAATCGACCGACGGAGAAGGGAGAGGGCAAACCTGCTCCATGACGTCCAGCTGGCTGTGCTCCGTCTCAAAGAGCTTGATGAGCAGCTGGAGGACCTGCGGGTGCAGCAGCTGGTGGCACGTGCAGATCTGAGCGGTGGCAGGGTTGACGCTTCAGGACAAACGCCGTGGTCGAGAAATGACACGCGATGCAGCCACGTCATACCTCATCCAGCAAAGCCAAGTGGATCGGAGTGTGGTCAGTCTGCAGCTGGAAGTACCGCGGCTCGGACACCGTCCAGTCCACCCATTTTAGCACCCCCATAGCAACGACTGGAAACCTGTAGAGGGGCACAGTCAGACTTACCAAACCCTTGGGCTACGACTTGTTTGGTACATCTGATGTGTTTAATCCTTATCACGTTCTGAGGTATTTGAGAAATTGAAGGTCGCCCGTCTGCTCACCGGATGCACTGATACAAAGTCCCAAGTTCAGCCACCAGTTCTGTGGCTCCTTTGTTCTCGTTGCAGCACAGATTGTGCACAGTCTCTATGGCCTTTGAGGTCGACTTCAGCTCATCTTTATTGATGTTGACGCGTTTGTTCTGGGATTGAACAGAAACAGGGTGAGTGTCTGTGGAAGAATACCCTGATTGAATCTGACTCTGTTATCAGTAACCACACCGATAACCCCCTCGCCCCTCTCTTCTGTACCTTCTTCCACGTTTCCACCACACTGGCTGCGTAGGCCAGGATGTGGATGTATTTGTGTTTGTGGTCCTGGTTGATCTTTGACCCCGGTTTGAACAGCGACTGCATGAACAAATCCAGAAAGGCAGGAACTCTGATCTGCAGGAAGATAAAAACGTTCCGCTCAACGCGGTCATCGACAGGCAGGAATGTGCGGGCGGTAAGTGGAGCTCAGCCCTCACCAGCTCCACAGGAGGTGGGTCCATACTGCTGAACATCTTAAACAAGACCGTGATGTCTGCGGGGTTCAGGGCTCCTTTGGACAACATGGCCCCCAGCGCCTGGCAGGCTCGAGGGTAAGCCGCCGCTGTGCCCAGAGCGAGGGTTATTTGACTGGCATCGTGCCCTCTGCGATAAAGGCAGAACGAACCAACTTATGAATAAACATTAGATACTCTAAAACTGTAAAAGTCGATGCTAAAGCGTAACACTCAACGGGACCTCTCGTGTGCAGACTTCTGGACCTCCTGGCCGATCCTCCGAACAGCAGAGCCTCCCTGTTCCTCCTGAGCGAGAATGGACATCATCGCCTGGGCAAACAGGTAGGTGTGCTCACCGTGGCACACCATCTTCTACAGGGCAGACAAGAGAAACAGAATGAGTTTTCACAACGCAAGTGGAAGCCTCAGGTGCGGGCTGCATGCTGGTGAAGGACAGTGATTCTGACTTTATAACCAAAGCCTTTGGTACGCAAGCAGCGGAGCTCCAAGTTCTTACTTATTTTAAATGTTCAGACTGCTGTATTTTACTTTAACCTAAGATACATACTGCAAATTCTGGCAGATTCTTCTCCAGATTCTCTTCTCCTCCATCCAGCAGCGTGGCCAAAGATGTCCTTAATACCCGTGAAAAAACCTCAAGCTGCTGACACGCTGTGGACACACTGGTGATCTCACCCTGATAGCCTGCATCTGAAATGAGCTAAACAAACACACACAAATATGAAGTAATGGTAATAATGTATGGAATAAATAAAGATTAATAACATAAAACCAAATTAGCATAAGAAATACGACATTACGACATATAGAACATTAAAATAAGGATATTTTCAGTTTATCTGAAACTAGACGATAGATTAAACGGGGTATGTGGCTCCATCTTGTGGCCATGCGGCGAATTACACAAATACAGTTAAAGTACTAAAGAAGATTGAGAGTAATGGCACAAGAAACCTTTTTTATTTTTCTACAATTGAACTTTAACAAAAAAAAATCTAATACTATAATAAATATACTTTATTATCACACTTTATATTTTAAAAATCAAAATAACACAGATCCCCTCCTGGACTGAGAAGTGCACTTTTAACTACTGGCACCGTTTTTACCTTTACAGTGAAATTGAGCATCAAACAGTCTGGATGAGCCTCTGCCAGCTTATAGAAGAGGTCCCTCCATGTGGTGTGTGCGATCATCTGCTCCAGCCAAGCAGGAGTCTAAATGAAGATATTTCAACATCAGGCGGGCGCCTTTCGCACTTTTTCACACGACTGAAGGAGATAAAAAAAAAAAAAAAGAACAAACAAAAACCCCTCACCTCTCCTTCCACAGTGAAGATGGAATCAGCCTTCTGGGGGTCAAAGTGCTTTATGAGGAGACTCTTGAGGTGGTTTTCTACTCGCTCTTGGACCTGAGCAGGCTCGACACCTGCAGCCGGGGACGATAAAAACATCGCGTTCCTTCGATCACTCCGTGTGGTGCAGCCAGAGGAGGGGGGAGAGGGGGGGGGGGAGAGAGGGGGGGAGAGGGGGGGTCTGCCACTCACCCATCTGAATGAGCCACTCTGCCAGCAGGTTCACGGTCTGAGCCACAGCCGAGTAGTTGTTGGACAGGCGCTGGATGACGAGCTCCGGAGAACCCCCCGCTTTAAAGTACCTGCAAGACAGCACCTTTGAGAAAAGACGCGCGCGCGAGCGACCACCGGAGGGACGGCTGCTGACGTTTTGAGGGTGTTGAAGATGGTGGGCTCCATGATGTAATCTCTGCTGGAGAACCTCTTCAGACAATCTTCCTGGGTCGTCCCGTCGTCCGCCTCCACATTGTCGTCCTGGCAACAAAGAGCACTTTAAGCGAAGGCCAGCGGGAGACAATCAGACGCGCCGTTGATGCTTTGATCGTCCGACTGGCTCATTAACATAAGGCGGGCGCGAGCCGGCGCACGCTTGACGAGCGTCTGCGCCGACCAGCTGCGAGGTTGTTTGACACTAAAGATGTCGAGTTAGCGGCTCTCTCGTCTTTTCAAACGCGTCGTTGAGCTCCGAGGATGAGAGTTGGTGAGCCGCGGCTAAGCTAACGGGGGTAAACAGCAACAGGTCCCCTCACCGCCGGACCGTCCGCCGACTCCCATTCCCCGGCGACGCCGTAGTATTCCTCGTCCATGGCCTGCGAGGCAGGAGGAGGGGGTCGTTAATGAGCGCAGAGGGCTTTCGGTGCAGTGATGCGTGACTATTGCTGGCGGGGAAACAGTAAATAAAGGCTGCAGGAGGCTAGCTTGCAAGCTGACAACAAGAAGGGGAAAATGGCGTGCGCAGACCACGCCCACCCCCCGAGAAAGCCACGCCCCCACGACGAGCAATGGGTATTTCCCTCAGTTTGGTCTGACAGGTGGTCTGCGCCGTGGACCAGACAAAAGGGGAGGCAGATCAGCTGAGCGGTCGAGAGGTTGAGAGTTCAGGGCAGAGTGGGCGACATCTTGACCTTAACAGGCTCCAGTGCAGTGTTGGGGATGAAATAGCTGGAAATAAAACAAGATACCTTGGTTCAAATGAAACACTGGGAAACGTCAGCAAGTTAAAAAGTGGGAACATATCCATGTTTTCAGCACCCCAAGATGAGTAGTTTCTCTTGGAGGTTCCCTTTTGAAATTAAATATATTTCAATTGATAATTCAATATTATCACCTGGTCTCTCAGGCACAACTTCAAGACCTGCCTATTTTTACATCACCCAACTGTTTTCACTCCAGCTCCAACATTGGCACTCACTTTCAAATTCACATTCAAAAAGGGATGCATACAGGAACAAACATTTTTTTATTTTATAATGCAAACTGCAACATATGAATTATATTATTTACCCAAAGGAGCAGAAAATGTCATATACCCGTGGCAAATAAATCACACACAGTCTGTGTTAAAGTCCAACACAATATTTTCATCCTAAACCAGAAAGGCAAACTCTACTCTCAAAACAAAAATGTACATTCCTTATTCCTGTGATCATGATTAAGTCTTACCATCTACCAGTAACAATAGATCCAGAACTCACAGCGCTAAAGGGAAATAGACCTGGTATCAAAGTCAGTAATTCATTAAGGGAAAATGGGCAAATCTGCACATTTTAGATCAAGCTCTGACGGATTGTTAATGCTTTCTGATTTCTCCTCTCTGAAACTATGTAACATCACAGGATTCATAAAGTGAATTCATCAAGGTTTTTGCTTCAACAAGGCATCCTATCAAAGAAAAGCGCAAATAGAGTTCAGGTGCAAACTGAACCTGAGTTGATCAGTTCAGTTATTGCTTAGATAAATAATATTTTACTCTACAAGAGAAACATAAGTTTCACATTGTTCAGATTAATGTAAAAATGATGTTTTAAAATGTAAAATTTACTTTTTTTTGGTTGAAAAATCCCTGTGCTATTGGTTCTTGAAACACGTTGCCATTTTGTACACCTGCATCAAGACATGGAAAGTTTCAGAAAGGATTAGTTGACTGGCTGAAAAAAAAAAAAAAAACAGCCATTCAAAAAGAAAAGAAGAAAAAAAAACAAAACAGTGAGAGTTTTTTTTTGTAAGTCCGGAAAAAACAGTGATAGCACCATGTTCACTAAGGACAAGCTGAAGGTACAGGGGAGAAGCCACGGGGGGGCGGGGGCACAGAGTTCAGGTGTGCGGAGAAGTGCGTGGCTGGAAAATAAAACTGCTGATCCTTCAAAGTTTTCTTTATTCTCCTCTGTCGTAGTCGGGCTGTGTGCAGCTTATGCAAATATAGTCCTCCTTCTCCGCTCGCTCAGCAGACAGTCCGACACAGACCTGGTGGAACCACTGGTTACAGCTGCCATCACATTGGACCCAGTTCACCTAAAACAAAAGGGAGAGGAGAATTGGCTATTTTCACACGATTACTGAAACCTGAGATCTTCATCGCGATGCTGCCAACCTCAGTGATTCACAACGTTATTGACTGTGCTGCTCTACAGCGCGGGTTTATGTCAGATAAAACCTACGTGCAGTTTGTACATCAGAGAATCAAGAGGGAAAACAAACCTCGTCGCCCTCCGGCTCTCTGCACCACGGTGCAGCACACAGCGAGTAGTCCTCCTCCGAGTCCGAAGGAGCCGGTTCAGGCACCATCTGCGGGGTAGAAGAAGTCCTCCTGGTGTCCTCACTCTTCTCCTTGCTTTTCTTTGTCTTTTTACAGCACTTCTTGGCCTTTTCACTGTGCTGAGACTCTGAGCTTTCCTTGCGTCTCTTGGTCCTTTTGTTCTGACCGTTCGTTACTACTTTTAAACTGGAATCTTTATTCTGCATGAGGATAAATATACAAAAATAGTCATATCTAAATATCACAATGGGTGACACGCACGAAACAAGAACTTGATTTCTTATTACCTTTTTGTGAGGACTCCCTCTTGAAGATGATTGGTCCTGTTCTGTGTTCTTCAGAGGGGGGGTGCTACTTGGGGGCAGAGGGGCTAATTTGTACAGCAGGTATTTATAGAGCTGTTCGGTCTCAGGCAGGGTGACCTGCAGCAAGAACCCCTCCACCATCAGCTCCTCCAGCTCAGGACCAAGACCTGTAATGTGGGATGAAAAAGAGGACAGTTCAGAAAAAGAAGAAAAAAAAAAATTAGCTGTAGAGATGTAGATGTTTCAACACTGACCCTGAAGAGGAATCGAGCAGTGCTTTTTATGAAAAAGTGAGCTGTTGATTTCCTGAGTCAGATGTGAAGGTACTCTCCCCTGAAACAATAATTGGTTCATTAATCTCAAATTCTACAACACCAAATAGTTAATTGTTCCTCAACGGACCATCTTTGACACTTTCTGGAGGACTCCGTCTGTGCAGGCCTGCTGAACTCTGTGTTGCCATCGCACGGTCCTCTCGATGAGGAATCGCAGGGCGTCCCCCTCCGGCAGCCGAACCCGAATCCTCTGCAGTGAGGCTAGCAAGGGCAAGACCTTGTCAAGTGGGGGTTTCTTGGACCGCTGGCAGTACGGACAAAGCCAGGCTTGGCCGTAATCGGCCTCGGTTGGCGTTGTGATGCAGCCGGAGTGGAAAATGTCTCGACAGAGCTCGCACTGCACCATTGCGCCCGAAGGGGCCTTTTGGCAGACGCAAACACTAAGTGCACAACAGTTCTCAGACGAAAGAAGCTTGGATTCGTTTGAAGCACGCAAGGCCAACAAGAGCTCCAACTCCCTCTGGCGAACCTCGGTGAGCGCAGCCATCTACAAAGAAATAAAAAAATAAATAAAACATTGGTTCACAATTCAGACACCAGACGGGTGTCATTCGTGACCAAAAACCATTATCTTTACTTCTCTAAGGAACTCTGAGATGATTGGAAATTGTGAATATGATAATAACCATATCTAGATGAGAACATGACAGAAATACTTCCTGCTAAAAATCATTCAGATGTAGCCACTCACAGCAGAGGCAGAGTCCTTGCTCTCAGAGAGAGCTCTCTCCACATCACACAGAGAGTCCAGACCTGTTGGCGATTTTTTGCCAGACTGTGCTGCCTCTTTTGTTTTTTTGCATCTCGACTTCTGAGGCGCAGCCCCGATGTCGCATCTTGGGCAGAGCACCTGAAAGTGTAAGGCCCGCACGTGAGATTCATTTTCCAGACCTGCTTTAATAATCGACTGATTCGATTGTCATTAGCGTACCTCAAGGAGAGAGAAGGGGGAGTTTTTTAATAGGAATGTCTTCCCTGCGCTCTCTTTCCAGGTCTGGATGTCACAAACGAGCGCTTCCAGTCGACTCAGAGGGTCCAGTCTCACTGGGATGCCCTCTGCTCTGAGAACCAGCTCAGAGAGGCTGTCCAGCACAGGAATACGACCACCAAGCTGAAAGCACCAACAGTCAAGATTGACAAATAAAGCCCAGCCAAATCATGTGCAGTTCAAGCTGAAATATGCATCACCTGGAGAGATTCGGCTTCCTGAAGCCACGTCTTGGCCTTGTCAATGGCATCCTGCAGTTGCAGACAGTTGGGCAGATAAGCAGGGATGTTTTCCACTTCCTGCAGAGCAGCCTCGAGTGTTTCCATGCTGTGATGTGGCCTGAAGTGAAGAGATACGAGCTTAATTATGCAGTTTACACGTTTCAATGTAGTGCATGTGTTTTTAAGTGCCACTAAATCTTTAATTGTGTATTCCAGATCTCTTGAAAGGACTATTTATTGACCAACTGATAAGGTTTAATTTCACCAGGGCCGTGCCAAGTCAAGGTGATATGCAATGAAATTCTTCAGTGCGTCTCCTGTGGAACGAGCAGTCTGTTAAATACTGTCCCAACATCGTGATCCCCTTTATCCAACGTGATCCAGATCAGCAGACTTGGCACATTTCACTCACTAGAGTCTGGAGAGTAAGCTCTTTTCGCATTTTCTCATCCCACATCATTAAAAAAAAAAATTATACATGTACACAAACTGTGGGAAGGTTTGTTGGAGCCAGATGTTTTTATTCACTTTAAGAGTGGTAGTTGAGATCATTTAAATCTATTTTAATTCCATGCCAACACCCATCAAAGCTCTATATGGATGGACAAAGCTACATAACATGGAAGGCTCTGGAACCCGCAGGTTCTGTGCAGCTCAGTGTTCTAACCTGGCTTCCAATAGACTGAGGGCTCGCTCTTCCCACTGCTCAGACACCGTCAGCAGCTCCTGCAGCCGGGCCATGGCTCTCTCTACGGAGCTGTGTGGTGCCAATCCCACACCCTGATCAATCAGCCTCCTCATGGTGTCCAGACACAGACTTTCTGGCCTACTGCTGGCCTGCTGCACAGCATCAAGCCAGCGGGCCTGCTCCAGTCTCTCTCTCAGCAGGGGAAGCTGTGGAAGCTCCACATCCAGGCCCAAACTCATGTCCAGCAGGTCTTGCAGCTCCACCGGACTGGGTGACTCATCAGAGAGGAGACGCTCGCTGCGTTGCTGGAAGTCATCTACCCGGGTCAGCAGATCCTGTTGGAGTACATTCAAGAGGCATTCAGGGACTAAGGTTTGACAGCTTATGTAAGACCCTTTCAAAAAACAGGCACATCACCAATGAAAACTGTCAAGACATCAGTTTCAAAACTCAAATTCAAAGTTTATATTTAGATATTCAGAAAGATTGTACAAAAGATCAATATTTGATGTCTAATCTGTCTTGCCAACCTTCAGTAAAGGACCCTGTCTGATGTTGCATGGCAGATTATCCAACTGTTGGACAAAAGACCTCAGTTCTTCTGCTGTCAAATCATGCTGGTTCTGAGACTTTCCTCCTCCAGAACGATACCTAAAATATACAAAAGAGCCCAATGGGCCAATATGAACAAGCTTTACAAGGTCTTAAATATTAGTAGTAGTAGAAGTAAGATAAAAGACCCATAATGAAGTAAAATTGAAAACATTAAGGAAAAATTAAAGGTTAATTCAAAACTCTCCTGACAATATCAAAATTCTTCTCATACCTCGTCTGTCTCTTTCCATTAAGAAGCTGTTGTGCCATTACAGCAACTTTATCAGCCTCAGTGGTGGCTGTGCGAAGCTGATCCACAAGATTAATTTTTGGAAAAGCTGAAGTTTCTGCCTGTTCCAGCAGACTGTGAAGTTCCTCCAAACCTGACCAGAAAAAAATATGGGTTCTTAAAAAGTGTAAAATACACTCTGATCGAGATCAAACAAACTGAGTCAACCTTAGTAAAATTAGTTGAAGGTAAAGGACACATTCAGGGTACTGATGGTTGTGATATAGATATTTTTGATTGCTAACCTTTTTTCTTGCTTCCTTTGTTCTCCAGGACCTCCTGCACATTGGTGACCCAGTCTTTATACGACTCTGCACGTTGTGTCACCGATGCCTTCATGGAGTACAACTCATCTAGTGTAAACTTGTAACTGAGAACACAAAAGATAGAAAAGTACATGCATTTATATTGAGAAGCAGCAGTTGTTCAGATTTCATGTAAATATTTCTGCCCAATGAAAATGAAAAACACCACAATATATAGGATCCTCTATTGACACCATTTCTTTAGGACAATATTTAGGCAGTGATGCATGACAGCTCATAAGAATTATAGCATAATAAGTAAAATGTAGGAGGAAAAACGGTATGTTTTCGTGGTTACTGATGACTCACTTGAGTGTGAGGTTTCCATGAGGGCAGGAGCAAAGGTCCTGGGCGTGGTAGAGGCAGGCCATCTTTCTGGGTTTGCATGCACACGAGATGCCAGACAGGAAGCAGGTGGTCCGGCACTTGCAGCACTGCTGCTCCTCATCTGGGAGCGCCTCGTAATCAACTTGTCGAGATTGTACCACACCCTGGGGACACAAATCACAGAGGTAATAAATGAGACTGCTGTGTGGAAAAAAGACCTCTAATATATTATGAAAGTGCCTTTAAATTTTAAAAGATGATAAGGTTATTATCACAGCTCCTCCTGTTAGCATTTGAACCATGATTCTTCTAAAAACAAGATAATTTCTTATAATTCTCAGTCTTACTACAAGGACGGCAAGTACTCATCAGAAATAGATAAAAAGGAGCCAATTTGATTAACAGACCCTATTCTTCGGTGGATATAATTTATGACAATTCAGAAAATTACTTAAATAATGGGCCTTCCTCACAATTCAGTTCAAATGTATGCAGCTGATTCAATACTCACCAGCTTTTTTATCATTTCTCTTAATCTTTCTTCTTGTTCCACAATGACATTCATCTCCCGCTGCACTACTGCTGCCAAGTCGACGTCCATGGCGTCTGCTTTAGACGCCATGTTACAAACCATCTCGTCGTGAGAGAAGACGCAGTACCTGCTCAGCTCACGATAGTGTGACACGCAGTTTCGGCCCACAGGAATCTGGAGGACAAAAGAGAAGCTCAAAAGGAGTTTGGGAGGGACAAGACTAGGAATATTTAATCACACACACACACACACACACATATTAATACACACACACACACACACTATATTACACAGCAGTCAGAATTTTATATTTTTTTATATTTCTGTTTTAAATTAGTTTTAGGTGGTAACATGACCTTGAAGAGAGCTACATAACTTAAGCTCGGTTATAAACATTTTTTTATTTATCAAGTTGACTTTCCCTGTGCAATAATAAATGATCACAGTCTTGATTAAAATACCTAGAGTGGATGAAAATGCTGTTAAAAATGTTTGTTCCAAATTCCAGTTGTTAGGAATATTATTCTTACCCAGTCCATTGTGCAAAAGTTGACAGCTTCAGCAAAGTTGAAACCTTGATTAAATCCACTGTGATAAGCTCTGGGGAAAGTGATGACAAACTCGCCTGCACACTGGTTGGTACGATAGATCTGGTCACCACAAGATAAGAAAAGAGGGATTGCTTTATGTGTTGATCTAGGTCCTTTGTAACATCAAAATGTAGGTTTAATCAACCAGTTCTGTCCTCAGATGTGGTGGATGTGGGATGCAGCAAATACAGAATCAATGGCGAAAAGGTTTACCGGTACACCGTTGTTCATCAGCGTGTTGGGATTCATGATGGTGACTAGCTGGTGAAGGAGGTCTGGCTGGGACTCAAACAGCTCAGGGGCGAGATTTCTCATCACGGATTCAAGCTGCTCTGCTGCATACGCAGGGGCTCCATACCACGTCTTTGGCTCCCCCCTGCATGAAGGAAACACTATTAGTGCCAAACAACTGAAGACAAAACAAACAGAAAGACAATGAAACATAAGATTGCACTCTACCAGTGGAGATAGTTAATAGAGTAACTCCAGTGGTCTTCAATATGCCAGCAGAAGGCAGAGAAACACATGCCAACGTAAAGCCACGGTAGCTTCATTCCGCAGATGTCGGCTGTAATGTAAGTCAGCACCGAGCCATCCAGCACTGGCATGTTGTTCAGGTTCCATCCGCTTGTCAGGTAATGCTGTAGATCAGAGACGGGTCTTAGCACCCCACCAACAACTAGAGTAGCCACTATTTAAATCAATGCATACGGTAAGTGTTGCTCATTAAGTTATTTTCAGCAAAAAAGTCTGGATGTGTGTGGAAAAAGCTCATTATCACTTCTACAACGAGATATTTGTTTTACTTTGCTGGACCATTGGATGTGACCATGCATATCGTCGAACTTTACACTGCTGTCAGTGAACTGATAAGACCAACGCCACAAACCTCCCGCAGCCAAGAAATACAGCAAAGACAAATAAAAGACAACTCTCTCTAAAGCGTCAAAGTGTACCTCATCCTCAGGGGCCACTTGAAAATGGCTGTTCTTCACAGGGAAACCACTCCCAAACTCCTTAGAGGCGATGTCTGCGCCGTACTCCACTGTGACATCCTCGTCAATGGTGCTAACAAGACGCCAGAACTCCTTCTCCACTAACTCAGTAGGGACCATCTAAAAAGAGACAAGTGTGTGACTGTGAACAAGATTACATTTTTTTTTTCACAGCTACACAGAGATGTTTAAAGATGCATTTCCTCTGCTTTGTCTGACAAGAACCTGTGCACTTTGAGTTGATTTTTAAAAACTGGTTAATGTTTTGATGATCGTGTTTATATATTGTATAAGTCAACAAGCAACAACATTAACAGGACACAAACTCACATGAACAGGCATGTTGAAGTAATCTGACTTGAAGGAATCAGCCATGTCTCCAAAAGTTTGGAGGGTGTAGCTCCTGCTGGCTTGCTCAAATCCAAAAGCAACAGCAGGTTTACCACATTCCTGTGACAAGAGCAAAAAATAAATCCAATATAAATTAAAAGGAAACGGCTCGAACTGACACCTTACGTGATATCAGACATATTACTGCCATTTGGCTTCGAACAGTGATTAGCTCCCGGGAGATCAAGTGTCTACAGCTCACCTGCGCCAGGCACTTGGGACATCTCCAGTCGCCTTTGGGAACATCGTGGAGGGGAGGGATCAGACAGAAGGTGTGATAGCTGTCATCACAGCCATCACACAAAAGCAGACGGTCCTCAGCAGTCCCACAGCCACACACCAGGCACATGTATTGATCCACCTGGGTACAGAGAAGAATGGTCCTCATCAAACTACAACATCTACATAATACTGCAATCATGGCGAGGCAGCTTTATACAAAACCATACAAGACATACCTTGCTTGAGGGAGCTTTGTTTATCAGATTTAGTGTGGATTCTTCATCATCAATGGGCTCCTTCTTCACCACAGTGACAGGCATCCTCACTGAAACACATTAATCCATGAATATCTGAAATACATTTGACGTTTTACAAAGGGTACCATCTCCCTTGCTTACCATATTCTGGTTTGACAGAATAAGTTCCCATCCTTCTCCTTAAGCTGTTTCGAGTCGTACAAATTTCCCCAGGTTCAGTTTTGATAAAGCTCCTCTGTAGAGGAGAAAGACATGAGTCAGAATATTGTTTACATTTTCATTGAATTCAGCAAGAACCTTTACAGACAAAAGTGGTGGGAAAATCTGACAAAGCCACCAGTATAGAGCAAAACTTGTACTTCTCTTCTGTCATTTTTGTGTTTGTCTGTGCAATGAAAAAAACATTTCTTTATAGAAAGTTCAGTGATGGACTCACTTCAGATCTCATTCTTTTTGCTCTCCGAGCGATACTGCAGGTCTCCTGCGGCTGGACAGACTGCCGCTGTGGCAAGTCATGTGGGGTATACTCCTTATCTTTAGTGTCATTGGTCAAGGTAGCTTTCTGCAAACAGATAAATGTGATAAATTCAGCTCACAGTATATCAATGCTGAACAGCTACGAAAAAAGTATCCTTTCCTTCCTTTGTGTCAGTGCAACTTTATTTCGATCTCAAACCCACTGAAGTGTAAAACAGAAACCACAGACACACTAACTGCACTGAAGGTAATCCACATTATTAGAGTATTTCTTCAATTACTAACTTTTTCATGGGGAAGCTAAATGCATAAAATATTGCTCTAACAAAAGGTGAATTACAAAACACATCCCCGAACATATTGCAGTTCTGTTTGGACAGAAAAGAACGTACAGGCAGATTGTCTCCAGTTTGAAACAGGTTATATGGGTAGAGGATCCTCTCATAGTGCGCACGCAGATGAGAGCCTACAGCTTTGCCTGGAGCAAAGCCCAGCTTCACAGATATCTTCGTCCATCGCCGCTCCCTGCAGACTGCGTCAAAGCCTCCTTCTTCATTCACCAGCTTAGACAGAGAGGAAAGGCATGTTTATTTTGTATGCAATTAGTATTCCTATTTTCCTAAACAAGGATCTTGTCAAGAAAATGTGATTTTTAGACACCTTATTCAGCTGGTAAAGGTCCAGAATTTTTCTTTCAACATGGGGGATTTTCAAAGTGCATCCCTGAAGCTCCCAGAATTTTGCAATTTGATCCAGAAAGTTGAGCTTAACTCTGGTCTGTGCCTGCAAGCATAATAAAACTGCTGAGTCAAAGTTAAGAAAATAAAATTTAATTCAAGTGTGAAATCAGAAATAATAGCCACACACACACACACACACACACACACACACACACACACACACACACACACACACACACACACACACACACACACACACACACACACACACACACACACACACACACACAGAGTTAAATATTGTAACCATTTTGCAGAGTGATGTTTCCCTTTTACTGCATTTAGTAAACCACATGCATTAATATAAAGCCAAAATGTACCTCCAACTCATTAAGTCTTTGTATCCGGGGTGTGAATTTCAGTCTGTCAACGTCACAGGCAAATGGAGGCTGCCAGTCCTGAGGGAGAAATAAAGTATGAGAACCAAGATAAAACACACCGCGTATACTTACAGGTGGGATATTTGTAACACCACTGAAAGTGATTATCGCAGCATTTTCAGCAACAAATCCAAAATTACTCGCCACACATCGGTGACACGCTTTCAGGAAAACAATAGCTTCCCTTTAAATGTGCCGTTTTATTCATAAAACTCCCCACGCGGTTTACAAGGGACTGTTGTTTTTCTAATCAAGTCACAGACTGTTTAAGTGTTAATGGGGACCAACAGGGACCTACAAAAACCTACGACGACGCCCAACCCCCCCCCACCGACCTCAATAATAAAAAGAAATACTTTAAATTAATTGTATTAGAATGTTGGGACAAAGACTCAGGGCATAGCTGTCGATTATAGCCAGCATGTGATTCCACACAGACGTTGCTTTCTCTTTGTATCCAGTATACTGCTCCAACTGTTCAACAGGAATACCACCAGCTTGTTATATGTGTTTACTTGCAGGCCAGAGCAAACCAACCAACACAACTTCCTGCAAGACTAGCGACAACGCTCTGCTCTGGTGACTCAGGAAACGGCGAGATCACTTTCATATCAGTTTGCGCTTCTTTCCAAACAGTGGCTGATGTGTCTTGACTCATAATGTTTACAAAAGAGACCAACTTCCACATCACTGCCCTTGATTGTGTGGCCACCATGAATATAATAATAACGGAGACATTCACTGAGCAGTGCGACTGTTCTTTGTCCAAGAAGAACATTTGTGTGTGCACACCAAATGTGATTCAAAAACCAACCAACTGGCTCTTTTTCAAAAGAAAGATGACGATTTTGCAGAAATCTAATTTAAAAATCATATTTGAACATCTGTCACTCACTCCCTTAAAGACTAATTTCCAGCTAATTCATTATGTCATGAGGCAGAGACACCATTACAGAGCCAACCACACACGGTAACACTAGACTGAAACCAGGAATGTGCTGTATTAGCAAACAAGATATGTTAACTAATCATGTGGCCTTACTCAAAAAGGCCTCGAAGTTATTTTACAACTTGCAACACCTCCCTCAACACTCACTGGTAAAACGGAATGCATCTGTGGAATTTATACAGAGAGTTGACTTATGAAAAACCAACTTTACTTCCTCATTAACAGAGAAATGATAGTCATCAGAGCTAACACAGCATGTGTACACGGAAATGACCTGGAACCACACAAAAATGGTTTTGTAAATTTCAACTCTTTTGCCTTAATTAGATCATCTATTACACGCAGGAGTTAGCACATGATTTAGTGTTAATCATGCAATTTTAGTCTGCACACAATGGCTGGGGTGCACTGCCTTAATCACAGGCCTTTCATTCTACATACATTCAGCTAAGATAGTCAGGCGTGATATGGAAATCTTGAAGGAAAAGCACAAACTACAGATGACAAAAACGAAACAAAGAAAAAGAGATCTTCTCACTGATCACATCCAAAAGGCCCGAGACATTGAAAAAAAAAAAAGACATCTAGGGCAACAAATGCATTCTCAACAGCTCAAACATACATTCTTATACAATTTAATGGGCCTCTATAGACACACAATATTATGTAGACACATTTAAGCTGGAATATAAAGAAATCAGAATGCACAGGAGAATGGGGGAAAAGGAGTTGGACTTCTGCTTTTAGAAAAGTAATTCTTCACATATATCACAAGATCACATCTTGTAAGTATTAAGTTAATCTATAGTGAGTTTTGATTAATGGATGTGTATAAAAAAATGTCTGACTACAAAGCTTATCAAAAAAAAAAAAAAAAAAACACAAAATAATAAATCCAACCACCACTAGCATCTTGGATCGTCTGTCAGCCCTGCCTTCTATTGTTTCAAATGTACATTTCCAGCCATCCTTTGAATGCATGTCCTCCTGGACAGGCCACAGATTGTATACAAAGACAGGCAAACAGCAAGCAGCCCCCCCACCCCCACCCACCCAGCCCTGTGTGATGATGGTGCCCAGTCGGCCCACCACCCCGTTCAACCATGTCAAATGGGCTTTTACAGCGACACAAGTCAAACACACACCGACTTTAACGCTGCCTGATGGTGGAAAACAAAGTCCGAGCGGGGGGGGCGGTTACTGTTTTCAACTGAAAACGTATAGAAAAAAAACGCAAAAAAACGGGCCGCTTAAAAAACAACAGTTTGTTTTTTTCGTCATCGCCACTAAATTCTGCGCAGATTTCGAAATGAAGCATCGGATGGCCTCCACGGGGGTGCAGGTGATCGGACATATGTTTGGGGTGGGGGGTGCGTTGATGGGTTTCAGGGTGGTGGTGATGATGATGAAGATCAAAGTGTGTGTGTGTGTGTGTGTGTGTGTGTGTGGTGTGTGTGTGTGTGTGTGTGAGAGGGGGGGCGTTCAGAGAAGCCTCTCCATGCGCCGCTGGTCACCCAGCACGTACGGATCTCTTCTCGGACTGGATGTCAGACAACTGCACCTTTAAACTACCCCCCGCCACAAACACACACACACACACACACAACCCGATTAACCCTGATCGAATCCCCCAAATCCTCCCGACAAATCCGACCCTTTTAGGTCCACATCGCAAGCGATCGCCGTTTCCGCGCACACGATCCAGGAAGCGTTTCCATTCTGCGCAAATGTAAACACCGTCTATTATCATTTTCCGTGTGCGTGCAAAAAAAAAAACAAACCCAAACAACAACAACAACAACAACCAAACTTTAGCGTCTGGGTTACTTGAAGGGGGGGGCTGAAATCGTCGCGTCTTCCCGTTCGAGGGTAGCAACCCTGGAGGGGGGCACAAAAAAGGACAAAAAGAAGGTGTTGAAAACTTCAGCGGGGCCGCGCATTACGCACGGAGCCGAGGCGGACATGGAAGAGTCCGCGATCGGGCGAAGCGACGACTCGACTCGGGAGCCGCACTCCGCCATGTTGGATCCTGTCTGAAAACACCAACTTTGCCTGCGACGTCCTCGAACGAGCAGCCGGGGCTGGGAGCGCACCGACGGCCGAGGTCCGCCCGGCTGCTGCCGGCGGCCGGCGGGGGTGGTGGTGGGGTGGGGGGTGCTGCGGCGGCGGGGAATAAACACTCACCGGGGGTGGTCTGATCTTGCAGATGCCAGTTTTCTCTGCGATGGGTCGTATTTTTTTGATGTACGCGAACGGGTCGGCGAATTCCTCCCAGCTGGGCTCGAAAACAGGGCACTCCGGAGGGGGGATGAACTCATTTAGCTGCGCTTGAGTCATCGTTGCATCTTCGTCGGGGCCGGAGCTGAAATGTTGTCTTTTCTTTTGGTGGAGGGGGGGGCGAGGGGGGGTTTGCTTTTCTGCAGTCAGAAGAGCCGATCGTGGGTCTGCGTCCATCAATCCATGTCCACTCTCCACTCATTCAACTCAAAGACGAATTATCTAGTTGGGGACGAGAGGGTGACAGCCGGGGGGGACTGTGTGCATCCGCTTCAAAAAGTAGACACGGCGCATATGTGGGTTACACTCGTCTGCAAAGCGCCTCGTCGTCGTTTGTTGACGACAAAACGTTTAGGCGTTATCACAAACGCGTATATTGAGCACTTTTAGGGTCGGAATGCACGCCGAGTAGTTTGTCCTTGTGCGTGTTTTTAAGTTAGCCCCCCTCCCCCCTCCCCTTCGCGAGTCCTTGTTAAACGACTGGAGAAAAAAAAAGTCCTCCCGCTCGATTATAACAACGGTTTCGTCTCGCGGCAAAGGGACTTACGGTTATTTGACGGCCGCATTCGGTTAAAAACACTCTTTTGTTGAGGACTGTGTAATTTATTGGTTCGGTCGTTTCCTCAAACGACCGTTCCTCTTTTGTTCGCGCTCGATTCGCTCGACGGCTCACGCCGGGCGTCGGGACCGGCCCGGGGCGGGGTGGGGGGCTTAAGCCCCGCCCGGCACCGCCGAAGCGAAGAGGGCCGCGCCGGGGTACGCCGCGCAGCTCTCCAAACGAACCCCAGCAGATCGCTGCGCCGTGGCCGGCGCTTTGTTTTTAAATGGTCGGGGAGAGCTCATTGATTGGTAGAGGCTGTAATCATGTGTTGACATTTCGGGGGAGCGGACAGAAAGCCTCCGTCACGGGAGGCTCTGCTTCTGCCCTGCCGCGATCAGTTCCGAGTTTGCAAAGTCTCGGACAGTTTAAAAAAAAAAAACAAAAAAAAAACGTCTATTTTGGGCACCGCGATCCCTCAAGGTGGAGCGGAAGAGCCGCGCAGGCGGACGGTCGCCGCAAGGCAAATCACTCATTTGAATACCCTCCCTGGTTTGTGTCTGGACTTCCTGTTGTTCTGCCATACGCGCATCCTCCCGACGCGTCAAAGCAAAGATCGGCCCTCGCCAAGGTGCAAAAGTAAATGGACATTTCGACCCGGCGATTTGAATAGGAGCACGCTGTCAGTGTTGGATGTGGCGGCCTCTGGCGGCCAGCAGGGGGACTGCAGGGCTCAACGAGGAGGCGTGCTGGGGTATTTATACACGAGGGTTTTAGGGGGCGAGCACATTCTAAACAGGTACATATATTTACATCCATGTGTAGAGACGACGGGGGGAAGTTATTCTGGAGGCTAATCTTGAAGCTCCGCTAACAGCAAATACTTTATGCAGTCCTGTGTTAAATATATAACTTTGAAAAAGGCATAATCCTCATTTGAAACAGCATCGCTCATGACAAACCCCGTGACCTAAAGTAGGAGAGCGCCTTTTCAGTCTTATGATACATAGGACTTAACAGTTAAAGGGCTGCAACCTTTTTAATTCCACATAAATTTAATTCTAAAAAAAAAAAAAAAAAAAAAAACAGTGAAACCAACACACAAATACTAAGGCACAAAAGGAAATTTACAGTTTAAAAAAATGTATGTATTAATTATACCATTAGTGGATAGTTGTGTAAAAAAATCGATTTTAGTAGATGTGCTGCTTATTTCAAACAATTATTTACCATTAGGATGTGGCTGTAATGTAACTACATCATAAAGTACCTTCACTGACTGATTTTTCTCCACCTATTAAAAAAAACCCCCAAAAAACAGTAAAATGAAAGAGCATGCATTACATGATCCAGGAAATGGCTGGTATTCAGCATCACCTTCCACAAACTCATCAAAATAGAAATGACATCTGTTACAATTAACAATTTGACAGGTGAGACGGGGCACCCGTATGTATTTTAAGGAAATGTGCATAGCTTGTCAACACATTTTAAAAGTCCTTTGGGTGCAGATGACCTCCCACTATACATGGTCTACCCTGTCCACGGCGACGTAGAAACACTTCTTGTCGTCCAAACAGTGCCAGCCGATCGGGCCGATCTCACAGTCAGCGCAGATGAGATACTTGATCCTCCCCACGTCTTTGGTGAAGCCCACGTTCTCAAAGGTGAACATGTCATCCACAAACCAGTGGGCAGTCAGAGTGTCCCCGTCCACTGAGGCTTCTGGAGCGCCGAGGTTACTCTTTTTTCGCATGGATGGCAGGAACAGCTGTCGGGAAACGACACGTAAGCATTCAGTGTATGGTGGAATCCTGGATTCTCAAACACCATATATTCAATGTGTCTAATAAAGATTCAAACGGGAGATGGTATAAATAGACGCCACCTTGGTTGTTATTATTTTAAGAGGGTGACAAATAAAACCCAAACATCAAACATCCGAGAGCAGAACTGGTCTGTAGGCCCCCCACGTCTCCGTTAATGAAGCTTTAAAATGCTGGTGTGTCGGTGCTCTGATGTGAGACATTGGTTCATCGGTTCTACCTCCTTCTCTGCCAAAGACGCCATCCCCGGACACAGCACCTTGGACCCGCAGCGTTGACATACGATGGACTTGCAGTTTTTCCCATCGTCAGAAATCAGATCGGACCGATCTGTGGCTTCTTTGGACTGGTGGTTATCCTCCATGTCAAATTCTGACAGGAAAAACACATTGGAGTTACATTCCAATGTATAAAAAAAGACCTAAAACAAGCAACTTCTGTGGAGATCACGGTTTAGCCATCCATCAAAACCAGCTTCCTCAGTCCTTGTTGAGCAGAAATCGACAACATGACATTGTACGTTTTTACTAACGATGCATGTTTTTAAACAACAAATCAGTCTTAACTGTTTATCAAGAGCAAAATAAGAGACAAAGTTACAACAATAATATCCACTCAGGGATGAGCACTTATTCATGCAAACATAACATTTACCAAAGGACGAAATTACATTTGACATTACACATCTGTGATAAAAGGTGTACAAACCCGAGTAAGTCAGTAAAGCAAATAAAACGTACATAGATGAGGGACTAAATCCAACATAAAACAGTGGAATCGCAGGAGACAGGGTGGCTAAAGCTAGGCTAACATAGCTTATTTGGCGTTACCACCACAAACGGTTCCGTTCAGAAACACGATCCTTTACATTGATTCCGACTTACCGTTGATTCCGGCCCATAATGCTGATTGGATTCCAAGGTCGTTAAAATGTTAGACAGGTTATACAGAAATAAATTAACCCAATAGCTGCATGGCTATTGTCACTAGTGTGATGTGTGATCATTGATCACCTAAAAAAAGCATGTGTGTGTGTGTGTGTATATATAGGCAAAATGTGCAAAAATACAAAATCCTTAATAGGGTAAGTTATTTTGGCTCCTTGCTGGTCATGTCAGGTTCCCACTCCTGATAACTTCCAGCAGCTGTCAGTTGTAACATACACACAATATAAAATTGGTGATTGTCAGTCACACTGTAACATACAAAGCAAACAATTTGACACAAGACATCATGTATGTATGGAAAAACCCTTTATTCCAACAATTTCCAAGATTACCATTAATAAATAGCTCAAATTACATTTCAGTGAAATGTATTATCACTTTCTACACAAGACAGACAAAATCAAGAACAAATACTGTTTTAGTCGTAATAAAGCTTAAACAAGTTTGTCTAAAAAAGGAGTCTTAAACAGCAGTTTATACAACCTATCAATGAAGTTGTAAATTCAATATAGTGATTTGATTGCATGTATAGCAAGGAAAAGAAGATCTAAAAGTCACTGAAGCTCCCACTGGTAAGATAGGCCAGTTTATTCAAAAACATTACTGTTGGCCTAAGGCACAGGATATCTAAAAGTTATAAGTTTTATAACTTATAAGGTGAAAGTTATAGTTATGAACTTAAGAGTGTAGACTAAGGTGTATTTGTTACACATAATTGCATGGGGAATCTAACACAAACCACTCAAACGCAAAAGAAAAATCAGATCTGTACATTGTGCGTAGCCCAGGAACTCTCAAAAATCATCAATAAAATGTCAGACTGCAAAATGATTCCACGTAACCAATACAGGACATTGGTCAGGTGAGTTTATTTTGAGGGGAAAATGGCAATTTCAGTGCCATCGCCAGGTTCTTTGTTCTTGTCCTGTAATAAAATGTTTGCAAAAATATCAACCCATTAATTTGAGAAATTAGAGATGGCATCATACAAAATGATGCATTAGATATATTTATAAGCTACAAGTGTTCCTTTTATGGTGTAGAACTTTCAGTTCATTGTTCCATTTTTTTTTTTTTTACAGTGTTCACTGGGCCAGAGAGTACAGTTCAGTGGACGTCAGTGGGTTTATGGTGGGTTTAATAGAGTTTTGCAATTGATTTTAATATAGCTAACATCTGGTGATGACGACACATTAGATGTGTACAAACACAAATGTTCCTGATCCTGCTCTATACCTCAACCCCCTGGTGGACAGTACATTCGTCCTCCACCCCACAGTGAGACTGGTGGGGAGGAAAGGAATGGTTTACAGTTAAGTGCTCTCTGCTACAGCGCGATCAATACTCTCCTTTGTGCAACAGTAACTACGGAAAGTGTGGGGTATCAATTAACTGTTAAGAAGTAAACACCAGTTTTTCTTAAGGGTTTGGTTAAAAATTCCATTTTGCTCTCACTTGAAAAGGCACGCTTTCCACCGTTCTAATTATGACTGACATAGTGCCTGTTGAATGTTCCCTCTTTACCTCAGTGGCCAGTTGATGCTACTTTACTGGAGCAAAATGAGCCAAACAGAAAGTCCACCAAAAACCCAAACCCAGAGATGTTCACAAATCAGAAGCACAGTAGGAGCAGTGACTATATATTGAATTCCAGCAGCTTTTCAAGTGTGTTGTGGGGCTAAAGAGAAGGGTGTGTGTAAGTCATAAGCCCCTCAGAGTAGTGAGTCGTCTGTGCATCCTCCCTCCAGCCCGTATCGAAACTCCTGCAAGTTCGAAACCCCGTAGAAATGGATGAAAGCTGCCGCCACGACCAGGACATGAAATATCTGATGAGAGTGGAACTAGGAGGAGGGAAAAAGAAGAGTTAGAATATGAATCATTTTAACTCATTATGAGTGGACTATTTTTTTAAAAAGCCTGTTTAAAACTCTGCCTGCTAGCCATCAGATTACTTCTTTAAAATCTAAGGCTGACACTTGCGTCTTATTAATAAAAATAAGGATTTTAAGTTATTCTCTCCATGAAACGGTGTCTAGACATGCTATAATGATCCTCTCAGTCATATTGGACTTGTGTAGAAGTGATTAACTGCTTACCCAGATGTCGCATTTGCCTGGAAAGTAACGCTCGGGGATCCTGGCAGCATAAAGACCAGCACCAGTGATGTACATGGCACCCATCAGGTAGAACCAACCCATCTGTCCGACAGTAGTGGCCTTTACAAAGCCCTCCTCGATGGTGAAGTGCATGGTGGGGACAATTCCACTTAATCCAAGACCCATGAAAACACCTGAGAGAAGAACAACGTTTCAGCACTATTGTTTCATTTATTAAAAGGTAACATCTCTGCACGATAGTAGCCAGGAACACCACACAGTGGAGAAAATTCTCAAATGTTGTGATGTGTGTTTTGAACCAGTTAAGACCTGCTCTTGTAGGTCTGTGGCGGGGTGTAGAGAATCGATCCCACTGAGCAACTACGATGGCAGCAATGCCCAGGACACACACAATGGAGAGGTAGATAAGTCGAGGCTGAGGGGAGCAGTAGAAGGAGTAGTACAGCCACGGCACAAAGGAGCCCATGATCAAGAGAGCGATGCCTGAGTAGTCCAGTCTGAAACAAAGGAATTCCACAGAACAACAGGTATCAAAAGAAATGAACAGAAATAACATTATCATCATAACGACATGCTGCATTATAATTTAAATGTATCAATCAAAATGTTTCAGATCACAAAACCATGTGAGAAATGCTACTACTCCCACAAGACCTTGCAATTGAAACATGAGACAGTAACTGAAATGATGGTTAACTTGATGGCTGGACGCAACATTCACACCAAAAACTGTAATTTGTCAGATAGGATAAGATATTTTTCACTTCGATTATCAATCTCTCCTTATCCATCTTTCCTTGGAACCTCGCTTTTACAACTTGTATAACACGATGTGATGTGTTTACACTCTGTAGTCCATATCTCAGACTGTGTCAAATTTGAAAATTTAATGGATGTTGTGTGTGTTTCCAGTTTTGTGTGATCTGAGCAGTGTGGATAATCAAGTCATGGAAGCGTAGAGGGGACATCCGGTTCTTGAGATACGGATAGAGTTTTTAATAAGTCATTACAGCAGTGCTGCAGAAAATATGTGTCTAAGCTTCTTAATCACTTGAACAGCAGAGCACGAAGTCTAAAAGTCCCAAAACTTGAGTGGCAAGTGTGTGACATATAGCTGAACTTACTTGGAGAAAGTTCGTGACACCTTCTCAGAATGGCAGTAGACGGTGTGAAAGAGCCAGGAGAAACTGAGGCAGAGAACAGCCCCCAGGAAGAACATCCCGAATACCACTTTCTCTTGCAACGGGGCCATGAAATAGACGTTGGGCCGTAGCATGGTCAATGTGCCCAAACAGAGGAATAAGATCAGCCCTGAGGGTGAAAACAGACGCGTAAGTGGTGGACCCGGGTTTTTCAACAATTTTTCCCACTTAAGGAATTCCGTGCTGACCTAACAGGTGAGTCCAGATGTTTCCAGTCTCAGTGTGAATTCTAAAAATGCTCCCAAAGCAGGCTCGAAAAGAAGGCATAGGCGGCCGATGTCCATGCAAGAGGTAATCGTTGTCTTTGAGCCACTCTGGGAGGACGTGGAAAGGAATGACCCTCCAGTGACCCTCCCAGACCTGAGAAACACATTTATCACAATACATAATATTTTCAAACGCAATCATCACACAGAGCTGGAGGGAGTTTGGTATTTTGTCTGGTTTCTTCTTTGCTCTGAAGTACTGAACAAACTGTATGTATATCTATTTATTTTTAGATCAAACAGCTGTGGGGAGTCTAAGAAGAATTATCCACTGGGAGGCTTTCCTGTGACCTAAATACCTCTTTTTAGCTTGCATTTATACTGAAACAGTGTCTTTGAAATGTTCCCATCAGCACTTGGGTGTGTCCCAATGAAAATTACACCTACATAATTACTCAAACTGCTCGGCAATCATGGCTTAAGCCGCTGTTGGTTTTATCCAAATAAACGTGTAACTGTGTGTGACTGTGTGTTACTGAGCTCACAGCAGATCCTGACAGGGAGTCAACTGGCAGCTCATTGTGCACTGAAATATTCATGCTGGTTTTAAATGACAGCCTTTTGTTTCATCCAATCTAGTAAAGAAAAACATGGGGTATATGTGTCAAACTGGACAAAAAAAAATATTTACCTTGTGCACAAACTCCTCCATCTTCTCCATGGCACGGTGGGCCTGTAGTGGTAAGGTCAGGACCTCTCCCACCTCATCATCCTCCTCCTCCTCATCGGAAAGCATCGATGCTCCCTTTGAAAGGCAAAATGCAAACTTGGGCTACAGAGACAAATCAACCTGGTTATGGAAACCAACTGAAATAACAACCCCCCCCAACCTCTGGATGGCCGCCTTTGTATGGTGGCGGTCGACCCCCTCCCTCCTCTAGCAGTGGACCCAGCTCCATCAGTTCCACATCTGGGACAGGGCTGTCCTCAGAGATCCGGCAGTCTGCATCACTTGCAGACCCGTTTCGGCCTGACATATGGAGACTGCCTGATGATCCACTCACAGTCTCTGTATTCGGCTTCAAAACGTACAGGTGGCTCAATCTCCCACTGACCTAAGAGAATCATAAAAGCGCAAGAAATGTTTTTTGAAACCCTCAGAAGCTGTAAATACACTTGGTAATATCAAGAATGCAGTTAACCAATCACATGAGACAGAGGAAAAATCGAGTTTGCCTTTTTGATAATCAGCCAAACCGGTTGTACATCATAATAGCGTCAAGTAATTACTGTGAATAATCTATCTATGGGTCGGGGGCTGACTTTACTTAGTGAATACAAGGCTGTGTTCACAAAAATGCATGACAATTAAACTTGTTCGTAGCATATACCTGATCACACAGGGAATTCTAGCATTGTCATTGAGATTGACGTGAGAGCCCCAAAACACAGAAAGCCAGGGATATCCAAACTGTTCCACAAAGGGCCGTGTGGCTGCAGGTTCTTGTTCAACCCAGCAGCAGCAGCACACCAGACTGGACTCACTTAATCAACTCATCTGAGTCTTCAGAAACCTGATTGGTCAAACTGTGTGTGCTTGACTGGTTGGAACAAACACCTGCAGCCACACCGGCCCTTTGTGGAACATTTTGGAGACCCCTGCAGAAAGCTGTGGATCAAACATTCCTCCTTTACCTAAAGTCTATCAGAGCAACCCAAATTAAATTACAGTCACTAGTTTCTGCTTAGCTTTTTCCCCTATGTAACTAATGTAGGTTTAGGTCAGCAACATAAGATCCGTAACTCTTAAAAAAACTGTGAACGCTGATGTTTGACACAGATCTGAATGTGACAAAGTCAACAATAAAGTTTTAAATTATAATAGTTTGCAAATTTTGGCAGATGGGATGTCGATTACCATAGAAATGGAGGTAACGAGTACAGAGTGTAAATAATCTTATCCGACAGACAGATGGCCATAAATCCTTCCTGTGCTTCCAGACTGACATGCTTGCCAACAAAGAGCAGTACATAGATATGTGTTAAGTCAAAGAAAAACCTGGCAGGTGTCAGCACCAGATCTCCTGGGGCTGCTGGATGGGCCCAGGGTCCTGCCCTTATGGTTTTGTAGGCATAACAAAAACAGATGGGTGGAACTTCAATGATTTTGTCCTTGACCCTCTCGGGAAAAGAATAACATTTTGAATGATTTTGTCCTGACGATAAAAATTTGGTGGAGGGTTTAATGTTTAAGATCAGGACAGTCTGCGGGTGCAGTTGGTGTCTCTCACTGGTGCATTAACACTTTACCCATCTCTCCAGACCTGCTATGGGGATATCTTCGTTGTTGTTAATGGCTAATTCACTGGCGAAATAGAGCTGCACACATGCAGTGTGTTTACAACACTACTTTCCTTCCACGGCACGATATCAACAGATGTGAAATCGGCATGCCAGGAATGTGAGCACTTTAAAGGAGTGTCACATTTTCCTTCGACTTGACATGAACACATCAAACAGAAATCAAAGGTAGAATCAAAATTCCCTCCTGTGGGTTTTTTTTTCCGATTATCATGCACGCATAACATGCGTGGGTAAATGAATACACGCACACACAAACCCATAACCAGAAGAAAGAAAACTAAGCAAATAACTAAAAACACAACCTTCAAAGTGCGCATCTACCTGGAGCTGCACTACTTGCGTGATGACATTAAAATAAAAGACTACAAGCGATCCAGCCGTCAGGCTTGCAAACGTCCTCGTCGTCGACAGCGTGACAATTTAGGCGACGTTTAAAGTTTAGGAGGAAGAAAAAAAAGAACAGAGAGAGGTTTATGGAGTAACGCTAACGTTAGCTTAGCTAGCGCTGAGCTACAGCTAAAGCGGGCGACAAAACCTCCCCCAAATTAAGTGGCGACCGGAAAACAAAGGACGTGGTGACAGCGGCCGGTGCACAGCGCCATCGAGGCTGTCGCAGGGGATCCGTGCGGCGGTATCCGAGGGCGGCCGCGTCGTTACCTGATAACGTCCTTTAACAGCAGGTAGGTGAACTGTTTATCGCTCCGAGACACCCGATCCGTTCCGGAAGTAGGAACGTCTCCCGTGAGCAACCCCACCCCCGCACACTCCCCTTCCAAAATAAAAGCACACAGAACTCGCACCATGCCTGCCAAAATAATCGAACGGGTGAGTTTGTCATACAAACGATGTTAAACGGCTCAATGCGCAAATATTTTTTTTTAAATTTAGATGTTAATAGATTGATTTTTTTCCCCAAAGGAATGCTTGTCAGAGGTCTAGAATAGCCAAGTCATTTTCAAGTACTAATAATGGCATACTCTGTTTTGAGTGGTGTATGTAACCATGGTATTTGGGGTAGGACAACATGCACACTTCAACTCAACACTATGCAACACAATGCAGTTTTACTCTTTATTTTCTTCCACAGTAAAAACATTTCACAGATTTCTTTTTTTTTTGAACATACTGTTAGCTCAAATTAAACTACATACAGCGATAAATAATAATAAAAACAGTATAAAAGAGGCACACAAGGAATCATGATTGTGTATTTTTACACAGTATGTTTCAGAACTGCACAGTCCTTCCTACTGCTGGTTTCTGGAAACACAGTGGTATGTTTTCTTTTACTTCAAGCCTGATTTTCCACAAACCCTATGGTGCAAATCACAATAACATAAAAACACAAACAGTCAGTGTGTAGCAATAGTGGAATATGCAATTATTTGTTTTCGTTCTTTAAATGATCTGTCATTGGAAGTCAAATACATTTCAAATACATGTAATTACAAAAAAAAAGTCTTAATTCATCAATCTGTCATCTCTAACACAGACACGGATAAAGATTTTGTTAAAGCTCAGGACATTTACATTTCAATCCAACACAAATTAGCTGCCAAGCATCAAGACTGTTCTTTTGTCTCAATTTGCTACTTTATATGTCAAGTTCATTTCTAGTTTCTACTGGTTTAATAAATGTAAAAGTAATTCAAGTGAACCAGCACAGCCACAAGTAGATAAAAAAGCAGGTCACGTTCATCAACATGGTGAACTGATAAGGCAGAATTACACACAAACTGTAGTTAAAAAAATGCTGCTCATTTAGATTTAACACTCTATCACTTTATATCCCAACTGATTTAACATGTACATCCTAAAAATAAATCTTGCTATTATTTCTTAAAATTATGGTGTTTAGCTCTCTAGAGTAAAAAATGATTGAAAATAAAAGAAATTCAAAATTATAAAAAAAACCTGTGTATGCATGTGTACATAAAAGTTCAGTTAGAAATATTTGCATTTTTTAAATCTCACAGAGCTGCTATTGCCATAAATTCTCATTGTGTTTAATGTCTACCTGCTATATTAAAATGCTGTGGTGTTTTTGTTTTTAGACACAGTAACAGAGAGGTGACGCTTCAGCATCAGACAGATTCTTTACAAACGTGTTAAATAATAAACACTTTTTAGAAATTCAAATGATCCATTCACGGTGTGGTTTGTAAATGTAACAGTGAGCAGAGTGGACAAAAAAAAAAGGAGTGCAACCCAAAATATTCTACTTTCTACTGGACCACATTACACTGCAAGAGCTTTTCTTTCCTTCATCCTCTGCCTGACCAAATTCAAGGTAGGAAAGTAAAGAGATCTTTCAAAAAAAAAAAGGCAGTTAAAAAGCTTGGTTTACACTTGACTTGCAAAATGGGAGTCATCAACGAGCCAGTGTCCCGGAGCCTCATCAGCAGCTGCTTGAGGAGCTCTTCTTTGGATAATCTGAAAACGGAATAAAACAACACTTTAAGGACTTTGATGACAGTACGAAGCCATACAATGACATAGATTACATTTTTTAAATATCATTCATTTCTGCTGGAAAGCAGGAACATGTATAAGTTTAATATATGCTACATAATCTGCACAAATGTCAAATGCTTTCCTCCAATATCCCTTTATTATACCAGTAAACTGAAAGACTTAAGTTCTAAATGTCAATGTGTTAACATGAAATTTTAACACGAAATCAAAAAAAATGGAAGCTAGTGTGACATAAAAGCTGCAAATCAATCATGTGTGTTAATTCCGAACAAAAATATGTTAGGATCCAGTTCCTTAAGAAGGGCCTTGGACTTTTGTAAAAGAAAACACTAGGTGTTAAAATGTTAATCTCTGCATGTCATAAACTTTTATCTGTTACACGTGACCACATAGAACAGACCTGTAACCATGTGCGCCTACGGAGGAAGGCTGTGGACTCTTTGCAGCATAGCAGTTCAAATTATTACTGACTACTTAAATCTTAAAGTTTTCTCACCATTACTGAGAACTGAGCTATTAATGTACTACATAAAAAGACTACAAAACATAAAAGACTACACAATCTAGTCTTTTATGTCACTAGTTTCCAGTCACAAATGGTTCCAGCTGTGTTCTTTCTATCCTAGACCTGCCCTACATGTCATCACCAGTGCAGTAGCATTTGCTTTACTGTCACATTTGTTCGCAAATTAGAGGGTCACAGTAATGTCAGGGGGAAACACTTTACAAGAATCTCTGGCAGATTCGGAGCCTGAACGCTCCCTCCTAAAAGTCCAAGGACAACATGTGGGCCAAGATTTGTAAGACAGCAGAAAAAGTACATGTACAGTTGGTGTTCCGACTTGTTTGAGGATAGGAGAAGGAGCTGGTGAAAAGAACAAAAAAACAAAAAACAGGAGCCAGGCAGAAGAATATGCTCTTGTCTAGACTTTGGACTGTTTTGCGACTCAAAATATCTAAAAGATAAAGCAGACTTGGCCTTGGAGAGATGCATTACTTGATTAATAAAACCCAAAGTGGATTTAAGCCACCCCAGGACACTAAATTGAATGCCCACATAGTGCTCTAAATAAGTTAAGAGGACAGTGTGCTGCCCTGTCATCCCTACAAGGATAAAATCACCAGACCATTAAAGGTAAAAACGAGTCTAAAATAGAAAGAAAGGCAGAAAGTGTTTTTTTTTTTTTTGTAGTGCAACACCTGAGGCGACTCTGTTGATGATTAACTGATCAGTCGGGTCAAACAGCCCCCTTTGAAACAGCAACCAAGAGGCAGAGTGCAGGCTTGTTCTGAGGGACGATATCCTTGAAACAAGGAGTGCGAGGGGCTCGAAATGGTGCAACAACAGCTAAACGAGATGCTGGCGTAAAGGTCAATGGAAAGAGATGACTGGGTTTGGGTTCAGCCGTGACACACGAACGAGAGAACACACATATTTCACAGCAAGAAAAGAAATGTTACCTGCTCGTTGTACTTCTGGGTCTGATAGTAGGCTGCCTCCTGGCCTGGCGGAGCGTTTTTAACCCTGATGGCTCCCTGCCTGTCAAGAGAACGCGACCTGGGAGTTTTGAGCTGACTGCGCCGATGCCACGACTTGAGCTGTTCATTCACCACTTGTGGCGAGATACTGCTGGGGCGATAGTGTGGAGAGTCATACTTGGATGGGGAGGGGGACAGCCTGGGATTTGGAGGTAAAGGTCTCTGACCTCTGAGATGGGGCATGGCAGGGTATTCGTATCTGTTGGGAGGACATTGAACTTGCTGGGCGTAATAACTCCGTGCCAAGTCCAGATGGGGAGGGTAGACCATTTCTTCATTATAATAGCCTCTATGGACATTGGGGTTTAACTGGTACCTGGAATTATGGTAAAAACTGGGACGCGGGAAGGCTGGAGGTCCATAGCAGCCAACAGGGCTGGAGTGTGGGAATGCAGACTGATGGGGCAGCTCTTGACACGGCGAGCTGTTGTACGATGCGTACGAGTGCTCAGAGTTGCTGTCCTCAGATCCAGCGTGGGTCCCATAGTTTGAATGAGGAGTTTTCTCGGGTAAGTTGATTGCGTAATCTGTCAGTCGCCTCCTTGAGCTTCTGGTGCGACCGCGATCCCTTTCAAAAGGGGAGTCAGGGCTGGATAACCTGCGCAAAACACAAAAGACGACAAGACGTTTACCCCGATGTCGGCGTTTTGAACCACACAGTACGGCACTGAGGTGTGATACCTGAGAGACAGCTGCCTGTGCACACGCATCTCTGGTGTCGACGGTGTGCTGTTCGATTGGCTGCGGCTCAGTCTCAGATGAGAAAGTTGCGCAGGCAAACCAGCTTTTGCTAAGCAATCCTCCAACGGGGGCAATAATTCACTTTTGGTCGGACTGCTGAATATAAAAAAACAAAACAGCAGCGTAAAATAACACTGAAGTATTATTATGTTGCATCAGTAACAAATATCTGTAAGAATCTGAGTCTGCACACGACTGTTGTCAGGGACTCCCTCTGGGTGTCGTGCAACAGTGCAAAAGCAGATGGCAGTGTTGCAACTCTGAACACGGCTGATGTCGAAGAGAAGACTGTTTATACTGACAATGACTTTTGCTGATTGCAGTATCACTATTGGGAAACAACAAAATGCTTGCAAAGCTTGTACACTCGCTACTCACTATTATGTCTAGTTAAACTACAATAATTAAAAGCTCTCAAGATGTTTTGTTTACATTGTTCAAATGCCACAATCTATCTCTCCTGAAAGCCCTAACCCTGAAAACTTGCTAAACAGGAAAGGAGCGGTGAAGAACGGTCCGGGTTACCTCGTGTTGCTGACGGATCGGGACTTCTTGCTTTTCTCGTAAGGCTGGTCCAGACTGGACTCAGTCCAGGGTGAGTGCTGGATGGGAGGAAGGTCATCTGCGGGACTTGAGGCCAAGCTCATGCTGGAGTTGATGCTTGGATTGGGAGACCTCCTCGGGGTCAGGGGCAGAGGCTGCGGAGTCACGGATGGAGATATGTAGGAGCCATTTGTGAAGGATTGTGATGAAGAGTGGGCCTCTCCTCTACAGGACAGCTGACTTATCACCTCTGGAGGGAAAAAAAGAGGAAAAATTAGGAATTATGTCACATGCGACATAGTCCTTTTCTATTGTTTATTTTTAATTTTGTGGTTATTTATCAGTTCCTTAATAATTTCCAGTCAGCTGCTTGCTGAACATATGGCTAAAAATTGCACTAAAATCTGCCTCAGTCATTGGTTCTTACCCTCATCCTGCACCAGAGAATCAGACAGAGAGCTGTCATCTGATGTACCAAGATCTGAAAACCAGAACAGGGTTTTTTTTTTTAGTATAAGTATAGTGACTTACTATACTGACTTACACAAGAAAAAGAATCTAAAGCATGATGTGAAAATCAAAAATTCCCCTAAAGGCACTGTCAGCAGGTTGAGTTCCAGCTCTCACCTTGCAACACGTTAAAGGCAGGGTGTGGTGACGATCGCCCACGCTCCAGTCGCAGATGGAAGGCTACCTCCTGTAGCCGCTTGAGTTTTTTCTCCTCCCGTTTGTACTGCAGCGTGCGACTCTTCCTCACGGCCTTGCTGGGGTGCTCCTCCTCACAGAGCTTACGAGCTGCCTCGAAGATCTTCATCTGAAGCGCTAACTCGGCGTCCACCAAACTCAGTTCTGAGTCCTGTAGAAGTCAGGGCAGTGGAACATTATACGCCTTTTTACGGTTTTAAAAAAACAAACAAAAAAAAATCCACAACGTTCTGCAATATGCTGCCCCACAATACGCTCCACAATACACTGCTCATACCTTTGTTCCTTGAGGAATACTCTGGTCGTCTAATTTAAAAGCAGCTCCGATACGTCTGCGGATCTGTGGAGGCTTCTCTCCCGGCAGCAGAGGGTAATCGTCCGACAGTCGGCCTGTCAGCTCCTAAACAGCAAAGCAGGAAGTTATTTTATCAGATTTTTTACCAAACAGTCTGAAAAACAATCCACAGTCAAACTTCAACAGGTTCGTTGATGTGGTTATCTTGGTATGCGACACCGGCGTGTCATCACGGGGTTTTTTTTCTGCCCTTACTGAGACAGTTTGGAAGTGATGGAGAAGGGTCTGCTTCCACTTTCACATGTTGAGGCATATAGGGCCAAAGAGTCCGTTGCACAACTGCATTTGCAAAGATTTTCTTTCGGGGCACATTCTTTGGATCTCACATTCTCAGTGTATCAAATATCTGCCATCCACCCAAACCCAACACTGGTCATAAAGCGCCATTACCGACTTCAGTAAAGAACATTCAAGCTTTTTTTTTTTTTTTTTTTTTTAAACGGCAGTGTTTTCTTGTCACCCAGAGAATGGAGGTGCACAATAGCAGATATTAGCACACCTAAGCGTGTCCCAACAGGAGGGCCTAGCCCTGGAGTCAAGTGGAAAAAAAAAAAACAAAAAAAAAACGTCTCTGGATTTTCCCCAGGAGCGCTGATGCATGACAGACACAGATACCTGTGTCCAGTTTCATAGACACACCATGTTGAAATCCATGGTTCATGATTGGGAAATCGCAGCGCTTACACAAAATGAAACTGCCAGGATTAAGAATAACAAGTTCCATCAGGCTCCAGGTGCAGGTTCCACACCAGAGGCACATTTTCAGGGTATTTTAAAGGAAATCTGAACTCTATCAACTCCATCACTCCATCTCCACTGCCAGGTAGGACTCGCCTACATGAGTTCGAGGGGAAAGAAAAAAACAGGTGATGCCTTATATAAATAATGTGTAGTCTCAGGATTATACATTTTTTATTTGCTGGCCCCTTTAAACTGTATCATCATCATAAACATACCGGAAAAATGAAAGAGCTGCACCTATTTACCTTTTGACAACAGGTGCTGAATCATGAGCTACGTCAAGCTGTCAGAGCTTGTTAAATTACGTTAAGAGCGTCTGCGCTGTTTGACTTTGTGCAAGTCTGCTTGCCACATTGTTAAAATTACCCCAATGACTCACTTGTTGGCACGTTTTCCATGTGTTTGATTGTAAATGCAGCTTTGTTCGGTTTTCTTTTCTTTTTTTTTTTTTTTTTTAAAACCGCGCGCCTCTGCAAACTCACAGCTTCTCGGATGCAGAGCTTCTTCAGCTCCAGTATGCAGATTTCCAGCTTGTCTTTGAGATCCTGGTGTTTGAGCTTCATGGCCCGCGTGTGTGTGGTCACATCCTTTGTCAGTGTTGTGGGGCTGTCGGAGCCTGCGATAAACAATGGGAGAGAAGTCTGTCATTAGGGTACTCAACCCGATCTAACAGATGACGCTATACAAGCATTCCAAAATCACTGTCGGTCAAATCTGGGCATTAAAAGAAGAAAATAAATTTGAGGGTCCTTCCCATTATTCTTATTAGAGAGGGTACTTTTATTACCCAGCATCAGATTTCCTTTCATCTTCACTCCACAACAACTATATTCAACACAATATTGCTTTTGCTTTTACTGGCACACAAAAAGAGTGCCAGGATTGTGGTAGCCGTACACACGGCGCGAGTGTTGACTGCTGCCGTCTGTATCCAGGGTGACTAATGACATTAAGATTAGTCTCAGGCCTGTAGGAGTGGCTTCAGGAACAATACGTTAAGCGCCACATACCTTCTGAGATTATTAACAGGGTCCCTGCAGGTATTTACAAATGTCAGAGGCGCAACAGGAAGAAGTGTGACAGCACCACAAAGGACTAAAGAATTCCTCTTCCGAGCGACAATCCCCCCTTTTCTTTGTTGAACGACACGTTTTCATTGTATAGCGACGACATCACGTGCCTGCGTCTAAGCATAAAGAATGAGGCCATAACTGAAGAGCAGACAATGCTCAATGTAACAAGTTCTGAGGCTAATCCAAAGCACAGATTTAGAAACATGCAGTGTTCAGTTCGAGCCACACCTGTTTGATCCACAAATCCCTCCAAAAATGACATGCATTCTAAATAATAAGTAAGGAGAATTTTTGCCTTTTTTTTTTGCTTTTAGAAATAAACAGAACACATTTTGGAAACGTCAAAGGAACTAATTCATTTCCGTTTTCAAATGTATAGATTACATCTGCATTATTGTAATGAAGAAGTGTTTCCAACCTCAGCAAGGAACTGCTGCAGTCAATGAAAACATTTTAGTAACTAATCTGGCATAAAATTAAAATCGACTGTATTTGTATCGGCATATGACACTATTCGATACGCTAAATGATTTGCACTGGTTTTAACCTCTTTCCAAGACAAAGTATCATTAAACAGAGAATAAACCATTCTATTCATAACTTATTAGTCATGTGACTAACTGGTTTGAGGCCATGGCCCCTCGCACATGTTGTTGTTTCTTGTATATTTATTGGAAAACTAGGGCCAGCCTGGGGTGTAATAAATGAAACAATGAGCTTTTTAAAACTCCTCGCAGCAGAACTGACCCAACACATTTGTTTGCTGGTTCCTTGTTCGTGTAAAACCAACCTCAAAACCCACACATTTTACATTCTTGGTGTAATGAAGTGTTAAAAATGAACTTGATTTTTAAAGATTGCTGTGAAAGAAGCATAATTAGGCTTCCTGTTAAATGAAGACTGTTAAATGAAGGACAAGCCCAGGGAGGTCTTAGCAGTGATGAACTATTACCTTTACCTGAATTCAGGATGATTCCGCTGTCTGTGTCACTGATCTCTCCGTTGCCCTCCATGTGAGTGGATCTACTTCGGGTTGCTCTTCTTCAGTAGGTGCTGCTGATGTTCAACATTTCCTGCAAAGTACGACTTGGTTTTTAGCGTCTGCTACAACTTTCTCTGAGTCTCTTCTAAACCTTCAAAGGGTTTTTCTGGCTGTCGTAACTCCACAGCGATTGACCAAAAGATTTCCCTTGGCTTCGAATAAAAGCAGGAGGGAGGCTAGTCACATTTTAAAACTCCAGCCTGATTCGCGTCATTGTCCCGAAGCCCGCCCGTTACTCAACACTGCGACCTGTAAATGGGGTGAATCAGGTGTGATCGGCCCAACAGTCAGGTGTAGTCATAACCTCCCACATGAGTGTGCGTTTCCAAGTCTCTGTTGTTTCCTGCAGCGGCTGGTTTATTGCCCTGATGTCATATGATCAGCATTATCTCATTCCCTCTGATAAGAGCCTCTGGACAGATGAAGCATATGTCCAGCTGACGTACACGAAGACGGCGAAACCTGCTGGATTGATTATTAACCTCAAGAACGCAGGAATGTGGTGACAAATGTCCTGACATGTGTCATAGGTGTGCGCCTGGTGGCTACTGGACACTCATCAAACTGGCTCCTCCGAGCATACACACTGTTGATTAGAGGTCAGAGATGTTGGATATTTTCAGTCTGAACATTGAAGAAACATGACACAGGGTCCAAGCAGCTCATATGACTGTGACTACAGCCTTCACACATGGAGCCCACACTAACAAGCAGCAGTGTTTGCGCAATTAAGGCTAACCTGCTGATGTTCCACACTCTGCAGCGCTCCTCTAACTAAGTTTGGTGAAATAAACAAGGATCTTACAGAAATTCACTTTCACTGGTCCTTTGGTAAACAACTCTGTTACTACTAAAATAACGATTTAGCTCTGCCTCAGATGGACCAAAACTACCCAACTCAAATAAAGGATTTCCAGCTGTATACAGCGTCTCCACCTCAGTTTAATAGTATAAACGCAGACCGTACACATACAGTAATGACAATAAAACACAAATTAAAGCATAAACTGACACACTAAAAAGTTAGACTGAAGACCTCTTGTCCACTTCGTGTTAGATTATTCCAGCACAAAAAGGAGAAATTGATCTGTTCGTTTCAGTCAGCAGTTCAGATGATTATTCAGGTTGCTTCTATAAATAAGGTCTATGAATCAATACATCATTACTACTTCCTGTTATTCCATGTCTCTGAATGTTAGCACCACAGAAACTAACAGAAACACAGTCTTTATACCAAATTACGAAATGATCTACTCAACAGTCATCTAATGTGGCTGAAAATCAACACAGATGAGTTAAATATCTGTCAAATCACTCAATAACTGAATGAAAACACCTTACTTTATGGGGGAAAAAAACCCAATACGGTTATAATCCAAATTAGGGAAGGCGCGCTGTCAGAGGAGTTGAAGAGAAACGCAGAGTGAAGCTGCCGAGTAGAATCTGGACAGGAATGAGAGACTCGCCCACTGGGAGAGCACTGCCTTCTGAAGAGGAGTGGCCCATACGGACAACACATGAGTCAGGATCATATAACACGATGTTCCCGTGTGAGACTGAAACTGTGTCAACAACAAAGACTGACAAACTGCGCTTCATCTTACCATCTTATCAGCGCTCAGATGGATGGGTGGAAGCATCCTGGCAGAAATCTGTCCCAGACGTGCATCTCCAAAGAGTTCCAACTGAGACACAGTCTGGGATTGAGGCAATTAACGGAGCAGCACTGCTTTATTTAACTATTCTATCTGAGAAAAAAAAAACAAAACAAAAAAAACCTTTCTGGCCACAACCTTAAAGTACAGACCAATGTTATTGACAGCTTTTTATGCTGTCTGTGTCAAAAATGGCAGCGGGACTTAAAATGCTGCCACCTCGTGGTCATTTAAGGTCAACAAAAAAATTAAAGGTCTATGAATCCTAAAAATCCACCAGGCGCGTCCTTATCAACCAGCAGCCTGTGTCTATTGTGTGCTCACCCCCTGTCTGCCCATAATGGGGGGAGCACATGGTGGGATGCTCTGCGTGATTTACTGAGACCCCCACGCAGCACCTGTCTGGATCTGCACGGGTCACATTCGTTGTCAATCTCAATATTCGTTCGGCTCTCCAGGAATGCTGGTGCCCAGACACTGGGGCCACGGGTGTGGAGATTCAGCCAACTGGGCAAATTTCACGCACGCCTCCACACTCCGACCACAGACGGCACGTCTCACACGCAATTACTTGTTAAAATGTGGACAATCTGACAGTCTGGCAGTGTTTCTATTGTTTCAATTTGATAATAACATTTTGATACTTGATTGATGTGGCAATTATAAATGATTCTTGATTAAATAATAAAATGCAGAGTCAACATTTAATCTGGCCACAATAGGTCACGACCTTTGCATCACCAGGACGGTATTAAATTATATTGTACATGTATTAAAATATTGAATGTGACACCGGTAATCTGAAAGCTACTTAAAAAGCCCACAAAGAAAAGACACACACGCACACGCACACACAGAGCGCTCTGGTAACATGCAACAATGCGAAATAAATCAAAATAAAAAATGTTACAAGACGAGTTTATGGCCTGACATACTTAAAAGACATGCGGGACCAGCTGCTGACACGTTCTGCAGTCCAGGCGGACGACATGCATGAAGCGTATGTGCGACAGCTTGAGAAGCTCTGGGACAGGACGGAGGCAGCAGGGCTCATCGATGGCTGGTTGCAATCACACCGAAGGCCTTGTGCTGGGCCGGACTGCATGAATAACTCAGTTCTGGGAAAGGGCAGAACCGGCCTGATCGATGCTGTGCCCAAGACCATGGATGGAATTCAGGAATCTATAAGTAGTTGGCAGTCATGTGACCTGATATTCCTCGCCCCCCCCCCCCGTCCCGAGAAGCGCAGCGCTGATATAAAACCGTGGCCTTAGAAATGCATGATAATAACGCCAGATGTGTTTACGCGTCACGATGGCAACAGGGTCAAAATCATCCTGCCGGCCTGCGCGCCGTCGCAGTCAGCCACATTTTTAAAAACTAACAAGGGGAGCGTCACGACACTGCTGCACGGTATAATTTCAGATAGCGGATCTGCCATCCCACGATCAAAAATAGTGACTAAATAACACTCTGCAGCTCCAGACTCAGCGGGGTTTTTTCTATTTGCAGAAGTGGCCACAGAGAGCAAACGTTAAAAAGGAAAGCAAGAACATTAAACACTGTGATGTCCTGATTCATGCGGCCACCCTGTGAACACTTTGAAGAGCTGGGAGAGCCTCAACGGTGGGACCACCGCCTCTTTGTTTAAGCATGGTATACATCCACTGGCAACTGTACGCGCTGTATATGGAAATCCCGCAGAGACGGAACGTGTCAGTGGTGCCTAACTGCTTTTACAGACGTGGAAGGGGGAAAAAAAAAAAAAAAAGTCGGAGGAAGAGCAGTTCCAGGTTCCTGAGTGCGAAGTTAGTTTTGTTCTGACGGCCTAAACAACTTCCAGCAGAAGTACCGAGCCCGTCGGACTGAAGTAGCCAGTTGGCGGATGTCACGGGTGGTTTATATAATCCAGAGCTCCCCGAGAGACAGACAGAGGCCTTTGTGTAGCCAACGCAGCAGCTGGCAAAACAAATTCTCCGCATATTCCCGAGGCTTTTTAAAAGTGCGTCCGGGCGAGAGCGTTGCCAGCGGGCCGCGCGGCACGAGGGTGGTGGTGAGGGGGGTGGGGTGGGGTGGGGTGGGGTGGGGGGCACGAGCCGCTGAGGAAATCAGACATTACTCCTCAATAATTTGCAGCTCAGTCCTGTCAGCAGCCACTAATCAATCACGGGGGGGGCTGGCGGAATCTTAAATCAAGGTGGTGTCACGTAACGCACCGCAAATCCTTTGAGCCTCCCAGCTCTCTCTCTCTCCCACCCCCCCGCCCCGCCTGCCTGCCTGCGGCTCGATTTTTAAATTGTCACCTTAAGGCTTCAATTTGACTTTAATAAAGGAGAGTTAAATGACTACGTGCAGCTCAAATGACCGAGTGCGGGGATGTGGAGCGTCTGATGTGGATTCCTGAATTAGATGTTTGTGACCACCATGTAAATCAGGGTCTGCCCTGAAGTGCGGTCACGGCCTAGACTGCGGTTGAAAGTGAAGCTCGAACATATCAACACCATCGCTCATAACGACACGCTCGCACCTAAGACTTCCTTAAACAGATCTGGCATGGGAACCTCGTTTGTTTTTTTTCCCCTTTTCCTGCATGGAACGCCTCGGGCGCGTGCACGTTCCCGTCACGTGTCGGCGCCTCTGCAGCGGTGGTCTGGTGACAGATCTATTAGTTTGAGATAACTTTGGCAGCGCAGCAGCTTGAGTGCGTTCAAGCGGCACCATTAACAGGTCAGGGCGCTTTCCAGGGGGGGTTAAGACCCGTGTCCTCGTGCCCTCGGGGGGGAAGGGAGGGAGGGAGGGAGGGGGGCATGCTCTGGAATGTGCAGAAAATTTCAATCAACAGCAATCTGAAACTATCCAGCGGGAATGGTGGTACACCACAACACAATGGCATTAATTGCTAAACTTTGGGAGGGCTGGGAAACAGAAGAATGGTGCGAGCATCAAAGCAGTCTGCAAATATGAAAGCAGAGTTCCATTCAAACCCCTTTAAAATGCATAAACATTAATGATGAAATAGGAAATTACAGTTCCATTCAAACCCCTTTCAAATGCATAAACATTAATGATGAAATAAGAAAGCACAGTTCCATTTAAATGTCTTTAAAATGCATAAACATTAATGTTGAAGGGATGCTGTGAAAGGTTAATAATTAACTTTTTCTCCTGCTCACTGTACATCTTCACAGTTAATGATGCACACCTGACACCACACTCCTAAAACAAAGGAAAATCAAAAGAATGAGGTGTTTCATGGGGAAATAAAGGATCTTGACACAGTCACAGTGGAATACAGACTCCTATAATAAACCTGGGAACACCTCGTCACCTCTGATAAAAGATGTTGATGTCAACCTTAGGGCGGAATGAAAGGACAGGGACCACAGAAAATGATAAAATATGCAGTAAATATGCATTTTTTAAATCTGGAACTGAGCTTCACAGAACTTCTGGGCCTCCACTTTCATGATGGGAAAAGTTGGGAAAGTTTGGTATTCCTGAAAGAGTACTAGCCTCAAAAAAGCATCGTCGATTTCTCCAGCACTGCACGAATCAGTAACTCAACGCACACATGCATGTGCATTTTTTTTAATCCCAAAAGGAAAATTTCATAACTTTTGGCTCTTACCTCAGTAGCTCGTTAGCCTGCTAGCATCGTGCCTCATCTGTATCCAGGATCTCCGCTGGCTGTTTAGATGCAAGACGAGAGCTTTGTTTCCCCCTTGTTTACTCAAAGAAAACACTTCCAGGTTCTCAAATTGCGCGTCCGCCGCGTCAACAAGTGGAAAGGCTTCAGCATAAATACAAAGAGAAGGTTTTTCTCTATCGCAGCAACTAGTGTGAGTGCGGCAACTTGATTCCAGTAAAGCAATGCTGTGCTGCGTTTACGTGCGGTCGGAGATACAATCGTTTTATACGTTCACCATGGAAACAGCGTTTATAGCGAGACTCATCCAAATGGAAAGCGTGCAAATTGCAATTTCATACCAAAAAAGGCGTCTCATAAAAGCGTGGTTTATAATAGCATAGTTCAATAAAGGGGTTGATACGTTTTCTATTTTTGCTTATTTAGTTTGTTTTCTATCCGGTCCTGTTGACGTTAAAGATAGAAGTCCACTTTGTTTTTTAAAGGAACCAAAACGTACTAAAAAACAAAAACAAAAAAAAAAAAGAAGTAATTTCACGCCGGTTTCCTGATATATTTTATATTCAATAGCTCAAGTAACAACTATGGTGAAATTAAGATTCCGAATTCAGGATGGAACTGTGAACGCTTCAGAGATCATTATCTCTGTGTGGGCGTCTTACGGCAAATGAAACGACTGACGTCATTACGGCTTATTTTCGCGTTTTTGTTTTTTTTAAAGTATAAGATAAATTATGAAGCACAATATCAACACTTAATTTAACATTTGAAGGAGCATACAAATATTTTAAAACCACACTTTAAAAGTAAGTGTAGCCACTAGAGGGCAGCAGTGTGTTGCATTCGAAACGTCGCGAGTCAACAAGCTCCAGAAAGTCTACACACAAATCTATACAAGGGGGAAAAGTCAGTTTGCACTAAACAAATTGAACTATGGGACAAAATCTGATTTAGTTTAAAGTTGGTAGTATTTGTGTTGACAGCACCAAAAGTCACGCAAAAAATTAATAAGGCACTAGCAGAAATTAACACTAAAACATTGAATCATATTATTAATTTTGCCCTTACCGGGCAAGATATGACATTCACTAAGGCCTAATAGCTTTATTTAAAAATGTAAATGAAATATAGAGCACATCAAGAGTGCACCAAAATTGGTAGAGTACAGGTCCTAAATAATTCGAGTTGAATGTCAAGGAAATGGAGGGTTTATTTATTAGTCAATTCATCATATGATAATATTTTGTTATTATTTTAGTAGAATAAAAGGCAGCTTTCTTGTCCGTATTTCCAAAAGGGATATACTTTTAATTCTTCAGTGTTTATGTAGGTTCAAAACAGCAAATGTTCTGCTTTTTTCAATGCATGTAAAGTTTGAGTCTGGTGTTCTGAAAAGTCAAAACCGTCAGTTCACAGGAAGCAGCGTGGCTCAGACTTCCTAATAACTATAACTATAAATCTGTTGTGGCGTGATCCAGAATCCAACACACACCTTCTGCAGAGACGCACTGTAATCATCAAAACATTTGATGGGGACTATTAATCTGTCATGCTTGGAACACTGGCAGTGTCCCAGCATGCTTTGGGAACTGACTTTTGCTCATTTTTCCACATAAACTGTGATGATGACCTCCGATATCTTCATCTAGCCCCAAAGGCAAATTGAAAAGTATCACATCTGTCATAAAATCCCTGTCAAAAGTTTCAGTAATTATACACAGGAAATTTAATCCCATAAAACACAGCACAAGTAACACTTATAAAGTATTATTAAGTTGTATTTAACCTTGCAAGGTTAATATCTCTGACATCATCACGACATTTTTATTGCGTTAAAGGTTAATTTTTTTAAAAATCCCATCAGTAGTGGTTAATTTAATTTGTGTTCAATTAAATCAACTAGCATCTTTTTATTTGGTTGTTTCAGTTTTTGCGCGCACACACACACACACACACACACACACACACATCTCCAACATTCGTTTGGTGTGTAACTGTTAGATCAAAGTACCCACAGCCTGGTATCGAACCATAACCAAAGAAATAAGTGGACACTCCTGAACTTTTCAAAGCTTTTAATTATATAACACTCGTGCTTTTCAAAAACATGACTGTTAAATGCAATGCAAACACTTCATTCCCCAGAAACTGCATGTCCAAGCAGGATGGGTGGCAGCTTTGGTGAATCATGGCACATTGGCAGTGAGACAGAAAGTGCATTTAGTGTGTGTGTGTATATGTGTGTGTGTGTGTGTGCATGCATTGGGTGTGTGAGCAGAAAGACACAGAAAGGCATTCTGTACAAGTGTGACAATAGTTTCGAACAATGGTCATCAACCCAGTCCTGCAAGGCCCTAATCCAGCCAGATCTTTCTCTCAGACGCCCACATTCACTTTTCTTGGTGAAAGCAGTTGTCTACTTGGTTCCTGGAGTATGGGTCTTGTCGGACTGGGTTGAAGTCCCCTGGTTTGGGCCCATTTGTTGTGTGTGTGTGTGTGTGTGTGTGGGGGGGGGAGTGTATGTGTGTGTATGTGTGTGTATGTTCTGGTACTTGCTATGCTAATAACCAAAGTATGTATTTTACAAGCAAACATTTTTGGGAACTGAGGACATTTCAGCTTCTGCTCACAAGTTCAAAGGGTTTTTTGAGGGTTAAGACCTGGTTTTAAGGGTGAGGTCAGAGTTGGGGTTAGGGTCAAGGGGGTCATTTGGGTTGGTTGTGGTCAGGAGCTGGGTAAAAGAAAGTCCTCACAAAGATAGAAGTACAAGCACAACCAGTTTCAGAACATTCACATTTTCACCTTGAATCCTTTTCTGCACAGCTTTGTTTGCATGCTGTGTCCATCCATCCATCCATCCATCCATCCATCCATCCATCCATCCATTCATCAATACATCCATTCATTGTAAAACACAGTATTTAGTTTGTGCCCACACAAGCTCTGATTTGGTCTCTTTAGACCTTCTACCATAAAACAATATTTTCACAATAAAGAAAGCTCTCTGACTGGACTTCATATGACCAAACATTATTATGATCGCCATCATTTGTTTGTAATGTTTAATTTCGAATGGTAATCCTTAACATTAATTACATTTCAGATGAAAGTCATATTTGGATGAATCATTAAAACTCTTTCCATCACAGAGAGCCAAGCTCTAGACCTACCTTGCAAGTTCCTGGGAAGAAAACCAGCGTCATATTCATGTCATAGTTTACGCTTTCGAAATAGTTTTTTTTTTTTTTTTTTTGGTTTTGGTCTGATGTGCCAGGATAGACCTGTTAGTCAATCGCTCGAGGCTATTTTACACATTAAATCGTATCGGGGCAACGAAGGAGGGATGAACTTTCTCAGCATTCCTGTTCATTGCAACAAGCAGGGTGGGGCAAAGCTTTATATTACAGTAGAGAGTGATAGCTTCATTTTGTAGGACAACGCGACACGAGACACTCATGGAAGGTGAGATCTACTAACTCTTCTCATTTCATTTCGTCTTTAACTTTGGAGTCAATAAATGTCCATTCCTTTTACAAACGTGATCTTTTTGATATATTTGCAGAATTGAACATAAAACATGTTAGCCTGGAAAAATCAGAAAACCTCTGGAGCCACAAGACGGAGGGCTTCAGCAGCTCTAAAGCCTTGGTGGTGCGCAGAGGGGCTCCGTTCAAGATCACTCTGCAGCTGGAAGGTCGGCCCTTCAACCCCGAGTGTGATTCTCTGAGAATCAAAATCTCACTAGGTACTCTCAGACCGCCAGGTTTTATTCATTTGCAACATGGCCGCAGCTGAAGGTCCCTCCGCCTCATGGCTGTTCCTCGTTTCAGGACACCAGTACCTGTTCTTGCCGGTCACCTTCCCCAAGCGGGTGTCCTCCGGCCGCTGGCAGGCTCACCTGGACACGCAGGCCCTGGACCTCCACAGACCCTCCGTGCTCATCTCCGCTCCAGCCTCGGCAGCAGTGGGCTGCTACAGATTCGAGCTCAGTGTCTCCGTACTGGGCAAGTGGAGGAGATGCATGACAGGGAAATTCGTCCTCCTCTGCAATCCCTGGTGTTGCGGTGAGTTCCAGCCCATCAACACGCGGTGATTTTTTACCACAATTTGTGATTGGGATTCATGAATTTGTGTTTGTTTCTTGCAGAGGATACGGTGTATATTCCATTTGAGGACCAGAGAGAGGAGTACATCCAGAACGACTCTGGGCTGCTCTTTATGGGGACGGCAACCAACCTTGTGTCCAGACCGTGGTCATTTGATCAGGTAAGAGGAATAAAAAAAAAAAACAGTTTTCCTGTCTTTATTCCCAAGAGGGATGTACATTTAAGTGTTTATGGAAATGCTCTGTTTTTTTTTTTTCTCTGTAAAGTTTGAGCCTGGTGTCCTGGAAGCCTGCTTGAATGTGCTCCAGGTCAGCCCCCAGCACAAGAAGAACCCCAGGAGGGACTACGCCAACCGAAACAACCCCGTCTACCTGAGCCGGGTCGTGTCGGCCATGGTGAGCGCAGTTTTCGTGTTTGAGATGAATCACTACTGAAAAATCAAAACCAGTCAGTTCACAAGCAGCAGCGCGTCTCAGAGTTCTTAATAACTATAACTATAAACCTGTTGTGGCGTGATCCAGAATCCAACACACACCTTCTGCAGAGACGCACTGTAATCATCAAAACATTTGACGGGGACTATTAAGCTCTCACGCTTGGAAGACTTGCAGTGTCCCAGCATGCTTTGGGAACTGACTTTTTTTTTCTTTTTCGTTTTTTTTTTCCAGATCAACTGCGAAGACGACCGCGGAGTCCTGAAGGGGAACTGGTCGAATGACTTCAAAGAGGGCGTCCATCCGTCCAAGTGGACCGGGAGCGCCGACATCCTGAAAAAGTGGGCTCAGTCCAACTGCAGCCCCGTCAAATATGGGCAGTGTTGGGTGTTCGCTGCCGTCATGTGCACAGGTGACCCGAGCGGGTTCCGGTCGTTTGATTTCCTAAAGCGACACCGGTGATGTCTCATGTCTTCCGCAACGCAATGTCTCCGCAGTCATGAGAGCTCTTGGAATTCCTTGCCGCGTCGTCACCAACTACAACTCGGCTCACGACACCAACGGCAACCTGGTGATCGAGGAGTACTACTCTGAGATGGGCAAGAAGCTGAGCCGCAGCAACGACAGCATTTGGTTGGTGGCAACTTCACCTTCGACTGGGATTCCAGTTGAGCGCTTGAATTCCTTAAGCTGTTTTCTAATTCTCCCCCTTCCACCGCCACCATCACAGGAACTTCCACGTGTGGGTCGAGTGCTGGATGAGACGCAACGATCTGGGCCCCGAAATGAACGGCTGGCAGGTCCTGGACCCGACCCCCCAGCAGAGGAGCGGAGGTGTGCCATCGATCCTGTCCATCCTGTTCTAAATGACTAAATAAAAAGGGTTTGCAGAACGTCAACCCCCTTTTTTTTCCCCTCTCCTCTCCTCGGTCCATCGCAGGCGTCTTCTGCTGCGGCCCGGCTCCGGTCAAAGCCATCAAGGACCGGCGCATAGACCTGTTTTACGACGTCCCCTTTGTGTACGCGGAGGTGAACGCTGACGTCCACTCCATGGTCGTGAGCAAGGGGAGGGTGGTGAGCCGCAGCAAAGACACGGAGAGGGTCGGAGCCTTCATCTGCACCAAAGCTGTTGGTTACCCCAGACACCAGAACATCACCCGAGACTACAAATACATCACAAGTATGGGCTTTAAAACAGTAAACCCCTCCATTCACACACTAAAATACAGTCATTAAGGGGATTCTTTTCTTATTTTTACACCAAAGCTCCAACTTCAAGTCTTACAAGAAAACCCGGGGTGTCAGAAGACTCAACGTTACCGAGAGGTATTCTTAAATTCTTTTTTTTTTGCTCACACCTCATGTTGAAAACAACAACATCTGAGGTGCCATTTATTTATCCTTATAATTACTCTGCAGGCTCCTCCGATGGGATAGCGGTCTGCCTGACCTTGGATAAAACCCCAGTTGCAGGGAGCCCATCGGTTTCACCGTAAACGTGACTAACAAGCAGAAAGTTACCAAACTGCTGAAGGTCCACCTCGACGCTCAGGCGAAGGAGTACAACCTGAGCCCCTCTGACACCTTCTGGGAAACTCATGGCATCATAGAACTCTCACCCATGGAAAGTATGTTCGCCCGCGGACACGGACGCTTTGACTTGTCATGCCTCTGAAACCGCGATGCACGGTGTTTAATGTCCGCCCTGTTCTCCGCAGCAAGCGTTATTAAGCAGCGCATCCCCCCAGCGCAGTACGAGGACGTGGTGGGAGACAGCCTGATCAACCTCGCCGTGGTCCTGGAGGACACGGCCACTCAGGAGTGTGTCCTGGCCTCAGAAGAGTTTAACATCACCAGCTCACAGCTCATCATCGAGGTACCGACACTGAAATATTCTTGAGCGTAGTCATTTGTGAGACCTGAATGGATTTCTTTTGCTTACTTTAAGCATGCTATGGCTTCACTTAGAAGTACCAGCTGCTTACATTTAGGGGTGGGTGATTTAGTAAAAAAAATCCTTCCCCTTTTCAGGTTGGAGATGAAAACTCAGTCATTGTCAACAGAGAGCACACGGCCACAGTGACCTTCATTAACCAGTTCTCTCACCCTGTGAGTGGAATCTTGACTCTAGCTGGTGCTGGGCTGATCCAAGGCAGAGTTCATTTCAGGTAAGACTCTTTGGTAAGACTCTTTGTTTATGTAGGCACTGAATACGCAAGAACATCATGTCTGCGGCACTAATGAAGGAATGAAGGGTGTGTCGCTGTGGGTTTAGTTGAATAGCTGCAAACATCTTTGGCTTGTATCGTGTAGTCGTGACAGAGAGAGAGAGACACGCCAGTGACGATCATTCAAATATTCTGCCGTCAGCCGCAAATCGGTTGGCAGGTGTCTTCCAAAAAACCCAATGGAAGGCTCACTGGGCAGAAGTGAAAGTGTACTTCTACCATAAAACTCCTACATTTAACTCCTTTCCATCATCCTGCAGGTTGCTGGAGCTGCCTCCAGGTAGGAGTGCGCAAAAAAAGGATCACTTTCATCCCCAGGCTGCTGGGAACCAAGATGCTGCAGGCCAGATTGTCACTGGCAAGCAACTCCACCATCACTGGCTTCAAGATGGTCTTCGTCAACAAAGTTTAAGGTCTGTTTCCACAGCCTTCTTCTGCTGTTGCTGCTGTTTGACATCCTGCTTTAAAAAAAAAAAAAAAAAATATTATTATTATTATATTTTTAATTTTTTTTTATTTAAAGGTGAATGTAAATCATTATTTATGTAGTTATTTATTTTGCTATATATGTAAACATCTGTATTTCACTTGAACATCCTTGAAACTTGAAGCTATTATTTTGCTTGATTAAAAACATTGTAGACTATTGTCCTGGATTCCCCTCAAACTGGTCTGGAGGGGGGCTCCGCCACCCCTTGATGTATGGCCCATAGCGAGGGCGCCACCTAGTGGTCAGACTGGAAACTACCCCCGGTTTAGGTCAGATGTTTAAAGTAGTAGTACATGGAGTAGATGGTTCATATCTACGACCCAAAATTCGCAATCTCCGCTTTATTTATTATGTCGTTGAATTAAAAAACGCAAGGGTATTAAGGCATTGTTTTTCTGAAATGCAAATGATGAAATAAGGAATTTAAATGAAATAAAGGTTTTAAACATAAAGTGTTTTCTTATTCCAGCGACTTCTTACCTCTTGAGAATTTCCTGAACCCAAAAGAGGGCGCACTTCCCTCAGATTTCATTACAACTAACCTGAATTCTCACACTTTCCCCAACTTTGTTCTATGATCCCAGACGCGTGTAGTATAAAATTAAACGCTAAACATCTTTACAACAATGTCATTAACTTATACTTTTTTTTATTAATCTATTTTAACTGTCTGTCAAAACAATATAGCATTATATACAAATCATAGCAAAGCTGACAGGCAGTATAATAGGCTCATGCACAACCATACCACTTCATCTATATTACAAACAGGTTACTGGGAAGTTATCAAGGCCAGAAAAAAAGGAGGGACTGAAAAATGACAACATATACAACTGGGAATCAAAAGGGATTTGTTCACCAGCCAATCATACAGCATCTTTTCTGCAGTTTTGTTCTTTTCATTCAATAAACGGAAGAATGACATCTTTTTAAACCCCAAATCACCAAACTGTTAACACCATATTTTGTGAATTACACAATAATAAATAGCTCACATTTTAATGGTAAAATAGAATAAGACTTTCTTTTTTTTTTAATACCCTGACCTATGAGGAGAATATTACCAGATGTTTATAATCATTATAGTAGCAAAGTGGAAAATAATAGCGGAGGATATTTGTGATGCAAACTAAAGAAGACACAAAAGCAAAACTTTAAAAATCTGAGCTCTCCATTCATTCATTTACACTCAATATGCTCAAAAGACAGGATGCAAAACTTTGCATTCAGTGCATGACTTTTGTACGTGACGTTGAGATGAAATAAACAAAAGGACAAAAAGCAAAAGGTTTGTTTTACTGTAATTCTTTGGGGTTATTTCTAAAGTTTTTGCCCCATAATTTACTTTGGTCTTCTATTTCAGTCCAGCGCGCGTGGCTTCTTGTTTATGTGTCATAGTGATCCTCCATCCTCACATCAAACCCTTGCAGTTCTTCTGGCTTCGCTGCCAAGCTCTCCGCTCAGGTGTTTGTAAAGTACAAATACCTTCTGCCAAAAACCTTGAAGAGCAATACCGACTCTGAATCAGGCTGTGTAGCTGCACTCAGGAGTTCAGGAAGGCTTTTCATGATCGTTTCTTTGTTGTCGGCTGTTGCCCTCTAGAGGTAATCCAGCTCCAGTGCATGACTCAGGGCTTCCAGATCGGCACGACAGGAGACCCTCCAGAATGGCATGTTCTTCTGAAAAACAGAAAGGCGAGGTGACGGGGTTTTAGTAACAGCGCTGTTTATGTGCAGGCAGACTGTGGTATCACAAAGACTGTGTGTGTCTGATGAGGTAGACGTGGGGAAAAAAAGCACGTCAGCCTGGACTGTTTTCACACACTTATTTCTGCAAAAAAGAAAACATCAAGTGTGCGACCATAAACTGCAGCAGATCCCTCCCCGCCCCCGCGGAGCAAGACATAAAGGGTGTGGGGGGGGGGGGGTTAACTGATTAGTTGGGGTACATTTTTCAGCAGTCATGAAGAAAGGAACCCAGCAGATTGAGCTGTACCTTCTTGGCGACGGCCTCTTCCTCGGCTCCGTCTCCGATCACCACGTACACCGCTCTCCGGCCGAAGCGCTGCGAGATGCGCTCGAAGCAGCTCTCTTTGCCTTTTTTTTCGAGACAAAAGCGTGTTTGCGAGCCAATAAAGAAGCATAAGCGGCGGCTTTCCGACGTTCCTCCGCCTGCCCTCACCTGTCTTGGTCGCGCTGTATATGTTCTCTATGGGGAAAGCCGAGCCGAGCCCGTACAGTAAGACTTTGGAGAGGGCCGGGATCAGCTGGGTGGTGGTCACCAGCACGTTCACGCAGTTGGGCCTGCAACGGGACAGAGCGGGCGTGTCACTACCGCGGCCCAATCGGGGGGGAGCCGGCGGCGGCAGGCGACGATGGTGAACCAACCGGGAGTTGATGAGCGCCAGGGCTTTGAGCGCCTGCGTCAGCCACAGGTCGGTGAGAACCTCCATCTCCCTCCTCAGCTGTAGCCACTCCTCTCGCTTCGGGCTGCCCAGCAAACCTGCTCGGCAGAGCGGAGCGTCAGCTTAATCCAACAATCGAGGCCGTCCGTCACTGCGGCCGAGCCCCGAATTCCGTCCGTGTCTGTACAAACTCACGAAACGCCGGCGCAGCGGCTGATAATTGTCCCGTTTGACAGGAACCATAATTAGCAGCACAGCCTTCATAATAGATACATAATCACCCTGAATCATCGTTCGCTGCAGGGGTTGAACGGTCCTCGCATCCTTTCTGGCTTAGTTGTAATAATTTCTCCATTGTGATTAAAACGTGGCTCAGGAAATGTGCGGCAAGCAAACACATCGACCGACGCTTCCTTCGCACCAGTGGAATGTAATTATTGTGATTAATATACTGCTGAAGCCTTTGGGAAGGCCGTATGCACTTTGAGAGGAAGCACACCTGAATACTTTTGCAGCCACAACCACAAATATCACCCAAGAATGCCTCTAAAATAATATAAACCTGGTCGCCAAACTTCAAGATCCCGACACAACTGCGCATTCACGAGGCGCAGCAGATCGATGTGTGATTAGCCCCGCCCCCTTTTCGGTCGTTTGGTTGCTTTCGAGCCACACGCAACCGTTATTTAACGGGCACTGCTTCAGGTGGGTTAGCCAGACGAGCTCTTACCTCCAACGTTATTCTTATATGTGTTGTAGATCTCTTTCACTCTTCGGTATCTGAAAGCCAGTTTTCTCATCCAGTCAACCCCTCCGTGGACCCCCGAGCTCAGGCACAGGGAGCCGGCCCCCGCTGGACCTTGGAAGCCGTCCGACCCGAAATTGTAAGTGCTGCGGGACGACAATAACCGGAAAACACTCATTAGAAACGAGAGGCAAAGAGCGGAGAGGATTATTTTTCCTAAAGCAGCAGCGTTTATTCCAGTGATTGTCCGGTCTGGTTGCCTTTCCCACATGCTGACCAACATATTTAAAGTAAGGTTTTCTTTTCCGGCAACAATTCCGAATGACCCCGGTTTCTTATGGAGGACATAAGACCCTTTTTTAAAGTCAAATCTTCATCGCCGTTCACCGACAACGCTGGCCTGAATGAACATCCTAACACGTGGCAGTAACGTGGCTCTAACATTTATGAATGCAAATCCAGACATTCCATATGGAACTCACAGTGTTTGCACGGCGAGGCCTTGCTCATGTCGATGTCATTGTGCTTCAGAACAAAAACAATAAAAACAACGTGGATACTTTTCTAACCGTGCCTAAAGCTTCTCAGTGGGGATGAATATAAAAGGCATATTAGAGAATGGCAAGGCCAAGAGCAATAAAACAGTATTCTGCTGCTGTCTGCCTCTTTCTCGGATTACTCCCGAAAATATCCCAAAGTGCTTCAACAAGTTTATGCAATAAAATGTCTGGACGGAGGGAGACAGGGGGAACGATGAAGAGATATTTTTGATGAGAATCGAAAGGGTTGGTTAATCCGGTGACATATTATATGACCGAGGAAGTGCAGGAGGGCAAGCGCATGCTTGCGCGTGTGGATTCATACAGACACGAACGCAACCCCCCCACCCGCTGTTCGCGACCCACCCCCCCCCCTCACCCCAACCCGAGGGCAAGTCTGGTTCACAAGTCGCAGCAGAATGGGCTCTGGGATTGTCAGTAACTCAGGAAGCGAGTGCGGCGTTACCTCAGATCCTGTCCGTTGTCGTCCGACGCCACGTCATCGATGTGAACCTGGTCGCATTCCTGGGAAACGGGGAAAAGAGCGGATGCGTGAGGGGATCTATTTCAGAGCGCGGGCCCCTGTACAGGCAGGCCTGGCGTATTGAGATGAGCCTGTGGGGGCGACAGCTCCAAAATCAAAACCCATAAATCAGCACAGATCATTTCCGTTATCACGCCGCGATCGCTGGGTATTAAAGATGAGGTGTCAGCGCATCGGAGGACTCCGGGTTCGACCCCTGGGTGACCTGCTGAACTTTCTTTTCCCTCTGTCTGACCCAGTTGCGCTGGAAAGACACCAGGACCTTCCCGGAGCACTGTTGAGGTGCCCTTGAGCAAGTTACCGAAACTCAGGGCGGCTCACCCTGGCCCCCCTCAGTGATCACGTGTGTGCGCGCGTTCCAACAGAGTGGAACACCAGGAAGTATTCTTCTTCTGCTCTAATCTGCATTTTTTCACGCGGTGACCCAAGACGGACAGACGGACCGACGGGGTCTCGTATTATCTTTCAGCCATTCAGACGGAGACCCGATCCCAGAGCCATCTCCACATAGCTCAATTCCCGCGGGGCTGTAACCCATCCCCGCCCATATCGGGGCCTGCAGAGCATTCTTACCTAAACTCACTTTAGGTTTTTTAGACTCGCCAGGAGAACACAAGAAGTCACATACTAATTTCGACCGGGAACAGGCAGCAATTAGACCAGCAGCCGCTGATGCAGGGTTGCTGACATGGAAAGGACAAGATAATTGTACGTCAGGGCTTAAGAGCGTCTGTCATCCCGCCGCGGCCGCCTCCTTCAGAGGTTTGCAGAGCCCCGGCGACCAAACAAGAGGTAAGCCCCGAGTTTGCAAATGGCTTAGTTGGCTCCTTTCCCTCCTTCCCTGCTCTTCCTCCTCCTTTGTGACTAATTTTCTTCGGGGACAGTCAGACACACACCTATAATCCCAAAACAAGGTGCACTTGTTCTCTCCCTCTCTCTAATCCTTTTCTTTGTCACACCAGAGCAGAGGAATGCCTGACAGGAGAGAGAGAAAAAAGGCTTTTGCGTTGCTCACAGCCCTAAAATTTAGATTTATACAGTGAACATATTTGTACTAGTTTACAGCCTACTTAAAAAAAAACAAAAAACGGTTCATAGTTTCACTGCTGATTAGTTTGACGCCAGTTGTATTCTCAAAATGACTGGGACAGGGCGGAGATTCGCTTCAAGGGTCCCAGGATCGTGACCTGATTACTCCAGATGAGCCGCCAACCTCAGTGTAAACAGTGTGGACTGTTTTCTTTCAAATATCACGGCATCACAGGACCAAAGCGGGCTCAGAGAGGGCAGACTTAGAATGTCAATGTCGGCGTCCACCGAGTTTGCAGGCGGTGCGGCTCTGTTTGGGTCCGTCCGAGACGCTCCGGATGCTCACGCCGTGGCCGACCGGTGAATCCACTCACCTCCAAGTCGTTGAAGAAGAGTCTGGAGTCGGCCAAGTTGAAGATCATCTCCTCCATCCACAGACCGAGGGACACGGCCTTTGAGGAGTCCTGACGGACAAAGAGTCAGTTATTGACTAAACTCCCAATAAAATTCCCACATTTTAAATCCGTGACCTGGAAGAGGATGCGTACGCTCCTGTCTGTGGCGGTGTGTCCCAGTTTGACCCAGTTCAGATTAACCGGTGCCTGCTGCTGCTGGAGGATCCAGCTCTGACCTCATCAATAAGGAAACTGTTCAGGCGGACAGTGAGCGCATTTGTGATTCCGACAACGGTCGTTTTGGATTTGGAGCTGTTCACTTCAGGAGGAGTGGATATTTGTCTTGTCCCGGCAGTAGCCTGTCGGTTTCTTTCCACCCTGTTGCTCCGCAAACTCATTAGCTGGGCTGTCACCAACTGGTTTTCGGGGAGTGCCAAGTGTGAATATTTGTCTTACAATCAAACTCTTTGACAATTGTTTTCTCATCTTATCGTTTTTCTGACAGTTTCGACTCTCAGGCTGCACTTTCCCTAATTATCTCCCCATTATCTTTTCAAGAAGGTCTTAGATCAAATGACTGTAAAACACAGCTGTCTAAGTTTAACCTCCATAAATAGCAATTAAAGATAGAAAAATAGCCCAACAGGCAAATGACAACATTTTACCATTACAAGACAAACCTCAAGCCACATTTCTGAAAGTTTTTCGGGAAAAGAATCGGCTCCAACCATTGAGTCAAGTCCAACAAAGGTCGTGAACTTCCACCTCTGGAGACGCATAAACCTTTCTCACTTTGTCTTGCTTTGAAATTCCATTTAGCGATAGATATCATACAAATGATATGTTTTTAAACATGTTATCAGTAAGCAAATGTGTTGTAGAGTAATAGGGTAATAAATAACTCATTTTTAACATAATAATGAATGTGTTATAATGAAACAGTTATTTTTAATGGCTTGCTTTATTTTGTATAGTTTTTTTGGGCCATAGTTAAAGAAAAAGAACATAGCCAACTGACTAGTTTTCATGGCAGAGATTTTTTCTTTCCCTTTTCACGACAGCTGCGGGTGTCAGCCAAAGGTGAATGTAAAATGAAGAGGAAATGTCGTTTAATATAAAACTGTTAGGACAAATCAATTAACAAAAAAAAAAAAAACATCCATTCTGTCAACGTGGAGTAGCGAGGGAGAGGGCAGAGGGAGTTCACCGGGAGGAGAAAATAGCGAAGGCAAGGACTCAGAAACATGGGTGAGGAGAGCAGATGAATGGAAAGCATGAAGAGGGTGCGGTTAAGGGCTTAAGCGAGGATTGTGCTTGTCCGATCTCTAAAATAATTATGTGTAATTACCTTCCTATAGCAACGAGGATTGCTGCAGTCACAGAGGATGAGGGGCACAAAACAAGGAGGAAGTCAAAGACAAAAGAAACGCTTTGAGTTCCCACCTCTGCTCCCATTCAGCAACGTTTGGGAAGCTTTTGTGTAATGAAAAAAAAAAAAAAAAAGAATTCCCTTTGATAAATGGTGTCAAACCTTTCCCTAGATAACCACACTTTTACAATAAATACAAGTTTATTCTGGTAAATAGTTCTTGTGAGCCCAGACCTGTGTTTGTGTGTGTGTATTCTTTAGGAGTTTAGGTTAGGGTCAGACAGTTAGTGTGGGTCTTTAGGGTTATGGTAGAGAGCTGGCAAATGCATTCATGATCTATGAAAGTCCTCACAAAGAGTGCAAAGATGTGTGTGTGTGTGTGTGTGCGTGTGGGCATAGATGTGTGAGCATTGGCTCATGACAACACCGTAATGGAAAAAGATAAGAAATGCATTCTGGGTGGTCGGGGTACACTGTCCTCACACTTTTGGACCGCTAATCTTAATCTCTTTTCACTTGTTCATCTCTACGTGTTTGACTTTCGACATCGGCCTCGGCCCCACCGAGCCTCCCTGGTTCTAACAGCGGGGGGTTAGCAGGAATTTTTGGCACATGACTCACATTTCGAAGACGTCCCCTCTTCTTTTTTTCCCTGTTTCTCCTCAGCCTGCTCTCCGAGATGGAGGAGAAAGATAAAGAAACACGGGGATCCAGAAATGCCGCTCTCCAACTCCCACCAGCCTTGTGTCGACCCGCGGGGGGAACCGTGAGAATTCAAAACACGGATCCCCGGCCAAAACCAAGAAATGCACCGCTGCCCCTCCACCACCCCCCCCCCCTGTCTTTGTCAGCTGCACGTCTGTTATGTAAAGGTCCCCGCTGGCTGTCAATCACGCCGCGGCGTGCCGGAGAAGCTAAACAACCCCTGAGCATTATGAAAAGAAACAAGAGGGCAGAAAGGCAAAACAGCCAGCGTGTGAAAACGATGGGATGGGATCCCTGAGATCCTGCACAGCTACGGTTCGGAGCTGCTAGACAAATAAACAGCTGAGGCGATGCCGGCTTCGGGGATGACGAGGAGGCTTTTGCTGCGGGCTCGATGCCCGCTCGTCGCTCCTCGTGCCACCGCGCGTACGCGAGTAACAAAGGCGGGAGGGGGGCGGGAGGTCGGTCGCGTCCTACCTTGCCAAATCGCGAGGAGAAGGTTCCCGTGAGGAGCGAGTGGAAAATGATGATGGTTTCATCCAGGTCCCATATAAACACGCGCTGCGGCGAAAAAAACAGACATGTGATGTTAACCCCGTGAACGTTTCTGTGCGTGCGTGTGAGGCGGAGAAAGAAAAATATTGCCCAGGAACGCTGATCATTTTCACAACTGTGAGCGCGTGTTTACCTCTATATCGGAGTCCAGCGGCGGGGCGGGGTCACTGACTCTTTTTCTCCCCCTGAGCTTCCCGTCCGACCCCCTCCGTGCCGGGACCCCCTCCTCTTTACCTGGCGTGGGTGGGCTGGGCGGTGGGTGGTACTCTCCTGACACGCAACCGTGAAGCACAACCGCGGCCAGCCTCAGAGCAACTTCAGCATTCGGAAAGGGAATCGCGATTCGGCGGCGCTTACCTGCGTGCGACTCCGGGCTGTGATTGGGCAACATGACGTGGGGCTCCGGGTGCTGGTAGGCTAACGGGGCGGTGATGGCAGCAGGACTGATGTTGCTGCTGGTTAAATAGGGGCTGTTGTAGTGATGCGAGTTGTAGTACGGCGAGTACTGACTCTGGCTGTAGCTCGAGTACGCCGAGAACTCCTGCCAGAGTGTGAGCACGGCGAGGTCATTAAAGTTTTCACGTCAACATAAGAAAACCGAGAAAAGACAGAAGTGACTTGTGACTCACTTGTTGGGCGGGGTTAAACGGGGTTGAGCTGGAGATGCCATGGGTGCCTTGAAAGATTCCTGATGAAATTCCGCCACCTGGGAAGTGACACAGCGTTAAAACTGTTAGAGCGGTAAACCTGTGGGAGGTTTTATTGCATCCAACGCTGGGAGAACCGACGACAGACATCGTAGCGAGGAGGAAGTGAACTGCTGTCAAAGTTGACTCCCTTTGCCGCCGACAGCCCTGGGGCTGCGGGGGCGGCCGGCGAGATTTATGTTCGACGCGGCGATACAGGTGGGAAAGTCAGGGAGCACCTCTCTCAGCAGCCTCCCGCACACAGCGCTTCAACTGCATTCGACGGCATTTTGAAAAATGGCGGGGGGGAAATGATCCAAAAATCAGCTTTGCAGTGGTTCGACATGAGGAACTTTCTCTTATTTCTCATGCTCCTGGCATTCAGAAGCCCATATTCTTAACAGGTGACTGTGCATCACAGTGTATTTTCATGTAAAACTGAAAGAAGCTCTGACCTGAGGATAACAGTCTAGAAATGGACTTTTTGCTCTGGACATGAAATAGCAGCGGCTTGCGCATATGCATGCGTGCTTCATCAGCCCACTGTTGCTCTCTGTGGCTCTCAGTTCTTTATTCTAATCTGTCCTCTGCATGACAGACGGGGAAATAATGGGCCGATGGAAGAACCACATTAAAACCTCCACGGACATTACAGCAGTCTTCAAAGCGACTAAAGGAAAAATACAAGAGGCTGATGGAGTAAACATAGGAAGGCTCCCATAGTCTCCATTTGGTTTCCGTTGCGGAGTTTGATGGCTGTTTCTTTTTTTTTTTTCTCTCCCGTCTGTCCATGTGTGTCTGTTGCGCATGGATGACGTGGAAAAATTCTGAAACCCTACAAACATTTGGTCGTTGTGGCAGTTTATTACTGTTTGAAGTTTGCAGTTAATGATTTATGCATAGAACTATTCAAACAAATGCATTTTGTTTGGAAAGAGTGTCACTCAAACTCCAAACTGCGCAGCGATTTCTTAAGAAAAAAACTCTTTGTAGGTTGACCAAGACAGGAGACACCGGAGGCAGTTTTCATCCCAAAATGTCTGAATATTTACGTTCTATAATGTCTGAATTATACCCCTGAGGAGTGATATGGAAAACTGGACATTGAGGTCTGACAAAACCAGAGGAAGGGGCCCTTTAATCACGTGATCCACATTCAGACTATGTGCTACATATTGGAGTCATCTGTGCATGAAGGCAGAACTATCGTTTTCTAGGTCGATATTGGCCGCACGTCCATGAAAAAAGTGGACTCTGTGTCGTCACACTCGGTCATGTGATTGCACAGACCAGTGCATGGCATGGTACGTTTATTTTTTTTTTTTACCCACTATTGCTTAATAACTGGAGCTCTAAGAGCACGCTTTCATCGTCTGTCAGGACAGTTGGGACTGCAGGAGAAACACACTAATACCCTTTGACAGGACACTGAGCAATAGCTGCTGTAACTTGAGGAAAGTCCATTATAAACAAAGCTAACTAAGAGCTCTGGAAAGACTAAATAGATTTTTTGTCCAAATTCAAAACATCTGCTATGTTTTTTTTAAATAGAAAAAACACCTCACAAATTATCAAATTATCAATAACATTTTCTTTTATAATCTTAATCCATCTAACACAACAGAAAATGTGGCTTAAATGTTGCTCTACATGCTCCAATGCAGAGAAAACTTTCATTTCTGGCTTGCTCTGAAAATTTTCCTCCCATTTACAATCTTTAATCGTAGCAGCTCTACTTAAAAGCTACGTGAAAACCTCCTCCAACGTAAAGAACGCGCCAATCTGAAGAGGTGATATCTGCATATGCGCAGGTGGGGAAACTTTAGAATGGGAAAAAAAAAGGGAAGTCGCCAAGTCTGCATCCTTCAATCAACCCTCTCCTCCTTATAAAGCACCTTAACCTCTCCCCTCTCGCACTCAAGGTCAATTTCACGCTGCTTTGAGAGCCGTAAAGGCAAACAGCGCGAGCCGCGCTCTGGGCGCCGGACGGCTGAGGAATGTACACGCACCCCCAGAACGCACACACCTACGCTCGGCGAGAGCATCCACCTCTGAACCGTCCATTCTCTCTCCATTATCGTGTTTTATTTTTTCTTTTGGTTTTCTTTTTCCGTCCTTCCATCCTCCGCAGCTCTCCACGCTTCCTCTTGTAGCTCCCGCTTTCCCCGGGCAGACTCGAGCGCCCGGGTTTTGCACCGCTGGTCTGAGCGGAGAAAGCGGGTCTGACCCCGAGAGGAGTGTGTGTGTGTGTGTGTGTGTGTGTGTGTGTGTGTGTGTGTGTGTGGGGGTGTCGGGGGGGGGGAGGTGGGGGTTGACGCCAGAAGTCCAGACCGCAACTAATGGAGAACAGGTGTGGCAGAGAGAAGGAGAGCGAGATGAGGAGAAAAGAACGGAGCAAAGCAAAAGATGGATGCTCCTTCCAGCAAGGTCGAAATCAAAGCTGGCTCGCGCAAGGTGTGTGTGAGTGGGTGTGCGCGCACGTGCACGCCCGTGTGTGTGTGTGTGTGCGTGTGCGTCGGACTGACCGTGCGTGTGTGAGTAGCTGTAGAGGCCCTGGCCGGGAGGAGTGCCGCTGAAGTTCGAGTAGCCGAGCAGCCCGGTCTGTCCTGGAGAGTGACTCAGGCCGTCTTCGGTTTTAATGTCTGCGTATGGAGACATGTCAGTGAAAACCGCGCCGGCCCTCGAACACGTCGGGGCCAAAAACAACATCGGCCCGTTGCCTTCGCCCCGCTCCGGCGTTGTCTGCTTCCTCCAAAAGCCGCAGACGTCGTTACATTTTTTTTGCTCGCGTTTGCCAACAGATCACCGAAAAGCCATTAAAAAAGCGAGAAAACACAATAAATAGCCCTCAAACAGGCGGAGTCCTTCGCCAAATTATGGCCCGTCGTTGGAAGATTTACAATCTCAATCAGATCCGAGTGAGAGAAATGAAAACATATATCACACATATCTAAAATTCCATGCGGACTGGTCTGAATGTGGACACGAGGCTCGTCCAACCTCTGCGTCCTGGCCGAGATGCAGCGAACAACAGGGCGAGATGAAGATTGTCAGCGTGCACTCACTGTACGACGGCATGCTGTAGCCCTGCGCGTGGTGGGCGTAGGGCGCGTACGGCCCCGGGGGCTGCAGGGCGGGGCTGTACTGAGTTTGTCCGTAAGCGGCCATGATGCTTCTCCCGGTCGGGTGATGGCGGAGGAGAGGACCCAGAAAAGGAGGCAGCTCCCGGTGACGAGTTCTTCCCTTTCTTTATCTGTTTTTTTTTTGTTTTTGTTTTTTTTCAATAGCTGAGACACAGAAAACATTTTTGAGAGAGAAGAAACGACTGCACATCGCATGTGAAATCCAGTTGGACGTTGTCGTTTGCTTGGAATAATTATCATAAAAGGGGTTTCTGGGTTCACCAACAAACCTACCAGCAGCAGGTGTGAAGACCTCAAAAGAGTCTCGAGAAGTCGCGCCGCTCGATCAGTCAGGTTCCTCCCGAGCCGTCAGCTGCCGTCTGAAAACATCAACACAGGTGAGCAGGTATGCAGGTAAGGCTGCTAATGGACATCCTCTGGTTTTGGTGGAGGGGGGTGGGTGGGTGGGGGGGGCTGGAGCACCGGCGTGAGGAGCGACTGACAGCCCGATGATGAACGGCGGGAGCCTGAGAGCTGACACCGTCTCACAGGCTATAAAAAGCTGCTGACTCACTCTGCTGATCGGCAAATGCCCGTCACAGCGAGCGGAACCTGGGAGCCAGGGAAGTACTAAAGTGATAACATCTCGTTTAGTGTGGCGACAGAGCTGTCGTTGTCCGCGCAATCGGCACGCGTGCGTCTTTAGGAACGGGGGGAGGTTTCGAGCGTAGGTCCAGTAAGAGGAGGATTTGTCCTGGAAAGAATATTCCAGGTGGGTGGTGAAGGTATGCACTCCCTGGAATGCTGCCTCAACTGTCCACCTATATTTTTAAAATATAGGGCACGCGGGGCTTGGCATCTGGTTCCAGCGGCAGATGTTTGCACATAGTGGTCGGCGTCGTGCACGGAGGTCCACGGGTTCAACAGGTCAGCGCTGCACACATAAGCCCGGGGGCGGGCGCGTTTGATAGACAGCCCTTGAGCAAATCCACGCACAGGAACAGGCAGAAGCGGCCATGTGCTTCAGAGAAATTGCATATTTTCCATCATTATTATGGGGAAGGCCCGAGTCTCCCTCAATCAGGGCCTCAAAATAAACAGCAACATCGATATTTGCGATACTTTCATTGGGAGGAATGCCCAGAAAACGCTGAAGGTTTTCAGGATTTTTCAGAAATATATTCAAATCATAACCTTTCGGTGCCCGAACAACATGTAATTATCTGATCTTGGCTCAGTAACATTACAAAGTGACTTGTCAAAACTGATCTAACTCTCTCCCTCTCTCTCTCTCTCTCTCTCTCTGCCTCTGGCCAATTCCAATCTGGCTGAGTAGCAACTAAATGGCTGACCTTTGACCCCGCTGACAGTGCAGTGACATAGACAGATGACATTCATGAGTTATAGGGGCATGATGAGGATAGGAGTGGAAAAAAAAAAAAAAAAAGTAAAAGTAAAAAAAAAACCCAAAAAAACAACTAAAGTCTAAAGTGACAGAGAGGGTAATAATTTACTGATCAATGGATTCTCTGTCAGGAGCTGCTCAGAGCTAAAGGCCGATCCTTTCAACAGCAACAGGTTTGAAAGAACCAAAAAGTTAAAAAAAAAAACCCAAAACTTTCAGTCGTCGTGACCGGGGAGCCATCAGAGACCCGAATCTGACCTTTGTCTCAGACAGTCTGTGAAAGCTGAGAGCGTGACTCCGATCCCAGAGCGCGCAGGGAAAATAAGGAAAATGCTGTTTTGCTTTGCATTTCCTCGCACTTGCCGGGGATCAAAAGTGAAAGCGGCGCCTGTCCCGAGTCCTCCCCGCACGCATGGGCTGTGTGCGATAGCGAAAAGGCACTTCCTGGTTTCGGGGTGAGGCCCGGGAGGAGGGCACGCGAGGCCATGGGAACAGCGGGACACCGGAGGGAAGACGAGCGCGGATCGACAGAGATGTGGAGAGCTGAGGGTTGAAACCGAAGCTAAAACAAACCCAGGAGAGCCGCGGGGGGGGCCTCGGGGGCCACGAGGCCGGTCCCACCAGCTTCACCTGGGTCTCTGGGTTGTGCCAGAGCGCCGCTCCTTTCACGGGTATCAAGTTCTAACTCTTCTGTCGAAGTGGCTCCGATCTTGTATTGCTCTTAAGCCGGCACTAGCAGGCCTGCCCGATCTTTTTTTTTTCTATTAGACGTTCTCTCAATCTGTCAAAGACCTCCTGAAACTGAAACGCAGCAGGCGGCATCGGTGCCTTCGCTGCTATAGAAACTCAAGACGATGGCTTAAGTCAGATTTACAAGATCTCCAGGGATGAAAGACGTTCGATTCAAGCGATATTTAGTTTTTGAATACCTTGAAAAAAAAAACAAGTGATGATGCAGAATATGAAAAGACATAGTCTTTCCTGTTGATTTTATCTACATTAACCAACTGTCGAGGGTGGGTCGAGGGCGTGTGTCGGGGGGGGGCAGACATACTGTCGGTGTCATAAGCGCGTCTGTCTACGATACGACGCGCGCGCCGCGTCCTGACCTTTTTCGGAGACTCCGCGGCTCCGCAAGGTGACTCGCGGGATCTCTAACCCCGCCATATGGGAGCCCACCTGGAGCCCTGCAATTGAGGCGCTCAGCGCCCGAGGGGGGGCAGTTGGGGGTTGACGCGCTGCTTCTCCCTGCGCCGCTGCTGAAAGGCCCCGAACAAGGACGCACTATTTGCGTCGGGAGAGTGGGGGGGGGGGCGGTGGGGGTCTGCTTCTTAAGTGAAAATCTGTGCCATCTGCCAACAGCTGCCCTCTTCAAACATACGGGGCACAAACTGAAGTGAAGGAAATCAGAATGTGACTCTTTTAAATCCCTCAAAATAATCCCTCAACTAATAATATGGAAGTGACACAAACACTGCAATATGTCCGTGAAGACATTTAGGGTATTTTTTTTCTCACATTTAACCACCATATGACCAATATATGATCTTTTCCTTTTAATTTGACAATAAAAACCAAGAGCTACCACAGTAAAGAGAGAGACAAAACAAGCACCACCAGGGCTACACTGGGAACCACTGGGATTCAACTGGTGTTGTTCTAAAACAGTTGGGAGAAATGCAGGAATATTTGGAATTCATCCTCAAGAACCACCAGAAACTCCAGAAAACTCCGGTCTCACACGCTCCAGCGTCATCAGTCCATCATTGACATCTTGGCGGAGCAGCCGTGTTGATTTTGAGGTTCCCTCCAGCTCCTTTAAACCCGACGCGCGACTCCTTTGTGCCGTTGCCGCACCAGAACCACATTTGTGCTTATGCTCGCACAAACGCCGAATAACCCTCGCTCCCTGTGATGACGCGCACATACCGCCGTGACGTCTGGTGAGAAACTACAAAGAAAAGAAAAAGCGGAGGAGTGACATGTTTCAGAGGTTCTGTCGCCTTTTCCTCCGTTCGCCGACGGCCAGGTTTCACACGGCCTCAAGGTAGCGGCCTCGGTTTATTCACTTCGCCAGCTGAAACCCTGAGGAACCAGTCAATGGCGTCACAGTCGAATTGACGCGTTCAGCAAAATGCAGTTCGTTTGCATAATGATGAATCACTCGAATTTGGAATTAATCTTCGAACCTGTCACCAAATGTGATTGGACCCTGAAACTGCAGGACTGCCAGTAATCACATCAACAAAGCCTGTGTTATTTTTTTAATCCCCACACTCTAAATCCAATTGTCAGCCACTTACGATCACTAATTCCTCCTTTAATTCCTGTTCACTCATGCCGTCGTAGTCCAACAATACCCCCGACAATTTTCTCCAGAATCCGAGACGGACCACCTACCAGAAAAGGCCCGCTCTTCTGGCTCCGGCGGAACCGGTGCCCCGGGACGGGGGTCAGAGCGAGGGACAGCTGGCGGACCTCCCGGCAGATCAGGAGTGGGTGTGGGGATGAAAGCCTGGGCTGACCCCAGTCAGATGGTGGTCTGGCTCCCAGGTAAAAAAAAAAACACAAAAAACAAAACATCTGGTCCAGTGACGGTAGGATGGCCATACACACACAAAGACACACACACACACACACATTCGACTGATCCACGCGTGACTGCACAAGTCCTCCTGCTTCTCTAATGTAGCGCGCACACGCACGCACACACACCCTTCTATTTATATCTTTGTGGGGACTTTCATATAATAATTGACAGCATGCATTGCCCAGCCCTACACCTTCACCTAACTCTCCTACCTAACCCCTGACCCTGACCTGACCTACACCCAATTCTACCCTCAACCTTAAAACCAGGTCTTGACCCTCAAAATATCCTGTTAAGATTTGAGGACCAGTGAAAATGTCCTCACTTCTCCAAAGTGTCCTCACTTTGCTAGTAGTATCTATATTTTGGGAATAAATATCCCGCAAGTACAAGAATACACACAAACACGCACACGCGCACACGCACACACAGGGCTGCTTTATTCCTCATTAGGACAAAAATGTGTGCCCACGATCAATCCCCACAACAGCTAGCAGTAATAGTTACCAACAGCTGGACGGAGTATACATGCTTGTGCCTGAATCTCACAGTCAGTGCAGACATGATGAGGTCAAATTACATCTTTTACTGATAGATTTAACGCACAAGTGCCTGCAAGTGTTGATAAAAGAGTTGATGCCTTCCCAGTTGAAAACGCTGAAGAAATCAGAAATGTTTAAAAGGAATCAAGGTATTCGATGGAAAACGGCTACTAAATAATACCGGGGAAACAAAATCAGAGAGGAAAATACTCCCACAGGGAAGGACGGAGAATTATCAGGTTTTCTTCTCGATGGAAAACACCCGGAATGTCGTTATTGAGCATGAAAAAAACTCCAGAAATCTGGTCACTGCTGCAGGACTTCAATGTGTGTGGCTTCACTATTCCAGAGATGAGCCAGAGAGACAGCTGTTGTCTACTGACAGACGCAAACTCTCTCTCTCTCTCTCATACACACACACACACACACACACACACACAAATACACACTCCAAGAGTTACTGACACCAACTGAATATGGCGAGGATTAGACAAGACTTTCTTTCTACTGTCAACAATGACAAATATTTGATGGAACTACCTCATTTCAGCAGCTGCCACCTTCTGTTGTGTCGGTTCAGTGTTTTGCATATTCAGGAGGGATTCGAGGGGACATTTTGATCTTATTTACAGATAGAACTTTATGCAGCCACACTGACAACTGACCCCACATCTCATAATACATGTTTGAATTTTTTTTTTTTTTTCCCCCTCACTGTTTTTATTTCCTAGAAACCCTCATCGACGCTGGTTTAGCCGCAGGAAAAAGCAATGACCTCTGGTTAGGAGAAGCCATTTAACTCAAGGAGATCTTTGTTTTGTTGTCGAGTTGACATGGAGCTCCGCTGCAAAGCAGGTCAGACTAATCCAACAAGCACGACAATGTTGGACTACTGTCAATAAATATCAGACGGGGAGATTACGACTGCAGACAGACGCGCTTTGTGCAAACGTCAATGCGGAATGACGCGGTGCGATGAGGGCAACGCGGCAGTGTCACGGAGAGAGAATAGCGGCGGAGGCTCACAGAGGTCTGATTGAACCTCAGCGAGGGTCAGCGAGGCTGAGTGACTCCTAAAGAGGGTAGGGGGTGGGGAGGTGGGGGGCAAGGGCCCACAGAAGCTAAAAGACTCCACGAAAAAGAAATATAATGGAATGGGTGCAGATAAAGTCAGGAAGAGCGGAGCTTCCTATGAAAATATTTATCATTCCGCGAGCGTTTGGCTACAGAGGCTTTTGGAATTAATTTGTGTTTTCTTAAGGGGGGCGCCGCGCTCTGCAGGGTGGGGGATACTCCGCAGCTCAGGACTTTCTGCGCTGCTGTGCTTATTCACGATTTATTAGAGCCAGCAACAGAAAAACGGCTGAGGGGCAGGGAGAGGGTGCCATGGAGAGGAGGGAGTCCACAAATATTATTACGAGAGGGGAAGAAGTGCAGTAAATCAAATGCACACGAGGCAATGCCCACTGTTTCAGGGGGCAGATCCTGGATGTGGAAATGTGGAATCTGATCCTGCATCTTTGAAATCTGTACATGTGTTTTATAGAGACAAGGAGACATCCGTTGATTATATTAAAAAAAAAAAAAATGAATAAAAAGCATCTGAGAGCAGGCAGAGGATCTATATCCCTGTCAAACTTGATGGAATCTTTGTCGATCTTGGCGATTCCCAGTTTTGGTCTTGACCAGATCTTCATACACTCGACTACTGTTTTTACACCATGACTGCTCGCATTGGAAATGACATGTCATTTAAATGCACTGATGCATTCAAGGACCCCAACAGTTATCTGCTTTTAAAATGAAACTGTAAATACCATCATTGTTTCTGTGCTTTAATTAAATGTTTTAAATGTTGAAAACTACCATCTACCAAAACATTGCATTTTTAACTTATTTTGCTTTCAAGGCATTTATCCATGCCTTTAAAACAATACAGCAAAGGAACCCATTAATGCTTGTTCTCCCACTGTGCTTAAATGTGATTTCCACATTTGGCAAAACACATTTAGTCTGGAACCATGAAAGGATCTTTCTAAAATATGAATACTGGTCATTGTAAAAAGGCTTATGAGACTCTTCTAATTTAGTAAGTGGAGCTGGTGCTGATGTTGGAGGTTAGTAATTTGGGTGTAATCTTCTGAGTGATTTTTTTTTTTTTAATCTTGTATTATTTCAACAAGCACCAAGAAAAACAAGGTGCTCAATAACAGGCCTCCCGCTTTCCACAGTCGGTTTAAATTTCTCAGTAGGAATACAAATAATTATTTCACTGTTGATGAAAGGGATTTTGTCTCTTTTATTGAGAGTGAATATGCCGCGAATTACACATGATGGTCAAGTTTAGAAGTAAAACTGAGAGGATTTTTGCTTTTTGTTTTTTTTAAGACAAAGGATAATAGTCTTAGCTATTTTTAATCACTACACACTTCGTCCTCATTTAAGTAAATAAATAAATACATAAATAAATACATATATCCATAATAACTATTAACCCCTTTAATTTTCCGGCATGGCTTTGTGAAACGATATCATAAGAATTATTCCTCGTCCGCTATAAAACCAAAGCTTTTTAAATATTTTGCCAAATTCTACAATTATTTAAAAAGCAATTTCAGGGGTTTTGGTTGTTCTCTTAAATTATTTTGCTTGCGAAATTCTCACTTTTAATGCGAGACCCTATTTTAAAAGGATAATTTAACGTGTATATGAACGCGTCGTACGTTTAACCGCAAGTGCCTCGGACACGTGATCCATGGTCTTTAAACGAGGGCAAAATTAGAAACTAGTAACTTCACACTTACCATCATTCAGAGAGAAACGAAAGAATCCGAGCAGCAGTCAAAGCCGCTGTCTCTCCATCAGGACACCGCGGACTTTTCATAAAATGTCCCGGGAAATCCGCAACAACAGAGTCGACGCTCCCGGTGACTCAGGAAAGAGCGCAAGAGAGAAGCGCAAAGTTGTGCGCACGGCTGACAGAGTTCTGCAAACACCCGGTCACTCTCATCGATCTCCTCTCTGTTCCCCTGCAGCTTCAGAAGCCTGTTTGCTTTGCCGGCGGTGGGGAAGTGATGTTAAGTAAATGGACGAAGAGTTCTGGTTCCTCCTCCTCCTCTTCCTCCTCCTCTGCACACACGCTGCTCGCTGCCTTGGTTGGGTGCGTGCGTGCGTGCGTGCATGCGTGCGCGCACCTTATCTCAGCCAGCCCTCTCAGCAGAGCTGCTGCTTCACTCCTCGGCTCCTTATCTCCTTCTTTGAATCTCTGTTTGGTCAAGAGCTCCTCTCCGTGCATGTTTACGCAAAGACTCCCGAACCATTGAGCCCGGCTCAGTGAAGCGGCGCGCTCTCTGTATGCACTCCAGATAGCAGGGTTTTCAGGCTGGGGTAAACAACTGCAGGCTATTCACAGTTTTATCAAGGGTTTGTTATATTTTACAGTGGCTGAGCCTGGATGCATCCAGGGGGGGCGTTTGTCACCAAGCTCGCCTGGGCGACTCTTCGGGTAGACTTCGTTAGAGTAGGTTTTGGATTTTTATTCCACATGTACTAAATACTCCAAGTAAGAGATTCAGAAAATAAAATAAAGTAAAATGTGTTCTGCAAATTTAACAATTTTCCGGTTGTCATAAGAAACTATTTTAACCCCCCCTCAGTTTTGTAACAAAGTTTTGAAACCCTATATGAGAGCAAACAATACACAAGTTTTATGTTTTCTCTTAAAAAAAGTAAGATACTGTTGAATTGCATAATTATGGCTTGGGATACTTTTCAGTTATTTTATTTGATTCGTAAAGTACTGAAAACTGTCAACAGGCGGGAGAGCACATGTGCTGTGAGTGGATATTTGGCTTCTGTGGCCATCATCATGGGTCATCTTTTGGCTGCCTCACTGCAAACATCTGACCCAAATCCATTTTCCGAGCAACCATAAATCCGGTTATGATCTAAGTCGCTTTCCATTATGAGATTATAATATTCTCTCTGTGCTGAAGGATTGACAGAGTGTCTTTCCCAGAGCCTTTTCGATGTCACGTCCCTTTGGTCCAGCGCTTTATGCGCTGCTTTTCGGTCTCAGGTCACTTCCTCAGGGCACCTAGCCTCTAGTTCTGACACACAAAAGGCATTGTGTTGATCTGGATTACTCATTTTCAGTGGAAAAAAATGCTGAATCCCATGGAAAGAAATGACATTTCACAGCTGAGTTTGTCGGTTTGTGGATGACAGAACACTTTGCCGTGACTTTTAACTTTTTCCAAACACCTTCTGGACCATTTCTCACCACGCAACTATGCGAACTGCTGTCTTTTCCTGACCACGCACGAAGTGTCATTTATGGAATCCAGGTCAAAAACACTGGAAATGTTTCATATTTATATAAGAAGAGATTAGAATGGTTGTCAGCTGCTGATTTGCACAGTTAAAAGTAGATTCAGTGCCAGGTTTTTTTCACATTTCTCAGAGTGGATTCATATTCAACGTATAATTCAGACTTGAAAAGTTAAACTCAACTCAAACTCACTATAGGACAAAAATACTCTAAAAATTGTTAAGGTTGATTTTAAAATATGCCTGGCGGTCCTTCAGGATTTATGTGACAACTGGTGAAGAGCTGAGCAGCTGAATTTGCTCTGGTTTACTCAGCTATAAAATACTCATATAAGAGTAGCAACTTCTCATAACCCACTATCTCATAACCAGAGGAGCAGCAAGAGTCAGAGCGCTGAGACTTTCTTCAAACATGTGAAACGGCAGAGGTCTGACATCTTGTTTGATAAGAAAGACAATGTGCTATTTTCAGGGTTTTTTTTTTCCTCCTTTTTTCTTTCCGGGTTGTTTTGGTAGAAGTTAAAAGTTGTCTGCTGAAATATGACTGAGCGCAGACAAACTACCAACAGATCTGCTCACCTGAACATCTGTGGCAGCTGGGAAAGAGTGTGGATCCCACAATAGCTCCAATTAAATTATGACAATGATATTAGTAAACTCTTTTCCTCACCACATTTGAAATTAAAAGTTGGACCTATGTATTCCCTATGTAGTGCACTAACTAGGGTGTACACTAGTTTGTTGTTTAGTGAGAATTACTGTACCTTATTTAGTGCACTCTGTATATTCCATAATGCACAAATAACATAGAACTAATGCTCAGTATATCGTTATTATTATATGTCCTTTACAGTCATATGCAAGAACCTACTCACAGTTTTTCGTCAACAGAACGTCACAAGAAATGGCCACCGAGTGCATTATATTAATTCATCGGACAAAAAAAAAAAAGGAAGCGTGCACATGACCCAGCTCAAGCTGAAGTGTTATTTAGCAGCAGATTACCGAGAAGGTGCCTCTCATCCAATCAGTGGCCTGGTCACTGGTACTGCCAGCGGATCACAGAGCACTTTGTGTGCGACATCTTAAAAGGAAATCCATTCTTCAAGTAGATGTAATGACATTTTCCTCCTCAGGAAAGAACAAATGCCCTCCCCACTGTTGGCTATTGATCACCACACCAAAATAGAGCACTTAAAAAGGAAGTGAGCTGGTAACCGTTTCACCTAAATCAATCCCCGATTCTGTTGGTAATCCCTGTCCTAATGAATCCTACAGCCAGTCTGGAAGCTGTAAGTCCAAAGTTCCGATCACTACTACAAGTTAGAATCGCAGTGACAAGGTTTCTTTTCCAGGAGAAACTGACAAGACAAATCAAAGCGGAACAAAAGTTTAATTGACAGTCTGCCTACCGTGGAACCGCCACCATCAGTTCCCCTCAAAAAGATGAGTCACACTGCAGGTGCCTCAACCTCTGCCTGTTTGTTCGATACAAAGGGAAGATGTGTGTATTTCGGTATGTTTTTCTGGCTCCCCGTACGCCCAAACATGTGCTCCATTGTCTCCGTGTGTACTCTGTAACACGAGGAAGAGTCTGTCTGACCCTCGGGTTTGACTCGGGAGGAAACAGGTTCTCCAGAGCGACGGCGACAGGATGCCCTCGCTCGACTTCACTGGCTCAAAGGGACGTGCGAGGGCACCTGGAAGAGAGTCGCGTTACTCTACATGCTCCATCTGTATGGCTCCTCATCCATCCATCGTCCATCCATCCAACTGTCCATCCATCCATCCATCTATGTCATGAAAGCTGTCTCTGTTCAGGCGGGTATATTTGAGCTGTTGTTGTCGTGTGTTTAAAGATGAATGCCTGTGGATGAATTCCGGGTGTTGTTGTGTATCGTCACCTCACCTTGTGACCTCAGTTGTAATCTGCGACGCTGCCTGAATGGCTTCTTCTTAATTTGCTGATGAATGTGCCTGAACCTGCTGCGCTGCGCCACATGGCTGCCGTCCAACAGCAATAAGGAAGAGAGAATATTTTCCAGCTGAGAAAATGATTTAGAGCCTTCAGTCAAAAACAGCAGTGCATTCTGGTCCTCTGAAGACGCTATCAGTGGAGAAACCGATAGTTCTACCTAATGAGGTGTGACAACTCCGCCGACAGACTTGCTGAACATGATGCAAAGCACGATTGCGCCTCTGATGTGTGTGCCCCAACATTGGTAAATTTCTGCTTTGAGGAGCCCAGTATTTGATTTCACTGTGAGGATATATTTATAATATCTGAAACTATGTCCTGATCATCTCCTGAGTGCAGTTGTCCCAGACTGCTCTCCGTTGTTTGCTGACACAAGTGGAATCTGTCCACTGCAGAATGCGGAGGGAAGGAAGAAAAGCCTGCATTGTCTTCCTCAGGTGGTCTCATTTGACTGCCTGTTTTCTTGCCAGCTGCTGCTGGAGAGACTCTCGCCACGTGCTGTCAGAGGGGAGGGAGTCAGTAGGTCACCTGTCCTAAACTCTCCTGATGCCGGAGCCCTTCTGATGCGGTCCTCAGGTCTGGAGGTGAATACTCTGATGTGGGAAATGCTGACGGGAATGTTATGCAAGCATTATTATTCCCACACTGAAGGATGCCCGGAGACGTTGGAACACAGAGGGCAGAGAGAATCTGAAGAGAGAAAAAAAATGCCCTCCACAAACAGCATTCATTCATTCATGTAAATCAGAAACCAGAGCTGTGTTCCACCTTCCCATTCACCAGAGCAAACCTCCACGAGTATATTTGAAATCAGCAATAAATTAAATACTTTTCAACTAAACTTTTATCAAAGCAGCAGTCCACCTCAGATGATGTCTTTGTAAGTTGAGTAAGACATAAAATCAATATAGAAAATGCACTTTGTTAAAGCAATCATGTCAAAATCTTTCAACCCCTATATAATATTACTGTTTTTTTTAAAGATTTCTGATAGTGTTATGGCCTAATTGAATGACAATTAAGTCTGTGGAAACTCTTTAATGATTGTTTTGCTTCAGCGGTGATCCAACCTAAACCTGTGAAGCTGTGGAAGGTGAGTCACGCTCATGGAGAAGACAAAAGATCCTGAGAGAGGGGACTGTTTCATCACACATGAAGGGCCTTGTGTAGAGGAAGTAATGTAACATTCCAAGAGACGCTGGCAGCAAGTGCTTCCATGCCAACTATAAGACATGCACTGATTAAACAAGAACTTTAATGGTTGGACTCCAAGATACACTCCACCCTTGACCACCGTTCTCGGGAGCGATCAAACCAAACCGGAACTGTTTGGACATATAGACCAGCAGGACGTGCTAAAGGCCAGGCTTGTGACCAAAAGATACCTCGATGCTTTATGTTAATTTATACTTTTATCCACTGATGTAATCAATTTCAGAGTCAGTTGTGACGTAAAGAAGAGGGTGTCTTGAAGGTCATGTTGAATTAAGCCCAGTGGTCTGTGGGGAAATGTAACTGCCATTTGGAATTTGTTCAAAAACTGTTTATTTTGCTGAATGAAACACTTGATTCATGTGCTCTAGCACGGGCCTTCAGTGTGGCTGGGTGTACAAAGTGAAGTACTCCACAGGGTCTGTGCACCAAATGTGCCCGCTTTTAAAATCAAAACTCACTTTGATTAAAGTTAGGAAACGTTTTTTATTTTATTTTTCTTTTTTGGTTTCTCTGGGGATTTATCCAGCGAATGCTGTTGGAAATATTAAAAATATGCTTAAATGTTGACACTCTCTTTCCATCGTAACAACATTTATTTGAGACACTACAGCCTTGATGGGGTTTCAGGAACTATATTAAATCTACCCATTTGTCAACAGAGGTTTCAGGATCTAACGTAAATCTAACCCGCAGCACTTCCAAAACTGCTCCTTTTCTCTCCTTTCTCTAATAAACACTCCTTGCATCCTTCTGTTCTTTTCCCACTGGAACCAGTGACAGAGCAACCCTCCCTACCAGCGAGACGGGGATGTAGCGGGCACTTAAAACTGAGCGTGGCTTCTAACTGAAGCAAGGAGGCCTTTTATGAACACACATGTGCAGAGCTGCGCAGGAGAAGTTGGAAACAACCCAAAATAACAGTAGCATTTCTACACCCTCACTAGAGATGTTCCGTTATCTCTATCACACATCACTTTTTTCATATAAGTAAATCAGCCGATCGTAGCACAAGAATGTGTACTTATAAAATTAATAAACAAAGTTCATATGATTCCTACCCTGACCCAATAAAGAATAAAGGACATGTATGCTTTTAAGAACACACACACTTTGTCCCTCTTTATCGCTGCCCTCCTCAGTGCCCGCCGTGTCTCAGGAATGTGGGATTGATTGCCTTAATTTCATAAAGCGCATGGCTTCCTTTGGTTCAATTTTCACCAACACCATAAAATAGAAGCAGTTGTAAGGTCAGCAAGAACCCATCTGGTTTTGCCATTGCCGCGGCTTTAATGACCAGGTAATAAAAGTTCAATTTGACAGAAATTACAACAGATGTTTCGGGCTATAAGACTCCGAGAGAGTTGGTTTCACAGCGGGAAGAAACTCCAGCCGTCAGGAGCTTTTCTGATGTGCTGTATAAAAAGACAAATGTTTGGATAGCATGGGGCATCAGGTTAAAACCCAACACTGGGCAAGTGGGCGGCTCGCAGAATCACAAAACTTAATTATCATGTGGTGTGTTCTGGGTAAGATTTACTCAAGAAGAAACATTTAACAACTACAGCCTTGTACAAAGTGCTGTTATTTTATGAAGACACAACCTCAGAAGAAACGCTGTGCACATAATATCTAATTATGCAAAAACAACTGATCTGCAGTTGAAATGAAGCAATGAAAGGGTCATGAAAGGTCACTTTTTTTTAAAAGAAAGCCAAAACGTGAAATCGTTTTCATCATTTTGGTTGATTATGATTTTTTTGGGGTCAAGAAGTTAAATTGGGTCACACAGTTTGCAGTTTACTGTAGCATCTGCACCTTTCCTTGAGTGAATCATGCACTTCCAACATCTGCTGCAGCTGTTCACTTTATTGTGGTTGCATGCTTTCTGTCACAAATTACATTCAGAAGGGACTAATTTCTTTCTTTTTTTTTTTGCTTAAAAAAGCACTTCAATATAATCACACCTGCAGGTAATTTTCACATGAACGGGCCAAACAGAAGTGAAACCAACGCGCCCTGCGCCGATGCTGTAGGTTCCCCTGGAATCATTCAGTATCTCAGTGAGGCTGCATCTGCCGACAGACCATGTGACTGTCATGTTTCATATCACCACTACATGTTTTTCTAATTGCATTGTGCTCAGATATGTTATATTTCACACTGAACGTCTTTCCAAAAAGATTCACGGTTATATCCGTTTTGCGGCCACTAAACCTCAGCAGTGTATTTATACTGTCCTTCAGCCATTTAATGTCCTCTGTTTATTTAGCGCTGGAAGACAGGCTCATCCTTCCTGCCGCTCTGAACGGTCCGCTGAACCGTGAGAAAGTGTTGACACCTTTCTCGTCGAAAGCGCAGCATTAAACTTTCAAAAGAATGTCTGAACGGATACGTGAAATAGAACATCCTCAGGGCAGCCATTCATCTGAGTTTGTCTGTACAAATTCCCATGCGTATGAAGACAACTGTGACTGTGTCAAGAAACTGGTTATATTTCTGCTCCGTGAAGTGCACATTATGTGAATCACCCCTGAGTCAATGAGATGCCACTTCTACCAGTCACTGTTACTGTCAGCATTAAAAAAAAAAAAAAAAAAATCCCCTGCCTGCCATAAACTCTTCTGGCCTACGATGACTCAAGTGCAACTTTCGCCCAAACCTGGGCTCGTTCCCATGTCTGATGATTAATAATACCCCCTTGCATGTAAATGCTGCAAAACCTCAGGCCGTCTCCTGCTTTAGTATGATGGATGATCTCCTGAGAGAATACCCAACGCTTTTCAAAAGCCCTCCATCCACCCGCACCCCGAGCTGACACATGAAAACACACTTTCAACACTCCTGTTTCCTGAGCGCAGCCCCAGAGGTGAGGCGGACACACTCACGCGTAGCTTTGCAAATTCCCACGGCGGGGCAGACGCCACCAGACTTCAGGATCCAAGCTCGTCTCTCAGACAAAAACAAGGTGTGTTGGGAGTGTAGTGTTTCTGTCCTGCCCGTTTACCTCCAGGAATGGTATGAAACTCTTTCGCAACGCACACTATTGTTTTGGTGACAATGCATGGGGGGTGAAGGGGGGTTGCCAAAGTTTCAGAGGCGTTGGTGATGAAAGTAACAGTGATATCCTGTGGATCATTTTTTTGCAATACGCCTTCTAAAAGTATTTCATTCGGAAGCCTCCCATTTGCAGATCAAATCAATCTGCAAGTTTAGAGGTATTGTTATGCCACTTTTCCACTAACAAGATGATTCCAGGTCGGACATTTGCCCACCGCAGCGTCGACTCATTCACTAGCTCCTGACTGCAGCTGGCCCGAGTGTGAAAGGGAAACATGATCAAAATTTCCTAATTGAGACAAATTGAGTGTTATGTTATCATAGTTTCTTTTCCATTTTTCCAGTGGATCCACTCAGCTGTTGATTCACGCAGCCAGACCACAGAGCTGTGTCAGCGCTGGAAAAAAAGGTCAACCAGCATCGTTCTGGTTCTGGTCAGGCCCACGGTGACATCGCTTTATCAACTGTCCGTGACTGGAAGTGCCAAACATCCAACTCCACCTGCAGAAAGCATCTACACCTGGGCCATTTAGCCACGTCCTGCTAGGCTTCTTTAAACAGTCGTTTCAGGGACATTGGGTTTCTCCAAGTGGAAGGAATCTCGTCATCTACGCAAACTTTACATTTGACGGGAAATCAGTTTTCCCTGCATAATCAACATCAGGGGAAAAAAAACAATGAATGCATCTGCCTCCGAGTCCATCTTCCACGCTAATGTATGAACTTCTGCTCTCTGTCAGCAGAATAAAAATGCTAATCACCATTTACAGATGTTGTGTTTTCATCTCAACATATAATCTAAAAGAACACATTACCTGAAATTAAACAAGCATGAAACATGCGGCATCAATATTATGTCATTTCTGATAGTCAATCACCAAGTGGAGCCCCCAATAAGTAAAACAAGAACATCGTAACTTTTGCATTAATCAAACTATGTCAACAGTTCTGTTGAAAACAGCCATTTCCATTAACAGAGACATTCGTCATGTAGGATTTTAATAGAACTTTGGGGAAATGGGCCCAGAAATAACACAGCATAGATAAATGGGTAGCCTGAGGACCTTTAATAACCTACAGGGCAGTAAATTTCCTATCATATCAATCTGAAGAATTCTACAAGTTGCTAATATACCGGTATACTGAAGATTAACTGATAACTTCAGTTCACATTCAAGCATTTGCAGGTGATTGTTAGAGTGCTGGACAGCGCAGTTTTACCTACATTGAACACATTTGGCCACAATCCACATACATGTACTGTATTTGCTCAGGTATTTATTACACTCCTTTTACTCAGATCTTTAGCTAAAACAGCCGCCCCCTTCATAAAGAATATTTTCCTTTCAGAGAGATATATCCGTACATGTGCTTGACATGTGGGATGACGGACACAAGGGAGCCAGACCTACAGACCTACAGATCTAGCCCCTTTAGTCAAGAATATCTCTAATGGCTTGATGAATAAAAAAATCATTCATTTTCTTGTTTCAGGAAATATTTGCTGTGTTGTGATGGGTTACTCTGTGAGATCGAATATGACCACTGTCTCATTTCTGGATTCTGGGGCATGAACTAATACAAGAATGAGGGGAAATAAAGACATCATTACATGACTGATGTGGACTTTCGTGCATTGGAGTAATTATTAAAACAGACATAAGTCAAGATAAAGTTACCTTCCTCAAAGTCAGGAACGACTGAATAGTTGTTTTCCGCTGATCACTTCAATTTGTATCAGGATTAATGAGTTTAGATTGATTATGGTAACCAAGGACAAGTTGGTCTGCTTCGACAACGCGTATGAACACAAGTGAAACTCCAAAAGGCTGACCTACCTTGACCCTTTGACCTTTCCTCCCATCCCTCCATAGCCAGCACAAAGGCACAGCAATTATCCATGCCAAATCAATACTTTGGAAAGTGATATCAGAACAGGAAGATAAAGGATGGGAGGGGAGATTCGAGACCCTTAAACGCCGCATTAGTCAAGATTTTATTCCCCCCACATGTAATAAATGACCGTTTGTCCACGAATAAAAGCCCTTCACTAGGTACCAAAACGTGACCGTTGTTCAGCCATTCCCCCAGACTTTTACTCTTGGTTCAGTCGGTGTAATCTGATCACAGAGCAGACTATTAATGATGCATCCCAGAGTGAAAAAAAATCCTTTTAAATGGAAGTGAAACAAAAGAAAAGTCATGGCTTTTGGTATTTTATGGCTTGCAGTGGCTTGCAGGTTAATTCAGTGAACAAGCCAGAAGTGAGCATTTATAGCTGAAGTTGCATTCTTTTCCAGCGCGCTCCTACTGTCGACAAGAGTCCACCCAACTCTTTTAATCTTCTCATCTGTGATCTTCTGAGAAGAAATACCAAATCAGCCAGCGAATGAGGAAGTGTTGTGGGACAAGAACACGCTGAGAAGACGCCCTGGTTGTTCGACTCAAAGGGTTGCCTGCTTCAGGTGGTCAGGAATGAAACCCCCTCTGGCCCCATTTTTACCTCTCTGTAGAAGAGAAAAGAAGTGGGAGGGGCGGGAGGAGGAGGTCACAGGTGATCTTATGGATTATCAGTTTGATGCCTGGGGAGAATGAGTGAGACAGAAAGGGGGGTGGTGGGGGTGTATTTGTTAGGGTAAAAGGTAAAGGTGTGGAAAAAAAAAGAGTGATGTGTTCATTTCCTTTTTGCTCTGCTTGGTGGCTCCAGGCGCTGGATTTTCAAAGGCCTCACCTTCTCGCGCACTGCCTCGTCGCTGAAAAGTGTGTGAAAACTCCACCCACATGGGTGGATGTGAGAGCGAAGAAAGCAGCGTTAAAGCTCAGCTATAAGGTTACCTGTGTTACCTGTGACTGAGTAAAGTAAACAGGGACACTTTGTGGTTTACCTCAAGGATGCCTGTAAAAACTGCACATAAAAATTAACTAAGATTTCTAGTTCCCTTTTTTCCCCTTTGAGTTCAAGGTGTTTTTCGCCCTGCAATTGTTATAAATATTTATGAAAATCTTCCCACCATGTGATGTGGGTATTAATGCAAGTCAAAGCTTTATTTAATTCACCAGTTTGTTTTTTTTTTTTGAACGTGACTATGAAGTGAAGGTCAGCCAGTGACCATAATTATGACCCAGTTGTAGAAAATCATTGTAATTTTAAGGAACTACGTGCACTGCCTAATCTCTACAAAATAACCCCACCCACCCCCCCACCCCCCCGATTCCTCAAAATTTAAAGCAGGAGCTATTATGAAATATCCCACAAACCAGCATGGGTGACTAACCTCATGACAATTGGTTCATTTTCCAACTCCTATAATTATTTCGTCTGCCTTTCCCCATTTATTTTAGCACCCTCGCTCCCCCGATTGTCCTTTTCCTCGCTGTATTGTTTCCATTCCTGTGCGCTGCGAGTACACAGAGCACCCGAGTGTTTATAGCCATGTCTGTAAGCAGTCGACAGGAGCTGGAAGGCTGCTCACAACCACACTAATTAGAACAAGACTGTTTGACTTACTGCGTAACCCTGTTATTACTCAGCCTGCGTGCTGCAGGACACAAGGTTGGCCTTAATAATTCTGAACCCCAGACGTTCCAGCAGTCAAAGTCAGACCAGCACGGTGGCTTCACGGACACACGGATGAAGAACGGACACGTTCAACACACAGATGGAGCGTATCCATTATTAATAACCCTCCGTGGACTCCATTGTCTCATCAATAATTCACTTTTAGTGATCAGGAGCTGAACAGCCTGCTGTTTTAATCATCTGACAAGTAAAGACACATTTAAAACGCACTGTCTCTCTATTAATGTAATCGGCTGGAGTGTAAGCCGAGCGTCCTGGGACGTGATCTGATGGAAGCTTCAGTCCATTATGACCATCCCCCCTGATTTTAACAAATCTTTTCTGCACAATCAGTGATAAGGATATAAAGATTTTGTTACCTGTTAACTCCTGTTAAACCCAGCTGAAGCCTTGTTGGATGCTGCCATGGCTTTCAAACTTTTTCACAAGTTTGATCGTTTCACATCATCCAGGCAGAACCGGAAGCTAAAATGTTGCCTTTTCTGCTGGCATGAAGATTGCACAGCTTTGAGGACCAGCTTTGAGGAGGTGCTGAGAAAGTATAATAATATGTACACACATTGTGTCGGGTGTAAAAAGATAAAATGGGTAACATTTGTGGAAAGAGGTACAACAAACGTGCACAGAGGAGAGCATCTGTTGCAAACAATGGTGATATGTTCACAAGAAATTTGTGAGGGGTGCTGCCGAGGGTGCATGAGGTCTTCCCGGGTCGGAATTGACTTTGTTGTTCCTCCTACCTAGGGAAAACAAGCTATTTTTTTTTTTCTTCTTCGAATGGATCAGCTTTATCTCAGAGCGTCCACAAAGTGACAAAGCATCTGTGTGTCAGCACCCGTTTCAGGCTGGTGTTAATTTGACTTTTGGGATCTATAAAACTCAACGGCTGCTTGTCCGTTCAAATCGTGTTTTCTGCTTCTGAAGGAGTTCGAGCTCCATGTTCCAGTCTCGGCCTGCGAGAGATGTCTCGGGTTGTCTTTATCGTATTCCTCTGAAGGTGTTCAGAAGTTCAGCTGAACCGAAATGGATCTGAAATAACTCTGTCCCGGTTTAAGTCAGATAAAATCTGTTTGGATTCTCTGTGAAAATGAACTGAAGCATTCAGAACCAAGGCGTAAGAAGCATTTGTTCTTCCCGTTAGGTAGCAGAGGAACAAATGGAATAACTGTGGTAACTCTATCCTTGAAAAGAAAATAAACCCCACTGATGGAGAAGGCAAATGATGCGGTGAGGGGGAATGACAGAAACTGAATTACAACAGGAGCGAAGAGGTGGAGGATGGAAAGCTTTCTATTATGTGTCGAAATCACTTTACCCATCAATCTGTTTTTGGAAAGGGTTTGAAACCAGTGTTGATCGGCGAAAAAACAGAACATCTAAGCTTTTATCATGGCCTAAACAGGGGTCTTTGAATTGGAATTCAACCATCTGATTACCAGATGTATCCCTGTTCCTTACTCTGTCTGAATAATATTGATTCTACAGATGTAAGAGCTCCATTTACATTTTAGGAATGAATTAATTCATTGAGTTCATTTGTTTTTCCAGGTTTGTCTTGATTTTTGATAATCAAAAAGGACTTTCAAGTAGTTTTTGGGGAAGTTGTTGCAAAGGCGTCAAATTGGAATGCATTGATTAGCAGTGAAAAAGTGGAGGGAGGGGCAATTTTTAACATTGAATTCATGCAATTTCCTGTCAGTATTTTGACAATGTGGTATTCCATGTCCTCAGGTTCACCCAAAAAAATTAATCACCGGACGCTGAGTCGTCAGATGGAGAAGTAAAGTGTCCATATGTTAAAGAAGAAAAAGCGTCTCTGTGCTCTTTGTGAGCGTCACAGTTCACATTGAGGCAGCAGCTCCAGACAGCTGCTGCTACACTTTGTGATGTAGCATTGAAACGTGAGCCATGCTATTGATCGCACTTCTATTAGCAAGCAGCCTGATGGCTCATTGTTCATTTCATGACCCTCTCCTAAAAGATGGGGGTGTGATGTAACTCCATGGTTGTGTTTCAGGACCTGTAACCCACTGGTTTCACCTGTGGGACGGGTGATTTATCTTTAAAAACTGAACAAACTCTTTTGCAAATGTACTTTGTTCACCTCAATAGAACAAACAAACCAGGCGAAGCAGGATTTATTGTCCCATTCTTGATTGATGATCTGCCTCGTATTCAGCATTATTTAACTGGTCTGTCAGTCTCGCCTGAAGACACGGATGTTCTGCTGAATTTGGCCTAATCCTATCCCGGGAAGAGGAAAAGGGGAAAGGGAGAAAACTGAAACATTGGTGTGTGTGTGTGTGTGTGTGTGTGTGTGTCTAATATCTGATCGGCATTTTGCAAAAGCACCTCTTAAGTAAAGAAAACAGTGGAGCTGAAGAGAAACAGCTGTGTGCGCTGAAGCCTGGCATCCAGAGGAAGAAAACACTGGCCGTTAATAATAAGAACAATAAGCCCGCTGAGTTTCTAATAAAAGGACCCTGATGAGATAATTCAGTCAAGTGAGGGGCCCCTGTCTCCTCCACATCAGCTCCGACGCCACCCTGGAAGAGAACAGCGAAGTGTTGGGAAGTGAAAGCCTCTAGTGCCACTCGTTATTTTCTCTCAGATGGAGAAATGTGGCAGGAAGGAGCAGCCTCCCTCCATGGTGCCATATGTGGGTGTGGACCCCGCCATGTTCATCTTGGTCCCGCGCCGGTTTATTTGCATGTCCGCGGTTTGTGCGCACGAGGCGTCCTCGTCTGGATGCGGAACGGCAGGGGATTCCCAAAACCACCCAGTCCTCTCCTTCCTTTTTCGTGACGTTCTTCGTCCTCCGCCGCTCCCTCCCCCAGTCTCTTTTTCAGCCATCTGGCTTTAGGGATGAGCCCTTTGACAGAATTTCTTGGACACTTCAGTATTAATGGATTTTATAGCATTACAGGGAATCATTATATTCTCCCCACACAGTTGCAATTACAGTATCACTCGTTTCAGTGCAGAAGAAATATTTTGACATTCAGCTGTGTTTGATTTGACATTTATGCCTGTTTGTATGTTTTTCATGCAGGAGCGTTCACCGTAGCACAAGCCGCATGTGGTCATGCTCGGATGCACATCTTCACTGATTTATGGAACCTCTGGAATGGGAATAAATCAGAGAGAATATCACCACTGCGATAATGATACAGCATTGAAAAACAGCAGCAACGCTCTTATGAAAGTTGTCTGTGTTCTTTCCATGCCGCAGTCTACTTGAGACGTGCGTTTAAAAATCCACTTCATTAAAAGGAGACCGCAGTTTACTGTTGTAGGTGATTTTTTTTGGATCATCTATCCATCCATCCATCCGTCCTCTGTCTTTAGGCTATGCTGCATTGTTGTGAAGACAGTGCTGGGAGTTGGCTGTGAGTGGAGTAAAAACACCATTTACCCCAAACACAGGCTGTAGTCTACATGCTGTAAAACCCACACACCAACACATGCATGCTCTCAGGTATCTGGTAAATGATGCAGTGTCCACTTTCCAGCTGGTTTGTAACAACTCAGAAGGCGGTGTGGGGGTGAAGGTGTTGCTTTGTTAACACTGTTGATGCTTCCTCAGGGCAAACACTCTATATATTGAGGGAAAAGACACAGTAGCACACTTTGCACTTTTTGGGGATATATTTCCAAAAGGAACATTGTTTTTGCTTGCTTCAGATCACTGCTGCATGCTACCAAAATGTACTGGTCTGTAAAACGTTAAATAGCTTTTGAACTGGAACGGATTGCATTTTGCTGTCATGTGAACTTTAAAGCCACACTGTTTTTAAAATATTCAAATAGACGTGAGGTCTTACAAAATAAAAAAACAACAACTGTGGTCCAGCCACCTCACTGCCATTTGCCCTGAGAAGGCAGATGATGAAGTAGGGTAAGCATTAAATAAATAAAGTTTTTGACAGATTGTCTTTTTGCATGAAGGTGTCTCCCATTCCTAGACTTGTTCCCTAATGACTGAACCAGTTAGCTTATATGTTTCTTAGTTCAAAAACAAAATGTCAGTGTTTTCCATAATAACCTGACCAGAATGTGTGATGTCAACATTTGCAGAGCTTAGACAGGAAACCTTTCCATCCTCCCCCTCTTTGCTCCTTCATCTCCTTTCCCCCCTCAGAGTATATGGTTCATGTGTTGCTGATTACCTCCAAGTCCAGGTCTAGACCCAGAGCTTCCACCTTTTCTGCTCATATGGTTTGAAGCAGTCGTCTCCCTTCTCTGGAAATCCCCCTCCCAGCTAGAAGCAACCCGGACCCTCGCGAGTGTGCGCAGGTACGTGTCGCGTGCGTTGGTCTGCGAACGCATCCGTGCCAGATTTGAACCGGATGCTGTGCGCGAACACAAGCACATACGAGGAGAGACACTCGTGTTATGTGCACGCACACGTCTTATCCTGCCTTCATTCCCCTGGGGTGTCTTTGATTGACAGTGCCCGCTCCAGCAAGGGATTATGATGGAAAGGTGAGGGGGGGGGGGTTGAGGTCCTCCGGAGGGGTGAAGGGTTTTGAGGCTGGAGCAACAGAGAGTGAGAAAGAGGGCTGGGGGATTAGGCCCAGTGAGCTTCATTAACCTGAATGTTTACACAAGCTGATCTCTCGCAATGAGACCCTTTTCCTTCCCACAAGTGTCCCCTTCAAGAATCTGCGGCCCCTCCCTGCTTCCCCTGAAACCCAGTCAGCATGATACCAGCCAGGATTATTGACAATATTGAAATAGTGTAAAAGCTACTTGCAAGATTCCAGTACTCATCAATAATCTCTCTTTTTTTTCGTTTTACAATCAGGAAAAAAAGGGATAGTGTCTCCAAAACATGCAGAAATGAATGGTTATGGCCCCCACCAGGCTGTTTCCTTTTCCAAAACCAAGGTAACGACTGTTTAACTGCTATCAAATTCAGTGGAAACAAATAACTAAATCCAAACTCTTAAAGTGGTTGTGCTAAAATTGTTACACACCATTAAAAACATGTTCATGTATATTGGATTTCTGGCCATAAATCAATAAACTTTTACAGACTGGACCTTTAAATTAGCTTCATCCAACTGAGCACTGAGGCCCTCTGCTCAAAAACTCCCCCCCCAAGTCCAAACGCTCAGGGGGAACTTTCGTTCATCTATTTAACATTTACACTTGTTGCTATGTCGTGTGTTCTTTGTATTCTTAACCCGTTCTGCCCGATTTCATTGTTGCCCTGCGAATAAACCCTGACTTGATCTAATCTGATCCAGAGAAGAAACCAGGGGTAATTCCATAACGCTTTACTACATAATGTGGGGCAGAAGCACAAAGGGGGGTAAAAAGCCAGTAAATTACTGCCAATCAAAAGGCACGCTTCAAACATGCCAACCTTCGCTTTTGTTGCTGGTCTCCAAGGACCCATTGAGCAGTCTGGAGTTGTGCCTGAGCCCTAAGAACAACACCAGGGGCTATTTGCTTCTTAGATTAAGGAGGTTGAGCGAGATAGCCGGTTGAATGGGGCGGCGGTAGGAGGATGGGCCCCGGAGATCACCCCCCCTCCAAAAAAAAAAAAAAAACAGTTAGCAGGGAAAAAAAAAAGAGGACTGCCTGCATAGCATCTTCGGGACGGGCTGTTTTCTCTCGGCGCTGAGGTGGAAAAGTAAATTAGCGTTCGCTCTGTGCTTGGCTCCGGCTCCGACGCTGAGAACGGTGTGTCAACAGCTACGGGACCGTTGGCTTCAAAGGCCTGTAACCGAAGGGACACGGCTCGCGCTAAAGTAAACAGAGGGCCGCTTAAAGCTCTCACTTAGATCGACAGGCCGCGGCACGGCTTTCAGAGCTGCCATCGGATCAAACCGTCGACTGGAAGCGATTCTGCGCGGAGCCCTCCTTTTGGCTGCGGCTGACATGTGGGTCTAATTTTTCACCTTGAGAGGCTGCGAGCGCCGCGGAGGGCGAGCCGCGGGCCCACGCCCGCCTGACAAGACGCCGTTTCTACAGAGACAGAAAGGGAGAGAAATGTCAAGACTGAAAGAGAGAGAGAGAGAGAGAGAGAGAGAGAGAGAGAGAGAGAGTTGGAAAAAGGCAGCCAAATCATGACTGCTACACAATCTCAGACAGGAAAGGGAATGTTGGGGGGAGGTCGGAGGGGGGGAATGGTGTGTAGTGAGGAAAAGAGAGGAGTTTTTTTTTTTTTTTTTTTCCAGGAGACATCTGGCTTTGGTTAAGCGGGGTGGTGTGGAAAGGCCAGCCTTCGCCGTTTGTTTTGACTGGGCTGATGGGGGGAGCAGATTTGTCGTTCTGTTGTTTTGTTTTGATAGCGAGCGGATTATTAATTAGCGGGAGCCAGGCGCCGACACAGTTGCGGAGTGGCCCCGCTTTCCTCAGGTGCAGCGCGGCGACGGCGGCGACGGACCCAAAGGGCACCGCGTGCGCGGGCCGCGGTGCCGACGTGCGCCTCTTTGATGTAAAGACACGTGTTAGAAAAGCGTTTTTCCAGTCGTTTAAAAGACTCGTGGGGGGATACAACGGTGGGATGTTGACGCTAACAAAGAGCAGAAACCGAGAAGGATCGCGCCGTAGAAGAACAGAACATCTGTCGTCATGGAGAGCAGCGGAGAATATTTGCGGTTTTCGCTCAACTTTGAAAATGGCTCTTGCTCCAAACTCCAAATGAGAGCAAACCAGTTCAAGTGCCCATGCGGCAAAAAAAAAAAAAAAAAATGGTCCCGGGCAGATATATGGAGTGTGAGAGGATCCTCGTGGCGCAGCATCCTGCACCGCTATGAAATGAATAAACCATCAAGTGCAGAGACGCGGGCCAAGCCAAACTCAGCACACAGGCAGAGCTGCAGAGAGCTGCAGAGAGCTGCAGAGAGCTGCAGCGACAGGACGCCTCCAAGCTGCTGCTGCTGCTGCTGCTGCTGGATCCACGCTCTCAGCACAGACCCATGTTCCCAAAGTCAATTGCCCATCAAAAAAAACAGATAGTGGCTTAAAGTCCTCCTCCGCTGTTTGATTTACAATTACTCTTGTGAGAAGAGATGCACCCGGGGTAATTCTGGGGGCCGTAGGGGCAGAGGAATGCGGGGGCATGCTGGTGAGGCCGATGGGATTTATTAAGAGCTTCAGAGGTGAAACTGGAGTCCCGCAGTGAGGCTGCTTGTTCTCCGAGGGCTCCGCGCCCGTGATGATGATTGGACCTGATGGTTGTTTGGTGGTGGCTGCTTCTGGATCGAGGGCAGCTGATGAAATTACAGATGGTTTTGAACCTTAAGCTGGGCAAATTTCAAACTGAAGGCGTGTGAAGCGCTGAAGAATGCACGAGGCTGGCATTTATTAGCCTATGCCGCGACCAGGTAAGACGCGCTGGTTCGACGCCGCGCGAACCCAAGCCTGGACTTGCGCTCATCAACGTCTCATTCAGACGACGAAGGCATCTTTAATGCGCCGAGACATTTGAGGAATAACAGTTTCTTCAAGGCTTTTTTCCTTTTTGCCAGGCAGGCCAAATACACCGCAGACTTGTCAGGATGGAGAGGAGAAGAAAAGGCTTTGAGACTGTGTTCCAGCTGAATTCAGCCTTGAGAAACAAAGAAGGCCTTTCTCTGCTACAGGCCAGAGCTCATAACTTCACGTGTTTAAATCAAGTGTCGTAGTATTTTTGACAAAAAATGTTTAAGGACTGGCTTAAAATCATCAACCCATTTGCTTTCTTATATTGGTTTCTAGTGTAATTTCAGTATTTTTAAACAGTCTACCATTAGATTATGTTTTTATATTTAAGATGCTTAAGAGAGTTCTGTACGGACATTCTACATTCTATCACTTCAGGGTTGAAATGTTTGACACTTGTTATCAATGCTGCGTTTAATTGGATTAGTGCTCTTTAAACCAGAGCTTGGTAGGTCTGAGGATCAGTGCAACATTATCCTCCAGACTGGAAACCAGCTGGGGAGTGGGAAACAGGAGCGACTCAGGGATGTTCTCTCCGCTTACCAAACAGAAACCCAAGATGGTTTCTTGTGAGGGTGAAGAGAAAGGTACTAAAGAAAGTGACAATATCCTGCAACCTCCCCGGTGTCCTGAGGGCCTGCCGCTGGGTTCAGAGGCGTGTGGGGGGCCACATTTTGCGTGTGTGTGTGTGTATATGTGTAAGTGTGTGTGTCTGTGTGTTGTGTATGTGTGGTGTGTGTGTACGTGTAGGTGTGTGTGTCCGTGTGTGGGTGTGTGTGTGTGTGTGTGTGCGTGAGGGAGAGAGAGTGAGAAAAAGAGAGAGTGTTTGAATAGGGGGGAGATTTCTTGGTCTTAAAAAAATACCATATTTTGTCAAACATAACAGTACACTACAGGTCAATATTAGTTCTTGCTCTTTTTAATCCAAATTCAAAGTTTAGTGTTCCCTGGCATTTCCTCATCGCTCTGAAAAAATGTAAAAATGTATGCAGTAGTTCTAAATACTACTACTACTACTATAATAATAATAATAATAATAATAATAATAATAATAATAATAATAATAATAATATAATTCAAACTTATTCTGGAATAGCTATCTTCAACAATTTGAAGAGGGGAATTTCAGCAAGGGTTTAACTGAATGTTTAATCTGAAAGTGCACAGCACCAGCAACAATGTCTGGATCCAGTTTCCAAGTCAGAATTGAACAAAACCTAAACAGACACAAGAGCCAGCGTCTGGCTCTGACACAACCCTGACAAACTTCCACAGAGAAAACGCATGTCCAAAACAATCAGTAATCAATAATAACTGATAGTGTCGTGTTCCATCATGAGGACCGAAGAAACAAAGAGAAACCAACAAGCAACAAGTGTAAATGTTGAATAGATGAAGGACAATTCCCCCAGAGCATTTGGGTTTTGAGCTCTGAGGAATAACATGTTTACAGTGATGATGTAGGTACTTGTGGGTAAAGAGGTATTTTCTACATGCTGTAAGAATGCACAAAGATAAACTTTTTCACGCTTTGTCATTAATTTGCTGTCAGCTGACATTTTCTCTCTGTTTTTGCCTGTTCCTGGAGGATCTGCCTTACTCAGATAATTAGTCAATCAGTGTTGCTGCCCCGATACAGCTGACAGCAGGTGAGACCTGTGGCTGCCTGTCATTATCTCATCAACCCGTCATCCTGAAGGAAGCACCACCCCGAGGGAAGCATTCGCCAATGGGCACACAGGTGAACCCTTAAATCAGCTTTAATTGGGCTGCCGAGCAACAAAGCCGGCCTGAGAGGTGTGGGAAAGTGAGCAGGTTGACACAGACGTTTATGGAAGCCGTGATGGTTGGCTGTGTGTTATCACCCTTTAACAGGTCTATAAATGTGATTAAAGAATGGTTTTGGTTTCCAATGACTCTTCAGAAAAAGCATCAGCTTGCATGGGATAAGGGACCTTTCAGTGACTGACCTGCTCAATGAGACACCAAATAACATACAAGCCAGTTGACCCAAAACAGCTCGTGTTGGTCCTACATTTAGAAGACTCGTTGAGCACAATTCTAGCTGTTGTTACAAATGTGGCTAACTCCACATTCCACCTCTTACAAACATACTCTGTTAAACAGCATCAACAGCTTCGCTCCTGCACATGCAGGCCATCTAATTCCAGCGGCGGCGGAGGCGGTTCCTTTGCTGACGGCTGCTACCTCCTGGTGAGTAACGTTACCTCCTGGCTATAATTTGCCTCTTGAGCCTGCCTGGGAGCAGCTTTCTCAGCCAAGTAAAAAAAAAAAAAAAAAAAATTGGTCATCACATTAATGTTCAGGTCAAAGGCTCCTGGCAAACCGCACTGTTGCTCCGAGTTTCTGTTCTGTGCAAGTCCAAACATAGCGGGGACATCCACGCAGCTAGAAGAGCGAGAGGTGAAGAGAAATCTTTTACAATCAGACCCCACGATACGTTAGAAAGGCAAATGGACACAGAAAGCGATGCCTTATTTTGACACAAGCGGCCTGACTTATCTCATGGAGATGGCTAAGCGTGAAGACAACTCATGCAAACGTCCACCTATGAAATATTTACATTTTGATAAAAAGACGCTTAATGTGTAATAATTATATTATGACATCCCTTTCAAACATCTGCCCCCCCCCGTCATCAACCATTTGCATTGATTGCATTACAGGTTAGTTGTCTTTTAGGTGACGTATATTTCTGTTTTATAGATCGGAAACCAAAAACCTGTATAGGCTAACCTTTAGCTTTCACACACACAATTGACTGGGATAATAGTCTGCTGGGCTCTGGCCGTTAATAATTCTCTCAACTCAACACTTTAGATTTATTGACAGCTTTTAAAAATATTTACTGCCGCACTTCCTGTCTAAGTGGGCACCTAGCCTATAATCTCCCTATTCCTTTATTAGATCATTTGTCAAAGCCTCCACCTTCTCTTTTATCACTATCCCCTCCTTTCACTTTTTGGAAGGAGGAATGTGTGTGTGTGTGTGCGTGTGTGTGTGTGTGTGCGTGTGTGTGTGTGTGTAGGTGTGTGTGTGTGTGTGTGTGTGTGTGTGTGTGTGTGTGTGCTCCTGCACATGTGAGGTCCCAACACAGGGATTTGGGGATTTATGAGGTCTGACTGGTCTGGGCCCCAGAACTTTTACTCACACTGCATTTACTATTTTTATTAAGTGTCTTCTGATGATTTTTCAAAAGTTTATTGACGGTTTAACATTAGTTGAGAAAATCTGGAGAAGGTATTGTGTTTTCTACAAGGAAGTTTTGGCGCCCCCTTGTGAACAAATGACTTTAACAAACTGAACTTAACTAAGCCAATCGACTCAAACTAAAAGCTTCAAATTAAGTTCAGCACAACCTAACTTTGTTAAGATTAACTAACTCCCCATAAACCTGATGTGTGTGTATGAGACTGTGCCCTCAGAATCTGGAATTGCTGGGAAGAATTTCACTCCTCATTATCCAGATTTTACATCTAGCAGCGCAGACTAGCATCAGTTATTACCATCCATACAATATGTGACATTTTGTAACAAGTGTTATAGTAAGTATCACTTTGAATTAAACTCACAATTTGACTTTGAACGCTGGTATCAAGAGCGATTTTTGCAATTTTCAGGCCTGTGTCCCCCTCATCCCTCTTTCAGTCCGGAGACCATACAAGAGAGAGCTGCACTGAATAAGAGCTGCCACAAATGCAAAATGCTGCTTAGAGATGAAGTCCCTCCATGCCTCCTTCCTTCTCCTTCACAAACAGAATTTACTAGCCTTCACTGTTAAGACAAGCCCGAGTTCACAGAAGGAATGCTGCTAAACATTTATGCAAGGCCAAACGTTAAGAAGTCTTATTAAAAGCACATGTTCCTCCAAGGACCTTTCAGAGAATGGAACTGAATAAAAATGCTGACCGAAGGAACAAATATTGGAGAAATTCATTCTTCAAGCAGACGCCTGGACAAGATCGGCATAGCTTACATTTTCAAAGACATTAGCACTCTGACGTAATGCCATGAAGCAAATGAGTGTCGGAGGACGTAAAGACTTGTGTTTTTATTGTTAAAATGGCTGACAATTGCATTCTATGACTATGATAGACGGCCTGCATGGCTCAAGTCTTGTCCAGTCACGTTAAAGGGGAATAAACACAGCGGAAAACTTGTTACCTAAAAGGCGGTGGGACATCTGAAACCTGACTCTCGACATACATCTCCTCTCAAAACAAAATTATGAACAATTCTGTGGTGTCCCTGAAATGTATGTTGTTTGCTAAATGTAGCTGTGGCATGGACTTTTATCTGCTAAACTTAAACATCTTTACGCCATAAATGAGCTATTTTTGTCCAGACTGCAGGAGAAAGTCTTTCAGTGGGATGGGACTTGCTAGTTATTAAGCAAATTAGAATTATATGAGTGTGTTCCCATATGCCAATATTCTCAAGAATATGTCAAAATACAGTATATAACATCTGCAATTCAATGTTTAGATTGTAGCACAGCAGTGAAGCTTTGAGTAATGTGACTTTTGGCACACAAATGAATTCATGCACTCAAGTTAGAATGTGAAAAGAATTATCCTGAACGCAGCAGAGCTCATTATTGCTGCAGAAGACCGGTATTGGTGAAGCAGCGGCTGGCATGCAGGCCGAGCACTTGGGCTACCGTTGTTGCCAGTCCTCGGCTGCTAAGTACGCTTCAGTCTTCGCCCTACACCCACAGAGTCCACGAGGCAGCCACAGGTATGTCCCCGTCACCCTCGGCCACGCTGCTCACAGCCAGGAGTCTGTCAGAACCCTTCGGGCATCCCGTCAGGCTAACGAGATGTGACTGAGGCAACTCTGCCAGCGCAAAAGCAGTTGTTCCATTCATACAGCCTCCACTGGTGTGTGTGTGTGTGTGTGTGTGTGTGTGTGCATAAGAGAGAGTGTGTGTGAGTGATATACATCTCGCTGCATTTCGTCCACATGGGGACTGCTGAACGAGAGCCGTGTACAGTCTGTGCAGCGGTTTGAGCCTGTGGGTGTTCCGAACCGGGTTCACCACAGTGGAAAAGATAATCACGACCTGTCTGATGGTGAAAGTGCGCCCAGGTGGAACGTGCACGTGGATGCGAGCGTGCGCGCGCTGGCACCACCGTGCTGCATGCGTGTGTGTGAGCGCTTGCGTGTCTCGCCCAGCGCTTCGTGGAGTGTGTGGTAAATAAAACGCGGGACTGAAACTGTCCCCTTGCTGGGTGGGTCTGCAATCATCTGTTGGAGAAATCAAGAAAGCACTGGGCATGTTTTTCTTCCACAGTAATACCCTGCAATCTGAGCGATGCGGACCAAACCCGATTTCCAGGCTGTTGACTCATCTTTAGCACGTCCAAATCTAATTGAAATCACCTAAAATAATAAATCCTCAATCCCATAGATTTGGAACTGTACCCTGATCAGTAAATGAAATGACAATCAAAGCCCCAACTCCAATTTAATTCTGTTTTTATGCCAGAATATAGGGGATATTTTACTGTGCAAACTATCACAAATCTGCGCAGGCATGTGGCACAAGAGCTAGCGGCTTAATCACACTCCCTTCTCAAACCGAGCGGATAAAAAAAAAAAAAAAAAAAAAAAAAATTAGCTCGGGGAAATGTTTCCAACTGACATAATTTTTGCGATGTGAGATTCAACATAAACAGAAAAAGGAATGAGAAAATGATTGTGGTGGACTGGGGCGTGCGGTAACCCGTCGCAGCCCTCGCGTTGCATGTGGCGCGCTTTTTCCAGCGTTTTGGATTTCTCGTTTCATGTCAGAAACATAAAGCTAACATATGGCGCGCTGCTGCCACGAACGGCGCTGAACCGGAACATCGCAGATAAAACACGTTAAGGCGAACGGAGCAGGGGCTTTATTGGGGACGCCGGTGAATTTTACAGCGGAATTCTGAATGCGGGACAACGACCGGCCTGCGGTTTCATCCAAAGTTGCAGGAAATGATGTTTTATATATCAACTCAAAATGCATATATGTTATCATCCTCAGTTTTACTGAGGGTCTGAGGTTGTGTATGCTTATATGTATTCCATGTGAATTAGCATATCAATTACATGTCTGAGGGCGGGCACGGTGGGGCAGTGGTTAGCAATCTTGCCTCACAGCGAGAAGGTTCTTCCCACAGTCCAAAGACGTGCATTAATCTGACTGGCTAGATTTAGTTTGCCTTAGACGTGAGTGTGTCTGAGCTGCAGACCTGTCCAGGGTGTACCCCGCCTGTGGAGGATACTGGCATAGGCTCCAGTCTGGCCTTCAAGCTATTAAATACTTTATTTTCATTTCACTGGAGAAAGAAATGCCCAAGGTAATCAGCAGTAGGAAGATGTAAGTACAGGATGCTGCCTGTGTAGCGGCGATGGCGCCCAACGAATGGAACAAATCGATAGATCAGCCTCTTGCCAAACTGAGTGGGTGAGTTTGTGTAGCCAGCCTTCCACTAGGGGGCACTGTTGTTCTTGCTTTTGTATTTTTAAGAGTAATTCTTAAAAAATTGGGTATTTGCAGATTTATAGTGTATGACATCAGCTATGGCACTGCCTCTGATTGGCCAGTAGCTTTGTGAGGTTCCCGATGGGCCTGAATGGCTGCTTTGATCAGAGAAGACCGTTGAATGGTTAGTTTTGGCTTCGCCGATGCCGCACTGGGTGTTTCAGAAGTAGATGTTTGGGGTAAAAGGTCATCACATTCCTTGGAACATGGCTACCCTAACGCTAATGAAATTAGTGACGGATTTGGGGTAGATTTGAGGTAAAATCTGAAAGGAAAAAAAAAAAAATCTGCCTCTCAGTTAAGAGTAAATATCCCTCTCTGTTTCAAATAATTTCCTTCCAGCTCTGTCCAGAGAGATTTTGGGGATTTTTTTTTTTTTCATTTAGAGGGTTTTAGCGCGGTTGGCTAGAGGGCTAAGGGTCCAACTCTATCAACTAGAGCCAATGTAAACACAGCAATTCCATTCCAATTAGAAACGCTAAATGCATTGGACTCGGTGCACCACCAGGTCTGCTCTGTGCAATTAATGAAGCCTTGGTCTTTACTGGCTGCCCTGGGTGGCTGGGATGGTTAACATGTATACGATTTCAGTTCAAGGCCGGGCAGGAGCATCCTGATTGGGCAGGTTGGACTCATCATGGAAGTATAAACATGAGGTTGGTTGTGGGGTTTTCTTTGGGTCAACCGTGGTGAGCAGCAGCGCAGCGGGAGGATAAGTATGGTAGGCAATCCCAGAGGAAGACTTGATGAAGAGGAGGCTCCTTCTCGGCTAAACAGGCTCCTCAGATTCATCCGCCAAACTAAAGGGGACAGAGATCAAACCAGTACACGTCTGCAGACTGACATATTCTCTTATACTTTGGCAGTCATTTTCTCTCTGTGTGGAAATTAAGTTTAAATTAAGGGTGGGAAGAGCCAGAGGCCACATAATACAATATTACATACATATCTTCCAGCTCACATAGAATCTGGCTCACTTTACTCTATTATCTACTGTACAAGAATTGACACACATGCCAACAGACATAAGAACTTAAATAATCGTGTTAAGATTTAACTATTACTTAATTGTATTGTTGATGCAAAGTGACCCAAGTTCATGAATTCTTCTTCTTCTTCTTTACTCCATTCCTGTCTCTCACTTTCTCACTTTTGAAAACCTGCAAGATGGATGCCGACTGTTGTGGTGGTGATGGGGGGGGGGTGTCTGTTGGCCATTGTGCTCTGCATTTCTCAGGTATTGGTTTGCACCATCAGCCTGAGGCTCTCTGCTCTCAAAGATAGTTTGCTAACAGAGCTTTCACTCCATTGCCTCTAATGAAAATCCATACTAAACATTTAGCGCTGTGTGAGAAAGGAGGCAAATTCAATAAGACACTTAACACAATTTGTAAATTACAGGAAGACCTAATCGAACCACAGGCAAAAAATGGAGGAAAGTTGTTGTTTCTTTAATAGATGTGTGTGTTTTTCCTGCTATATTATAAGAATTGCACCAGCAGCTGATCCTTTGGGCAGCTTTCAGGGAGTCTGGAACCTGTTTTCTCTGTTAAAATGAGGTCCAGGCTTTATTCTATAATGAGTATCAGTCATACAGGCAGAGATGTCTCTTCCGAGGTATTCCCCAAACTAATGGTCGGTCTTGAACAGCACCATCGATAGTAAACTAATCTGCAGCCTGCAAGGCACAGGAAACAGATCTCATTAGCACTCACTGAACTATCTTCCAAGGAAACTTATGTCTTTAGAACACTCTGACGGGCTTGAAAGCAAGGCTAATGTCACTTACTAGTTTTGCCCTTAATGGCTAACTTTAAAATGGCTAATAAATGGATGTGCAGTAAAATAGTGACGTCTTGACTTCGATTTTTTTTAAGTGTTTGTGTTTTTAAAATAGCAACATTTTTGGTAAAGCTTTCTTTCCAAGGTAATTACTTAAATCTTATTATTATTTTTTCACAAAATTATTATATAGTTTCTATCCGTTAAAATAGTATTTTTTTTCAAATTTAAAATTCCTTTGTCCCCCTTGTCATTAGATGGGTAGAACTTATTCTTGGAACGATGTCTCCACTCTGTGGATGAAATGACCAAACGCAGTACTACACCATGTGGCCACTGGGGGCAGCACCAAAAACAAAGCAGCCTTCCGCTGCGTTTTTCTTTGTTTATTTACAAACCGGGCACTTCCTGTCTCCTAGTCACTTTATCCGCAACGAGCTAAAGGTCTAAAAACAGCTTTCCAACATGGGTTGTGATGGAGGAACGATTCCCAAAAGACACGAGTTGGTTAAAGGCCCGAAAAAAGTGGAGAAGGTATATTTTACTTGTCTTTTCCTCCCTTTTTCAGTTCGCTGTCAGGTAGCTGGTTAGCTGTTAGCCAGATAGCTTTCGAAACAGGAACACAACATGTAGTTATTACTTGCTGTAAGGCGTTTAAAATAATGTTATATCTTTAATGATGTGTTATTCGTAAAGATGTATAACGTACAGTCGTAATTTTGGTTTATGAGTTAATGTTATGTCGGAACGGTTAAAGAATGGATCAGCAAACGTTAGCATGTTGATGCATGTTGATTTTATAACTTCTTAATTCGAAGGCCACAGTACTGTAATAATATGATTACCTCATATTCATATGCTTCTTTTCAGGTTGATAAAAATGCAGAGATGATTGCCAAATGGAAATATTGCGCCTTAAGCCAAGAGAAACTCAAACGCCCGATTGTAGCCTGCGAAATGGGAAGGTGAGAGTTGCTTCTCTTTTTATACTAATTTAATAAACGAAACATTCATTATTTTGAGAATTGGTTTTCCTTGGAGTGTATCTGTTTAATATGTCGGATTAACTCTCAAGGCAACACATGTGTTCCTCGTGTGGTTTGATCAGTGTTTCACGCTATGTCTCAGGCTCTTTAACAAGGACGCGATCATTGAGTACCTGTTGGATAAGACAGCCGAGAGACCCAATGCTGAGGCTGTTGCACACATCCGCGGAATCAAGGTCTGCTCATTGTGAGGACGATCGATGTGTTTGCATTTGCGTCATACATTTTTGGTTTTGAAGTGGTTATTATCGTTCTCTCTGCAGGACATAAAGGAGCTTATCTTGACTGACAACCCGGAGTGGGAGGGAGAGAGAAGAAATGTTAAAGGAGACAGATATGAGGACAACTGTGGCATGTTCATTTGCCCTGTTGCTGGGTTAGAGATGAATGGCAAGCACAGGTAAACAAAAACAATACACAACCATTATCACGGGGTCAATTAAAATTAAGTCTTTATCTATTTTAGTCCCAATAAGTCAGAATACAGTTCATTATAACTCAGTGAGGCTTGAGTGTGCAGGATATGAATTGAGTTCGGCGACTCTGATTTCACCATTCAAACACTCCACAAAAGAGAACAGAGAAGGTTAAACAGTTCACTCAATCACACCTGCCCCTTGTGTTTCTGTACCTTTGACAAACATTAAGTGGCCAGGCTAGATGTAGTATCACCTGTGTTAATTTCCAGCCCTCTTTCTATGACCATAATAATTAGATCATTATGAAATATTTTTGCACTTTTACATCTGCACATGTTTAAAAAACAAATAGTCCTTCTGCATTTCAGTGTTATATCACATTGAAATTCAATCCAATGAACTAAAAACGTCTAAATCACATATTTTCTGAAGTACAGATTATAAAAAATGTTTAATTGCTCTCAGTTATTGGATTTATATTGTGTAAATGGGTTGTAATGTGACAGTATTAATCTGATGTTTGACTCTTGACATAAAAGAATGTGATTTCACATACTAACGAGTAAAGATGCCAGAAAGAATGACATGCTTCTTGTAAAACTCTTTACATTACTCTTTTAAATTTTTACATTTTCAGGTTCTGTTACCTACAGACGTGCGGCTGTGTATTTTCTGAAAGGGCTCTAAAGGAGGTCAAGACGGAAATCTGCCACAAGGTGAGGATTCTTGTACCACAATGTATTTGCCCTGGTGAAGTTTTAGCCATTTCTCTTAACAACCAGGGAAGTTGAAGGACGTAAGATATGTTTACAGGATACAATTGAGGAACCATTTGTTATTGGAACTGGATTTATAGGACGTTGATAACATTTATTTTGTAAATCTTTAGCTCTAACTACCAATGCATATATTATTAATACTTCATAACAGCCTTTGATAGTTTATTTTCTTTAAAATGGGACCATTATATTATATTTGCATACTTGCTCATTTGTTTTTAGATGAACCTGAAAAAAGTTTGAATCCGTCAAACCATTGGCAAAAATCAGACTACATACTGGCTTAGCAGAAGTTATAGAACAAAGTGCAAAGCCAAGTGCCATCAAAACATTGCAACATTTTATTATTTATTAACTGTTACAGCTGCACATTTGCACATACTGGACACAATCTATTGAAAACACATTTTTTTGCATCAGACATTGTTGACTGGAATGTTAAAAAAAAGTCCTGAGTGGGTTGCTGATAAATTATCGAGAACCATGACCATCACTGAAGTTACGTTACACAAGAGACAACACAATTATCACATGAATAGCACTCACAGAAAATAGCAAACAAAAAATAAATATGCCTTGAATCAATCTGCTTGTTATATAATGTAATACTTACACTCCTTATATTGTCAGAAAGGGTTAAGTTGACTGTATGACCTACACAGCTTTCTTTCTTTATAAAAAATATCTTTCCAGTTTTTATCAGACAAAAACATAAATATAGTGGTGTGCTGCCACACCAGGTGTATTATCTTCATGTTTTTTCTAGAATGTCCTGTCTCAAATATCAGACATTATAACTGGGCCCTGTTGAGTCATGGTGATTTCAAGCCATCCGATCTCATTTCAACATAGCTGCCGTTCCGGTTCCCCCAGGTGGCCAGCAGCCATGATGGCTCTATAGGAACGCTTGCTCTGTTTAACACCTTGTTCCTGTGCCACTGCTCCAGGCAGTCCAGTGCCTCCGGACTGGTACCACGCTCAAATTTATTGGCAAACATGCTGTTTTTGTTGATTATCCATGGGAGGTCTTCCATCCCGTAGATGCAGATATCTCGTACATAACGTCCTAAAAAGGAGAACAACAGTTTGCAGAAGCCAAGATGAGGAAGAAAAGCAAACGGAATTAATTCTGAATATTTGGCACAAGGCATTTCTTTAGTCCACATATGGTGCTCTAATTTGAGCTGAGGAGATTGCAGCAAAACACAAAGAACAGAATGAGCACACCTTTGCAGCCGTCATGTACATCGCCCTCTTGATCCTTCCACTTGATGGAGCGTATAGCTCCTTCCCATCCACCGTTTATGTGGTTGCCGGGCGCATCTTTAACCACAAAAATGCTTCAGCAATCAGATCATTAAAACAAACTGCGACACTGCTGCACATCTGTGTTGTTCTAGTTCACCTTGTATGTGGTTGAGGGTCACCCAATAGTGCTCATCTGGACTGAATGTGTCTTTCGACCACTCCAAGAGGTCGAGGGCTACCTGGTTATTCAGAACAAAGTCTACAAAATCCCTGGTCAGAGCGTAGTAAGCTGTTCCAAAATAAACCTCCAGGTTGTGCGGTGGCGGGTCTTTCTTTTGTCCCAACTTTTTCTGAGCCACATGAGACCCTGTGATTTCCTCATACTGAAACTCCGTCCGGTGCTTCATGGCAGCTGGCTGTTTAATTCCAGGTGTCATGTTTCGGTCCTTCCATTCTTTGCTCTGCAAGTACCGCACCAATTCCAGGTTGCTCTTGATGGGGAAATCCTGTCCACACAGATTTATTACCTTCTTCCACTTCACGTCAGACCCGACCAGGTCCCTCATGCAGTTCAGGTCTGCTTGCAGACGCGTGAACCCGGCGTACGTCACCATCTCGCTGCGGCTGGCGAGGAAGACATTTTCCAAGCAGTTGACCAGTATTTGTACAGTTCTCTGGTACTCCGGTGGAGCTTTAGTGTCCACGTGAACGCAATAGACGTTTTGAGGCATGTAAATGGCTCGTAGCAGGCGCACAAAAACCTCCAGCTCCTTGTGAACAGTCAGGATGAATGCTAAAGGGTATCTCTCCTCCTCAGGGGTCAGAGGACGGGTGATAAAGTGTAGATCACTGATCAAGGTGGAACACTGCAGGTTACTGCTAATGTAGCTCTCCACCTGTCACGAAATATAAGAATACCCATTTAGCAAAATGTTATTTTTATGTATTTTAAACCATAACAAAACCTGCAGTGTATTTCGTAATGTCCAGAAACCTCTGTGACTGCTGTGACAGCCCTCTGTTAAGTTAAGGTCTTCCGTTTACCTCCATGCTTTAACGGCCTAATAATGCGTATCCCACATACCTGGCAGTCACGGCGATGCCAGTCGAACCCCTCCGCCTTGCGCGGCAGAAATGCTCCACATTCACTGGAGAAGGGTCTGCACTCCTTCGGCTCCAGAGGCTTCAGCTCCGGGGACATTCGGGTCAAAAAGTATATGACTGAGCAGATAATTGTACTCATCCCAAGGCAAAACACGAAGCTGCATTTGGCCCTTTCAAGCTGGCACATAATAGTCCCGCTTCACCGTATCCACACAGGTTAATCTCCAGCAGGAAAAATATGCAGGTCGGTTAATTCTCAGTGTGGTCCAGACCCCCGGAGGCTAGAGAACAGGGTTAGAAATGTGGGTTAGCACCAGTGATAGACATTTTCAGCTCAAGATATGTGCCATACTAAATTGTGAAAGTGTGTTACCAGAGTACCAGATTAAAAATCCATCATATAAAATCCACAGCTTCTTGGATCGGACACAAACTTTAGTGTTCTCTGTTGAAGCGCGGCTGTGCTAAGTGAGCACGTGGTTCCAGGGTGGTAAACTTACCTTTGATTGCCCTGCAGTCTTATGACAGTGTGGAGATTACAAACATGCCTGCCACTTCCCTTATTATACTATCGCTCCTCCCTGCTGTCCACGCGTGTTGTGTTTCATCCGCTGCAGCGATGGAAGCCTTTCACTTTTATTTCACAGGTGATTTGTGAAGGTGCGGCAGCGATGGCCCGGAAACCTCTCAGTGTTCTCAGAGTGTTTGCATCTATTGCTGTTGTCTTTTCCCCCATAAGACTGCATCCGTGCCTGGTTGCCAGCAGTAACACACACCTGAAACACACACGCACACACACACATACACACACATGCACACTCACACACTCCCTAGGGGGTTCCAATCAAGCATTGCATCTTTCTGTTTTCGTCAGCTGCCTCTCTCTTATTTTCCCTCCTCCTTTTGTTTTTCTGATATAGACGGCATTTTACTCCGGTCTAGTCAGTCCGGTTAGACGTGCACGCATGTTGAAAGAGCCCCTGTCCTTTCAGCGTGTGTCTTCTTGTTTCCCCGGGCAGAAGGCAGAGGGGTTGTTGTCCTGACTCGGTGGCGTCCATCAGAGCGTCTGCCTCCCCAGCAGCAGCCACAGTTCTGTCGGCTGCTTGGTCAGCTCCTGAGATTATCCCTCTTGTGTTGAACAGTGCACGTGGCCGGTGTTCACACCCACTGAGCTTGCATTATGACAACACAATAGATCCCCTGCTGGTCACTCTCACTTGTGCTTTTACAGTATGTGCCTTTTCCCTTTTAGCAGTATCACAATGTACAGTCGACTAGTTTACGTGTTTGGAGAATTTTTAAGATGACCACGCTAAAAGAAATACAGAGTTATATGTTATCATAGTCGGTTTTATTGTGCATGAATTGGTTAAAGTCTGCTTTAGATATGACCGTTGGAGCCATGATCAGTAACTCGCAGCAGTCAAAATACATTTTCTGTTAATGACTTGAAAATATTTACTGAGTCTCATATCTAACATGGTGTGCTGTTTTGGTTAATACATAACATTTGACAGCAAAGTAGGTCCATACGGTTATCATTTCTCATTGTAAAACACACATTGTAAAACACTGTTTGCATAACTATTCTGCACAGCACAGTCTAAAGATCACCAGAGCCACTTCGTGTGGACACCTTCTCTGTCTGTCTGTCTGTCTGCCTGTCTGTGTGTCTGTCTGCCTGTCTGTCTGTTTGATTGATTGATTGACTGACTGACTGACTGACTAAATGAGTGGCCTGAATGGCTGAATTTGCCTGTCTCCATTTGCTTTGCTTTGCTGTGTTTTGTTGGCTTTTCCTTTGGGTGACCCAAATGTGTCCTGTATGCAAATTGATGTAATACGATGCACGAGGGAGGGGAGTGGGATTTGAATGTTGGTCTTTTATTTTGACCCTCACTGTTTGTCACTAACTCAAAAATATACTCATGTTTATATAAATGGGTTTATTTATAACCCAGACAGTTTTATTTAGTCTCTTTACTGAAGGTGGATGTCAAGATTCTAGATTTCCTTGGTATGGTTATTGTCAGAGAATCACAATTATTATACATTAATTGATTTCACAACACTATGAATGTGACATCTACACTCCATGTAGGTCTTAAAGTTTCATTTATGTCTATCATTTAATGCCAACATAAACAAAATATATAACAACAAAGTCAACAATTGTCATCTATGCCGTACAAAAATAAAAAAAGAACTCGTACAAAACCAATTGAGAATGGCACGCTGAGTTTTAATTTACTACCAATTCACTGATAAATTAGGAAAAAAAACACTGACATAAAGTGACTGGAAGTCATCCATTTAATGCATATTTACTGTTACTTTGATATACACAGTCGATTGGCAGATGTATAAAACGGAGCTTTGCTTTGTCTTATCAAGTCTTTCCTACAATCATAAGCGGCTCAGACTTTAAGAAGTGATGTTGCAGTTCATTGAGCTTAAATATTTGGTTTTCTGGCAATTGCTGGCTGTTGACTCTTGGCCAGATGTTCAGTCCAGCTCTGTACAACTGTTTGCTTCGCCTGGGTGTCTATACATGAAAGTCAAGGCAAAAGAAGCGGGGTACACATCCATCGTCCCTGAGAGTTCAGCCATTTTAAACGTTTCCAGCCAAGCTGCCAGTTCCTAGTTGGTGACTTGCTCCTAACTGACTCTTTTATTGTCGATGCAGTGTGGGGACCCGTTCAAAGAAGAGGATATGATTGTGATCAACGGCACCAAAGAGGAAGTGGAGAAGCTGAAGCAGAAGATGCTGGAGAGGCGTGAGAAAGCGAAATCAAAGGTGAGTTTGATGTTGCATCGCATGCCAGTGTTTGTGACGGCAATTTATTCACAGCTTGCTTATTTATCACAATAAAACACAACTCCTCTGTTTCAGAAATCAAAGAAGACCAAAGCCCCCGAAACGGCGCCAGCGTCAGAATCCAAAGGTTTGTGTGAAGCCTCGCTGGTGGCTGTCACGCTTTCCTACTACATGAATCTTTACCATTTGCATAAACAAAACCAGGCAGTGTTCGGCCACCAGAACATTTACTTCTGTCGGAGGACGTTTTGACTACGCTCTTCAGGAGTCAGCTGCAGCAGCAGGTGGCGCAAAACCTCCTGGGAAGAGCAGATGTAGCTTCCTGCTTTGTTACGATGTGTTAGAACCAGTCTGACGGCGAGGCAGTAACACCACGGCACAGCACCAGCCAGAAACATAAAGGGACCCTGTAGAGTAATGTTGACGATGTAACGTCTCATTAAATTTAAACTGCCTGAAACCTGGCAGGAGTTGAGGACAGACGCACACGAAGCTCTTCGGCAGCTCTCACTCTTTCTGTTAGGCTTGAAAAGCTCAGCTCGCGCACAAAGTAGTCCGCCTGCTTGTGTTGAAGCTCACTTGGCACCGCGGCTCAGTGGGATGACTTTTCACCACACGCCCACCGAGGAGGGGGTGCGACGCATCTCCATGAGTGAAAGATGGCTTCTTTTTTTTTTTTTTTCCCAGCTGTTGATTTGCGTTTTAAACAAATTTCCCTTCACATAAAGAACCAGATTTGTGTCTTTTATGTGCAGTCAGCTTGTTGTTAGTTTCATAAATGGTGGTGTTTCATTTAAGGCTGAATCTTCCTCTCTACTCTCTCACTTGTTTTCTAAAAGCAGATTCAGCAGTGAAGCAATCACAAGAAAATGGCGAAAGCAACCAGTCAGGTACCAACCTACGATTTGATTTAACTTTATTTGTGAGCTTTAATAAAAATAACCTCTTGTGACATCATATGTAAAGTGGTTGCAAATGAAAGCCTTGTTTTTAACTCAAATTTGAATACAGAACGGCCTGGATGTCTAGTTGGCCTTGTGTTAATAATAACATAATAATATTTTCTATTCCCTCTTTTCCTGTCCAGTTGAGGCAGGACCTTCGGGATCCTCTAAAGGCGCCGCGTCGTCCATGAAGCCCTCCACCAAGAGGTCCATCCAGGAAATGGACGGGAAGTCTGAAGCTTTCAAATCCTTGTTCACGACCCACAGTTCTGCTAAGCGCACCAAGGATCAGACTTCCAACTGGGTCACACACACCCCCTATCACTTCTAATTTCCTGTTACTCCGGGCAAACATCACTGCTGTCACATAATGACAGAATTTGGGACATTTGGGATGTTTATTATCATATATTGCCATAAATGAGTAACCTTCAGCATTGCTCCTTCAGTCCCTGGTAGCTCAGTGGTTTTGTGTTCTGAACATTTTTTTAATAGCTCCCCAGGCTGCTCTGATTCTTTGTTTTGTAACCTGATTCCTCCCTCATGTATTCAGCAGCAGAGTACTTTGGGAATTGATGCCACGGTGATATTTTATCTGTCTGCTGACACCTAGTGGGCGAACGGTCAAGAGCCAGTGGGAACTAAAAGCATGGTTCGGACATGTTATTTCTCTTCAATGTGCTGGGTATGTCTTTTCTAGAAGTTAATTAATCCAAAATATTTACTTTGCGTTACATGGAATTTAAAGAACGTATCTTTTAGGAATTTCAGGAGTTTGAGACTCTTTGCTGAGTGTTTTTCAGCCAAACACTCAGTTTAAGAGCAAACGTCTTTTTTTAAATTAAATTGAGTGTAAAACTGTTTTCAGTGTGACAGTTCAATTTATTGAAATTTATTCTCTCTGTCTTTTTTTGTAATTCGCTCTTTTACCAACATGGAAAAATTCACTTGGTAGGTGCACTAAAGTAATACTGTTTACATGCAGTATTTTTTTTTTGGACTAAACAACCGGATAAGTCTATTAACTACAACATATAAACACATTTATGTCTGTTCATGAGGTTACTTGATCTCTTTGACGTGAAATAAACGATATCAATTTATTAAATAAAATGTAATGTGTGTTTATAGCCACAGGGTGGCAGCAGAGGCATCCTTATATCTAGATTGCTCAGCTTTTAATAACTACAACTTTAATTCACCCAAAAACGTTGCTTTTAGTAATTTAAACAAGTTACATTTGTCGAATTAGTTTAGTATAACTTTAAGCTGATGGGCCTGATACGTAATATTTTTAGGAAATTCATTATTTCCTTCTATCCCTCCTGAAGGTGCATATATATATACTCCATGTAAGGTTTTAAGCAAGGTATTTTGTACACTTGATTTTTAAGAACAAATATAAATATGAGTAGTTTAATCTAAATCTCGATATTTTGTAGGAATAAAGAAAGGTCTTTATATGCAGATTAACGCTCCATATTTCATATATTCTGTCCTGAAAACACGAACATCTCACTGTCAGATTTTCACCATATAATATTTCATTTGGGGGGAAAAAGCGAGTCACATTTGATTGGATTGTTTTCCATGGCAGGTGCCTTGACTGGATGTCGGAAGGCTTATTTTCTTTGACCGGGATTTTGAGTTGCATTCTTCGGCGCACAGCCGAGAGGCTTTGATGTGTTCATTAGTTTAAGCTAAAGTATTTGGCAGATCAGATAACAAGAGTCATTTTAGACTTTAAAAAGCTCCAGTGGCTTTTGAAAGCAGATTCTTTCGGGTCAGCCTCGGGCGATGTGGCTCTGGGGGTGGAATTACATCATCTTGAAATTTCACCTTTTCTTAAACTTTAGCCTCTTCGAAAGTTACCATTTTGCGATAATGAGCCTACACTTTTTTTTTTTTTACTGTATGTGTATATATATTTTAATCCCCTAATTGTTTTTGAGTCATTCCTGAACTTACACGGGCGACATGGGTCTATCTCCACAACCCTTCATTTGGAAGCCCTTATTCGCCTCATCAGGTTTAATTTGAACATCTGCCTTTAAAAACAGAGCTGGGACGAGTATTTACTACTTTCCCGGAGGATTGTTTTGATTTGTCCCCCCTCAGGTGTGCCACGCTGCGCATGCGCAACAGGCCGACCTGCAGGTGAGAGTTGCCGTGTAAACCCCTCACGAATTCACTCGCTCGACGCGCCTCAGTGGCACTGCGGCGACTGGAGCCTTACAGATGTCTATACTGGAGCGATTAGACTGGAGGGTGAGTTCACTCTTGGATTTTTATTGTCACTTTTCAGCTCAGTTTAACCCGAAATCTTTGGCATTTACGGCTTTGGCAGGAGAGACGTCTTTCTTTTATTACTCCCCCTCTCTCTCTGAGAATCCCCTTTGCGCAACCCTGCGCGCTCTGGAGTAAGTGCGGCTTCACTCTCGCCTTTTTAAGCTTCCTCTGGGTCGGTTGTTAAACTATTGCTGTTGTTTACGGCAGGAGTGAGGACGGTGCGCTTACACAAGTGTTGGATACGCTGTTGTTTTGTAACCTTTTGCATAAAAAGACCATTATAATTCATTTAAGAATTGAATCAGAATAAATTACAACTCAATTTGCGAACACCACAGCTGAGTGTTGCAGGCCACGTTTCGTCTATAATATGGGCCTTGGGATTGCTTTTTAAAAAAAATAAATTCCTGTCAATTTTCAGCTGACTAATTATTCAAAACAAGAGAACTGTGCTTTAAAATGCCTTCGCGTAGAATTTATTTACATTCACAATCAATCGCAAATTTAAAGGCCAATTGCGCGTTTGTCCGATAATGGACACCTGACAGCAGCAGCTGTCACTGTGGTCAACCATCGTTGCGAGATGAGCGTCGGGATTGTTTCCAAAAACCGTCCCGGTCAGGCCAAGCGGAAGTAATAAACTCATCCAACGTAAAATGTCGCTTAATCAGTGCGCATTTCGTCTCTGCTCCGCATCACTACGCGCCGAGGAGCCGACAACGCAGAAAAGATAATCCTCGGTCGGCCACGTCCTGGAAGTTCCCACGGACAACAGAAGATCACGGCGTGGGTGGACGGAGGGACGCTGTTCAAACAAAGCTCCAATAATCTCAAACGATAATCTGATATTTACCCAAGTAGATTCATATTCAGTCAATCAGAGAAAAAACAAAACAAAACGTTGAATTAAATGCAGCTCAATACGATATCAGTTTCATTTGTATGATTTATTATATCAGATGAATTAGAAGCGCTGACTAGTTAATTGCGGTTAAAACCTCTTTAAACAACCTTTAAAAACAGCCTCACGTGATTTTCGGAATATCTCAGCCTTGTTTTGGATATCAAAATCCACCAAAAATGTAAATTCACTTTAGACTTCGTTGAAATCCTTTGAACTTTAAGACAATTGTCGGGGAGATGATGCTGCAGAAGCCTAGGGCTCGCCGCGGTTCCAACAACCACTTCTAGGGAAAGAGAAAAAAAAAAAAAACCAACAAAACAAAAAAACCAAAAAAAAAAATCGACTCAAATGTCTTTGACCCCTTTTAAATTCCTCTTAGTCTCTTTCTGAATCTAAATGAAGCGCCGCTGAGAAGAACCGTTTACAAAATTAATAGTAAGCATTAAAGGTTGTAAAAACCATAAGACAAAGAAATAAATTAAAGGCTAAAAGATGGCTCTATTAACCTGTTATTAAACCGCCATAAAAATGCTGATGACTCTTATTATAAAATCAGATTATCCCGCAGCAAAGCACTCTGCGCCCCGAGACGTAAACAAGCGTAGGCGCAACCAAAATAGTTATTAAATATCACCCATTAAACTTAACGGTTCTGGTTGTTAAACATCATACTTTCCCCGCGAGCCCGCGTTCAAAAAGACTATTTATGTCAAAACCTCGTAAAAGTCTAATTGCGTTATAAAAGAAAATGGAAATATTTCATGGTTTAAAAAAAAAAGACTTATAGAAATAAACCCCTTCTTAACTTAACGGAGTCAAATAAATAAATAAATAAATAAATAAATAAATAAATAAATAAATAAATAAATAAATAAATAAATAAATGACCCTGGGTGCGGACAGCACTCTGATTGGACCAGGGCTCCACCAATCAGCTCAGTTGTCGCTCGGCCCCCCTGGAGGTGACGTCACGACGCAGGGCCGCGGCGGAGCGGCAGCGGCAGCGTCAGGGGTGAACGTCGCCGCCGCGTCCATCAGAGGGAGTCGAGTTTAGCCCGATAAAGACTCCGCTTTAGCCCACTCGAGGCTGCAGAAACATTCCGGTCAGAGAGGAGGGAGGAAGAAGGCGCTCCTTCACGGGCAAACCAGCTCTCTTCCGTCACAGCGGCTGAAACTGTAATCCCGTCGGTCGCTCGGTCGGTTACCTGGAAAGCCTTCCGCCCTTTTCTTTTTTTTTTTCCTCTTTTTTTTATTATCATATATTTTTTTTTTAATTCCGCCTACCTGGATTAACCCGCGCACCGTCGTTCTTCTGTGCCGGAGGTCCGTGTGTGAGACCATGTTGTGGAAACTAGCCGACAACGTCAAGTATGAGGACGACTGTGAGGTGAGGGGGGGGGGGCAGGACGTGACAAGGGGCAAATAAAAATAAAGTTCGTCCTTTCACGCAAAACACAAGGTGGACGTTCGGCAGCGTTAGAGTTCATTATTATGGACGTTTGGAACGAGAAAAGGTGAAACAAAACCCAAAGGGCGCACAAAAACCTCCTCTGGAGAGTTAAAACCTATTTATAAGGGGGCAATCAGACAAAGCCAAGATTATTAAAAAAAAAAAGCAATAATAATATAATAGAAAGTATTCAACGAATTATTGTCAACATGACAAGATAGATATTTTCTAGAAATAACCCAGCCTCTCTCCCACGGTAGTTTATCTTATATTAATATTCCCTGCTGACATCATGTCGGTGTATTTTTTTAAAAATTTTTTTTTAATAATTATTTTCCCTCCCGTGAGGGACAAATGTGTCCACCACCTGCCGTCTTGCTGTCATGTCTCACGGCTTCTGTCTCTTCCAGGAAAGGCACGACGGCACCAGCAATGGGAACCCCCGGCTGCCCCACCTGCCGGCGGTCAGTCAGCACTTGTACAGCCCGTCTCCCTCGCTCTCCCACTCGGCCACGTCGGACTTCCAGCCGCCTTACTTCCCGCCTCCGTACCAGCCCATCTCCTACCCGCAGTCCGGCGACCCGTACTCCCACCTCGGCGACCCCTTCAACATCAACTCCATCCACCAGTCGCCCTCGTCCAACCAGCAGCAGCCGTGGCCCGGCCGCCAGGGCCAGGACGGCCTGGGCGCGCACGCCAGGGGCGGCCTGGCCAGTCAGATCCTGGGGCTGGAGGGAGGCTCGTCCGGCGTGAGGAGGGAAGCGTTCCGCCGACCGGAGCTGCTGCCCCCGCACGCACACGGCATCGACCAGTCGGTGATCGGCGATAACATGGGGATGCAGGACATGGGCCACGGCCTGGAGGACGTTCAAGTGAGTGGACCACACGGAAATACGGTGAACTCGTGTATGCATCAAGTGAAGCACTCTATAAAACCTGATATGTATTTTGAAATTAAATATAGTGTTTCTTTTTATCGTATAGCATTAATAAAATAAATTCGAGAAATTAATAAATATTTAGAAATAAAGTTAAAATTGCATTTAGGCAAATTGTCTTATTGCAGATTTTCTTTCTTCCCCCCCCAGCATGTAGATGACCACAGTATTATTATGGCAGATCAGACAGTCATTAAAAAAGGTGAGTGTGTTGCAATTATGTTGCAAAAATGGCTGTGAAGCATGGAAAGACTGTGTGAAAGACTTTTGAACAATGCTGCCTGGGGTACATGTGCCTTCATACCACTAACAAGATGCAGTGAATGCTGTCAGAGGCTGGAAATCTACTTTGTATTTTCATTCATGCTTCGATTTGTCTTAACAATTACCTGTATGGTGGCATGTCTGGGCTAAAGTACAGCAAAGGAGGAGTTTTGTATTTGTACTTGCACTGATAATCCTCCAAGGCACAGGGTGCACTTACCTAAGCTCCGTTTATCTGTCTATTCTTTTAATAAATGTGCTCGAATGCTCATTGGGGAAAAAAAAACAAAAACAAACTGATCCCTTCTCAAAAAAAAAAAAAAAAAAAAAAAAAAAAGACAGGCTGCTGAAAAGACGCGGAAAGCGAGCAACCTCGCAACTTCTGTGAGGGAAGGGGGCCGCTTTGGATCATCACCTTTTCGGCTCGCTAAGCTCACAATTGCACCTCCTCAATGGGACACTAATAACGCCGGTCTCGAGGACGCGTTTGTCTCCGCACGGCTGACTTTTTTGTCGGGGTGTGGCAGCGAGGCTTTGCATGCAAAGGGCAGTTTAGTTATTTGTTGGGGCATGAGCTGTTCGGAGCGAGAAGCCACCCCCTTTTTTTTTCGTCTTGTCACCAGGCCTCCCGAGTTTTTGGCTCGAGCGGCGCAGACAGATAAGAGATAGAGAACAGAATCGGTGATACACGGTGGCATTTCATCCCCAGCCATGTGCCCCAGAGGAGCTTTAAAGCACTCATGTGACTCTGTGATTTCTGTCTCAGCATTAGGACTTCGAGGTGGCAGGAACCTTGATCGCTTACAGAGGACTTATTATCAGGGGGGCATTCTCGCTGGTGAGGATGGAGATAGCTGTGGTTTGTAGTGTGCTGTATTGTTCTGTTTGTCCAGTAATTCTGTTTGTGGAGGTTGTGACATCAGCAGCAGCAGCAGCAGCAGCAGTCAAACACACCAACACTCTGCTGGAACGCCCAGCGCGAGATCTGACAAACGCTCGGGCCGATCGCACCGTCGCTGTGTTTGTGTCGTGTGTACCTGTTTGTTGGACGGTATTTGGTATTCACGGCGGTGCAGCTCATCGGTGTCATGGAGCCGATCTTTAAGAAGACCGCAAAATATTAAAAAAAACCAAAACAAAACAAAAAAAATCCTAGAGCCATTTTGCCAGTGGTAAATAGCTACAGACACACTCTTCCCTGTGATTACATACCAGACAGCTCTGATTCCCCCGTAAAAGGGATAACAATGATAAGAGAGGACACCGTACATACACAGGAAAGCTTTATTCATAAATTATTTCACAAGCCATATTGTTTTCATTTAGTTTCTGCTCCCCCCCCCCCCCACGTTAACTTCACTCCAGCTCATAAACGTGTATTTTGCTCCTTATCTTGCAGGCCCCGTCACACTGCCCAAAGGCAACGCGCTGGGTCTCCCTTTCCAGAAGGACTCCCTGCTGGGCATGGTGTCAAACCCCACAGAGGTGTTCTGCTCCGTACCGGGCCGCCTCTCCCTGCTGAGCTCCACGTCCAAGTACAAAGTCACCGTGGCCGAGGTCCAGAGGCGCCTGTCGCCCCCGGAGTGTCTCAACGCCTCGCTGCTGGGGGGCGTCTTACGCAGGTCAGGGCTCACTCACTCACACACACACACACACACACACACGTCCGGCCTGTCAGCGGGTTGTTCTACTGTCCGTCTGTTCTGCGGCTGACTGCTCTCACACAACGCTGCGCAAAATGTCGGGAGAGAAACGGGTGCGTTTCCAGGCTTTTGATGAGGCCAAATGGAAAAAGATTTCAAAGTCCCCCCCTGCCTCGTCTTTGTATTTATTTACTCCATGGGGGTCTGATGTGTGTGGTTCGCGGCGTCTCTCAGCGCCCATTGAGGACATGTTGCGTTGGCACCGTTAGCACCCATGCGTGGACTCGGAGGGTGGGCTCTGTCAGGGGTTTCTGTACAGTTAGCTTCATCCCTGACAGTGCAGTTGACCTTCTGGCACATATGTTAGCGTGGCAGTCTGTTGAGGGACTGCGAGGCTGCACCCGACACCCCTAACAACACCCCTGACCACGGCGTTTTGTGCTTAAGAGTGCACGTTTGCTACTTCCCATGTGCCCGCGTTAATGCTGACATGCACCCACACACACACACACACACACACACACACAGGCGGATACACAATCACAGACAATTTTAAGTAGGTCATATAGCAATAGGAGGGGGACGAGGGGAGTGGGGGGGGGTCAAATACACACGCCTCCCAAAAGATGCACCCGCCATGCAAAAAGAGAGGTTGCCTGTCCAGTCGTGTGGAAAATCAGGAGTTTAAGTGATTCTGCAATTGTGTGTCTGGAGATGTTTCTGTGCTCACTGGGAAGGAACAGATTTTTTTTTTTTTTTTTTTTTTAAACGTTGGGCCCGCGTTTCTCTGACGCATCATCAAGAGTCTGACGTCGTAAAGGACAATGCACTTTTAATGTCAGACGAAGTGCGCGGGAAGGCGATCGCCATCTCGCGTCGATCGTCCCGAGTGTCTCCCAGCTCCTGACTCGCTCTCCTTGTCTCGCAGGGCCAAGTCTAAAAACGGCGGCCGCTCTCTGAGGGAGAAGCTGGATAAGATCGGGCTCAACCTGCCCGCGGGAAGAAGGAAGGCAGCCAATGTGACTCTGCTCACCTCTCTAGTCGAAGGTATGAAGCGTCAGTCAGCGGCGAGTCGCACCTCCGGAGGTGTAATTGCTGCATGCCGAGGCTGGAATGTCACCGTGACGCTGTGAGAACTTCACTCACACCCGTATCCTCTGTCCCCTCAATTGGCTTTTAGTTCCAAAAGTTCCACAACTTGGTAAAGTGCTTTCTGGAATCGCTTTCTTTCATGTATCAAATCTGCTCGGCGTTATGTTATAACGCTGCTCGTCTTCAAATGTCAGTGTGATGGTGACTCAGGGTTTGGGTCTAGTTCTAACGATGACACAACACCGTCATCAGCAGCAGCGCGGCCTCCCATGACTACCTTTTCTCACATCTACCTGCCTCTTCTTTTTTTTTTCCCTACACAAACGGGGTTTTTCATTTCAGAAACAGGCGGATGACTCGGCGCATGAGAATGACCGGAGGCTCGTGTTATTTCGAGACCTTCAAAGCTGAATTAAGCCTTGTTATCTTGTGTTTGACTTGCCAGGAGGCCCTGCTGACCTTAAAGCTTGTGCTTCTGAATAGCTGCATGGTCCCTCAACTGATGTGCACATCTATCAATAAGCGGTGCTTTTGGCGCCGCAGGCGGTATCCGCTCGCATTTATCCACACAAAACCCATTATGACTGTACAAACCGAACCACCCTTAAAGATTTAAAAAAAAAAAAAAAAACCTACTCATCCCACTAACTTCTGCACCCTCAAGCTGCAAGTGATTATTCTGTAGCTGAGCTGTGGCACCATTGTTGCCGGCGTGTAAGCAGTCTAAAGCTAAGGTGGATAATCTGATGCTTTCATCTGGTAATTCACTGGTGTCGCCTGCTCATTTGACCTTTGACTGGAAACACCGAGGGAAGACAAAAACGATAAACTTCACATTTTCAGGCTTTGTTTGAGGACAAAAGGGAGCACATTTGTTTCTTTCCAGCTTTCCCCCCAGTGTTTATTAAATGCACTAAGTGGTATTAAGTTCAGGCAAGACATGTAAACAAATGTTGTTTACCGTATTCAAGCCTGTATGAAGAGTGCTTGATCTTGGGTATTAAATCTCATTTTTGACTTGGCCAATTAAAAAAAAAAAAGAAAAGATACACGGGAAGCACTTCATTTTGTTTTTCTTCTTTGAAAAAGTTTGTTTAAAAAAAAGGGAATGAATCAGAAATTTTAAACATCTCTTGTGACCCCTGAATCGTTGGAATCATTATATCTGTCAATGAAACAGTTATTTTCCAGAAAGGGATTTGTGTCTGCCGCAGCATGTAAAGTGTAACATCTAAACTTGCTAAGGGGATCAGATATTGGCAAAACTCACAGAGTACCTAATGTCAATTTAAATATTGTGCTGTGAAATACAGAGTAAAGTAATCAGACAAATACTCACCTTTTCTTACTTTTTGTGTTTTTCCTCCCAGGGGAAGCTGTTCATTTAGCGAGAGACTTCGGATACGTGTGCGAGACAGAGTTCCCCGCGAAGGCGATCGCAGAATACCTGGGCAGGTCGCATATAGAGCGCAACGAAGTCAACTCTCGCAAGAATATGCTCCTGGCTGCAAAGTAAGAACACTGCAGATAGGAAATCTAACGAAGCCTTTTCTGTTAGTGCTCTGTTAGCAACAACGCATTTTTCCCTTCCCTTCAGGCAAATCTGCAAGGAGTTCACAGACCTGCTCACACAGGACCGCTCGCCGCTCGGAAACTCGCGACCGGCCCCCATCATGGAGCCTGGAATCCAAGGTTGCCTGACCCACTTCAGCCTCATCACCCACGGCTTCGGTTCTCCGGCCATCTGCGCCGCCATGACCTCACTTCAGAACTACCTGAACGAGGCGCTCAAACAAATGGACAAGATGTATCTGAGCTCGGGCAGCGACACTCAGGGATCCTCAGAAAGCGGAAGCAAATCTACCGACAAAATGGACAAGCACCGGAAATGAGAGCTCGGAAGAGAATCTTACGAACAAGTTCCCTCACCCTCGCCGCCCTGTCTGCCCTTTCTGGACTTTAAAAAAAAAAAAAAAAAAAAAATCTGCATTGATTGATAAGTATTGTCATGTTGAGAATTTGTGCGTGCAAGTGTTCACACTGCTGTTACTCCTATTTTTTTTAATTATTTTTGAGTTGATGCCGACCTATGACTTGACGCAGCAACTCTTTTTTTTCCCGTACGCACCCGTGGTGAAGCGCGCGTGCACGTGGCCCCAGGGTGCGTCGGGCCGCTCGTCCCACTAAAAACCGCTGCGCGGCCCCGTGAAATTGCCAAATTGCCAGTGGCGGCACCCACAAGACCTGCACGCTGTTGACAACCGGAGGGGGAAAAAAAAAAAAAAAAAAAAAGAACTAAAGTGAACGCTGGTTCTTCCCTCCATAGAGGAAAGGGCTGCTGAGGCTGTGAATTCCTCCCAGTCCCCCCCCCCCCCATCCCCAGCCCCCCCTCGCTCCGTCTGGAGTAAAATCCACTTATTTCCTGTGTCTCAAAAGACTTTTTTTAATTTTTTTTAAATATATGAGAAGGAAGACAAAAGAAAATCCATTTCAGATTTATTTTGTGCTTCATTTGCGCGACCACTTCAAATGGCTGCAGTGTTATTTTGCTCTGCGCACGTGAGACGAGGCCTGAACGAGAACATCAAATTATTTCTGTTGTTGTTGGTTTAAGTTTTTTTTTTTTTTTTTTTTTTTTTGCTTTGTCACAACCCAGAGACCGCAACGCCTCTTCAGTGTTCATGTGGACTACATTCATCTTGGAAATCTGGCAGCCAGATATGTTTCTTTCTTGTTTAAAACCAATATCAGTTATTTCTTACTGTAGTATTTAAAAAAAAAAAACAAAACAAAAAAAAAAAAAAGAAAACACGATCAACCACTATTAACCTACCGAACCCTGTGGTCCTGCCTGAGTGTGTACCTAATGTATGGTGTGAGAATGTGTGTAAATGTACATATTTTCTCTTTCAAATGTTTTTAACTAGACATTAAATTCCAAACATAGACTTTTATCCAGTGTGCTTGTCCTGGATGTAAATAATTTCTAATTTATGCTGTAATTTAACGGGCTTTTGTAAATAATGGTTTCACTTTTTGGTGTGTGGGTTCACTTTTTATGCTGATTTGTCAAACTTTTATAAACAGGCAATTTTTTTTTTTTTTTTTTTATCAAGTAGACGTTAGGACGTGGCCATGACCCCCCCCTTCCTTTTTTTTTTTTTTAAAAAAAGAAAGTAATAAATAATATAAATTTAAAGAACAAAAAAAAAACTCCCAATAAACAGATAAGTCATAGCTGCCTAACCCTCCTTCTTCACACACACACACCCTCATTTTTGTCAGTACAGTCGTTATTCGGAAGCGATATTTTCGTCATGCGTTGGAATATTTTCAGACTAATATAGACCAAAGACCCCCCCCCCCCTCTACGGGGAACAGTAGCTGTCATTATCTGCTCTCACTTAGCTTCACAAATAGGCTGTGTAGCTCGCCAACCTCAAAAAGGCATCATGTGATGAGCAATGAAAGATGGACAGCTGAAAGCGCCGCAAACGGCGTGTTTATGTTCAAACTCGAGAATCTGTTGACACCAAATATTCCTCCGTGAGACCAACTCTGAAGGTCCTCTCTTCCCCTCTCTTCCTGTCCTGATCCTGGTATTCCAGCCGCCCCCCACCCCCCTTGATTTCCTTGTGTGTCCTCGTCTCGTGCAATTGGTTGGCGTCTGCCCCCACATCTGCTTTTATTTTAACCGCGCTTTTCATCCGGCCGTGTGTGCGCAGGCCTCTTTGATGTTGGTGAGAAAAAGCGCAAAAAAAAAAAAAAAAGAGAAGAAGAAGAAAGCCCAACCTAAAAATCCTGCAAATGGGATTTCCATGTAGTGCAAGCTTGCTGAATCAGAACCTGCTCAGCCAGTCCCAGCTGATTCATGCGGTCCGCGCCGCGGCCCGGAGACGCAAAACGCGACTGCAACTGTCACGACGCGACGTCGCAAGTGTGACGCAGCTGCGGCGGATAAGCACAGATAATTGGCACTTTTGCCTCTTTAGGGACAGGAAGGCGCGGGGATGGCGGCGTTTGTGCAGCCGGATCAGGCGTGTTGTTGTCGTGCGGGCACGGCAGGCGAAGAACGAGGACAGTGGGGACAGTCAGTCACACATCGATCCAGCCCGTCTGCGCGCGGCTTTGCTGGAATCCCCAAGTGCGCTGCGTGGAGCTTACTTGTGCTTTGGGGGTCAGTAGGTGAAAACAGTTTCTCTGTCGTGTGTGTGTGTGTGTGTGTGTGTGTGTGTGTGAGAGAGAGGCGTTCAGTCTTGGGTATTAGAGGAGGCAGCAGTCAGACGAGTATCAGCCTCTCCCTTCAGAACCTGTTCAACCAGACCTGTCAAACCTCGCAGCAGCAGTTGACTCCAACTGCTTTCGGTTGCTCCTGTTAGAAAAATCAGAAGGGGAGGTATTGGTGAAGAACGGTGGAGGGAGAAAAAAAGAGGAGTGTCCTCGTTTCTTTGATGGATGGCTTGCCGCCCCCCCCCACCCACCCCGCCAAGTGGCGTGTTGCAAGACTTTTTGTTTTCTAACGCCGGCGTACATCACGCTCGCACACCTGCTCGCGCTCCTCGTCACCATCGTGCCCCCCCCCCCCGCCCCCCGCAGTAATCCGGCTGAGTAGGCTCATCTGCAGACGGACGAGACAAAAGCAGATCGGGAAAAAACGTTGCTAATTTGACCGCATATGCGCAAAACGGCTCACTGGCGCCGCGTTAATGCCAATTATCACGACACATCTCTACCTGCAGGATCTGAACTGCGACTAAATAAACAAAAACAATCTGACATTTTTCGCAGGTTCCCCAATTATCTCGGAGACAGTCACGCATGTTTGCGAGAACAGGTGGACTCACTTCGATTTATCCACTTTTTGTGTCCCTGAACGCTTCTGCTCCAAACTACAGCACAGTTTGTGTTTAACTTTATACAGCGACTGTTATGATCGAGATTGCCTCTGGGGGCTTTACAGAAAACTCGACTGGCAACAGACAGAAGGAAAAAACTTCTCTGATAACAGGAGGAAACCTTGAGCGGGACCAGGCTCATTTGGGAGGGGGAGGGTGATAACCAACCAGGTAAAGGAGGAGGAGAGCAAACATACATCACACATGCAAAACGCGCATGCTAAGTAGGTGCCAACTGTCAGATCAGTACATATTTGGATTGTGCTCATTGGCTTTGCTCACCGGCACTTTGTAGCAGAAGTCACGAGGCTTTAGCGATTGACTTTGGCTTCAGTGTTGATCAGTAAAAATACCCTGACACTAACCCTAAGGTAGATCACATGACCGTCACACGCTTTGTTAGCTGAATTTGACCCCTTTTTGATGATGATTTTATCTAACTCTCAACAAATAGATTGAAAGTTTCAGCATCAGATATACTATCTTAAAACATTAATCTCACTGATGTGTCATGAAAAGAATGATATTTCATATCTTGGATGAACGTCTAAGTGTTGAATTTTGGGAATTCTTCAGCATGCGTTGTTTCCTGCCCTGTTTATTCTAAGCAATACGGTAGCTTCTCAAGCATCTCAACTGTAAGTCAGCATGAGTAACCCGACACACCTAATAGAGGTGGGAAAGAGGAGAGGCGAGTGCAGACTTGTTCGGCGTACCTGTTGCCTTCTTTAATGAGAAAAAAGACACTCCTATACCTCTCCTCATTTCAGAGATCATATCTGATGCGCTATTATATTCTTTTGATGTAATTAGGATGCCCGAGGCTACTTGTCAACTCCAGAATCACTGAACTGTTGTCATATAGCAGGCCAGCTCTGGCTGAATGACCTTTCTATGTAGGTCATGACAAATCACATGAGGAGCCATCTTCTGTTTTTTTATTCCTTGCTTGTGTCCCATTAAAAATAGTACACAAACATACAGCGACACTTTACTCTTTCACCATTTTCATTTTATCCAACCACTTCCCTTCAACAATTCAAAAATCTGGTGCACATTAACGGCTCATTTGCAGTCAGGCTAATCACTTGGGTTCACTTCCCAACCACCAAAACCACTTTACAAGCAGCGATGGTCTTAGCCTCCCATGTCAAGTGACAAAGTCACACCAAAACCAGTAAATCGTTGTGTGTAAATCAGGGCTTAAGGTCATGTCTTTCCCAACTCGGCGTTCATGTGGAAGTGGATGATGACTGGAAATTATCTCCCTTTTTATGTGGAGGATAAAAGAGTGATGGAGACGTACAGTCGGTGAGCAGCAAGGCGTCGGATGATAAATTCTCTATCACCACAGCTTTGTTGATGGAAAAAAGAAAAAGCTTTGGTCGGGGACTGCATCTTCTTCAGAGGAGGGTTTTCAAAGCCAGAGTTTAACTGTTAAAAACAGCAGCAGAACAAAAATGAAGAACACATAACATTGGTGATATGACATCACATAAAAGTGGGACCTAAGAGGAGATTTAAGAGGACTGGCGGACCCAGCCCAGCCTTTTGTCCAGGTGGAGGGGGCCCTGACCACAAAAGCCCGGCCACCTTTGGTCTTAACCTCGACTTAGGCCCCGTCCACACCTGGGGTTAACAACTCCACTTAGATAATTGAGGGTCAGGTCTATACGAGCCTAAAACATAATCCGAAAACTTTTAAAACGCTGGAGTAGACTGACCTGGGGAAGATGAAGGCAGGGGCGACTTTCGCCAGGTCCCCTGAAATTTCTGTGTCTCCATTCACCACCTACATGGACCTGGACCCCTGGGACAGTTTTACATTATGTTACCCCTTTAATTTAATTAATCAATTATCTTAAAAACAAACAAAAAAAGTAAAGATAATCACACTCTGCTGGCAAAGACAACCTTGCGGGATGCCATGTGGTCATGAAGGGAAGTAACCAATCACACGTTCTCACCCTGAAGGTGCAGGGGTGCAGTGCCTTGCTCAAGCATTCTGGTACAGAGTCAGGCGCTTGTATTTAATACATTTCCAGAAGACAGACACGACATATTTCAGATAGGCAGTAAATGTAAAGCTGCAGGAAATGACACAGTTATTCAAACAGTGAATTTAGCCTCTCCGCTCGTCTGTTTGTAAAAGCGATGATGATTGCCTCTGGTCAAAATGGGGGCAGTTTATTTTGGAAAATGAATCGTACCACCAGTGGAAATGCAGAGAGTGTCCGAGGGGGTCTGTGGGGGTGGGAGGGGTGTCCCTGCGAGGGAAATGCAGTTTAATAATGAGAGCATTAAGGAACTATGGTAGGGGGTGAATTTGTGAGCTTGTGAGAGGATGTATGCACTGAACAGAGGGAGGGGGTGGGGTGGGGGTGGTGTGTGTGTGCGTGAGGGGGGGGTGGTCTGCAGCCTAATCCTCGAGGAAAATGTGGAAGAAATTAATCTAAATTACAAGGACGAAGCCAGTCTGGAGTCTGGGTCTGGAAAGGGCTACACAGGGAAGGGAAGCACGGGAAACAGACATTATGGCTCTTGTTTTTTTTTTTTTTTTCAACATGTTTTTTCCTTTTATTCTCCTCCTCTGGGGACAGAGGGGCCACTCTTCGTTCCGTCATGCCACCCAAACGCCCACTCGTTCACCGGGAGGCCTTGCGGTCAGGGTAGCCCCTGTCAGGACCGTTGGATCCTTGCTCTCCTCCCCGCACTCGCGCGTCACAGACGGCAGATGTCTCAGTTTCTAAGGGAACATCCGTCTCTTGTCGCCTCTCAAAAAAAAAAAAAAAAAAAAAAAATCATCTCTCTCCAAAACCAGCCACATCGCGCAACCCTTTTTTAACAATTAGTTGGAATGCGTCTCAGGCAGACCCAAATGGATTCTGCTCAGAATACAGCCTTTGGACCTCTCTGCCTTATTAATCCAGACACAATAACAGACGAATTACTCAGAAGATTCGCCGCTGTTCTCTCTAGCATCTAGCTGAGCATCTGGTGTCTCTCTTTGCTAACCAACATACAAGCAAGTCTTGTTCACTTAGGCCTGAGGACAGTAATGGGAACAAGCTGTTTGGTCAACAAACATGCCTGCAAACACAAAAACCATTGTGCCTTATACCGAGTATGTTTCGCCGCTTTTATCAGAATAGGAAATCATGAGGATCTGAGGGGGGGCTTTTACAGTTTACATACTGTTTCAATAATCGTTCATGTGGCGTTTCACAGATTTTTAATCTGTTACATGGATCAATATAAAAAAAGGACAATTCTCAGAGCATTGTCACCGCTAATGGGATTATGGATTAGCGGGGATTATTGATCTGCCCCACTGTCCATCAGCTCGTCACTTCAGTGACCCACATATGCTCGATTCCCAAGGTGGCTGAGCAGCGCGGGGATACGTATGGTTGCAGTGTCGCAGCAACGCTGGCGAAGACTTGCCGTGCGTCTAAGATCCCACCTGCTGTCATTATGGTGCTGTTCTCACAACACATGACCACAACACATGGCCCCGAGGAGTTTCCAGAGGACTCTGCTCAGCGTCTCTGCTCCTTATTTCCTGAGTCTCATGTTTGGTTAATTGCTTTTTTTTTTTTTCCCTCTTGTGACGTTAGTCATGGCATCTTCATCTTGAGTGGAAGTAGAGCTGCTTCAACAAGTGCTGGAAACAAGTAATTATTTTTTACTCCGTGAGTTAAAGGTCCTGCATATTCTGACAAGATACCACGAGTGTGTGGAAGAAATGATGACAATCACAAGGTTTGACTGTAACATTGTCGGAATTAGCATGCCGCTCTTTCTTTCACATTTTTTGACCCCACAATACATTTTTCTTTTCATTTTCTTTACTTTTCTAATGCTGCTACTTTGCCACCAGCAGACTGGATGTGATTGCGTCTACCTCATAGCTTTGCAAGGAAAACAACCACAAACTGGTTGTGCTCTTTTTCTTTTCAGCCAAGCCAAAGGTACAGACATAATAAATTATTTCGTAACTTATGATTGCTGTAAGCTGAGCTTTGCCGCGATTCAAGGTACAACTCTCCAAAAACGTACAGCTCAAAGCCTCTGTGTGTATCACTGCTGCCAACCAGGCACAGCAGCTTGGGCTATTTACAAACAAGCAACGTGTGAGCTAGACATGATCAAACCTGTTTTTGTGTGTGTGTGTGTGTGTGTTGGTGTATATGATGCAGGCTGAATTTGCATGATGAGTTGCCCTCACTTTAGAGCGGGAAGCGCCGGCCTTTGCGGTTCAGCTGGAGGTAAAGCTCATTACTCCAGGTGACATCCGCTAACCAGCTGCATGGTTTTAGATCTGGCCTCAGGCAGTCGGCTGAGGAGAGACGGAACATTCAGAGGGGAAAATGTGACAGAGGATGAACAGGTTAACGCAAAACACAGTGATAATCACGAGTTATTATTTAGTTTGCATTCTTCAGAACTGCAGCCACAAGTTTCCAAGTTAGAGGACTGAAACAGGGTAAAGGTGGGTTGTAGAGAAACCGTCAAATGAAAAGATACTTATGTGCCAAAGCAAGAGAAAATAGTAAACATGTGAAGGCAAAGCTGCTTTGAATGGACTTCTTTGAAAGAAAATGCTTCCAGTATGGAATGAATCATTGTAAAACCACATTCATTTCCTGCCTGTGTTTATCCAGAGAGGGATGAGATGCAAAGCTGTCCAGACTTGTTTGAGGGAGAGAGGGAGATTTGCTCATCTCAGACAAGAAAAGGCCATACTTAAGTAACCTGTAGCAACACTGCTAGTCCGACCCATGTTTTCACAGCTTTGTGGCAACTAAATAAGCAATAAATGCAAGGCAAAGCAACAGTGGGGTAAGTGTGCTCTACAGCTTTCTTTTCTCTTTATTTTCATTCATAACATATAAGGATTGTCAGGAAATTAATGTGAAACTCATTTGAATGAGTCATCAGTTATTGAATCAACCACATTTTTGTCCTCTCCTCGCCCTGTGCATTCTCTTTCCCTTCCAATAGTTTTTTTCAGAGCATGTTTGGCACATGGCAGCCACAGACCTGCACGCCTTCCATCGGAGGCTGTATTATTGGGGCGGGGGTCGGGGGTGATGGTTACAGGCATCCCCTGATTTTAAATCAGGAGGGAAGGCCGAGCTGCCCTTCTGGGGGGGCTGCGGTTGTTCTATATGAGATGGTGAACCAGGCCATGAAAATCAGGAAAAAAAAAGCACACGTTAATCCAGATGAATTAATCCGCATGACTAATTCTGTTCAATTTTTGTTACGAGTAACACGTGCGCACATGCACAATTCCGCTCGGCTGGATCGGTGCTCCGAAGGCGTCATAGCTCGATGAAGGTGGAACCCTCAGCATACTGGCCCATCAGCGGGAAGTAAAGAAACCCAAAATGGACCAATCACACTTTGTGTGTGTCTGTCAACCTGTGTGGAAAAACGAGGCAGTGAACTGTCTTGCAAGATCACAATGGAAACATTTGTAAGTTGTGCGTTGGATTATAGCAAAGAATGATATGCAAATATAGGCTGTGTAGCCGACTTGAAAGAAGCGGTTGTCCCCAGACTGTTTGTGTGTGTATGTGAAACCAGGCAAACCCAAATTTGAATAAAATCTCAGGCTGTTTAAACGAGCTGCGATGCTTCTGTTTGAACAGTGTTAAGAATCACATCACAAGGAAATACGCGCGTGCAGTTTGCTCATTTTCTGTGTAGATATGTTTTTGTGTTGCAGAGAGAGAGAGAGAGAGAGAGAGAGAGAAATGTGTGTTTGTGCACCTGTCTGTCTTGGACGATATGAAAGAGAAAAGCGCAAAATTAGCATGACTGCCAGGGAGAGCAGTTCTGCTGACGCAACCGCTGCTGGATAAACGGGCATGTCACAGAGCCAGAAAAACAAACGGAACATGAAGTGCACAGGGGAGGAGAGAGATCCCAGATGTCAGTGATCTGACAGTGATAAAGCTCATATCTCAGCATGTTTACGCTTAGAAAACTGCCCCGGCTCACTATCTGATGAGTTGGTCAGAAACATTCACCTTATCAGGATTCTGTTTTCTGTGACATCCTGTGACAGTACTGTTTGGCGCTGCTTTTTCACACTGCTTAATATAGGAGGATAAAAGGATGTCAAAGTTGGATTCCTAGGAAGAGAAGCATTTCATCATTTATATTTGTATCAGGTCTTGTAATGGAGCTGAGAGATCTGATAAGGCTTCACACACTCTGCAATCTGCACATCCTTCTTACAATGAACGTACATGGTTAAATCCCAACAGTAGACAATAAACCTGATCACACTGCTAAAGTCCATCACATGCATGCCTTAGGGCAATTTAGTTCATCAAAATAATGTGTGTTTTTGGCATGTAGACGGAAGCTGGAATAGCAAGAGACCCCTAACGCAGGCCCGAGCTGGACCCCAGGACCTTGCTGCAATGAGATGACTGGTAACCGCTGCACCACTATCTGCTCACCCTAAATAAAAGCCTAAATGATACAGACACAGCGATGGCTGATAGTGAAAATGCTGTAGCTCTGCGGTGAGTCTGCACACGAGTGTGTGTGTGTGAACACGCCTGCATGATTACCCAAGTGTGTTTAACAGTAAATGTCTGAGTGCGTTGTGCTCGTGTGTCTTCAGCGCTCTGTGCAAACAACCAGGCCAAATTCTGAAGCGGGGGATAAAAATGCACGGCGTTAAAGTTTCCCTCCTGTCCTGACACGCTTCATCATTTTCTGCCCTTCACCACCTGCCTGACTTCTCGCACAGCTGTCTGTAAACATCCTGACAGGAATAACACGTTTACCAGCTGATCCAGGCAGAAAAAGAGAGATCTGTGGGTATAAAAGTGTACGCTATTCTTGTAGTTATTTTGGCAGTGAGGAACTTTCATGGGAAGGATGAAGGAAGTCTAAATTGGAAAATATGACACCGAAAATTGCGGCGTGTGTGAGAGCGATGGCAGCTCTGGAATGTTCCCCCGACACTCGCTGAGCTTCACGATAGGATAGAGAATTATTGCTTGACTGAGGAACGTGAGATTAGATGATGAGCAAACAGGTGAAACAAAGACGGTATTTTCTGGATGATCGCAGGTGAGCACGTGTCCAAAGGCAAACAAGAAGCAGAGCATAGAGCACGAGCCGCAAGACCTGCAGCTGCACAGCCATGTCTCCTTACGTTATGTCTAGATAAAACTCCTGTGAGCTATATCCTCTACTAGTCTCCAACTGTGCCTCAACAAATCCCGCCCACTTCATCTTGCTTAATCCAAAACCACGCGGTCGCTTTCTTTGTGGTTTTTCTGAAGAGCTGTGAGGCCCTCCTCCCTGGTACATCATCCAGTAATGTGTGAAAGTAGCTTTAATCACTTTCTAGAATTGTTCCAGCAATGCAATGTGACACAAAGCAGGGTGTGCACGAATAACCGTGGTTGCAATCTGAGCTTTCAGAATAAGATTGAACTCATCCGAATCCCATTCAGCAGCCCGGCAGCCCATCGATGGAGGCCAGCGCTCGCCTGGAAGAATTGAAAAGAGAGAAATTAAAAGATAAAAGTGGTTCAGGGGCCATTGAGAATATAGTGGAAGCAGTTGATAATGAGAAAATCTCTTAGATGAGTCACTGTTAACACATGTGTTTTCATGTTTTTAGTGGTTTGAAGCTGCTTGCTTCTGTTCCCAGAATGCGGATCCCAGTCATAGATCTGTTTACCAAAAACCCGCTGTAGTTCTGGGTCATTTCAGCCTACTGTGCTCACAGTTGTTTAATTGGGGGACGGGGGGTTGTTTCAAGCAAGTCCATTCGGGCCAGATCAAGGACGCGTTTGAGAGATCACGTCTCTGTGCTGGGCTGGGAAAACCTTGGGATTCCCCTGGTGGAGGTGGTGGAAGTGGCGAGAGGAATGTCTGGCCCTCACTGCTGGGAATGGCACCCCCCATCCTGGACCAGGATTACCAACAACAACACTCATTTATTTTATAACAGCCTTTGCCCGTTGTTTGGGTTTTATTGGAAAAAATAAATAAATAAAGGCATTACAATGGATTGATGCGTTGACTAATTCAAATAGCCTAATTCTGGTGAAGCTTCAGACAGTCTGTTTTGGGATCCACTAACTCAGATTTCAGGTAGTTTTGATTTGTTTTAGTGACACCACAGACTGATAATGCAGACATAGGAAGATTTTTGTATCAATTCACTGAAACTCTAGTACGTTGAATTCAAAATGGAAAAAACAAGATGAAAATAAAGAATAATAAAATGCCTTTTTTCTTTCAAAAAACAACTTAACCGAAACATAGATGGGTGATTTGCGGTGTCCTATTTTCTTTTTGCCCCAAGATGACATATTTGAGAAGATGCACACAACAATGTTGGCGTGGAAACAAAGTACAAAAACAGAGCAATTTTCCGTGTTTTTTGCCCATTTCTGTAAACGTGCTTCCATTCTGCAGTTTGTTTGTGATGGATTCTTTTGCTGAACCATCCTAGTGTGCTATACAGTGTTACAGGAAACCCTACTGTACACATACTGTGAAAATAAATCTTCCTGTTTTTTAGTTTTTCATTGGTGAAACCAACTTGAAAACATGTTTTGGCTCTCAACTAAAGATCACATAACAATCAGCGCATAAAGTAACTCCTTCTGGAATGGAACAGTGTCATATGGCCATTGCTACAGCAGCGAATCACTGCAGCGATATATGTCTTACTCAGTTTTCATCTCATGTGAAAAGTAAAAAAAAAGCACCATCTCCACTTTTACTTGTTGAATGCCATGTTTACTGGGTGTTTGCTTTTTCACACTAGCTCATTAAAGGCAAAATAAATCTGGCAGAAGTAGACATTCACAGAATAACAGAAACTCTAAAAATTGAATTGCGTCCACACTAAACAGAAATCAAGCAAAGTTAAAAAAAAAAAAAAAAAAAAGAAAAGGCAGAAAATTCCTCCTGTATCTGCTTAAGCCGTAAATAATAAAAAGAAAGTTGGGTCACCACAAAGCCTTAAGCTCGCCTGCATCTTCTTGTCCTTTTCCTTACTTAGCATGTTTATTCCCACATTTTTCCGTTGCTTTTGTCATAATTTCGTGGGGCTTCTGTGTTTTCACTAGATAGCTGATAGTAGGTGAGTGGCAGGAAATGAGCAAAAAGAAAGACAACAAATGGCATGCAGGATCCATGGATTCAAAAACAAGTGCAATATTTCAGAAGGATGATGAGAAACAAACGTTATATTAAAACGTCTTGTTTGTTGTTTGGATTATGCTCACTTCCTATTAGGAGCATTAAGTGGACGTGTAGTGTTGTACTTGCTCCACAGACCAGCTGTCGGTCAAATTTGTCTCCCATCTCCCAAAACCTAATGGTTTTCAACAGAATGGTCCCTCCGGTGATACAAAGGTCACCGGTTCAATCCAGGACCCCAACTTTCCAAGTGTCCTCGCAGATGTTGTAACTCGGATGGTTACCTTCCGAGTGAAGACACTTGCCTTTGCGATAAACTAAGACAAGGAATTTCATTTGAACAACACAGGAATGGGAGCGTGATTTCATGGTTTATCCTCCATCTTATCTGTACTTCACTGCCTGAATTGAGTCTGACAAGAGCTAAACAGGCAATCAAATACGTGACGTAATCTCTTGGATTATCTCTCACAGCGAGAGATGCTGATTGAGATATTTACAGTTGGCTGTAACAGATGCTTTCAAAGTCAGCTAGTCTCTGCACCGTGGCGAAAACACGCAAGCCTGCAGACTTGCGCGCGCGCAGCCTTCGACTTTTATTGCTGGGCAACAGGTAAAACGAGGAAAGTGGGCGATGGCGGGACTCTGTGAACTCACACATGTGCTTACATATGTGCGTCAGAATGTGTTGGGAGGTGGGGGCTTGAGCAGCATGTACACACATAAACATCCTCCGGGCACTGGGAGTCATCCTGGGAATATTTATCTTTGCTGGTAACACAAAGAGGCAGCCAACCTCTAATCTGGCCCTCAGCTATTTTCTCTGAAATCTCCGAGCGGGAGGAGGGAGGAAGACGAGGAGAAGGGCGAAAGACGGACGAGGATGGCCCACTCAGTAAAATATCACAGGGAGGGATGGCAGGAGCATAAATGAGAGAGACAGGGCTTGTCTGGTGCATGTGCATTTGTATTAATGTGTGTGTTTCTTGACGTCCGCGCGTGTCCAAGACTGTGGGCTGATACAGATGAGGTGTCTGCATTTAAGCGCGTTTCTTTTGTACGTGTGTGTCCGGGCAGGTCGAGAGGGGTGGCCAGGGGCTGGGTGATGAAGCGTGGTGGGGGGTCTTGGGTTTCGGTGTGTCTATGAGGCAGAATGAGGTTGGTCGTGTGTGTGTGTGTGTGTGTGTGTGTGTGTGTGTGTGTGTGAGAGAGAAAGAGAGAGAGGCGGGGACCGTGCCCCCCAGGCTTTGCCGGATCTCTCAGTGTGCAACTGATTCGAAGTGAATGGCAGCGTGCCGCGTGGCTCCATCGAGGCCAAATGACTTCTGACACTCCTCGCCTTGTTCTTTGACATACAAGAAGACAAGATGACACACACACACACACACACACACACACACACACACAACACACACGTGGTGCCCTGTCTGGAACGCCAGCGTTAACCTCAAAACACACGTACACGCACACATACAAAATATGGTTTCGACATGTGCGCAGAGGAGAAGTGGAACATTTGACAATATGGTTTTTGGCTCTGGACATCTGATGGAAAGTTCTGGGGAACGTTTGATGCACCAGCGTTTCCCAGAGCAGGAACATGACAGTTCGTTGTTCTGTTTGCCTTCATTTGCTTGTGTCTGTTTATTCCACATGTGTTTCGTTTTAACATCCCTGACCTGAACAAGCGAAGGCCCGAGGGAGGGAGCGACTGTCAGGGAAGGAAGGAGCAGAACGCAGCAGACTTCGCGGGACTTTCTTCACATCGCTCTGCGGCCCGTGTGTGTGTGTGTGTTTACGCGCGCCCGCGTGAATGCCGTTAACCACATGATGACTTTCGCCACTTTTGTATGCGCGCACATACGGGCCAGTCGGGTTCATCTGAAACTCCGCGGTGTCACATGCAGTCTGCTCGGCGCTCCCCTCAGGGTGAACTCGTCCAAGATGAGCACTTGACTTGACTGGGGCCATGTTTTCTGGGAGACCACCGCGGATCTGTTCTTCCTAATCTCCAGATCTCGGCTGTGACGGACACTGCGTCTCCTTCTGTCCTGAACAGAAATGATGGTCATGGTTTGTGCATCAGTTTAGCCCCCAGCCAGAAAGATCTATAAATGATAAGATCAGTGGAATAACTGCATGCAGCATATCAGTAGCTTACACAAGGAACGTATGTATGCTATACTGTGTGTTGTGTTCATAATGGGCAGGTTAGCAAAGCAAGCATTCATCTACACAAATGTGAGCATTTCTTTATTGCTCAGTTGATCTGACACAAGGCATAATGAAAAACAAGGAAGGCTCTTATTATGAATGCAGCTGATTCCTCGAAGAATCCCATTGGATTGGATAACAACAAAACTCTTAAACTCAAACAACTGCAGTTGCATTTTTGCAAAATGAATGATATTTAGTGAGGCCAGACTAGTGGCTTACTTTGGGCTACTGTGAACCAGTAGGACTATTTGAGGTCAGGACTAGTGCTGGTGGATGTTTCACCACCAGTATGTCTACATCTGATGAGCACTGGCTGAGTATCAAAATGTTATAACATCACATTCAGCCAACAGTATTTTCATGTCTGATGATGATATTTTGATGCCATAATTTCAGTTGCTAATGTTAATTCTAACCTTACCCCGACCATATTCCGTAGCCTTGAGATTCAAACATTGCGCAAACAATGAGTCCCTACATTCTCACAACTGAGGAAATGTGTAGGTTTGTAATTAGATATAAACATATATCATAGCAGAAGAAGAAAATCAAACAACAAATGAAAGCCATTTGTTCTTGTGTACCATAAAGTAAAAATGTTCATGGAACTGAACCCTTAACTCTGCATATCGGGCTGATTAAAACCAGTATCATGGTAGGTGGCTCAGACAGAGTTGATTTATGGAGCCAGAGCAGTGCTGAGCATGCCAAGGCCTGTAGGGCATCTCACTCTACAGTAACAACCTGGATAGCTGTATGGGATCGGGCTGACAACATAAAACGGGAACGTTGCTTTTTTAATGACCACCTTTGTTGGTTTTCTTTGGTGGTTTTCTACTGGCCCCGCCTCTTTTCACCAACTGATGTGTTTGAATAAAAGGACTTCCGTTTGCATTCCACGACAGAAGCGGCCTAAAATACATGCTTTTTTGACGAGAGTCAAGCGACATCACGTTGGATTTCTCTCTCCTCGAGTCAGCACTTGTTGACTCTCTCCAGCAGCGTGTAAATCCATCCAATGTGTGTGGCTAGCGTGTGTTTGTTTTACTGCTGGTGCAAGAATTATGGTGCATGTTTTCAGTGTTCCTCAGTCATGAACCCCTTTTGACTTGAGTCACTGAACCGTCCACGTACACTAGCTTACGTACACTCCACACTCCCCTGTGTGCACCCGTGCATCTGTGTGTGTGTGTGTGTGTGCAGGCCATGAGGTCCGTAGCACTTTCCTGGTGAATCCATGATGATTTTCACTGAGCGTGCGTATCGGTGTGCCCTAGCATGCACGGATACCAGTACACGTGTTTGTGTACACAGGTGTGCATTTATTGACTCCATTCCCATTCTGTGCAAGTGAAGGGAATTTGTATGGTTGTAGAAGCAAACACAAACAGCAACCATGTGTTGTTTTAGCAGAATTGGTGCCCATCAGTTTAACATCAATTATCACAGCAGTTCAGTGGAAGTTACTTGGCTGCAGCATCGGGTTGTCATAACTCTGATATCTGGAGTTGCAGCAAAACCACCTCTTCCTTTATTTCTGAAAGGTCGGACGCTTTCTTCCGTTGTCCCTTGTAAATCATTTGCATGTTTTTCTTCAAATAGGGCCAATACCGCAGGTGTCTTTTACACACATACTTGTGGTTTCCTGTAAAATAGCATTTCTTGTGAAAATGTGAACAGAGGGGTTACTCCCGCTAACTCTAAATTATACCTTCTGACGGGTCATGATTCCAACCTGGGAAAGGTATTCAGAAGCAGAGAGTGCATCTATTAAGCAAATCAGAAGCACTGTTTTTTAAAAAAAACAAAAAATAAAAACACTATTTGCATAACAGCCAAAGAAGTCGTGCCTGGGGATGAAATACTAGATACCTAAAGCCCTTGCTTCAAACCAACATTATTGTTAGGGTGTGACATTAACTAGTATTTGCATCCAGTGGTTAAATTCGTGCGAAGACATCAACCCTTTATGGGAAATTCTAATATTAGTTTAGTGGTTACTTGAAGTTTTACTCATATGGTAGGGGAACTCTTAAAACCCTTCCACAGGGCTTGTAAACATTTTCGCGTTGTCATTTGTTGAGCTATCAGTGAATAAAATTCAATAGTGATAAAAACATACAGACTTAATGATGGCCAATTTGGTATGTGCCTACCTGATCACACCCCTCCGACAAAAACAAGCGCTAAGTCTGCTAAGCGAGTGAACATTAAGGGTTAGCCACAGGCTTTTATAAGCATGAGCCCTCTGTTACTGCTGCAAAGTAAATAGTTCCGTAATGAAACTGCTCACAATAAGATCTGGGATTATCTCAAGTGGGTCATGATTTCTGGAAACAGACTTTGCTGTTCAGTTTTTCCGAGGAACTTTTTTTTTTCCTTTGGCATCCAGAGCGCCACAAATGACGTGCCATCTGCCCCCATTATAGAGGACGGAAGGCAGACTTCTGCAGCTGGATATCTCCAAAACTCTCCACACTTAATGGCTCTGCCAAAACTCCATAAAATAAACCTGTGTTAATTGTTTCTGTTGAAAAAATGAAATTAAAAAAAGTCGTAAGCAACAGTCGTTTTAAACAAAATAAACAATGTGAAGTTAATACAGAAGTCAGATGTTTTCCGAGCCCGTTGACTGCTTGGCAAACCCCCGTGAGAAGTAAACAGACTCACTTACTCTTCTTTGTACAAAAAAGAAAGAAAAAAGGGGCTTTATGACAATGAAGTGACACATTCTGGCCGAATCGTTGGACTCCTACACGAGCGCAGCTATAACACTCGACAATCCACATTTCACCCTCTCGTATCCAGTCTATTATGCAAGAGCGGATTTTGTGCTGGATTGCATCTAAGGGCAAATTACATACTTGTCTCTTTCGATGAGTATCATCCAGACAAGCGCTATACATGGCTGCCCTTCCCTGCAGCCCAGTGTAACCCCACTGTGCAACAATGCAACACACAGAGAGGGCAAAGAAGTGAGAAACTGTGCAGTAAAGACCCCAAACTTACGCTTGAGTGGAAAAATAAAGATAACACATTGCAGGACAGATCATTTGGTAAGAGCGCCATTCACCCACATGAATGCTGCTGGATTTTAGTTAGCGAGCAAAAGTCAATCTGAGGGAGTACAGTCTTCATCAATGAGTAAATCCAGTGTTAAACTCGCTTCAACAGAGCGGGCCTGCCCCTTCTGAAACAATATTTCCGTTAAGAGAACACATCAAATCATTTTGATTGTCTGAGGTTTTCTCCAGAATTCCACAGAAGTAAAAAAATAGAAAAGACAAAAGCGAGCAGGAATCACGCAGACCAAATCAAACTCCACAATTTTCTGATTATCACAATCTGTGTTGACTTTCCACTTAGAACCAAATGTACAATCTTTGGTTCTGAGCAAGCAGCCTGCCTAACAACTAGGACCTGGGGTGACGAAATACTGCAGCGGTTAATCAGTAGAGCAGAAATCCATTTTTTAAAGTATTTTGCTTTAGTCATTGTATCAAGAAATGAATAAGTCTCAGACATAATGAGAACAGTGATCCTCTCTCTATCACACACACACACACACACACACACACACACACACACACACACACACAGACAGATCCCTCAAGTATTTTCTCTTTACCTCTCTGCCTCCCTCTCTATGCTGAGGTGCCCCTGGCTCTGTAGATGGGAGGATTAATTAACCAATTAGGAGAGGAGCCCCTGGGAGGTGTTTGAGGGTTCCCCTGTTGTTATAATGGACAGACACAAACACACACACACACATACACACACATGCGCACGCACACAGGCCTCAATTAAGCAGAGCTGTGATAGGCTTGTAACTGCTCATCTCCGCCCTTGAGTGACTGAGGAGGTGAGTAACCTTTTAATTGAATTATGATCCTTATCCTGATGTCCGCTGTGCATCCCTCCCTCCTTCCTTCTGCCGCGGCCCGCCGCGCTCTCTCCGTCGCTCGGAGCAACAGGCTTCAGAGCTTTTGTGTCTGCGAATTTAGCTCAAAGGGACGTCAGGGTCATTCAGAGCTGAGTTCTGACGGGCGTCACGCAGGGGGAGAGAGAGAGAGAGGAGAGGAAGCGAAGACCTGAAAGAGGTGTGTGTGTGTGTGTGTGTGTGTGTGCCCACCTGAGCGGCGGGCCGACGCACGCGTCTCATGTGGCGTCCATGGCCGCGGACTGACAGGAAGCGGGATGCTCGTGGACTCGGAGTTGTGGTGTACAGTCTGCTGTGTGTCAGAGCTGACTGCCTGATTAGAACAACACAGACACGGGGGTGGTGGTGGGGGGGGGGGTGATGCTGCCACTTAGACACAACCAAAGACGGCTACCCCCTCCCCCTCCCCTCCTTCTCGCATCTGCCTGCTCACTTGGCCAGACACCGCCGCGCCAGCGCCTGACCTCGATCGGAGCGCTTGTAGATGGGTTTTTCCTGAACGGCGGCTGCGACCTCTGGGTCAGGGCATTTAGCCTCTGCGGCGGGGCCGTTATGGAACCCTTGGTCATTTCTGACCCCCCTGAGCCCGGAGGCTGGTCCAGCGGGCTCATTACACTGGCTGTTTACTTCAGCCCCCCACCTCCCAAGAGCGCTACGGCCCAGGTGATCCCTGCCTGTGATGCCGAGGGACAAGGAGCAGCACGCCAGGATCCACTGACATTACAGGAAATAAAACCTCAGATTGGAGGGAGTTTGAGGGTGTAGACGCGCTGTACACGCTCCCAGATGTGTTTTACAGATATATTAGCAGCAACGCTGCTGCACCGAGGCTCTCAAAGATCTCTGTGCACTGTGAGAGAGCTCATGGGAGAGGCGAAGAAAGTCAAAGTTTTATTGCATCCTGGTACATCCTGCCTTAATGAGCCCCCCCCTCCACACGCACACTCCGTCTGCCCATCTGTCCCCAGCAGGATTAGCCAACAACACTGGGCCCCCGTGTTGCGGAGCAGGCGTGTTTGTGTCTCTGCGCTGGAAATGAAGCATTCCAGTCGAGGTCTTAGTGGCAGCTCTGAAAGGCAGCGAGATTCGCAGAGGAATGGCGATTTTTATCTTATTTAGTTCTGTCAACCACGGTACCCCCCCCACACACACACACACATCTTCTCAGCCTCTTCAGTCAGACGTGGACTTACTCATCTATCCCACGCACCCCCGCCCCACCCCCGGTGACCCCTCTCTGTGGTACGGTCTCATTAGCCAGGGCTGCAGCGGGCTTGTTAACCCCGCTAATCGAAATGAGAATGAGCATAAAAAGAGCCCAAGAATTTACTGCACAGGTCCACACTTCAAAGGGACAGTGTGTGTGTGCATGGTTGCATGTGTGTGTGTGTGTGTGTGTGTGCGTGCGTGGTGAGAGAGAGAATGTCAGTGCATCGGGGCATCCGTCTGCACACTACATCTCATTTCCAGCTTCCATGTCAGATAAAAGATTCCCAAATGGGGGGCAAACACTGCAGGATCCGCCTGAGCGTCAGTTTCCCACACACTCCTCAGCCCGCTGTATGGAGAACCGTGACAGGGGCGTGCCACGGCGTGCCCAGCTCTTCTCCTCACCAGCGTAGCTGCCAACGTCCACCAACTCCATCTAACTACTAATTCCCAGTTTATTACCAGTGCAAGTCCCCAGTTCAGCTTCACTTTAGCCATTTCAACAACTCGCAACGGTAAATCGACACTTTCCTCGCTCACACGTGACTTTGTTGGAGAGAATATAATAAAAGGTCAACAATATCATGTCAAAACTGTTTTAATAAGCATTCCAGCTTAGTGTCAGATTTTGAGTAAGCTTAATAAAATGAATCGTAAAGCTGGAAACAGTGACTCTGCCCATAAAGCTCTGGGGATCAGTCAACACACCCCTCTTGCTCCAAATCTATTCACCGGTCCGGGCGTGGCAGTCAACGCTTGGCAAACTCCAAAATCCCAGAGGTGCAGAAAGCCACTCTGTGCAGTGGAACATGTAATCCATTTATTCAGTTCTACATGTTTATCTTTTGGCTCTTTTGTGTCAATTGTTTGCTTTTTTTTAATATAATTGATGCATGGCGGGGGCTTATTGGGGTGTAGTGGGTAGCAATGTCATCTCAGAGCAAGTTCGAAACCCTGGGCTGGGATCTTTCTGTGGGAAAATGTCCACATTCCTGTGTTAGGTACTCTGGCTTCCTCTGCTATTCTTTCCTCAAGGGAACAGATTAATTGATCATTCTAAATTGTCCATAGCTGTGACTGTGAGAGTGAATGCTTGTGTCTTTGTGTCAGCCCTGTGACTGACTGGCATCCAGTCCTGGGTGTACCCTGCCTTCACCCAAGATAGGCTCCTGTCCCCTGTGACTGACTAAGCGGTAGAAAATGAATGGTTGAAGGCAGAGGAGAGGCCCTGATAGTTACTGCAGTGCTGTGAACCCAGGGGGGCTGTCAGGCAAAACTCTAAATGTTTACCTGTCTTCAGTTTGTTATATCTCCTTTAAAAGGGGAAGTGCTCAGTGCAAATGTACGAGATCAAAGTTTTGGGGACAAACGTGGCACAAAAGACACTTCTACTTGACTTGCCTCTTTCCGTGAAAATTCAGTACCGCCTCAGTGTGGGCAGGGTCTTCATGGTGGCCTGAAACTGGGCGATTTGACTGTATCAGTTTCTCAATGGTACGTCTAAATTTCACTATTCTGAAACAGCAGCTCTAGAAACATACACGTGTATGTTTCCAGATCCTTTCATTTATAGGACAAAATTATAATCTACAAAACCAACATATGTATCCATTAATTCATATTTTGTTGTCATTTCTAATATGGCTTCATTTGGCCGAAGATCCCTGAATTATTTGCATCGAAAATACTAATTATGATAGGAAAATGGGTTCTTTATGTTTAAACAAGGAGGGAAGGAGGTTAAGCTCATTTCCTAAACCTTTCCTGATATTATTGTTTCAAAATCAAGTCATCAAAAGTCCATACCTGAAAGAAACTTTGTTGTTTCTAAAACTGTTATAGGGGAGGAAGGATTATCAAATAATCTCACAGTCTAACTGAGGAATTATACTTCACGTTACCGACCTCAGGGAGGGGTTTACTGAGGGATAAAGTGATGAAACGCGTTCGACCTTGACCTCCGCTGTCAGCCGAGGGGGGCCGTGATTGTCAGGTAGGCCCAGTTTGAATCGTCTCAAAGGCGAGGAAGTAATAACCATCAGAGGCTAAAACAGCAGCTCCGCTGCAAAGTGACAGCCAAAGAAAATAAGACAGGAGAGCGTTTCACACCCACGTGTGAGTCCTGTGATGAGTTCAGCGCGCTCTGAAAACAGGATGTCTTGTTTTCAACACTTCTGACAGCGTTCACAACTTTCTCAGACACCACAAAGAGTGTGAAATCTGTGCCAGATTTGGTTTTCCAAATTAGCTTTTATTTTAAACGACCAGCGCAGTTAAGTTAATTAAAATAATGACCCCAATTGAACTCTCCATATATAATAATATATAGAACTAGTTCCGGGAAGCCTTTGATCATTTGTGTACTTGCCTGATTATAAAATAGCGGAGGAAAAAAAAGAGGAAAAACTGATGTTGCACTTGTCACTTTGTGGTATGTCAAGACCAGAGAATGTATTCAAGCCTTTGGCAAAGTGTGACCTTTTTAGGCGAGCCCAGGCGCGGTTTCCCTAATTAACCCATCCCGCTCATGCATACAGACGTTCGGATCCACACACAGCACGCAGTCCTCTTCATTAGACACACCATAGATCAACAGATTAATTTAATCTGCATAAATGCAAATATTCCCCTGTGCGTCATGGGCGCGCACCGACGGTGGCCCGACGTTCTCAATGACACGCGATGGGAAACTCGGGAAAAAGACGCTTATTTTATTGGTTTCTTATGGGCAATAAAATGTGAAGGAGTGATTTTTTTTTAAATGCTTCGTTATGATTAAATGTTTTAATCGTTCTTTCGATCAGATTTTTTTTTCTTTAATTTTGCTTTTTCGTTAACAGCCATATCGCCTGGAGGTGACGGGGACCTCGGCGGTTATTAATTATCTCTCGATTTTACGCGGAAACTCTGATATGACGCATATCCGCGGCGAGGTAGGTCAATTACTGGGGGGCCCTCATTATGGGACATTAAAACGCACCCTCGTTAATGATAAATTAACCTAATTCCGGACGCTTTTTCAGTTCAAAGCAACGACAAGTCTGTGACAGAGTCCAGGCGTTACGCACGGAGCAAGACCTGCGTCTTCAACCGTGAACACCTTCCGACGGGGCCCACAGAACCGAACACATGTTCGGTCACACGGGCCGAAGAAAGGGGGGGGGGATCTCATGGAACGACGACGGGGACGAATCTGGTGAGTTTACAGATCGACTCACCTCGATTTGGCGATAAGGGAGGAGGGAGAGTCTGACGCGTTCCGGGCCGCAGTGAGGAGCGCACGCTTGGCATTTTGAAGAGGCGTTCACGAACAGAAGATGGCGAAAATGTCACTGGTTCGTGGTTTATTCTTGGAAATTGTTCAAATTTAGACGAGGACTGTAAAGGCCACATGAGATTAGGTTTATCCTCACATCAAATAACTTCTCATCGAGGCCACTTCATCACCATCACCTTAATAATAATAATAATAATAATAATAATAATAATAATAATAATAATATCAGATTGCTGGTGATGCCTGTAAGGCCTGATATATCTCCATCATCCTCCTCTGTCTGGTCTCTGCAGTGTAGCCTCCATTTAACAAGCCTCCCCCACCCCCCTCACTCACATTTTTAAGACATGTTTAAACAAACACAGCTTTTTTTCCACATCCCCTGCAAGGCTCCCTTTGAGCCTGGCACAGTGTGAAAAGGTGGAACTGGGGCCTTGGCAGTTTGTGTGCCGCGGCGGGGTGGGGGTGGGAATACAGGGGCGTGGCGTGCGTATACTGACAAACTGTGGAGTCGGCTGGGAACCCCCCCCACCCTCCCACCCCCCTTTTCTCATTAGACTCCTGGAACCGAGGCCGCAGAATAAAAGAAGGCAAGGGTGCCCCTGGCCCAGGTACAAAAGAGGGTCTCCGTGAGTATGTGTATCCCCACCGGGGGAGACACTGATATGGAAAAGCGGTAATTGCCGTGATCTGATGAATGATGTGGTCCTCCCGGGCTCCGCCTAATCCTGCTGTGACCACGTCATTCAGGACACAGGGGTGGGTTAGGGTGGGGGGGGGTCTCTCTTGGCCTTCAGCGGCCTGATCTTGCATTAGAATGAAGCTCGTACATACCTGCGCCCTCCACCGCCATTCTTCCCCAGCTACCCTCCCCAATCCGCACTTTCCTCCCTCGTAGACCCACGGTGAAGCGACCGCAAGCCGATTCCCACATCTTTCGAGATGATTTTGTTCCACCGGCCCGTGCACGTTCCGAAACACAACAGCCCCCACCTCCCCTCAAGTGAAGTTGTTTGGTCGTCATTTATCATCAGACTAAGACTTTAAGGAGTGTGAACAACCTCCCTCCACCCGGGCAAAGCCCTTTTGCACATCACGCTAAACAAGACGGACGTGCCTGTGAGTTTCTTCTCCCTCTGCTCCCGCGGCACATCTAATTTACCCGGTGCGTGGAGCAGCTACGGGCTTTATTTCCAGTGCCCCTGCCCTGGGACACAGCAGCTCTCCTACGCTAAACCGGCCTGGCAGCCGGCGTGTGTGCGGTGCCAGGCTCCAGGGAAGTGTGTTGCGCGCGCGCGTCCGCACGCGCGCTCCGCAAATGTGTGTTAATCTCTTCCCGCGATAGACGCAAACGTCTGAGTTTACCCGCGCCGGGCGGGAAGGGCTCGGGAATCGCGTCCCCCCCCGTGCGCACCGGCGCCTCGGCCCGGGCACTCGGCGGTTCGTGACTCGTGAAAAGCAGCAAAGTGAGGATTGTAAGTGAGCAGGACACTCATCACAGGTTCGCCCATGAGACTCAGTGACACCTGTCATCACAGCTTACACTGAAGACCTGCTATACACCACCTCCAGCCTCGCCTCGCCTCTGCCACCCACAAACGGGGAGGTGGAGAGGATTGTGGTAGATGGGGAGTGGGGGGGGGGTGATTTATAGATCCCCTCTTCCTCTGCTTGCTGTACTGCCAGTGGGGTTAGAGGGCACAGGCTGAGAGCAGGATTGAGCAGAGGGGTGTGTGTGTGTGTGTGTGTGTGTGGGTGGGTGGGTGTGTGTGTGTGTGTTGGGGAGGAGGAGGGTGAGGAAAATCTGCCCCTTTGAGGAGTCTGTCCTTCAGATGAGCACGCCGCTCCGGCCCTTTGGCTACACGCTGGCAGCGGGCCTTCCCGCCTGACTGCGCGCTCGCGCCGCAAAGAGGCCGCGCGGAAAGGCACGGGCGTGCGCGGTCCCGCACCGGCCACTTAGCGCCCCCATCGCCAGCCCATCTTGGCCACCACCAGCCACGTTCGCGGGAGCCTCTGCGGGCGGATGCCGCGCTCGCCGTGATTTAAGCGTTTCTCTTCCGACTTTATGACTCGCCGGTTCGTTATTGCGCGCTAAAGAACACAGGGCTGATTGTGGGCCCCGTGGGAGCGGCGGTACGAAAAGTAGCCGAGAAAGAGAAGAGGGAGATGGAGCAAGAGCGCGAGAAAAAAAGAGAGAGGGAGAGAGAGACACAGAGAGAGAGAGAAAGAGAGAGAGAGAGAGACTTGTTTAGTTCAGAAACCATTTAACAACTTCCCCTGGAAATTGAAAGAGGAAATAGTTTTGGGCTGGATTGCAGTAGGGGGGGAATGAAGCCCATATGAGGACCAGATGAAGAGAGCGAGCAGCGCCAAGCGAGGAGTGACAGTGAGAGTGTGTGTGTGTGTGCGCATGCATGTGTGTGTGTGTTTGTTGGGGGGGTATATAAAATGAATGAGGGACTCTTTTGATGTCCTTCATTTACATCTCACAAAAACAGAAGAAAAACAAACTCAAATTGCTGTAAACCAGTGGCCGAAAGAAAGAGAGAGGGACAGAGAGAGAGAGAGAGAAGAGAAGGACTGGGTGTTTATGAGGTCATTTACCAAACTTGTGTTTTCAACATTTCCTCTCCACTTTAATTTTTCAGCTTTGTTCTACTCTAATTACTTCCATACGTGTGTGTATTTGTGTATGTGTGTGTGTGTGTTTGCGTGTGTGTGTGTGTGTACATGCATGCAGGGACCATTCCACTTTCTTTCATTAACCCGTGAACAGTCCCTCTGGATGCACATTTGAGTCGAGCTCAGGGGACAGCTAATGACATTCCTGGTTGTCAACGTGGCTTCAAACACGGATCTATGCAGTTAGTACACTCCCCACAGCTCTGTCTATAATTCTATAGCATAATCTCCTATATGATGATGCCACCACTAAGGCTGACCTTTGACCTTTTATTAGCCTGTACATTTGATTTAAGTGCACCATGTTTTAAGACTTCATTTTTTTAAGCAGTAGTAAGATTGCATTCATACGATAGAGTTGAGGAGGTGGGTGAAGTGTTTTCGAGCGTGTTCTGTAAATGATTGTAATCATTAAATATAATAATATTTCCATTCTCGCGTTACCTTTTGAGTTTTCCGACTGAAACATGAAGTTCCAGGTGAGTAATGAGATACATTCTTCTAGTAAATATCTTACTGTAGGTGTGTTCAGACCTGTCGGTCTATGTTGTCCTGTCTGATTGTGATGCTAAAAAGCATTTCAGGTATCAGCAGTTTAACCCGAACAGGTTTCAGTGTTTCAGGATATGCGGATGCAAATGTGCGGAAGTTCTTTCACAGAACATTGAGGTGTTTTCTGGCAGGAGCTCTTTGCTATTCTGAGGTGTTTCATGCTTCCTGCATGTGAAACATTTTCACGATCCTCAAACAGGCCCGATTTGCTGTTGGGTAACTTCCTCGCCGGCCGTCACCAGGGTAACGATCGCTGGCTGGGATCCCGGTTGCTCTCAGAACATCTCGGAACGTGACTAAGGCGTGTGTTATGACATTCGGTGGTATTTGCATATTCATCGCTTGACATTTAGTGTTGCTCCTCTGCCGCCTCAGGTGTCCCTGCGCTCCCAGTGGAACACTCGGGAACACAGTTTCTCATGTTCCTGCTAAGTGAACCTGACCAGGGAGGCCGACTGATACAGCGCGGCCCGACTCCATCTTGGTGACGGCGGAGAGACGGAGGAGAAGTTTGGAGGGTGGAGAGGTTGGGCCAATCTGGATTTGAGTCACGCTGGCAGCAGCTCTGATCAGGCTGGAAAAAGCTGCAGTTGTTCCCAGGCAATACACACACACACACACACACACACACCCTGGAGAGAGAGAGAGAGAGAGAGAGGGTGTGTGAGAGAGGGGAGAGAGAATTCCTTCACATTGACACTCATTACATCTTTACATAATACCTGCTGCAGTGCAAAAATAATATTCATTCTTTGTAGTTGATTTCTAATAAGCCCTGTTGAAGCCCTGTTGATGAAGACTCGCTTTTGGGTTACGAGCCTTCAATGTCAATAAGAATTACAAACGTCAATGCTCTCCTCCCTCCAGTTTGTTCCTCTGTGGCTGCTATATGTTAGAACAAACACACTGGATTAACGGATTCGCTGAATAACTTTGTCGCCTGAACCTGCAGCAGCTGTCAAGTGTTTTTTTTTTTTGGGGGCTGTCAGCAGATCTTCTTCATCTGAATTTGCATAAGCGGTTTCCCCCCTCTGCTGTGTCCTCGGGCACACTGGTATCGTCGCATCCTGGTAACCTTGACACGTACCCCGCTTCTTCAAAGGCTCGATGTTTGCAGCCGTCACTCAAAGACTTTCAGTCTTGTAACTTTAGAACGCCGAGCAGAAACCAGTGAACATCTGAGCGGCTTTAAAACGACTGAGTCTGTACTTGGCCCTCATCACTGTACGTTTCTGTTTGTGGCAACTGTTGAGAAAAGGACCCTGGGGCAAAGATCTGCTTCATTCATTCATTCAAAAGTTTGATCTCAATAAAACCCAGAGGCTTATTTATAAAGCAGCACAATGCAACCACAGAAGTTAAACAATCCGAATCAACCCTGTCTGTTAATTGTGGAAAGATGTCTGATGACGGGTGTCCTTCTCACAACATTCACTTAACATACTAAGTGCCTGCTACAAATTGGCTTGATTCTTTATTTTGTCACCTGAGAACCGAATCCGAGTCAATAAAAAAAGGACACGTTTAAATGTGCATATTTTTTAGCAGAAATAATCTCCACTTTACGTGCGTTAACGTATCATGGGCTCAGCAGTGAGAACTGAGACCAAAGAGAGCCCTCTAGTGGGAGCAACCGCCTCCACAGCCCTTCAGACACCAAAACAAAACATTTGCTGTCAGTATCTGTCATCACCATTTACAATGCTCGGCAAGACAATTCAAATTCTAATTGTTTTTTTTTAAAGGCCATCAACTTTAAAAAAAAGTTTATGTTCAGAAGGATTTATAGGTGAGTGTTGAAAACAACAGGGTTGCAACTTAGTGCAAGCGAACATGTCACATTAAAATCTACGAATAGCGAAGGCAGCAAACACAAGTGAAGGTTAAAAATACATTAGAAGGCAGTTGGAAAACACACACACACACAGAGCCAGCGACTCTCTTTTGTCATGTATATTTCCTGGGCAGGGCTGTTATATGCAGACAACATGGCAGGCCTAAGTGTCGGGTGTGGTGGGGTCACCGAGATCACCATCTCCTTTAATTACCAGGGTCCTGGCCATTCACTGATATTTTGACCTGCGTGTTGGTGCGCGATGGGGGTTGGGGCGGAGGTCGGAAACAAAGGGCCGCGTGGAGCCCACATTCATTTCTGCATTCTAATAACAGCCGGCTACAGGTAAACCAACTCCCCACCTATTGTCTGCCTGCGTAACTGTCAAAATTTCAGGACCCCCGCCGGGAAGCCCTACCTTCGCCAACGCGTCTGACAGAAAGGACTCATTGGACTTTCTCTTTATGCTCTGAGGCCAAAAGTACACCGGGAGGTGGCTGCGTGACTAATAATTACAAATAATTTACTGCTTCAGATGACAAACTTCAGCTGTGTATACCTGATCTCACGGAGGTACTTGAATTTGGATTCCGCAAGAATCTTAGTATGAAATATACCTTATCTGACAACTCGTTGCAGCGTTCAACTCCTCCACGGTGCTCGCCCCCCCCCTCATCTCCGGCCCCGGGGGCCTCACCTGCGGAACCTGCTCTGTCATTAAGACGAAGGATGACGATCCAGGCACAGCAGCGAAGCCGTAAAAACCTTAGCCCCGATAATCAGTCCCATCATCAGAGCGGAGGCCCCGCCAGTGGAAACGACGATAATTTTATCCAGAACTCCCTCCGCGTGCCTGCGGAACTCATTTGTGTGACATGCATGCTCTAAATAAAAAGAAGGGAGGGGAAAAAAAAGAATAATGTTTCCTTTATGTCATGCTAACTTCCATTCACAAGCAAAGTAAAATAAACGGGAGATGACAGACTACAATTGAAATCAGCCACTTTGTCTTCTCGCATGGCCTCTCTGGGGCGGATCTGGTGAAGGCTGCTTTGAAATTGAAATACATAATTTGAAAACGATTCTTCAACAACGACAGAAAAAAAAAATAAAGCTCATGAAAGATTTGTATCAGAGGACAATGGCCTCACAGTCACAGTTTGGAGTCTCGCTGTTTTACGTTTACTGTTGTGTCAGTTAACTGTCTAAAACTGGGGGCGGAGGAGGAGGAGGGGGTTCTAAAAAAAGATATATGTCTTCTTCCCTCGTGCTCCTTTGTCTTTTTTTTTTAATGCCACAACTAATCAGCATTGTCTGATGAATGAATGTCTGTGCTGGGGTTAGATACAATCCCTTTCAGCTTTTGTTTACCATAAACAACATGATATGCATCACAGAAGACGAAACCCCCCAGAGGCAGGGGAGGGTGGGGTTAACAAGGTCCAAACGGCCCTAAATGTTACTTAAATTACAAGTCAATGACTTTCCTCATACCTGAATGGCTAACAGATACAAACTTTATATACAGTGATGTGTGCACAAATATACAATGGTTTTCATACAAGAGCACCCGTGGAGGAAGGATTTAATCGACAGAACCAGTTTGATAGCAACACATACGTGCATATACGTATATGCGCGTATATATCCATGTGTGTATGTAAATACATGTATGGAGGCCTGTGGCGGTTCAGCTGTGCTTTGGGCCATCGCGTGACTGGCCCGGGTGCTGCAGCGACGTTGATTGACAGGTTGACTGTGTCGATGCTCAGGAGATATTTACCGAGAGCTGGATCTCTGTGAGAATCCCATCAGCTTGAGACTACTTATCTCTCCGAGTGATTGGCAGCGCAGCCCCGAGGCCAACCTGAAAAAAAAAAAAAAAAAAAAACCCGCCATGATTTACTGACCAAACAGGCGCAGGTGACCAACTCACAGTTGCGTGACGTTTCCCGATTAAGGGCCAAGCCCTATTTTTCTGCAGAGACGTTTGCTGAGAATATGGGGATGATTAATACTTGAAGAGGAACCAAAACAGCAGCTTCTGACTTTGTCGCTACGATAAAAGCCAAACTAAATTCTGTTAAATGACATTTATTCGAGTTACTGATCCATAAATCTGTATCAGTTTCCGTGTTCACAGGCCTGTGGCACTGTATCTGATTTAATTACAAAGATGGTGAGTTAGTGTAACAGCTGATGACAGACAGTACAGTGGGAAGGTAAGCCTGAGCCCCCCCCCCCACCTCCTCCTGAAAATAAGCCCTACTGGTGAGAAGCCAAAACTCGAGCAGGGCGGCTAAAGACGGATGAAAATGATCCGTGCCCCGAAGGCCTGCTGCTGCTGCTGCTGCTGCCATTTCTGACTTATTCACTCCCGGCAATTAAGCGGCTTGGATTAGCAGCAATTGTTCTTCACAGAGAAGGGGGAAAAAAAAAAAAGAGAGAAGCATCTCGGAACACGCCAAAGCAGGATTCGCCTCAAACTGAAGGAGAAGGCTGGAGCCTCAACTGTGTCTCCTCATTTTAAACCTGAACCCCATCTCTTTAACGACATTTGCTGCTGGATCTCTCTGAAACAAGGACAGTTTCACCTAGAAAAACGGGCGGGGTGATCCGACGGGCTGCTTCCTCCAGAGGACAGGATCTGAGTGGCTGTGATTAAAATGGGCTCGGATTTGTCAGTGAGTCACACAACCAACAAAAGGAGAGAAACTCCCGACCTGTGGTATGCTAAGCGTCATGCTCAGCCAACACAAACAAACTCCACTTCAATCTGGCTGGAAGGCTCCTGCCAGCGTCTCAACCTGCGACGCTTCGCTCCCTGACTGACGTGCAGGTGGAGGCGAGAGATAAGGCAGACAATGAGCCACCGAGCAGCACTTCTGAGGAACCGCGCGCAGCGCCGGTCTCTAGCGTTCCTGTCCTCTGAGTCGGTTCGGCGGGCGGGCGGGCGGGCGGGCAGCGGGCCCAGCGCCGCAGCGCCACCGGCGGGGGGCGCCGCGGCTAAAAAGCAGCAAAAGCGAGCGAATTGGCGAGATGCGTGCAGAAGTCAGAGAGGGATTCCAAAGGGAACCCCGCCCCAGCTGCGCTGCGGCACAGGCGGGCGGGCTCGCGGTGCACCTTTGACGGCGCTGACATGTGGGGGCCTTCGACGCGGAGGACGTGCGCTTCTGAAGACGCATGCCACTTTGCGGTGTTGACACTAATGAATCTCCTGGCAGATGACTGCAGGCTGGTGTAGAAGTGTCACTCTGATTCAAGTCTCTGCTTTTCCCCCACCCCACCTCTGACATGCGCTATATGCAAACAGATCAGCGACTGACTAGAAACGCTCTCAGACCTGCACCTGCTTGGCCTTGAATACGAAGTCCCTTTTTCTTTAACCTCCTCAGACCTGGCGTCCACATATGTGGACATTAGATTTTGGGTCACCTATCATATAAAAGCTAATTCTTCTTAGTACGGGGCCAAATGTCCACATACATGGACCCATAAACATTATATTATTACACATTTAGATTGATTGTCCCTGTATGTGGACATCATTGTCCCCAAAAACCACTTGTTTCAAAATATTGTTAAAACATGATTCTCAGCCTTTACACTTCCTCAGGTCCCAATAATCCTAAATATCAAAGACAAATTAAGAATGCATATCAAGAGAGAGCTCGGGTCTTAAGAGGTTAAAGGGAAAGGTGTCACGCCAGACAGAGGATCTTTATCAGATCTGCCTCCTTCTCAAGTTCACCCGCAGCAGCGAGGAGCTGTTCCAGCAATGTGTCGCGCGGTTGAGGCCATTTTTCAATCACCGAATGAGACGATGCCGTCAGACCAGCCCTCGCTTCACATGTTCGCCACCGCCAGGAGGAATGCGACCAGAAAAACAGTCTGACCAGAAGTGGTTCTGCAAGGGCCTCCCTCCCTCGGTGGCTCATTCCAGCCGTGTGTGAGGGAGCCTTGTCTCAGATGCACACCTGACAGATTACAGCTCGCCGTCTCGGAGTTGAAAGCCCGTCTCGACGGAGCAGCAGCGTGAGAAGTCTCACCAGTTCTCTTTCATGCAAGCGTTCGCACGCCAGCCTCGCCGGCCTGCTGCGATGGCTCGAATTCAGCTCATTAAGTACGTTTATCAAGATTTTGAAGGAGGTGTGCGTCACGCTTTCGACTTCGCCTCTCGGAAGCTTTCCCCGTGGCCAGGTAGAGACGATGTTGCAACATGGAGGCAGACTGGATGTAGCCCGAAGGTTCGACAAGAATAATTACTGAAGGAAGATAATCGACAGCCTTCAGAAAACATGAAGAGAAAGTGAGGATCGGAGTAGTGAACAACAGTAGATGCTCACGCGCACACACACACACACACACACACACACACACACACACACACACACACACACACACAACTTACAGTCTGACACACTTTTTATTAAAGATTTAATAAATATAATGACTCATATTTAATTTGCATTCTTGTGAGGGTTACAGATCAAAATATCAGCCAGAACAATTTATTTATGTCCTCATCAGTGTTATCCCGGCATGCTGGGTGGGAAAACTGCAATTCCAAGGCACAGATTTTAAATGCTACTTCAAACAATGCTGAGGATTCGGGGGTGTCAAATCCCTCCAAGTGATTTTTACTTGACATTTTATAAGTAAAATTTGGATTCTCGAGCCTTGAGGCTGGTGATGTGCTTTGGCAGGATCACGGCGATCACAGCGCCATGTGTCCACTTCTGGAACTTTATACTTCTCAGCCCTCTGAGCCTCTCCCCTCCCCACATATCCTCCTCCACCCTTCTCTGAGCCCTCGGGGGCCTCTGCCATTTTCTGTTGTAGTATGAAAATTTGACCTGTTTCTAATAAATCTAGAATAATGACGCCTTAGCCAGGTGATTCACGAGCGCGCTGACAGCTCAAATTGCCAGTGTGAATCCCTGGCATGGCATGAGTCGGCTCCGAGCCGCACTTTTTGTCCCCAGGCAGGGGGAGGAGCGGAGCTATAGGAGCTGCAGATTTGACTCTTCTACCTGCAGCCTGACATCTGATCAGGAGACAAGTCATGCACATGCACGTGGTGCATTGCCGTGCAGATAATAAGAATGTAGAAAGTGTGAACGGTCTGCAATAGCGTATCTACAGGGGACCAATTTTGATGGAGATTAGCTTCACCAATTAGCAAACCAGGCTAATTGGGGAAACGATGGGAAAAATGTGCAGCGTTTGTCAGGTTGGGGCGTGATTTGCCAAACCCTGCAGGGGAAATGAAACTTTCACCTCTGAAGTTTTACTGTTTAATTTCCTTTCCTTATGAACATGAGCTGACTCAGTGTTTGGATTTTAGACAAATATAAATTATAAGCTCTCAGTTCTGGGAAAACAATTTATTGATTATGTGTTTTGAAACTACCAGATTAGAAGTTTGATTTCCTAGATTCTCATAATCATCCGTTCAGGATGTTCTCCTCCTGAAATAATCAGTCGTGGCTGTTCTGCCTAATGGCACACAGCATTTGGCAACATATTCCTGATTCATCCTGAGTGGGGTAAAAAGACTGATGCTTGTACAAGAAAGGCAAATACTGAGTCAAGCAGTCAGCCAAGATTTACAGAAAACATTAATGGAACACCTGATGTGGTAAAATAAAATAATATAAAAATAATAATAATAAATATAATAATAATAATAATAATAAAACGTTTAATGTATATGCAGAAATAAATCCTGCCATCACATTTTAAAGTTTATTTATTTTTTTCAGATTAATTTTTATCTTGTCAAAGCTTCTTATTATTTATTTTGATCAGTTCAAACTGAATTTGAATATGTTCTGTGCTCCATGATTTCAGTGATTTTCCCATAGCCCTTCCTCAGTGTGCCAGTGTCATTCCCCTCCTCTTCCTGATTTTCCTGATCACTCCCACCTGCTCAACCTCACCTGTCTTGAGTATAAAAGCTGCGCTCTCCCGCCGGCGTTTAGTGTGCTCCTAACCTGTAACCCAGTAAGTGGCTCATTTTTCAATCCTTGATTACGGTTTGTGTCAGCTCAAGCGCTCTGGTTTACTTTTAATTGGCATCCAGCTTAATAAATTACTATCTTGGGTGCTGCATTTGGGTCCTGACCCTGCCATACACTGGGCCAAGAATAGACCCCTGGTGTACACCAAAGCACTGATTTCTTTTGTGTTGTGCTTTGCTGATACAAAACGAGATACAGTAATTCACCCAACCATGTTACACAGTTGACATTCGTGAGCAGATTGTTTGCACCTCGTCTGCTCGTGCAGCTCAGATTTAGCCTGAAAATGTTTTCTGTTCGCTTATTACGACCACATGTTGACTCTCACAGCAGGCTTCTACTCTTTCTGTGGCTCCATTAGGTCCTTGCAGATTGAAGAAAAGCTTTATTGCTTTGTTGGCCCAGGTCCTTGTTTACATGTCATAAACTGATGTGAAAATAATTGTCAGATGAGCAGAAGCCATATGGAAGTCATTAGGACAAGCGCTTCACAGAGAGGTAGCTTTATACCCTCTTGAGTGTCTCTGGCTGCGCCTTTAATCGCCGCATTGCTGCATTTGTGGGGTTTGCGTTGGGTTAGAACAGGGGTGTCCAAACTGTTCCACAAAGGGCCGTGTGGCTGCAGGTTTTCGTTCCAACCCAGCAGCAGCACACCAGACTGGACTCACTTAATCAACTCACCTGAGTCTTCAGACAACTGATTGGTCAAACTGTGTGTGCTTGACTGGTTGGAACAAAAACCTGCAGCCACACGGCCCTTTATGGAACAGTTTGGACACCCCTGGGTTAACATTAACTGAGTAATCTCAGATAAAATCCTGGTAGAACACAGCTGCTGATGGTGGGGGGGCACACACCAAAACCAGGAGTGTGCAGTTTTTCCAATTCTGATGCACAAAAGGATCATCTTGGATCGTGAACCCGGATTTCGCAGTAGGGGCCACCAGGGGGCGCTGGAGAGCCTCCACAAAGTAGGAGGGACAATGATTAAAAGAAACAGAATCCAATTCTAACTGAATTTCAAAGCGGTTTTGATTAGACCTGGTCATTCCTTGAGCAGTATCTCATCAGTGATAAATCAATATTTAGCTTGTCTGACACTAAAAGTGAGAATTGAAATGTTTCTTACTGATCCATATTGAGCAAACTTCCTCCCCTGTTATAGCAAACTTTTTGATCTAAAGACAGTGAAATATTTAAAGGGCATCTGTTGTAGCATGAGATGACCACACACGTGCTCTTCATCTACGAGAGGCTGCAGAGCCACAGAGGAGGAGAGGAACCAGCCGCCACAGAAGCGTCTCAAAGCTGGAGCCTGATCCACCGCTGACACGTCACCAGTCTGGATGGAGAATAGACGGGGGTGACAACTGAATAGAGGCTGGCCCAGCAGATTGGAAGTCTTACTACTTTGTTTGCGCCTCCCAGGAGGTCTGCAGGCATGTTCCACATTAGAGGAGAACAATGTTGTTTTTCTGCTGCATTTTGTAATTTGTTTGCCCATTTGGGGAAAAGTCTGGCAGCGCGTGGGCAGAATGAGACTCACCAGAACGGAGGGTGTCAGTCACAGAGGGCCCATTATGTTTCATCATGTCTGTCGTGAAGGGAAAGCTCTTCGTCAGCTCTTTTTAATGTATAAACTAAGAATTTAACACTTCTGGTCTGTGAAATCCTCATAATGAACACTCTTGGGACTTGTTTTTTTTTTTTATCCTTCAGGTCTGTAATTTCTGATGTGATATCTTAAAAACATCAACAGTGCATCAAAAATGAAAACAAAGGTTGAAAATGAATGTTTGGCACTGAAGCCTCACATTAACCATGTTTTCAGAGAACCAAACTTGGTAGCAGTTCTGTTGAAATAAAGATGGGCAAGGAGAGTCAGTGTATCGGAGGCTGCCACCAGGGGGCGACGGAAACGCTTTTGACTTCAGGAGTGTCACTTTAACAGTTAAAGGGGAGCGAACAATGCTGCAGCTGCAAAACGTTTACGGTATTCATGGTGTGTCGGTCATTTCCCTACCTTTTGTTTAGTTCCCTCACGCCCTGCACCGTCTTGGAACCCAGCCCTGGGTCAGACTGGGTGCTGCCGGTACCTCGGAGTTCCTCATCTGACCAGGTTTCGGTGACGGGGCGTCTAGCTCTCGCTCAGCGGCCAGGCTCTAATGGGGCCTTCACACATCACGCAGGCTTCCGAAGCTTTTTTCTTGAACGCGCAATAAATTCGGGCCATAAACTGGTATTATTTCAACCACCAACAAAGAATTATCTGCAAACCTCTGATGAATGTCTTCTGCGCGGAAGAGGAGGGCACGGAAACGCTCTGAGCGCCCCGACAGTGCAGATGTCATTATGCCATGTAAACAGGCCTGGAATCAAACGATCGAACGTCACGCACACTTGTGGTCCAGCCGTCCTCCGTGCAATTAGACTGGGGCTACTATTTTTTCTGCTCATCACGAAGGCCACACTGGAACATTTTGGAAAAGAGGAGCCCACATGGTGCCAGTAACGTCAAAGATTATCCTTTCATTTTTTTTTTTTTTAAAAAAAAAGGATACCAAGAATCAGGAACCACACTGATTAAAGTCTTTTGTTTTCTATTTGCTCCTTTATTTATGTATTCTTCCGCTGTGTCATGCATCAAAGACTAGACCCCCAAACAACTCATTTGCACAGATTCCTCCATGAATAAAAGTACTTAAATATCTGGAGGTTAAATGACCTACACATGTTTGAAAAGGCTAAATTCTGACTTCGTATGGGGCATCGACGTAGATCAGAGGTAGCTTGATGAGGTCCAGTAGCTGCGATCAGGGCTGAGGTGAGTTGGTATAAAGGGTGGAGGTGCAGAGGGACAAATCAGGTCAGGGGAGGATGAAACTCTTCGGTCAGCTGTCAAGAAAGAGTTAAAAAACAAAAGACGTAAAAAACAAAATGATTGGAATGCTTCCACTTTAATCAAACTTGTGTCAACAGTAACTTGATCTCTGTGAAAGAGCAACTGCTGAGGGTGTGTGAGTGTAAGATCACACTCTTGACGAGGACTTGCAGAAAGAATGCAGAATGCAGAAAGACCGGAACCTGGAAATGATTTAATGCAGCAGGTACGTGAGGGCACAGCTGCGTGTGACTGTAGCCTTGGATCAGCACCCAAACACACACACACACACACACACACACACACACACAAACACACACACACTCATTACTTTAACTGAAGTCACAGAAGTTTTACATAAATTTACTTTTAGATACATTTCCTTCTACCTGCTCAGCTACCCTGGACTCATCCATTCCATTTTGAGCCCTGGGTAAATGCCTCCACTCGTGCTCAGATGCTCATGTAGGTGTGCTGACAGGAATTAGGGCCCACTACCAGTCCCTCTGATGTCATCCCTTCTGGACGTTTGAGCAGGTATTTGGCACTGTAGGGTCTGTCTCCTGCTCCTCTGAATAATGCTCGCCTCAGGACAGGGACTCGTCCAGCTACTCCCAAACTGGACCCTTCCAACCTGTCTAATTTTAGATCTATCTAGTTGCCATTTCTGTCCAAGAGTGAAAGTGGGTTTTACTCAATCATTTTTGGTGGCCAGTGAAATCTCAGAGAATGCTCACTCTGGTTTCAAACCTTGACACGGCACACAAACAGCACTTTTGAGAGTTTTTATTGATCTGATTTTGACTGTTGACTCAGGTACAGCTGCTGTACATGTAAGCAGTAGCTGCTCTCTTTGAGGAGAGGCCCTGCTCTTCTATAGTTCCAGTCCTGACTGGCTGGACTTTCTCTGTCCATCTTGGGGAATTTAGCCCCATAGCTTACACCCAGGGCTACATCTCAGGCCCAGTCTTATTTTTGCTTTATATGCTGTTGCTGGGCTCTATACTCATAAAGAATAACATTTATTTCCGCTGCAGCATCTTCTTTTCAGAATGTCAGCACCTCTAACCCCAAACTCTTGGTCATCTGTAATAAATCGTGCTGTGACTTTTAGCACCAGATTTGGCCTGCAGGATGGCTCAATTGTTAAAACCAGCTCCTTCCACCTGAGTACTGACTGCAAACGTAAGGGTTACCTCTCCCTTAGAGACCCGAAAACGATAATTCAGGCCTGTGTTAACACACGGCTGGATTACTGTAATTCACTTTACTTTGGCCTGGAATGCAGATCAGGATAGAGCAGCCCGCCTCCTCACTGGGACACGCAAACTTGAGCCGGTCTCTTTTAGGATTGATTGCGATGTTACTGTTTGTGTTTGAAACTTTTAATGGGCTGATCCCAGTACCTGTCTGAGCTGCCCCACTGACTCTACCCAAATCAGGACAAGAGTAAAGGTGATTGCAGCAGCCCTCCAGCTACAGAACAGTCTAACAATAGATCAGATTATTCTATAGAGGTTTATAAACCCCTCTTAAAAACTCACCTCTTCGCATGCCATTTTATTGACTTTTGCATTTTATTTGTTTATGTAGTTTATAGTTGTGCTTTTTCAAACTTGACTTATTTTATGTGTGCTTTTTATGGCTGTTAAGTTAGGTATTTTATTGCTTACTTTTACTTGATTTTTTTGTCTTAGTTTACTTCCTCTAGTGCGTGCGTGTGTGTGGGCGTGCGTGAGTTTGCGCTTGTGCAAACTATTAAACTTGCGTCTCCTGGTTGCTTGAATGGTGAATAGCGACGCCTAGCGGTAATTTCGACTCCTGTAGAATAAATTAAACTTTGCGTAAAGTGAGTAAGTTGGCACAGATTCATCGTCAACACTGATAAAACGACCAGCTGCTTCTGGGAGTTCTTGGTAATAAAACCAGTGACAACAACTGGGACTTTGTTAATTAATAGACGCTTGTAATGACAACTACTGACCACCGGGTGGCAGCATTGCCGCGGTGTCTTAATTCAAACAGCTCTTTGGACCGATAGAGTTCCTTTCTCCACAAATCATATTTTCCACTAAAACATTATTCCAATCGCGGGTGAAGGATCCTACTTATATTCAATAACCGACATTTAAGGCACAGTTCAAATTTATAAGTGGCGAGTTTTGCATGCGCCAAAGCAGTCTGCCAGCTGCTGAGAGACATACGTAGAGAGACTTGCACATGAAACTCTCCTACTTAAGACAGTCTTCAAAAGAAGCATCCTCTTTTTCATATTTAGATTTTTTTTGTTGTTGTCATAGTTTCATTTTCAAAGCACCTTGATCCAGATGGTGTTTTCAGCAGTTACAACAATCCCCTGCCTCCAGATGGCATGATATTTAAGCTCTCTGAAGAATGTTGCCTGGAGCCTCATCCTTTCAGCTCTAAATGTTAAAAGACAGCAAAAATTATCTCAATTCTAATGGAAGCTTAACAGCTAACCTCTCTTTTGGAGAAAGGCATATCATTGTGCATGCTCAAGAGCTGCTTAGGTGGTGAAAACACTAATTTTCTGCTTCGTATGTCACAAAATATGACGGGAGGCCTTTATAGAACTGTTAAAGCTTTCAGATGGTGTGCGCCATATGTCACAATCTGTACATCGCAGCTGAGGTTGCTGTGTGATGTTTGATGTTGACACCCATTTGAAGTTGATGTTGTAATAAATGTGCATAATCTGAACAGTTTGGGGTGAAGAAAGTGGTTGAATTTCCAGAGACTGGAAATAGTTGTTGGTTTTGTGATGATGAAGTTTGAATCTGTCTGTTCGTCGTCACAAACAGTGAGAAAAAAAATGTCACGAAAAAAACAAAACAAGACAATACTGAGTCTTGATTTAGTGAGTTTCATGAAGGCATCTAAATGTTATCAGGTATAAAAGGAGGTCAACTAAATACATTTCGAAGATAAATGTGGAAAAATATTCAGCTGAGAGTTGAATAGGTCTGAAAGTCTCGTCACTGTGATGATGTTGCAAGCGCAGGTGAGGTTTCCTTCAAATCCTGTTAAAACTGTGTGAAGTCAAGTGAGATGAGTCACACGCGGCCATTTCTAAACCTTCTCCTTGTACATGCAGAACACATCGTGGCGGAATGATTATTGCCGTCGTTGATGCTCCTGTGATGCCACAACGGTCACATCTGAGATGGGGACAGAGGACAGAGAGCATCTGCACGGTTGAATTCAGCTTGACTCTTAGACAAGTGAGCTGTAAACCAGAAAGAAGTGTTTTTTTAAAAAAAATGTTTCTTAAAAAGGTGGTTAGTATCGTCGCCTCACAGCAAGAAGGCCAAGGTTCAAATCCCACTTGGGATGGAGGCTGGGGACTTTGGAAACTGTGGAGTTTGCATGTTCTCTCCGGTCCTCTCCAGGTACTCTGGCTCCTCCCACAGTCCAAAGACATGCACAACTGGAGATTAGGTTAATTGGAGACACACAAATTGTCCTTTGGTGTGACTGTGAGAGTGAAGGGTTGTGTCTTCGTATCAGACCTATGACTGATGACCAGTCCAGGGTGTACCCTGCCTTCACCCGATGGCAGTGGGAATAGGTTCCAGTCCCCCGTGACGCTCTGTGGAGGAACAAGCAGAAGAAAGTGATGGAGATATTTCCCTCTCCTACTTATTTCCTATAAATTGGGAGTGATCCGTCATCAATACACCACTTTAACCACTAGAGGGCAATCACTATATTTTGCACGGAATTGTTTCATGTGAGTCAATTTACAGACAGTTTATTTTATTTTCGCAAAAAATAGCGCATTGCTTGAAAACATGCAAGTTTAAATCAAATTCATTATAGTTTATTCAAAAAAAAAAAGTACAGCTCAGGGAAGTGTATAATATATGTTCCAGCAGCGCACAACCTCTGGTTTTTATTGCATTACATTCATGAAAGCAGTGAACAGTTGGTGCAGGAGTGGACTTCCATTCCCTCCTTTTGGTGATGAGAACAAACCACCTGTCATGTCGGTAATGTGTCCACAAAAGAGCTTTTGGAAGCCTTCAATGGATCATTTGATAGCTGGAAATAAAACTGCAGCCCAAATCTCCTCTTTGCACCATCACCCACCCCTCTCTCCCCTCTCTTTTTCACCCCCCCCCTCCTGTTTATCTCACGCAAGCTCACGCACAAAAACACCTTTCAATCATGGCGAAACATGACAGCAGATGAGTGCGAGCATTCTCCACCTCATAAATGGAAATGACTCATCTGTCATTCACCATTCAGGGTGGCATTTCTGTTTATTTTTATTTATTTTTCCCCCGCTCAAAGAGGAATGAACTCTATATAGTTCATCTCCTGATAGCTCCCAGCCAACCAGACAGTCTGCTGTCTGGGGAATATTAGTTTATATATATATTTATATATATATTTGTGCCTGTGATAAGGCAAAGAAGCCCATTTTTTTTGTTTGCTTTTTTGACATTTATGCCTGATGCGGCATTTGTAAGTGGTGTTTTTTTTCTTAGCCATCTCTAACGGACAGCTACCGCCATCTAATTGACACGTCCACCGAGGGAGATAGTCCCTCCTGCAAGTCCCCAGCCCACTTCCCAGAAACAAATCCTCTGAGTGAAGATAAAAGCGCGCGCATCCATTTCCAGCCCCTCTCCATCCCCTCTGTGTCCGACTGAGGCTCCTTGTGGCCCATAGCTTATTCATGCCCTCCCACACCTGAGAGTTGTGTTCAGGAATAAGGGATCAGATACTCCTCAAGTCAGGTACAATGTGGTGAAGCTGCAGCTTTGAAAAGGCCCCTCTCACATCCACAGTCCCTTTGCTAAATAACCCAGATCATTTGCCTGAAAGCCCAGCACTCGGCTGCCTGCTGGATCCCCTATGAGATAGCTGGGAATCATATTAGAGAGGGAACTGTAAGAAGTAGGGGATTCCCTCCTGGCTGATTCCTTTGCGCTGCGTCCCCTGACACACTCGGCAAGGAAGGTTGCCTCTCTGCCATTGTTCGGGGAGCGGGGAAGCTAAACGGCATCGTCGGGCCCTGATGGGAACGGCTTCTTCAAACCGCTTCTAAACGGAGGATTGAGGATCCTGCTATCTGGTTTCCCTCCCTTTGTGATGCCACAAGCTCCGTCTTTGGAGCTCCTTACAAGGGGGAATCATGGGGGTTGGGTGTGTGTGTGTGTGTGTGTGTGTTGGGGGGGGGGGGGTTCTCCACCAGTGCATTGTGTGTGTCTCGGGATGCGGAGGCCGCAAAGAGTTTCCTGCTGCCTTGCAGCAGCAAAGTAGTCAGAAGTGAACTGCGATGGGTCGGCGAGCAGGTTTTTAAACTCGGGGAACAAAAGCGATGTTAAAATCAAGGGAAGAACCGAAGCCCAGCGGTGAAAGTGCCTCTGCGGCCAAAAAAAGGAAAAACGCGATTGGAATCCTGAATGCAGTGGGGTACGGAGCAGAAAATTGGAATCAGGCCAAGGCGTCCTCTTCATAACATTTGGCTGAGGCGGATGCAGCCGTGCCGGGGCTGCAGCAGCCCGGCCGCCCCGTGAACGGACACTTCATTTTGCTCCAAATGAACCGTAACCATAATCTTTCTTTGGAGAGATTCATGGATTTAATTTCCTTAAGTTAAATCTACTGTGAAGACCATCTGTTTGGAACCGTGAATATATGGAAAACATATCTATTTTTGCAATGTCTGCGTTTCAGTTTTGGGGAAGCGCAGCGCTGCATGATAGAAGCGCAGCAGAATGAACAGATCCTCATGGCAAATTCAAATGTCTTTATTTGATGTGGACACATCTTTGGGTAGCTCACCATGAGCGGGTTGGAAAACACTCAGACTTTAGGAAATTCTGTTAAAACAATCAATTATACGGTATTTGAACTATCTATATTTGTTTGGTCATGTGACGGGTGCTTGATGATTGTTTGAGATGACAAATGAAACAAGGAATGATGAATTTTTTTTGGGTTGAATGCATTTTTTCAACTTGAATGCATTTTTCTGACTTTGATTGTACGAAAAACAAAGAGGAAACGCTTGAGCATGGAAGGATTTGCTGACATATACTCCATGAACTCGCAGTTTTATCCATAAAAATCAAGCAATTCTGCACCCTCTTCTGTCACATTCGTCTGTCACATTCATGCCTCATACCTGCAGCTGGAACTCACCTGCCAGCTGTTTCTGTATGTGTGCCAGAATCAGGCTGGCATAAACACAGACACATTCCCAGGAGAAGAACCAGCGTGGGATTGTCAAGTTTGCTGTTCGCCCCAGATGCTCGTACAGTGTTAATTCTCACCTCTTCAGTTGTCCGCATTGATTCCTGAGGTTTTTCTCGAGGACATGCGTCGCCTGAAATTCTGAACCCATCGGTAAATTGTAAAACCAACAGAGCTGCAACATGTCTGCCACGCAGTGTCATGGAGGACACGTCAGCAAAGTCAAAAAAGACCGTTTAGAAGAAGCTTTAAAGAGAATCAGACAGGATCAGAACCAAAGAGATGGGGACAAGAGAAAGCAGCAATCCATATCACACCTTGCTACACACACCCCTGGGGGGGGCAGCACATGCAAGGAAACTCTGGTGCGCTTAAATCAATGTAATAATATTTTTCATTAGGTTTCCATTTTTCATTTAATGAGCTGTTCAAGCTCTTGGTGTACTCTGACATCTTGGTGGTCCGGCCGTAATTACTTCTCAGTACTCCTGAGAGGTGAAGGCAGGGAGGAAGAGGAGAGGCGCAGAGATCCGGCTGAGAGAGAGCCTTCGTTATTGCATTAGAAAGACCACTGACGTGCGATTATTCACACGTGCACAATAGCATGTTTTGATCCCGTGGAAAATGTGTTAGCAGCACTAAAAGGGCATTTCACATCTACCCGTTCAGACCCGGCTCAGGATCCAATCATTTTTCTGTCCAAAGAGTCCTTAAAATATTCAGACTGATGATGCAAAATGAGAGAGAATTCACAAGAGAGAGGTCCTCATGAATGCATACATCAAATTAATAAGATGTGTGATTATTTCTCTTTGAATATGCACAGTTCAGAGTGCCATTAACTCAGCTTTGACTATATTGACAGGCCTCTGTTGAGTTCACTGACACCTATAAATATGTAGAATAATAACATATTGGTGATAAGAATCATTTATGTCTGCAGCAGCCAGCAAGCAAAAACGTCTGTGCGCACCCGATAGCATAGATTAAAAAGCCTTCATAACAATTTATTATCGCTTTATAGGATGTATAACCATCAGGCCCTGTTTTTTGGAGTGCAAAGCATCGTTTCCCGCCTGTAAACACTCGGCATGTGTCCCAAGAATGATAAACTGCGGTGGTAGCAACATAAACAATATCACGGCAACACGTTGGGAAGATTAGAAGAGTATCACATTTGTCTCATCATACCGTTATCCTGACGTGTGTGAGGAGCATGAAATGAATAATCTGTAGCTAAATGAGAACAGCATGCATGTGGAGACGTAAGACCGCCGGCAAGATGATCAAACAACAGGTTCAATACAAACCCACTGCTGGAAAATAACCAGTGTTTGTTGCGCGCTTTGAGAAGCTCTGACGCTTCAGAATTATCTGGACTGAAAAAAAAAAAAAAAAAGAATCACCAGGACTACTCCCTCAACCAACACGCAGCACTGTTGACATTCTGGCTAGTGCAACATCACTGAGAAGTGGGAAGTGTTTCTTCGGAAAATGATAGTAAAGGATGATGTAAGAAACCTGCTGAGCAGAAGATCTCTTTAAAAGAGGCACTGATGTTCCGTGTAGCCACAGAGCTTTGCAGTGATGTTGGGCTGGGTGTGTATTTAGATTTGATCATTTTGATATCAACAGTGACAGCATAGCTCCTAGATCCCACGTCTGTCGCCAACAGGCGGCCTACAAAATGCTGGCCTGATGTAGTTTCATCTCATCTGGACTAGATTTAGGTTTGAAATCATCCATTTTGCACTTTGTTCTATCACCTGAGGGAACAGCAGTCAATTTTCCTCTAAAGACAGCATGAGTAGAGAAGGGCCAGATGTCTGAATAAAAGTGAAATCTAATGAAAATGGGGGACTGTGGTGTCTCATATCAACCTAAATGTTCTTATTGACATTGCTGTATCAATGTTTAAACCTCGGTGTGCATAATTCTTTGATGCGAAGGGTGTAAATGCTCCTCTTTCTGTGTCCTACAGCAATTAAAATTGACGGCGCACCTTAATGGAGACGGTTCTTTTTAATAATTCATTTGATGAATAATGGAAGATGCATAATCACTTAATAAAGCAGATATTCATGAGTCTTTTTTTTTTTTTTTGGTTGTTGTCCATCTTTTCTGCATGCTAAACACTGAAACGGCTCTTGACGTCACAGATGTCAAAGATGTGTTGTGCATCCGTCTCAATGACTCCATTCGCCCTCATTGTTTCCAAAGTAATGCGCAGACACCTTGTACTGACTCAAAGCTCTCCCCCTCCCCTTAATCTGCTTTGTCAATATAGATTTCCTCCTCTGATATGGAAATGAGCTACATGTAGGAGGATTCAGTCTGCGAGATTACCGAAATACTTCACGGTCGGGCGGCTCGGTTCACCGTGAAGCGGAAAATCAGGCGCATTTAAATGCCGTTAATGCAACACGGGGCAGAATGATGATGGGCATGCGCCGTAAAAAAGAAAAGTTGTTTTAATTAAAATGAAAATAAAATTTCCAGGCAGCCATAAAGCGTCGAGCTCACTGAACTTGCAAAAGACAAGTGATTTAACAGCGAATCATTAAAAAGTTCCTCCAGCTTTTCATCTTTTTGTTCACTGACATTTCAAGACATGACCATTAAAAAAAAACTTTTAAATACATATGTATTTAAAATACATGTATGGACAAAAAAACAGAGAGATAAAGTGAATGCAGGAGGAATCAAACCAAAGGAACATCGATGAGCTTGACTCACGTGACGTATTTAAAAAGCGATTCAAAAAGAGTCAGAGCATAAATCAAATCCTCCGCTTCACATAAAAGCAGGTCACTTTAACAAACGAGCCAGTGCCCGTGCACGCCCCCGCACGCGTGCACGCAGACCCCAGCTGTGCCTGTACCCTAAGTGGCTCCAGTGGGACCCTCAGCAGGGTGGTGTGATGTTATATGCATGAGCGTGCGCCATACATGCATGTTCTTAAGCAGACCAAAAATCAACAGCACACATAAAGACGTGCGTGGCGCGACACAGAGCCCCGCAGCTGCTTTTATGGCGGCTTCAGTCAGTGCATGAAAAGATGGTATGCAAATATTGAACTACATGTCGTGCACTAGTGGACTATTCATCTTCATGGAAGGGCTTTAGGAGGGAAATGATGGAGGAGGTGGAGACCACAACTATGTTCTCCAGGATGTGATTTCAGATGCATGTAAACAGCTTGCGTGCTGTTTGTTTGTGTTGTAGGACATGGGGATGGATGTGTTCTCCACCCTGAACATGACAGACCGGCTGGCTGAGTAGAATTAAGCTGCAGAAGCTAACGATCATGTTGGGGGAGATGGGGCTGGCCTGGCCTGAAAACAGCAGTTGATAAAAGATCAGTGACCTCAAACAGGACTGTTTTGAGAAAATCGGTCAGCCGAAGACAGTCGATGCCTGGGTTCCGGTCTGGAGCTCTTCATCCACGCGCTTTTGTAAGTTGTTGTCAGACTTTTGTTCTCTGTTCTTTTTCCAGAGACCACAGCCTCCTTCCTGTAATTCGGTCCACTTTCTGTTTACTCCCACAGTATTTGCGAGCATTTCTAATGTGTGTATTTATAACAGGAACAAATGTCTGCTGGGTATGCAGCAGTGGGGGCCGGGCAGTGCGCTCCGCGAGGTGGCCCCTGGGAGCCGCAGTCCTCCTGATGGATGATACAGCGTGCACCCACATAAAGTGCGGTCCCGCCAGCCCACCTGCTTCCCACATGCTGGGCCTGTTTGGAGCTAAGAGCTGGACAATCGGCGGCAACCCTGGAACACCAGCCTACAGGGGGACGTTTTACTGAGAACAAGGCAAAAGCATATTTCACTGTATATTTTTACTCCCCTGTATATTTCCTCCACTCCTCCTTCCCTGCCCCCCAACCGGGATTCCAGAAAAGGAGTCATGTTTGAGCTTTCAGGTGAGCGCGAGCTCCACTCAGGTGGTAAAGCAGCCTGCTCTGCTGCTCTACGGCCTGTTTTTATTGCTGGAGGAATCCGGCGGGCACATGTAAGAGCAAATTATACAAGGCTGAGAAAGCAGAAGTGTCAGAGAGCCAATCAAATCTGGTGGTTCTGTGCCGCCGGTTGTCAGTGTGTGCTGCATGGACCTGCCATTGTCAGAGGCTGTTACCGGCTGATCGCTGGCAGAATTCCTCCTGATAATCACATCTTATTTCACTGTGTAATGGTGTGTGAAAAGTAATATATGAAACATTCACTTGTTCCATGTTGTAACTTCCCCAAGGGGCCTTCAGGAGATATTCTAATAGGATAAGACGCTTTTAAGGCAACGCTTCGAGTACCAGTCACATTACGGTGCTGGAATGGTTTCCATGGGAATCAGTTCATTCCACTGTTATTATCATCATCTTGCTATTACCATGCATTTGTCCTCATTTTTGTGATTTTACCTGAATGCTACTCCAGTTGTGCGTTTGAGTGAAGCTGTATTTGAATAAACTGTATTTAAAATAAAACACCAGCCTCCCGCCCTTGTCCTTTCTGTCATGTCCGTCATGGTCCTGTGCTGCAAACTCTGTCCGTTCCCCGGAAAGGCCATCTTTGGGGAGCTGCAGGTGAGCCTCTGGTACGACCTTCCATTCACCTTGTACCGAGGCATCCATCATGAACCTCCATATACAGCTTTCAGGAATTTTAAAGGCTTTTCAGATGAATCTGCAGATTTTCTATTTATCTTTGTGTTGTCATCCTTTTGTGCTTCTGTTTGTGGGAGAAAAGAGAGCAGGAAGAGGCAAAGGACAGAAGGAGGAAGATATAAAGAAAATTAGATGTGGAGCTGCAAATCAAGAAGAGGACAGGAGAAGAGGAGAGGATCTATATAGGAAAAAAACAAATGGGCGATCAGTTGAAGGAAAACAGAGTTGAAATAAAAAGACAGGAAGTCATGGAAGAAACAGAAAGAAGACAGAACTGCAGGAGGAAGAGCCAAAGAAACAGATGGAAAGGTGAAGAGACATAAAGGGCAAAGAAAAAAGAAAAGTGAGATTCTGCAGCCTTGAGTTCTTGTTTAAATAGTTTTTCCCAGTAATTCTTGGCAGTATGTTACATCCCATGTAATTATATTTTGTAAAAGAAGTATTTCTCTGCTAAACATTTTTTGTAAATGGAAAACAAATTCCAGCTTTTCAAATGTTATTTAAAATTAGTCACATTTAAGATAAAATCATTCCACAATGTTGCACTTAATAAGCAGATAAATCCAGGTATGCGAGACACGAATATCAGGCAAATGCAACCAAATATTTTATGAGGTTGTTTAATAGATGATTATATTTTTATATTAGAATATAAATTTTGTGAAGCATTGTTTTCTTGATTTTTGTCTGTTTTAACATCATCATGAAGGTTCCTGCAACATTTTCCTGTTGGTTGTGAGTAACAGAGACACTTTTGGGCAAATAAAATGTGTTTTGATCATAAAAATGATCAATATATGTAAAAACGAACTTGAGAGGTGAGGGTGGAGATCATTTCTTGAAAGCGTTTCCTTTCTTGATCTCAAAACTCATGTGCCAATAATCATCATAATCATTTTCAAAGTCCCCATGAGGACATGTACCTGTGGCTGCTGATGGGTTTCCGGTTGATCCACCGTTTCCACCACCAGCATAGCTGTGAGGACACACGTGACTGCTCACCCATCAACATCAGCGCCTGTTTCTCTGTCAGCTGCAGCCACAGATGTGTCGCCTCCACTAGCCACTCCTGGGGCAGCTCCTCTGGGTGCTTAGAACATGATTAATAAATGAAAGGTAATCCTGAGTTTAGTGGTCTTTAGGGTGAAGGGGTTAATTTCTGCTCTTGTCCTGCCATTTTACAGATCCCCTGCTTTATGACAAATGGCAGATGTCCAACCTCAACCTCTATTATTTAAGCAAAATGACGCGGGTGTTTCTTCCCCTTTATAAAGTACCTGGTTGGGGGGATGGAATGTTCAAATTCCCCAGAATTCTTGGGGTGAGATGGAAACACAAAATACACAGAATACCAAAATGTTTTTACCCAAGTAAATACATGCCTGGCAAATAAAGATTCCGGGTATGTTGGTGGAAAAGGGTCCCATGTTATCATTTTCAAAACAGTGAAAAAGCTCGTATGTTGACTCTTCTGCTTGATGTTCTTGCCACCCATTATCAGTTGGTTTTAATGAGTTTCATATCCCTGTAAATAAAATCAAAATTTTGTCTCATAATTTATGGAACCAGCAAATATTGTGCATCCCCACAAAATGTTTTTGTTGTGCAGACAAAAGCTGTAAAGTGTGCTGGTAACAGGAGAGGTGCCAGGACACTTTCTGAGCACTGCCGAGGTGCCCTTGTGCAGATAGGGCCCTGCCATGAGCTGGCGACTAGTGCAAGGGTGTACCCTGATCATCTGAGGTCCAGGTCCCTCCCTGTTACCCTGTAAGGGAAAAAGCGGTTAAGAAAAAGTTAGATAATCTCAACAATTTTTTTTCCATCTTTTACACATTATTTTCCAAACTGCTGTGAGGAATTTTATTGCAAAAACTGTAGTCCTGATTCTACTAGGAATGCAACCAAAACCTGATATTGGTGAAGAGGGATGGTTTCACATCAGAGAGAGGATGATGTAGTAGTCACAACGGTGTTACAGACACAGACACGAGGATTACAGTCCAGAAGACGAGACAACAATGTCCATAAAAAAGTCTCAACCCTTCATCACTAGAATTTCCAAGATGAAAGGATCAATTTGTTGTTCTAATTACTACTGTAGCAGCATCTATTTTCCCATTTGATAAATGAATCATTTGAAAAAAATGAGGATATGAAAAAAATAAGTGAATACATAAACAATGGCAAATGTTTTGTATTTTCTTTCTTAACTGCTTCTCCCTTGCAGGGTCATGGGGAAGAGCTGGACCCAATCCCAGCAGCAATGTTGTGGCAAATGTTAGAATTATAAAACAGTTGCACAACAGAGATTCATTACTGAAGTAGAGCACATTTCTCAAAGGCCCACTGTCCCTTCAATCATTTCAATGACTATTACTAAATAAGCCCTTTCTTTGGGCAGTGTTGAGTCACAATATCTTGACCCACTTTTGTCTCAAAAACAGATAAATACATTGACAAAATAAAATAATAGATATATAAATAGATAAAACTAAGAGAGACAAAGGTTATCTGTGTATATATGTATGAACTGTGTGATGAGAGTGTTCACACACAGCTGAGAAAACAAAACACGAGGAGAGAAAAAGGAATTATAATATGCAAACAGAGGAGACAGGCGGGGAGGGAAGATAAGCTGAATGTCATAAGTTCCAAAGATCAATAGATATCTCAATGAGGCATCAAGAGAAAGACAGAGTGAGAGAGAAAGACCATTTTGCAGATAACAACTGAAACTCTTGCTGAGAGCTTTATCTGCGCCACTGAAGAAAATGGAGAGCGCAACTTCACATCACTTCTGGGTAACTGACTTATGATTTTAGTTGTTTCCCAGCTTTTAGGGTAATTAAATTCATCCTCTGCTTATAGGGACTGCTTTGCTCAGGCCTCAAAGATCAAATTGTAGGTTTAGGAGGCAATGTCACAAAGAAAAATAATAATGAAATCTAATTCATTAAAGTCACTGACCCAAAAAGTATTAACCAGTGGGCCGAGGTAGGCAAGGCTGCGTGAACTTTTCAAATATTAGCAAAGCGCTCTGTATTCTGAGAGCGACAGGAGGGAGAAAAGTTAGCTCGACGGTATTTGAAAAATGAATCTGAATACTAATGTTGGTTTCCTTGAACTTGACTTTGAAACTCATTCAACTCAGAAAATGGACTCACTTTAACATAGAAGAACTTTGTTTTTCTGTTGTATATAGTCAATGCTTTTGAGATTACAACTCACCTCCTGAGTAGATTCAACACAAATATTCAGTGTTAACAATACTTGTGAATGCAATATTTACATGCTGACCCATCTAATCTGCCTCTGGTCTAAAAATGAAAATATATTGATTACTTTCAGTAACGCTGATGAGATGCCAACTATTTCTTTGAAACTCTAAAAACCTTTACTTTCATCATCATTTTCTCTTCCAAATTAACCATTTCTGCCGCTCCTACTGTGTGTTAATTGATGACCTTGTCTGTGTTCTCAGCCACTGAGTGATCAGTGTAATCGGGGAGATCATTAGTAGCAAGATCAGTAGCTCCTCCACTGCTATTCACTGCTATTCATCACATCAAGACTTAATTGGATTGCTAATTGATGTGTAGAAACCCATGTAATTGCACTAAACGGCACTTTCTGCCAGCCTGAACCGTACAGGAGAAGGGAGGGAAATGCTCAGACTGTAAGATATACAACTCCCTGTATGACACGGTCATGACAGCATTTACATCGCCATCACACCATATCACATACAAGTGGGGAGGCATTGATGTCAACACACTGATGATGCCTTACTGTCAAAAAAAAAAAAAGCATCATTTGACAGTCTTAAATTTAGAGCAGCTGACTGATGGCATGCTGTTTAAATTAACACGGTCGATAAACCGCGTAATGGAGCACGATGAGATGCCATTCAGACTGGAACTAAACCTTGATGTGGCAGCCAGATAAAACAGAAATCTTATCTCTGTGATGAATGCGCTCACGGCTCCTCCGCAGGTTAAAAGAGGAAACTGCACCAGGACTCTTCTTGGTTGATTTTCCCTCCTCGAAAGCAGGTTGTGTTTGTACAGCTTACTGTGGGGAGGGATTTAGCATTGAGAGATTTTTTTTTTAAAATTAATTTTCAATCCATTTTCCAAACATCTGGACGTCTTACATGGTTTACTGCATCCCCTCGGTAACACCACGTTGAGATGTCACAATGTTTTTTTTTTCAAATGTTGAGAGTAATGGAGATATTCCGTTGTTGCTTATTAGCATCGGAGTGTTTTTCCACTTTCACCAAGCTCGGAGGAAGGTGGGAGAAAAAGAGGAAATGGGAGGAGAGGCTGGGATGAGGGAAGACAGACTCTGACAACCAGATTGCGCAGAAGTTACACAAATGTCAACATCGGCTTCCGTCTCCAATCTAGCGAAAATCACATCATCAAATATTTGCCAGAGACAGGGATTTTCCTCCTCGCCAGCTCTCACCCAGTCGCTTCTTGTCAGTGTCAGACTTAACAAGGCGGGCAAACTGCAGAGTGCCAGTGGTGTGTCAGGTGCCGCACATGGAAACCTCAGGGGCCACGCAGCCTTAATGCATGAGCTTACCTGAGCTGGAGCCCCACGTTCCTCTGTGATCCAAGGCTTATGCCACATAGGATCACAAAAGATATAAAAACATCAGAGTTCTTGAATTGTTCAACCCTCTGTCCTTCACTAAACGTTCTTGTTGGTGGCTGCTGCTGACCTGATGGGGAACCCAGGTTCTCTGAAGGCCTTTCCATAGGCTTTCTGGATATTATTTGGTAGATGAAGCTGATGCCATCTTAAGGCTGTCACACAGTTGGGTTGGTACTGCTGTTAGGATCATGAGAATTGAGTTTTCAAGCATCTCCTATTAGATTAAATTGTTTCCCTACAAACAGATTTGCAGGTATGGCTAAGATGAGATTAATGAAAGAATGAATGAGCTCCTTTTAATTTTTTTTTAAATCTGTTTCTTGGTCTGCTTTCACATAACTGAAATAAATGGAATTTTGAGCTAAATGAATCACCTGCACATGCAGTAGATCTAGAGGTTACAACACACACTGGCTCAGTTCAGTAGAGAAAATATGCTCTGGCATTAAGGATACAACAGAAACTCTAGCCGGTTAACATTTGCGCATGATAAAGTAACATTATGTGACATAAATTTTTATCTTGCCCTTTATGTCACGATAGGAGTATGTCCTGTATCTTTTACATTTCAGTGGTAAAAACTGGGGAATGGTCCCCATACAATCTAATATATGGGGAGCTAGATGATTAGCTCACAGTGGTTCCAGTAGAGTTTGACAGACTGTCATCTGCTGACGGCTGGATGACACCTTCTTCAAACAATGCTTCCACCCATCTGTTCTCTGACATTGTAAAACAGATCTCCGTGTCCACTTTGTTGATGTTAATGCTGTGCTGTTTACCGTGCCTACACAGCTATCGGTGTTTGTCCCAGAGTAGAAATGCAAATCAAATAACTCAAAACATCACCTTCCAAAAGCACTGTTCTGTAGAGAACTATCATGCTTGGAGGACATTTGTGGAGGCCACATTTGTTTTCCTTCAGCTGCATGCTAGACTTCATATATGGCTCTTTATCCCTCATCAGGAGGGTAACCTTTCATACTCAACCACACAAAAGCAGGGGGGCTCATAATCACAGGACAGGAGGCCAATCGGTTATTTGTAGGATGCAACGATGGTCTCGGTAGAATGAATATAAAATGTATAGAACCCTTGAGTCAACATACCATTCCTTAAGACACAAAGTTACGATGCAATCTTACAAAGTTTTTTTTTGCTAAATACATGAGATGCCAGTTTACAGGGATTTGTAAACAACATGTACAAGTCACGCATCGTTCAAACCTTTAGAAATGATAAGTAAAGCTGAACACATTTACATAAACCTTGCAAGGTTGTTGTTTTTTTTGTGTGTACAAAAAAAAGTATGTACTATTACAGGGACACAATCAAATGAGATGTGTAAGAAGACATGGGAAAAGAATGGCGGGGGGGGGGTTACATCTGCCTTGTGGGAGATTGTTCCTGAGGATAAAAGGCATAACTTTGCATTGGGAGCTTACATTAGCCACACCTTTGCATAGCATTCACATAGGGACAGAACGATGCACACACAGGACATCGCTCTGCACAGTGGGACTGTGAGTCCTTTTCCTTATTCTCCTCTCTTTCCTTTTTTTCCCATCTTTCTGCCACTTCCTCTTATTCCCTCTTTTGCTCAACCTTTATGTGACAGTGGCAGATAGTAGTTCATGGTGAATTTGCAGGGTCTCCGTTGACTAATTATCCAGAGCACTTTGGGCTTTTGATCCTGTGTCCCTGTTTGCTGGATGTCATCCTGGTCTTTGAAGGTAGCTGTGACAGAGAAGCTGCTTTCAACTACCCACAATCCTTTGGCTCTGGCTGTGTGACTTGGCTTACCTCACCACAGGCCTCTGAGGGGAGAGAGCTGTCCATGTGATCACACATCTGGCACCATTAAACATGAGTGTGCAAGCTAGATAGAAACAGGGACATACTGTAGGCTATAATTCTGGAAGTTTTTAACCCCCATTTGCTGGAAAAATGATTGCCCCTGCCTCAGCAGTCATATTACAGAAACGCATGGATTTAAGTATGAAGAATGCCACAGCATTGCAGCGTCAGCGCAGCTCTCTCAAAGCAAAGAAGACTTTGGGTTCAATTCCAGGCTCAGGGCCTTTGTGTAGGTTTACAGGTTAACATGGCTTTTCTTCAAGCACTCAAAAACCCAGAACCCTATAGCAAAAAGTCTGTTATAATATCTTGAGCAGTTTTTGAATTCCTTACAACACTTTAGGAAGGCCATTTGTTTTGACCCCTTGCCTTATCTTCTTTTATTGTATGCATACGTGTGTGATTCCATCAGGAAGAGCATAATTATTCTACCAATTCTATTATGAAAGACATAAGAATATCATTTCAAGCCTTTGATCTATTTTCATATAAATCCGGAGTCAGGAACTATGTCTATTTTTTTCTTTCTTTTGTATCCAGAGTTGGTCTTTGCACTTTGTACAAGGTTCATTGTTCATATTCCTCCAAATCCTTTTCTCTCACCTTCAGAGCTCAGTCACCAAGACAACGTGCTCTCTGTGGGATATACCATTTTTTTAAATCTTGTGCTCTATTTGTATGTCAAATTAATCAGCTCACATGGCCATCATGGAGTGCATGAATAAGTAATCGGTGTGAATTTATGAATTCTGAAGGATAGCGGCATTCTTTTTTGTACACTCAAGCATTACGTCAAGATAAAGTGTTCATTCGATAAACATATCAATAAGAAAAAACAGTTGGAGGGTGCCTCTGATGGCACAGCGGGGAGAAAAAAAACAATGAAATACTGAATTCAGCTGACTTCCCTTTCATTATTCCTCATACCAGGCAAGTGCTACACCTCCCCAGGTGTACTGAGCAGCAAAAGCAGGATAAAGGGGAATAGAACTTATTATTATGGGGTTTATATATATATATATTTTATTTTATTTTTTTTCTTTTTCTAAAGGCACTTTGTAAGCAACAAAGTGCCTGTAGTGTAGCACAACTGTAGCATTTAAAAATCTTTGCAGCACTGAGGGAAATCTGTCAGTGGATGACATTGAACTTAAAAGTGCACAGCGACTTCTGCAAATGACATCTCAGCACCTCTAAATATAAGTTTTACTGGCTTTTGTTCCAATAATGGTGCTAATATACAGCTGTTGCGGCTGCAATTACCTTTTCTTCCCCCATTTGTGGGAGAGGAGAACATTTAAATCCAGTATTGATTGACTGTATCAATGTGCTTCATCCCCTTTCTGTTCTTCTGAGTCAAGTGTGCATGTTCAGACTGCTGCAAGAATTTGGTGGCCAAAGGGACAAATGTGAGTTTATTCATGTAGAATTCTTTATTAATCTGAAAGAGCAGTGGTATTTGCAGTGATAGCAGATGACGCTTTTGTGTCCTGCTTGTTTTTAGAGACATGCTACACAGACAGATTTTCATCACAATGGGATCTTTTTATTATGAATAAAATTTGCACTTGTTTAGTTGCTCTCTTCTGTCGGCTCATAAGTCAGACTGTCACAGCGTTGTCACATGGAAAATGTTGAATTATTTTACCAGAAAATTATCATGCACATCAAATTTAAAAATCTATTATTGATAAATACAATGCCATGCTGTTGACAGAATTAGCATTGTTATCTCACAGCAAGAAGGTTCTGAGTTTGAATTTGCGAATGAATTTACTTAGCCTTGTCAGTCAACTTATCACAATTTTTGTTATTTATTTTACACATCATAGATGTGTAACACAATAAAGGTGAGGTGTCAGGATTCGGTTGTATTGTTTGTGCTATTTTGTATCTGTTCCACTAGTCATGATTTGTCTTCCTGCACCATTGCTGGATCCGTCTGATCACTTCCCTGATTGTCCTGATGGTTCCCACCTGTTCAGTGTTGGATATAAAAGCTGGGCTCTCCATTCTGTCAGTCAGATGTTTCTTGTACCCGCAAATGTGCAAATGTGCAAATCTGTACCTCTGTGCTTGTTGTCTTCCTGATTCTTGTATTTCATCCTCTTCCATTTTTACAGTCTGGTCGTTCCCAGTAACACCTCGTGCACCGTTTATGCCATGCAGTTCAGTCATAGTTTTTCATTGAACACATTAAGCTCCCATCCTCCTCACTGGTCATTTGGGAACTGGAGTATATCCTCTGTGGCACGAACAACTTGGACTAAAACAGCTCTCTGTATCACACATATATTTTTAATTATATCATAATCATACCCATGTATGATATGGGTTGTTGTTAATGCTTTTTAATAATGGGCAATTATACCACAGGGGTTGGATTGCATAACATCTTACACCCCTGCATGCTAAAGTCAGCCATAGAAGTAGCTCTGGCAATAACGATAGCACATAATTAGGTTCTCACATCCCTTAGCTTCTTCAATAATTGCTGTCTCTAAACCAGAAATCTTCATTTGCATGTTTCTCAATATGAGAGAAACTCATTAATTGTAGACAATGAGGATTAGAAATATGCAAAGCTTAACTGTAATGTGGGAGCTTCAAGTGAATAGGCCTTTCTGCTCACCATATCAGAGACATCCTCGTCAGCTCCGCCTCTTTGCGGTTAATTGTGTGGGAGATTGTCTCCGTGCAGATGCAGATGTAGCTCAGATGTCTCTATGAAGCAGAATATGGAGGGTGTCGCCATACTGTACAGTATTCAAGTTCTCTCACGTGACCTCATTTGCCCAGCTTGTGTTTTTTCTTTTCAACTCCTCATTCAATTCATATGCATTAGCCATAGCACAGAGATGTACAAATAAGACATAATATTAAAATGTGTTGCATTGGCTGCGTGTTCCTTTCACGCTTGCATGCAAATAAAGAAAAAGTGACATAATTTGACAGCATGTATATGCACGCACACGTGTATCCAGATCAGTTGGGCGGGGGCGGATGCAATTCTGCAAAGATGGATGCTGCCCTCACCCAACAGTTTCCCAGAGGAGAAAACATTCATTATCCTGAGTTTTCCTTTCAGATCATTTCTCAAATTAAATGAATGCGCCTGCGATGCGAGCTGTAGAGTAAAATGGGTGAAAGATTAATCAGGAAAGACTCTATTACCACCACATGAATTAATACGGAGGGAAACTTGTGGCACAATAAATGGATAAATGAAACATCCACCCTAGAAAAAGGACAAAAGTTGTGTGAGGAGAAATAAATGCGGAGCCAAACTGTGCCCACCGTCAGCAAATCCCAGTGTGAGTGTTGCCGTGCTCCCCTGGGAGTCAGTCCTTCTTCATTTATTTACAGCTGTCCACGGTGGCGGGGGCAGATAAACGACTGTGGCGCTGCTGTGAGGGGCCGTTGATCCCACAGCCGGGGCCTCGCGTAATGATTGTGAAGTGCATGACCGAATACATGGCTTTCCACAGCATGGACACAGAGAAGCCACAGTGAATTTCCTCCATCTACTTCTTAATTTCCACACCGACAAATATACACACTCCACTTTCCGGAAAGCCTCCGTTCCCTCCCCTTATGCCATTAACACATATAGCTATGACAGTCTTCCATCGTTAAAACTGCATTGGACTATAAATACAAGAAATTGCAACAGCATGTTGGATAAATGGGAAACACAGAATGAGCATAGTGAAACCATGCTCATAGTCCATAATGCTGTTCTGGATTTAAACATTTAAACTGAATCAACAATAGAAAATAACCACAATGTAGCAGAAAAGGTTTGTTAGCTTGCTGTAGTTTACAGAATTCTGAATGAAAGCACACGAATATTTATTTTTAATCGACATTTAATTAGTTTATCAGTGTAGTGTTGAGTATAGTTTCCTATGTATGCATTTCAGAACATATCGTTTTAGACATTATATATGATGAATACAGTCGATACATACGGATTTCCACGGCTCTCACTCATTGTTCATTTATTTTTAAAGAAAGCCAATGCTACATAATACTATATAGTAAACAGATTTAGAACACTGCCAGACATTGCCAGGGCATGTTTGGAGCATCTTTGGGGTTCACTGCTTGTATCTGGTGAAAGTTTGGGGTCATAAAACAGGTACAGTTACTCAGTCAGTTCCATGATTTTGAAAAACTGGTTTTGAAAAACTGACTGCTGAGCTGAGCAGTGCATAAAAAATGACTCGCGGGTATACAATACACACTGGCAACACTCCTGCAGGCAGCTAATAACTTTATTTCCAGAGATTACAGCCTCATTTTAACACGTACTTGGGTTTGCTGTTTTAATGGCAATCATCCTGCTAATAAACGAATATGGTAGAAACAGCAGGAAAAATGACTGCTGCTGAAAACAGGGGATGGACCGAGGTGTCATTGGGTGGAAGCCATGTATGACATGACATTATGGGCAAAAGTAGGTTGCCAGGACTGTTTCTTTTTTAACTACAACCCAATAACCCTCATGGGTCTCTTTTTTTAAAAGGAGACACCAACTTGTATTCTTTTCCGTTTAAGTCTTCATGTTGGCCCTTTATTCAGGTAGCTTGGTATCTGACAAAATTAATAATAAACAAAATTATGATGGTAACAATGTAATTGTGCTAAATAAAATACAGTGAAAGATTTATTTATGGCCAGTTCAAAAATAATGGAAGCTGCCTAAGTCTACCCATTTACAACTAGCATTTGAGCTAAGCCAATAGGGGAAATTCTATAAACTGCATTTTCTTGTTTGAATCAGTGGAAGGAGCTACAAGATCATTAAAGGTCGGTTGTGGTCTTGTGTTGCACTGGGACACAGTGGCAGAAAAATGGATGATCGGACAGTGTTGCCCCCCCATCACAACCGAGGTTTCTATTTCTTCAACACTCAATTGTCAATAGCACAAGAAACATTGAATTTTCAACATCCTCTACCACCAGCATCCGTTCTTTAAGGAGTAGATTCTCAAGGCTGCTGTCATTTAATCTCCCAGCCTTCCCTCAAGTCCAAGAAGACCAGAGAGCTCCCCAAATGGTTTGTGTCTATTGTAATAAATATTATCTATTTTCCATCTTTCCTGATTGAAATCCTCTGCAGTCTTATGCAAATTCAAGGCCGTACAACTCAATGTAACATGAGAAACATGTAGAAGATTGGATTAGTGATAATCTTGAAGCCTATTTTAACATGCATTGCGTGGACCATTGGAGACAGGTCCTGTAGATTGTTCAAACAGAGGAGCCGCTCTCCTGAATCTGCCTTCATTCCATTCTTCAAATTGTGAGATAGAAATCACACAGTATGGAAATTATTTTAAATTTGTCTTATGCGAATCCATGCATGGAAGAGAGTGCAGCGCCGGCTGTGTGTAGGAGTAGACGGCAGAGAAAACGTCACACTTCTGAAATGAGTCAGATGGCACACAGTGCGTTCTGGGGGAACAAATCTTTATTGACATTGGACGGTTGTCATTCTGACAGTAAGTAAGAATGACAAGACAACTTTGGAGTTGCTCTCCAAAAGGTCACCATGAGGAAAGAAAAAGGTTACTGCCTGATTGTTTACATGGTATAAATGTAATAAAACAAATTAGAATCAATCATGCATTAATTATTTAATACAGGAGAATATTCTTGTGCTACTAGCTTTATGTCAAACAGAAAAATGCTAAAAGATAGTGGCAATGTTTCATGTAAATGCAAAATGATTCATACAGGGTCTTGCAAAATGTATGCTAGTTGTAAATGGTTACAGTGCAAGTGCATATCACAAGCACTCAGATTGTACATCTGGTCATTCTTCAATTCTTCTCAGTGTGAATACAAATACAATCGCATATTTAATCATGAAACATTGAAAATGAATCCATTCATTCAGACCATGAGCAATTTTCTCAGAAAATACAGTTGTCCAGAAGACACTAGGTTGCAAAATATTTTCAATGGCCACACCGTGAAACCCCAGTGTGTCATAAAAAGTACATGTGCCCAAAGCCCCCATCAGAGGGCCACTCTTAAAGGAGAAGGGTAGTGATAATAGGCCCACAGGGGCCAGCATTAGCCTTCATCATCCAGTAATAAACGATAATTAATTTAAAATTAATATTTGTTATTCCCATTTAATTACTTCAGAGGGGGTAATATGTAAATAAGAGACAACAGCAACAACAAAAAACCCATATAGGTACTACTTAGAGCCACAATCTTGCAAGATGTGGCTCACCAGAACAATCAGACACATATGAAAAAAATCCAAAATATACAACCAAGTCCTATGAAAAATGTCTTGATATCTTTGGTGTGTTTGATAAGTGAGAGGCAGGAATACACCCTAAATCAGCACAATACATTCAATTAACCTTGTTTGATCGACATATATAGGACATGCGATAAATGTCTTATCTGGTTCATTAGCTGTCTTCTCACACAGGCCAACTCATTGCCTTTAGAATAGTCCATATATTTAGAAGTTGGAAAGTACTTATTCAGCTCATCTCTGGCAAACTTCAAGGCTCTTGTGGCATCATTTTGTCCGCTTCACGTGCCTGCTTTGGTGATAGTGATCCCGGTTCACTTGTATTCGCACTACATTTCCTTTTGAAAGCTGCATGAGGGATACATTACGACAGCATGTCCCACTATTTGTGATGGACTGAGGAATGAAACAAGTGCACACTCATGAAGTGGTGGCTGACATGGCCCTCAGCTAAAAGTTCAGGCCCTAGGATACCTGGCTGCTGGATCAACGTACCTAATGGCTCGTTACAGTAACTTTGGCCCTCTCACTGCCCCAAAAAGACCCAAGGTGGAACAGTTGATCATTTGAAAGAATTATGCACACTCTGTAGGAAGTATTTTTTTTCACTGAAGCACTTCCATCTTAAAATTCCACATAAATGTGAAACATGCTTTGGATAATATGTCACCCAGATTGTGACAATTATATTAGACAATATATTTTTAATCAAGATTAATCGAAAGCAACCCTGTGAATATTCTGATTAAAAATTGTAATTGCTTGACAGTACTAGCTTATCTGGATTCAGATATTAAACATCACAGTATTTTAAAACATGCTGTGGGCAAAATTCTTTAGAAAGGAATTTTTTCTCCCTTAAACTAATAACACCAATAAACTACACATTCAATATAGCACATGTCAACCAACATGTTAAGTGATTTTAACTAACTTTCTCAAACTGTGGAAATTACAGAAACTAAGAAATATAAATCATTTTAATTTTAAAAAATTCATCAAATAAGTAAATAGAAATTAAAAACTGGAATCCATCCCAGCAGCCACCAGTGTCAAGCCATGCAATATTATTTATTATTATGTTTTTCTAGTTTGGTCTGTTCATGTTCTGTCTGTCTCTTCCTGTCCTGATTGTTTCTGCCTGTGTCTTAGTCTCAGTCTTTGTCTCTGTATTTGTGTGTTCGTCTTGTCCCAGTGCCAGCATCCAAGCTTTGATTCTGTGACTCGTCTACAGTGTTTTTGACTATTTTTACCTATAAATTTGAGCTGGTTTTGCCTACTGATTTTCTGCTTCTGATGTTGCTGCCTGACCTTCCATGTGTTTGCTTTATGAAACCCCTTTCACGATCTTGACCTTTATGGATTTGGGCATTTTAAGTCCAGTGAATTAAGTGTGGTTGGAGGCAGGAATTCATCCTGGACATTCTGACTCTGCTGCGCACCAGAGGACATGCACGCACACGTGCACACACACATGCCTCCATTCACTCACACACTCATGTAGTCATGCACCTTCTCTAAATAAAGCCTAAACCAAATTATTTTTTAAAACACAGTATTACAAATACTGAAGGGAGTCTCTCTTTCTGAAAGTCTGTGGCAGAAATTGAACACTTCATCCAGGCAACTGGTTGGTTAAATCATCTTCCCCCTCCAGGCTTTGTGTGTAAAAATATTTGTCAAAAAAAACAAAAAAGTGCCTCATGTTGCAAGACCATTCAGGTAAACTGAAAGTTTCCTCTGAAAACCATCAAAAGAGGAGGTTTAAATCAGTCCTGACATCTTCACACAGAGTAATTCCCAAAAAAGAATAACATGAACCAAATGAATTTTTTGTCTCGATTGTTTTATAAAATGAGTATAAGTCTAATAAGGGTTTATTGTTAATCTATTTCATGATGAATTAAAGAAAACAAAAGTCTCAAAGGTATATCTCATCAACCTAACTTTGCTTACCTCAGTGTCTGGATGCCAAAACATCTCTCGAGCTGCTGGAGCAGACAGTGGAGAAGCCAAGCAGCAAAAAAGCACCTTATTGATCATTTTGGGTCTATCCTTGGGGATATTGAGCTCCAGACATCAGACTCCTCCAAATGTTAGTGCACCATACTGACCAGTGAAGCTGTATTCCTGTAACAACTGTGGATGGAGAAGCCATGTGTGAAAATACACTAAATACACTTTTAGTGCTTCCACAGGAATTAAGAACATAAGCTGCAGTCAAGTGTTGTTAATTTTGACAGACCAACTCCCTGACTGACTGCGGACACATGCATGCACACACACACACACCTCAGTATTTCTTTAATACCATTATCTTTAATTTCCTAGTTCCTCTTGTTCGCATAGCATAGAATTTGAAGCCTATTTTAAGACACAACCAGCCCACTCCTCATTCTTTCAGTATTTCAGAGTTTATAACAGTTAAGTGCTTTTAAACTCAACTCTTTTAAGCTCAACGCTTCACCATCACATGATTCAGCTGACAGAAAACCTCCAGGCTTTCCATTTGATCTTATATCCACAGCTGGGTCTGAGCAGGGACACCCAGACATCCCTCTCCCTGGACACTTCCTTCAGCTTTTTCAAGATGATTCCAAGGCTTTCCAAAGCCAGTGCAGTGTCACTCCAGCATGTCTTGGATCTTCCCTGGGATCTTTTCCTGCTGGGACATGTCTGGAAGACCTCCTGAGGGAAGCCTCCAGGAGGCAAGACACTTAAACTCCCCAAGAAACCTAAACTCCTCCAATTCAGGCCGGGTCCACCTTTCTCCTGTCAAGAACTATGGCCTTGGCCTCGAATGATTGTCATCCCTGCTGTTTCACAATATGCTGCAAACTGCCCCAGTTCTCAGACTTGAATGAGTAATAATTGAAACATATAGCCTTTTGGAAGAACATGCAAACATCAAACCCCCAAGCCTGCAATCAAACCCAGCACATTCTTGCTAAGGGAATGACTGTGTGAACCACTGCACCACCTACGTTTTAAATAATCGAGCCAAAATCCCTCAACATCACAGATGGAATCATCCACAAAATATGCATTGCTTAAGGTGGTTCCTCATGCAAAGTGAATCATAGAGTATTTAAATTTTCATGCTTTATTTTGTTTTTAGTTTTCTTAATGATTTTTTAAGAAGTATCTTGAAGTTATCTCAAGACCTTTTAGGGATCTGCTCATTTTATTTTTGAAGATGAAATTTTTTTAGTATTTTATTGTATGTTTTTATAATCTAATATTAAAAATGCTGTGTAGTTGTGCAACCTCAACGTTTCTCTTTGAAAAGAGAATCATATTTGACCATGTAAAATGCAAATGTTAACACACTCACAGTAGATAAAGCAGGGAGAAATCCCTCAATGTCCTTGGTGGCCACCTTCACATGAAAGGTAATGGTGAGCTTGTCGATGATGGTGGACAGCTACTAGATTTCTTTCCATGTGATGAAGGTCAGACATTTAACGTGAAGATCATATAACAGACAATTTTACATTACAAAGGAGGGCTGAAGCCTTCATGAAATGTCAATGCTACTCCTGGACTTCAGGTCAGCGCCTTTGTTCTGTTGCTAAGGAATGTGGACTACTAGGGACAGCAAGACCAGCCAGCCATATTCCTCCACCTATCTTATTGATGCAGTACACACAACACAAGCTATTTTATTTTATATTAATTCCAAGGTTTGCTCAGGAAATGGCAGAGTATTTATTTTAGTACACATGCAGTGTTGATAAATGGGGCCCCTGGTGCTTCTCTTCTGGCTGGTGGAGCATACTGGCCGGGTGCCTAAACCACCTCCTCTTGATGTGGAGGAGCAACAGCTCGTCTCTCAGCCCCTTTCGGATCTTCTGGAGCTCCAGCCACCCCACAGAGGAAACTCCTTTTGCTTAGTTATATTTGTGATTATGACCATCTTTTGGAGGTCGATGCTCAGATTGACATAATTTAATCCTTCACGACTCAACAGACTGATTTTTTTTCATTTGACAAACTATCGCAGTGAATGTAACTCTGTTATTTACTGCAGTCATGCTAGTATGAATCCTTTTGTCAGAGGCTCTGTATGTTGGAATGGCTTGGGTCCCCTCAAGAAATCATCAAAACAAGTGATTCAAGTAAAAGGGTTACTTTAGACTCCCAGCTGTTTTTCAGTGATAATGTTCTTCCTCCTCATTTTCATAAACTGAGTCCACTTTTGCTACTTAAAAGACTTAATGATTCATTATGCTTGGATTCATAGTTGTTGGCAGCACATAGTGGGTCTGCTTACATTTTTAACACAATATTGAAGCCAAATATATATACCCTTCTGCTGTGCTGTAAGGAAGCCTGATGTCCATGTTTTTTTTCCTTTGTGAAGAACAAATAAATCTGAAGCACTGTTATTCTTAGGATTGAGTGGGTGGCCTAAAATTATTAAACCTGCCTTGTGACACCTCAGGTCAGTCAATACAGGCTTCAGAGGATTACACAGCAAGTCTGTATTGCTTTGCAAGCCGCATATGACAATTGAGTTTTGCTATGTAATCTAATGTTGGAGCTTGATGACAAATATATATAAAAAAAGCATGACCACTGAAAAATAGAAACTACTATTCAATATATATGTTGCCCATTTAACCGGTCTGTTGTCTTTGTTGAACTCTGCTACAATAGAGGGGAATTTGCACATTTATTAGTATCAGACAATTTCTGCTTGCAGATTAACAATTCACAGGTGAACTGACACGGCAATGGGCAGCATTGTCCATCATCTGGAATGTTCCCTTTTTCTTTTTTATTTCATGTCTTATGTGATTATTAGGTGAAAAACTGATGGGACTTCCAGGCAGCACTGCTTTTAACAATATGTACATCTCGCTCTATAGCAGGCTGCGTTGCAATGTGGCAACATTGTATTGCAGTTGGACATACAGCAGAAGGCTCACACCCAGGAGTGGAACATGCTTCTTTTGAAACAGTGATAAGGGTTAGATTTAAAGGGAAAAAAACCATGGGATTTGTGTGGGCAGACACATTTTATGAGAAAAATTGGTACAGATTCCATTTTACTCTTGAATTTTACTTTTTTTTAAAATCATGTTTGCATCATTCTTCATACATATGTACATGACAACTAACTCATGGAATAAACCACATATGATATTCAACACTTGTACATAAAGTCAAACATGCAGGGAAATCTAAATCAAGCAATCTGTGGCTGTACTTGACTGTTCACTTTTCACTTCACTTTTAAAAGAGAGCTAATGAGTCATCCATCAAACTTATTTTGACCAATACTTGAATGGCTGGGGAACACTTCCAATGCAGTGACCTCCACACTGTCTCATCCACCCACTCTTCTTCTGTCGCAAGAGCATTTTTGCAAACAGCACTGACTTGAAAGAGGACAGTATGATATCGGGAATGTCTTAGGCATGATAAAAAACATCACAACTCGATGTCAGGGCCTCTCATTTCCGGCAACTCAAAAGTGGAGCTCACTTAGAGGAAAAGTAAAACTTTGATTAATTACAGTCCCTTAAAATGAGGGTGGACTGAAGTATTGGCTAGGTTTCAAAGCAACCATCACTTTGGCTTCAAATAGAAGTTTTACATGATTTTCTTCTTCCCTTCGTGTCCTCCACAGTGAAGCAAAGTGTCCCCTGGGGCCGGAAAGTGTCTGATATAACTCCGACACCACAAGATCCGGTGATCATTTCCTCATAATGGCCCTCCTCTCCATCTCTCAGCCTCTGATCCACCAGATTATCCTCTCTAGACAATGACAGTCTATTTTATTCTGCTACACAATTAACAAAACACCCTTACTGGGTAAAAAAAAAAAAAGGGGGGGGGGTTCCTTTCAGCCAGTGGTTCTGAACCACCCTGTCACAATGCAATCACGACTCCACAACTGAATCTGAGTCCTGCAATCCAGTTCTGCTGTGAAGGACACAGAGACTTATCCTGATGGGATGGACTTCTCCATTGGGTATATACAGTTAGCCCCACCACTGATAATCTTAACAGCCTGAGCCAAATTTAAATGGTCCATAAAATGTACTCGCTAATTGATGCAGTGTAAAGGGCATTGCTGGCAGCGAGTTAGACCTACTGAGAACTGGCTGTGCTCATTTATAAAAGCATGATTAAATGTTATTAAGTGAGATTCATTATCTGCAGTGATCTACCTGGAACACAGGTAGATCACTGCAGATAATGTTTTTAGCATGTTGCTTGATACAAAAAATACTGTAAAAGGTACATTCTAAAGAAAGTAGTTGTTACTCTATTCCCACTGATGGTCACACTAAGTAAACTACACTGATTGTGGTGTAACATGGTTTCACGGAAAAGGTCACATTTCTTCAGGAGGACAATGCACAGTTTTATTGAGTTTTATTTTTGCCTGGTTGACCCTGTTGACCTGACTCAAACCATTTTACTATCTAGACACTCCCCCATAGTGTCGAGATCATACTTTTGACGGTCTTGGTCTTCCCTCAGAATAGAGGGCATTTTCACTTGGTCATGTCTCAGGATTGGACTGGGGAGGGGGGGATGACAGATCACACAGGTTTAAATAGTACAAAGGTTTTACTGGGGAAAATAAACAGTGTGTGACAGAAAATGTAGATCATATACTTTTGAATTTATCGAGTTTAAAAAAGAATTGTACAGCTGAGTGTGTGACATGATGAGATGCACTCATACAGTAGGTGGCAGTATGCGTTAAGCAAGTGGTTTACGAGCCACCATTAATCAAGAGAAGAAGAATCAGGAACCACACCTGGCACCTACCTGGGCACCCACCTGCATGACGTCACACAGCATGGGTGATGGACACACCTGCTGCACACAGAGAGGATGGGCACGATGGAGCATCATGTGATGTCTGACTTCAGGATCCAGAAAGAGGTGATTTGTCAGACCAGGCAAAACCACCAGTGTTTCGCAGTGTGCACATTTCTGCCGTTTGTATAGTTCACAGAAAACGCCGGGACGACTTCAAACTTACCATCCATCAGGAGAAATCATAAAGACAGGTAAGCTCACGGTTACCAGAAGATAACACTGGAAAATATTATATTAGAAGTCTCGGTACAGTTTAACTATCCCATCCACAGGCCTCTTTCCATGGTCGTTTTACACACCTACTCACACTGAAAGTTACTACACACTATACAAGTTGGCTTGTTAAGAAAGGATGTTGTCACAAACATCAATAAAATGGACCATATTTCTTCCCTGGTAAAACACACACCAGACTTTGTCAAGCCAAACTGCCATTATGTGTGCTCATAACTTATTATTGAAAGTGGAGGCCTTGATGGATAATGTCTAGGCTCCAGACAAGAGGCATTGTCAGGACCACCAAACAATATCCAAGAGGGATGCAAACGTTTAATGAATTCATTTTCTGACAATTGTTTTGGGTGACATGATGGCAAATAATAACAAATAAAATAATGCAGTGTGTCACTATTTAAAAATATATACAGGTATGTATATAATATAAAAACATTTATATACATATATATGTGTGTGTGTGTATATATATATATATATATATATATATGTGTGTGTGTGTGTGTGAGTGTGAGTGTGTGTATACACACATGTATGTGGACAGGTGTCTATATATAATTTGAACATCTGATTTTATTCATTTCTTTTTATACATTAAAATGTGTAACTCCATGTTAGTGTAAATATATTTATCTTATAAGTGATGGATTTTATGCTATCATTTAATTTGCATTATAACACCATGCATTAAATTTGCAGAGGTGCAGATGTTTAATTAAAACACTCGCATATCATGTAAATGTCGAAAGCCTTTGCTAAATTTTAAATTACCCCGTTTTCCTTTTTAGGCTGGAAGTTTTCAGATGTTTTGCCATCTCTTCAGTAACTGGTGGAATACAAATGTTATTTTCAGTATGTGTTAATTCAAGCAAATTTTCAATTAAACACTTTGCTCTTTTATCAAACAAAAAAATCCAATCATGTGAATTCAAATGAGTTTGACCAACCTTTTGAGCGTGCAGTATTGTGTCAAGGGCCCCTGGATGAATGAGTTTGTGAATAGATGTTCTTTGCTTCATTTCCTGCTGAGAAAACATCAGCAGCGTTAATTGGAATGATCTTTTGAAAATATTCCAAATCCCAGGGAGTGATGGTTTTACTGTGGCACAAAGGCACAGGCGCATCATTTACAAGTGAAAAACATAAACAGCTCACTTTCATCTCGGTTTGAATTATGAGCGGGACCGCGCTGCACCCGCTGGTGAGATGAGATTTCTTCAGAGGCTTCAAAACCACAAATTGAGCTTGTTTCGCTTGATTCACTCAGAGTATGAAAGGTCATCACTCCTCATTTCCATTTTGATTCAAATACAAAATAAAGACACTCATTCTGCAATTGAGCTCTTTGTGAAATCCATCTTTAATAGCTGCTTGGACTAAGAGATATAGTCCTGTGTGGCAGCAATAATAATGAGAGGGATGACAATAAACCCACAGAGCTGGCAGGGAAACATATACATGACAATCTGTTGATCATCTCGGGATGCTTTTCAGTAATTATAAAGACTTCACAGGTTGGTTATCAGTAAATAACAACATCGATGCACACATTAAGATGTGATGTGCAAGAAGCCCAGATGTGTGTAACATTTATTTTGGTGCCCCTGTGATGGGCTTGACTATAAATCTGATTTGGATAACAGTAATGTAATCTCTATAGAGTGGAAAAAGGCACAGATCTTTATTATATTATTTAAGCAGCCTTTGAGATGAGACATAAAACGAATAAAGATAGCCTCTGTGCAGCATTGTCCATGATGCAAAGCTGTGAGAGGGATTAGTTTAAACTTTTAATTTTCATAAAAGTAATCTTTGTATCGGTGGTGTTAAGATGATGTTAAGCTTTTAAGGCACTCAGTAAAATCATTTTAATTTGATCAAGGATTCTCATTAAGTTTAGGCAGGGAAGCAGATCCTCCTGGGAGTTCATCTCCTCTGTGGTTTTGGCCTTTGGAGTTTTTATAAATACAGTGGTATATACAGTAGTGTTAAAGTTCAGATTCTCAGTTCATTTGTCTTGCAATGGTGGTACATGTATCGACCTACACTCTGAGTTCCTCTTCTTCTTAAGTATAACATCTATATTTTTAGGTATTCCAGGCGATGTTGGAGCTCTTTTGTTACTGAAAGCAGCCTGGAAATTGGCTGAAGTGACAGTTGGCAAGATATTTAAACTCTGTGATTTCTGCTTTTGAAGCAAATTTCTCTGACACTGTTTATTTTCAATTTTATGATTGGGTATTTCCTAAATACAAATGTGAGTGACTCCTAATTTCATTTTAGACCTTTCTTTTGCAGCATTTATGCTCTTGTTACTTTTTGAGAGATAGGTGAACAGAAAAAAATAGACTGCATCTTTTGATATCTGCTCCATCATTTTTATTTGTTGTGTGTAAGTGTATTTTTGATAATAATAAAAAAAAAACATTTTCTAGTTAAGGCTCAAACAGTATAATTTAAATTTTAGGTTCCACTCATGGTTCCCGTGTGCCCTGCCATGTCACTACACTAACAGTTGGATGTGTGTGTGTGTATGTATGAGGGTGGATGTGCTAGGAGTGTGATTGGGGGGAGGTGGGGGTTATTGATTGCTGCATTTCTGTTCTTATTTTTTTTTTTTCTGTGAAGCATTTTTGAGTTGCACAAAGTATGAAAGGTGCTATATAAATAAAGTTTGATTAATTGGAAAAACTGTAAAACCTTGACTGTAAAGAACTGCAATATAGAAAATCAGAGAAAGAAGAGGTAGATGTTTTTTAGTTAAAGTTGAGTTGTCCTCTGCATATTTTGTGCTGTATATTTTTTGCTGTCTTTGATTGATCTGTTTATAGCTGTGATTAGTTTAAACACCAGTATCATCAGGATCCATGTTGTTCAATTTTCTTCGTGTGTTGCTATTGTGGGTCTGAGCTGGATCTGGGGTGTTCCAGCATCGATGAATCACAGCCTTAATCATATTTTGATGGCAGTACATGACAGTTGTGGTGAGATGCACCTCCTCTTATGTCACAAAGGTGATGGTTTCCTCTAAACCTCATGAGTTTTACTCTTCTTTAGTCATGATTGGATATTTAGAAAGAGGGAAACTTTGCAGACATGGAGGGCATGATAGCTGTCTGATAGCCACTCTGCAGCCTTCTGTACATTCCATTTATATTCAATTAAGGATGTCATGATGCCACAGTGTTGAACTCTATGAGATTGCTGCCCCATTCCATACTTTGATTTGAACCTTTGGCGATAAACAAGACAATTTTTTCAACTTATGAATGCCTGAAGTCAATATTGCTGCATTCAGGAGTCTGGATCACAAGAATATATACATATTAAAACAAACCTACTAACAGTTATCATATAACTTTCTATAACAATCTTTTTCTCAATGAAAAAATGAGTCAACCCAATTGACATCACATCTGTAACCTGAAACTGAATTCAATGCTGTGTTATGAAAGTAATCTAATGTACCATGATCAGTTTGTTTTTCATGTTGTCTATTAGCATTAACAGAACTGAGGGTCAAAATCATGTTGAAAATCGCAACTGCTCAGATGGGCCATTAGTATTAGCCACACAGTTAGTGCACAGGCAATGATGCTACAATGGAACACAACAGTAATAAATTGTGAAAATTGCATTTAATAGAAATTGCATGCATCCATCCATTTTCCAAAGCCTTTATATCAAATGATGACAAGTATATAGCTGTAAGAAGATGTATGAAAGAAACCTAAAGAGTTCATAGAGGTAGCTTTGTAGACCACAATAAATGAGTCTGCAAAATCTTTGTTGATGGTCTTAAGAATTGTGCAAACTCCCTGAGCATTATTATCTATATTTTGCAGACTGAAGAAAGAGTGAAAACAGCAGATGACACCGCTGCATTTATGACGGCTATTAAAAGTAAAGTATTGCCGTTTCGTATTGAGGTGCCAACCCCCCTGGGAGCTGCATTGTTGGCTCCCTCTTCACTGCTCAGAAAACACTTCAGCTTGAGTTGTTGGCGGGCGTTAATTCTTCGCAGCTTCACTTCTCCAGCTGAATCCCATTGTGAAGTGAGCTGGCAGAGACGCTTGTTCACATATCAGCAAACCTCATAATATCATTATCTGACTGAACTTTGTCTGCACGACTTGCACAGTCTGAAAAAGATCTGCTTTTCAGCAGATACAGTACATTTTACAGTTGCTGTGTCAGTTTTAAAGAATTATCTCCAGGCATGAACCATTTAAGCATGTTTAATTAAACTGCATTATGAAATAACATGACCCGACAGAGTATTTATGCATGCACTACAATGGTGCACTGGAACACAAAGCAGCTAAGCCAAAGGCATTGGCAGTTTTCCCACATGAATAACACATTTTAGGTTTCGCTACAGCAAAGTAAGTCGTCTGACCACTTTGAACTACAGAATATTGTTCTCCTCGGCACATGTGTACGCTTCCACAAGACGCAGAACATCCCTCAGTGAATACCAAAAGCCTCCATTTTACTTCAGCGTGGGGCTTTTAAGCTGCAGCGTTCTGGATGGAAGGTGGGTAAAGGTCATCCACGTCTAACAGAAATGTTCCATAGTATAGAGATGAGGAAAGGGAAAAAAATGTAAAGGCAGAGCCAGAGAGAGTTACTATATAATGCAAATTGTCATTTTAAGGAAGACTTTAACCAAACCACGTCCTACATTTCTCGTCCTTCATCAAAGTCATGTGGGTATATTTTATCTACTTGTGTTGAATGCCTTCGCTGCCTCGCTGTGCATTGACCCCTAACAACATTTCTCACAGTTTTAATTGATAGGTAGTTTAACTGAGACTTTTCTGAGGTCACTTTGATGTCACAAGTGTAGGAGGTCCAAATCTAATATTGTAGCCAAGATGATCAGTAATCATGGATAGTCAGAGTCCTTGCTGTCTGAAAAAGCTGTACACTTGATTCATGTTCTGTCAGTATGTTGGCCAGCCATTATGTTGTTGGATTTTGGTGGAAAGAGATTTTTTTTCCCCGTTAGATTGCAAAAACAGTGTTTTGAGACTTTTCACCTGCTTAGAAAAATCAAAGAGAGTGAAAGCAAATTGAAATGACCTTTGACCTCAAATGTGAGAGGCTTTTAATTAGTTTCTAACTTGAAAGTTTTATTCTTCTATCTTTGGCTGAGGCTCCCCTCAGGGCTCACTACAGCGAATCAATTCTCTGCGTCTAACCCTATTCTCTGTCCCCTCTTGCACCAACTGATCTCCATGTCCTCTTTCTGTACATCCACAAATCTCAGGTCATCCTCTTAGCTTCCTGCTCAGCAGTTCCAACCTCAGCATTCTGATATTGTTACTGTCCCTCCTATGGGTATGTCCAAACCATCTCATTCTGGCATGTCTGGCTTTACCTCTATAACATCTGACTTGCACTGTGCCTCTGATGTTCTTATTTCTTTTCCTCAGTCCTGTCACTAAACCAAACAGCATCACTGTTGGAAGCATGGAAGCATTTTGCCATGTTATATGTCTTGCTTTGAAACGTCAGACAGCTGTTGGAAAAAAACAAAAAACAAACCCTGCTGAGTTTTCTCTAAACCTCAGCCTACACATCATATAGGCATGAATATATAGTATGTATTTATTAGGCAGCAGGGCTTGGCGATATGGCAAAAATTGTTATGGTGTAATTTTTCCATATAGTTCGATTTTAATATATCTCACAATATGTTTTGCTGATATAGCCAGTTTAAGGAGCATCCTGATTGAAGTAGCCCCCCCCCCTCCACTTCAGGTCTTCCTGCCCAGCCACATCTTATGAGTGATACCTCGTCTGTATGTGAATTTATCAGTGTGTGTGTGTGCGCACGTGCACATGTACATGTACATGCATGTGTGGATGTGTATGCCAGTGTATATGTATGATGGGATGGTGTGGTTCTCCTGTTTTATCTTCTCCTTGTTTTCAACCTTTGTGAGGCACTTTATGTTACTGCCTGAAACATGTCAAGGTAAAACCTGGGAACATGTCAAGGTTAAAAACCAAATTCAACTCTCATAGTCTCTCTCAAATTCGTCTCTCACAGTCTCTTGTCAAGCTCTGTGTGGTCAGTAGGATGGTGCCATCTCAAGTGATTGAAAAGTTGGGTGGTTTTTCCCGTCCAGCCACCAGCATATTTTGCAGACTGATGTTGTCTGTTCCGTGTCACTTTTTCGCCCCCCAAACAATTTCTATGGAATTGACAGCATAGGGTTCCCCTTAATATTTTCTGTTCTGAGATGCAGTAAGGTCACTTACACATCCTTTGACTTCAGTTTCACAAATTTTTTATGCTTCTTTTCCCAACATCTTTCTTTGTGTTTAATGCCAAAAGCTACAGTGTCATGAAGTGCAGCACTACTAGCCGATCTGGCAGCCCTACACTTCAGAGCAAAAGGTGGCAGTAATGCACCATTAAGCTGGATGCCAACCTTCGTAAATCATAAAAAAAAAAGCTGGCAGTCCGGCCGGCTCATGAGCAGATTCCGATTCAATGTTGTTCTGCTTAGCCTACTTTTACCATATTACGGTATCAAATAAAAATGTCCCAAACTGATAATCAAAATTCACATATATATATGTTTTTTACAACCCCAAATCAAAATTGTATTATTGCCTGGCTTTATTACATCATATTTAGTTGTGCGCTGAAGTAAAATGGAGTTGTGTTTGTTTTCTGTTGTAAACTGTCTTTTGAGACTTTGTGTAGCTGCCCTGACACTCTAGATAATCTGCTTGAAAACGGCGGCATTGTACAAACCAAAATGATTCCTCTTTGTTCACTCTGGCAGCACAGCCTGACTTTTTTCATTAGAAACACTTGTTTCCTCTGTCAAGTTCTCCTTACAATAGACGATAAAAGCCAGAATTTTCTTTAGTCATCACAACGGCAGGAAGGTTGACAGACTTATTTTTGCATGCAGCCAGCAAATATATGAAAGTGTCACCTCTGCACATAGAAAAATTACAAAAATGCTCCCAAGGCATAATGTGTCAAGACAAAACGACAAAACAAGGCTTTTAAATAAAAGGTAATTAAACCAAGTTTCTGTCTCAGGATGGCAATTGTAGTTCATGCCGCAAATCTTACAAACGATCAAATGAGGCATAATTATTCTTGTCACAACGGTAGCTTCAAAGACATAGAAAGAGACCAGATGAGCTGAGATGGAGAGGATGCATCACCTCTCATGGTTTTCATACAACCAGATGACACAGCAGCCAGTACCTTTTGTGAGAAGATGGGCTGTGTGGCAGGATTTCTGTCAAGGCTGGGAAAGTCTAATTACGGCAGAAGAGCAGGCGTGCTGAGAGAGGGCAACACTGAAGACAAACGGGTCAACAGTCCAATGATAACTACGCACCCACTCATCCACACTCTATAACCAAGGACGAAAAGGTCAGATGAGAAATTGGATCAATGCAGGACTGACGTCACTCTCTTCTGTCTGTTTTATATGTGTTTCTAATGATGAGTTCCATATTCCTAAAACCACTGGAAGCTTTTTCCAGGTAGTAGCAGGTTGTAGCAACATGTTTTGCATGTTCAATTGTCATTTAAAGGGAATGGGAAGTGGCAGGAATTATTTTTCTTCACTTTATTTCATTTTGTAAATTGTGATTCTGTCTTTGCACTGCCTCTCTCAAACCACCTACAAAAGTTGTAGCGAGACCCATATTGGGCCTGCTGCTGGGTCTAATTAAATAAACTAGACCCAGAAATAAAATATAACAAAGCTAACAGCTTGGCCAAATTGGCCAAGTGTGATATCAGGCAACACACACGTCCATATTAAGTTGCATAGGTTGGTCAATAATTTATGGTTCTGCTCCTCGCTTCACATCCCAGGAACTAAAAAAGTGACCTTTGGAGGCATTTTTAAAATAATATCACTTACAGTACTACTACTCTCGCCAGTGTTCTGTGTGTAATTTCATCTAGCCAGCATTCTGTCATCCGGATGTCGCTCTTTCGGCCTGCTTTCATGGCTGCAGTGACAGTGGCGTACACAGTCACTTATGTTGATTTACCAGCGCTACTGCTGATGTGGCTGTAGGTTTGCATCGGGCTTACCCAAATTGCATGAACACACACACACACACACACACACACACACACACACACACACACACACACACACACACACAAACAAACAAACACACAAACACACAAACACACAAACACAAAGAGAGAATGGCAAAATGCGAAAGGTCCCCATGACTCAGCAGGCATGCATTATACTGGGATTTGAACCTGAGGGACTGTGCTCAATCTGGGGGATGTAATACCTTACCCTGCTCCCTTCCCTACCCCCCTTTCCTCACTTCCTAACACACACACACACACACACACACACACACACACACACACACACACACACACACACACACACACACACACACACACACACACACACACACACACACACACACACACACACACACACACACACACACACACACACAGCTCACTTTGCTGGCCCTGCACCCCCACCTCCCTTCACTCTCCGGACAAACTGATATCTTTTAAAGGCTGCCTCAAGCATGGCCCGTTTACATATATCTACCTCGACAGGCGAGCCAGGAGGAAACAAGACCAATGACCCACATGGATCCATTCACATGCAGAGACTAGAGAAAATGAGACACTTTAAGTCCCTTTCTCTCTTTGTCATGTTGCCTTTTTGCCCTCTAATTTAGCTGCTCCTTTTCATTGTGCCATTTAGGATCATACCATCTTGATGAATGCATAGTTACAGTAAAATATTCAAAATATTTCGTGCTTTATGGTTGTTATTAGGGGGGATTTAGAGATGGAGTAGTATATGAAATACTTTATCTTGTGTCATCTGAGGCCACAATATAATAGAATGAATGTAATAACATACATGTTTTCGACTTCTGAGCAAATGGATCTATTTGAAAACATCAATGTTGACATATCTTATGATGCATCAGTTTAGACTTTGTCATCCTACAACAACAACCACATCTTGCCTTCGTTGAAAAACATCATGAAAATACATATTTTTTTGCATCAGCATTTTATTTAGAGACAATATAACAAGTATCCCAACATTCGTTTGATCTTTCTTTCCCAGCATGCATTCTATGACCTTTGATAGGAATCCATGCACACAGCGAAGCCTGGTACTACATTTTCAAGAAGATATCTTAATTACTAGGGATTAAGTATGAGTTTCGGTGCCTGTATCAGGTAAGCATAGCAGGAGGCATTTGAAGACCTATTTGATGAACAGTTTATCATTTGCTTTAATTAAGGGGAAGACACATGGATTGGCATTGCAGATTAATTTCACTCACATTTATTAAGACCCGCAAATGTGGTGTTGCTTTGTTCACTGTCACTATCTCTGCCATTGCAGAGTAGATGAATTGCATTTTCACCTTTTGGTTTTTATGACCTGCCAACATGAGTTTTTATTTGGGCTTGTGCTACCAGATGCAACTAGCCAGTCACAGTCGATCTCCCGTTAATGTTTGTGCTCTGTCATTGTGGTAATTGGCAATAGCTCTGGAACACAAACGCCTATCTAATTAGGAGAGCTACCCACAGCTTGGAGAGACATCTGAGAGAATCTAAAATGTGTTTCTGTGCTCCTTCAAAGCTCAGGAAAAGAAATTATTAAACCCTATTAATTTAATGGGTACAAAACAGCAATCATATGATAGCACTGTAGTATGTATTCATTATATTAATTAAAATATATAAATAATCCTAATGACTTATTAGTACTATTATTATAGACATTTTAGTTGAACGAGGCTTTCAACATGCTCCTTAAGAGCCCATTTAAAATTCAGACACTAATCACTGCAAATATCAAAGCCTTTTATTTCAAGATGTCAGTCTGTTTTGTGCTTCATATATTCTGTGGTCAGGACAAAACTGTCCTGTTTATGCACTTGGGTCCATTTGACAAAAGTGCTAATTATTTTTGAGGTCTGCTACTTTTTTCCTGGAGCATTCATTATAAAAGGCTTACCTGATCAATATTCTGAGTTTACTTGTATTTTAATTTTTGTAGTATACTGCATGTATGAATTTGTGCATGCTTGATATAATATATATTAACATGGACTGTAATCCACCTTGACCTCACTTTTAACAGTGCTACAACAGCTACTTGACTATTCTTTTAATTAATAATATTAATAGTAATATACTATATTATTACGTTTCAGTTAATTTAAATAATTGATAATAAAGAGATTGTGTTCATCTCTGTTTATGTGTGATTTACCTGATGCGATACATTTGAATTTTGATGTACGAAGAATTGCATGATTGTGCCCATCAAAGTTGCTACTGCTTCTATGCAAAGAGCAGTGTCTTTCAGCTGCAAAGCTATATGCAATCTCTGTTGCACTGTAGACCGTAACAACAAATGTTAGATCAACATAGTGTATAAACATCACACATAGTTAATGGTTTCTTTTGCAACTTGCACTCTTCTATATTTGTGGTATTTATATGTAAATGATTTGATGCATTGGTATGTTTTGTGAGTTTGGCATATTTACACAGATTTGGTGGGTTTTTTTCACTCGTACTGCACTTTTCTGTCATGTTGTTGAGATATGAATAAACAACATAAAGGCAGGCCTGAATTTTGAGAGATGTACAGATGATATGACTCACTGTCTGATGCCTGTGGTTCCTTTCTGTCCTAACAAAATGAGACAACAATTCCTCTGTGCTTGTGTACATGCATCTGTGCATGAGTGGGTGGTTGTGTGTATGCAAGCAACAGAAACAAAATACAAGCAGTTTTATCCAGCATCAGTTTTAACAGTGAGGAGGGTAAATTGAGTAACAGACTTTGTATTTGGGCTCACAAGTTTTAAGGTCAGATGCATTTTGATTTGATTTGTTTGTCTTTAGACTCCTTTGTGCATGCGCGAACTGGCGACAGTCACTGGCGACTAGAAAGCCGGTTTGCAGTAACTTCAGTGGCAAACATACATGTCGTTGTGTCTATCTATTGATCTATATCAATCGCATAGGCAACGCAGATGAGACAAAATTCATGCACTGTTGCCGTATTTTGCTGCTGAAAATAGTGGTCGATGTGCGCATGTGCAAAAGGGTCCGCACAACGGCTTGTTGTGAGGTCCAGAAGTAAACCTACTGCGTTTTATGGCTAATTAATTTTAAAAGCCCTTTTAAGAAGATGGCTAAAAGAAAAAAAGATGAGTATCATACTTTCCAGCAGGAATGGACAGAGGAATTTGCCTTGTGGAGAGAGCAGGCTCTGCAGTGTGTCTAATATGCAATGATAAAATTGCATCTATGAAACGATCAAATATAAAGCGTCACTTCAATTCAGAGACATATTGTACTTTAAAAGTGTTGAAATCACATAAAATTCACACATTAATTTGTATTATTTGTATTTTTAGTTTTAAACATATTGTATGGAATTACATTTAATTGGAATGGAATTGATGTAATGGAATTACATCACGGAATTACATTTCAAAATATGTGGTGTTCCCGATCCCTGTTGTAGAACAAGGTTTCTCATATTTAAAAACATGGTCTGTAAATATGGACAATCTAACATGTTTAAACATATTCTACACTATTAGGATTCTGCATCACATTCTATCATCATATATTAAAGCAGCTTTACAAAGCCTTTCACAAAAATCATTCTGAATCAGGCTAACATATCCTAAAAGCACATGGAGATACCACAGTGGAAGGATAAATAAATAAAAAGAATCTACAAGAGAACATCGAGGCAAAAAAAGGGGGAGCTTCAAATACATGAGAAGATGGTTTGAAAATATGCAAGCAATTTTAAGTGCACTAGACTGTAGATCATGACCAGAGAAAATTGGATCAAGAACTAGAGAGGTCTGGTTCACTACTTTGCCTTTTCTAGAGCAACTGTGATTGTTATATTGTAATATTTATAGAGATCAGCCAGATTTAACTCTGTACAGAAAGATGCACTTTACGCTGGGTAAAGGGAATTTGTGAGAGAGTTGCCAGAGTATCTCCTTCACAAAGGTGACCGAGGGCTCATCTCATCTGTACCATGTATAACCTTTTGTCAGGGGCATTCAAATTAGAGACCTATGAGAAAGTTAATGAGTATGAATCAAGATACTATTATCCCAAAACACAGCAGGATGCCAGGCTTACATCTCTTCAGAAGATTATTTATATGGGAATAAGGAAGGTCTCCAATGACAAGCCCATTATCTTTCACTCTTCAAGGTTAGAGCTGGTAGATCTTTAGAAATCAGAATTAGAAAAGAGGCCATTTATACCGGAGCTTGGTTTTTTTATCATATCTGAAACCATTATAGATGATCAGTGTCATTGTGAATGATGAGGTACCTCTCTCGTTATTCAAAAGGCAAGTATGAGGTGAGAGTGACTTTCAGTTCTCTTCTGATAACATCTTTTCTGTGGCCTGCACATGTAGATGAGTTTAGGACTTTATGTAATAGGTGACCTGCAGCTTGGTGCAATATAACATATATATAATAATAGCAGAGGTTGAAGGAGGTGGGGGTCATGACACACTTTGTTTTGGTCTACAGACTGTGTGCAACCTACTGATGGGAAAAAAAAATGGTTAATGCATCTTTCAATGAAAATTTCACATGCAATTCTGTTTCCTCTTCAGGCTAGTGAACATCTCATTAGTTCTTAAAATGAATGACCAGTAGGTGGCAGCGTAAAGGATGGGGGCAACACAGTCTTGGGTTTTGCTACTAGACAGAAAATGGTTTTGACCAAGGTAATTTTTGCTATGTATAAAAGGGTTATGTTGGTCAATAATTCAAATTCATTTTTTAAATTTTACCTTCATTATTTTTAACAATTTTATTGTTATATTTGTGGTGACCACGGCTAACTTGAAGATGCTTTCATCAGACAGGGAGACAAAGCACTTACAGCGTGTCCCTCAATTTCAGCCAGTTGGTGGATAACTGTAGGTTTATATGTACAAAGACATACCACCATGTGCCTCAGTTGCTTTAACTGTGCAGCCACCATAGATTCATTTTCCCCCAATTCAGCTCTTTTTCAATGTTCCCTTTCACAGTCCTGTTTGTCCTGACAAACAGGACAAATGAATCATCCTGTAAACAATTGGCTGTGTTACATGGTGGTGAATGGTAATTTTCAATTATTCCAATCAAAGTTGCATTGTTCGAGCATAAATCTAGATTTATTAAATTTACATCTAATGTTCTCACTCAAGCTTGCAGAGCGGTTATCAGATTATTTTATGCCCCCCCCCCCATAAATGGAAATTATAAAATTAAGGATGGATTTGACAGTGACTGTTATAATACAGCAGATCATGTTCAATAAGTAAAGGAATTTTTTTTCTTTCAAAAATCAGTGCAAGTAGTAGCCTGATAATATTTTTATTTTTTTTCCCAAAAAGGAAAGACTTTGATGTCAGTGGCAATGTCATCATCTTAAAATGATATGATAACCACAAACATCTTCATTCAAAAACAAACTGCTCCGCACTCAGAAACTGAAAAGATGGGGACACTGTAAGGCTGCGACCTAATCAGCCAGGCAGAAGCATTATTTTCTATTGCCTGAAGATGACCATTCCTGACAGGGAATGACAGTCATGTTTAAAGATTTATCCCACTGCATGGAACGTGCCCTCGGCCTTTTGAAAGACTGCACATCACAGATCTTTGACCATGTGTGGACTGGTCCACTGGGTATTTTCTGCTGCCACCTTGTCGCAGCATAAAAATCGTCCCTCATGCATCCATGAACTGTTTGGAAAGACCTGCTAATGATTGATACTGTGAATAACTGTGGTTACAAAGGGTAATCAATTTGTTAAAGGAGTAAAGTTTCACATTTGTTAAATTTGTTGACACATTTGTTGAATAAAGGGCAAAAAAATAAACATAAGCTCAAAATAAAACAAAAAATAAAAACAAAATTAAATAGTACAATGGTACAATCAAACAGTAAACTATTGCTTTTGCTTTTTTATTTTGAAATGAACTATTTACTATTGTTCATATGTAACAACACAGAGCTTCATATAAGAGTTTTACCCCCATAGTTTCCTGTGTTTTAGTAGTTTAAACATCAGATCCAAACTTCCATTGGTAATCATTGAACATATCAGCTGGACAGGAAGGGTCCTTTATAATTTTCTGTTCAAATACTTTGGGGAGAGAGAGAGAGGGGGGGGAGAGAGGAAGTCCTAATTGCTTTGTGAGATTATCCCTCTAAAGCAGCTCCAGAGCAGACAGATCACTGAGCTGATAGGGACTAAAGGTGTAATGACAGGTGCTTTTGACTGAGCAAGGCCAGTCCCCTATCCCATTCACATTATCATCCTATCATGATAGGAAAGCAATTTCCCACCCTTTCATTTCAGAAGCTCTGCATATCAATGCTCTATTAATCAAATGATAAAGTACCCCCCTCTAAAAAAATAGACCTCTCTTGGAACACATCCTTTCCTGAACCTTTCCATTCCAGTTCCAAAAATTACCAACAAAATTCAGTTTATGCTACACAACAGTTACTTATTTTCTGCATACTTGCTCACAACATAAAGACAATGACAGCCTTGTGATATAATCCTGTGTGTGTAGATGTTTACACAGATGTAGCTGAATGTATATGCAAGTCAGTTTATCGTGAAAGAACTGAGCACATTTTCAATTAATTGCAAAGATGCCAATGAAGGTGAGGAGAGGAACAGCACAAGATTGGCTGTCAGATTGTGAACTCCCCATATTATGAAAAGCCTTCACATTTCTCTTCTCCACTGACTGTAAGAAATGGTTTTGGCAGCATGGTGCTGTGGTTGAAAGAAATGATGGAATGGTGTCCCTCATCTATTTCACGGCTGGAGAGTATGACAGGAAAAGACTGAATATATGATTGATTGCCACTATGTTAAGTAAAGCAATTAAGAAGGAGCATAGAGAAAGTTGAGGCTGCGGAACGCAGTTCACGGCTTAACTAACAGCAAACAGGAATGACCTGAAAAAGCCACTAATTAAAATAAATGATCTAAGGAAAATGTTTTCAGATTTTGACATCTTGTCCTCCAAGCAATATGACCACACGCAAGCACAGATACATTCCAACGCACACAACTTACTTGTCTGAATGGAAAATTGAAGTATGTAGTAGTAAAAGGCCACTCAAGGTTGGAGAGACAGGAAATACTTAAAAACAGTAAGAAGGATGAAAACAGTAAAGGTGTAATAAGGATAGACATGACAGCGTAAAGACAGGAACTATGAGGCAGTTGGAGAGAGAGGGCAGGGGGACTTCCAGACGCAAGGAGCAGTGCAGCTCTACGCCCTCACACCCATTGTGTTGAGGCGTGAGATGGGGACTGACAGGAGAGACCAGACGTTCATAGGTGTTGGGAGGGTGTCAGAGAGGTGGGAGCAAAGCCTTTGGTCAGGGCTATATCAAACAGGGAGGCAGTGGAGTTCAGTGAAGATAAGGGTGATATGATCTGACCATTTGGTTTGTGCGAAGATCCTTGTGGCTGAATTTTGTAATTATTTGAACTGTGCCAAGTGTGACATCCCAAATGAGAGCATCGGTGTAGCACCGAGAGAGGGATGGGTTTGAGTCAGGAGATGTTGCTGGGATGGAAGAGGTCTAAGAGTGAACGCTATTAAGGGTGACAACAAGGTTCTTGAATTGTGATGGGAGTGAAGCTGGAAAACCATCTGTGACATATTCAGGGGGTTATATTTTGCTTATGGTAGCAGAAGTTTAATGGAGATGTACACACGAGTGTCATCAACATAACAATGAAACTATCCATTATACTGACAGATACTGGCTATAGCAAACACCAGATTGTTCCTCCTTCTCCATTCATATAGGCATACTTTTTAAAATGGAAGTATTTGTGTTTTCAATTATCTAAAGCACTCCATTTGCCCACAATAATTCTCAGATGAACTAAGCAATTTCTCTCACTTGTAATAATGAGACGTTAAAGTGAATCAACAACAACAAAAATTAATAAATCAACAAAAAAAAATACAGTACCAAGTGCACTGATACTTCTTTGAAATGGACAAGCAGGCACCTTTGTTCCTTTATCAATACTGACATAAACACAAGCCAAATAATGAAAAGAGAGATTGACCAGAACAAGTTAACCAAGCTTAAAAGCTTTTTTTCCTCTTTAGTGAGTCAGCTCACACACAAATAGAATCAAGTTAGTGAATCAACGCAGTTCATGTGTTTCCATCAGCCTTTAATGAATGCCAATTTGACCTGGTGGAAACCAATCTAGCACTCTCTATTTCATTCAGTGGTATATTGTACTTCCTGTGGGGTGAGGGGTTACAGTCTCTGTTTTTAAACTAAGCATTTTAAATACAACATGTTAAATACTTGATAATAACAGTAATGTAGCAGTAATAGCCAACAGATTCATTTCAAAAGGCATTTAATATGGAAAAAGAGGCTATTTAAAATAGGGTACTTTTTTATTCTTTTTTACTTTCTTTTTTCTACTGACTTGTTGATATACTCTACTTTTAGATCACAGATCAATCAGACAACCAGTGGTGGTGCATTTCTATCTTTTTAACCAGCAAAGGTTTGGTGTATGAGATTTGATAGTAACTGGTGATGGAAATACAGATAACTGGTTTCTTCTGGTTTCAAGAATATTGGAAAACCTCAGGACAAAATGTGTTTTTCCATGCCTGCATCAGCAATAATTTGTTTATGTGTATATGTACATTTATGGGAATTACATAAAATTAAAAAACACACCAATAGTTGTGGCACAGATGGAGACAGAGAGGGCTCCAGTGTGCATGCTAACTCAGAGAACCTGCGTCATGTCCTCTGACACTGCTTAATAGCAGAGCAAAACACCAGAAAGACCTTGTTAGCTCTTGCCTGAAGCAATAGATCTGAGTTTACCTCTGGGGTCTCTCCGCCAATACATACACACTGAGAGGAACCATCTAGCTGCAGAGCTGCAAAAACACTTACAGTGACCGATACATTTGATTATAAAGGAAATGAAATGAAAGCCAGACCCCTGTTCCAATTCTGCAGCTACAGACTGAGCTATCCACATACACAAATGAAGGCTGATTACAACATCATGTGAGACGATTCAGTCTCCTTTAAACCGAAAGTGCATTAGTATTCATTATTTAATGATCGGTTTTAGAATTCTCACTCACCCCTTTGGAAATATTGTTAGTTTTCAATATGTTCATTTACTTTCTCCTTGTCATTCCACTACAGCAAAGGTGCAGTAAGTTCAACCCAGTACTTTAATATAGACCTCTGTAATGTTGTGGGAAACAGAGATTACAGGCTTAACAAGGTCTCAAACCTTCCCAGGAGCTCACAGGATTATGAGTGACATTTGGTCTTGACAAAGACCAAATCATATATAACTTTATCCCTGCACTGTTTTCAAATGTGCAAGATAATATTGGGTGTAAACCTTGACTTCATCAGGATGTCAAAAGCAAAACAACTGATAAATAAGTATCAATTATTCAAAGTACAGATGAAACAGAGAATGAGAGTTGTATATTATGTTTTAGTCACATGTTAACAGACAGTGGGAACAGTGGACTACAATAATTATCTATCAGGAAGAACTTTACAAAAAAATGGCTAAAGGCATCTAGAATTTGGTGGTGAAACTGAAATATACACGAAATCTAAAGTATAAAATCACTTTATGTACTAGACTGTGTATTTAATTGTTTTGATCTAATTTTGACCATGAAATAAGGGGGTTTCCCCACCTAGCGGCCATATGTGGAACTTTATATATTTAGTACTTCTAAATTTCATGGGAGCTGTCATGTTCTAACTTAATATAGTGCATAGTTACAATATTGTTATGACCGTACTTACATAGTGACAATAACATTTTATGAATAAAACATCTATTACATGTATTTTCTGTAAAGACATTTTAAACTGTACATACTTTCTATACCTTTAGATGATAAACATCTATCAGTGATGCAATTCTACTTCTGTACAATGTAGACCAAAAAGTCAATTTTACTAACATTTGTAGATAATTTTTACAATTCATTAAATTTAGTGAATTTAACTACATGCAGAAATGATGCTATTAAGCTTAAAAGCACCCACGTTTACTATCATAAAGTATCAGAAAGCGAGGTAAATGTGGCGCTGAAGTCCATTAGCTAGTTTCCGCAGAATGAGGTTATCCACTGTGCTTTTTTCAACTATATTTCAGACACTAAAAGTCACACGACTGTAGAAAAGTGCTTGCTTCAGTTTCAGAACAATAGTTGTGCCATCTGCAGAGGCCAAACATTAAGGACTAAATTCATGATTTTGCTGCACATACCTAAAACCTCCAAATATCTGAGGGGAAAAAAAAAAATTCCAGTTATCAAAAAGCTCATTAAATATGGTTGCTGCGTGTGAAAGGCACAAAAGGTTTTCTTTTTTTGACATGGTAACCTTGTACAACTCGCCACCCACAGCCTCCAGCCCACAACCAGCGATTTAGACTTGGCTGTTTCATCTGTCATCATGTCCAACAGCTACAGAGTAAAAGGGGCCTACACTGTCGCAGGGAATATTGTGTGTAACGGGAAAAAGAGGGCAAGGATAACATTGTGCCGTTAATGCATTTCTTTGATAAGAAAGGGAAATAAAGAAATAAAAGGGGCAAAAAACGACTGCATAAAAACAGTCACATCCCTGTGGAGCTGTTTAAAATACAAAACAAAGGGAGGAAAATAAGCTGAAAAGGCGTGATGAGGAAGAAAAATGCGTAATCCTGAGACAGAGACAGAAGACAGAGGTTTGTCCTCAAAGTCATTAATTGCCTGCATGGATTGCTCCAGTCATCAAATACACACCTCCTCGTCTATCTGTTCTTGTTCCTTGCAGTGTCACCCACCCTTTGAATGCAGTTAGCCGAAGGTTTAGCTGGAATCCAAAGCTATTACAGCTGCGCAAACTCAATGAGTAACCAGACTAAAAAGAAGTGACAGTGCTGTCTCAGGGGAAGGTTGACAACAGAGGACACCGTGAGTTAGACGGAGAGAGTCAGAGAGGAGGAGAGAGGAGAGCAAGAAAACAGATGGAATATAGCAACGAGGGATTTAAACAGCACAGACAATTAGAATATGGCACAAAGATGTAACATGGGGAGAATAAGCTAAACAGAAATTTTGCGAAGTTTAAATGAGCGCCTTTGGGATGTTCTTTGATTGTATTCAGAGACAGTTGAGTAAAATGCCGATCGACTAATAAAACCAGGGAGATGGGAATACCTGCTGCAGCAACATCACTGCGCAAAATGAATGAGATCAGGGTAAATGAAGTCAGAACATGAATTATTTTACTCTGATATCCCGACTGACATGAAGACAAATGAACGTTTATTCATGAGTTGTTAATGCACCAGAAAAGGTTTATCGTATTTAAATGCGATGGAAATAACATTTTCAATGGAATAATATAGGTAATACTGCATATTTCTAAATATTATCTTGGGGCCTCTTGCACGGCTTCACTCACATGAATTTCTGTCCTCAGTCAGATCTGATTGTGTTCTGCAGGATGGATTAATTTCCTCCCTCAGACCATCCTATTCCTCTCCTCCTTTTGGATTTAATCCCAGCATCACCCACACTCACTCTGGAGCACATTGTGGTTCCAGTCTGTGCAAATATAGCCAATTGAAGTGAATCACGAACTCATAGCTGTGTGTTAGACGTTAAAGCACTGCTGGTGAGATTATGGATCAGCAGAGATGCAGTGTATGACATATAAACGGTGCCCCTCAAATGATTCGTCAATCAACACTCAAACTATGTGCAAACGTTTAATAAGTGGCTGTGAGAACAGGCTTGTTGATCACATGGTCTGGAGAATTGAAGGGTGACACAGTGCATCAAATTCTGCAGAGGTTCTTTTTTTCAGTCCATCATAGTTACTATAATTAAAACATAGTGCAGCTCTTGTGTGAGGAGGCCCAGTCTAATGTATGCATTTGTGCCAATCTCTTTTCCATACAGTTGCACGTTATACTCATGCTCACGTGCGCTACAACCGATTCCGAATCTCTATCCATCAAAATAATTGGGGTTAATATTTGCATCTGAAGCTATCTCCTCAATTATAGGATCCAGGGGGGGATGATGGAGCTTGCTGCCCACCAGGACATGCCCCCATCTTGAGTGGCAACCCTGGGATCGATGACCCATCATCCATCTGACCTCTTCTTCCCCAGCAAACAGATTCCTCCCCCTCTCTCCCTCTGCTCAACTCTACTAAATCATCCCTAGAAACTGACCCTTACTTTTCTAAGCTAGGTTGGTAGATATGTAAATATGCAGACACTTTTGCATTATGGAACATAGAAAAAGAAAAAAGAAAAAATAATCCAGCAGTAGACATCAAGTACACTTCTGTTTCAAAATGTAATTTAAAAAAAGCAAAATGCATCTTTAAGTAGGGATGTTCAAACTGACTGCAAATGATAATTGCGTTTGATAGACATGAACTATTGTGAACATAAAATGCAAAACAAACATAAATAAGTGATGTTGTTGGCTGGCACTTGAACACAACAGAGGGCATGGGCGAAGAGCAATCACAATTATGGTTAGAGGCGTTTTAAAGTGTCTGAAATAATGTTCCACCACTAGAAATATGAGTTGTTTTTTTTTTTCCTTCTAACACTGAGACAAAAGCTCTCTCCTCCACATGTATCTGTGCACTCTGGCCACATGCTATTCTGTTATCCACTCAAACATTTCACCAGCTCTGCACAGTAACAGAGGGTGATTATCAGAGTACTGCAGACTCAACACTTTGTCACCTCTGCAGTTAGTGCTGCTCTCATGGCTCCTACCTCCTGCCTACCTTTATAAATTATACCAAGAATCAATGCTGTTCAGAAGAAACCAAACAAGAATGGAGAGAACTGAGCAACAGACAGCCAATACTAAATATTGCTGAAATATTGTGGACATTTGCACCAACACTGCAGTTGGTTTGAAATCACTTTAGGAGGAAAGTCTTTGAAAGAGGTGGAAATTTTGAATTGGCTCATGTGGAATATTTCTTTGCACAGTGATGCAAGCCATGAAATTCAAGATATAGAAGCAGGATGCTTGAGTTGAATTCGATCAATCATTCTCCAAGGCGGAATGAAGCAGGGCTATATTGGTGGACAGTTAGGCATGAAATTCACTTTCACTTATATAGAAATGGATGCAGTTTTCCTGTAGAGATTGACTTCAATCACTGGATCTCACATCACACACATTGTGTACATTAACATGGGGGGGGGGGCTTTTATTCATAGTCCCTGATTGAAAACATAAGACACAGTGTATGTCTGTTTATTTCAGAAATACGGCATTTTATACTGATCACTATCAAAAATATTTTTCGCTAATCATGAACGCCTCTTTAGAAATGTATTTTGTTATATTAACTACCTTTGAGACTGCCACATTAAATCTGATAGCACACACTGGAGATTAATAGCACTTACTGTCTGTCTGTGTTGTAACTTATTACGCCTTTCCTCAATGGGGACATTCCCTTAACAGTACTTGAGTTTAAATAAAGTAAATAACAGCATATGGCTATGAGGTTGTATATTGCCTGCATCACTAATAAGCAAAATATCTCAGTGGCTCTGAGCAAATCTTCTGGCAGTGGATAAACATAACACTCTTGTGCAAACATGACATCCAAAGTCCAAATGAGAATTCCTTTTTCTGCTCTCCCTAATTAGGATACATTTCCAGCGCTTGTTAATGACTTTTGACAAGCGTTGCCTGGATCTCAAGGCCTCTGTCTGCCATGACATTAGGCTGATTTCTTGGTAAACTGATTTTTTTTTAAATTTTTTTTTCTGTAGATGATGAGGCATTTTGTGGATGGACACTTCAATGTCTAGAGGGGTTATGGTTCATTGTTCCGGGCAGTGGTCAGAAGAGACAGAGAGGGCTTGGGGGGTCGGTGGCAGCCTGTAAGTAAACTGGAGTTGTGTCAGACAGTGAGAAAAAGGAAAACTTCACTCCCATTATGGGAGTGTAAGCAGTGTTATTGGAGGGGCAGAGAGTTAACAAGAGAGGGAGTGGGGGAGAGATGATGGCAATAGTGCTGCGCTCTCACTCAATTCTAATTTGCCTGCAGCATGAATTAACATTTTATATTTAGAGCAGAGTATGAGTTGCTTTGCTGTCCTCAGAGCTTGGCCAACTCTCATAAACTTGGCATGCGCTGTCCTTTTTTACACTGCCGTTTATAATTACCAATTCCAATGCAGCTTGTGGATTAACAGCTCTATTATTATTGTTTGTTGTTGTTATTACGACTACTACTACTACTACGGTAATTCTTGTCTTAGAGTCATTTAATTGTGTACAAGGTGGATAACGGTGATTCCACTTAAATTTTGAACTAAACAGTGATGTTGAAGAGACGTATGACATGTTGAGAAAATGTATTAATAGTTCCCCTTTCACCATGTAAATGAGCTTCATCAGCTCCATGACTTACACGACAAGATTTTAAAATTTCAGGTTCATCAATCAGATGAACACATTTTTAAGCCCAAATGTCAGTTTTGTCGGAATAACAACGTTTCTTTGAAGCATAATTGCAATATCCCACAAGAAGTCAGAAATGACACTAGAATCAGGAATTGTAAACAATAAAAAAAAATCCCTGTTGATCTCCCAGACAAGAGCAATAACCAAATAGAGAAAATAATAAATAATTAAATAAAAGCCGTTTCTTCTGCTCTTGACCTTGACTACATATAAGAACAAAAATCTAATATGTTTTATTGACAGCATGATATGAGACACAGTGTAGAAGTAAACAAATTACTTCACTGTGAGGGGCTGAGCAGCCCAGTCACATTATAGCAAGATGGTCCTGAGTATCATTGGTGTCTTTCTGTGTCGTTTACATAAATGCCTGTTTTTATTTTTCCTGGGCATTCTTTTCCCACCCCTAAAACATACATACACATCAGTTTAATTGGTTACTTTTGTGAGTGAAAGTGCCAATATGCGTCCACCCTATGATCCAGAGAAGGTGTATTTTTCTTGTCCAAACCCTGAAGCCACTCCTTATTAGTGCTTTTAGTGGAAAACAAAACTTGTTAGAACATGGAGGTGGAGGCATCAATGGCTTCAGCCCATTTTCAGTGTCCATCTCAGACAGAGTTGTGTTTCCACCTGTTGTTCTACAGTTTAGTTAGTGTATTATTGTCCTGTGTCAGTTTATCTTGTGATTAAGTATTGCACTCCTTGTTCAAGCTTTCCAGCAATTTATCTAATTCAACAGTAGAATAGATTTATAGATATTAAGTATTGTTAGTAAGTAGAGATAGTATATTCCTTTAATTTTCCTCACATTAGATTGCTTGATCAGGTTGTTCATGAATAATATGTGGTCCTGTACTTGAGTCCTTATCTTGAGTTCAGTTCTTGGTAGTAATTTAGGACTGTTGTATAGTCAAGCTTTATGGTCTTTATTGCCTCCAACACGGAATATCTCCTGCACTGGTGTTGTTATAAAAAATCTAAAGAAGGTGGTCTTCTTTAGATAGACAGAAAAAAATGCCTATGTACTTTGTTTGTTTTACATTTTGGCCTTCACATTGGATAATAAACATTCAAGTGATATTTACATCCTTTATTGCATAGCTTCATTGTTCACAATACACACATTATCTGTGCACATACAGCAGAGCACACAGACAGAGAGAACGTCCACTTTTTACATGGTAGCGCTTGAGTTTGCATTGTTGTTTGTTGAGTGAACTGTAGGGTACATAGAGATATGGACAGAATAAAAGGTTGTTTACATCACATCCTTGCAGGGAGGACTCAGTGACACGCTCAATACTGGAAACAATGTCGTCTGGAACAGACCGCTCTTGCCCCCTCCATCACAGATGGGAAAGATAATTGTTGCCCAATTTGCATAAAAAATGTTGTCAAACCAATTGAGGTCATGAACAAATGAGTATGTATAATACCATGGATGCAAAGTTAAAGGTGAAGATTTGCTGATAATTAACCAATGACCTTCGTAAGCGTCCATCAAAATGTTATCTGTCCGATCAAAGGGGGGGCAAAAATGGAGAGAACGACGGGGAAGCGGCAGAATGCATGTTCTTTCACACTACAGGCATATTTAATGAATCACCGTGTCATTACCGGGAAAGTGAACAGATCAGGGATCTTAAAGGTCCACAAAAGTTCAACAAAGGCTTGGTGGGAGGTGTAGTGCAGCTGAATGAGTCATTGGAGTTTTTTCGTCAGCACAAACATTGCAATTTTAATCCATTATTGCTCATCAGGCTGTGGAGTTTGAAGGTGAACACAGATGTGATCAAATTACGCATCAAATTATGCATTTTACAAAAGATGACCCCCCCCACACACACACACACATTCACATACACTCAATTTCATGAACTCACTTTAATTGATTCAGGACTGCCTCCCTCCAGCTGGCGTCAATCCATCACTGGTGCTGCCCGTGTGGAATGTAATACAGCCACCGGTGAGGCAGGCTGCTTACCTGCTTCCGCTTGGTCTCCTCACCTCCTCCACCAGTGTCATTCCCTCTTTGAAAGACTGATTATATTCTCCTCCTCTCCATGGTGGAAACCCACACCCCTTAGCTGAACCGTAACAAGCTGTAAATGAACTCAAAACTTGCCGTCAACTGAAGAGCAAGCTGCCATCGGATGTGAGCATGATTCCATTTTCTCTGTGTCTCTTTTTTATTAAAGCAACATATTGTTGGATCCGTTGTTGTGATATAACCATGGTAATTCTTGTTCCTGTAGACAAAGTGGTCCACCAAACAGGGAGAGTGTTTACTTAAACATCACTACTGATGTCAGTGTGATAACATATATTACTTCTCTGTATATAGCAGAGAAATTTGTAAAATATTTAAAAGTGGATATTTAAAAATAATTTTGAAAAATGAAGTTCTGGAGTCTCCTCACAACACAGAAAAAAGCTGTTTGATTAACACAAGATAAGCATCATTTTGTCATGCATGCTGCATTGTCAGCTCATAATCATTAAAATCTATTTCTATATCAATCAGTTCTGTTACCAAGATATCAATGTGCTCATTTGTAGAACAATAATAATGGCAAATCAGTTTCACCCTCTTGGCGTGTGAGATAGATACTTTCACAAACAACCTGCTGCCTCCTAACTCCTCCACTATGTCCAGTTTGGTGGTGGGTCAGTGATGGTATTACCCTAAACTGTCATGTTTTATCTCAGGCTGTCATGCCCTGACCCAGGACCAGTGGTTATAGACCATCTCCGCAATCAAAAGTTGTATGGGGTTCAGACAAGAACAGAGGCCATGCACACTACTGACCCACAGTATGTTGCCTTGCAAAATGGGCTGAAATCCAATATTTTCAGTCTCATAATTCACATTGGCCTAATTTCTAATGTTTATTAGAAAAATTGTGCGTTATTTATTCCTTGCATTTCAGTTGCATTTCTTTAATCTGTATGTCACAAAGAATCACAGCATGCTATTTTCCATGTTACGTTAAATCTAAAAGTGTGAATCACATCAACGATAACACACTGAACCTTCCCTAACAATACAAAAATTCTCCTGCATGATCAGCCGCATCTATGGTCTACAGAATGACCAAATAGTAGAAGAATCTCTGTTCAGCCCGAGACCCATTTAAGTCTCATATTTCCCTCCGAACTTGCTTGCATCATAATGTTAGACATGTCAATCACAGCTCTGAGACAGAACACTCATCTCCCAAGGAGATTACATGTCATCAGAGATGGAGGAACTTGTAAATCCCCCCTCTCTTCCCAGTGCTCGTGTTGAGGGCTTCAGGAGTAGCATTTCTCCTTCCCTGTGATTAAAGTGGGATATTAAGTGTGTTTGTGCAGCACACTGAGAGGCTCATTACAATGCACTTGCATGTTGTTGGAAATGGTCCTGGCCAGGAGCTGTAATCCAGAATGTGCTTAATGAGGGGCCACACAGCCTCTTTATGTGCCCAAGGAGTCATTGAGACCTTGAGGGGAGAATGAGCAGGAGAAAGCGCTTCCTACACCAGCATATCAGCGAGTGCATTGATTTGAAAATTATGGTGATAGAATTCGCTTTTGACTTCAGCCTCTTTCTCCTGCCTTTCCTACAAGATTCACATCACATGGGGAAGTGTGCCAGCAGCTGAAGCACAGTCAAACAAGAGAAGAGATAAAAAGTTGTGATAGCTCAGCTAGATTCATTATTTCTCTTGCAGACCCCATATATTATCAATAAACAGTGTCTGTGACAATGGCTCACAATGGCTCCAGGAAACCTGCTGATGACCTTATAGAAGCCATCACATCAGGTGTGGTTTACCACTGATTAAGTTAGTGAAGCCAAACAGGCATTAATGCATGTAAATTTCTAGATCCAGTCCACGGGAAATGTCTTGCTAGCTTTTGCTTGGCAGGCTGACTGAAGATAAAAAGGACATATTATGCAAAACTCACTTTTTCAGTGCTTTAATCTATATTTGTTTCCTTTCGGATACCCCCCCCCTTGTAAATCAGTTGGGACAACTAATTCAATGTTAAGTAAACTGCAGTCGTTTGTAAATATGCCTCAATATGATCTGTCTTCCACTTCTGTCTTACTGTTACTCAAAAGTTGTGGTGATTTGAATGATCCTGGCATCACACTGGGTATCTCCAGAGACTCTGCGAATGGTGCGCACAGTAGCTCATTAGGATTTAGAGGGAAATGCAGCCAAACTGGTCGTTCTGAGGAGGGCTGTGAAACTGATGTGTTTAGAGCCTGACTGTTCTCAATCTTTCTTTTTCTTTTTGACCACAGCATGTTACTAGCATTTAATTTAGACATCAAGGAACCATGTTAACTTGCAGAAAAGAAGAAGAATACGGCACCTTTAAATATGAGGGCATTAGTCCCCCCTCTAGTATGATCACCAATCAAAGTAGTAATGAACACCTATTCAATGGATGGTATTTATCTTATAAATATTCTCATTTTTTAGTCTGTGGTTAGGAGAACCATTGGCTGTTAATCACCAGAAATCAGTGCTCTTGTCACGTGCACAAACACCAATGTTTCAAATCTTAAATGCTCGGCAGGTTTGCGCACATCGTGCAATCATGCAACTGCAAGATGCCGAGTGGGATATCATGCCAGCAGCTATGAGAGTGCTGTCTCTCAAGCAGTATGACTACATGGAATTTTGCCTTTTCCTCACGTTGTCTGCTAATGCAACATGCACCAGGACAGAAAATGCTCTGATAGCAGGGACCTGTAGGTCGGCAGTAAAGGAAATACAAAGCTCTTTAAGAGCGAACACTGCATTTCAATTCCAAAAATCCATCCAGAAACATCACAGAACAGCAAAGATGAAGATGTGTGTCTACGTGTGACCTCTTTTACTCCTGCCCTACGCCCCTACTGCAAAACCTAGCTAGCAGTATAGCCTACATAATTATTATTTTCTTCCTAAAAATATCTTTCATACATAGAATGCTTTTGTTTTAAATAAATGTTACCAATGATGCACTTTTAATTAGCATGGACTGATTTGAACTCACGATCCTAACTGATGCAGACTGGACATTCTTTTCCTCCGTCTGTCTTCTTTGCTTATCCAACACATTTGCAAGGTGATGCACACAAACACTATGGTGTGAAAGTGTATGATCCCATTATAATTACTGACCTGCATTATGTGTGTGTTTTATAGGTTTGTGTCCAACTTTTTGAAGCAATGATTAATGTAGAAAAATGAACACTGCTGTTGATTTAGTGACCTGATAAAAATGTATAAAAGGTGCAATTCTTGAAAGTCGGCTGCAGCTTACATGTGCTTGTTCATATTTTATCAACCAAAGAGAAAAACACAATGACATAACATTATCACTGAAATCTTTTTTTGGGCTATAATTTGGAAAAATTCTGTAGAAATTCCATCATGACCACTTTGCAGATGCATCTCACAGCATAACAGAGTGCTTTTTCAGAAAATGACTGGAATTAGCTGTGCAGCACAAAATATAAAAGTACAGAATGTGGAGGGAGGGATGGGGAAATGCAGCGGCTAGTGGCTGGATGCCAGGTGAGGCTCTCTTGAGAGGATCATTGGGCACGGTGGTGGAAGGAACCAGCCAAAGAGCTTTCCTGCGATAAATCTGATTCACAACCCTATTTTTACTCATCTATAAATCTTCCATGGAAAAAAAAAAAGAAATTATGGAGACCCGGATGCGTTTACATATGCAGGAAATCAGAAAGTTACTTCACAGCGCTACTCTGGTTGAAGATGCTCTAATGACCATTATTTATCTCTGCTGTTGTCATGGCTGCAGATCCTAATCTAGAGAAGATGTGTCGAACCAAAACAAGCTAATCATTAGGGAACGGAGACAGAGAGAAAGAGAGAAGAAAATGAAGGGGTTGGATGGAGAGACAGAGACAAGAAGCAATTACCATGCTATATTAGTTGCACTTCATTGCAGTGATGGTGCCACTTTCACTTGCAAGGAAAGATTAACAGTGGTGTTACTCAGCACTAGAACATGTCTGTGCTTCTTCTGTTGGTCCTGATAGGTTAACAGTGTTTGTAATGTCGATCAGGGCTGAATTATGGCTCTAATTCCATTGTTCCACCGCAAAAAGAAATACCTGCTCTGCAGTAGTTCAATCAGCACTTCATGAGGGAATCCATCATTACATTTCAGTAGAATGGCAAATGTGTGATGTATTGTTACGTGCAGCAAAAGTAATATTTACAGAGCTTAGCACATTTTGTAGTGAAAATCCCCCAAGCTTGACTTCAAACTAAACAGACAGACGTAAGGTTATCTCTTCCCAGTAAAATGCATGTGCGTCACCATGCTACATGTATGAACTAACAAGCACATTTTAAGCAAATGAAATTATATGGAGGGTACTGCTTAATGAACCTCACAATTTACAGTGTATAATATAACCATGTCTTCAGCATTGACAAACACGGTATTGATTGATGGCTTTGGTTCCCTTCAGAATTATTATTCAGACATTTTTATACTCCTACTTTTACTTTCTGCAGATGAGTGTGCCACTTTTTCTTATCTCTTCACATGGGAAATATTAATCATCTGTTTATTAGTGTGAGCTCACACTTGCAGCAGGCTTTCATAAAAATCAATGACGTAAAAACACTGATAATTAATTATGCGGTACATCTGCTTTCCCGTACAGCCGCCTTAGTCAGCAAAGGGCAAAAGCGGCAGGCCTTGGTTGAGTGAATATTCTGATAATAAAAATGCCTTGTTAATTTACATTGGGTGGAGAAAAAAGACAGGAGTCAGGTGAACTGCTCGACAGCGTGAAGATATGCAAGTCTGTCTGCAAGGTACATTTATAATTTTTGCTTGAGGATGCATCCTTTTAAATAGTGTTGATGAAGCTCAGGCAGAGAAAAAATTGATTATTCTTCTTGGGAAAGACAGAGTAAACTTAATTTATCCCCAAAGGGCAATTCAGTTTCTACAGTAGACAAGATGTCATTGAGCTATTCCACATAAAACACATACATGAAAATGTTATAAATATGGAAATAAACAAAATGGAATACTGTTGCATTGCAAAAATTCCTAGTCTAATTCTCTAAAATACAACTGAACATGTTGCATTACACAAAGGTTGAGCAAACCTTTGGGGTGATGAAGATAAAGTTTCTTAGACGATCTGTGGCACAACTTCCTCCATGATTGACTGGCCTGGGGGCACCTATGTGCCCTTTCTTCCTGTGTGTGGAGGCTCCAGTGACTGACTGTAAGTGCGCAGTTTGTACTACTTACCCGCCGCACGCACGGAATTAGAAAATGAAATGTGCCACGGCGTGCTGTGTTTCTGAAGGTTTTACAAAATTAGCCTCCAGCCTGAGTGACATTCTGTATGAACTTCAGCTTTAATCTTTTTTTTTTAGTCATTTTCCTCTCGCTTGAAATATCCCGTGTAGCTTAACTGAGCATGTTATTTTTAGTCTTTTGCTCCTGCCTATTCTCAGATATGTTACAATGTTATGGTTTGATGGTTCCCAGTGATTATGAATGGTAAGGCTGTCAAAATTAACCCTTATTTTTTAAATTAATGTTTTTTAGCCCACTTAACATGTAAGAGTAATATGTCGCACTAATTCTAAAGCTGATGGACAGCTGAGCACTGAGGGGGGCAGTTCTAAGGGGATTCATTTTCCCAACACTAATGTACTAGTTGGGGCTTCAGGCTGTACTGTAACTGCTGGCTACATTTAGTCAGTTATCTTTAGTCTCACAGCAATGAATTAAGGAAAATGAAATTATTCTCTTCTATTATTTGGCACATAAAAAAAACAAACAAACAAAAAAAAACAATTCTGCAATAAGTCATTATTAAGCAACCTGTGATTAAATAGTCATTTTCTGAGCATCTTTTTTTTTGGATTCTGCTCCTTCTCCTCTATCACGCTGAACAGCAGCTCCAGCCTCCTCCTTCTCCTCTATCACGCTGAACAGCAGCTCCAGCCTCCACAACCACTCCTGTGGCGTGAGGCAGCATCTTGTTTGAGTGCCGTGGGGGACGTGCTGCTGCCATTTTCGGACAGATAACATCCGGCTGGGCATTTACCCTTTTGCTTAAATACCACTTTTACTGGGCTGTCATCTCCATTGCTTGAGATAGTCTTTTAAATAGCAGCCAGTATTAAGTTTAAAGTGCTCTTCTGCAAAACTGAAACACATAAAACCTGAGACCTGAGCTTTTGTGTCATTTTATTGATTACACCGCAATTCAATCAATCATTTATTTAGTGGTTTGATGTACATCCATGACAGCCTCACCATAATCAGACCAATAACTACAGATCTAAAATGCAATTATAATTAATGAATGAATGCCCACTCAGCATCCCGTTGTATTTTCAGCTGTTTGTACGTTTGATGTTGAACTGAATGACAGTGTCAGCTGTCACCGCTCTTACCACTTCTGTCGTACTCCAGTTAATGATCACAAATAAAAACCACTGATGGCATGTTTACAGTACATTAGTGGAATTCTAAGAGCTAGTTACGATTTTTCCAGCTGTCACTCAAATGTTGCCCTCAGGCACAAATCCTCTTTGATAGCACAGCAGCACAGCGGGAGAGACAGTGTTTGCGACCATTGTGGTGCTCTTGCACTAAATAGGGACCTTGGACCTTGAGCCAAAGCGATGTGTGTAAGACACGTGATGCTGGTGATCTATAAGGTGGCGGGGACAAACGACAGGTCAGCGCCACTGATTTGCTGAGAAGCGTCCTCAGCCCAAGCAATGGTTTCTTGACTTTGTTGTCACTGCTCCCGGCCCTTATGTGTTGTGATAAATTGTACCGTGACTGCATAATCACATCATACCTTTTTATAAAAATGACATGCATACACACACAAAAAAAAAATCTAAATTCCAGCATGTCACTGCAAAATACAGTTGCAAATAAAGTTAAGAAAGCAAAATTACAGAGTATAAAATCAGCATAAATCAGAATTCTGGGGCTGCTCTGGTGGCGGGTGGGGTGGGGGGGGGTGCAGCGAGGTCAGTGGAGGAAGAAGAGCCCAGAGCACAGGTGGGTGTGTTAATGTGCAGAACTACAGAGAGGTAATGAAGATGGATCCTGGGGATGTTTCAGTTGATGCAGCTGTCTGAGCCAGCTGGGCGAGGAGAGGCTGCTCCCAACACGAGTGGTGTGGGTCTGGCGATGCCGTGAGTGCACGAGTATTTTTGATCCAGGTTAAATTTAAAAGGCGGTTGGAATAATCGAAGCAGATGAACAGGAAAAAAGGAGGTGAAGTACAACAGTAGCAGGACACCCAAGTGTTTTAAATAATTGTGACTCTGTGACACTCACAATCTTGGCTGCACCTGCTATAATACAGGCATATGGAAAATATGTCTTGTATAATAGCATTACACCAGCTCTGTAATTTAGTGGTAAAGTTGTATTTAGATATAAAGCAGTCCTTTTCTGGGGTGCTTCCCCAGCAGTCATGTTGCGTTATTAGCTCAGATCCTGACCAACTCTATGGTTTGGGTAACTTAACCCCTGTGCTGTTTTGTCTCTCAAAAGCATCTGGAGTGCAAACGCTGCCAGGCTGCTGTGAAATGCTGATATTTGTTGTGGACAAAAAAAAAGAAAAGGTTGTTGGCACTGGAGGGAGCTACTTTAAAGCAACGTGTTTTTTCATCTACCACTCAATCCAAACATTTGAGAACACCTCTCAGTGAACATTTTAAAAGACCACCAACTGAAAATACCAAGAAAAGAAAAGAAAAATTTAAGAGTCACCGCACTGCCCAGTTCACAAAAGTAAATCAAGTGGCACATTCTGGCCTTTGAGGAGAGTGGATCGGTCCAGTCCTACGAGGGCTGCAACAATCTAGCAGGTTTTCCTTCCTACCAAGTAAACTTGCTTTCACATTGGATGACTACTGGCTCGAAGAACTCTAGTTTAAAGAATAAATGCAGCAAGGTCACAGCAAAGCAGTTGTTCATGTTTCATATTTGAGTATAATTCCTTGTGAATCAAAGAAAAATGACCTATGAAAATACACAGAGAACAGAAAAAGGTAAAAGGCACTTGAGAAAAGCACTTGTGTTTCTTTGTGTGTGTGTGTGTAGGTGTGTGCGCGTGCGTGTGTGCATGTCATGTATCACACACTCACACACATGTTCACATATACACATACACACACACAGACATCAAAAGAGACTGTTGGTTCCATGTGGAGAAGAACTGCAGCCTTCTCACCATGGGTTCTGGCCTGTTTGCCTCCATATCATTTAACGAACTGCCGGACTGTAAAGTGGTAATGGTAATTAAATTTGTCTGTGCAATAGAAGAAAAACACCAGCGATTGAGGAGGAATTCTATCGGCAATCACACCACGTGTGTGGAGGCGAGGTCATGAAACAAAGCTAATCCTCAGTGTAGTGAATGGTTGGGGAGAAATGAAAATTGCATTTAAATGAACCTTTTCTTCTTTGCTGCTCATTTACACACAGCATCCCAGCTCGATACAGAGCAATATTTTAAATGCATAAGATTAATTTAAATTTTTTCGCAACACAACTTCACAGACTTGGAGAAGCTAGAACCCACTATAATGCTGTAAATATTACATGAGTCAGGTCATTGAGAAAGTAATTGGCTTTTAGAGTTGGCTGATAGTGTTCCAGTGTCTGCACAGAGATTTATTATGTTGACTTACTGTACAGGACAGAGGGTAATCACTGAGACAGTTTATCCTAAACTCCATCTATCTTCCACCCTCTGACATTGGGCAAGAAGCACCATCGTTTTAGGCCAAAGCAGGTGTCAACCTAAATCAACTCGGAGAGCTTCAAAAAGCTCGGAATATAGGGGTGGTGGGGAGTTTAATCTATTGAAATTTGAACCAAGGTGAATCTTAGGCCTATTTCTAATGCATTTTGTTCTATTTCCTTTTCATCTTTTCTCACAAATTCATCTTTCCTTCTCAAAGCTCTCCCACCATGGCTCTGTGTCCCCAGGTTTTTAGCTGAAATTAAATTGATTTGCATAATGAAAGTAGGTCCAATTCACTGTATGGAGGTAAAAAAAAGAACTAAAGAAAGGGAAAACAACTTTCATCAGAGGGCGAGCAGGTTATGAGCTGCAAGACTGAGGCAAAGGTGAAAGAAAGAAACAATAAAATGCAATTATGCAGCTTCAATAAACCCATAATTTCCACATGGAGAGAAATACCCTGATAGGCAGTTTGCGTTCTTTCACATGACAAAGCTTTTAAGACCCATTGAAAGCCACAGTGAGACGTACAACACCACACATTTGCTAATCACTCATGTTTCAAAGAAAATAAAAAAATATATAGATATATGGCAAGAGACACATCCATTTTCAACATGTTTTTGCTTATTCAATCGCTATTAACATGCTAATATTTGAAAACTTGCATTAAAGACATCCAATTATTCTGCTTTTATAATGTCTGTGGCACAGGTCCGACAGTGAAGCCTGAGATCCACTAATGAAATGCTCATCTCCTAAATATATCAGATGTGAATAAATTCTATTTCAAAATGATAAACATCATCTGCTATGGTTCATTCCTGGGAAAGCAAGGAGGCCAATGGCCTGCGTGAACACTTGACTTCAAATGTGATACGGTGGTCAGAGTCTCAGTGATGTGGAGTCCTCAGTCCACTTCAGGTTCTCCCTGCTGGAGTCACAGCTGCCACAGTCTTAATAATGCATGAGGGTCAGGTCTTCATGTCCTCTTTCCATCGTCACCGAAAGGCCAGAAGAGAAAGAGAAAGAACGGGGACAAAAAATAAAATAAAAGCATCTACTGGACGAGGTGTTGATAGGCTTCATCTGGGCTCTGCTGGTGTGACATAATCTGGCTGGATTGATGCTTCTTCAAATGTTAAATGAGCAAAACTACACCGACTTCATCGGCATTCACGATGGCTCTCCAAAAAATAGTTCTCTGTGGCTGTTTGACATTCTGTGGAACACTAGATGATATCTCACCCGGGTGTGTGTGTCGGTAAATAAGAAGCATAGTACGATCGACGTCCGTCGGTTGCCTGGCTACCGGGACTTTATAGGAATCCAATGGAAATAGAAACAGAATGGAAATCTGATGGAACAACAGTGCAGCAGTGTTGTATTTAACAAGTCATGTCATGTTAGTTGTTTTCTTTCAGAGATGGTATAAAAAAAAGAATATTAAATATTAAAATGCCACTGATGTCATTTTTCTCATGTGTGGGCATCACAGATTAAATTTAATGTTACATATAAACTGCAGCAACAGAGCAAAGATGAGAGGAAATTATTACTTTCTGATTTATGTTGATCATGCAAAACCTAGCAAACCCCAGGCTGGGGTGTCACAAAGGCAGTGAAATAAATATTTGCTGGGATACAAGTGTGGGAAATGAAGTCCTGACCATTAGTGTGCAGGAAGCATTGGTCTTTGAAAACCCAGTGGACCTACTAAACGATTATCTGTGGAATTTATGTCATGAGGTTAGAGCCTAATTCATGATAACTACATTCATTTGGGGAAAATGCACAAACCGCTGAATTAATAGGATGGAAACCAGGCTCATCTGTTCTGGTGTAAAGCGAGATAAAGCTTCAGCAGATGTGAAACAGGTTAACCTGGCTCTGTACAGAGCTCTGGAATGGCTTCACAATCTGAGGGTGGACCGGGATAAATGCTCCCTTTGCCGAGTGATTCATTCATTATTTTCACCCTCATCAATATTCAAGATTTGTGAGTTTTATTGTCATGTGCACAATGACGGAAGTAATCACTGACATTCTGTGGTTTCAAGTGGCAAACAATATCACAAGAGTGACAGGCAGCTGTCTGACTGTTTCAGTGATGCTGTTAGCGTGATGAGTCCAGGTCAAGCCGTTGGTGACATGAATGCACAAGAACCTGAAGCTGCTTCCAGATGTTTTCATATTGAATGAGCCTAAAAATTTCCAGGGTGAGAGGTTGCTGCAGTGGCTTCAGCTCTTTCTGCAGCCATCACACACACACACACACACACACACACACACACACACACACATACACACATACACACATACACACACACACACACACACACACACACACACACACACACACACACACACGCTTTGTCAGTTCCCACTTGTGAAGTGAATTCATGTTTCAATTGACCTGTGAAGCGAATTCGTGCATGGTTCCTGTGGGCTATAACAGCCTCTGTCACTGACTCAAGTGAAGGCAGGAGTTCTGATCAGGCAGGTGTAATAAAGAACTACCTGTTCACAGCCTGTAACCATGGTAATAAGGTTAGTTACCTCACATTAGTAAGTGTTGATATTATACAACACTCACTTCTACACTATCTTTCTATTGTTTAATGTGAGTCTAGGTCAAAGGTCAGATTTTAATATTTATAGGGACTGTCAATTGCAGGTTCCAATGAATAATTGCACCCATGCAGGACACCACTGTGTTTGTTTACCTGTTCATTGGAGCTGGATCCTGCAGCTGCAAACAAAGAGAAATAAAGGGACAGTAAAGACATATCGACCTGCTTCCAAGGACCTATTAAGAGAATAGCCAACACAAAGTCAACATTCACACTTTTAGAGAGAAATATTGAAATATTGGCTGTTGAGTGGCACAAGGACAGTTCTTTCTTACAAAAACATCAGCAGGGATATGTGCCTTTGCTGCTCTGACAAATGACACATTTACCAGACTTATTCTGAACAATTTACTGAACAGACATCGGAACAAAGTCAGTAAGACTTTTTTTTTCCAGCCATTATATTCCTTTTTTGGGCACCATTTAAGCACCCCCCCACACACACACACACACACACACACGCACACGCACAAACACACATAACCCCACACCCCTGCTGCTACTACTCGCTCAACATATGGAAAATCCGAGGAAAAACATCTCACAAATAAAAAGGTGAAGTCGAGGAAGATGTTTTTTTTGTTGTTTTTTTCCTGGGATTACACACACACCCACACTCACACACACACCCACTCTTCTTCCCACGCCACCCTCTCACCTTGATTCTTTTTTTTTCCTCTCCCAGCTTCAAGCTTCTTTATTTTACTGCTGGACTATTATTCTTGTACAGACTGTAAAATGTACTATTTTGTACTTTATTGAAGACAAACCAACTTGTAGAACATCCCTGTGCCTTGATCACGACTGTACGTGTAAAAATGAGCTAATATGTAAGTTATGTTTCACTGCGCTGTATGGCGGGATGAGTCCGCCCCCACCTCGTGCACGCTAGCTTGCCCCTCCGAGGGCCATCGGACCAAGGCAGACGCCTTTCGTTGGTTGCTTAGTTTCATTTTTGGTTTATTTTTGTTTTTTGTTTTTTTCCACATTTGTTTGTTGATCCATTTGTTTTGCTGTATAATAGGAAATAAAAGGAAAAAAATAATCAAACAGCACAATTATGTGCTGTACTTAAAAACATGCCTGTGTGTCTTCACTCCTTACATTCGTGGGCTACTGTACTCGTACACTTCTTGGTCCACTTGATTTTGACAGTGGAGAGATCGGCAGTCAATCCCAGTGCTGACATACAACCACATATTTCACACTCACCTCCGCAGCTATTAGTTTCTACTCTCAACTCACCGGCAACGACTGAAGAAAAGTGCGCACCTAAGGAGATCATATAAATCTGAAAAAGCACGATGCATGCACACCCAAGATTCCCTTTGGAATGACAGATTAGGGATTCACTTTTTATTTGGGGGCTTATTGATTTTGGCTTGTGTAGATTGTAGCTCTCATAAACTCATTTTTGAAGTAGCCGTATATCTAGCAATGCTGTAGGTGGCGCAATAACGTCAGACTAATGTCAGGCAAGTAAAACAGAGTAAAAATATGTTCTCTCAAGTTTAATGCAAGTTATCTTAGTATAGAAATGGGGGGGTCTAATATTGCCTAACTCTGATGTCATATAGTACCTGACATAACTACTTGAATCATTCAGATTTGTGTGCTCCTAGAAATTAAAGAAAAAATGTACAACATGGCAATTGCTCTGATCTGTCATAATTAAAACCAGTACCCCATACCATGTACCCTAATACCTCCTATTACAGCTGCTGGCTCAATAATATAAATGATATTGAAGAGTTCACCCAATAGTACGCAAAATTAAAGATTAACTACAGATGTCGGTGTAATTTAATTATACCCTGTAATTTGGTGGTAACAGTTGAAGAAGTGATTTTTATGAAACACAATCAGTCTTGGCCCTGACAAACCTTCGCTGAGTTATTGTCAACATTTGGAGGACGATATGAAGAGGTGCAGGACAGTTGAAAAGCACCTCTGCATGAGATGAAATATCTCCGTTGTGCTCTTATTATTACATATGGACCAATACAGCATCGCCTGTGGCACGAGTCTGTGTTTCCTCTCAGAGAAGAGATGTATGGCTGAGAATCCTCCCCATAGGGAGATCATCTGGAGCACCTGGGCAGCCATTACTTCATAAATCCTAAACACGAACATCAATGAGGAGCAGCATGTCTAATAAGGAAGGTATGGTGCTTTCAGCCCCTTTGGGAAAGCCTTTTGTGGTGCCTGGGTGTGTGGTTGGATTAACCATCATTAGTATGCGCACCCTGTTTCAGGCTCTGGGTCAGACTCTGCCGACTCACTCATGCTGCATCTGGGCTTGAAGGGCAAACAGAAGCAGCCTTTTGTTGCAGGAGCCCTGTGACTTCAAAAATGAAATGTCTTCATTTTGAATGTGGCGTTTTGCCTGATTTTTATTTTTCAAGGGGGCTGATGCCTTCCAGGGTTCTCTGAGGCCCCCACCTCCTCATGTTTACAGTAAATGTGATGACAGGTGACAGATGACAGATTAACTCAGGTGAAAGTGAGGCATCATCTCAGAGCTCTGTAGAACTTAGAGAGAGAGAGCAAAAGAAGGCCACAAAAATAAAGGCCTAAGGGCATCCACTAAAGAGTTATAGGAAGAGATAATGTCACCGTGCTCCTGCTCAAAGAGTCTAGAAGACAAAACTCTCTATTATCTCTATCTATCCATCTATTGTGTGATCTACAGTAGTAGGAATGGTCTTCCTCGCTTTGTGCAGTATTTCGGGGGCTGAAAGATGGATTAGTGTCTTTATTTAAAGTGACAGAGATGCTGTAGAGGCAGACTCAAACACAACACAGACGGCATCAAATAAATAGTCAGACAGACTGCGCGTCACGAATTAAAGAGGAGCTGCCGACTTGCAAATTAGTCCACGGAAAGGGAACAAAGTAAACTGTTGATCTGCTGGAGTTTACAGTCACACATTCATTTTTGGCCAATGGTATATTCCCGAGCCATAGACATTTTTCGTGCCGGACGTTAATGCCGTGTGCTTTATTTCTTGACATTCTGTACAGATCTGATTCCCCACTGCTCGCAGATCTGTGACCAGCCATCTAGTATCTGATATGTGTCGCTTTGTTATTATTTCTATCTCTGGCTTGTTCACTTTGCGACTACACAACAGAAGAAATAAAAAGCCAAAGGATCTTATCTTTCTTTGAAGAAGAATAAACAGCAGCTTTACAGACACCATGTTTGAAACCAGCTGAACTTCTACAAGTTACAAATCAATGACAAAAAAGAGCAACAACTGACAGTGAAATTTGCACCATTACGCTTCAACAATACAGCAGAGGAGAGACGGCTTTACTTGATAAGTTCACTGGATTTTCACTGAAATTATTCTCTACTGACTTTAACAGTCAAATCGTTTTTGTTGATATTCCTGTGAAAAGAAGCTAGCAGCATCATTTCATAGCAATGGCCTTACAGGATCTGGCGCCCTGACCGTGAGCCACAATGGTGTCCTCGTAGGTAGTTTAGAAGATTTACCCTGAAGCACCATTATGCACAAACAATTGGACAGTCACCCCTCTCCTGCAAAGGTTGTCCAGCTTGTTGACCATGCATCCCAAAAAAATGTAAGCTACAAGTATCATTCATCCATCTTTGAATATATTTTATATATAGAGAAAAATTAATAAATAAAAAAAATCTATATATACTGTATATATATTTTTTTTTCTTTTTTTAAGTATTCATGAATTAAGTCATCTTGTATTAATCATGGCTTATTCCTCATCAAAATCTGAAGAGTTAGGCTATGTTCTCAAGGGTCTGTGTCTTCCTCATACGAGTCACCTGTGCTACATCATGTATGCACGTAGTTGTCAGACAATGGCGGGGGACCGTGTGCTCTTTAAGGACAAATGTCATAAGGACAAATAGCCACTAGGCGAGGATGTGTGCTTATTAGCTGTTGCACTGGAGCATGAATTAGTTGAGGCAGATCAGCTTTAATTATACTGCCTTCACTTACAGACTTTTACATGTCAACTGTTCTCTCCTCCATGTAATTTATCTTCTATTTTCGAGTTTAATACAAGTATTTTCTTTTTCATTTATTTATTTATTTTAAGCATTGTGAATGTAAATTCAATAATGAAGATGTTCCAGTTTATATTGTCGACCCAGAACAGAAAACTTGTGGCTATTTCCCGAGCCATTGTTCAGAGGTCCTTGCACATTAAACAGGGTGCATTTTTTTTCTCTCCAGCCATCCACAAGAGCCCTAAGAGCCATCTCACTTTATTAATTTGGCCTGTCAGACTGCTGCATTTGCATTTGTTGTGGTAAAGTTAAGTTTGCTTATGCAGCATATTTTCACTCCCTGGATTTGTTATGAGAGCTGTTATGAATCTGTCTGAGAGTAAATAACTATCGCTATTGCGCTATTAGCCTGTGAATGATTGATATTTTCTGCAGTATGCCTTCATATTTTCCCCCCCAATGTTTAATCAATGGCCATTAACAAGCTGAGAACAAAGAAGAGGAGGAGCGGATGCGATCAAATGCTCCGATGGAGAGCAGTCAGTCACCACAGAGATCTGTGAGCACAACCATCACCAACGTTGGCTGACTTATGGAAAGCCATTCTTAGATTATGATGTGGAGGTTGTTCCTTTTTTGAAAGAGACTGATTTGTGGGGGAAACCAGAGGGTCTCTCCCATGCTCTTTCTCTAACTTTGGCTTTGACTTGATTAGTCACATGACCCCTGATCCTTAAGAAGACATTGTCAACCACAGGCTTCCTTTAAAGAAATGCGTGTTTACTGCCCCTTAGTGCGACCGGGGAGCTCCTGCTGACCTATTTTTGTCAGATAGCTATTTCATCTGTTATATATGCTAGTCAGTTAGCAAATGCTGGAAGGCTAAAGGCTATAATAAATAATGGATGGGGGAGGGCACACTATGGCAAAAATAACTACATCCATTGCACCAGTAAAGGGCAATATAATGTGGAACATATCATGGAATATATTACATGTTGAAGAATTGAAGTCATTTATAATGTATTAAAAATAGATGTGCAGTTTTGATCAGTAGCCGTTTTCAACGAGTCTTGACGTGAGGGGTCATCACAAGCACAAATATGCACGTCCAATTTGCCTGTGCCAGATACGGAGCCACAAAGGCTAATTTAACGCATCATGTTTTAGCTCTATTTTCTGACATAGCATGCAATATCAGTTCATTTAGGGTGAATTAAATAAATAAATAAATAAATAAATAACACACATTTTGGACTATGTAAAGTTAACATTAACCCCTTTGCACTCCTCTGAACATATACAGTAAGAAATATTCCCCTCTGTTGCCTGTTATCTTGCTGCTCTTCATAAAAATAAATAAATAATACAAAAAAGATCTCTTCTCTGTGACTGTCACATACCATTACAGACTTAGAGACTTTAAATATAGTCAGTGTGGGTGTGCAGTTTCACACAGTTGCTACAACAACCAGCTCCCTGCAATGGAAAAATAGAGATTTGATGGGCATGCATTTATAATAAATCTGTTTACACATTGAGACGCGTGTCAAGACAAGGTGAAGACAGCCCTGCAGAATTACATGTACGTATAAAATACTGAGCAAGGTCGCTGATGTAAAATGGTGATTAACAACCTAAATGGGACCTTAATCCATCTTAATACACTTTTAAACAGACAATACCCCCCCCTCCCCGGGGTATTTAATTCTATTAAATTGGACATTTGGACTTATTTAGAAAATGAAAAAAAGGCTACACTCTTTGAAAGTTGTGCAAATTAAGTCTGGCTCCAGTTTTGAAAGCAGATCATCAAGATTAAAATTATTTTTTATGCCTCTCCATTCTCCTGTGACCATAACAACTACATTATTTTGGCAAAAGGCAGCCAAGGGGGAGATTAGACTCTTTGTTTAGCTGTGATTTTTTTTTTTTTTTATCCATCCAGCATTAAAATACATATATTCCCCGGGTTAAATCCCCTCTAGAACTACAATCATTGAGAGAGAGTAATAAATGGTGATCAGCAGCAAGACTGCTCCATTTTTGGCTAATCTGACTTAATGAGTAATTGAATGCACACGTGAAAAGAGTTATTTTTAACGAAAATTTAAATATTTATTTGCTCTCATCTCTTTTGAAGGTCAACAATGAACTCAAGGTTGTGGGTATTGGGTAGGTTCAACCAGTCCATTCATCACATTGTCCTTCAGATCACAAACATTCTCCTCCCCCTCCACGAGAAAAAAATATAAAAAAAATATATTAAAATCAAACGACTCAGCCTGAAATCACCTGAAAACATTGTACACGTCGGAAAAATAAGACTGGACCATCTGATTCATTGCCAGGGCTCATTGTGCACATCACTGATCGGTTGTAGAGGGGACGGAACGGAAAATGGTGACACACAAACTGTTCTCAGGTTGACAAATCACTAAAACACACATATATACTCTGGATCACCGGACTCATTCTGCAGCACTTCCTTCTGTTTCCTGCTCAGATTATCATATTTTACAAAAGTGGTCTTAGAAAATAAATACAAATATTTGCCCGTGACTTTCATGTGACCTGGGTGTCACCTCTCCATCTCTTGCACTCTGCCTCCCGTTTCTTCTTCTTTTCTTTAGCATCTGATTAGCAAAGTTCACTGTGGCTTAAGTGATCACGGGCTAAATAAATAAGCATATACAAACAAATAAATACATAAATATTTCCTCCTTAAATAAATAAATGTTCCGATGCGTTGTCTTGGCATGGTTCATCACCTTTCTATATCAAGTCTCTGAGGTGAAAACAGCGACCCTCACTTTCAGAGGTGAAAATTCCCTTTTTAATATAAATGACCTTTTTTTTTTTAGTCTTTGTTAAACTGTACCATTGACATCCATGCTGATGTCTGGAAAGTCTGACGGACCGGGAAAAAGCGAAAGCTTACAAAAACTGGAGTTCACTGGTTGACACTGTGCGGGCGAAGAGGGGCTTTGTCTCTCAAATACGCTGATGATGCAGCGTGCCAGGGAGTGAGAAGAGCAGGAGGAGGAAGAAGAGGAAGGGGAGGAGGAGGAGGAGAGGTTCAAAAGTCTGTGCAAAGAAGAGGCTGTGCTAGGACCCTTCTTCCTCTTGCTTCCCTGGAGCATAGTAGCCTGCCAGCTGCCTGAAGCGCGGCCCCCAGTCGCTGAGGTAGGAGAAATCCTGCTCTGACGTGGTGGAGAGCGTGTGGATGGAGCTGAGGGAGAGCGCTGGGGAACTGGTGCCCTCGAAGGCGTACGTTTGGAACGAGTCATACGGTGGCACCGACAGGTCCGCGTCGGCCTGTTCCACCTTCTTCCGGATATAGCCTTTGAACAGAGAGAAGTCTGCTGCCACGGCCGCCGCCGTAGCTGCGGCTCCCTCTGCCCCAGCCCCGCCTCCGCCGCCGTTTACTCGGTTGGCCTGAATCCACTGCGGCAGGGAGCGGATGTCTGGGCCAGAGTCGCTGCTCTTAGCCTCTGGGAAGTCATAGAGGTTCCTCAGCGCACTCATGTCGTACGCCTGAGTGTCCTGCTCCCCTCCACCCTCATCATTGTACTTGATGACGTTATCCCTCATGTCCTCCTCATCCTCTGCTATCCGCTGGCCCTTCCGGTGGCGTTTCAGGGTCAGGATCAACAAGACAAGGACTAAAACAGACAGAAAAAGAACAAGGAGCAGGCACCAGTTACACATGAAATCTATAAATTCTACATTATAATATTATATTTATATATAACTTTGTACCAATAAAAAAATGTAAAGGTAAAATGAAACTATAAACTATTTGACGCGTGGAGCCTATTCTCAATAATTTCACAGGACACACAGTGATTGAGAGTGTAACAGCCCAGCACCAATTCCAGCCAATTTTGTGTGTTTCCACTGACAACATGTCAGTGACTGCTGGGAATGTCCCAGAAGCAGGAATATTTTTTTCATGAAAGCAACATCGATGTGCAAGCACACGTTTCTCCCAAATGAAAAATCCAAGCATTTTTTTAACAGATATGATACATATGTTAAACACACAGTAAGAAACCATGCAATTCTATAGAATCTTCACTTAGTATAGAGGCTATAATTAAAGGACTTATTTGACATGATCTTTATACAGAGTTGAATTATATCCAGAAATGTATTATTATAATACTGAATATTACCAACGTTTGGTTGAAAAAAAAAAAGGTTCTAACCAAGATGTCCCCTTTAGGAGATGACTTGTTTCAAACTGAGACAAAAAACCATGGATGTTGACATTCACACCTACAGATGTTTTAGAGTAATCATCCATCTACAATAATCCTTTTGGATTTTGGTGGTTAGAAGCTGGAAAAGCCACACAGGCATGAGGAGGCCATGTTAATTCCACACACCACCATGTTGCACATCTCACCAGGTATGCTGTAGTGTTACAGCTTTGCTTTCTGGCACAGCAGCACTCTTAAAATATCATATCATTGACAGAAGCAGAGTAAGGCCACAGCCGGGACCAAGACAGGTTCATGTTTAATGGCCATTACAGGAAGTGGTTCCAAATCTGTGGTTTAAAATCCCTCGATGTGCTGCGGGCATGGCTTAAGAGTTGTCAGGATGCATTCAAAGAGCCTGCACGCCCCAAAAAACTCCAATCTTGTTAAGAATAATGATGGATCAAAGCACGACTCGGGTCATTCAACATTAAAGCGTGCCATTAGAGAATATGATTGCACTAAATGTGTCCATTGAGAAGCCCTGCACATTAAATATGCACTTATTAATAATGCATTTGCAAGGTACTTTTCACAGGCTACTGCAAACTTGGGCTCTATTTTTGCTTTGAATTCACATTTGGGGTGAGGGAGGGATATCGTTTTGCATTTTAAATTCATGAACATTGATTTTTCTTTATTTAACAATCCCAAAATACCTTCATGTGCAATGATATCAAATTGCTAATGGAGCCTGATCCAGACGTCAATACTCCTCAAAGTCAAGTGAACTGTTATTACCAGTGCAGAGCCACCAACGACAAGTAAAGGGAAATGTCCGAGAAAATGACACCTGGATTCAACATGATGAAATGACAATGACGGATCATTGCATGGAGTAATGAAAATTATTGTATGCATGGATAAATCAATGAGGCTTAAGTTGACCTTAATTACTTCAATCAACTGAGACCCACACACCTCCCTCATCCTAAGCCTGCATCTATCACTCATCCGATGTCATCAGACGTAAACATCAAAAATCATTTTATAGGAAAAGCATCTGAGTAAAGGAATGAGGGTATAATTCTCTTAAAGGAGTCCTGAAGAAAGAAAAAGACTTTTGTAAAAAACCCAGTAAAACATCAGTGTTGTCCCTGAATAAAGACAATTTCCACTCTTTTTAACAAACAGGACAGTGATCAATGGCTCTAACATCAAAAACATTTCGAGTGATTGTTAAGCGGTGCCGTTCTAGAAGATCGTCTTCTAAAACAAATAACCCGTTGCCAACAACAAATGCTCAGAAAGATAATGCCCCATCAATATTGATGTTGCGTCTGCTGTCTGAGGTGACCCGAATATGATCACGTTTGGGTGGGATAGACAAATGCAGTCATTTAAATTGACCTTTAATTTCTCCCCTCCCACCTATTTCTGCTAGGTTTTTTTTTTTTTTTTACCCTCTTTTGTTTGTGGCCTAAAAGAGCAGACCAGCATGATGAAGCCATATTTGTTCCCTGCCTAAACTGTCATGGAGCACATTATCCCTGACTGATAATATGAGCTGCTTCCCCTCCTACATTGTTTGTGGGGTTCCTGTGGGAAGGCATTGTCTGCAACTCTTGTGTTTACTCTTTCCCATCGTGAATGAGGTAAATTAATTGCCATGGGGCTTGTCTGGTCATGGTTTATAGCAAATTGCAACCCATAGTGTCATGCATATTAAGCACAAGCTAAGACATTTACTCTTGATTTCCAAGGAGAGAAATGGGAGGGGCAACATCTGACATCACAGACTCCCCCTTGTGGGCAAATCAGTGTGGAGAGAATGGAAGTCAGTACTGATCAAAAGGACTTTTTCTTGAAAAAAGCTTCGCCGATTAATCTACAGATAAAGTGATGATTCAATCGTCATGGTGACTGGAGCAATATTAGGCACCAATCAACATTTGGTCCTGAATCTTGAAGTGTTCAATGTGGGAATACTGAGCAACTGGCCTTAAAAACGTGAGCTTTTGATAACCGGGTCAGAACATCTCTGAAGCTGATGCACTTGTGGGTCTGCAGACCCAGTATCTGCCAAAAGGGGCCCAGAAAGGACAGTGGTGAACCAGCAACCGCATTACGGGCATCTAAGGCTCACTGACAGGGAGTAAAGGCTAAACAGGGTGGTTACTAAGTTTGACTTAAAAATGATGGAATCGTGGATATGGGCATATCCCGGCACTATATGTTTCAGGGTATAGCTGCCTCATATGCATGCAAAGTTGGCCCCCAGCTGTAAAGATACTGCAATAAACCTCCAGACAAGATGGTTAATTTACTTTTTGGGATAGGCTGGTTGTGCCCACCCAGGATTTCATTCGGAGCAGATGGGAGTCAATTGGAATGGATGCCTGCAGATGCTGCAAAGCGGTGGGATGGATTCATCAGGCCAATAAATGAGCTGATTGAGAGACTGTTTGTTTGTAAAGTAATTAGGCTGAAATTTGTTTCATTTTTCTCATCATCCAATAACTGATGGAAAAACGGCAGTCCAGCCTCTGGAGAGATTGCTAGATGGCGTGTGTGCGTGGGAGGCGGTGGCGGCGAGGACGGGTGTTTGTGTGGCACACAGTGAGGGGCTGCGCTGTGGTTTAAAAGTCGTGAATGATTCCTCTAATCGGGCTTGAGTGTGTTGAATCTGTGAGCAGACGTGTGCACCATCGGGAGCGAGATGGCAGTCATGGGGGATTAATTAAGGTGCTTGAATCCTTTTTAAGAGCATTGTTCTCATGAGTGATCACATGACATTGAGAGCCGATTAATGAAAACTGTGTAAACATAAATGACTATCATCTTTCTTTCCTGTTTGGCTGATGTTGTTTATGTTTTCTTTTTCCTGTTTGCGTTCTGATTTGGGCTTAAATCTAAGCCAGCCAAAAGTGTTAAAGCAAGAGAATCAGTTTAATTAAAGAAGGTAAATTGCATGTCAGGGAATGAAGCCTCCCTGAGTGTTTCTCCTCTGGCTGAGGCGGTTTTCGGTTTGTTTGGACAGTTTGCGCTCGCTGCTCGAATGTAATGAGAAAGAGGTTTTATCTTTTTGTTTAAACGTCTGGCAGGGGAGGGGGACTGTGGTGATTAAGACTAGGTGTCCACGGCAGTATCGACAGGGAGCACTAAGGACGCTGTTTTGTTATTGACCACAGCCAGAAGCAGCAATTATGAAGTTAATGCTGTCATATCAAACACAGTTTTATTCTAGTTTGTTGGTCTTCAGCGCCCAGTGTGAAAAATATAATGATCTACCACAAAATCCACCACAAATCATGGCGGTGCTTGAATGGTTGACAAACCAAGAGACAATTATCGTAAATGAAGTGAGAGTAAAGACAGCAGCAGAGGCTGGGCGGGTGGATAAACACATACTGACTCGCAGAGGAGACACGTCGGCTGGTGAGAGATAAAATTCAGCCGCTGCTGGGACCTATTCCTCTAATCTTACCTTTTTTTTCTGGGCAGTGAGGTGATTGTGGCGTCTGGGAGCCGAAAGGTGTTTGTCATTTCTGCCATAGAGGCTCAGAAGCAGCAAGTATCTGTGAGTTGCACCCTGTCTGTGATGGTGAGGCCTTTCCATCTGGGACTGAGGCTTTTTTTGTGTTTTTGCTTAAAAAAAAATGGCTCAATCTTGACTCAGCGTTTTCCAAGATTAGCCCCAAAACTCTGAAGTGCCAGCTGATACAAACAGCATGAAGGCACTTATTCATTGTTTATTTCCCTTTGTAGTCTAAAGGTTGACATTTAGGTAAAAAATAGAACAGAAACACAAGAGGAGGACATTTCTTGTACCAGCTTACTATCAGCAACCAAAAGAAAATGGAGCTGTGCATGAATTTATTCAGAATCTGTGACATGGCTTCTCCTTATGCAGCATCTGTATTAACCAATCAGAAGACAGCATCAGAGGAGTGCATCTTGTATGTGCATATTTTTTTTTTTTTGTTGCTGTTGTGTTTCCAATCAGATTTGGTCCAACAAGGTGTTTTGCTTTGTTCTGATACAATCTCCTGAATGTAGCCTAAAAAAAAAAAGAGACTTTTCTGTCCAGTGGACCACCTACCCTCTCCTGGGATGCTCTTAACTCTGCCGACTTCAATGACCACACAAGATGCTAAGGTAAATCCGTAGAAATTGAATTTTTAGGTTTGGGGCTTTCTCTAAAATTGAAATTGACAGACAACAGAAGGCCCAGAGACACTGCAACATAAATCAAGATGAGGTCTGTCACTGGTGGAAACCTCAAATGCTCCTTGGTAAAAATTACATATTTCTTTATGTATGAAACACTTCTTAGTGCACTTGCTGATAAGCTGAAAACTCTCTTTTCAAACACTATATCACACACTCTATGGCCATTTGTTAATATACTCCTGTACCCTCAAAAATAAACTTTTATTATTGAATTATTAGCATGCTTACTCTCACGTGTGATCACAAAGAATGATTTCAGAGTGCACTAAATAGGGTACAGTGATCCTCACTTCACATTCGGCTGCCTACTTAGTAGTCTAGATAGCGAATAAGGAGTGAATTTGGGCAAACTCAAATATTTTATTTCATGGATTATAGGACAAAATCCAAAATATTGCAAAAATGAAAAATCTGGTTAAAATGGGAATATGAAACTTTGTGACAGTGACATGGGCTCAGTAATCACTGACCTTGGCAAGGTCAGGCTTTTATTATTTGACTGGTGTGTTTACTCACAACTAATGGAGGAAGTTCAGTCAAACTGGAGTTCAGACTTTTCATCAAAACGCCAGCGAGAAAAGAAAAAACCTAAAAATCACCCCTCTACCGTAAGGCTGATTTTTCTTTCCTGCTCAGCAGCAAGCAAGTTAAAAGGCTGGGGAACCGAGTGAAGCTCAGACCTTTGAGGGGATGTCATCGAGCCGAGAACACCACAAACCACAAATACTGTTTAAAAATCTGGCCACAGCCGACAGAATTCGCCTCTTTAGTTGTTCATAGTGGGTATGTTTTTTTGTTGTTGTTGTTGTTGTTGAGGCTTTTAGAACTGTGATGAATAAATGATGCCCTGCTTTTGAAGTTCACTCCAGTGGATGGGTTTGGTTAATGGAGGACGGTTTTTAACAGCTCTCATTAGAAAACCTCTTAAAAGAAATATACGACATTGTTATGGGCGGGGGCTACCACCGACCTTCTTTTGGTCCCTGCGCAGTGTGAGCGTGAAAGACAAAACGGAGCAGTGGCTTTATTCATTCCTCTTCCACTGAGGGGGCGGGATGCTAAGGTGCACAGCAGAGACAGTGTGAAGCTAACTCATAAAATTTTCAAATATGGCAAGAGTAAACCTCTCCGGTCTCCTAGAGGGCCCCCGTATTCATGCATGTGCATGTTAATATGTGCATCTCTTGCCAGATTTGTAAATAAATAAATAAAATTAGAGATTAAAGACTGTCTGGGAAAACCTATTTCGAGCACGCCAGCCGAGCGCTGACGCAGCTCTTTTCCCTGCTCCCGTGTTGCACCTATTCATTTCCATTTAGTCTCTGCATCACCACCCGCGGCGTCTGCTGGTTGCTGCTTTCTCCTCACTGAAGCCGCCGTGAGATTGTCCGTCAGGAGAGCTGTGGAATGACAAATTGATTCCCCCCCTCCCTGTCATTCGTCTTGGTTTTCCCCCCAATCTCTCTGCATTTCATACCGGAAATGTGAATCCCCGATAAAAGTAGCTGGTCCATTAAAAGTCACCTGCTTGGACATGTGACTTGACGAGACCAGGACATTGAATTGTGTCTTCAAGGTGGAGACCTCGGTGTTGCTTCTTTACTAGTCCACATTGATGTTACATATAAGGCTGCTATTGGTCCTGCAGGGGTAGTTGAACCTTGCTATGACCTCGGAAAGGCAATGCTAATGAACTGTACTTATCCGTCCCTCCTCCATCCATCATACTTCCATCCATTTATCTCCATAGATAGCCATATGTGAGCACATCCGCCCGCTTACCTATGAGGATGAGAATGCAGACCAGAAGTGCTATCAGCGCCCCGGGGCTCAGAGCAGCACTCATTACATAGGCGGTAGCGTTGCAGGACTGGATGGCTCCCTCTGTGTTAAAAAGGACAGAAGCATTTAGACCACAGCTTTAGCATCAACTAATCCAGTGAGACAAAGGTAAAAACAAGTGTTTTGTTTTTTTCCTTTCAAATCGTGTACATTTTCACTCAGCTCGTTCCGATTATCGCTGGCTGAGCTCAAACAAAAGCAAAGATGACCTTTTCAGTGGCTGCCACGCGGTGACAGTGACGATAATGTTATGTAATGGCGTGCCGTCTCCGCGAGTTCTCACCTGTGTCACAGCCGCAGACGTGAATGGTCAGGGTGCCTGTGGAGCTGAGCGAGGGAGGTCCGCTGTCAACCACCAGGATGGGCAGGAAGTACACGTTCTGCTTGTGGCGGTTGAAGCCCGACCGCTGCGTCCGTATACCAGCTGTGTTGTCTGAGAGGGATCAGGGAGCAGGAGCAGAGAGAAATAGCAGAAGCTTTACGAATGAGTGGAGTGAGGCTGGAGAAACAAATTTTCAGATATATAGTTGTAATGGAGCAGTGGAACAGGTGAACAGAATTCTCCGGGAAGGTGCTGCATAAAGGTTCAAATAGCACACTTCCTGCTCCATGGTTGGATACCTGAGTGAAGGACATGGGGGAAAAAGGAAGTTGGGTCTATCAAGTTTAATTTCAGGCTGAGTGATTCTCCTGTGGACTCAGTTACTTTGCACTAGTCCCATTTTTACTTATATTTTTAAAACTCTCCCCCAGCTATTGAATTAAAGACTCAGATCGGTTCATAATTCAGAACCCTTCAAATAATTGGTGTAATATATGGCTGGATGTGTATAACATCATCTGGCAGCCCTCTCATCAGGGCTCTGCCTTTCTCCTGCTGCATCATCATGTATAACAGCGCATGTCAAATGGATGCATTAGCAAGGTCAGAAAACTGATGCTCACCAGACAGGGAGACAGAAATACTGGACAGAAAATGAGGACTGTTAAATTCAGCAGCGTGTAGAAGTGCTGTCTCTCCTGGAGACGTAGATAAATGTTAGCTGCAATAGAGAAGGAGGCTTTGACAAATAGTGTCAGGGAAGCTTTGTGAGCAGACTAGCATGGAGGAGAATGATGCATCCATCTCCCAGAACATATATCACCCTTATCCATGTCATCTTAGCACTTCTCTGGCACATGTGGACCAGTCCTACTACGGCTGTTTATGTACAAAAGTGTGACCCTCCTGATTTTTGTCCTTCTGACATCTACACAGTGTCTCTCCTCCATGGCTGTCAGCTGTCCACAAATGTTTGGTCTAATATAAATGAATTCAGAGAAACAGAGGCATTTTCTGGGTGTTTGGAAGTAGCCAGGAGTCAGATTTGTTCTTTTGGGGAGGAGGCTGGTACGAAAAACTGCACCACTGAAGAAAATAAGAGCAGACGCGATCGCTGCTCAAGTTCTCCTTTAAAAAGCCCTGACTCAGATGTTGGAAGTATATAAAATATCCACCACTGTCTGACAATTCATCTTGATAATAAAAATAAATAAATCTGCGGGCATTAATGCGGTGTTTCCGTCAGGTCAGGCTTGTAATGAGCCCTCAGAGTCCACAAAAACACATTAAGATTGTGCTGAAATCTCAGGATTTTTATGATGATTCATTAATGCTAATTGGGGGAATAATGCCACCGTGTCTTGCTGTTACTTGTCTATAAAGTGCAGGTGTGTGTCTCAATTAAAAAGAATCAGTCGAAGTTCTTTATTCCCATACAATTTGGTTTGGCTGTTTACATCAGGCTGCGCCAAAGTCGATGAGTTCTATGCAGAGAATTATAATTCATTTAGGTTTTTATTTGCTTTGAGAGCAGCCGCAGCGGTAGTGTGATTGTGGGTTTACTGGGGATGATGGAAATTACCAGCAGCAAGACAACACACTGTCTCCCGTCAGTTTTCTGATTTGGTGTCTTCACATCCACACAGTGTGCGTGATTTACTGTAAATATTAGTTGCTGGAGGATAATTGAATGTTTGCCGGTCTACCGAAGCAAAAGCAATTATTTGTTTTGTCGATGCACGTCTGACGCTAACAGCAGCGTTCTCTCTGACAAACTGTGAAAGTTCTGCCCGCAGCCCACTCAAGCGGGCTAACAAACAAACGGGAAGCGATATATAACACGCTGACCACTTTTAATAAATGTGAAACAGAAATGAGTATAAACAAGGAAGCCAGTGTGATACACTCAATGTGTTTCTGAGAGCATTATTACCCTGAACCAATATAACAACCAGGAGGGGTACAAACATGAAAATCACAGTAGAAACGATGCTCTGGACAAGCACCCAATATTAAAGTCTGTGTGTTCATAATCCGAGATAGTGGCTGACGTTCCAGTCTGTTCAGTGACATCAAGTAGTCGTGCTGCACTAGTGAACATGCTGTTTTGTCGCTTTTGGACAATTACCCTGTTGTGTTTTTGGGTGATATTGGCTAACAATGCTCTAGCCATTCCTGGGGGAATCATTCTCGTCTCACTCAAGTGGAACATGGTCAGACACGTGGGACTGACTTTGGACGTCTTTAGTGCAAACCTCATTTTTTTTTTTTTTTTTGTCAAAGTCTACATTGTTTCTTTTGCAGAACTATTCCTGTACTCCTCCAACAAATGGCTCTCCACCAAAGCTGATGGTGCCAACAGTCAACGTGAATGTCAACCACACAAACACCTAGTTGGCTCTCGTGCACTTCCCGTAAGGGCGTGAACTCCACATGTGCAGATGGGAAGATGTTCTTTTTCTCTGCTACTTGGTTTCTCTGGTTTCAAGTACATTAATAATCGGAACAATAGTTCTGTACTATCCTTTGTATTAAGGTATGTGTATTGTTGCTGGCAAGATATACTTGAATCAGACATTGCCACCAGTGAGAATAAAACAGATGATGATGAAGATGGTAGACTTTTCTCATCGCGGCCTGCCTGTCTCTGTGTATGCTCAGATTCCAGGTGAAATTTCAGCTTGCCAGCTTCGATGACACTTTTCACGGGAGAATTCCCGGAGAGGACTTTAAAGAGTTTAGCAGCACAGGGAGGGAGGGAATCCTTTTCAACATTGTGTGTCAAGGCTTACAGACATAACACAATGTGAGGCCATGATGGGGGAAAGACGAAGCTTGAGTGATTGAAAGTGACGGGTTGACACACCACGGTTACAGAAGGAGAAGTAGGAGGATGAAAAAGTCCACATGTGCTTGTATATATAAATATATAAATATATATATATATATATATATTTTTTTTTTTTTTTTTCCTTTAAAAGTGCTTTAAAAGTGCTGCAGCATTGTTGGTGAGCATATGAAATGCACTTAGACGTACGTACGCACGTAATTCATCATTCTTTATAATTATCAACACACACACACACACACAAGTGCACAAACACACAAAGGCAAACGAAATCAAATGATGCATGCGTTCCGGTGTGAAGAGAGAGCACCGCCAAGGCCGCCGTGGTGTGCCTATTCCCCCTCCATCGTGCACGCGTGTACAGCACGTGCACACGCCGAACAAGGTTACGTGTGCATGCGCTGGTGAGCGGCAGACCTCGCTGACTTTGTTGACATTTCCCTCGCTCGGGCAGCTCCCCTGACATTTTCCTGGTGTCAAATCAATCTTGATTTAGCCTGATGTCACATTCACTTAGGTACACGTCTCTAATCGCGACCAGCAGTTTTTGCTGAAACGCGGTCATGAAACGAAGCAAGCCTTCCCCATCTAAACAAGGTTGTTGCGATCTTTTTTTGTTGACAGGTTGTCAGGTTATGTGTAAATATGAGAGTTGGATATTTTTGTTATGAAATGTATGCTATTAATACATGTAAAGTACTGCAACTTTTTTTTTGGATGTTCTTAAATCCAAGTGGACATGTGGGCCAAGTTTAAATGAATTCCATCACAGGTATTGCACACGTGGATGGGCAGACGGATGGGAACACAAAGCGTTGAGATGTAGGTGTCACCAGATGGACGAGTGACGGAAAAGGCGCTGACGCGGGATGTAATTAGTGCGATCGGCTTTGTGACAAAAATTTCCACTTCATGGAGAACTTTAAGATGGGTGTAAGACATGTCGCTGCACTGGTGCAGACAACAAGAACAGGTGGTGTTTATCCAAGCTGCAGGGGGGGAAAAAACTAATTTCCCATTCACTTAAAAAAAGGGTCTCTCATAGTTGTCAGAATCTTAAATTTCAAATTCCTACCATCTGGAGCCTAAACATGTTAAATTTATCAGGGGCATCTCTACATTTACAGAGTGCCCCCACATTGCCAATCATTGTATCATCATTCCATTTCCAACCAGGTTTGTTGCACCAGCGCCCTCCTATGGGTAGTTTCCATGAGTAGTTTCAAATTTAATTGCTTTCACCTTTACACCCTGAAAAAAAGTGAATCAAATTTCGCTGATAATGCCATGAGCACGGCCCAATATATGCGTGCCGGCAGTATAGTCCGCATCGACGCTCACCTTTGACATCCCACAGGGTGAAGTGTCGATTGCTGGAAGCTTCTGGGGCCAGGGTGAAGAAGAAGCGATGTCCAGACTGGGGCTCATCTCTGTCTACCACACTAATGGTATGAATCAGCTGAAGGGAGCGAGACAGAAAAAAACAAAAAAAGTTTAGACTCAAATGGCACAAAGTCATACAAGTCACAAGCGGCAAATGCAAAACTATGATAAAAACAGTCATGGGGCTGATGTAGAGTTGAGGTAGTTGAGGTCTGACAGTTGTTCTACTAAAGAATATTCCTTCCTTGAGTGAAGGCCACTCCTGTAGATCTTTGATCCCAACAACCCCTGTGACTCCTCACTATCCTCTCTAATGCCAGTGTCAAACCATAAAATGATAAAAGAAATGTACACACAACGCAGTCGGCTTGGTTTCCTCCTCCTGCGGCTAATGCTTCATTCATCAGGCCCCTCATTTCTAATTTTCATCCTTAAATAACAAATCCATTCTTTTGATAATATACTCTTTGAATGAGCTGCAAAAGTGCATTATCATGTACATTTAAAGCGCCGTGGAAACAACACGTGATTTGCATTTGTTAGTGCAGAATAATATCAAGCTCAAGGCTGAGCGGATTTGCTCCTTTTGTTTGAGGCCGTTGTATTGTGATACAATGTGCTTTTTATTTTGCTCCCACCCCTTGACACCAACAGGACCACAGAATAGGAGTAAAATGAGGTTTTAATTATAAATATCCTTTAAACTAACTTAATGCATCTATTAATTCATGCACATAAAAGGGGCCCTCCACTGGGGCTTTTCTAAGAGTTAAACCTTGGTTGGTATTGAAGCCAATTCAAGGTCACTATTTAAGAGTAAAACTTCAGCTGATATTATATAATTTTATAATATATATTTATATATTTTATAATATATAATTTTCATTCACTCTGAGTTTTGTAGAACCTTCAAACAGAGGTCTGAGATGTGCCATTAATTTGCCTCTAGAGTCCTCAGCTCTGCCTGACACACAGGTGAACTATTAGAAATCAGCAGTGATGCGGATGACAAACAACCGCCAGCCCTGCTATTAAGTGAGGTATTTTGTACAGTGATTAAAGCGGGAGGGTCGATGACTGTAAGTCCTTTGGTCTCGCTGACGGTATTAGATAAGCTCCAGGGAAATTTATCAAGCCATACGCTGTTACAGTTTCTGATAAAGCCCGTAAAAATGCTAAATATCTCCTGTGTGCAGGATGGCAGACACTAATCATTGAGCCACTTCTGTACGTTCTGTTTTATCAATAGAGTTAGTCAACTTTAAACATCTTAAATAGGAAACTTAAACATCAGCAGATACACAAAGGCAGCACCTGTTTTGCCTTTTTTAGGATCTCATTGTTGGTCTGGGCGCGACCGTCTTATTCGTTCAGTACGACGCACAAATCTCAAGTAACCGTCTGAGCAGAATCTATCCATTACTGTGACTAAGCTACTGCCAAGCACACTTCCAGACCTCAGCGCTGTTAAAATAAACAGCTTCTTACCACTGGCATTGCACCCCACGCACACACAGACACACACACACACACGCACACACACCAAAACAAGCTTAGTCATACTCGCAGCTCAGGGAAGCTGTTTTGGATAATGTGGCTTAGAGTAATTACAGATTGCTAAGGGTAAATCGGAGGCTTCCTTCTTAGCGTTCCGCAGGAATCTTCACTCAAGAAAACTCGATATCTGAATAAAACTCGTGTATCTGAATAAAACCTGAAAGACCAAATGCATTCTGCGGCTGCTACGCTTCTTATATTTACAGCTGATGTTCAACGGCTACTCTTGCCCTGTTGGTATGTGACCTCATGAACTACACGACAGTTGACCACCGACTGATCTGACCTTAAAAGGCCAGCGAATGGAAGTGTGTTCTCCCCGGTGTAGGATCACTGGGCAGACACTGACATAATTAACACATGCATCAAACTCGCACAGCCATTTGAAAGGTTAGACTACGTCACTCTCCTGTTAATTGTATTCAATTACAAGCTGGATGTGCAATGGTGCTTTTTTAAATTGTGTATCTCTTTGATAGATTTGGCTATGTAACATATTAATAATAATGGCATGTGCCTGGTGGTCAAGGTTGCACCAGCCATGCACAGCCTGGAGAAGAAAGATGGCTCCCACTTTGCACTGGGTTTCCCCCCATGGGTGGGGCCAGGGTGCGATGTGAGCTGGGTGGTCACTCAAGGCATTTGGTCCTCGACTAATAGGGGAAAGGCTTTGCCTAGTCGAGTGCCTCCATGACCCAACTCCAGAGAAGTTGAAGAAGGATGAAGGGATAAAAATAATAATAAACACTAGCTTCTAATTTAAACATAATAAATGAACTTTAGCCAAAGAAGAAGATTCCAGTCTTTCTATATGGACTTTGCAAGTATATGTACATTAGGTTTAGTGCCTGTACGTCCCCCTGGTGTGTATGTGTCTCTTGTGATAAACCAGCAGCTCTGTCCCTGTGATCCTGATACATTCTTTTAAAACCAGATCTTATTTGTGCACTATTAGATATCTAAGACATCTAAAGCCGTGCAGATTTAATCTATAATTGAAATGAGATAAGAAAGGGTTTAATATACATAAATAATCCCAAGCATCTTTTTTGTGTGCATTCATCTGGAATGTTACGACACAAGGCCGAGTTCTTGAAATTTGCTCTGCATTTGTAGGAATATTGTGAAAGATATGCGTGTCTAAATAGGCCTGGCGATGTGTCTCTGGCTGTTATTTACGCATTTAACATTTCTATTCTTGGAAACATATTTACAATCTTCGAAACAAATGAACTGGTATTTTTGCAGTGTCTGAGGGAAGACAAGGAAGGGGAGCAGAGGCTAAATGTGTAAATGAAATTACACGTTTTAACTATCAGAATTTCGCTTTTGCAAGTCAATCATGCTAGCAGTTCTCAATCGGTTCAAAATAGCATTGAGCTCTACTTCTAAACAGACCTGATCCAACACAATCTTTATCTGCTCATCATTCTAACAATTCCCTTTGAGGTTTGCTTCAGTCTGAAGCTGCAGGAATGTGCCAGCTCCATCTCTATTATCAGCTGAAGGACGGATCTTCTTGCCGTTCGTGCCTCTGAGAGGTGGTAAGAACGGCAGCGGAGATGTAGCAGCGGAGACATGATCTGCATTTTGTGACTGCCCTCAGCAGGGGGAATCTCTAGCGGCAGTGAGACGCAGCACTGAGCGAGGAATAGATGGAGGGGGAGAAGGTGTGGCGAAACGAGGGAAATGAGAGGAAGCAAACAAGTGTGGAGGTGTTTACTGAGCAGTGGACGAAACTCCCTAAAGCACAATCACCTAATTAGATGTCTATCCTGCAGTCCCCTTTCCTGATCCCCTTAAATCTCCTGCAGCTCTGCAAGGAGACTTTCTCAAGAAATACATCCCGTCTGCTTTAGAGGACTCCAAAAGGTCAAGGTTGAAAGACAGAGAGACGGCTTTCTCATTCACTTCGGAAGTCCGCATCCATGGTGGCAGGAAAAAGGGGAATGAAAAAATGAACACCGAAAGACATGAAGCATATGAATATATGGAGAGCGGAAGGCTTATCATTTGATCCAGGAATACATGCTGAGGTCAGAGTAAAAGCTCTGAAGCGTTGTGGGAAAATTAACTAAAATAGTACTGATAACCAAACACAATATATAATATGACACTGCTGCTTTAAGCAATGAACATGACAGATGGAATCCTCTTCCACAAATTTGTATCTTTATGCCATATTTGAACATAGATCACGAATGCACAAGCGGGTCCCAACGTTGTCATAAAAGCCTCAACTTATGGAACCTTCATTTGCCATTAACCACCATGTGATCGTCATAAAGTTTGCAATGGATCTGGAGCCGGTCCCAGTATACTGAGATCCTGATCAGATGAGAGGCAGGACATAAAACCTGGAAACGCCATCGGTCCAGGAGGAGCACATGCATGAAAACAGAATGGACCGTACAAACTCCACATATTAACCTGGAAAATCAACACCTGAAATAATAACAATAAAAAATGATAAATTTGAAACCAGAACAACACTCTGTAAGTGGTGCGATAAGACAGGAAAGATAGAGAGTCCCAGCAACTGCAGTGTGCCGCTTCCTCTGATTCACAACGAGTAACAGACAAACAGAGGAGACATTTGGCGAATAAAACGGATGACTCACTCTGCTCTCAGAACACGTTACCAGAGTTGGTTTGCTCATTTCCCATCCATGTCCAATGCTGCAGTTTTGCTTCGGTAGCCTTCCTACGTGTGCATTAGGTGAGTGACTATTGTGCTCACGTGTGCGCGACGTGACGCTGGTTTCCAGCAGGCCTAACATTTGGGCCTTTCAAACTGACCCTCCCAGGGTTTGGAGGTTGTCTAAAATGAGGTTGATTTGCAACGCTGACCCACTCAGCCAGCTGAGAAACGGTACGGCGGCACTGACAGACCTCCGTTACCTCAGGATATACTTAGTATTTGGCTTCCAACCCAGACATTTGGTTTTCTGCACATAGTGCACGATATGATATCTGTCCCTCCTCATCGAGTCAAACAAATACCAAGACAAGGGCAGGGAAGAAGAGGGAATGTGGCCAGTCATTGGGTTTCTGCAAATACACGGCAGAAAAATACCTTATATTTATGACTACCTGAAACAGATTTGTTTATTTAGCTATTTTCTTTTTTTTTTTTTTTTTTTTTAGAGAAAATCCAATAGACATACAGATTAGGGTTTCCTGAGGACAGTTTTATTAGAGCACGAGAAAATTCATATATTTTAGGTTAATCAGGGTTATGAGGAACAAAGAAAGAGGACCAGGGAGTCCATTATGTCAGCACGGATCTAGAAAAGCAGGGGGCAACTGAGGGTCTTTCAGACCCAAGGCAAGAGCCAGTGGGAGGCTGTCTGTATGCAGCCAGTGCTAATGAGACACAAACTCGCTCGCAGTCGAGTGCTGTGCATCCTGACGTGAAAATGATGCCAAAATAAAAATGTAATAAAAAAGTGCTTTAAAAAGAGACAGAAAGGAGATATATAGTCTGCGCAGACAAAGACTCAAACAGGATTAAAATGCTCTCATTTGTGCGCACAAAGGCCACACAGTAGAATTGTATCTCTCTCATCACCATCTTTCCCATCCTTGCCTTGCACTTTCACCCCTCGAGACACGCCTCTGCAAAGAAAAGGTGAGCAGCTCTATAAAAACATCACGTCACGGCCCTGTCTTGAACTGTCTCAAAGCAAAAAAGCTGCTTAGCCTGTGCCACCCTTCTTTTTTTTTTTTTTTTTTTCCCAGTTGGGGGGGGTGATCTCAAAGTACCCCGTGTCTCCTTCTCCCTCCACATGCCTTCTCCATCGAAACACAAACAAAATAGATCGTGTTGCCAACCCTCAAATGGGATCAAAACCCAGCCACAGTTAAAAGGCTTAGGTTAATCTGATTTTCCCTGCCGTTCCACTGCGAACCCAGACCTGCGCCACGGAGCTGACACGCCTCAAACAAGACTGGCAGATAACACATCACACCACAGCAGACAATGGAGCGTTCCACGTTAGCTTCATAAACTACAGGTCGATGTGTCACATTAGATCTCTGACAGGCTGTAGCAGTGCATGTGTGGGTGTGCATACGTGTAAGCCCTCATTTAACTGATGCATACCTCCGACTGTTGCCAGTCTTGTCGATGTGTAGACTGTGCTGAAAGCCATCAGTATGCAGCTAATTTAGGGTTTTTTCAGCTGAGGTGAGCATTTATCTGGGTGGGAAACATGGCAAACAACTGGCTAAAGTTTTACTGCTTGATGTAAAGGTGGTGGGAGGGATTGACATACTGTATGCCTGTTTCCTGTCCAAGTCTGAAAATCGATTAAGGATATTTTGATGAGCTCACTCACAACGTATTTAAAATGCAAACAAACATTTGGTAACTGATGTAAATGCTGTGTTTACTTTGCACTCTGACACTTTATTTTCATGCTTCTTCCTCAATAAGTGAAACATGCTCATTAATATGAAAAAAGAGCTAAAAAAAATAATAGTCAAGCAGCTCTTTCCAGATAAAGTTCAAGCCACTGGGTAAACCAAACACCTTCTTAAAGTTTTCTTCCGTCCTTAAAGGTGATATTCTTACCCTCAACTCTGAATAGCCTCACATGGGCTTACAACTGTGGCATGAATGTGATTATACAAAACCTGAGGTTGAACTTTAAGAACATTAGCATTCATTTATAAGTTTCATTTTAGTTCCATCCATTCCTTGTTGTTACAGTGCAGCCATGGAGACTCAACTGCTAGTTTAAGCAACATCTAGATAAATCTGCTACTGTGGCCGAGTCTTGTGATTACTGTCCAACACAGAAGGATGGCTTCAGTTGGAAATACATGCCTGCCATTTAGACACATCTGTTATTCAAAGCCAACTAGAAGGATTTGGTTGTGCTTGGACTTTTATTGGTCCTCCTTCAACTCAGTAGTCATAAGCCCCTTTCACCCCAACATTAGTGTTTTGCAAATGACGTGGCTAAACCCACTAACTATAGGTGATAGGTGAGTCCTATCCCACAGTGAGTAGACCTGCAATGTTTCCTTCTGGTATCTCTTCAGATGTTATCCTTTTTGTGATGTCAAAAACGCACCAGAAAACATAGTACTAAACATTGGAAACGGAGCATGGAGGCTAGCATTATCATTTAATATTTGATTTTAGACTCTCTTTCATGCACTCCAAATTCCTGCATCAAACCCACCAATTCCCACCACTGACAATCAGAGCTAGATCAGAACTGTTAAAAAATCTGGGTCTATTGCAGGTCATTTGACCTGGGAGTGAATGCCGATAATACTCATTTCCACCCACACAATAAAAAGCCACATATTGGTCTATGTTAGCGGGTTCTTTGGCTGGTGGGAAAGAGCTATAAGAATTTTTAGTAAATCAGTAGTGACTAAATAAAAATCAAATCATGATACATGGGCTTTTGACCTGAAGCTCACACCTTTCTGTTGAGTCCAAAGACAGATCCACAGAGCTTGATAGATAGGTAGATAGGTAGATAGATAGATAGATAGATAGATAGATAGATAGATAGATAGATAGATAAAGACAGACGTTTTTTTTTTTTACAATGCTTGGAGGCAGGAATGATCTTTATGCAGGAGGAATAATCATTTCCATGTGATTAAGAGCTGAAGGTTAATGTAGGCACATGCAGATGGGAGAGAGTGTAGTGAATGTGTGCAGACCAGACAATATTCTAAGTGCTGGAGGCTGCTGTTACAAATGGCACATGGGGGCTATAAGACTGCAGGCAAAGAAACCCTAATTACACATGTAACTGCAGCTCCCAGCATGGAGAGCACACATTTAAGCCTCGCATATCAGAAATAGATATTTCTTTGCTCTGCAAATGATAATTGGGTCCTGGCCCAGAGACTGTTGACCATGTAAGAATTCCCTTCTGACTAGGTCCATTTCTAATTTGATCAGAGCTAAAAACATCACCTCCTGTCGCTCTCAGATCCATTGTGCCTTTTGTTTAATCCTTTCCTCTAATAAGACCTGCAGACCTGCACATCAATACAAATAGCCAGTGGGTTGCTGTTTTTGTACACAAACAGTTTTATTTATTATGCATCGTGGCATGCTTGAGGCATACCAGCTCTGGGCCTAGATCCACACATGTAGGTCTGTACCTGTAGGAGGTTGCATCACTTTATTGTTACATTGCTATTTTAGTCAATGTGAAGTTTGTCATTCAACATTTTGTTTGCTTGTTTTGGAATTGCCAAAACAATGTTGCTCAATATTGAACTAATATATTCATTAATCACTTCCAAGCTGAATTCATATTGTGGAAATCAGTGGAGCTGCTAATTTCTTTTAGGTCCCATCACAGCCGCACCTCCAACTGGACCAACCTGCTGTCACTTTAAAATGGGAGGAGCACCTGATACAACAGATTGTTCTTCACATCTGCCGCTATCTCTCAGGTTGTCAGTGTTGGTTCCTTATGTTTTACATGCAAACACACCTGTGCTTTAGAAATTTGTTTCGAAGATTGCCAAGGTAGGACATTGTCAAGTGTGACATTACTCGCTAAGCTTTAAAAGTCGTCAAAAATGTCCCCATTTTTATTTTATTCTTGCTTCAGCTGAATTGTTTTCTGGGTAGTGCCAGGCAATCAAGACCCTTCTGTCTCGAGGAAAAACCCGCTGTGAACAGGAAGAAAATTTAAGCAGGACCAGGGTCATATGGAAGGGCGTTCCTGCTGATGGCCTGCTGGGTAGATGGGGACAGAGAGCAAAACAGGCCGATTCTTGCATGTACCTCAGGTATTTTTTTTATATGTATGTGTTTTAAATATAAGTGCGAGTAGTCAAAACAACAATCTTGACATCGGCTTATTTTCCTGCAAAAGGAGCGGTTCATATATTTGCAACTATAGATATCAGAACCTGTCATTACCACAGACATTTTTATAGGCATGGGACTGCTTAGAATGAAGAAGAAATAAATTAGATGTTTTCAGCTGTGGACCTGCAGGCAGCGTAAAACACCTTTACCAATGTTCGTACTGAAAACAGCCAAACGTGTCTGCTAACCAAGCCATTAGCCCTATGAGAAGTAAAGTAGGAAATGTTTCGGTCATGGTACGTGGCAGTAATGACATGTTTGTGCCATGTTGCATTAAGGGTCAAAGAGTGCATGACAGAGCTACATATAAGTGGAAGCTGTGCACTGACATCTCCAGCAAGTTCTGCAGCGTAAAGTTCTTTAGGGATCCCGTTTTTGCTATTTCTTTTTAAACCATTACCATAAACCATTAACCATTGTTTCTGTTAAAATTCAACTACGCCTGTTTTCTGAATTGATTTGAATATGATTTTTGTGCAAGGCAAAATCCGTGCTGTTGTAATTACTCCCCATAGCTGAGTACATCTGAGCTGAACATTGATAATACGCAGGCACGTGTGTGAGCTCAGTGTTGCGTGGTTGCAGCTGAGCTCAGTCGTCTCTTTTAAACTGGTTAACAGGTGGAAAAACATGTTTTCTTCATGCTGCTGCTGATGCAAGTGTATGAAAATGCTGGGGGAAATAAAAGTCATGGACTTAAAAAAATACCTGTCCTGGTATGGCATCTTCACATATAGAGGCTTCATACGGCGTGGCCAGCTCGGGAGGATTGTCATTCACATCAAGGATCCGGATGCTGACCGGCGAGTGGGACGCCAAAGTGTGGTTATCTGCAGGAGAGATTGAAAAAAAGCAACATAAAGGCACTAGAATGAACTGTGAAACAAACACAATTTCTAAAACTCCTGATTGCAAGAGCAAAAATTAGATGTTTAATTTTTTTCACTGCACAGAAGAAAAAGAAGTCTGCACAACTGACACAGGGTTTGGATTTTGTTGGCATGATCTCAAGCCTTTTGTAGACAAGGTCAGACACAAGTTTTAATGCTGTGAATGTTTGCACTCAGTGCCAGTGAAACTCAGAAGCACACAATTTTCCACACGGAAGCAGATGGTCGTTTTGCTGTTGTGGCGATGCACTGGAGGGATTGACTCAAATGCCTTAGTAAATTGCACCAATCACCTGGAAGAAAAACAAAATCCTAGCACCAGTGAATGACATGAAAATGGCCCCAAATATTACTTTTTGTCTCAAGATCCTCACTATATGATAAAAACTTCTCAGTATTTAGCAGTTTAATAGATTGTGAGGAGGAATCACAGACAAATAAATGCTGTTGACCACACTGCAAATGGACTGCTGTAATTTGATTCCTCAGGCTGCTGTGAACTGAAATGTTACACAAAAGGATAATAACAGAAGGCCCCTGCACAATAATTTACCCACTGGCACAAAATATCAACATAGGAGCAGAAAGAAATGATGTAATCAGGGCAATTAAAGCTACTTGAAATGATCATCACTTCCCCTTGAATCTTAAATCCCAATCTTAATCATATGATATTGTTTGATACAGCTCTTATTTTACTCATGACACACTATGAGGGGGACCTCGAGACCTCAAGTGTGCACATGTATTGTAGCATTTCTGAGAGGGCGCACGATCAGGTAGTTTGAAGTGTTGAACATCCTGGTTAATTAGAGAACATACTTTATAAATAATTCAGTCAACCCAGCTGTCACAACCCAGTTCAAACATGTAGGGAAGACCTTCTTGTAATAATCACGCAGCAGAAAGGCAATGATGATCACCAGTGGGCAGCCTTTAAAAATTATGCTTTTTTTGTAACATACTATTAAAATATTAATTCTGAATTAAACACCAACATGCACAATGAATACGATATTACTCTCTATCTGATCCTGAGAAGCACAAATATCCTACTTTAGAGTTACAACACAAACCCAACACTATGATCTTTACACTGTTACAGCTTCATCTGAGTTGAGAGATTTACGTGGATAAAGACGTGGCAGCAGTTGCCTTTAAGTTTTTAGCAGTTGCGGCATCCATGAGCTACAACAAATTGTCAGACACAACTAAAAATGTATCTCACTGGTTAAAAAGAAAAGGCTGATGTTTAGATCTCTCTGTCTAAACACAAAGCTCTGTCTAACAGAGGCACTGCTGCTAATGAGAACAATGGTCTCAGCTAATAGTCCAATCCTCACATCAATGTAGCCTTTTAATTGACTGCAATTTGCTACAGTCACACGCAAAAAGACTCTAACGGGCTCGACGCAGCATATTCTCATCTCTGGCATGCTGCCAGCTTCAAAATCGAGTCACATTTTCACTCCTACCCATAAACCCAACAGTTTCTACCCATCGGGAAAAAAAAAAGGAAAAAAAGGGGGCTCTGTGGAAAATAAAATAATATACGGTGAGACAGGTTCATTCATCTGGACCAAGTGGCACTGTTCTCAATCTGTCTGCAGAGAGAGAAAAAGAATAAAAGGATTTCAACAGATTATTGGCATGTTCTGCCTCTGCGCCGCGCTCGCCATCTGTTGTGAGTCTTTCAGAACAACTGTATTGCAGACCTCTAAGGCACCGAATCACAGTGACGTGACTTCAAGAGAGGCAGAGGGGACGACGGCGTGTCCTCGTTGTCTCCATGTGCGTGCCTGCCTGGGTCCTCCGTGGGCATTGTCAGTGTCATTCTCCCTGCGACCAAATGATTCCCGTTTGTTGCCGGGGGAATGTGTTTGGCTGAAAATGTCACTTTTGTGAGGAGTGGGAAATGAGGACAAAGCTCAATGTCTTGTCTCCCCTCAACCAGAGACCGGTCATGTATGGAGAAAAAGGATTATCACTGAGGTTGGCTTGTTTCTGATGTTGCACGGAGGCTCTGGTCATGCACCTTAGTATGTTTTTACTCTGCCTCTAAGAAGCTCCTCTCAATTTAAAGACATTGACAGTCACATATAATCCAGAACACAACTATGGATTTAAGAGGACTGTGAATGAGGCTGCAAATCCACACACACACTTTCTCTGCTGTAACTGATCTGTCTAAACAAAATATCCTGTTCTAAAATGAATGCAAACAGCAATCTTGCCAAAAACCATAATACAAAGCAAACTGTAAACAATTCCCATAAGGATTTCCTTTAGTGTTAGCAGAATACTAACAGTTTTGATTATATTCTGTAAATTGACTATGATGAAAAAGACTCAAAAACCTCCCACAAGACATCAGAACATTAGGACAAACGTGAGCTCAACAAACAGGACTCATTTTCTATGACTGTCCAGAATATTCTCCAATGATTTCCACATCATGTCATAAAACCAAGCTGCTTTTATTAAAATCTTTCTGGAGCTCATCTGACTCTGGTGAGCTTGAAAGCGTGAAGCTTCACTTGTAGATTTTAATTTTCAAACATTTAGTGATTTTTAAAGAGACAGGAATAAAACTCATGAACACAGTATATGTGTATGTTGGCTAAATACATCTGTGTGCTGGTCTGGGCCACCCCGCATCTCCCACAGGACCCGTGATCATAAAAGTCTTATAAAAAGACCGAGTTTGTAGATTAATCAAACAGCATGATGCGATGTGCTTTATCAGACAACAATCAGTGGTTACCCGAGTATGAGAGATCACATTAGCATGAATATATTTCTCTCCAATACTCTAATGTCTTTGTGCATCGATATCCTCTCATGTGACTGCTAAGTTGACCAAGATCTTGTCACCGTGTTGGACAAGATCAAGACCAAATGTTTTAAATGTAACAAGTTTGTCTTATTTCACTATGTAAATAGCCGGGAATAACTCTGATTAATGGACTGAACCATGTAAACCAGAGTTGTTTGATTATAGCATTTCTGAAGAGCATGTAAATGCATCAGAGCATGTAAATGCATCAGATCCAATAATTATAATTATCCGATTAATCCACACCATGTTTGTGGAATAGCCAGTGTCTAACGGACACATGGAGACTTCAGTTGCACCAAAGAGGGTGTTGTTCATCCACCCTAATGCAACCTATGGGAACATTTCCAACATTAGGACCCTCAGTAAATTAGACAGATTTTGTCAAAAAGGTTCTGTTTATGGGCTCACTGTGTAATGTTATTAAAAGAATCATAGATAGTCAATCTTTTTCCACAAAGAGCAGGCAAACAGTGAGACAGTGAGAGATGACCAAGTACTTTTATTTAACCACGGTCAACTGTGGGGAGATCTATTTTCTCTGACTGGAAAAAAACAATGATTCTTCCCCGGAGAGACTGTTGAAATGCATCCAAGAAGCAGATGAGCATCGGAAGACTTCCAGACATCTCTGAACACATACAGGGTCAAAGTTCATGATTCAGTAGCAGTGACCCCGAGATGTAGTACAGGAGAAAATGCAAGAAACAAATGCTGGCCACAGACAACACAAAGGTTCATCTTGCACACAAAACTCTTGGTGATGTCTAAGATTTGAAATAATCTTCAGTGGACTGACAACCACATTGGGACAATAGTCCAATTTTGGCAAATTAACCAATTGTGAGAGGACAATTAGACAAAAATGGATGACAAATACAGTACTGTCAGATCTCTGCAAATGGACACTGGATCCAATATGGTTTCTCCTCTTCCTCCACATCTACACCATTGGTCCAGTCTCAACCTCTGGTCCCTGATGCCACATTATGGTTTCACAACATCAACTACATTTGTCTCAGCAGCTCTCTGGTGCATAGCAAAGCCTCTGTTCCATGATGTCTTTCCGAATTTGTTCCAGTTGAAGGTGAGTCACTTCACTTTAGTCTGAAACGTGGGCCTGGCATCTTTGATTGAAAGGAGGTGGCTGTGTTGTAACCGGTGTGCGATTCGACAGGGGTTGTGGAATAATAGTTTTCTCATGCTATAAAAGTCAGTTAGCATTTTAGAAACTATTTATTTGACTGCAATAGTGCATGAGATAAAGATTTTCAGGCTACCCAGCTATCATTTTAGCCACAGGGTGAAGGTGTTCCCTTTTATCCCACCGACCTGTCGAGGTGGGGGGGAAAAAAAGGTTGTGCAAGATTCTATCACACTTCCTATCAGTTCTTGAAAATTATATGTCAATCCAACTTACCCCGATGTGTTGCTGCAAGGAAAAAGACCTTGAGGGGAGGAAACGAGCCGAGTTAAATGCTGCCTTCGTACTGTAGATTCTGTATTTTCTGGATGGGAAATAAACCCCCAACAGATGAGTGGCTGCTGCCTTCCGGGGTCGCTACGTTTAATTGGGTGAGTCTGAAGACACACCATGTATTACAAGAAACTGCCGGGCTGCAGCTGATGTAAGCGTCTTTGTTGCAGTTTTTTTTTTTTTGTCAGGGTTAATCCTGTAGTGCAGATGTCTGAAAGCTGTTGTCCAATACTGACACAGTGGCAATACAGTAGTTCAAAGGTCAATAATGGACTGGGGGGATAATTGTGGGTTGTGTCACATAACTTTAGTTTTAACAGTGCCGTCGGACAGCGTGACCTTGTTGCTCCACAGACTTAATGAGCAGGCAGACCTCCCCAAAACAGGAAATCATTGAGAGGGATGTTAAGTGGGTCTTCAAAATACTCGCAGACATCAATTTCACACGTCCCTCTTTGGTGGCCTTTTGTAATTTGAGGTGATAAAAAAAACATTCAGGTGGAAATTGTGACACCACTGACCACTGTCACTCTGAATGATTTTAGGTTTTTCATTAAGCAATATGATAGGCTTTATCTATCAAGAGCAGACATGTGTTTATGTCTGATATTGAAGAGTGTTGGGACTGCTTTAAATGTTCAATTAGCATTAAAATGGACCCATAACAAAATGCGGGCTCAATGAGGCAGCACACAAAAGGCCCCAAATCACTCTGGGAATTACAGCTTTTAAAAAAAGTGACTCTTGTCTAATAATTAAACAGAATTAATCTGTCTTATTGTTTGTATTGGGTGAGACTCCTCACTATTTAGTTTAGACGGTATTGATTAATAGAGTAATAGTCTAGGGCTGAGGCTGAGAAACAAAGCTGAAGACATTCTGAAATTAGCTTTGTTTATGTGCATTGTTTTCCCCCATCGTTTTTGTAAAACGGTTAGATGCAGAAGGCAATCTCCTCAGCTTTCCCTGCAATCCAAAAATCGCTTCTGTACAAGATTGAAAAAGTGGGCAATACATTTCTCCACTTCTCTCAAGTTAACTTCTAATCATATAGTAATAATTTCCCAGCTCCTCCAAGTTATTATAGTCTGCGGTTTCTTTGCAGTTGCAAAAGGGCTCGATATGATGAAGAAAAATGTAAATTCTTCCTCCTTCATTTTCAGTGTCGTGCTAGTCCGCTTTTCTTCAGCATTTGGAATGGAATGTGAACAAAGGAGAATGAAGTTTGAAAAGAGATTTGATACTAGTAATAGTCAGAAAGAATACATCAATGCAGTTCTTGTCACTGTTTTAGTGTTGTTTAGCTCCCTTTTGACATGTGATTATCTGAAAAACGCAGGAAGAGTGAACTCTCATTCAAAAAGTACCAGCACATTTCTGCTGAAGGGCATCACAGAGATACGAATCAGTGGGTTTGAAATGAAAAGTACTATGTGTACCTGCTTCGACTGCCCTCACTGTGATGTTGTGCCAGCCTGCGGTCTCGCGGTCTAAAATTTTGCCCAGTGTGATGGCACCAGAATCAGGATCGATATGAAAGATCATCTCTTGGTCTGTGGCACGATCAATGGAAAACCTGTAGCAACACAAACACAAGCACAAATGCGGACCAAATAAATCATATTTTTATAGACATTGATTTAGTGGAAACTTTTAGTTTTAAGTATTTTGATCCAGTGCATGCTAAAAGTCTAATGTCTAAAGGCTACTCTATTCCCCTTGTCCTTCCCTGCTCAAAGAATGGAAAAAAAAACAAAAAATCCCAAACATTAAATTTTAATCAAGTACTCCACGTAAATCATAAATGCATTTTTTATGGTGCAGGTGGTCGCTGGAGCTCTGGCAAGAATGATGAATCAGCAAAACCAGCAGAAAAGTTGCTTTGGTTTTAGTTTCTCAAAACAAAAGTGTGGCATTCCCGAGTCTTAAATAATGGCTGCGCTGCATTCACGTCCATACCAATCTTAACTTTTGGGAACAGGAAAGCAGAAGTGCTGTCAGACTCTATTATTGTGGAAGCTGGCTGTGAACAACAGAGTAACAGAGTTTGGAAATAACATACCTGTAAACATTAAAGTTTGCTTTGTCAGTGTCTCTTAGCAGTGGTATTTCATCACTGACTGTTCTGGTCATGTGATGTGTCTCGTTTTTGTATTAATCCTGTGTCAAACTTAATGCCGCATTTAACATATCTATGGAAACTCAACCAAGGGTCTACTTCCTGTTTACAATGTCTTCCATGCTGAGTGTAGCTCCACACTTTCCAAATCTAAGGGCATTCTGTACAACAAAAGAGGCCCCATTAATCAAGTCTGCGATTATGCCAGTAAAGATCTGCATGTCAAACACACTCCATGACAAGGTTCACGTGCACATAATTACTTTTGCTAATTTTAGCACATAAATGATCAAGCAGCGAGAAATGTGGCAGCTGAAAAAAAACTGTAAATATCAGGCTACATGCAGAATTCAGTAGTTTCTTCAGCAGCAGTGAATGCCCAGTATTTACTGACCTAGCATCAATCATACTGCATTTCAACTGGGCTGTGGTCTGATGCCAGGGGACAACATTGCCCAGCAGGGGGTTCTCATAGTGAAGTCACGGTCATGGTCACTTAGCCAGATGCGTGCAAATACATCACACAAGTCCAGCTCGGGGCTGCCCAAACACTGGTGAACGATAGTGCTGCCACTGTGTTGCACTTTATTACACCTGGATCTCTGAGCCTCATGCATTTTTAATTAAGGCCGTTTGCACGAACACTGCATGTGTCATAGCTCTTATCTGCACACGCTCCCCTTTTGCACATCCATTTCTCCTCTCTAAGATGGATGAACGACAGAATATGATGGAGAAGGCTCACAGATAACATATCACAGATCTGAGAGAACATATGTTTTTGTTTGTTTTTAACTCTTTATTGTTTGTTTTTAACTCTTTATTTGTTTTTAACTCCTTATCCGTCTGACCTCCTCCACATCGCCATTTCAACACACCCCCTCAGATCCTCCTCCTCCCCCACCCTCACTGTGCCTCCTGCCCGCCTCAGGACCATGGGGGGCAGAGCTTTCAGTCGCTCCGCTCCTCACCTCTGGAACTCCTTACCACCAGACATTCGAAATACCGTCACTCTCCCCGTATTTAAATCAAAACTCAAAACACACCTTTTTCATCTGGCTTACTCACTGCACCACCTTTAATTGTTTTCTTTGTTTATGTTTGTTTATGTATGTATGTATGTATGTATGTATGTATGTATGTATGTATGTATGTATGTATGTATGTATCTATGTATGTATGACTGCACGTATTTTCTCTCTCCTCTCTTTCATTTTCTCTCCTATCTCCTTCTTTTTCTACTCCTTTACCTGGCCGACTACCAGCAGGATGGTTCCTCCTTGTAAGCCGGGTCCTGCTCAAGGTTTCTTCCTGTTAAAAGGGAGTTTTTCCTTGCCACTGTGCTTACCTGGAAGCTCAGGCTCTGGGTCTCTATCTCTGTAAAGCACCTACTGACTATTTTCTGTTGTAAATGGTGCTATTGTAATTGTATCTGACCTTTGATTTTAAATTGTATATTGTTTAACTGTTGCATGCACGTACTGTAAAGTGTCCTTGGGTGTCTTGAAAGGCACTTTGAAATAAAATGTATTATTATTATTATTATTATTATTAGCTATTCCCATCCATCATGGATCTAAGTAATTGTAATATCTATATGAATTAAATGCATAAAAAAGCAGCTAGTGCCGCCCTATTTTGAGCGAAGCATCTCTTTCTCTTCCTTGTTCCAATTCTCTGGCATACCTGACTGGTTTATTCTTCATATCTGGATCCCTGGCGGTGACGACGCCGACCAGCGCTCCGACTTTTGCGTCCTCTTGGACTTCCATGACTGTTCCCTCTGTGGGGTGGAAGATGGGTGGCTCATCCACATCCAAAACGCTGACCCGAACAATGGTCTGATCTCGGAAAGAACCCAAGTCCACAAAGCGAGGGTCAACGTGCTTGTTTACCGCTTCCACTACAACGTTGTGTGAGCGCCTGTTCTCAAAGTCAAGAGGCTGAAAGACAAAAAATAAAAACAAAACAACTCTTTGACTCAAGAACACAAGCTGTATAAAGGGAAATTATTCTTTGGTCTGAAACGGATAGTTAGGAGCTGTATTAAAACAATACTGATGAATAGAAGCAGATTGCTCTATTGATTCCTGACAGTCATTAAAGGCAACACTGAGCTTGCGCAACTGTGGCACGTACGTAATCCATCTTGTTAAAGTTGATATTTCTTTTTAGTTGCTGTTTTTTAGCAGCACCAGCCAACCAGGTCATGCAGTCAGACTCCCTGAGTGAAGTGCTATAAGCAACAAACCTGCAAGCATTTGCTTTCCTTTCTCCGTCAGAGTACAGAAAATTGAAAGGAGTTTTGAGGAGAGTGTTGACCGCACAGAATACATCAGCGGATGGGCACCTGCCATGAAGATTACTCATCACCTCTCGCTCATCACCTCTCCAGTGGAGTCCCCTCTGACTGAACTCACATGTTTGGCTAAAAACATGTAACGTCCATCTTTCATTGTTGCTTCCATCTGCTGCATAAGCGAGTATACATTACCTACTCCCAACATTGCACAGATGTGTACTAAATCTGCTGCAACTGAAATAAAAAAGCCCTTCCTGTTGTCAAAGTCAGCAGACAGTTTGACAGAGTTGTTTTTTTTTTTCTCTATGTTTGTTTCATTTTACCTTCCTGATGGAGACGACAGCTTCCTGTGTCTCAACGTCAGTGGAAACTTTGAAAAGCTCTCCGCCATCTTTGATGAGATAGGTCATGTCTGTGTTCTCCCCCATGTCAGCGTCCGTGGCGATGACGCGGCCAACCGCCGTCCCCACGGCTGCTCCCTCGGACACCAAAAACTGGTACATCTCTGGTTTGTAGAGCAGGTGGAAATCATGAAAGTGACCCAGCGAAGTGGGTTATGTTCAACAAAATAGTGAATTAATTAAACAACAAAATCATATGGGGAATGCTAGTTAATGTCACAAAAAAGGCAAGAATGAAAGACATTTGTATGAGGGAGAGAAAAGTATCTGGGTGTTGAAAGGGGAGAGCGCTTAAGAAAATTGGTCAAAGAGATGGATGGTGAGCAAACAGAGGACGGGATGAGCACAGCGAAGATAACGAAGAGGCGAAGAGTCCAATAATGGGAGAACAAACTTAATCACACAACAACAAATAGACTGAAGGCTGGCTTCGTCAGTGTCATTATTATAGTCACATTAAAAAGACTGGTGTTATGGAAAACCATTTCTCTCTGTCACTTTGTTCAAAGGTCTTTAAGCAGTTATTAAACAGTCAGCTGGACGCTTTCTTGTTTGCCTATTTAGTGAAAGAAATAAAACTTCGCTGTCCTCCGTCGCACATCATTGTTGAGGACCCCTCGTTTTCAAGAGCACAGTGTAGGCACAACAATCCCTGCAGACTTGATATCAATGGCTAGGTGTTTTGAATTGTTTGGATTTAACGAAAATATTAATATATAGATGTAAAAAGAATCTTATTCAATTTTATCTTATTCTGTGAAACATATTCCTCAGAGCAACATGTACCTGTCGATGCTGCGCTCGATTCTGTGTTTGTGCAGTCAAGTGAGGAAGATTGCATTTTTGCTTGGATGATTTAACTCACGTTACACTTGTCTGTACTGCAAACCGTTTAGCCCAAAAGCCCCTTTGACATCATAAATCCATAACATTACAATGAGGGAACAATCAGCTCTATTGATTCAGTCCTCTGCAGAGCCTCCCTTTAAAGAAGGATGAAACGTGCAGTGGAACGCATCAATTCTCCATGTGTCATGGGCTACTTCATTCCGGGCTAAAGGTTTAATCACCCACAAAAATTAGGGGATTCTGAGGGACTGCATGAGGTCCATTCAATCTGGTTGCTGGTTGCATCAACATCCTGCAGGCTGCACAAGTACACTCTCTTAGTTTTACTTTGTGTGTCTGATTCCTTCTACATCCTTTTCTTCTTCTTTTTCCTTTCCTTCTCCTTATTTGTTCCCTTTTTCAGGCACTCCTTTTGCTAATTTCTTTTTGCCATTCCCTTTTCTCCTCCAGTATCTCACAATGCTTTCTAATTTTAAGCTAAGATAACCTGTATGTGACTGTGGTGGTGGGGGCTTACTCTGTGGGAAGCGAGGCGGATTGTCATTAACGTCTGTGATCACAATGGTGACTGTCGTGGATCCGGAGAGACCACCCATTTGTCCTGCCATGTCGGTTGCCTTGACGACCAACTCATAACGATCCTGTGTTTCACGGTCCAGATCTGCCACTGCTGTCATGATGATCCCTAATGATCAAGGGATAAATGAGGGAGGAAAGAGCAGAAAAGATGGAGGATGGGGAATAGAGACTCATAAGTGAGGTCAAGGGAAGGGTGACTTCAACAACACACAATTATTCATAGCGGAAAAAGTAATAGACAGTTGTGCACTCATTGTATATCATTTTATAATGAACTCTTTACCATGAGGATCGTGATAAAGACTGTAGTTGGACTACAAATACAAAATAAATCTCATCTAGAGAGGTAGAGGATAAGATTGTGTCAGATTTACGCTTGCTGTGAGTTTTATGGTTCGGTTCTATTTAAAATAATAACACAGGGGCAGAAAGAAGACATGCCTCGGGTATTCAGAAAAGCATTACTGCTCCTCTACAGGGCTGTAATCAAATCTGAAGCTGACGTCCAAAGAGAGAGAGACATATCAGTGGGTGAGTCACAAGTCATTCCATTCAGACATTGTGGGACGTATACACTAATCCTGCAAATTTCCACTACCGGTGGTCAAAAATCACAGTGGTGTAGCAGTTCACCCATGCTTGGTCTTCGAGCTGAAAAGAAATCTAGCTGATTTATTCATGCGAATGGCATTGTTGTTATAAAGGAGAACATTCTAAAAACACGTCAGGTTAGCTCATTCAAATGGAATTCAAAAGAAGCTGAACTGCTCTCCATAAACTCTAGGGCTAGGTGTCATTTCCAGACACTAGTGTCTTTTTGAATTAAGCATGTGACATTCTTTGGGTTAAAGTAAAGTAAAATCAGACAACGCAATATGTAGATGTTCTACAGCCACTGACATGCAGTCAGGGGCTGGGCCTCCCCTGCCATCCAGGAAGGAAAAAAAAAACAAAACAATAAAGTAAAAAATTAAATTAAATGGTCATATTTTTCTAGTGATTTTATAAACGAATTATCAATTTAACTTCACCGTTTTTATATTATCTTTTAATTTTCGTGTTTACAATTAAAATACTGAGAAGAGACGAGGCAACAGAGACAGCACAATATTGCGCAACACAGTGCAAATATTGCACAACACAGGCCCGGTTTGATTGTGCATCTGGATGTCGCGGGGCAGCGTAAGAAATTGCCCCGCACGCAATATAGCGCTGCACCTCTTTGTAAATCTGACCGATGACGTCAGTGCCTCCCCAGCCATGAACCTCACCGCACATCACTGTCTACAGCTGTTTCTTATCCTCACATAAAAAAGAGCACCTAATTTCAGATTCACACTTGATCCTGAATGCTGCCATCCTAACATCATTTGGGCTGTTCATTCCCAATGCAAATCACGTAACTTTAACAATTTAGCAGAGTAATAGGGTCACGTACTCCAACTGTGAAATTGTGTCTCACTGTGGTAATTTATTATATTAATATAAACTAAATGATGCTGTTCCAGTGTTTTTCCTCAGATCAATTTCAATTCTTTACACAGAGTATTTCTATCAAATATATGAAGCTCTGGCTTTCAATGACAGAAACATCTTTTTAGCATGTATCATGCAGACCTGTCATTAAAACTCTATCACAATAAAAGCCATAGCATGTTATTTTTCTCCTTCTTAATAAACCCATGAAATAGACATAATACCATTATATATAATTACATTACATGATATATCAGCACTGGAGAGGGCACTTGTCAGTACAATTACTGTTCAGAATTTTACCACTTGACAATGACAAATTGTTGATTTTTTTAATACTTAATTATACAAAAACTGAAGTTGAGTAAGAGTTAATTGAAAACACAAGACCTGTTGTTATCCTCATGGGACACTTGTAGATACCACAATAGTCCACTCACAGAGCAATACAGAAATTTTGCAATTACTCTAATGCAAGTGCTGAAAGCTTTCACAATATCAAAGAGGGTGTATCTCCGGGCACACTTTGGTCAGTGTTGGAGCATGGTGGAACTGCTAAAATAAGAAGCCCTTTGAGCCCTTCTTTGATACTTAAAAAAATGATTGAATCAATATTGGAAAACTTTAACGGACCATTCCACTCTGTTAAAATAAGACAGGTGCTGTTTAGTTGGAGGTGGGTGAGAGCTGTATTAATGAGGCAGATTGGGCAGGTGTTTCATCGCCTTTTCATTTTGACCTTCTTGAATCTCACCTTTTAGGCCTGCCCTGCCTACAAAAGTGTGAATAGAGAGAGAGTGAAATCAAGGCTCATATGGGAGAAGCCTACACCATCAGGGTCATTTATCATCCATGTTCTCAGGCTGACTTAACAAAAGCGGCGCAGACCAAAAAGGAATCATTAAAACTTTGCTACATTTCCCTGGAGGCCCATTCCAACAGCAATGCTAAGACTCACAGCTAATGCTGTGTCTATGAATGGGGTTCAGAATATAAACCCCTGTTTGGGGAAATTGGATACTTGCCATTGTATGGCTCAGGGAGGTTCAGAGGGTAAACCCGAACTGGGTAGAAATTAGAGTTAGAAATGTGCTGTAATGTCTGAAGTCAGCCTGAAATGTTGACTATTTTCCGGTTGTTACTTTAGTTCAGATCAAAGTTCTGGACTTCTACATGCCGGACTGCTCAGCAAGTAATAAAGTAAGCAGTTTAAAAAATGCAGAAAAACTCTCTCGAATACTTAAAAATATAATAAAATAAAATAAATTTAAAAAAATGTAGACATGCAGCCTTCATGATTCCTACCTGTATGTCTGTCAACTGTGAAGAACTTTTCTCCATCCAGAACGCTGTAAACCACCCGAGCACTGCTGCCATATGTGGGGTCATCGGCGTCAGACGCAGTGACTTTCATGACAGATGTTCCTGTCATGAGACATAGGGAAGCAGACATGTTAAACTAAAAAACAAATCTATTAGTCATGCTCAAGGAATAGAAAGACAATGTTCTTTTAATTGCACTTTTATGCAAATAGGCCTATATAGCGGAGCTATATACTGACCAAACATGAAAATTATGTGAAAATTAAAAAGAAAAAAAAAGGTGGTGCATGTCTTGATAGTTTCAATCTTTTAGAGTAGTTTATAATTTATTATCTGAAAATATACAGCGAATTATAAAAATATGAAGCAACCTCAAACTGTGTAAAAAGTGCTTGAAATATACAAGTTATGATTACAAGTGATTGCCTGCAATTAAGCAGAGATTACATCCATTACACTTCTACATGTCGCATTCGGTTTGTGAGATGAGTCATTACATCCTCCTCAGAAATTTGCGAAAATTCGTCTGTACAAATGCATCTTTTCACCTACACAAAACAGTTTTCAGCCCAGGCTTATATCTTGCCTTTTTAAAATCTTATCATTATTTATTATTTTTTTTTTAATTCTTCTTCTGATGCGTGGTTTTTCCTCCAGGGAAATGGAAATGAAGGTGTTCGATTCTGGGTGCCCTAAAGTCCTCAAGGGCGAGGACTCAGCAGCCATCTCCGTCCCTCTCAGTCTGGGTAATTACTGACAGCTGGTGTTGTCTGCCAAAAGGTCATCCCTGTTGCCTTTCTTAGAGCCCTGTCATGCCACTTCCCAACCACATAATGGCCGTATGTTAATGATGCTAATTAGCAGGAAGTGTCAAAGCACTGTTTGCTTCCTGTCATGCGATGGAGCTCTTAAAAGAAAGGAGGGGGCGGCGTAAGGCTGCTGGATTATCATTAAAGCACCTGGCTATTAAAGCAGACAATTCAAACACTGACCTGCTGCCAGTCAAACGGTAACTTCCACTGGATATGAAGGAGTACAAACTAACACAAAGAATCTTGAATCCAACTGCATTTTACTGTCAAGTAGGGGGTTAATTCAAGGTTGTGCTTCATTTAATTCAGCATTTATCCCAGAACTTAACTACGTCAACCAAATATGCAATAGAACACAGCAGCCTGATCCTTAGAAGATCAAGATATGCAGCATTGTGGAAGATTGTGTTCTTATATGAGTAACAACCCAAAAAAAGCTATATGGCAGCAGTACATTTTTATTATCATCAGGCAGGGGGCTGTTAATTCTGCCTACCTGGTTGCCCCTACTGCTGCAGGTCCAACAAAGCCATTTTCATCCATAGGATTACTCTCTTATCTTAATTTTCCCCAGGTAACAATCAGTTTGGAGCCCAGCTGTTTCCAGGTACTGGCTGGCAGCAACATTAGATGGTTTGGAAGAACTATATAAATGCAAATGCTTCTTTATTGTGTTTGTATTAAAACGAGGAGTGAGGCAGCAAGTTTGGCACTTGGACTCTTATTAAACTCAGGCTTGCATCAGTGTTTTTCGGTGAGAGAAGTCATTACTTACAGTATCAGCCGGTGTGGCCGGTGTCTCACTTAAGCAATTTTGCTGTTGATGGGCTTGTGGGGATTCAATAAAATCTATTGATTTTCTCAGATTCTAATACAATGCATATTGCAGTCACAGAACTATGTCTAATGGGTAAAAGCTCCTGATAGTCATCAGCTTAAGAGTTTTATTTTTCTTTATTTTCTTTATTGTCTTACTGAGTAAAACTTTAGTCACAAATTACTAATGAGACCATATGCAGATAACAATAACAATCTTAATTAACCAAATTACAGGTTGGTCTTTTTTTTGTGTGTGGTCCTTGATGGGTACAACTTTTTCTGCAGAGTCTGTTTATTTTAGGTTTTTGTACACACTGCCGGCATCTGCAGGGCTTTACAGCACAGGGACACAGAAGCAGTATCATCATAAATTCATGTTGTTTCATATTTTCTGCTGCACAAAATAAACGGATCCAGTTTCTGGCCAGAGTTTCAAACTGAAGAACATCTGATGAGTACTCACATACACACAGTCTGGTAGCTTAGATATCAACTGCACTGAAAACATTACAGTCTGTTTCTGAATTATTATTATTATTTTCTTTCTAAATACATTGTTATGCATACAAATATTTTGCATGTGACCTGATGTCATCCCACCATGGTTCTGAACATTTCCAGGGTCAAAAAGGAAACTATCCATCGATCCCTCCATCTATCCATCCATCTTTCCGTCATCTATCCCCCCAAATGCATGTCTTTGGACTGTGGGAAGAAGCAGGAGTACCCAGATAGAACTCCAGGCGACATGGGGAGAACACGCACGCTCCACACAGAAAAGCCCCGAGGATCCAAGCTTGCTGTGTGCCCTCCTTAATGGAAACTGTGTTAATCTAATGTGACTTTTAGTGAATCAACACAAATATAAACAATAGTTGGAATTCAGACCACAGTTTGAATCTGACAGCTTCGCTGCACCTGATTCTTGTCACCTCATTGAGACATTGTTGCAATGTCTCTGTTACCATGTGATTATACATGAAACTCATTTTCCTATTCAATAATCATTCAGTATGGCTAAATGCGAATGACACAACTGGGCTGAGCGACAGCCATTTATTTAACATTATTTACAGCTTCCTATTGATAGCACAACTATAACTCTGTAACGCTATAATTGTAATATGACAGCTGTTATTTAAAGCAATAAACATCTTCACTGTGCACTTCAGCTGAACAGCTTATGACGAAAAGCGAATAAGAGCCAGTTGCAGCAATTTGCCGTTAGCACAGGCTTAATTCCTTTTCTACGTGTCAATTTCGTTTAGCGGAACACATGATTCGTCTGATAATATTATAGCATTTTCTTGGTGAGCAGGACACAAAGGAAGCATTGCTCATCCCACAGTAATACCACAACAATGCAGTATGTGCTGCAAGTGATAAACAGGGTACATTATCCCTTGAATAATACTCAATCCAAATTAAAATACCATTCAGAGTAAACCCAACACCTGGACCATCTGTGGCGAAGTGAAGTAAAGAAGTATTGTCGTTACGGAGGAGTGTGGGATTGAATGTAGGGTGGTTGACAACAGCTGTATGCTTAGATTTATGCATGAGTTTGGTTTAATGGTATCAACACAGGCTGTCAGAATGGCTTCCCACACCATTTCAGCACTCTGGGAGCGATGGTTCAATTACTGCGAGGGGAGCCGCAGCAGTGCGACGCATGTGAGACACCAGACTGACAGCTATTTAAGAGGTAGCCTCGTAAAAGAGATTTGTGCTCGTCTCAGCTGGGGCTGTAGTGGTACACAGCCCATGCAGAGGGGGAGTCCAACTGCTCTGAAGTTGAGCCTCTTCTCGCTCCGACCCACCTTAATCTGCAGGACTGAATGCTCCCCACCCGCATTATGGATCATTTAGTAAAGCCATAAAAGCTGAGGTGTTTTCACATGAAAAGTTATTTCTTCTCTGCTTCTCCTGTGATTCATTCCTCTCTCATCCACATAAACGGCCCGGGAGGGGAAGAGAGAGGTGCAGAGAGGATGGAGGGTGGGACAGAATGAAGTGCACAGTGAAGAGAAAAGCTGCCTTGTCATATAAGCCAACGGCCTGCTTACACTGATCCCCTCTGAGATCCAGTTGAGGATTTAGCAACATTTTTCCTTTCATTTATCTGCTACAGTTCTAAATCTAAAATCAAACCTTTGTAATCCTTCAAAACTGTGACTTTTAATAAATCAGATCATAAAGTGTTTTGTTAGAGGAAAACTTTTACCTGATTTATGTTAAAAACACATAGAATATATATATATATATATATATATATATATATATATATATATATGAACAGATGGACAGAAATGGATGGAATCACAGTAATAAACTATACATGGATGCAGAAATACAGTCAATAAAATGTGAAGATTTCTCAGAGGTACATGCACAGATGCCAACAGCTAGTGCAAATATATTGTAAGGCAATATAGGAGATATACAAGGATATTTAAATAAATAAATGCAATATATTGCCACTCTGAAATAGCGGAGGTAATAGATTACAGTCGGTGAGATGTGGAGTTTAGTATGGAGACCGTTGGAGTGGAAAAAACTGTTCTTGTTGAGCAGCTTGGTCTGACTGCATTGACCTTAAACACCTCCCAGGAAGAAGGACAAAGAGAATGAGGGCTGAGTGAGAGGTGTCCACAACGATGCTCAGTGCCTTACAAAGACAAAGCTTCCTCTGAATGTCTTGGTTGGAAGTGGAGTTTCACTGTCTCTGAGACTGAGAAGCCCTGACTGCAGCTGGATGAAGAGATGTTAGTGAAAGTGTCAGTTGTTGGTTGACAGAATAATGAAGAACTAGGAAAGGGTGCTTACTTATGTTTTATTGGTATTTTGCAGAGGCTTAGTCATGGTTTTATTTAGGTGTTTGCTTTTGGAGTACTTTTGTGAGGTTCAGCCAATTGTCATCCAAAAAGATGCTCTCTTCCTGAAATGTCATTCCAGTGTTATTCGAAATGTTCTGTCTCATCACAAATATGGAGCCTGACAAGGTGGTTTTGGGCCCTAGAGTGACACTGGTCAGTGGTGTTCCATCAATATACTATAATCCCTTGATGTGTTACACGATCTTTATCTACAGAGTTTGGTCGAGGTTGGAGGCTTTCTTCGTTAGAACACCATATTGGCCATGATCTCTGGGTCTGGGTTGAACCCAAGGGTACCCTAACCTACTGGTCTGTATCTTTGATGGGCTCATATTGCTGTATTAAGGCAGGCACGTCTGGTGGAAGTACAGAGCTGTGATCTGTATTCTAAGATCTTCCAGGAATGTTGTATGAAACAAGCAGTGAAAATCAACATTCATTGTTTTCACAGGTGAACGTATAGTGCTCTCAGACAAGTTTCCTGCCATTAACCCCTCCCCAGTATACATCCCAATCTACGCACATCACATATGCAAACCAAGTCAATTCCAACATGCACTGGTTTCAAGATGGAAATGGGCCACTGCTGGTGGTCTAATACTTAAAGGCCTTCGGCAGAGGGTATTGATTTTAAATTGCTTCTGCCTTTTTGCATTGCTTCTTCCTCTGGACTTGCTCCTCCCACTGTCAAATGCACTGTTGCCATGACAGGCCATGACCATCTTAATGACGACTGCATCAATTTCTAGCCTCCTGGGCAACCTCTCTAGACCCCAGCAACAGAAAAGGTGATCATTACCTCAAGCCTCTGTTGCACCATCTTACTTAAATGAAAGTATAGCTCCTTATCACCCCACCAGAGTGCTACACTTTCTTTCAGTTTTTCCTGTTTTTCCAGAGTCTAAGGACAGAAGTTCAAATGTGCAGGTTGATTTGATCTAACTGACATTTCTCATTTAACTGTATCAGGTCCTTGTTGTAATGTATCAAATGCTTATCATTGCTTTAGACCCAAAGAGTCATCAGTGTCCATAAGGGACCAGAAGTGTGCACCTGTTAGTGACATTTCAAAATTATTAGTATTTTTTTTCCAAAATCAGTTAAAGCAGATTGTATCATAAATCCTTGACTGAGCATCCCTGACAGCACATGGCAACACATCAGTGTTTCTGAGAAGAGCCCAGTGGCCTCAGGGTTTACCATTTCACACATTTAAGTGCAGATTACTATTGTTTAATCTCTCTGTGACTGTGACTGCTTGTCGCACATGGTGATCAGGAATCTCAGCTTGGTCTGGCCACTAGATAACAGCTATCTGTTGTCGGCTTAATGTCACCTGTGTGACTACGTTTGTCTGCTCTGCTGTTGTTTGGACGCTGACTTGTCAGTCAGCGTTACCTGAGGTTAGAGGCCACCGTGCCAATGTCGTGGCCTGTCACAGTGCAGCCACACAGAGATCTCACAGTGATGAGAAGAACCACATCACTCACAGGATTAACTTAAGTTTACCCCCCCCACACACACACACACACACACACCCCCACCATACGATGGGTATGGTTCCTTCCCTTCCAATGTGTGCAAGAAGGGGAACAGTTGTCTTTTAGCGACTAGATGCTGACAGACAGAAGTTTTTCAGCCTGTAAAATTTAGCTCTCACACACAGGAAAATAAGGCAAATTGGCAGATTGGTGGATGAATTAGTATGCAGGTTTTAACACACTGTTTTAGTGATTTATAGTGGAATGATAGTGGAAAGTGCATTTCTTTATTGCGATATAAAAACGACGCAGAGCAAAAACATTTGGCTGAGGTGCCACTGACAGCGATTTCCCTGTAGTTTGTCTGCTTGATATTGTGTTTATTAGATTAACCTTTTGAAGACTGTAACGCTAGGCAATTACCATTATGGAGCCGCGCACCACAGATGATATCCCTTTAGTGCAGCTTTGAGTTTGCGAAACTTTTGAGACCGAGTTCAAAGTTAGATAAATATTTGAACAGTTACTTTGGCAGTGGGGAGAAAAAAAGATGGATCCAGTTCAAATATTAATGTTCAGCCTTTGCAAAACATAAACATCAGGGGGGGTGAGAAAAGTGTTATCCTATAAACCTCCTGATATTAACATTAGGATGATAGGAAAACTGTTGTTCATACAGTAAATTCAAAAATCTATCTCTACCATTGCAGGGAATTTCAGGAAAGCCATTTTAATTCTGCAGCCACACTAATATTCCCTCATCTATTATTTTTTCCTTTGGTCTTGTGAACATGTGAAAACACTCGTTTGCAGTTGTGACAGGGCAATTTACAGACAAATCTCCGCTGTCTCAAGCATCTGTGAGCACGTCTAGAACTAAAGTAAATGTTACACAGCAGCGAGAGAGAGAAAAAAATATATACCAAAGGAAAATTAGTTTCCATGATTGGTAAGTTAAAAAAAAATATATATATATATGTATATGGAGGAAATCTTGGAGGTACCTGGGGGGAAATGAGGAGATGAAAAACAAAGACACAAACACTTCACATAATGTTTTTATAAATAATAAGACCCAGTTTGTTACGTGCATAGCACAGATATGAAAAAGAGTGACATTTTGAAATAAATGGAGAAAGTGTACAGAAAACTGACATTCCTTTTGTTCTGTCAAAAAGAATTGCGTGTCTGAGGCTGAAATATACAAAAGATCATTGTTTAAATCTCTAAAACAAAGGTAGAAACCACATCAGAGAATTACTGCATGTGCATGAACTATTCAGAGGCTGGGCTGATGGCTGTGCTGGCTTGTAGCTTTGTTGGATCAGTTATTCACTGTGAGAAAGGAAAGTTTAATTTTCTCTAAAATGATAGTTCTGCATAATTGTCATATTTACCTTTCTGGTTCAGTGTTTCCTTTTTTCTGTTATAGTGTTTTTAAATGGAATAAAAAGAAAGAGAGCACACCTCTCCTTCCTCAGGCTCCAGGTGTGGAAGTATCAGTTTTGCTTTGCAATGCAGTTTTGTAATGAAATCTCTGGTATGTCAAGAGTGCTCTAAATAATGATGTCCTGTTATAACAACAAGAACAACAAAAAACTTTCTACTTGGTAACTTTGGCTTTTAGGGCTTTTGTTTTTTATATTTATATTTTATATTTAACCTGAATGTCCTCAGAGATGAGGCCACAGCTTTTTCTAAAATGATTAACATTGATGATGGATCCATTTTCTTATTATTTTGAAAACACAAGCACATTAGTCATAGACAAAACAATGACCTATCCATTAATCAAAGAGGCTAATACCAAATAAATATATAATTTGAATGTACCTTTTCCTCCTTAACCTGACAACATGCAAGTAACACATGACCATTAAACATACTTAGTTTTAACAGGTGATAAACCTTTTTCATTCTAGCCATATTTTGATTCACTTATATAGAGTGATTCCACCTTTCAGTGAGCTTAGAAACATATCAAACATAATTACTGGATAAAGTGGTCTCACATTTATCATTTGGAGTAAAGTGAGCTCACAAACTTCAGGTGTCTTCTTAACAGCGATCAATCAATCTGTAGATTGTTTTATACTTTCCAAAATGAGATGAGTGTAAAGACAAGGTGTGGTACACCACACAAACATCTAGGAGGATCCATCAATACAGTTCGATACATGAGTATGTAATTATACAGTAATACTCCATTTGCGGAAGCCTCGTTTTGAGTAATTGACTTGATGATTCTATGTGTTGACAGAACAAAAATAAGCATCATGATTCATGAATATTACTATAATTATAAGTAAGTGATAGTTGTAATTATAGCAAGTAGTTCCAGTCATTTATAACTACATCTTTGTGTACATAGAACTAGTTTAAAATATATCTAATACACCAAATGTCTGGAGTGGATATATGTGGAAAAATTCTGTCTTGTTTCCCAGCAGCCTTCACAGATTTTTGATTGGATGGTAGGGGTGGAGACAGGTATTCAGATCTTGGAGTCTGCATATCCACTAATAGAAATGTTACATGTTGGACTTTTAATACCAGAATCCCTAAGCAATGGTGCGCTTGTTCAGAAAGTCCTCTGCAACCACCCTGTATGAGAATGAATTTCCACGGCCGTAGAGGACAAATTAAGGCTCCGTGCATCTCCATCCGTGTTAGTTTATCTCCTGACATTAAAATCGCAGTTCTCAAAGCAGCGTTCAATGCAACGCTCAATCACTCATGAACTGCAAATTTGATTTAGGACTTCAATTTCATTAGCTGAGCATTTTCCAGCCGAAGCCCTCACACTTTATCATCATCTCTGCTACTCACGCATTATTTAACCTCTCTTTTTTAATTTAAACACCAGATTATATACGTAAACCTGACTTTTTTTTTTCATTTATATATTTGGCAGTACATGCTAAAACTGCAGACAGGCCACATTGAGCAAGAATAGAGTCTACACAAACAAGCAAAGGGGCGACCGAGAGGCTGCAGAGGCACGACAGCGACATGACAGGGGTGATAAGTAAAAGCGAAAATGCTTCCATCCACTGAATTATTACATTCTTACTATTATGACCTCACGTCTTGCAGGGTATTTTTGCTTTATAGCAGGCTGTAAAATAGCACAGTAAGCACAACACCAGTATATCTAATACTAGCAACCTGCTTCCACCCCCACATAAAACACAACCGTGTTTCAGATCACTGGAAATGTCTGGTGCAGAAAATATCGAGGTAAACTCATGGCTCAAGACTAAAAGCAGGAGCAGTGGAAAAACTGAATCCACCAGAGATCTCAAAAATGCCCACAATTTAGGACAGAACTCTTAAGGACGAAAATTTCTCCATCTTTGTAGCTCCGGTTTCAAAACCACTCTGACCACCCACACATTTAAGGTACAATGGTTAAATAATGTGCAAAATATTGCTCCCTTTTTCTTCCATATAATTCAGAGTTGTCAGCCCCTGCTGTCAAGCCCACGGAGAATCATAAAATCTAATAGTCTGGTGGAAGCCAAAGACTCGGCAGGACATTGTGACAAGCCTGTAATTATCACATATCATCTGCTGTAATAAACAATAATCTTTACTTCACTCATTTATTTGGATGCGAGCGGCTGAATGTGAATCACTCTCATGCTGTTCAGCCATTCGTCAACGTCACGCCACCATGGCACCTTGTTGTCACTGCTTTTAATTAATATTGTAGCTGCGTTTTTGACCTTATCAGCGACGTGTCAGGAAATACTGCTGGTGTTAGCTGATGTTCAACATGGAAAGCAACAGAAAGACAAAAAAAATGAGGAGGGGACTGAGCTGGAGAACGCTTGACTAAGCACTTGCTTTTACCTCATTAGGGCTAGTGCTCTACAATGTTTAAAACATGAACTGCACAGTCATTTACTGCGTAATTTGACTGAGGTGCAACAGGGTCAGCAGCCAAAGTGGATGGGCCCTGATCATTAAGATAACATTAACTAGCATTAACAAAGCGTGGCGTTGACTCCAATTTTCACTTTCACTCCAATTACGACCTGTCGTGCTTCTCTCTAAAATTGCATTATTTCTATATATCTTTATCCTTCTATTTTTCTTGCTTTTGGTTGCTGCCTTTCAAATCAGCCATAATACACCCACACACTTTTATTTTCCCTTTTTTTTTTTTCAGATGAAATAGCTGTGGTCTAGATCATGCTGAGGCAGCAGGAATTACTACCAATAGGGCTCAAACAGGGATGTTTGTGTTTGTGCCCCTCCAGGAACCACTCAACCAAACAGCCCCCCCACATGCACACACACACTCACACACACGCACAAACACACACGTGCCCTCACCCACTACCGCCACCACCACCTATTCATCCTTTTCATTATTCACACGGACACACACATCAGAGCGACCACATTGTGGGCTATTGTGATGTTGCCAGGTGGATCAAAAAAAGAATGTTGCTTACTGCACATGAGCAGTGAGGCTGACATTAATGCCATGCTAATGAAGCCCCCCACCACCCCCTTTCACCTGTCTGCTCCATTCAGCTGAGCACTTTGAGCAGGTGTTGCTTACACTGAAACATGTCTGCCAGGGGTGAAAGAACTTGTGCTTTCAATGTCAAAAAGCACAATTGTGGTATAACTCATGTAATATCTGAGCTTTAAACCTTCTCCTGCATCTGCTCCCTCATCATTCAGCTCTTAAGAGTGTGTCAGAACACAGGCACAAAGCTCGGCTGAGAGTTATGCATGCCACCCCTCCTCTCTTTATACGATTGCGCTGCCCCCCCTTCATTTTTCTTCTCTTTCCTGTAACTCCAGGTCGCTACTTCGACACCCTCCAGATAGGGAATCTTCACATCACCATTCAACTTCATTCGCATCTGTGATAAATTCCTTGACTACATTTATTTCCACCTTATCTCCTGCCTGCTTTTTTTGCCTTCTTTCCATCTCTACACTGAGATACAATTTTTAGCAGGATAGCTGTTTTTGGTATTTTGGAGTTCACCATGTCTCGAGGAAAAAACATTATTTTACAAAGCCTAGCCTATGAATCATGGCTATAGCTGTAATGTAACTGGTAATTCCTTACAGAATTTCTACCTTTGTGACATCTGAGCTTGAAACAGCTATCCAAATGATCCACGTCTGTACGTACTACATGCCTCTTGCCTTACCTATGGGCGACAGCTCTGCCACACTGCCGATATAGGGGCCCTCCAGGAACTTGGGCTCGCTGTCGTTAATGTCCTGCACCTTGATGACAAACTCTGACTCTGGTTCCAGTGGATCATCGGACAGGCGATCCCTAGCCTGAGCCCGGAGTGTGTAGAAGGCCTTCTCTTCCCTGTCCAGTCTCTCCGTAGCGTGGATGTCTCCTGTTAACTCGTCAATGATGAAGATGGAGCCTGCCCCTTCTCCAGAGATGGTGTACTTGATGTTGCCCTCGCCTTCATCCGAGTCTGTGTGGATCTGAAAATAAAACCAAATAATCACATATTTATGTAAGAAGACAGACGTTACAAGTTCCTTAATAAGAGTTCCGTAATACATTTTTATCTTTTTACTTATTATTAAATACAAAACACTCATGAAAAATGTGGACAATGGACAACATATCTAGCTTCTTGCATTTGACCCCATATGATAATTGCATACATTTATTGGTTGGAAAGCATCTGCGTGACTACTTTTCACACTCATTTGGGAAGCTGCTTTAAAATCCCCTAAAAGTAAGGCCAAAGCACCTCATGCACCCTCTGCTGGTGGGTTGCAGTATTGGTCATATCTTTCAGTAGGATATGGACCAAAGCCATCACAGTAGTTTTTGATGGTTTTACGAGGGGGTAGTACAATAACAGAGAGCAATGTGAGAATTATAAACATGCTCACATATTTAATATTTTAAATAAAATAGTTGATTTATGCATCAGTAGATATTTTTTCCTCACATTTCCTAATTTTAGAGCAACACAAGCCTTCAACTGTGACAAGTCACACCCCATTGTCAGCAAAGTGGAAAAAAGACGATGACCACAAGTGTATCAGCGCCACCTTCCTCCATGTGACAGCAGAAATCAGGGAAGCATAATGAAGACTATGCAGACCACATCACATGCAGCTGAAATTTCAGCAAAACGTGAGTGCAGACGTTTCCGTTTGAATCACGTCTCATGTTCTGCAGGAGATTTAGTTTGGTAGCTCTGCAGCAGCAGACTGTTTTGTGTCACTTGTACTTGGCTACAACCGCAAAGAATTAGCACCTTTCTTCAGCTCATCCCATACATCCAAGAAGCAATTGCAGCATGCAGCTCCCGGTAGCACTGTTATCGTCACTGAGGGGGGGAGAACCCGAGATCTTGATTTACACCTTTCCTGTACACTTTGCCCTTCATGGGATGGTGCCCAAACTACAAGATCAAAGTCATTTCAAAGATTGTTATAGGTAGAGACATGGAGGTGCCAGAGCTGCGAAGTGAACTTAAAAGAGCTCTTATAAATCAGAGCTATAGTTCCCCCGTAATGTGATTAGAAGACATTCCAGAGGCAGCAATATGAGCAGCATCGGTCCCTCATCCCAACATCCCCTTTGGCTCTTTAGTGAGCACTAGCCCTGCACTCTCTCCCTCTCTTACCTTCTATCTAGAGTTATAATTCACCGCTGTGTACGTTGTGTAACTGTGGTTCAATGTACTGAGCAGACCACGGGAGAGGGGAAATCACCCTGGCCTCTGTGGTTAATATTTTATAAAGGCTTAATTAAATATGGGCTTCCATCAACCTTGCGGGGGTTTTCATTAAGTATTTGTCGTAAAACTGTGGAATAATGCAAGGCTATGCCATGATATTGCGGCCCACATCCATTTCCCCTCCATTTTTTATGCCTTTTTCCTCATCCCACCATCCTGAAGACAAATACATGAACACCCGGAAGATATACTACCCGGGACATTGAAGGTATCAATATTTCAGTTACAATAAAAGCAGCCCCTATGGTTCTAACTGTGCACGCTATCCAATAATGATTTTAAAAAAAGCATTAAGACGCACCAGTGGATGATTACAACCACAAATTCCTCTCTTTTCCTCTCTCTGCATTTCTGAATGACATTCTGCTGACAAAAGTGTGTGCGTGAAATGTTGTCATCAGGTGTTAATTCAACATCACAAATGCTGGCACAGTGCAAGTTCTTAGCCACTGTTCACGTGGCCACCCAAGTACACGACACACACACACGTAAATACGTCGTGGGGGGGGTCATCATTCTGCTGGCACGACTTTCCCCCCTCAGGCTCAATGTATCCATCTGTCTGTCACTCTATCCACACTGGAGTGATTCAAGTTGGCAGCCTGAAACACACACACACATACACACGCACATGCACACACACACGCACATGCACATTGTGCTTTGCTAAGTTGTTTTCTGCAAACTAAAGGTCAAACCTCAAATGTCAATCAAATAACAAAAAGAATAACCTCAGGTGAAAACTTGTAAGTAATATTTTAACATCATAAGCAGACAGGGGTTGAACAAGAGTTACAGATGGTTAATTATTCATATATTTTATGCATCACATGACTACAGTAAAATAAATTTGCAAAAAACATGGTAAATTTGTCATAGCAGCTTTTATAAAGCATTTTACCCCTCTTAAATTCAATAGCTGACCTCAAAAGTATATACAGAATAATAAATAAGTCCTGATGTCATAGCCAATTGATTTGTGCAGAGCATCAGTCAATATGGGATACTTCAACGCCCAAAGGCTGCACCAGCAGCACAACGTCGTAACTCAGCAACGCAGTCGGCTGTGGCCCGACTGTACAGTTGGGTCACAGTGTGTTTCAGCCCAAAACTTAAAGCTATTGCCACGCAATCCCAGTGCCACACACTGTCACTCCCAGCACTTCATATAACTGACATAAACGTTACGTTGTTAAGCAACGTAGGTTAAATATCAATATTGTATGTGTACATGGGCTATGATATATTGTGTATCAAGTATTGATCAGTCTGATCTAGTGGGCCTTTGTTTTTTTTTAAGAAACTATTCTTACTGTAGTTTAGAAGTGATTCAATTCGTGGGTCAAAGTGAAACTTCAGAAAGCAGAAATAAGTGAAACCAACAGACTTTATAACTGAGAGTGTGCAGTGAGTCAGGGGAGAAAGAGGTTGCTGATGCCCTGCTGGGTTCACTTTAGGGTCACTGTCCGACTGTCACTGTGGGCCAACACGCTGAAGGTGACAACATTTGACTCATGCACAGAGACAGAAAGTTATGCACTCAGCTGTTTGGTGCATTTGTGTTTAAGTATGGAATCTAGATTTATACTGAAAAAAAGATAATTCAGTTTTGAGTGTCTTACAGTGCCTTGGAGAAATGTCACAATTTTACATTTTAACTCTAACAAGGTAACTGGGGGTGGGAAAAATGCAAAAATGTAGATTATTTGGCTTTAAATTTTCTAAGAAGGAGTGGTGCATGGGCTGCAGTGGATCCTTGGCTTATTGAGGGTTTCAAGGAGGCAGCAAATTGGCTGTCTTATATTTAAGTCTGTGTAATCAGGAGTCAGCCTGGAATGTTTCACTGCAGCTTGTCAAGCTTTCTGATCTTAACAGCTTCAAAGTGTTAACAAGGTGACTGCATCAGAGGGAGTCTAGGTGGAAACGACTACCAGTAAGGAGGGCTAAAGAAGAGGGGGGCACAATAAATGACGGCAGAGCAGAGGGTAAAATGAAAGAGGAGTCAGGGGAGAGAAGAAATCTCAATGATGGAGCCACAGTGCTCCAAAGGGAGGTAGACATGCAGGACAAAATCAGTGAATTTATGTGTTGTCCAGTTCATCTTTATTTATCTAGCACACTTAGAGCAACTGGGTCATGACAGGTGAAGATGAAATACAGTAAAAAAAAATAGGTAATATTTGAATAATATTGAAAAATATAGCTTGAATTCATGATTCCATTCATTTAAGTGTGTAGATGGGCCTGGTTCGGGGTGTCTGTAGAACGAATAGAAATATCTGTCAGCCACAGGTGCCACACTTTTAACCTCAATGCCATGCCCTGAATCTAAGATGTTTACATAATTCATACCAAAATAATTAATTTTGTTCCAACTGCCTAATAGGGCCCAGAGGAATCTTTCCTACATCAGTAACTCTATCACTTGACATTCATTACATTAACAGTGCAAACACACACTGCATTCACAAAAATCTCCTCTTCTCTCTTCCCCTTTCCTCTCTTCTGCTCTCCTCCCCCTTTCCTCTCCTTCCCTTTTCCTCTCCTTTCCTCTCCTAAAAAGGGAATTTTCCCCCGGCACCAGTGCCTAAGAGAATGCTCTAATTTCCAGGTTCTAACTTCTGCAGACCATCTTGAGACAAAGAATTGTTATTGTGAATAAATACATTAAATTCTGAAAATCTGCAGTTGGAACATTCTCTGTAACTTTATCCAAACAGCCACTTCACCCATCGCCAGTGACATTTCCAACAAATTTGATTTTAATAATAAAGTCATTTTTGGTGGTGGCCTATTATGTACAGAACAAAGTTACGTTAAATGCCATTTTGCATGCAAATAAGTAAATAAGCCCCCAGCTTGCCCTTGTGTACACAGCCATTAGCTAATGCCTACACACAGAGAACTGAAAACTATAATAAGCCTGAAAATTTCAGCATATACAGACACGAACAAACACATAAAAAAATAATAATACATGTAACAGTAGTTGGTCTAAATTTACAGGTTGTTTTCATGAGCAACATTACCAGCGATGCTGACTTTGCATCGGTCAGTCACGGTAAAGGAGGCAGAAAGGTAGAGTTCCCCATTTTCCAGTCGACCCATGTTCCTACCATCACCTACGGTCATGAGCACTGTAGGTAGTGAATGAGATCAAGGCTCCAAGGGGCCAAAATGAGTTTCCTTTGCAGGATGTGTGGGCTCTTAGAGATAGGGGAAAGGGCTCGGTCATCGGAGAGGGGCTCTGAACAGAGTTGCTGCTCCTCTGGATCAATGATCACCAGATAAGGCAGCTTAGGCATCTGGTGTGGATGCTTCCTGGAGGCCTTCCTGTAGGGGTTTTCTAAGCATAACTCACCAGAAGATGGCCGGAGGAAGACACTGGATATGCAGGAACCAGGGAGAGGGATGTATAGACCTGTCTGCTTAAGCACTGCCCTCATGATCCAACTTCTGATAAGCGACAGAATATGGATGGATTGAACAGCGTTAGTGACATTTCAAATGTGTCAAATCTGGTTTTCAAACTTTTTGTTGATCACCTTGGTCAAATGTTGGATATAAGAGCGAATATTTCTAGTGTGATTATTAAAATGAATATTCTTTTTTTTTTCTTGTGTTAAATATAATAATTTAAAATGCAGCCATGCATAATCCAGCAGAAGCAGACTTTAATAATATGCTACAGCTCAAACTCAAGGGCTGATAAGAAAAAGTCAGCACAGCGGCGTGATCGTGCAGTGGTTACACGGGGACTCATGCCATTAATAGCAGTGATTGCGCTGGTATGTGCCCTCGTCACATGAAGTGCAATAACTCCAGATAATTGTATTAATAAAATCATCTCTCTCTGCCTACTGCTGTGGCTCTCCCTCAAGCTCCCCTCAGCCCTTTAACATCAGTTCACTGCCTTCCCTGGCACCCTCTTCAGTAATGAATCACAAGTCTCTATGATGTCTCCTCTCTCTCTCCTTTTTCTACTCTTCATTCTTCTGTCACTCTTTTCCTTTATTTTCTCTCTGGTTACTCCCCTGTCGCCTGGCAGACAAAGAGCAGAACCCTTAAACCCCACCAGCAGGGATGCAACACCATCCCAATGACCGATAAATAATGAGGAAATGATAATTATGCTGTAGCAGAGCGGACAACATCTCCATTAATTGGCAGCAATGGGGGGATCGATATACTCCCAGTTAGCTGGTCAATTCTGATATCGAACTGATTAGAAACAAGGGTATCGGGATTGATGTGGGACTTCAATTCATCTTGGGCAGTCTGCAGTTGTACGGTCTTTTCATTTCACCTCAAGCCAAATGAATTTGCTCACTGCCCACTCTCATCAAACAAAAGGGCAACAAAGAAGGGTTGTCAAATGGGATGAGTATGTGGTCAAGAGGCTTTTTATTTAAGGCTGTTATGCCGACATCTCTGTAGAAGGAGCATTTGCATATGTTTTCACTGAATTACAAATCAATCCAAGCCTACCTTTTACCTATCTCATTTTATCTGATTGAAAATCTGAATTAGTTTTCTTTGTTGTCTATGTGAGAATGATGCTGCTTTCCAGTAACATCAACACAACATTCACCCGCTTGCAATAAAAAGGAAACACTACACAAAAGAAATCGATTCCTAAATCCTTAGTTGACATTTCAATTAAATAAAATAAATTAAATATTTAGATAAAATGTATGTTTAGGTAAGTTTACATTGGATAATTTTTGTATCATTTCTTGTCACATTGACGAGGATTATAGACATATTTTCAAGGGAAAGGAGCATTCGAAGATATATATTTATGAGATGTAGAGTTTAACTGCACAATGGCAGCCAGAAGAGTCAACAACCTCAGCAGCATTTGCAGTTCATCAATATCGCTTTAGACCAGCATCAAAATATGACAGGAGCTCAACCAGTTATGAAAAAACAAATGGTGACTCAGAAGACCCCCAGAGGTCTTAAACTGGTGTGAAGGTACAAAGTTATCAATTTCAATGTCAAAATGCATTAGTGTAGAGAACAGAAGGTGACCTACTTCAATATTTGTATAAATGACGTCCTCCTCAGTGGGGAACAACACAGCCATTAGCACGATAAGGTTATTATAAGCCATAATACACATGTCTATCTAGATTATGTTGCATTTTTGGCAATAGATTGCTAAAAATGAGAACCAATGCTCCTTTGAATCTCAGTCAGAGCTTGTATTGTGGAGACTGGCTGTCTTCTCAGGTCACCACGGTGGTACGGGAGTGCAGATGCCGATGAGGACAAAAGCTTTATAGTTGTAGTCAGCCAAATTCCATGAATGTTTTGAATTGTAATTTCAGGAAATACATATTCATTTTATATTATGCGAGTTTAATGTTCAGTTTGTTCTGAACAAACTTTTTTTTCCAAGCTGAGAAATGATTCCTACTTTTCCTGATGCTTCTTACATAAGGGTTAAAGGACACTTGCATATTCACATTTTTCCTTTACCAAGTAGAAGGGAAAGTGCTTCACTTGGATCTTATATTACATAAAGTCACATCTTCCACTGGATATTTTCATACCAGTCTTGTTAAATCCCACTGAAATAAACTGGGCCATTTGTCCCTTCTTATTTCAGATTATTTGGGCATGTTTGGAACCATTTGTACTCACAACTGGAATGAAGTAAAAGAAAAAACAGTTTTATTCATTATCTGACTAATGAAATGTTCAAATACCGCAAATAAAAGCATGCGTAAATTATGAAATGATCTCCAATGGCCTGCACGATGGTTAACTGAGGCAAGGTGGACTGTAGTAGAATTTTAAAACAGGATCTTTTGCACAATCGTACTCTGTTTATCTCTCTTATTCCATTATATTTTAAAATTTGGTCTTGCATTCATTATTATTATTCATTATATTATTATGTACTTAACATCTACTTATATCACACAGAATTTGTTGTGCACCCCTTTGACTGCACACTTTGTAAAATAAAGGAAATGCACTTAGCACCTTTGTGTTACTGTTAAGATACAAAATATGATGTTATAAATAAATGGGACTATTTTCAGAATGTTGCCTGGATACCAGTAGTATCTATGTAATTATCATTATCACCACAATATAAGAAATGTCTTGCTGGAGTTGTACTAGAGAGGCCACTACTAAAGCTCCAGCCAGGGGCACAGGCAGCAGCGCTGAAGCCCAGAATTCTCTGAGATGTGTAGGAGTGACAACTCTGCCAAGATTTCCAAGTCCTTAGCTTTTAGTTGAATACAAAATGAAACCCAGATTTCATTGCAGAAAAATGCCATTTTTCTGAAGTATCTTTTGGAATCGACGCGCAATCTTCCTCATATCAGAAAGAAAATGTGACTCTAAAAAACAAGTAATACTAAAGTAAATCTGCACAGGTGGAAGGAAATTCTCCACACAGTCTAAGACGAAATGGACATAAGAATACAAAAGATGGGTGCTGAAATAAACTGTCTCCACGCTCCAACTCTTAGCGGAGAAGGTGTGACGATCGGTGATTTTCACAGGTAGAAATCCACATTCTAACAGAGACTGATGGGTAGATACAAATATCAAATCTCCCATTACTTGTAAAACAAAATAAAATAATGAACAAATACGGTAGTTAAAAATAAAAGTAAAGATTTAAATTAATTTGTATTTCATACTTTATGCACTTAATGCATATGTATGTAATACTGGACAGATGGCCGGACGGACGAATGGACAGGACAGGACAGGACAGGATATAAACAACATCTAGTATGTTAACAGAATAATGACATCATCATAACAACATCATAAAAATAGGCACTTTATTGCACAGCACTGGCCAATTATTTAATACTCATTACAATGACAAAGTGCACCATTTGGAGCCCGTTATGCTGGAAAACTACTGTTAGTGCAGTCACATCAACTGATCCCTGCCTGTCAATACTGTGCAATATTCAATATGGTTTGCCTCAATGTGGCTAACAAGAATACTTTAGGTTCAAACACTTCGATAGTCTTTGGGGATCATCTAGGTTTGTTGAAGGCAATATATATATATGTATATATATATATATATATATATATATATATATATATATATATATATATATATATATATATATATATATATAAATATATATATATATATATATATATATACATATATATATAGATAGATAGATAGATAGATATGATTTCTCAAATATACAAAGAAAACAAAAGAACACCTTACCTTTCCTACATACAGTGGCTCGGTGCCCGTATACTCCTCCACCACAAAAAACTGGTTCCACACCCATCCTCTCTTAACTCGTTCAAGAGATGAGAGCCCATGGTCCTCTTTCCTGCCTCCTGAGATTGAACTACTAGTCCTGGAAGTCTCACAATAACCCAAACTGCAAAAGCTAAGTAGTCCCAGTGCTGCCAACAGTGTCCAAGCTCCTGCCGTCCAAGAAGGAGCCATTTTGAAAACTAAAATAAGACTAAAATTTAAAAAAAGAAATAACTTCAGCCAGGATTGACATGTAAAATAAAGGATGTTTGAAAAACACAAAGGAGATCCTAATTTATAAGAAACCGGTGCAGACTTAAGAAGTGGTGTGAAAAGTCAAAAGTAAATCCATGGGATCACAATGTAATCTGAAAATGTTTGCAGATTGTACAGCAAGGTCAAGGAGCATATTTGATTTTATCCACCTGCAAAGTCCAGGCCTGTTCTGCAACAACGGTGGCTTTTTTTTTTTTTTTCCCAGTCTCTGTCTTATTGAATTCCAAATGCTTGAGCAAAAATAGTGAAAAAGGAAAAAAAAAGGTTGAAAAATCAATAGATTTCACAGAACGGGTCACTTGTTCAAGGAAAATATCAGGAAACGTAGATACAGTCCATTCATCTGTTCTTTGTCACTCACTGGTTTCAATACAAAGCTGCACTTGAAATTACAGCAGCGCTGCTCTTTAAAATGTCACAACTTCACTTTCCAAAGAAGCAGAATCCTTCAAGTGAAAAAGGTCATCTGATTTTATTGTAGGTGATTTTGCTTGTCATTGGAAAATTTTCCCCTCCAGAGCCATCCAGTAGATCGGAAAGTTCATTCTTCAGAGGCGCCACAGTTTTCTTTGGCCATCAGAACGCCATCAGTGAATCAAAGGCATGAAAGAGACAGACCTGCAGATGGACAGGAGAAGAGAAAAAAATAATCAGAGGTGGAATTTGGGTGTAATGTTGCATTAAATAAAAGTAGCTGTTGTGATCTGAAGCATCCGGTGTTGTCAAAAATAACTGCGACATCTTCTAACGTGTATTGCGAAGTGGAGAGCAGTGAGGGGGGGAAATTAGAGCGAAGGCAGAACAAGGTGGAGTGAGGCGGAGGAAGGTCCTGGTTCATCGCCCACCAGACCCAAAGCATCTGTCTGCCTTTCGTCTGACTGATGGAGCGGCCCAACATCAGCCAGCTGATTAATTGCATGAGGGAGCACTAATTGGATAATAGTTTTAATCAATTAATTCTATCCAATGAGGCAACAACTACCTAATACTTCAGACAAACACTGGAAAGAGTCGGGACGGGCAGATAGGATCCTTGACTTGAGAGAAACACATGCCGAGGTTAGACAGAGACAGAGTTACCAGAGCAGCGAGTGATTAGAAGGAAGGAGGAAAGAGCGAGAGCCAAATAATGAGTGACAGTGTGTGCTTTCTGTGGCTGTGGATATGATTAATGGGATCCGTGGAATGTTACGAACAGAAGGCCAACGACAGGAAAAAAAAAAAAAACAAACAAAAACGGGACAAACAATAACATTAGCTACGTCTTTGGTCCTGTGACCTCCAGAAACGAAAATTGCAAGAGCGTTTGGTGGAGCTTCAGGCCAGCAGGTAGCTTAACCTATTGTGTTTGTGTGGGGAGAGAGGACTTCTAATCTCACACTCCTCCATCCCAGGAGCAAAGCTGGTAGATCCGGAAATAATTCTTTCTCAGCCTGTTGGCCGAGGCAATGTCCGTGGTATTGGAAACCAACTGCTCTGGGGGTGTCCAATCTCCAGAGCAAACAGTTCAAAACCAACTTCAGTGGCTCAGATGTCATTGTTCACTTGTCCTCAGTTGGGGTTGTTAGTGTGTGTGTATGTGTGTGTGTGTGTGTGTGTGTGTGTGTGTGTGTGTGTGTATGTGTGTGTGTATGTAATGTGACCTTTTTTTACCTTTTGAGTCCAGTCATGGAATGGGATAAGCTGAAGAAAGATTTAGTATGTGCCATGTGCAGTCTAACCAATATACAGCAAGTCAGGAGATTCAGACTGTTTGCAAATCCTGTAAATAAACGACCTCTTGTAGGAGGACAAAAGTGACCTCCTTACTCAATAAATGGAGTTCATTTCAAAATTATCTGATATTGTTGGTAAAACTTGAATCTGATGTGACTACAGGGTGTTGAGCTCCATTGATCCTCCTGGCATCCACTGCTGTATTTTCTGGTCAGAGTCAAGAAGACAACAGGAATGTACCATGAACTCCAGATCTCCAATCAGCGGGCACTATTCACTCTTCTGCTCACCAAACAAGCTAGTGTGGATGTTTTTGTTCGTGGGCTGGAACAAAAGGATTTTATATGGCCCACGCACGCTAATACACGCTCAGAATAGAACCTTAAACTCTCTTGCAATAAGGTGACTGTAAAAATCACTGGACCACAATGCTTCTGGTCCCTCCCACACTACCAAGGTGAACAGTCTAGTATAGCTGATGGAAAAATTATGGTGCCACCAAGTTTGTCTTTTTCCCAACAACTGCACCATTAACCTTACCCTGTCACCATTGCATTAAGACTCCAATCTCCTGGCTCAACTTTGCTGTCCTTAAATGCCTAAAATACCAGCATCGACATTCAGCCGACTGCTGTGTGTGTTGCACCGAGCTGCCGCTCTCCACACTGGCGCTGAACCCAGCAGCAGAAATTTAAGTTGCCGGCATCCTCTAGCACCTGCCTCGAGGGACTTGTTTTTCCCATCCCTCGGCTCTTCAGAAAAATTTTAGAGTATCTTCACTCTTTCAGATCTGTGATGTTTTAAGCACATATGTGAAGGAGGGGTTGGGTGTATATTTACTCAGGTTACTGGGTTCTGATGTGGAGCAGATAGCTGTCAGACTGGGATGGACCAGCCTGGAAGGTAACTGGAAATAAGACTATTTGAGACCATAGTAATGCTTAAAACTACCTATGTGTGTATATCACTGTATATTAATAAGCTGAAGTGGTGAAGTTTAGCATCCAGAAAATCTATGCAAAAACTAGACAGGTGTGTTCTACGAGAGTGACAGACAAGGATAAGCTCATGCTTTTGACTCTGTCAACGTGAGTAGCAAACAGAGTCATCGGGAACGTGACGCCACACGCAGTCGTGGCAGTGCGCGCGTGTTTGGCAATGACAATTGACATTAATTTCCGCATTTTACCGGAGTGTGAGCTACCTGCTGACTCTGCCCCATGTATCTCTTCGATCCACGACACAGATACATAGGAAAATGTGCTCAGCCCGAAGCAGGCAGAGGTGACTCGCTTTTCTTATTCTCCGCTGTGACAGAACTGTGTCTGTCTGAGACTGGCCCTCCTCTGTCATGCTAAAACAGTGTTCTACCATTTCTGTCGCTGCAGATGTGAAGCTGATGTGAGCAAAGGTTGTGGCTGACGGTAAAAAGGAAAAAGCAAAAGATCCAACTGTCAGATCACTGCTTATCTCAGTGCCACATTACTGCCCCTGAGGACAGTAATCCTCCACCTTCTGATCAGGTACCAGAAATATGCAGGAATGTAGAGGTCCAGGGAGGTCAGCAGAGCTTTATTCACACAGAAACCAGCCACCGATGAAGGCAGAGATTAATTTTACAATGAAACATGGAGATTGCAATCAGAAACGTTTATATATCAAACTTCTTTTTTTGCTCTTTTTTTTATTTAAAGTTGTTGAGGGAACATGCGACTGTCCTCTTAGGCCCCCAGGAGGGGGGAATTCGATTCATAAGCTTTCATTTCAATTTATTTTAGGAATAGTCATTATCAACCTCTTGCCTGCATCTTTGTTTGAATCCTGAATGACAGGGATGGAGACAATAATGGGAAAAAAAGAAACAACCATTCTCTGGAATTCATGGCTGGAAGAGTAAATTGATTTGAAAAGGAAAAAAAAAATCTTTTTCAAGTTCCCACTAAGATATATGGAAGCTGCGGAATGATAACTTCAAAGAAATACAAATGTACTGTTTATTTTATTTTTTCTGTTGCCTCAAAGGCAACCCGTATTGGAAACATAATTTGCTTTTGCTATTTCTGTTACCACCCAGTTGATAACATGACGTTGTGGCAGGCGCTTCAAATCTGTGTAATTAGAAAACATTTGGATGCTTTTCTCCCCCCTGCATCCACTGAGGGCCCAGATGTTGCTGTACAAACTCGACCATTTATCGAGCACCAACTGTTTTCTGTCTGAAAACAAACCTACACTCCATCTCTTTCTGTTCAGCCATCCCACTTGGGGGAGTCATTAAGTGTGTACACATTTATTCATAATTAATCTGAAAAGCAGAACATGCTAATGAGGAGCGACGGAGAAACCATCTTAAATGTTGGGTTTTATTGAAACCCAATCGAGTTTGAGTAAGTAACAGAACCAAATTAGTCAAAGAGTTGTCTTCCACTGGACAGGGGCTAGAAAGTGTAGAGTAGAAATGCTTAAAACAAACTCTGACCTGTGCTTCTTCCCATGAATATCAACCCCCCCCCAACATCTTTCCGCTTGTCCTCTTTTCATTCTTCGGTTCAAACCTATCGGCAATCACGGTGCAGCCATACATGACCCATTAGGGTGCTGGACTGATTTTAGAGCGAGACCGCTGCTTTTCATCAGTGTGTATGCCCAGGGTCTGCCCTGATATGCCTGGCAGTGGACAGACAGACGTCAGCCAGGCAGGGCTGATCCCTGAGAGTTGATAGGCACGGGGCCAGTGGCCTGAAGGCTGCCCTCTGTTGCTCTGGCACTTGCATATAATTACACAAACATCTGCAGGCATGCAAGCGTATTGAGCTGCATGTATGCTGTGACAAATATTTTGGTCTTGCTGGTACCTAATCGTATCCTTAATAATGTATATTTGGAGGATACCCCTGTAATGTAAAACGACATCCAGGGGGTTTCTCATCTCGAACCTGAAGGCAGCTAGGAGAGATTCTGGTCTGCCACGACCTCACTAAGGGCTAAAGTGTGATTGATGGATGGATTTAGAAAGCAATGGATGGATACAAAGCCCTTTTAATTAAATTATATTTTTATGAATGGTTTATATGTGCAGTTTACATGTTCTTCTTAGATCAGTCCACAAAAATGGAGTACATGAAACTTCTGAACTGCCCCTAGGAGTTAAGAGACTGTGTGTGCGTGTGTGTGTGTGTGTGCTTGTGCGTGTGTGTGTGTGTGTGTGTGTGTGTGTGTGTGCGTGTGTGCGTGTGCGTGTGCGTGTGTGTGTGTGTGTGTGCTGGGATGGCCTGGTGACCTGGGTGTATTCCTTCCTGTTGGGTCACTGAACGGATGGCGTGCAGCAACCATTATTAGGAATAAGAAAATTAATGGAATTAAATCCTGGAAAACAAGATATTTCCATTGGAATTCATATGAAGTGTGTTGATGTGAGAGTTAGGTTAAGGCAGTCAGAGCTAATGTTTAATTTTAAAAATTAAACATGTTTTGCTGACTGTTGCTTATGAGGTAGCAAAGAAGATATGATCTCGATACTACTAACTTATCATGAAAGTGGGGAGAAAAAAAAGGGAAAACATTTACATAAATCAACAAATCATCACATAAACAAGTGCTCCCTGCTTAGACACTCTTAGAGTGTGTTAAAAAATGATCAAAACTGCAGCGTGCACATCACATATTTAATTTGGTAGAATATTGGGGCCACTTCCTGTGCACCTAAGCCTTTGCAGCTCCAAATCTGAATATAGTGTTTTGACTTTATTTCGTGCAGTTTGACAGTTTTTAAAATGTATTTAAAGACTTCAAATGCCACACAACCAGAGTACAACATTCTACATGTGAAGCTACAATGTAAACAAGGGGAACATATTTCTGCCTGAGGGGTCGCAATAAATAAATTACAATCAGAAGGAAACATTGTTTTTGTCTCTGAAGCAAGCATTGCTGTTATTGCTCTGCAATTGTTTTGCATTAATGTAGTGGACTGCATAGTTGGGCCGTTTCCATAAAAATAATATTACAAAAAGAAAACACTGAAATGGCAAAAAGGCAAAAATAAAACACACATTTGCAAGAAAAAGAAAACCTTGCAAATTGGCATGGATGGGAATATATTATTTATTATTTCTTTACCAGGAATTACAATTCAAATGAAGGTTTTGTTCATAATAATTAGTTTTACATTTATTCTGGAAAAACAAACACTCATGCACAATAGTCTCTTACTCTCATCCTCCTTTGCAATGAATTGGATTATTCATGATAATTTGAACAAAACATGTTGGTTATTGATGATCTTCCCATCAGAGCGCAGTCAAGGTTCGAACATGACAGTTGCTGACACGGGAAGTGGTTAGTTCAAAGGCGGCGCTGCAGCCATGAACCACGTTTGAACCGGCCAGTGTTTCGAAGGAGGAAGCTAAAATTCCTCACAGGGCTGAGGTTTATGCATTAGCACAAAATGTCATGCTTTAATTCATAATTCATGTTTTCACAGACATTAAACTGCTTCTGCTACTGGCCTGAAATGTTTGCTTTTCCTGGGAGACTGGAACAGCATAATCAAAAAAAAGTACATTGATGCAGCTACACACACAAACACACACACTCACACACACACACCTATACACACACACATTTGAATTGGTAAATGTAATCGAGTCTAAACATGAAGGACATCTCTGTGCCAGGTAGAGATCTCAGCCATCCAGCTTTGTCTCTGACACTTTATTTCCTGTCTTTTCTGTCTGATTTTTTATTCTACACACTTCTTTGGACTCACTGTCAGTCAGTTCTAGACCCTAACCTGTTTTTTCAACTTTCTGTTCCCTCTTTTTTATGTGTTTTTTCTGATTTTTCTCTCTTTTTTACCCTGTCATTTCTCCACCCACTGTTCTTTTCTGCCATGCATTATGATGTCTTTACGTCCACTTTCCGCCTCTCCTGTGCAATCTGCTGCCACTTTTATTGGTTCTTTTATTACCTTTCTTCCCGTAGTCTGCTTAACAGCATCAGCATCTCTGCCTTTTCAGGTTTATGTTGTTTTTTTCCCCCCTCAGCACCTAACTTTCGTGTCATCTTTCTCTCCTCTTTTTAATAAAACACACTTTAATGTCAAGTCTTGATGTCAGTAAATCAATGAGTCTGTCAACGACTTCCCACACACATTTCATTTCTGTTTTATGCTTATTCTTGCTCGTAAATATGCTAGCATGCCACACACACACTACCCCACAGTGCAATGGGGCAAGTTGACCCTGTATCATTAGGAGATTGTATCTTTTTCTCAAATAAGTTATTTCACAGCTGTGTCAAAACAAACTACAGGCACTGAAAAAAAGTCACTGATTCAAGCAATTTCGCCTGAAGAGAAGAAGTTTATTTTCTGAATTAATAGCCCAAAGGGCAAAGACGCTGGGATGTTTAGTCCCCTTGGCCCACTTTTAATAGTGTATTTCTGCAACAGACTGATGTTGTGAACTGATTTTATATTTACCAAAAACTAGCCCTCAGTCCACACTGGAAACATGCACAGTTTAACACACACACACACACACACACACACACACACACACACACACACACACACACACACACACACACACACACACACACACACACACACACACAGTGTAGATAGTGAGACAAACCCAGCTCCGTCTCCCATTGCCAGGATCTCCACATCAGATGGATGAAAGCTGCCATCAAAGCCAGGCCCAGGAGGAGTTCAGACAGTCTGCTTATTCAAGTGAGCCCAACACAGAGTCCAATCCCCTCCACCATGCTTATTAAATAGCCCATTTTGTCATTTCCAATCCCAATTTGTCACAGTCACTTGGTTCAGCGGCACTGTGCCATGTTGTAAAGGGGTGAGGTGTGTGTGTGTGTGTGCGTGTGCGTGTGTGTGTGTGTGGGGGAGGGGGGCGTACTGGAGGCACAACATAGCACGCCTGTTTGTCTTGGTGCACTCTTGTGTGTGGTTAAACTTTTAATTCTTATAATGGATGGAGGGAAAAAAATACAAACTTTTAAAAGATGCAATACAATAAACCTGCTCTGGAACAAGTGTTAATGGAGGCTCAGATAAGAGAAAAGATGAGCCTATTGGAAAACATCCTCTAAAGGCATCATGTGGTTTATATTCACCATGAGATGCACATTATTCTTCATATTTAATAGTTTAGATTGTAAAGTCAGTGTACTTCTTGACAGCGATGCAGATAATAGTGCAGACTCCCGGACAGATTTATAATCTGGCATTCTATCCACCTCAGCACAAGTGCCTGACACCTTTCATCCATCTGCATCAGTCAATCTCGATGTTGTCTGACGAGGATCCAGACTTTCTGTTTAGCTGCCAAACACACTGCGCTCGGGCAGCATGCTACTCAGAAACGCTATTGTTTGGGCACGTCTCTCTTCCCAACAGGACTGTGTATTCGGAATCCAAAGCCTAATGTTGTATTGGCAAGTCAATGATATGCAGTGGAGCGTGGCCGGTGAGAACAGAATCCGCATTGACACAAGCAACTGTCTGGAGAACGCCGTTGCCTTACATTAGGCTGCCTCGTTTGCCTACTGGTTATAATGAGAGGTGACACTTTGTCAGTAACTTGCTAAAGTCGATCTCCTAATAAGGCTAATTGCTTGCTTGCCCACCCCCCACCCCCCCACACCCCTTGCTTTTGCTTCCCTTCAGCCCTCCTAATCCACTATTAGTCTTCTCCCTGTGCCAATACTGCTCTTCAAAACTAAAAACCACCCACCCACGCACCAAGATGAGTCTGCCTCTGCTCTCCTCTCTATACTTGTTTCCTTTTTATGTCCTTTTTTTCTACAAATTGCTTTTTCATAAACCACCCCTGTGTCTTCTCTCTTAGTCTCTACTTATCCATCATCCTCTGATCTTTTCCCTCACGACTTGACTTTGTGCTCATACATGTCACAGTGTCCACCGTTGCTGCCACAGCCCCATGACTCTGCTGCCAACTGCACAATTACTAAATCGCTCATCTCACGGGTGGCTGTATCCCTGGATTTATATGAGAGAGAGACAGACAGACAGAGAGAGAGGAAGAGACAGAGAGAGACACACAGACAGACAGACAGACAGACAGACAGACAGACAGACAGAGTGAGAGAGAACAATCATATAAATGAAACAAAGCAGTAGAAGGAATGGGACACTGAGAAACATACCAAACTCAGAGCCAAAGCCTGCTTTTCTGTGGCTTTTGCATGCAAATTTCTCCTCAACAGACATTCGCTCCAATGCATGCCACGCACACATGTACAAACATGTGGTCTCTGTCAGACAGGTGATGGCGAAGGTAGCTGACAGCTGTCAGAGCCCACAGACCCCGAATGGAAGCAGAGTGCTGGTGTCTCTCAAAGGCTCAGCCTCTTCCCTTAACTTTAGAGCATGCACACTGAGGGCCCTCTTAGTCCAATCAGAATCAATAGATGCCTTTCAGATCCGCAGATTAATGGACTGCCATAAGGTCAAGAAAGTGACAGGTTTCTTTGCTCTTTCTATAAGAGGCAGGAAAAGGAAGCATGCAAGATGACATCACACACCTGTCTCACTGTAGTCGAAATGATGATATTGTCGGCATATAGTCTGAAAAGTGTAAACACCACACCCTAATCAGAGCTGATCTTTATGTCATTTCGTTTAGTAATTTTCCCCAAATTCAACCTCATGTGTCCTTTAACTGCCAATCAGCATTTGATAAAATAATAAAATACATTTATGTAAAACATCTGTAATTGAGTGACAAAAACTTCATTATGCTTTGCAAAGTGCATCAGTTTGTGACACTTGATGATACAAAGCATCAAGGGCATCAGCGAGAGTTTCAATAAATTTGGGTGCATGTAAAATCAACCCAACCCATCTGTGTTTACCAAAGGAATGCTGTTAATGTTTTGTTTAAATTAGTAAAAATAAATGTTCTGGTACTAATCTCCTGATCCTGCTGATCATTGCTGTTGATGTGTCACCTTTTCGTCTCTCATCTCGAAGTGCTGACTGCATGTTTACTCTCTCGCTCACTTTGATCACACTTCAGTTACTTCATTCATAATCATGTTACATACAGCTTCTCATATTATAATGTATTCTGTAATTTAGCATTTGGAGAGGTAGAAACATGTTTATTTAACTTTACTCTTTCCTCAGTGTAATAATCTCTAGGCATAGCAAAAATATGTAAAACTAAACAAACCATGCACAGTGCCCTGCATACTAAGGCTGGAAACTCACATGCCAAAATGATTTTGCATTAAAAATGCAGTATATAATCTTCTGAAATGTAAATGTGTATGTCTCTTAAAGACCATTGAGACAGTTTTTCTAACACTAACACACAACATTTTTGGTGAACCACAGGTCTGCCCTCCCTTTATTACAAAGTACGTTGCAATTTTTCCACTCAGGACATCTTATTATTCTTTTTGCAAAGCTTTCGCCAGGTGGCCACGCGTCCTGACTTTGGTGCACTCAGCCATGAGATTCCCATTACTCCAGAGAGGACCAAACCAGTCCAGAAGCTGTTGGCCGGCCAAACTATTGAAAAGAGAAAAAGAAACGCTCAAGAGTGAAAACGCCAGCACACAGCGAGTAGTGAGATTATTATTCCCGATGTCACGACATCCAAAAGCACGAACCACCTACGAGAGGCGGCATATGCACTGCTGTGCTCCCAGTGCACATTGAAAATGACATCCTTTTTGTCACATTAAGGAACATGTTATGTGTGGGAAAAGGTCAAGCCTCCAAGCCCAGGGACAGCTGCTATAAGTGAAGTAATAATTATGAAGCAGCAGCAGGATTTAAACTTTAGGGGATGTCAGGCGTCAGTCAGCCACGTCCTCCTCCATCAGCATAGACACAACGGGGTTGTGGAAGTGGCATGAGCAGATGCAATGCTCTGTCTTGTCTTGTTAAGTATTCTGCAGCAGATCCTTGCCACAACGTGACACAAAACACATAAAATAGATTTCATCCTGTTCGGCAGCTATTGAATAATTGTCACCAGTGCCTGTAACAGCCTGGTTTTCCTGTCGGGAATCTGCACCCACCTGAAATACCACCTGCAATATCAACTGCAGCGCAGTATTTTAGCACATGTAAATGCTCTGACTTCCAAAAAAGAAGAATAAACACAAAAAATTAAATGTAAACAGAACCCTTTTTCCACCCATAATCCTGTTTAACCCATAATCCTATCATGTGTTGTACAACATACAAAAATCTTAATGTGCTAAAATCTGACAGTAGATATTTATCGCAATGAAGCAAATTATTCCATTTGTATTCATTGTTTGGGACAGAAGAGTATCGCTGATATTGCTCGCTCGCTTTCGAACCGCTTGTTCTTCCACTGAGGGTCGCGGGGGGACTAGAGCCTATCCCAGCTCATTGGGCGAAGGCGGGGTACACCCTGGACTGGACACCATTCAATCACAGGGCTAACACACATAGACAAACACCTAATCACTCTCACACTCACACCTATGGGCAATTTAGAGTTTTTCAATTGACCTAATCCCCAACTGTGCATGTCTTTGGACTGTGGGAGGAAGCCGGAGTACCCGGAGAGAACCCATGCAGGCACAGGGAGAACACGCAAACTCCACACAGAAAGTCCCCAGCCTCTATGCCAACCGGGATTCGAACGCGGGGCCTTCTTGCTGTGAGGCAACAGTGCTAACCACCGCATAACCGTGCTGCCTATCGCTGATGTTGTTCCTCCCAAATTGATCTTGTTGACCCTGCTGCAGGCTTATTTTGAATGACATTAGGCAATGGTGCCACTCCCAATGAGAGATCTAAAGGAAATCTATGCAAATGAAAGCAAGCATAATACATAACCAATTAATTGAAATGCTTTGTCACCAGTGACAGGTTCTTTATTTTTTGTTTTTCATTTCTAGAAACATTAAAACAAAAACTACCACCATTTGTTCCATATTAATGAAAAGAAGATGAGCATCTTGATTCAATAATCTTGATTTATTTTCCTCACTAACAGCTATACTGACTATATGGATCTCCTAGCTATGTCTAATCATGGGATTAATGATGATATTACACCACTTTTTGGAAACATAATTAATAATTTCTATCCTCAAGTGGCACCGATTTTGGTCTTTGAATAGAGAAACAGCTGCTAACTCCAGACAAAACTGAAGATTTTGCACTGAGACTTACAACAGCTGGTGTGTTATTACCCTGAGGGACCCACAGGGAGGAATTTAATGACTCATCAAACATTTCAACTCCTACTGTCAACTCCTGTCAAGCAAGGTGGGCAAAACTATTTGAATACCTGACAGTTCAGAAAATTTCAGCCCGTTTACTGCCACCAACACACGATTTCAGAGGCAGAGAGAGAGGGAGAGAGAGAGAGAGAGAGAGAGAGAGAGAGAGAGAGAAAGAATATTTGGATTGCCTTTTGCTGCAATTACAGCACCAAATTGTTGTGTATTTGCTGAGACCGTCAGCACTAATGTTCCCCAATGGCTTCTGCAGCTCAAGAGAGGCTTTCCTTTTAATGTACATAGGTCGATGTGATATGTCCAGTATGTTTTCCAGTTCTGCCTCAACTTGCTCATGGGGTTGAGATCTGGACTTTGAGGGGACAGTCTATCATGTTTCATGTTGTGGCAGATTGTGTTTGTTGCAGATATTTCTTCAATAATTAAACTAAACCTAATTTTGACGATATGTACCTAATAATTTACATTATCTTTACCCTTGGGTAAGAGGTTATTTTTATCTGATTGTGTTTGCTGTCTGTGTTTGCTCTTTTCTTTTGTGTTTGCCAATCTGACCCTTCCTGCCTGTACTGTTCTTCTGTGTTTGAACTGTTTGAAACCTTCTTTTACCCTGAGAGTCAGACCTTCAGGTCAGAAAAAACATCAATTTCTGACACTCCTGTATTGAGCATTTCTGCATCTCGTACAGTACTCTTTCTCAGGCAGCACTACCGCCAAGTGCATGCTCATGGAGGAAGGCGAGGTTTCAGTAAATTAAATTGTAGTCTAGACCAGCTTGAGTGGCATGAGATAACTTTGGCATCTAGAGTCAGTGCTATATAAATTAAAATAACTTGACTTAAGTGCAGTCGTTTATCTTTGTGTGCAACGGTAGGCATTTTTCCCTCTCCTATTTCAATTTTGTCAGTATATCCCACATACAGCACAGCTTTGACAGGTTTGGAATTCAGTGTATTATTTATTAAAATCATCTAAAAATAAAAGAAAGTTTCGGCTAAATGTTAAAAGCATCAACAGTGGGTAAGCATGATGTATATCATATATATGCATGTCCCATCCTGGCACTGGTTCAGCAGCCAATGTTTTCTTAAGAACATAAGAAGATGATGCTTTATAGATTTCCCCTCACTAAATCTTACAGACTGTTAACCCAAGTTTAAAAACTATTCATACAAATCTGCTTCAAGCTACAATTAACAGTCGTGGTTCATGTGCCACTAAATCATGTTCAGTTGCACTGGCAACTTAAAAAGTAAAAACAAACGTGAATGCAACCGGGCGCATCCCATGCATCCTATTTCGGAGAACTGGAAGCAATGAATACAGAGCAGCAGAGTCTGCCTACAGCAACTGATTTCATATAATAGCCACTTCACAGGACATACCTCCTCATCATCTCAGTGAGAGCCTTTTCCAAAATCAATAGTTGGCTGAACATTTACTTCTTCATAGTTTCTCTCTCTCTCTCGCTCTCTTTCTCTCTCTCTCTCTCACTCACAGACACACACACACACACACACACACAAACACACACACACACACACACATTACAAATTGCAATCCCACATATTTTCCTTTATTTGCTCTCTGCAGTGTGAACAGATCCTCTGCTTTTGTCTGATTTGTGCTAAATGTCTTGAAAGTCATTATAAACTGTCCATTTGTTTAATGGCCCAAGTGTTGCTTCCACACCTCGTGTGGGACATGCTGTTTATCTGCAGTCATAGATAAACGCGAGAAAGCTGCTTGGATAAAGACATAGATCACAACCCGAACCTGAACTCTGCCAAGAGGGTCATTACAGTGCCCATTTGTTTTCTGAAGCCATTCCACTGTGTGTTGGGGGGGGGGGCAAGCCGACAGCTTATGGGGCAAAAAGTCAAATAAAACAAAACGCTTCCATATCAGACACAAGAGAATTTGCTTCTCCTGGCCAGCAGCAAAACAAATGGGGTGGCATGGAGAAGGTTGAGGCCCATGGGGAGTAAAACAGAAGAGGAAAACCAAGATGACATATGTACTAGAAATTGGATGATCATATTAATTTCTTCACTTTATTGTCAGTAAATAAGGATGAAACTGTTTAGTCCTGGAGGCTTTTGCATTCATGAGGGGATTAAAAAGTGCTTATTTTCAGGGAAAGTAAATGTATCAGTGTCACATTTCAGTGTACATTTAAGGTTTTACGGTCCAAACCAAGATTGTGCAATTAAACCATGAGTCTAAAACAGTGGTAGGCTATGTATTTCACACCTGGGTCTTCAGTGATGTCTTACTTAGTCCAACTTCAATAATTGCCTCTAATAATACCATCATTTGTGACACCACGGCTGGAGGAATAGTATAGAGAAACAGACTTACGCACTACTGGGCATTGCATCACCTCAATTATGTCCAACACGGGGGTTAACAAAGCGAGTAGATATATTAGATTTTGTTGATCTGCGCACGGCTGGCTGTCATGAGTGAATATCCAAACACAAGAAGCATACATGTCACATTCAGCATGAAATAGATAAAACCTCCAACCTAAAAACAGAAACACTGGAAGGAGCATAATATGACAAGAAGAGAATACTTTTTTATATTTAGGGAAAAAAAGTAAAATAACTTTTTTCATAATTCTAATCATGATTTCTGGTTATGTTTGGCTAGCAGAGAAGGCCCTACTGACCCTGGCCCACCACTGGCCTAAACAGGCTGGTCCTGTGGCTGTATGGGAAGTGAGTGAATCTCTGCTGTTTTCTTTCTTGACTCACCCTTAAACCAACCCTATCTGCTATCAAAGCAATTCTGCTGGTTGGGCGTATTCCCTCTGTCAGACACTGACTACAGTATGACTGACAAGCTCATTACAGTGTCCCCATTACGATATTGCCTAATCAATCTATTCATTGTGCTCTGCTCAAGGCAGAAAAGGCAATCTTTTGCATGAAAATGACCCGTACAATGACTCCAAGGAGAGATGAGTGGAGTGAATCACTTTTTGGGTTCCATTTGCAGCATAGAAAAATAGTGACCTTTACTACGAAGTATATCAGCTTTACAACTAGAAGCATCTTTACAACTAAAAGCATTAGTATCAGTTCTGATTGAAACAGACCCATATATATATATATATATATATATATATATATATATATATATATAGAGAGAGAGAGAGAGAGAGAGAGAGAGAAGCCAACATTTTTATCCTTCTGACTACTGAACAAAACATGAAAAAGGAAATATTCTTCAAAATAAATAAAGTCGTCTGCTTCCCCCCCTGAAGTCTTCTCCACAATGTCATAAATGACACCTTTGTAGTGTGCTCACTTGCTTCCCGCTGAGGTCCCTGTAAGGCTGTAAACACACACTCTGGAGAGGCAGTTTGCAGCATTATGACTACTGTCATTAGTGCAACTCTGAAGTTATCATTACCAACATAAATAAATAAAAAAATGTCCATCAGAAGTCAATTGCAAACACAGCATGTGGCCACAGGAGGAAGAGGAAGAAGTTGGACTTTAGAACCAGCAAGTAAAATATCCTATATTTATGGAACTGTGCAATGTGTTGCAGAGAGGTAATTACTTGCTAAAGATATTTATTTTTTCCCCATTTTATTTTTGGTATTTTTTTTGTATTTGTAGCTGTTTCCCATTTTCCCATTTTTTTGTTTTTTTTTACCATTACTGAGAAATAACAGTTGCATTACTGCACCCATTTGTTGTTTTGTTGAAAAACATACAGCCAGCATGTTTGGCAGCTGATATCTAACGGTTGTCAGTACCGGTGCTGGCTACTGTGACTGATATTCTACATAGGCATCATTGAAATCATTCGATTTCTGCTTTTAGATTTCAATTAGCTAAGGTCAGCTTCGCTTATTCAGTATCTGTTTTAACCAAGACTGCTTTTACAGAAACCTTGAGGCTGCCTCCTGAGGAAGCGTGAGTGGCAAGGAAAAGCTCCTTGAACAGGAAGGAACCTTGAGCAGGACCACACTCAGAGGTGACTCCTGCTGATAGCCAGTCAGGTAAACAAGGATAAATAAACACATACATCTTCCATCACATTCTAGTCAAAGTTACATATAACAAATCAAGCCCAGCAGTAAAATGTTCAGCTGTGCTGTTCCCACACAAATGGCAACCAAAGTTCATGAACATGGCTTTGTACTAGCATCATGAATAGATATTAAGTGTTTTTTTGGGGAGGGGTGGGGGGGTTGTTGAGAGTGTTTTTCACAAACAGCTCATTGGACTAGAATTTCTTCTTTATGTATTTTGCCACAGCCCCTTAAGTTGTTGATAACTGCTACAAATCAGCTTAACTGAGAGAGATCGCTAAGAGGTAAGGACTTAAATGAGGAAGAAATTGTGGGGATTGTTGAAGAGAGAGATCGAAGAGATCCAAAGGGAGTTGATGTGAGTTAAATTAAGACAAGGACCCTGGAAAAATACACCCTTTGTGGCATGTCCCTCATCGAGGAGAGGATAATTATAGTGTGCGTCCATGTCAGCTTTCAAACTTCCCTTCCCTTCATTTTTCTTCATTACTGAGCAAATACTCTCTTCACATCTGCTTCATTAGCTACTTTGTTTGGCATTGAGTGATGTCAAAAATATGATAGAGGGACAGAGCAGTCATGCATGTGGGGGGGAAAGATGATGTGACCAAGAGCTTGTGTCTTTAGACCAAGATTAGGGCACTTAAAGGCTCCTGAAACAGCTTCCACCTACTGTTCCTCAGTCCATAACACTGACAGCCAAAATGACTATAGATCATGGTTTCGATGTCTGACCCAGTCCTGCCTTGTGAGTTGAATGGTTGCTATGAATTTTAGAGGGTTATCTCTCCCCAGCAGGCGCCTCTCCCATTGTTGGGAAAAATGCCTCCGTGTTGGTACTTAGCTATTGTTTCAAACGAGGAATGTAAATGGCACAAACAAAGCTAAATATATGGTAAATGCCAGACCCCCCCCACACACACAGACACACAGACCTTCTCAGTTGTATTATTAACATTCAAACTGCCAACTCTTTCTATTAAAAAACAAAAGATATAGACAGTAATCAAAAGGATTAAAAAAACAAGCACAAAGCAAAAGAAAATGACTGTTTTAGTTGATCAATGCTGCAAAACTTTATCTTTTTTCTTTTTTTTTTGAAAACCCAGTGGGCTTACGCCTATTTTCTCCAATTTAGAAAATCTTGTTAAGTCACCCGTCCCTAGAATCTGTTCAGTTCTCTCTACCTTTCTCTACCTTTTGTCTTGTCTCCCTCTTTTCACTCTTGCTCTGTGGTACCTTCCAGAACGGTGCAGTGAAAATTGTTATTCCCAAGTCATTATCTTATTTGTGCGTCTCCACTCGGCTGTAAATCCTCTAGGTATTCTGCCCTATTCTCTATTAACTCTATTGCAGTCAAGCTTCAACTGCCAATCACAAAACATTACCGAGGGAGAAAAGGGGAATTGAGACAAAGACAAGGAGTGACGGAGGCAAGGGGCAACAGAAAATGTACTTGAGAAATAGCAGAGAGGCTGTGAAGGAAGGATAATATACTGCATTTATGCTGTATGAGCAAGAAACAGACAAAAGGAAGAGAATAAAAGTCAAAGGAATTTGTGGGCCACCGTGGCTGGAGAGTGGAGAAAAAATAAGTAAATAATCGTCGAAAACTCAACTTCAATTTGACTTGACATAGCCCCTGTTAAAATCGAAATGGTATCTAGATTGTCACAATCAGCTGAAGAATTTTCATTTGTTTAACATGAATTATAATCTTCAAAACAAATGCAATTTGAAGCAGTTTACAACTATCACTTCAATCCCAATGGCATGCTCCAATTTCTTTAATAAGATGTTGTTATCAACGCTGTGAGAGGCAGCACTGAGGTCCAGCAGAATCAGAACCAGAGACAGATCAATTGTCTGTGGATATAGGAGATCATTAGCGCCTTTAACAGGTGCTGTTTCTGCACTATGATGAGTTCTGAATGCAGAGTGAAACATTTCAGACTGTTGCTCTGCAGGTAGTTGAGTGATTGAGTCACCACCACAGAGACTGGATAAAGGCCTATAATTTTCTATTGTATCTAGATGAAGTGATGTTTTTTTTTTGTTTGTTTTTTTTCTTTTTTTTTAAAGTAATAATCTGATTACTGCAATTTTGTGATTCAGTAAGTCAAGAACACATGCTCTTGTTAAGGCAGAAAAACAATCTGGCCTGGTAAACTCTAGTTCTTTTGTCAAACCATAACAATGTATTAAGAAATCAGGCTTTATTTTTGATTCTGAGCTGGATTGAATTCTGCATATAAATAATATCACCTTAAGAACATTGCCAGAGTCTGTCAATTTCTCTCGATCAAGCATGGAGGTGTTGATCCATGTTTATCTCACATAGATTGCTGCAAGACCCTGGTCTCTGGTGTATCCAAAAAGAACTTCTCAACTCTACAACTACTTCAAAACTCAGCGGCACATATGTCTTCTTATCTATCTGACCTGCTTTTACACTACCAACCCTGTGAAGCCTGAGGTCCTCCAGCTCCCGCCATCCAGTTAACCCAAATGTTAGAACAAAAACCCACATCAGCTATCTTTTCATTACTATGGCCCACATCTGTGGAAAGGCCTGCCAGAGAGCCTCAGATCTGCAGAGGCTGCTGATGTTTTTAAAGGCAAGCTCAAGACTTACCTTTTTAATATGGCTTTTAATTGATTTCTTATTCATCCTGTAAATCCCTTTTAACGACTTATTAATGGTGCTTAACTTAGTTTCCATGGTCTTGGGCTGTTTTTTTAGGAACTTTTAGATAAATAATGCATTATGCCTTTTAAATGTACTTAATATATAAAAAATTGTCAAATATCTTGTAGTTCTCATCATCATTATTATTACAATTAATACTACTACGACTACTAATATAATAACAACAACAATAATAATAATAGTAGTAATAATAATAATAATATCAATATCAATAATATTGATTGTATCATGTCTGCTATCTCCACTGTTATCATCATGGGGAGCCCTTCACACCAGCAGTTGATGTGGGGCCGCCTGTGGGAGCATTGCCCTGGGGGATGTCCACAATGAGCTGGAGGAGTGCTGCATTACAACATTATATCTGTGGGGTGGACTCCTCCATCTGTCCTGGTCAGGGTCCCTGTGGCGATGCCCCTGTGGTCAGTGAGACCTCCTGGTGTGCACAGCTCCCCAATTAATGCTTACCTTACCTGGTTCCTCAGTGCCCAGCCATATCGCATTTTAAAGAGCATATGTTTGTGGCTGTGTGTGCACGTCTATGCCAGTGTGCTTGTGTGTTTGTGTCATTGGGTTTTATTCATTGTATGAACGTTAGCTATATAAATAAATAAATAAAGTTTAAGTTTAGAACAGAAGTGTTGATTGTGGAAGTTAGCTCAGAAAGTGTATGAGAGAAGTAATAGCAGTAGTAGTCTAATTGCTCATCAAGTCCTCCCCATATCCTTAATCCTTCAGAGGAATACAATACGCTGGAAGATTCAGAAACATTTATTGATTTTGTCTTCACATTGCTTGATTATGGAAGCTCCACTCAGAAGCCCCGTTTCAAACTTCGACCATTCTTGACATGAAACTGTGTTGGGTGTTACTCTATCCCTGCACCCATCAGACGAGAGGCAGAACTACTCCCTGGAAAGGTCGACATTTATTCTCAAGGTACATTCACACCTAGAATCTAGTCTTTAATCAACTGAACATACATATCTTTAGACTGTGGGATGGAACTGGAAAATGCCTGGGACACAATGAATCTCAGGACCTTCTTGCTTAAAGGTGACTTTACTGTAACATCCCATTACAAGTGTCACTCCATAATAGCATTTAATTATACCATACAAATTAACTAAATACACTTCCAAGGAAAAAAATTAAATTAAATAAAGTTAAGGTCTATTTGTCCAACATTTGTCCTCGCCACAACAGAGGCACCAAATTCAGGCAATGGATCAGCACCACTGAGAGTAAAGGATTTTTTTTAAATAATGACCTCCATTTAAGCAGAGTAAGTGGGCCTCCAGAAATGCTTAACATCATTCTGTTGTCTTAGTTGAAGGTACTTTAGGGCAAAACAACACCCACTTCTCACTCATCGCAGAATCACATGTTTTCAGGTATAGATTGCGTGCAAAACACTGGAGTTGACGTGCTGCTGAAAGTGCTCATATGGCATGCTCTAGACATATAAATAGGATAATATCACCCTCTCTGGATAATTCTGGAATATATTCAAACAGCTTTACTCACAACAAATGGTCTCAAAGCTTCACTTACTTTTCCAGCCTACTGCTCTCAGCAACACCTTGACTTGGATGACTTCAAGTGGCCTCCCACACATCTACTTTGTTATATTTCAAAATTTACGTTTAAAAAATTATTTTTATGCACGGTAAAGACTCAAGTTCTTTTCCAACTGGGTTTTTTTTGTACCTCAGTAATATCCTTCTCTCTCCAACCACATGATATGGTTATAAGTGCAGTTAGGCTGCTGTAGAGAGATTGAGTGAGAAAATGGCAGTTGTGTGGCTCCAGAATGAAGCCGTCTGGAAGCCAGAGATGACCATGATGAAGATGAGTGGCACTATGGTCTGCCTTCCTGTCACATGGGAGCGGTCACAAATGAGGAATACTCAGACCAGTGGTCTCATTTAAAACAGATTTGGTTTAAAGAAGTTTAGGGATAATGCCAAGAAATTATTCAGAAAATCTAACAACAGGTTATAGTAACTATTATTTTAATGTTTCTGTAAAAGACATCTGCCACATTTCAACTGTTTCAACTGAAAACTTTTCTGTTCAATTATAGTTTTAACACCTGACAATATCACAGGACTCCAGGACTAAAGTATAATTTTATTCCTTTGTAGGGTTTTGTGTAGTGTTTGCATTTAGCATTAGCTTTATGTGGTTGAGGTAAAACAATAATACAAGTTTTATGGTACTACCATAACAAGACATAGTAGCTGGGGACCCGGCACTTGAAATGAGTGTGGTACACTGTATGAACATTATGTCTTTTTTGTTTACAAGGGGGTTTTGTATGCACAAATACTGCATAGTGTGTTTTATATAGTTGCCAGGCAACAATAAAAGAAATAATGTACCCCAGTAATTGGATTTCAGTCAACTGTATTTTGTTCAATGTGTGGTAATTATAGATATTACTATGTCACATAACTAGGGGAATAGGCACCACTCCCTTAATTTAATCTTTGAATATTTAAGTCGCTGCAAACTGTTATCACCTCCTTTGGAGATCTGCACCTTAATTCAATTGGACAAATTCAAATAGCGTTGAGCTGTAGCCAAATATATATTTTAATCTATAGCTTTTCAGTCCTTTAAAAATGAAGAAGAAAATCAGAAAACTAAAACAGTAGTGGCATGCAAAATTCCTGACACAGGAGGTTTAATATTATCTCAACTGAGATCAAAGTCATTAGTAGTAGGATAGTACAATTGAAATTGGATCTTCTCTCTTGCATTTAAAGATCAGTTGGACTGGAACTAGACAAGCTATTCTGTATCGAATCCTGACCACAAAGTCAAACGGCATGTAAAAAGGTGAAGAGAGGAGGCTTTAACACAAGAAGCTAGCTGAATATGTGAATAATGCTGTTTCAATTGAGGGAGCTGAACATTGAAAAAATATGGAGGGGAAATAAACGAAAAATGGTGACCTGTTTAAACTAGTTAGTGAGCTCTACTGCCTGTTTTATCATTTTGATGTTATAGGTGAACCGGAAAAGGCCCCGTACCAGCAAGCCTGAAGAGTGTAAATCTATCATAATGGCCGTGATATTGATTTCAAAAATAACCTGATTACACTCCTGTGCATGTATGCTGGGACCAAAACAACAGTCCAGTCAAACAGCCTTTCTAAGCTGTGCGTACAGAGTCAGTCCAGTTTGAATCTCTCTCCCTGCTGCTTGTTGTTTGCTCTCGTCTTCTATCTCAGATTGGCAACTGCCGTCTTGCAGCACTGCATGGAAATACGATGGGGCACCTACTCGGCCCTGTCTGTGCAGATTAATCCTTCACAGGTCAAGGTCAGGCACATTACAACAATGTCAGCCTTCTAATAAGCATGTCTGAAGATTTTGCAGGCCCTAATTTAATTCCTACAGCGTTGTGCGGAGTGGAAGTGGGATGGAAAAGGGGAGCTCGAGGTTGAGAGGAAGAGAATGAAAACGGGAGAAAGACAAAAAAGTGAAAGAATTCGATGGTGGAATTGACAGCAGCCTGCCACAGGACTTTTCCACAGCGTGGTCAAGAGTGTTCCTCCCTGGCCGGCCAAAGAACATCAGAATGTGGCAATCAATCAGCTTCATTGAAAAATTAACAAGACCATTAGAATGAAGGACACAAGCAGCGTCCTTGACATTTGCCGTGCTGCCTCACCAAAATAAGGCATTAGAGCTCATCCAACCTTACCTCCGGTAAAACATTTCAAAGACACTAGATGTGCTACTTTTTTCTCTTTTAAGTAGTTTTGAACAAACTATAATGCTGGTTAACACAAGCAGACAAGACCCTATATTTGCCGTTACTCTCACAGGACATCTGTTCTGCCTTGTTTCTTGTTGTTCCTATGAATGGTAATGGCCTGATATATCCAACTAGGCAAGAGCTGTTAGCAGAGATTGCTGCTGGAAATCGAAAATCTCTTCAGACTTAAAGGGTTCATTTTCTTTTACCTTTTTTTATGTTGAAAGATGGAGCAACGGCACAAACAAGTGAAAGATTTTGTATTTGTATCAAAGAAAAAAAAATGCCCTTGATACTCATTTGCACTCATACTGAGCCCTCCTCCAAGTGTCTGCTCAAAAAACAAATGGAATTAAACCTACATAATAAAATAGGGCAATTGTGGAAACTGCATGACAATCCTCTCATTTTCACCTCAATTAGTCCCCCAAAATATTATCAAACTAGCTGCAGCTGAAACTAAACTTTAATTATCAGATGTCATGCCGGAAACAGACAATATTTGACTGAGAAAAATATGTTTCCAGTTATCTCCTACTTGTGTAAATATAAATCTCCAAGCCTGGACTGGCTTAAGTTAAAGAAGGTTCAATATCCCTTCTGAGATTGTCTCTGGTGTAGTGTAGAAATAATACATAAATCTAAAGCCAATACAGTGTGTTAATATTGGTCAAGCTTTGCAATGTATTGTTGTACTCACAGTTCTTAGGGGGAAATAAACAACAACAACTTTAGTGCTGAGTTTGAGACTGTGAGAAGGTCCTCAAGGTCTCTGGTGCGTAGGCTGACATTCCCGTCTAAGGCTGAGATTTAACTGGCTGACTTTATCTGACCTCAGCACACACAACACACAACTCTCACTTACTTCACTTCATAGGAGAAGTACATTGATGAAGTTACAGGGTAGCCATAGATCAGGAGGTCAAGTGTTAAGGGGACTGGCATTTATCATCACCCAGAGTTTCACAGGTTCAAATGATTGTAGAGGGTTAGAGGTTGAGAAAAGCTGGGGGATGTACCCTGCCCAGTAACTACAGGTAATTACAGGTGCAGTACGATCTAGTAAGTTGGATTGGGGCCGTAAATGAGTTGCCCTGTGCACATCAGAAACCTCTTAACGAAGAAGTGTTGGTATCATAAATGCAACTGTTTCTATGTACCGTGCTCAAACCTGAACTTGAGGTAACATTGATGTATACTGAACAACAAAAAAAAAAAGCCCTTAAGCAAGGGGCTTAGCTGCTCTCTGCTATTCGCTTCTTTGTCTTTTATTTAGGATATCCTCTTGCTATGCTGGTTCATAGATGTAGGTGTGTCAGCCTCAGTGGGGGTTTAAAACTCTGGGCCTCCCCATCAGCCTTTTAGAACTTAAGCCTTTTGGATGAAAGGGAAAACATCTCCAAGACGTTTAATTGCTTTTGACTTTTAAACACTTAAACTACCATGAGCTGAATGGCTGAGGATCCAAACCGACAGCTGGGATAGGATCCAGCAGCCCCCTAGACTCTCAGAATTAGAGTTAAAAGAATAACAATGAACACAGTCTGGCTGAATTTTACTTCAGGTCTGTGGACATCCACTGGAATGTGACATAACCATTCTTTATGCGCACACTAACAAAGCAAATTTACTATTTTGAGCTTACCAGAGCTACATGGAACAGTTAGCCAAGTAAATACAACAAACACAAGCCAAACAGCACCAATTAGTTATGTGTATCATTGGCCTTACTGTGAAAGTGCCCCCAAGAGTGTATAATGCCTGTGGTGCTGTATTGTTTTTCATAACATAACATCTTCCGTGTGAGAATTGTACAATCAGTGCTAATTGAGGAGAACACAGAATAACTCAGAAAAAAGGCAAGACGACCCAACGAATAACCAATAAGTCCATTCCAGTAATGATGTGTCAGAAAACAGAACATACTGCTCCAGCAGGGACCGGCAGGTTGTTTCATTTTATGGCCACACATGGACCGACGTAGCACACATTCATCATGAGGCAATGGGACGTTATGGACCCTGAGAGAAAGCAGCATTGTAGATTACAGGCACACATACCGGTGTAATGCACAAGCAGACAAGCTTTTACACACATATATGAAGGAGGGACACATTCCACATGATGCCAGGATGCAAAAACAGCTGTGAGGTCAAATTAATGCATGAAAAAACAAATAGCCAAAGCTGCTATAGCTGAATACGCCACTTTCATGTGTTACTATGATGGTAATAGCCCTCCAAGCAACAACGGGGTATTATGGTTACTCAACACCACCAACACCATGAGTTGATTTCAACACAACCTGCACTCGATGCTGGGGTAACAATCAGATCATGTTTATTTACTAAAGATGTATGCTTCAAATAAGGTTGCTCAATAAATGTATTTATTCACATTTGCATCTTGGATGTTCTGACCTCTACGGGTTGCGCTGAGTTGCATCATGCAGGATCAGTGCTCATGTTTAGCAAGCATGACACTTCACCGAGGAGCTGCACTGAAATTTTTAAACTGCATTAAACCTATCCCTACGATATGAACTGTTTATGACGCGACTTACATTCTCAGCTAAAATGGCTAAAAGTTTCTGTTTGAAAATGAATCGTTGCTACTTTTTTGCAGAAGGGTTGCAGCAACAACCGCATGAATAATATAGCAATCTATGCTATTCACAGTGAATGCTTTATAGTTAATATATTAAATAATGAAGAATTTAAATTAATTGACAATAGAAGTTATGAAAATAGAAGTTATGAAAACCTGTTAATAACATTTATATTTAAGTCAAATCTGTAATTACTTTATAGTGTACAACTACATTAAAGCTTTAAAGAAAACCCCAAAATTTAATTTTAAGGAAATACTGTTGTTGATCCAAATAAATTCAGAAATACAAAGAATAGTGGCAGTTGTAAATGTTCTAAAAATGTTCCAGGAGCTTTCTCGTGCAGCCAGACAGAGCAAAGCTATATTTTTAACATCTGAAATGGATGGCTTTTTTTTTTTTTCTCCATACGTGGAAACTGATCCTTTTACATAAACCCGTTTTGAGAGCTCATTCAGCGCTTCACCTTGTGAAAAGTGCCTGCAGCCTGAGTAATAGCTTGGCACATCTTTCTTATGACACAGAACAGGCGTTATAAAAGCTACTTGATAGGTATGGTAATTGCTGCCAACCCAAAGCCTTGAAGACGCCAAGCCTGATTCTTTGGGAAGTGTGGAAATAAATAAGCCTCTTTTAATGAGAATCTAACTCCCGCTGAGATTATACACTCCTGCACCAGCGACACAACTTATCCCCCTGTAGGGATTACACCTCCGTTCCCTAGTTAAACACATCCATTCATCTCCCGAAGTGGTGTTTGAGTGATGGAAGTGTCATTGCCTCTGATACACACAGTACTTGTCATCACTCTTGTTTAAAAATCTTATCAAAGACGGTGGCTGATGATTTTGTATAAAATTCTTGATCTCTGCAGTTACATCGTTTATGTACTTCTGAGCAGATTTATTTCATAGTGATTGCCTGATGATGAATAGAAAATTAGTTCTCAGTTCCTGTTACTTAACACTTCAAGTTAATGATGTGAGCATCAAATGTGGTGGAGCAGATAAATGATGAGAGCATTGTGGGACTTTTTATTTTTTTTAAATGCACAGCAGAATCAGCCACCCAGTTTCCCTGCGTGACCGACAGAGACACAGAGAGGTGACCTGAGAGGAGAGCAGAAATAAAGACCTGTTCTTAAAATGGGAGAGGAGAAGGCGCGGTGGCATGGCTGAGCGATGGGGCCTCATCCTTCACCGCAGTGGCACAAGACTCGGTCAAACGCTCGTCATTCTCGACCACGCAGCCCCTCAGCAAGCAGGGGGCTTGTTCCGCTCCCTCAATTAAATGCTGCCCTGCACATAATTAACGACTGTTTTGTCCACAGATCAATAAAGAGTCTGTTCATTAAAAGCCCCTTTGCCTCTTCAAAGATCCCCTTGCTTAGCTCACTGGTGCATGCTGGGAAGTGGCGGAGCCTGACAGAACTTCCGCTCTGGTTTTGTCTGGAGATCTTTCTTTCAGCTGCTGCCAGATTAAAAAGTTGAAATGACCAAAATTGAGAGAACTTCGATCTTTGAACATATAAATCACTCACATGTTTCTCTAAGGGAGAGATGCATCAAACTCCTGGAACCATTATGGAGCAGAAAGCAAGTAGCCGTCGAGGACTATCTACCATTTGATTCATTATAGCTTTTAAATGAATTAAGAAAAGCAAACGAACAACGATGGAGGGGCAACTTTCTGTGATCTGCTTTAGATGAACAGGTTATAACGACATAAGTCAGTCAGAGTAACCGTCACCATCTAACATCAGTGTTCACACACACAAACATCCTAACTGCTGCTTCTGTAAGATCACTGAAGCCAATGGGTGCTGGTCTAATGTGTGGAGCAATCAGCAATTGGATTGGTGGTTGTTTTGGGTTCAGAGTAAATGGAGACACAAACGGCACACTGGTTTGAAGTCAGCGACCACTGCGTTGCTGCTCTTTGTCGCTCCGATGAGATGTGGAACCATCTCTGGAGATCCTTTAAAAAGGCCTAAAACGGCTGCGGCCTGCTTTTGGCATGCAGCAACTGGAATAATCAACTGTGCCTTGATCAGCATGTGTTCACATATATTGGAATGCATTAAGCAATATAATAATTAAAAAGTATACTCTTTATCTATTTATAGATGTACAAAAACAGCCAAAAGAACTGAGGATGCACAGTAACTTAGAATAATAATTGGATGCTGAATATTGACACTCTCATACAGAAAACAATTTTAAATACTGTTCAAATGAATCCAGACAAATTGATTACTTGAGTAATTACTTGTGAAGTATTTAATTATATATTGAAATGTAAGTAACATTAACATAGTTGTTTGACAAGCCTGTAATCTCATTAAAGTGTCAACTGAGTGCTGCTGCCAATCATGACAAATCATTGTGTAATGTTTCCCTGTATGTGTTTTTGTGTAAACACAAAGAAATTAACAGAATTTTGAAAAAAGCAATAAGACATCATTCTGCAAAGCACGGCCAAGTCCACACAAGCCTTTAGATGTCACAGTTTTCAGCTACATAGTGTGAAAATGAAAGGAAGTGTTAAAAGGAAAAAATGTTTAGATCTTGGACCGTGCTATCAAAAGTGATCAAAACCTCATCTGCTCAGCAGGGAAGGATGAGCAGAAGTGACAAAATGACCCTGCTGTCACAGGCAATGACATTAAACTGGTGACAATCCTTTAATAATCCTTTAATTACCCATCTTCCACTGAATTCTTGGATTTGTTTGTATCAGAGGGTCGTTTTTAGCGGGCCAGTCCAGGATCCGAGCATCCTCGGTCAGCTTCACTGCGGATGAATTCCCCTGCGTAGCATCTGACCGTCTCTGGGGAGCCCATCAGTCCATTCGCTTATCTGCTCATAAGCTGGTGTAAAATTACCCCTTTGAATCTTCTCTACAGTGGAATTCTCACTCAGCGTGAGGCATTCATATCCATTCAAATTCTTTTTTTTTTTTTTTTTCTTGGTTTCATCACAGCAAGAAAGTAGAGCTCTGGGTTCTGTTGCTCCCACATGTGCCAGACTTGAGGATTATGGGACATATGGAAACACACAAGCATGTCCACAGACAGACGTAGATTCTTCATGTTGTTTTTTTTTTTTAATATATATTTCATATTTCAACAGTTTCCTCTTTGCAGATAAACAGAGAATTTGAGATTTGGAAAAGCCTCTAAAACCCCTCCGACTCAGACTCGCAGACAGAACAGCCATATTTTCATTTGAAGAGGTTAATCCAAATCTTTAGTTGTTAAACCTCTGGGGTGGGAGCAACATGCTTAAAAGACCATTTTCCATCTCGCATCATTTCAATGCCCTAAAGAAAAACGGTTCCTGGGGCAGAATTTTAATGACTTTGGCACCGACGTGCGATTGATCAAAACAGTAGAAGTGGAATGTAAACAAAGACACATTTCACAGTAGCCAAAGGGTGGAATTATTGGACTCCGCAACAGCACAATTACAAGTACAATAACATCTGCAGCAGAAATATAGGGACAACTAGTGTGGGGGCTTTGTTCATCGTTGCATTATTGATACTGTATGTGTAAAAAAAAATTAACAAATGCACTGTGATAAAAGGACAGCACTCTGCTTTACTGGGGTTATGTGAATGTAATCAAAGTGCATGCGTGCCTGTGTGTGTCTGTGTGTGTGTGTGTGTGTTGATCACTAGGACTTACAGAGTATAATACCCTATCCTGGCTTGGCATCACTGACATACTTTTCTCTAGTCTCTCTTTCTTTGAACTGCAGATATGCTGTACAGTTCAGAACAAAAACTCACTTGTAACATCCTTTTTTTTTTTTTTTTTTTTTTATAAGATTTCTCTTTTGGATATGTTCAAATGTAGTCACTCACTCTTATATTACACCCAATCCTGTTATTGTAACAAATTGTGGTTTGTTTCCTGCTTCCATCAAACACTCAACAACACATTATTTTTCATTTTTAAATCTTAGCTTTTAAAATCAAAAGTGGATTTGACAACTACAGGGAGATAATACATTTACATGGAACTCTGGAAGCAGCCTGCTTGTGTTCTTTAAGTGTCTGAGATGGACTAATGGACAGTTGCCCAAAAAACGAGCCCTCTGCTACATCACTCACTAATCCCTTATCCGACTTCTTAGCAGGGACCCAGACCACACTGCCAACTCAAAACATGTCTTTTTTCACAGAATGCATCTTTGGGGACACCGCCCATTAATGGCAGCCTACAGATTGGTTTTTAGACCCCCAAGCTGTTTTTTAAACACATAGAACCGGGACAGTGTCAGGTACAGTCACTGGTTCTGCTGCTGGCTGATCAGTCAGTGTTTTTGATAATTATCACAGTAAGATGCAAGGACCTTTACACACATGATATAGCCATCTGGCCTCTTGGAGCCATTTGGTCAAGTGTGCTTTATGTGCCTCATATCAAATGCCCATCTGGCTCAGTCCATCCATCATCAGGGTCTTCATCCGAATCACTGCACGTGAAAATGATATGTAAGTGATTAAAACAGTGGGCAACATGTACAATAAAGTAGTCGCTAATAGATGTAAACACCTCTCATGTTTAGGCTCCACATCTCCATCACTACTGGAGAGTTTGTGAAAACCAAACTTGGTGATCCTTGGGACAATTATCCATCAGAGTGTGTGCAGCAGCAGCTGAATGAGTATTAGTGTAGTAGTAAAAGGGAGGACACACACACACACACACACACACACACACACACACACACATATACATATGTGCGCACATGCACACACAAATATACTTTTGCTTCTGTTTATGTGAGGACTTTCATAAACATAATGCATTCCCCAGCCACTAACCATCCCATCTAACTCCTTAACCCTAACCTAAACCCAATTCTATCCTCAACCTTGAACCCACATTTTAACACTCAAACAGTCCTTTGAAGTTGTGAGGACCAGCCAGGATGTCCTCACTTCCCAAAAATGTTTTTGATAGTCGAATGAGGATTTTGGTACTCAATATGTAGCAAGTACAAGAACACACATGCACATGCACGAGCAGCAGGAAGACATCAGGCCAGGATGTATCAGATTATTCCACGCAAATCATTTAATTACATCTGATGGTGGATGCTGTAAGGAGAATCAAACAGGCGTAATCTTGAAGATTGGATGTGTCAGTCCCATATGCCAGGACCTGACACACACACACACATACACACATGCACACACACACACACACACACATACTCACACACACAGGGGTGTGTCAGGACTCGTGAGCTGAGTCAGCAGATCTGGGATTTCTCCACAGCATCAGGGACTTAAATGAGGACAGTATGCAGAATGAATCATATGGGTACTAGAAACACTCTCTCCCTTCCATCTGTCTCCATTTAATCTTTTCAGCTTTAGCTAACTGACACATTTTATTATGGTAATCAAGTGCTGATTACCTCAAAGCATAATACAGCTGCTGTGTTGTGCGTGCAAATATTGTGTGACTACAGATCTGTGATTCTGTTCTTCAAATGTAACCTTTTCCTTTCAGCTGGGAAAAGATATTTTCCAAGACAATCGTTCAAAAGCTGCGTCTCTCATCTCAGTCATCGTTTGCAAAGGAATATCTAGTTGGCATAATTCTGATAATCACTTCGCTAGTGGTGTTGGAAATCTCGACTACCTGATAGCCCACAGGCGGGTGCAACTCACCGTCCAGTTGTCCTGGTAGCCACTCTTCAAAGGATTGCTTCAAGGTCTTTCAGGTTTCTTTCATTTTGCCTTCCAACGTTCATTAGCCTCGTGGCTCTACGGGCTCCTCCTCGATGTCTGGAAAAACAAATAAATCAAAATATATGAAGAGGCAGACCCGAAAGTCAGCTCCATTGTTTCTTTGCTCCTTTTCTCACTTTGGCTTATTAAAGTCCCCAGTTATATTTCTAATTGGAAGGTTATGAGGCGCAAGAAACTAACGAGTAGAGGGAGGAAAAAAAAGGAAAAGCAATTTGCTAATGGACCGTGGACAGGGTAAAAAATGTGGGGACAGATCTCAGTAAAAGATGAAAGATGAGGTGCACAATTAAGCTTGGTCTTTCTGGAACGTCTATATATAGAGTATATAAACACAGACATATGTAGATATGTATTGACATATGTATATGTACGCATTACACACACACACACACACACACACGTATATTCTTCTTTTTTTTTTCTTGTTTGGTTAATAGTGTTATCCTTACATGTCATCGTTGATGCAAGGATGCACAGCAATAGAGAGTGGATGTGGAGAGGGAGAAGAGAGGGCACTTTATTTGCTTAGGAGATAATTCAATAGTCTGCAATCTTCATTTAATTACTTGCTTTACACCTCAAAACCACCTCTTCCAGCATGTAGGAGTCCCAGGAGATTTCAGTGTAGCTACTTATCGTTGTTAATTACAGTGGAAGTCGTGTGTAATCATGCAAACTTTGTCCTGAAGACAGCCTCACAAAAGGAAGATCTCCCGGAAAGCTAAAACCATGTCCAGATTACAAGAGGAACTCTCAGGATTTACAGCTCTTAATGCAGTGGCATGTATTTCACATTTTCCATTGACTAGAAGGAAAGTATGGTTCAGATTGTAGTCTGTCATGTCTGATTTAAGTAGAATCCAAGCACAAGCTTGTTTTACTTTTCACAAAATTTCTGCTGATGTTCTGTCATGTTTCGTTGATGAGTTAGTGCTCCAAACACATAAACTTCGTTGGTATAAAACATGTCGCAATATTCTTCATAATGCACCATATAGTACTGTGAATTATGGTAACCTGGCAACGAGAGCAAGAATAATATGCCATATTGACTGAAGCTGCAGCATAAATATACAGAAAATATGCATATAAACATTTGATACAGTGTGAAGGCTGGGAGCAACCAACATCTAATTCACTTTGTTGTGAACTTTCCAAAAACTTTACAAATCTATTTTTGTCATTAAAGCTTTCTTTTAAGAAATAAACAAAGTTTTCTTCTGCTCACTTACTAATTAAGGTATAAGTCATAATAGTTGATTTTAAATTCAAGAATTATTCAAACCTTGTTAGACAACAACAAATACAACCACGACGAATAAAAAAATGGGAATTTATGGATTGCATTGTTGAACTGTAATTAATCATGATGAATCCACAGTCAACGTGAGATATTTTTGAATTTTACTCGTGCATCTCAAACATATTTAATGCAAATTGTTCTTTTAATTGATTACTGCATGTATAATACAGGAAATATCCTCAGTCATTTATTGTTTGTGAGCATGCAGCTATATATAAAACACTATTGCTATGTGTAAACTACTAATGCTACCAGTAAGATTGGGCATTTTGTGTCAAATGCTGTGGCACTGTGTTAACATCCTCAGCTGCTAACATACATTTGAACACAGAAGGTAAAAGAAGAAAAGAAGTCTTTTGACACAAACAACTAGATTTAAAAGAAATATGACTACCTTCCTGTAGAACGCCTCTGCACAGCGAGAGGTGCTCGTGAGTTAATTCGATCAGTCTGGGGTACTCGAGCTTTGACCGAGGTAAGAGTAGGATGCTGTATGCTCAGATCAAGCTGTTACACCATGTTTTTGATCACTTACACGTCACTCTTGAACCTCCGTTCCATTTAAGTAACTGTTCTTGTCACTACACTAATAAAACAGAGGGTGTAAACACATACACACAGAACTGAAAAAGGAACACAATGTGTCACTTCTTGCACATCCTTTCTTTGGATCTATTACTTTCAGTGAATTAATAATGAAAGTATGTGACATATTCCTCTGAGCCCCTCTCCACACAAATCCCATAGAGCCTCTCCACCTCCCAGTGTGTGTACATGTTTTTGTGCTCCACGCTGTGACTCTCAGGCAGACTTATACCAGTTCCCAGGGGGCCACAATCTATTTATACAGATCCTAAAACAGGCTATTCATACCCCCATCTCTCCTCCCCACAGCCACAGCTTCGTGTGACAATGGCGACAAACAGCCGCACAACGGCCCGATCTAATCTTTTAATCGCTCCGGTAACTTGGTATCTCTGAGTGAGCTGGGGTGAGCGCGCCAACCTGGAAGGGCTCTACCTTTTGCGCTTACACGGTGTGATCGCGAGCATGAGACCAACCCTCGCACAGATGTGTCCAGAGTGTCCCCCTCACCCCCCGCCCCAACCCCATGGAGGACTACCGCAGAGCCTCGTGTATCTAGGGGTATTAACAGATCAGCGAAGAGCAGCAGTCACCCTGCTTAAAAGTCTTTTCCTGAGGTAGTGCTTCAGAAGCCTGCTGCAGAGGAGGATAAACGCACAGCAATCCCTCAGGCCCACCACCTCCTCTGCTCTACTCCACTCTCTTTTCGCTGGCCTCCCTCCTTTGCCTCCATTACTTCTTCTCTTTTTTTTTCATCTCTCATCATTTCTAGCCATCATCATTTTCCACAACATCTCTCACTTTTTTTCTCCTCTCCGAACCTTTACATAATTCTTTTAACGCGCTTGCTCGCGCTCCTTTGCCAGTTTGTGCCCATCAAAATTCAATAATAATAAGTGAGTCATTCAGCATCACTAGTTTTTGTCTTCCTAAACATAATGTCAGTCCGTGACAACTTCTTTTGGTCTCCTGTGTCTCATTTTGACAATTTATTACATATAAATCATTCATATCTGTCAGGCGGGGAATGAAAATAAGCTGGAATGACCGAGACTCGCGGCCATGATGCGGCTTTAATGAACAGAGACTCAAATGTGCCTCTTTATGCTTCTCAGTGACTCATTTTTGTGACTTCAGGTCCTGAGAGGCTCTGAACTCACGATTCCTCATCCACCAAGTTCTTACTCGCTCGGCAGGGATGCTGGCTCAGGGGATGATTCCATTACTCATCTCTGAGACGCATTTGTTATACTTTCATTTCTTGGGGTAAATTTAAAAAGAGGTTTTCTCCATGAATAAGTATTGTTTCTTTGTCAACTTTACAACTCATCCATAAACATGCCTTGATTTTGTCCTGATTTCCCCCTGCTGTTTCAAAAAGACTTTTTCATTATAAAAATCTTTATCAGTGTTGGTCAATAAAAAGGTCAAATTACCCAGGGCGCAATCCACAGCACCAAACTGTTTAAACTCTAAATGTCTCAAGTGATCAAGTGATTATTGCAGCTAACAGAAATGTACCGGTAGTACAGTATACATATTGTTATTATCCTGCATGTACTACAAGCTTCTGATTTTGTACAAGAGAAAAAGTACACTCATGCCGACGCACAGCAGTTGCGAGTCAACACAAAAGGCAAGCTACAGTTCAATCAGAATTTTACACATTTTTACACTTTCATGCCTTGAAAAACAGATTTAAGAATAGATCAAAAGACGGAAAGAATCTATGTTAGGGTATTTTACCTTATCAAAAAGAGTGGAAAAAACTAGAAATATCCTTCTAGCATCATGACTTAAATAATAATAACCCAGAAACAGCGCGTCTGATTAGTGTTATGCTGTTTAAAAAAAAATTGAAATATTTTTTTGTCTTCTTTTTGACTGTGGAAATCCACAGATTCCAAGTCGTCACTTTTGTGTTGTCGGGCAGTTCCCAGGGCCATTTTGAAGGTTTCCCCCATCCAAAGATGGAGTCACTGCGCTGCCACAATATGCAGACAGAACGAGTTCATTACGCGCACTTATAAACAACGTGATAAACAAAAACATCAATCCACCTGAAGCATTCATACTTTTATTTGGTATAAACAAGAGCTATAAATCTTTTCTCTGTTCCGGTGACACGCCACCAACAGAGGGAAGATGAGCTTGGAGGCACGAGTTGCTGTTCGAGTCCACAGAAGTGAGACTTAAATCAAGTGACATGAAAACACATCGTTTCATTTGAGCAGACAGAATGATGGACGGATGCGCAGACAGACTGACAGGCAGACCAGGGAGGGGTAAAGTAGGCTGAAGCCAAATTAAGCTGATCAGAGCTCACTGTGAGCTAATCGAGTTATGTGGATAAAGAAGATCCCTGTGGCGAAAAACACGGCGAGTTGTGACTCAGTGTGCGTGCGTGTGCGTGCGTGTGCACATCCATGCGTCTGTGTGTGTATGTATGTATGTGTGTGTGTGTGTGTGTGTGTGTGTAAGAGGCCTGTCTCCCAGTGTGCCCTCTTTTCTGTCTGTTTACCATATTTAAACACACCCGCAGACTTATGAGCTTAGAAATCTTTCTGAACAACTGAAGTGCGCACACAATTTAAATATAGATTTTACTAACTGACAGGCTGCAATTTGCTGATGTAGATGCTCACTTCAGATGGCAATTTGAGAGCACGAATACGGGAGTCAATCAGCCACCTTTCTCTTCCTCACAGCAGAGCGGGGAAAGATTTCAGGGCACTTATCAAGCCTCAGAAATCAATGCACTTTTTGAAATTCAGGCACAGAGAATTAAGTTAAATAATAAAAATAATAATAAAAATAAATACAGGAAAGAGAATGGAGAAAAAGGTGGGACTGAAGTTGAAAGCCAAGAGATTTGAGATTGAGAAAGGATTCAAATTCAACCAACTTTCTAAAATGCTCTCAGACAGACTTCAGTATGTAAGAAAATGAAAAGGCATTATTTACTATAGAGGAAATAACATAGTAGAGCTCCACAGTAAGAGGCCGAGAGGAAAGGATGGTTTCCTCTGCCCTTTCATGGGTGACACCCGGCTTCCCCGCGCAGTGCCAAGAAATAAAACATGGGCTGAGGAACATGACAGTAGCCTGGCTCGGGAAAGAATATGCCTTTAAATTAAGGTGACACGATCAGGGAAATGAAAAGGTTCCTCCAGAGGCTCTCAGTTATTCTTGTCTAGTTGTGTGTACCGCGCTGAGGTGAACCCCCGTTTGTTCTGATACAATAAGGGTGAAAGTGAAAATGGCGAGCACTGATACATAAATCTCATGGAGATTTTCTCTTGAGGCAAGCCTTGGGATGCAAAGAGGAATGGTGCAGCATCGCAGCAGGTGTTGCATGCGCGCATAGCACCGTAGTAGGAGCAGCGCAAACGGATCCAATAAGGTAGTTAAGAGATATCCGCAGGTCTGTTCTGGGTTTCGCCTCGTATCTGCTAAATACCAACACCTTCAGGAAACTAGAAGGAGAACTTGCTTCTTTTGTCATAGTCTCAACTAAGTTTTGCTTCAGATTTAGTTTCATTTGCTTCTGTTTTAGCTGTTTAGACACCATTTTCACCTCATTCAGTCTGAATGAGACAAAAGAACATTCCAAATCAGGCAAAAGTGTTCAGCCAAAAGACTGAATGAAGGATAAATTAGGAAAACAAAAAGCGATTTTGTAAGAGATCAAACCTTTGAGACCCTTTTCAAGCTTTCATCCTTCACAGTGAAGCACACCAATAACATCGTGGAAAGACTTTTTTTCCTTTTCATAAAGTTAGTACACACTTGTAAAGTACCAAAAAGTCGAGGCTAGGCCCAATGAAGGAAATGTAGAAAAGCAAGAAAATGAGGCAGTATCTCAACATCTCCTTTGGTAATCATTACTTTTTGCTTTTTTCGACGGTGTTTTAGTCAAATCTTCTCCTGCCTCTGGACATGACTCTGTCTGCATTCCCACCGGGAAAATAATCCTCTCAAAGTCTCTATAGTGCTCCCATTCAGGGAACAATTACATGTTCAGAACAAAAAGAACAAATCTGCTAAACTATAATTGTGAAGTTGACCTTGAAAAGAGTTAGCAGACAAATTATTAGTGACAAAGAACCCATTTTCTTCAGGACCAATGATTAATCACGTGTTCCCCGTTTAATATAAAACCACACTTTTTACAGTATGATGGGGAACCAGGATTGTTCCCTTTAAAGTTAAGCATGCAAAGTCTAACTACCGATCACCATGTACAGACCAAAGTATTGATTCCATGTTCGTGATTAATATTTACGCTGACCTCAACTAGAGAACAAGCCGGATGAGACATCGCTGCAGACAGAGTGCAGGGACCCTGAGTGTCACCAGAGTATAGATTCTCAAACAGTGCATTTGTTTTCTTCATGGGTTTAGCTGACTGGATAAAAACATTAATCCAAAGGATAATTCTAATATTTTTTATTATATATTTCTGCCTCGAATAGACTACTTTTCATTTAAAGCCTTCACATGTATTGAGTTAAAATTTGACACAAATCATTTTTTTCAGTTTTTCAAGGCCGGTTAGAGTTCAATGGATTGCGACAAATGCTTAAGGGTCTCTGAATTGCCCTTGTGGGATCCATAAATCAGACCTCTAGTCAGAATGTGAAATCAGTGTCAGAAGAGCCATGATGGGGTTGCCATAAGTCTTTGTGAGTTATGAAAATGTGTCCACAACTCCATTATGCAGTCTTGAATTTAAAATTCACACATGAATTGTTATATATCAAACTGTACTGTATGAAGCAGATGTTTTATCCCATAACCACTGCTGTGGTTGCATATAGTGTCATATAACAGGCAATACATTTTGTTTTTATCAATTTTATCCATCCATAAAAACTGAATGCTTTTAGTTCTGCTTGATTCTTCTCTTGACCAGTTCATATTTACTTATGTATATATTATGTGTATTTCTATTTATTTTTTCACCACAATACAACTATTCTCTTACTTTTAGTTTCCACATTTTGATCATGCTGTGCTTTTTTTCATATCTTTGAGTAAAGACGAGCTCATGGAGGCCGATTTCCTCGGTGAAGGGCAAATTCTTTAGAGTGTGCAGTGATGGGAAAACGAGTACAGTTCAACTGAGAGGTTAAGGTTTGGGAGAAAAAAACTGAAAAGATCGCTTCTTGAAAGCCTCCGCCGAACCTCTGCCGTGCAGACATGGCAGATATATGTTTCCTTTCCTCACCGTTCCACCCTCTGTCTTTGTTGCTTTCTGTCTTTCTCAGCCTCCCAAAATGGAGGAGTGCAGAGGGAATGGCCCACAAACTGCTTTACAAAAACAGTAGAATGACAATAGGGCTGTTAAAACCACTTGGCTCTTCCAACGCCCAGCCCATCGACTTTATTGATTTCCCATTTTGCTGGCAAACCTCGTAACCCCTTGGAAGGAAGAGGATTTGCCGAGCTTCTCCATAATGGTCAGCAAACTCATTTTAATTAGATACGTGGAGCCAGCATACTCCCTGTCTCAAACACATTCAATATGCTAATATACATATATATATATATATATATATATATATATATATATATATATATATATATATATATATATATATATATATATATATATACATAGGGTTTTTTCAGCAACCAAAATGAACCCGAACAACTCCCCTTTGTTCAGGTAGAGGAGAGAAGCTTTCACACTGCTCATCTCTCAGCTGAGCTACTCCGACTATTTTTCGATGTTCTATTGTCAACCAGAGGCCGTGACTTTGTGTAATAAGTCATGTCCTTCAACTCAGTGACTGCACTAGGAAGAGAATGTTAATTGATTACCAGTAACATTGGCTCCAGCCAAGATAAAGGCATTTCTTAAACAGATATGTTGATCAGAAAACTGCTTTTCAGGATCAACAGTCACATGATGCACTAAATGAAAGGGAAAGTTAAGAATCTGATGAGTTGGACTCTGGGTATTAACCAAGTTCAGATAATAAGGTAACATTATGTCTGCAAATGTGCAAACTACACGACTCTGTTTGATGAAAGACTAATATGTGTGTGATAATGTAGTGCATCGAGTGACTTTTGATTAGAATACAAACACTATTTTAGCACAGGCTGCCTCAGACAAATTTTTGTGTGTAAATAAGAACTTGTACAGCTCCTCTATGCCTAACATGACATTTTTTTTTTTTTTCTACATCTGTAATAAGATTCATTGCTGCTCAGATCCAATTTACTCCCCTCTAATCTGCATAAAATGGTATTTGTTCACACCCGTGTCCGACAAATAGAGTAGAACAAGTAGAACATTTAATTTAAAAATGTGCTATGCTGAGATTTGAAATCTAGGTGTAACAGCTGAGCTAACTGCTTCAAGTGGATCATAAGAAAGTTCAACTGCAATTAGCACATAAAGGACCAATGTAAAGTCTTCATAGAAAGTTGAAAAAGGGTCAGCGTGGGAAAAGTGGTTTAAGCATCTCTTGGTTCTTAACTGGTATGCAGAAAAATAAAGATTAAGCGTCATCAGAGAGCTACTGGGCTCTGCAGTCAAGGCTCAGAGTCCAGTGTACAGGTTCTGCACTAGATACACTCCCTGTAAGTATGGACCTTTTGGCTTTGTGATAAAATGAAAAACACAAAACTTGAATGTAGGAGAAAAGTCATTATGACAAAAACAGTGCTTTGAATGTCTCTGCCTGAACGGACATTTATCAACCTGTTCTAATGGATCCATGTGGAAAATTCTACAAGTGGCTCAGTTTCTGTGAAGACCAAGATTTTCACTCCCCGTGGCATTCGACTGTGCGCCATTTCCTGCTAATGCACAGACTTGGGAATTGACAGCACCTTTTTTTGATCCTATCGAACTTTGAACGACTGTAAAGCTTTAGTAGTCAGCCTCAGCAGACACAAGTCAAATTGATATGGTCTCTGATCCTCAATAGCTACTCTGATCAGGTATTGGATAATCTGGACATCTTTACCTCACCTGCTGAGATTTGAGCTAAAAAGCTATATCATTATGTTATCCTGAGTATATCTATTTGGTCTATGATATCCTGAGTATATCTATTTGGTCTAATATCCTACAGTGCACCAGCTATCAGAACCTGGGGGTGATGTGGGGAACCTGTGGTAGGCTGAGATTTAATGAGCATCAAAACCAAGGCAGTAAAATGCAGGCGAACAAAAGCATCTCTTTTCTGTTCAGACTTCATGTTTTCCTCCCTCGCACAACTGTCATGCAAGCGAGCAAAAAAAAAAAAAAGCAAGGTCAAGATCTGCCTTACTTCTGCTGTACTGCACTCTCCACTGGACATGACAGAAAACTGGAGTGATAAAGTTTGAAAATGTGCTGCTGTGCAATACAATGTTTGGTAAGATAGTGAATTTGACTTTCAAAAATGACATTGGGGATGTGTCTGGAAAGATGACCTGGATGACCTGTGTGCTTTCCTGTTTACTGTTTTTTTTTCTGTCCCAAGAGAGGTGACCTGCTTACAGAGTGTGCTTTAACCTTGCTGTTGGCCATTTTCAGCTGTCAGTTACCTGGCTGGGTTTGAGCTAAGGTGGATGATAAAGCATCCATGTATGTATGATTGACCAAGTTCTAGGGTGAACTTGCATGTCTATCTGGAGTTCAGCCAGACAACTCTGGATTAGACTTAATAACTTTATTGAGCACAATAATTTGCAAAACTGGAGCATCAATAATGTAGCATCAATGAAGCAGGTTTGGCGCCGGACGCTGTCTCCGTGTATTCATTCCTAGATAATGATCTGCTTAGACACAGGGAATAAATACCATACCCCCCACTGGAGACCACAGAAACAGAGCCCACAGGAGGGTGCTGGGGTGTTAAATAGCCCATCCTAATCCACGGATGAGAGCGTGTGACGAGTCAGCTGACCAGAATTTGCACCGTCATGAGTTGTCTGGTGGACCTATCTCCGTAAGCTTTGCATCATAATCTTTTTTGCTTCTTCAGATGTTAGAAATTATTCTTTTTTCATTTCATGTCAGCAACCAAATGCCTTTAAATTCAATCTTCATTTTTTTTTTGCATTCTGTGCTTCACTTGCATGCACACACCTCTATATGTATAAATGTCAAAGTAGAGATGTTAGTCCCTGCTCTGTCACTGCGAGAGTGAGAGTTTGTGTATGTGTGTGTGCATGTGTTTGTGTGTGTGTGTGTGTTTGTGTGTGTGTGTGCACGCGGGCGTGTGTGTATGCCTGTCTACACATTCAGCTCAATGTTATTTGAAGTCTCTGGCTCTCAAACATTCAATCATAGGGAGAAAATTGAATGTTCTTTATCTTCCACAGCCCGCTTTGGGGGCAGTTTATATTGGAAGACACATCCAACTTTATCATCTCTACGCATCTACCTTTAACCTTCAATTCTGATACCTCTGACATGTATAATAAGTGTATTTCATTATGACAATAGTGGAAAGAACAGGTTTTATTTATTAACACTTGTTGGTAGTAATGCCAACTGGTAATATGTAGTAAGTCAGTACCTAAATATTGAGTAGCATCATTATCAGCACCATTATAATATAATTATATTATGACTATATCATAGCATCTAACTATATACAAGAGCAGGCAGCATTATTGAAGGAGGGGTGCAAGAGTGGAGGAAATGTCTTCCCCTCAGTTTGTATTACTCATTTTAATAACCGAACATTTCCAGATCGATTTGAATGAGGGATTTGCAGAATTAAGAATGACAATAGCATGAACTGGGCAGCATGGGGGACAGTGTCCCAGTAGTGGGATGGTTAGGACCTTGAGTTTTATGCACAGTCCAAAAAGGCACATTTGTTTAATTGGGAAGAGAATTAATCCTGTGTGTGTGTGTGTGTGCGCGCGTGTGTGTTTGTGTGAGTGTGCGCGTGCGTGTGCATGGGTGTGCGCATGTATGTGTGTGTGTACAAGAAGACTGCCCTTTATAGATTAAAACTTTTTACTGGTTGCAGCCATGAAAAATTCACCAGGGTGCAACAATCACACAGGAGTGAGGCAGCAGGGCTTTATCATTGCCCCTCTTCTGCAAAGAACCAATGAGCCTTCTATGTCATTGTTTTATCCACGATTTCTCACCCCAAAGTGAGCTCTAGAACTTCCATTGGACCTCTTCCACTCACCCACCCACCCATCTGCTTGTGTACTCTCACTCATATGACCCCCGATGGCCCCTCAACCCCTGCCCACCATACAGCCCCTTCCCTCCCTCCCCCAGTGTTTACAGAATCTGGAAAATTGAACAGCAGCTTGAAGGTCTAACGCGCTCACCTGTATTGACAGAGCATTTATTTTATTTTTTGGGGGGGGGGCAAACAGCAATTAATTGGGAGTGTACCACTAATTCCTATGGAAACAAAGTGAGTAAATATCTGATAATTGCATGTGTGAGCAAATGTTTGTTGACAAGATTTGCTTGAAGAATATGTAAAGCAGCAGCAACATTGCTTCACCCTTGAGGACAAGGCACGCCAACAAAAAAGACTTTTACAGACAGTAGAACAGTTATATTTTGAGTAATGCACACTAATGCATATCCTGGTTTGGTTTTGTTTAGCTCTTTTCCTGAAACTCAGGCTATTAGCTAGATTATTCCACTGAATGTGTGATTTGCTTGAATCTTGAAAAATGATGGCTCATTATGATCTATATTTTTGCTCACAAGCTTGGAATGAACATGAATCACTTTCACCTGCTTGAAAACCACCAGAGGACAGGGCACTGAAGGTCACACATTCATTGCATGTGCTATGCCTTTCTCGAAGCTCCTGTGTGTTAATGGTCATTTGTGGAAAACATCAAACAGAGAAAAAAAGCCTCCAAAGTTTATGCAAATGAATCCCATGAGAATAGATTTGTTTTCAGATCAAGCTGGATAAGAAGTTATCAAAAACATTAGTAAATATATTATTTATGTGTGTGTTTCTACACGAAGTGAGGATGTTGTTAGTGACTCGAGGCATGCATGGAGGGCCATTGTAAGGGTGTCACCATAAACTGGATTATCATGTTGTTTGGTGATTAGACTCTTTGTGGATAGGTGTTTCAGAATCAGAGGGTTGTCTCTACACTTGTATCCAGGGAACCCCCCCCACACACACACACACACACACACACACACAACACACACACTTGCCCGTTGTATCGGCCGTCTTTTTGTCAGCTGCACTCCCTCAAGCCTCCTTTTTTATGTTTGAATAGAATAGAATTTTTAGCAAACAGCATGCAGAAAAAAGTCTGTTATCCCTAAAGTGTGTGTTGTAATTTTGTGAAAACAATAGTGCCACAATTGCTCTCTGCTTTGGGTAGCTCTGTTAATGCTCTCTTGCCCAGTGCTTTGTCAAAGAGTCTTGGTAATGAATGGAAAGAGGCTGAGAAGGAAACTCGATAAAAAAAGATGAGAAAATGAAAAAAGATAAAAAAATCAACTTAATGAAAACCACCAGGAGATATGAGCACTGACCTTGATCCAGCCAACATTCTGCTTTTTTTGAAAGCTCTATCAACAAACATGCAATTATCAAATTTGTTTTTGACACAAAAAAGCAAGCATGAGTTGTAGAAAAAATAGGAAAGGTCAACCTCTGGGAAGTGTCAAGTTAAAAGACAAAAGCACACGGGACCATGGACAATATTTTAATTTATAATTGCAAAGGACTTTGGAGGCAAGGAAAAATTAATCGTGTGTGTCCCACCAAAGTAAAACAGTTGCTAGTTTCATGTTTCATTTTTTTCTGGACACAAACAGGCAATAAAATTAAAATGATGTGCCAAGATCACTGACCCCCCCCACGCACACACACACACAGATGCAAACAAAAACACATATGTCTCCTTTCATTATTCAATTAAAAAAACTGCCACGAGCAAATAAATAACAAGGCAGTAATGACCTGTTAGGCTGGGGCAAAAGTTATCAAGGGAAAATTAATCTGAAGGCCATTTACTGGAGCGAGTTTTTCTCAGCCTGAAAACAACAAAATTCACAGTAGGCGGCCTCCCTTGTGATAAACAGCCTGATTTTATTTTGGGAATTTATTAAACTCCAGTTTACATGAGAACTGAAGATAATATGTTTTTGCCAGTGTGCATAAACATATTATCTTCAGTTCAGTTCAGTTTAATGAGATATGGGGTTAAAGAATATTGGCGGTGGCATAGCGGCCCTGTTCTAATTGTGATGACAATGAAACGTTTCTTGGGCTTTCTGTGATTTTAACTTGTCATTATCCTGCAAAGCTCGGCTCTGCTCTATGCATCAGTCCCTTGTTGGGTATTTAGCACTTGGCTTCGATAATGTGCCGCCTTCTGGCTTGGGGACTGAATGGAGCCTTACTGCCATCTCTCCTGCATAGCAATGATATGGAGGGAACACCAGGCATGCCTGGCTGATTTCCCTCGCATCATTTTCACTATGGTCTCTTCTTTACGGAGTAAAGTTCAGTATTGTGTGGCGAAGAAACAATGTGTGGGAATCAGATCCTATTGGGCAGCTGCAGGATTCACTTATGCATGATAGCACAGCCATTACTTATCTAATAAAGCATGGGAACAATATAATTCTGACTCTAGATTGTGCTGTGGCAGTTTGTGAGGGAGATGACACTGGCTAAATATAATACCGATTCTCTACAACTGCAAAGCAACAATGTAGCTCTATTACTACAAAAAAAAAAAAAACTGCTTTCATCCACGATGTTTTTATATATATACATATATATAAACAGTCCTCTCAGATGTGCATGTGTTTAAGTGATTGAATTAAAAGAAGAGGACCACTTTGCTTTCCATTAAAAATCCCATTAACCTGCTAGAATCAAGATCAGAAATCAGCAGCAGAATTCTGGTTCAAGTCCCGGATGTGGAATAGAATGGAAAATGGTCTGCTCTCAATGAGGACCTCTGGCAACTCTCTTAATGATTGAATGTGCAGGTTTTCATTGTATGGTCACATGTACGACATGTATCTTGTGTGTAATAAAAACAGTAATTTCCCCTCTGTGGTGTCAACAAAGTATACTCTAGTTCTGGTTACCTTGAGCAAAGCATCTATATTGTTCTTGTTTTTGAGACCCATATGTGATTGAATAAAAAAGAGGAAAAGTTTCTTTAATTCATGCATTCACACATGCAGATGCAGAAGTGAGGAGTAGGTGGAGGCACTGGGTGATTTAGATGGGAGAACTCATCTCCACCTCCCTGGTTGGAAGAGGTCTCATGTTGTCATGGTGTAAATATCCCTCCTTTCTTTCTGTGTTCGGTGTTTAGATTGCTCAGCTTCCATACCACAAATAAACACATCCAGTAACTGGCCTGGACTCTGCTGCAGAAGCTCTACATTCACACATGGAGCCTATTTACATTCAGGAGTAGAGAGCCAGAAGGATTACATCCAGGATCAAGATGTTTGTGTTCGCACATGCAGGTCATCTAGAGATCTCAGATCAATTAAACATTACGATAACTGTCACCAATCAAAGTAGCCAGCAGGCCGTGACAAACACTGTGGGGAAACGCAAACGCTCCAGGCCAGCAATTAACTCCAGATCAAATGTTAGTCAGAAACATTATTACCTACTTTTCAACATAACCTAATACCAACCAATACCAAGACCAACCCACAGTTTGAATAATATCTCAAAAACTACAAAAAAAGTGTGTACTTCAGCTTAGGTTTATGATTCCTGTTGTGAATTCTCCTAAAACAGAACATGAAGGGCATCAATATGATTCCCTTTAAGTTTGATCCTCATCTTCAAAGTCATCGTTGTGTCATTTAAGATTTAATTTGAATAAATATGTGTTCAAATTATGAGAACGCATGTACAACAAAAAGTTATTCAACTCAACAGGTTTTTTTGAACTCCACATACCTCAAAAACCTCCCCCTGCATTGATTTAAAAACATCCATACATTAATGATCAGAATCTTCTGTGATCCATGAAACCACACAGAAGACATTGAAGTTCAATGTCTTCTGTGTGGTAAGCCTGGTTGAGCACCATCTTTTGAAAGAATCCAATACAAAGAAAGCATCCTTTCACAAACAAGAAGGCAGAGCACAAACATGTGGATTTGCAATTAAAGTTCTTCAAACACTTTAATCGTTTTTAAATATAAAAGTTAGGAAGGTGACCCACTGGGACAGACTGATGCAATCCATTAGGAAAACTCTGCATTAGCCTTTATGAGAAAGAAAGAAAGAAAGAAAGAAAGAGAGAAAGAAAGAAAGAAAGAAAGAAAGAAAGAAAGAAAGAAAGAAAGAAAGAAAGAAAGAAAGAAAGAAAGAAAGAAAGAACGAAAGAACGAACGAAAGAAAGAACATGCTCTATTATAAAAAGGGCACCTGCTGTGTCTCAGCAGCCTCGCTTCCCATTCACCCCTTTCTGATCTGACCATTGCAATCTCCCCCGGCCCCCCCACCCGCTACTCAAACCTCTTCACCCACCCACCCCAACCTTTACCTGAGCCGTGCTTCTCCCAAGAGGCATTAAACTCACTGGCCCTGTTTGATTTAGGCAGGTCGGGTGTCAGTGTTCGCTACAAGCCCACGGTGAACCATGAATAATGGATCTGCCATGGGTCTGAGTCCCCCAGGGACTCCCAGCTGCCCCCTCCTCTCCTTCCTGTTGTGACTGGAATAGTCAATGTCCCATTAACAACCAATGATTCATAAAGGTTCTCACTGCCAGCACACAAGAAACAGGAAATGTGAAAATTGGATTATTAATGGGGGACCAGAGATGCACCTTGATATGTACATTTTGCAAATATGCTGGCATTGATCTATATTATTCAATAATTCAAGAGATGCTAAAGGCCATTTTTACAGCCATTAGAAACATATCTGGTAGCTGTAAAACACAATCACACATTTTTTTTTAATTGTTTTATTTATGGAGCTTCCAAACTCCAGGTTCTACCTCCAGAGTCATCAATGCTTTGTCATAATCTTTTGCTGATCTTAAACTTCGAAGAGATGGAGATGTTTGACTTTTGTGACTCAAAAGAAAATTTCTTCTATTAAAAAAAACCCAGGGATGATAAGCTCAGCTGGAATCAAAGCACTGCAGCCTGCTCTAATCTTTTTTTTTTTTTTCTGTTCGCTTACACTTGGATTTTCAACAATTCCTCCTTGTTCCCACTTTGTCCGTCAGCTCAAAGATGTAATCCTGATATGAACTTACATTCTGGCACTTGTACTTGCAAATATTTGTTCCAGTTTCGCAGAAGGCATTTGCAATTTAGATCAAAATCATTTAGGTCATGACAACTAATTCATTTTTTCTTTCTTCCTGTCTAAATCATGCTAAAATATGCCATGACTGCATGACCTGCCCTGCTATTACTATTACTACTACAATTCCAGCTCTACATTGTTCTGGCTCTCGTTCATGTTACATACTCATCCTCACAATCATTCTCTACCAGTCGGCTGGCCCACTCAGCACTAATACGTGATGACATGTCTGCACAGGTGGAGACCCCACCTGAGCGTCCTTGTAACCTCTTTTTGCGGTGCCCTTAAACAGTAAAGCAGCTGCCCGAGGTCAAATGAACACGGGCTGAACCACAGGTCATTGGGCTGACCTCTCTGCGCTCTCTGAGCCGCGGTCACCCTCTTTGACTTCATGTCAGACTCTGTTCATCCAGACTTCTGGCATAAGGTCACGTCTTCGCTCTGAACGCTGGCCATGACAGCCAGCCTGTGCAGGGGGGCATGCAATCACATGGCCAGCATCATAAACATGCAGATCCTAGCTGTAACCTTGGTTGTCTTTGTTCAACCATCCGTCCATCATTAGGTGGAAGGAGCTTTGCATTGTACTGAAGGTTTAAAAGAGTTTTTTTTTTCCTTTCTTTCTTAATATGAGAGGAAAACACTTGCTTGTCCTGTGTGCCATTTATGCAGGAACTCGCAGAGCAGGTCACCCAGGTGAACCTGTCAGCTCTGAACAAGATGACCCTCCTCTCAGCAGAGACACAAGGTTCAGATAGACGTAATACTTTTCCATTGTCACGGCAGCGGAGATGAGGGGTCGCGCTGTCCGTAGGCCCTGCTGCCTACATCATACGTTTCAAAACATTCACATCTGAGGAAGCTCTAAAACAGGGGCTATTCTATGTTTTTCACCTTCCAAGGTAGAGGAGAACCACAAAAATTACCTCACTTTACAAAGTGCATATTAGGCCACTGCAACAGCAGGAATCGCCTCATGTTCGAATAGAAACAATGGCAACTGACCTGGTACATAAGCTAAATGTTTTCTTAAGACCTTTAGGAGCATTTTGTTTTCAATCACAATAGCAGCTATGTAAAGAAAGAAAACACAAGAAATCTCAGGTCTGGTAGGTAACTAGTAGCGTTAAACCAAAATCATTCTGAGAATGTAATGATCAAACTAGCTACATGTCAAAACATACAAATGTAGCACACACTGCAACACTGTAAATGTGCAGCATTAATATGTGCACATTTATTTACATAGTTACATCATCAGTTGCACATAGGTTCAGCACTGAAGTCAGATTCGGCCTCTAATCCCAAAGCAAAGCCGGTGCCCCGGTGGCAAATATGGGACAGTCATTTCTGCTTCTCTACTGTCTTGTAACTGGTCCAAAGAAATGTACTAAATGTCTGTACAATACACAAACCCCAAACTCCACCTCAATCGCACAATGTTTTAATTGTTTTAATTAATTTCCACTATGCATTAAATTTGAACCTTAAACAACTGCCATTTTCTCCTGTCGCAAAACTGTTGGGAGGCTTAGTGCACACGCTCTCAACAAAAATGGGGCTTCCATTGGTGGGGTTACACCCCCACAAATGTCAGCCAACCCTTATTATTTGGTATCACAAGCTGAGTGGGGTGAACTCTGCTTGTGGCTCTGATGGGAATGCCACTGTCCCTGTAACACATTTCCAGTTGTTTATATGAGTTGCTCGGGCTAAGAGGTGAAGGTTAAGAGGCGATCCACCATCTGTGGTCCACTCTCATCCATCACCCTGCAGTACAGAGAGCTTATTCAGGTAGGTGTAGGTCAATTCATAAAGTCCAGTCTCCTGGATATGTGCTCCTTCTTTTGGTCTATGCTTGTTGGGGATAACTTGCGGCAGACAGAGATGCTTATGGGACTCTGGGCATCGATTGAAAACACAAACCTTGGGTCAAACCATGTGTACCTGGATTACCTTCCCTTGATTGTTATATTGGGACATGGAGAGTGCCATCAAGGGTTGGGAAGAGCATTTGTGGGAAAGCAGAAAGAACGTTCCTACCTCATCCTACTGTTGCTGCAAAATTTGTCACTTTTTTTTCTTTCTTTTTTTTCTTTCTTTTTTTTTGATAGGTCCGATTAAATGCAGCACGAAAAGCAACAGACTGCAAAAAGGATTAGAAAGTGTCTCCCAAAACACATAACAAAGAGGTCACAGAGGTTTTCAGGTGTCTGTTATTACCAGACACAACAAAGATGCAGGTGCAGCGATGCTCCCACAAGGCGGGAAAAATCCATTACTGAGACTTTAACTACTGCCTGCAGGGCCAAATCTGCCATAAGTATGTATGTAGGCGGGACAAGGCTCATTTAGCTGAACTGTGTCAGACAGTGGAGGATATTCACCAAAACATTATTCTGCACGCTTCACTGCAGAATACTGAGCTCAGAAGCCATTTGGACAAATAAACTTTTCTGATGGCTTTGTAACAATGAGCGCTTTTTTAGCTAGCAGGGTTTGTGCTGTCAGTTTCCTATCGGTCATGAATTGAGGCTTAAGCATTACAGGAATGATGAATATCAGCTGACCTTTTTTTTTTTTTTTTCCTAAGCACCTCAGTACAATAATTGGGAATGCATAACACAGAGAATAATAACCGAAAAACAGAGAATAATGAGCAGCCACTAATGTCTACCATTGTTGTTTCCGCATGCTGATAACAGGAAGCTGTAATAGCTATGAGCAGTGACATGATCGGGTTCCCAAATGTCTCATTTCTCAGCTTTGCAGCCACTGCAGTTGTTTTTTTTTTGTTTTGTTTTTTTTGATGTTTTGTGCGTTTCAAAGTGCTAGACTGAAACACTGATTATACCTTAATTGGAAACAAGATGGAAGACTGTTCAACCATGACAATTCTGAAACAAAATTAATGTGGACGTGTGAAATGCCGACTGAACGATCAAAAAAAAAAAATCTCCATTAAATTATAAGGCCGACTGGACAGCAATTAAAATGTGATTCATTGGTCCCCTTTCGATATTTCACCACCATTGCAATTGCCTTTATAAACAGTTTAGCTGGCCTCCAGCTAAAGCCACTGTAAATTGTGCGCTGGGTTCCAGGGTATACTAAACTATACCCTGTCAGGAGAAGTGAAGGCGAGACAATTATGTTTCCACGATACAAATCTTTATCAATCCAAGAGAAAGGAGCTCACAAGATAATTGTCCTGTTTATCAGTTATATTACAGCTTTGTAGAGGCAGTGATGGCAATAAATAAACAGGTAATGTAGAGTTGCTGTACATTACACCGTCTTGCTTGATATATCTCTAATAAACAGGTCATCCCTCACTTAAAAGAATGCTGTCTATTTTCATGTCGTCTATAGCGAAGCAGTTGCCAAGATAGCATGATATATTGTGCTTTATGCAGTATTGTGTGTTAATATTACGTGACACTTTTGGGAATTGCTTAGGAGGGAGGAAACAGTTCACGACTAGATTGGTTGGCAAAGTAATAAATTCATCAAAGTAAATTCAATATTTACAAGTCTGTTACGGCTTCCAGTTCATCACAGCGTCGTCATGAATATTAGTGAGATCTCTGGAGCAGAGAAGAAAGTTTGAACAAGTAAAACTCCCAAACATCTCTACAGATAAAGTAGAATCTGCAACGGGCCAGAAAAATGAGCAAAACAAAAAGACAAAGGAGTCTACGGAACAAAAAAAAGAGTGCCTAATAGCAAACCCCAGGCAAAATGACTCACCTGCTTCTTTATTGTTGTTTTGTTTTGTTTCTTTTCTCCTCGCTTAATAACGCCATTAAAAATGATCTTAAACAGTGCCAAAAGAAAAAGAAAAAATGCATTCCACAAAAACACAGTCTAAAATGCACAAACAATATCATCAGATATTGCTCTGCTGATTAGAGACCAGCAGGCCAGCTTCACATTTAAATTGGCAAGGTAGTCGGCTACCTATGAGGGAAACACAGATTCATTTTATTGTCTGCCTCCCCAGTTATAAACTGACAAATCACTTCTATTTGTATTCACCAAATGCAACAAAAGTAATGTCAATGCACGTACACAACTTTAAAACAAACTAAAAAAAAAAAAACGGCTACACAATAATTTCAGACTACATCAAAAACCAGGGTGTGGGTAGAAACTCTTTGACTTTATTGTCCATCCTTTAGGACTTGATAGAATGTGGAAATCTACAAAGGGAGGGAGGTCCCCAAGAGTCTATGAAAGAGTTCAGAAGCTGGGATTTAAGAAAGATCCAATACAAAAACAAGCACATCAGAACGAAAAGAGATGTTCGCACAAAGGACCACAGGAGTCACCAAAGTCACCTGGGAGAGGAGGTATTTGCTCCAAGGACAGAATGGAGCTTTGAGACACACTGGGTGCCAGTGGAACACATCCTCTGAAACATGGAGGTGAAAGCATTATGGAGGACAGGACACACACTCCCACAACCATCAAACAATGGTGCTCTGGCTCACTTATAACACACTACATACTTAATATACAGCATATCTGTGTTTCTATCTAAATAAATATCAATGCAATATTAAACCTATGTCATCATGCATAGAATACATGATATAATTAACTTCTAGAATAGTGACAAAATTCACAAGTGCCGTGATATAACACCACGAGTGACAGCAGACTGGTGAGGGACAAACTGTCCAAAATTGACACTTTGCATGCACCAAATGTTAGTTGATGAGAACAAAGTGCTTTTTAGGAATTACACAAGACTGGTTATGATTCTGTTTGTAAAACCACAAAAGAGAAAAACAAGGAAACTGTGGCAATTTTACAACGCTGTGTAAGCTGTAGCTAGGATGATGAATTAGGACAGACTCATCTGTGTCTTTTCATAACAGAAAAAACAGTCTGATCAAAAGACTAAATTACTGGTTTTAATCAAACACCCAAGTTCCCTCTCTTTGCTTCTACAAAGACAAAGTAACACCGAATGATCCTGCTTTGACAGAGTCTTCTTTAGAAGTGAAGAGGAGGTAGAAGGGAAAATGGCAGTGCGTATCATTTTCCAGTAAATCCAGGTTTTTGCCGGTTTTCCAGTTACAGCTGAAGCAGGGAACCAAGGAGATGCTGCGATCAGGGATGACTGCACAATCCCCCTTGAGCAGAAGTATTGTTATGTCTCCTGGGTATTATCTTACAAAGCCCATTATGTTACAGAAACAACGAGGACACACAGGCACAGTGCTGTCATAACTCACACACACACACACACGCGCACACACACAAAACACTTGCACGAACGCCAGTTTAATCTTTGCAAAGATATGTATTATCAGTACAAATCCCAGTGTGTCTCGGGATTACAGATATGTGTGCATGCAGCTGTGCGCCATTAAAAGCAGATGTGACATCTTCATAGAATAAATTCTCAGGGACAGTTCATGGCCAATTCAGCAAACGTGTGAACAAAACAGCAAATTGTCCCAACATTTAGCCCGAATGAAACCACTGAAGCTTGTAATTTCTTCTGAATTTTCAGTAAATTAACCCAGTATGGCCATAATTGCATTTTTTTCATATGACTAACTAAGTGTAGATCTTTAACCTCCTAAAACCTGGTGTCCACATATGTACATCACATTTTGGGTCACCTATAACATAATAGTTAATTCTGCTGGGTATGGGGCCAAAGGGCCAAAAACAAGGACACGTAAACATTATATCATTACAAACACCAATTGCCCCTGTATGTCAACATCATTTTCCCCAAAAAAACACGAAATTATGTCAAAAGATGAAACTCATTTTTTATAGTTTATACTTTACAGGTCCCAATAATCACAAATAAAAAAGAGAAATTAGGAACGTATACCAAAATATAGCTTGGGGTTAAGATCTTTTTCTACTTATTTACTTTCATGATGATCTTGCTCTCTAAAATACATTCATTACATTTTTATCCTCTCTTTTATCCTTACTTATCTTAGATCCAGATGAATACAATTTTAATTAGAACTGTGCTAATGAGTTCAGATCTTTCAAGCGATAAACAGCAACAGACTTCACGATTTTTAGCCCCATTTTGTCCTGATTTGTCCCCTGAACTTGATTAAGGTATGCACAATATTTTGATTCTAGACTGGGTCGCTACCCACAACGGCCAATGTGAGGAAGCAGGTCAGGAAGCATCACAAGCAGATGATGCTTATTTTTTGATTAGGAGTTTCTCTTCCAGCTCTCGTGTCCATTGAATCGCCACTATGTGTGGAATCGTCTGACCTAATGGTCTACTGTCCGCTTCTGGAGGATTATAATGTTTGCCCTTATGTGAGGGGTCATCGAGGATTGTAAACAGTTAAATGTGTTCCGAGCCAAAGAGCTTTTACAAGAAAACTGTTCTAGCCTACGTAAACACGTAGTGGTGTGCAGTAAACTTCCAATTCCGTTTGGCCTCTTTTCTGCCAAAAAGAAATCTTTCATCGACAAAAATACTGTATTTCAGATTTGCAACAGTTGACTGTAAAAGTATTTTATAGTGCCTATTGTGCTGTTTCAACCGTGGGTGTGTGTGTGTTGTCAGCACTTTACTGGTGTTTTGGAGATATTTGTTACAGTGAATACTGGAACAGGGCTCAGACGTTCTGTCAGCCAAGCAGCCGGATACAAATCTTCCCTTGCACTTCTTCTTTGTAATGTTTGTGGAGGAGCGTTGTGCAAACCCTTCCACTACCTTGCCAGAGGAAATAACGCTTCCAAATAGGTGGAATGCCAAATATTTTATGTCTTTTTATGTGAGTGTTAAAGTATGGAGCTAATTTACATTCCATAATAATCTTCTCTATCAAGCTACAGCGGCTGGCTGTTTCCCTTTCAAGGATACTGATGGATTATGAACTTACTTTAAAAATTCTCAAATAAAATGACATTGGCAGTTAATAGACATCTAGAATGGGAATAAATAATAAATTCCCCTGCCCTTAAATCTGAGCTGCCCCACATGAAATTTGGAGCCCACATTAGCTATTCTTTTGCGGAGAAGTTGATCATTTTTATTATTATTTATATGCTTGCCTCTTCGTGGCACACAATTTAGTAAAAACAAAATCATAAGACAAATATTGACATGTAATTTTAAAATGAAGACTGGCCACCAGTCACTCTGACTGGTGTGTCCTCAGCTTTCAGTTTTGGATCAATTAAACTCATTCTGAACTGAGAGCCCATTTTCTCCGCAAAGGGGGGGGGCTGATGTCATTCATGTTAATCAGATAAGCTCTGGCCTAATCTACAGTGTGTCCTAAACCACCCCCTGTAGCTTGCACTCAAGAGTGTGCATGCCCCTACATTTTGGAGGGGTTGTCCCAATGTTAACCCCATATGATAACCCCAGTGCACTCAGTATATCCCATGATGCACTGCAAAAAACAGTGGACAACTGATGCTCCTAACCATGACTGAGTGTCTGAATCAGTGAGTAGTTCACTCAAGCCAATTCCTTATACAGTGAGTAGTGAATAGGAAATGCATGTGCAATTACAGCCAGAGCCCTTGAGTGAAAAGCACAAAAACATTTAATTTCACACTTCGGGATGGGCAGAATCGCTGATGACCAGTGTTGGTCTCTCAGCAGATGCATCATTGAGCAAGGAAGTTCAAAATGTGTCTCCTTTGGGACAATCTTTCACCCTCGCTTGTCTCTTTGCTGCTCGAGAGCACCTGAGTAATGGGTGGGAGGAGGTGTGCTCTGCTGAAATCAGATATACGCTTTGAGCGCCTAAAAGCAACAAATGCAGCATTTTTATTTAGCTGACAGATCGCTGTATAAACTCGTATTCGCCAAAATTTATTAGTGTTTGCATTCACATGTACATTAGCGTCAACAGCATCAATGAGAGGAAGAGAGGTGGTGCGCTTCCCATAGTATTTCTGTATGCAGATGTTTCATCAGCTATAACCAGTTTGGGCTGGATTTGTCCCACAGTCGGAGACCGCATGGTGACTGTGGCACGCTGAGCTGTTAACAAACCTGCATGTGACCTACAATAAACGCTACTTCCTCAAAACTTACATTAGACATCTACAGTTATAGAACAGTATTTGGAAAAACTGCTCTTTCCAGAGTATTCTATTTGCTCCCCGTCTGATGAATCTGTGCCATTGAAGGTGCACGACGCAGTCCTGTATGACATCACTTTCATTGAGGGTCAAAGTAAATACTAAAAACAAGGTGGCATCTCCCTCTCCCATTTCCATAACTGTTGTGAACGTGCATCAAAATCCAAATTGGATCTGTGATACGTTGACGTCACAATGATGGCCGAGCCAACTCCAACTGTGATGAGTTATTTTAATTTTTTGGACTGTGGTGTGTTATGTATTGGTGCACTCCCTGTGCCCCTAGTGGTATTTTTGAAGTATATGACCCCTGCGTTGTCTCCAGAGACCATTTTTGTTTGTTTGTTTGTTTGTTTGTTTGTTTGGTTGGTTTTTTGTTTGTTTGTTTGTTTTTGTTTTACGGTGTGTTCTGTTGGCAGGCAGCTAGTAGATAAAGGGGGAGATGACAACAGTTTTGAGACAAAAATGAAATTGCACTGAAACCATGCAGGGTTGCATAGTGCACCTTCAACAGCTACAAATATTCGCGCTGTTGTCAGGAAGGCTGTACATTCGTGATCACAACACGACTGCGAGGCGGGATCAAAGTTATTTCAACGCAGACCTCCATGAATATTCATCTAAATGCTCAACGTATGTATGTTTTAGAGTGTCGTCAACACTAGCGTGTTGAAAGTGTCTCATCTCACAGGAGAGGGAACTTTTCAAGCCGTCTTGGCAGCTCTGCTTTACTTTGCTGGATGAGACTCTGAGAGATTTAAGCTTTTTGTAGGAATGCAAGTCTGAGAGGGAACATACTCTTGAGGGCCCGGTGCGGGTACATGATCCAATCTGATGCTTGTAGTGGCGTCTGTGCCTTCTCCCGCTGCTTTGCTTTTATGGCCTTTAAGGGTTGTGACAGTCAAGTAGAAAAGAAGCGACCTTGAGGGTGGGGATTTTTCAGCAGGTTGCAGCGGTCAGCCTGCAAACCTCTCAGTGCTCATTGCTTGCTTGAAAACCAACATCACACATTATCATTAATCCGGTTTGCAAAGCTTTAAAGAAAAAAGATTTGACACACGGGCTCCCTGGGCGCAGGCCATTTTTTGTCCTTCAGCAACAACAACAAAAAAAACAAGGTTTATAGAAACATTAATTAAGAGCAACTGACATTCTAAAATCTGGTATTGTAGCTGCTGCAGATAGCACCTAAGAAGTGGGGATGGTTAAAAGGTGACATAGGCTATGTGTGAAAGGTTAACAAAATGCTGTCAACTCATGTTTAATGCTGAAGATATCAGCCGTCTGTGTGTTATATCACAGCCTAACAATAAATTGCACAGAAAGGAGAGTGTAGGAAACAATACATATCAGATAACCGGATCAATCCACACACCTTGTCTGTTTTAAATGTAACTTCACTGTTTTAATTTGCCTGTATGTTTTTTTACTATGAGCAGATACAATTGCAACATGAATATGTTTAAGGGCTATTACGCTTAATAAGTTATCCTGCTTCACAGGGGAATGGTAATGATGTATCAAACAGAGGTCAACCCTCGACCCCTGAGGTCAACGTGCTGGAGTGTCCTTCAATCTGAAATTGCTACCGAGGACAAATCCATGACTGATTACATATATTAATGGTTGCTGTTCCTGATGACCAGTTGGTGGAGGGTTAAAAGAAAATAGCATTCAAAAGACAGAATATATAACAGCTGATACCATCATAAAGGTGGCATTTAAAATACATTAATGTTTTTTGGGGGGGTTTTTTGCTCATTTCCTCAGCTACTGGAGAATACCACCCACACCCCCCCAAAAAAAAAAAAAAATAGCCGGTGCTGCCCCCCCATTGGCTGAAATAACTTCAATGAGATGCTTCTTGGAGACGCAGAATCCTTTCAGCCGTGATGTGTTTCAAGTCTCTCACCTGTACAGCTTGATTTAAACATCTCAATACAGAGGTTTCGTTTTCACAGCCCCCCCATGAAAGTTAAACTTGTGCAGTCTCTTTCTCTTTGTGGACGCATGTTCATTTGCATTGAAGACTCTTCCTAACACTGACAGGCATTAATGGACAACATGACCATAAAACAGCGTCCTCTTTACCTATGGGATAGACATCAACCTGCACTGGGGAATGTGTACGCTCTCTTGGATACATTTTGAATGGATGTGGTTTGAGAAGAATATGCACGAAGGGATTCAAATACTCGTTTTACTGCAAGCCCACCTTCATAATGTCAGTCAGAATTGTATGTAGCTGTAGTTGTTGTCTTGACAACATGGGTGCTGAGCTTTTGAATCTGAATCTTTGACTGAATTCATAGAAAGAAAAGAATTACAACAAATCAGCCATCTGGCACACATGCAAAGGTTCATGTCAAAGGGGCTGATGGATCAATTCTTCTTTTTTAAAGTTGGAGCTATTAATTGACACCCAGTTCTTTGCAAATGTAGGTTAGGAACTGAAGTCGTAAATATGTCTTATTCAAGCCAAGTGAGCTTATGGTTCATATTGGTTCGCAAATGCAAATTCTCCAAGTTCAATGAAAATGCTGTCTCTCGGGAGGAAACTTCCGTACCTCTCTGTACAGTCAGCTTCAATTTCGCTAAAATTTTGTGATGTTTCTCTTTGCATGTGCATACATGCTTATGCACTTAGCTGTGTGCAGGTTGGTGTGCATGTGCTCCTGCTGTTGTTGTTCTTTTCTTTGCATGAGTGTGTGTATGCATGCTTTAAAGAGAGACCAAATACAATTACCAAGACTGTACAACATTTCCCAAGAGTGTGTTTGAAATGCATAATTCAGGAAATGCATTAAAACTTAAAACATTTGATCTTTTTAGGGTCGGGTAGTGCATTAAAGAGCTTGAACCCGTACAATTCTTTCTAACCCAATATACTATATTAATTTGTGTAATTCTTTATGGATCAAATTTTTGACATAACCATTTTTTGTTATATCTGCTTTTAGGAGAGAATGAGTGTAAAACTAGAGTCAAATACGTCATTTTCCCCACAAGATTGTGCGTACCTTATTTTTGTAATGAAAAAAAGTCACATAAACATTGTTGCATTGCTACAATAGTCAAAAAGAGAATCCACCACACACATGCTGTGAAAGACTGGTCTGTGATGTCCACTGTTTCCAGTTCCTTACATCCAAACAGCAGACACTCCAGTAGACCTCCTCATACTCAGCTAAGCCCGTAGCGTGTCAGCGTATCCTTCCCAGTTGATCACCTAATGGTGCAGATAACTGGCTTTTGCAGCTCAGCTGAGTTGTAGCTGGTAACGTTGTGCGTGGACCATTTTTCACAATTACCATGTTCACGCTGAAATCTAAGTCCGAGCCCAAGTGCCAGACACAAGTGTCACTTAAACACATGTTAACATATGATCACATGGTCAAGGCAAATGCAGCCAAAAACTCTGATTGTTTTTTTTCTGTTCTAAGCATAAACAGGTCAGCACTGCAGTCTAATATTATAGATACTATTATAGAAGTTTATTCCCTCATGGTTGATCAGAGTACCTTTAATGTCTGACCATTTACCACAGCAATAAGTATTACCAGTGTGATTAGCATAGCCTGATAATCATCCTTTAGTCGATTATGACAAGACAGATGGAAATTAAAATCCAGAATAAACCCTCGTACTCTCAAGATGTCTTCCAAGTATAAATTATCACACACTTTAGCAATAGTAGTGTAATAGGAATAGCAGAAATTCTGCATTGACGACTGCATATTGTATGCTGTCTTGTCCTCATATTCCCATTCAAGGTTATGAGGCTCTGGAGCTGATCCCAGGCTACATTGTACAGAAAACAAGAAAAAACAAAAAAAAAACATCTTGAGAAGTTGCCAGTTCACAGATGGGCCGACATTGACGCTGGCTGGCAGATGCTAGATTGTTTCACATTCACAGATAATCTCTAGTCTCTAATCAACCAGCCCAGCATAAAATCACAATGATGGCAGGTAAAACTAAGCAGGTGCAGAACACCCAGGAGTGCAGATTGATCTTTTTCTAAGCAGCAGTTCTTACTTCAGAGCCACAACACTGTGTTTTTATGCGCACTACATAAAAGCAACGGCTCAATGAGGAAACGTTCCAGAGAAAACGCCAGAGATTAATTCACTGGGCGTACCAGTTTCAGTCCCAAAGCTCAACTGGTCAGACAGGCGTGCGTCTCCCAACTTCCTGAATCGAGTCAACTCTCTACAAAAGGTCCAACTAACGCTTTGAATGATCTACGATTGGCCATCCAAACTGCACTTATCAGTCTTTTCTATTACTACCTAAGTCACTCAGTAAGTCTTGGAAAGTGACAGCCTGTCATAAATCTCATTTCAGGGACGTTCGCTGTCAATGAGCATCCTCCCCCCCCTGCAAAAATGTCACCTTCTACAGCCAGTAGATAATCACAGATGAGACAAGAGCTGGAAAAACATGAGCCTCAACTGTCAAACAGGGGAAGAGAGGTGTTTACTCGCAGAGCAGAGAAACAAATGAAAGAGCAAAAAAAAAAAAAAAAAAAAAAAGCCAAAAAAAGAACTACTATTGAGTGTAGACTGTTTACTTATTAAAATGACCCCAGAGCCTGCTCTCACACTGGTTTCCATGCATAAATCAAAGAAGAGCAAACACACAAAATGATAATAACTTCCTCCCCACACCTCTAATCCTTTGTTCGTTTTAATCTGCTGCACTGGGGAAAAAAAAAAGTACTTTTAAATCTGCGTGTCGGACCGCCTGTGAAGCCTGCGTGCACTGATTCACCATGCTCGTGTGTCAATACACATCAAATATTTCCAAGTCAAAGATGTGGATGACTTTTCCCTACCTTGGCAGCCTTCATCTCTCCTAAGCCGTCACCGATGCACAAATACACCACCGCACAGGATCTGCCAGTGGGGTTACGGCAGACTCCGCGGAGGAGTTTTCATGAACCGTGACATCCAGGTGAAGAACTGCCTGTTTGCAAAGCAGTTGTTCTTCCCACTCCAGTGCGAAAAGGCACAAACGTAAATCTGCCGACCGGCTACAGTAGAGAGAAGATTGACTGCCCGGTGTCCCGCAGTGATGGAATTCTGCCTCCAGGAAACCATGCACATTAGACAGAGAGAGACGGGAACAGGCATCAGCACACGGAGAACAAGGTAGGAAATTGCCTTTCTCTTTTTTTGTAACAATCAGCTGCTCTCATCGTCAGACAACATGAGTGAAATTGGAAAGGCTTACGGTGTGCTGAAGCATGTCTTATTTACTCTCTTTCTCTATCTTTCAAAACACCATGAAAATTCACATCCTCAGTGCTTAAACCACTGACTTTGATTACATGTTCAGCGCAATTAAATCCCTCTGATTTTATCATGAGCTGTGTGAATGAGACTCCTATTTAAATGCAACTTTTTTTTTACTCTGACTGAAGTACAGTGCAGTCCCCAGGAAGGAACGTCCTGCAGTACTCCACTCAATCTAAGATGATTTTCTGGACTGTGTTTTAAAGCACATGTTCCAATTTATTTGTAACCTTCTATTCAGCAGCAAACTTAAAATGAGGCTTAGAATGAGGACCAAAATACAAAATAAATTTCACAGCATTTAAGGACAAGTGCTCATTTTCAGTCTTTGTAGAGCTGTAATGGTGCTTGTTGGTAATTGCCTGTCTGCTAATGTTTCAAACTGTAAACCTGAAAAGTATTGTACTTTTCTCAAGGACTTCAGGGGTTTTGCTTTTGATTAAAAAAAAATCCTTCTGTCTTAAATCAAGTTACATGTTTTTCATATAGCACATATTGATGCAATCAGATCGGGATTTAATTATTTAATTAAAGGCCTAGTGTGTATAATTTAATGGCAACTTTTGGTATGACAACAGCTGTGTTGGATGGGTTGGATGTATGGTGTATGGTAGCCACTGAGGAACAAAACATATTTTTACATATTTTCCCCAGGCCAGAGGTTTGTTGCTGTAGAACCATTTTAATTGAACAGATATGAATCATTGTAGGTCTTTTTTTTATATTCAGAACTACTGTAGAAACATTTTCAAAGAATTATTAAAACCTCACGCAACAGATGTTGTTTTTTTGTTGTTTGTTTTTTGATAAACCAGAATACTTTAATTAACATGACTGTTCTGGCTAAAATTAATTAGCACTTTCCTGTTTTACCTTTTTTAAAAACATGCACAAGAGTGCTGATACCAGTCAGAACAGATGCTAGAGCCACTAGGCGATTAGCTTAGATTATAAAAAAGACTTAATATATCCGCCGGTACATGTTGTACTTAATCTTACTAATTACAACATTTCTCCCTGTTTCATGTGGTCTTTAGGCTAAGCTTCTCGCATATTGGGGAAAAGCAGAGAAAAAAGGAGGTGAAACAGACGTCATGTCATCTCTGTGCTGAACAGGTTTTCCAGAGTTTAACAGCAAAACAGTAATGAGTCTTCAAAGCTTTGTTTTGAAGCAGTGTTTACATCTAAACAGCTCACAGATGGGTGTTTATGTCTTAAAACCTGCTTGTTAGCTCTGTGGAGAACACCACAGCATTTTGTCACATCATATCCGACTGTCAGCCCTGATTGAAACGGGATTTATTTATATACTCTGATACTGCTGCATTTGTGTTTTTCAGTGTGAGATGTTGGGAAGGACATTCCACAAGGGTACAGTGTGGTATAGCTGGGACTATGTACACTGCGAGCTGGCAATTGGCTGGGAAGGAGAGAGAGAATCCAGCTCTTTCTGTCTCCCCAGTTGAATAAATATGCGTATATAAGTGTGGGAGAGACGGTTCCATTGTTGAACATATGACAAGATAAGATGTTGGGCTGCTACGTTGTACCATTTTTAGGGCAGCTGACGCTACTGTTGTCTCGCACGCGTCACAAAATGAAGGCCTACCAGATCATTGCCCACTCTTCCAACCTAGACCGTACCTGTCCTGCTATGGTGACTCCCCTGGTACAAGGAGATCAGCCGTCTGATACTCTGACATACGAACGAGGCGGCTTCGGGGATCCAACAGACTCCTCACTCATAGCAGACAATGCACCCATACATGCTTCTCTCTGCCTTCCTCTCTCCCCTCCTCTTACACACACATGCTTGAAAATGCCTCTGAGGTACTGTTTCCCAATTTGCCAAAGAGCTGAACATGAGCGATTGAAAATAACAGAAGATGATAGATACAGATACAGACAGGTCCAAGAAGCCTTGCAGCCATTTAACCTCTACCGCAAATAGATTTTTTTGTTGGATCAAAATATTGCCTGTAACCTTTTTTTTTCTTTTTTTTTCAAATTAGGTGCAAAGAGAACTGGAAAATCTTCCACAGAGATTGTCCTCCCACCTCTTTGAGATTTGATTACGGAGCTTGTGTGTTTCTGTGGTTGATGGGCTGGTCTGGGAGGACGTGATGAAGTGACAAAGGTCTGAGCATCCCTGACCACAGCAGGGCAGCAGGCATGAGCAGCGAAGGGAGTAGATGTACGGAGGTGGGCGTACGAGACCGAGAGGGAGGTTATACGGAGCTTGATAAGCAAGAATCAGGCATTCCAGTACAGGACCACCTTAGCCCCACCTCAGAACCTGTTCTTCTTTGTAAGCCACAAACCATTTAGCCACCTAAATTTGTCATCTTTACAGCTGCAGAAGTGTCATCAATCACCTTTCCACTTCTCTCTTTCTCCCTCTGCCCCACTCTTTTTTTTCTCTGTATAACTCTGTCGTCCGAACCAGCCTGGTAAACGGTAATCAATGTCTCACAACGGTGAACTGCTGCATCTATAAATGATTTTTCAAGGCGACGTTGTGGTGTGTGTGCGTGCATGTGTGTTCAAAAGTGTTAAAAAGCCAGCCTGGAATTGGCGCCGAGTCCCGGAGAGCACGCTGATGCATTCACTTTTAGTACATACAGTAAATCATAATCAGCCATCTGGATTACAGCTACATGGCCTTTAATGTCCACCCTGCCCGGACCCCCAGCTAAATAACTGGTTTCCAACACATGGCACATGAAGCAGACACTCACCTGTGACCGATCACAGACCATTCCTTATCCTCGTCTGTTTCCTTTTGCACTAAACTGGTTTCCTGTTTCCTGCCAGGCAGGATCTGTGTTTTGTGTCTTTGTGTGCTAATTGAAGGTATGTGCGGTAACTCCCGCGGCAACGGGTGAAGCAGAAAACCGAAATGGAATCACTGTTGAAGATCAACCGCAACCTCATTCTAAAGAAGGCACCACAGTATTACAGGTTTTTTGAGGGTTTTTTTTTTTTTTGTCGCTCCAGAGAACTTTTGTGCATGTATTCAGCCCCAAATCCTAAAATCCTTAGGAGCTGATCTTCCCCCAACCCAACATTCATCCCACATTATAACCTAGAAAATCAATTTTACAAACACAGGGTCAATAAAGGTCATTGTCCTCAGCCAGAGGTCCTGCCTCTTTGATGGATTCCTGTACGGATCCACACCTAATTGGAAAATTAAACCCATTGATTGGCTGTTGTGGCCTAGAGGCATTTCTCTGAGTTACCCCAACACCAATTAGCTGAGGATAAATGATAAACTGAGGCCACACTGGCAGTCGGCACACATGCAGGCCCAGCGTTGGTCAGACGCACAGGCGAGAGTGCAGACACCCCAAAGGAGTAAGCTGTGCATTCCAAACCCCAGTCAAGGTCACACACTTGTCTCGGAGCTCAGAATGCAGTTTCACCCTACATTCACACGTTATTTCCCTCCGCGTGAAGGCTGAGTTTCATTCATATATCACGAGATGAGGAGACGAGGTTGGATGAGGAGGGAAGCGTGACCATCCTCTGGCCACATGTAAACTATGTGTTGGTGCTGAATTTTCATGAATTTTTATCTGCTTTGCTTTATTTTACTGAGAACCTGGAATCTAATTTGTGACTGTTTTATGGGCTGCAGGAGTGCCACTGAAGCAAATCTGAATGTTCTGTACGCCGATCATTACTGTGATGCTTACAAGACGTTCTTGACATGAAATTACAGTAAAAGCCTGAGCTAAGAATTACAACACAGATGGTGGGCAATTGGTGTCAAATGATTTTAAAGCTTTCAGGATCCGGTTAACACGGCTCAAATTAACGGTTAATTTAAAAGGTGTATTTTGGCAATTTTCTTTCCTTGTTACGTGCAACCACTAAAAAGAAAGCTTTAAAAAACTAAAAAAGCTTTAAAATGTGTTTTCCCCCATTAGAATTCCTTATCATGCCTATTACTAAATCTGCATTTAGTCACTAAACAGAGTGGCACACATCCAACTTCCATAAATGCATCCTGTTGGCGCATCAAGTGGCTGCAGCCACGCAAACGCTTACGCGCTGTTTCGTTGGTATATAGAAAAGCCAGTCCAGTTAACCTGGGATACATGTTGGAGAGCCTGTCCTACTGTTCTTGATTTTGGTTTGACATTTAAGGTGCCATTCGACACGAAACGAACATGCACGTTTACACTTTGTGCAGCTCGGGCATTTTCATCTATATATTTACGCAGCGCATTTATGCCGACCGGCATATGGTAATTTTATAATCCACCGTGGTTAAAAAAAACAAAAACGCGACGTTGCGCTTCTTTACTACTCCAGTGTGATCGGAAGACTTTTTTTCCGCGCACTGCTCACCGCAATCAGAAGAAAAGCGACTGTTAATCTGAGGTACAAGTCGCAACAAGTTTTGACGGCAGCCTAAACGCGCAGAGAGAGAAGCTCCGGTGCAGCATTAATGCCACCATTATGCTTTGTCAAATTCCACGCAAATAATTCCATCACCAAAAAAAATCCTTGTGTGCGCAAAATGCCCCCCCTCCCTTAAATGCAGCGCGCAAAAAAAAAAAAAAAAAAAATTTTTTGCAATTTCGAGCAGCTCCGGCAGAGTTCTATCTACAAAACCGAGACATGGAGCGTGGATAACTTTCTTATTTGATTGAATTCGTATTCCTCAACACCAGGGAAAGTCTTACCTTTGTCATCAGGTGGTGGAAACACACGCCTTTGGCTCGACAAGTTGCCACAGGACGCGACGCTGGCCATCCGTCTTCCCGCTGCTCCGGCAATGACAGAGGCGTACGATCCCCGGCGCGATCGAAATGAGAGGGACAGACGCTCCGTGCGTCCCGTGTGCCACCGCGCTTCGCGTCTGAAGTCTCCGTCTCCAAAAGGAAAAAGAAGCGAGTGCTGTCGGCACGGCGCGGTGCGCAAAGCCCCTGGTGGTGATGAAGGGAATAGACAGCTGGAATGGGGAATTTGCGAAAAGGGAGAGAGAGAGAGAGGGAGATATAATTGAATCCTCCTGCAGAAACATAAAGGCAAAAGAGACTTCTTATCTAGCTACTTAACAATAGATTAAATATCTAAACTGAAACTTTAAAGCCTTGAACCTCCGCATATAACCTGAATATGGGTTGGTTAGTTTACTGATAGTTTTGGCACACAACATTATTTATTATTACTGTTCTGTTGTGCTTTCCTCTGAGATAAAGACATTCACGACCTGGTAAACCCACTAATGGATTGCAATTTTCCCAGCTGGGTTGTGTGCAAAGTCCCTCTGCTTTCAAGGCTTCCCTTTAAAAAAAAACAACAACAAAGAAAGATGATGAAGGCATACTTGAGGACAATACACAGTGATGAACTCTGCATGTGGTATTCACATTCATTGTCCTTGGGTGTGTCTAAAATGAAAATGTCAAGTATGTCTGCCTGTTTTGTTCTGAAGGGGTCCACTGATCAGAGAGAGAGAAAGAGACTGTGCTTTCTCAGAGGGTCAGCCTTCAAGGGTTGGCATGGATGTACCAAAAGGACACCACAATGGGGCATACAGACAGATGAAGAGAAAGAGGGCACCAAGTGAGTCACATGTTTGAATTTATAAAACAATTTTGTGTTTTTTAGTGGAATTCTGATTGAAGCACTACATCAAAAGTCCTGTGAACACAATCCAAATGCTACAGGAGGGAAGCCTAGCTCATAAGAAGCAGAAACGTGTTACCCGTCCTTGTGTTGAGGTACTTCAGTGTATGTAAGTTGATACTTTATCCACCTGTTGTTGTGGGTGCCATCTTTGCTCATAGCTGCAACTTCTAATAATGAACTATAAATGTACACAAACAACACATGCACAATTTTTGCAGTTAAACCACTTCTTGATTTCTTGGGACTTTGTTCACTCCTCCATCATCTGTTGCACTGTTACAATTATTGAAAGCAGACCAAAGAAATGGAGAATTACCATCTCCATTTTGTCGCTTGTTCTCATTACTGCCACTTCCAGACTTCATTTAACCTTTCCGGTGAAGACACAAAATGTCCTATGGATGTCCACAGGGACCAGCTGTCAGTCCATTGCTTTAAATTGTACATTTACTGTTACTAAATTCTACCTACTGGGAACTAGCTGTAAAATACCTTTTTTCCAGCTGAATGCCAACTTCAAAGAAACACCATAAATGTTTCTTCTTCATGTGCTTGTCTTTAAAAACAGTGAGCATCAGAAACCTCAGACCTTGGTAGTCATATTATGAGTATTGCAAGGCAATATGTAATCACTTGAAAACCTTATTAGAACATCAACTATGTACATCTGAAATGGACTTGTGCTGTAATATCTGGCAAATTGGATAAACTAGCCAACTGTAGCAACATATTTTCAGGATTATCCAAACAATCAATAGAAGAGCTCCGGCTCACCCAGAGAGCAGCAGCGGACTGCTGACACGCTCATAAAAATATGAACTCGAGGACTAAAAACGCCCACTGTTGATGATAAAGCACTAAACTTTGTCTGATCAGTACAACTCTGACACGCACACAGGTCACAAAGCATCGAGACCTTAAACACCACAAAGTGACCTTGGCTGAGGATTGAAAAGCTCTGCCTACAAATATACGGTGTTGAGTGTAATAGTAAACAATATATCCAGTATAAAAATGTATTTTATCTCAGGGGAGGGATCAGTGATTCATTCGCTAACTAAGAAGTAGAAGCTTTAAATCTCATTATGCCACAAGTGTAAAAATAAATTCAACAGTCAGATGGACAAGGCTGCACAGAGAACATAGTGCTCAGTTAGCACAGTGACTGCAAGCTATCAGTGAACTGCAAGCAACGTGGGTTAACTCTTGCACCCAGATGCACAAATTGTGATACAACAACCACATCTCCCTGATGGTGCACTAACTGCACCGAAAAAACAAACCAGAACATTTCTGGGATTTATTCTGAGCTTGGATTAGGCTAAAAAAGATGTGCATCAGGTTGATTTGAGAATCTGAATTTTCTTTTTTTTTTTTTTTTTGAGTGTGAAAGTGTATATGTGATGGACTGGTGGCTTATTGAGATTGTATTCCTTCTTCTCACCCAGTTACTAAAAGAATGGGCTCCAGTAACCCCCATGACCCTGAACAAAAATGAGTACAAGGGTAATGGTTCAAAAAGCTTCTATCCATCTATTGTACTTAGCTGTGCAGAGCTCTAATGTGTGGCACCCGCATCAATTATAGACAGCAGATTAGGCTATTTAATTACTCACTGGAAAGTAAATATGCATACTTAAAGCAGCTGATACTGTCACAATTATTTCAGTGATGTGTTCACATTGCTCTGGTTTGGTGTAAAAATAAACGACTGTCTGCACCTTTGGAAAAACAAAACAACACATTTAGAATGTAAAAGACTAGAAGGAAAAAAATAATATCACTTTTTTATTCTATATTTAAGAATATAGATACAGCAGCCCTACAGGCAATGAGTCATAAGAACCTTACCTCTCTCTTGGTTGACTTTTGAAGAGCTCTAAATAAAGAGTCTGCATATATTCAATGCTAAAGTTTGTCACTGAAACTGTCAAAGAGGACAGGGAAGAACATTCATGGCATTCTGAGCATTTTTCTTTTGCTTTAACTGTATGAGTTTAGAGACAGAAGTTGTCTTTGTTCATTTGCCATAGGTAGATGTTCTCGGTAAAAGTGCCTATCAAGGACAATTCTGTCACATTTTACACATTTTTGAAATGTCTGAGGCATTTTCAAAGGTAAATACATTCTGGATATATGGTAGTACACAACCAGCAGAGCATTGATACGGATTAGTAAGAGAAGAAGTGAGGCTGGAGGCTGTACTCAAGGCTTTTATTTGTCTTCTCTATTACTAAAAACAATACCTCAGGTAAAATAATGTTAATAGAGGCTCCAGTCAAAAGTTACTGAACTTATTCCTGCCAAAGAAAATGTATTCCGTCCCATTGTTATTGTGTATTAAAATAAATCTCTTTCCTCTAGTGCTAACGTTCCTTATATTCAGAAAAGAAAAACCCTGCTAGTTTACCCGCATGAAAGAGAACAATCCCATTTCACTTTGCATTTTCAGTGGGGGAGCATGAACAGCTGGTTCATAACACCTTTTTCAGACAGCTTTGAAATATAAACCAACCTGGCAGGATTGCGTGTACGGTGCCATCAAACCATTGTACCTGTCAGATTGTGTTTGCTAAGTTGTGAGCTGTTTATGTCCTTCTTCTTATGTCACTGTAGACAGATTCCCATTTAGACACAGAGAACTCTGGGAAAGGACTGAGCCGAGTGAAATCAGGACCATGGACAGCTCTCCCATTCTAAACTGGCCACTCCTGGGTCCCCTTTATAACAGTGTAACTGCAGCCTTACAAGTAAACCTCCTGTCAGTTAACATCTGTGACACATTTACCCATTTCTGTGTATTTGAAAATGAATGCCTGAGTTCCTAAATCTGCTAATTACGAGATACAAGATTACTATGAGATAACTTTCCTTTTACAGAGCAGCAGATTCTCAGAATGGAGGAAACCCAGTTCAGATCAGCACCATAGATGCAGCTATGCCATGCAGGACTGTCTGACACAAACAGTTACTCTTAATCAAATCATATTCAAATCTATAGCAGATATGAGGACCCTTTTTTAGTTCTGATATTAGCTTTGCCATGGCTGCAAAATAGGAAACACACTTTGCCGTGTGTGTGCCCAGGAGTGAGGAAAGAGACGCTAGACAAAATGAAAGCAAGGATAAAGCTGCTACTTTTTTCCAGGTGCAATGATGTTGAATCCCATTTATTCCACAGTGCAATCTGAGTGTCACAAAAACTCATTTTGCATGCACAGTCACTTTTTCTCTTCTTTCCTTTGTAACTGAAAACAAGAAAAATCTTAACACAATTACATACCCAGAGAAATTTCTCCTAACTAACAGGTGTCACCCTGGTTTTGGATGCCTCCCAGCCACCTCCATCCTGGGAGAACTTATTTCTCTCGCATTTTTCTTTACCGCATGAATGGCAGGAGATTTGAAATGGGTGTGGTCATCCCCGCCGTGGTCATTCACACTTTTTCAATGGCAAAAAGAGCAATGGGTAGTTTTGAGGAATGGCTGACTGCAAGGGTTGGGAGATACAGGAATTTGTACATATAGAGGCAGGAAGAGTAAAACAGCTATTGCCCAAGATGGCGACATGTTCATGATAAACAGTCAAACAAAAACCTAATTCCTGTTCACCATCAAAGCACCATGAAGCTAGCTTTGATTATTTCATTAGAGTTTTTTTTTCCATTTTGGTTTTTATTTTATTTCTTAATCCCACCTAAAAAAAAATGCAACATGACAAGCAGCAGTGAAACTGCAGTGCATCTCTCCTCTGTTCCAATCCCAATCACATGGGTCTCAGATCTATCTTTAGTTGTACTAAAATATTTTTTTTTTCACCAATGTCAAAGTGAGCTGCAGGCCCACGGTTAAAATCAACAATCCTGCCAGACATGCCCTTTTCAGTTTTGAGAGATCAAAGACGAGCGACCGCGGGCCTAAATCAATAGCAGATCAGCAGTGTTTTAGTAAGTGGATGTAAGCCGCTATGTTCTCCTAGCGGTAGCGATAGCTTCATCTACAACATTTCAAACTGATGGGTGTCAGGCACTGCTGGATTACAAGCAACAGTCACCCAAAAAAAGAAGAAAAGGGAAATAGACATAAATATCAGGGAGAACAAGGCAATGCAGCCTTTTATTGCTTTTATTCTCTGTGGCATGATTTCATACCTGTCATTTTCAGAGAGTATGCATTCTATTTGTCGGATCATATGCTAAATATGGTTATAGTGGTTCACATAAAATCTACTATTAAACAGAAAGGGTTTGAAATATTTATCCACCATGCACAATGCACAGTGTGATTTGTGTAAATATGGCTTCCAGTGACTCTTGTAAAGTCCATAATGATTTGCTGTATTACCTGGTTTGCCCTTCAAATTGTAAGACTGAAGGATAATAACCTATGCATGCATTAAAGAGAATAACAATAACAAAGGCAGGCAAGGAGACACAAAACTAAGTACAAGGAGCAGAAAACTGAGGAAATATGATAAAGTTCTGTGAGTCTGAATGTCTCTGGAGATCGGAGCTGAAAGTTGTCACAGATGAGGCAGCATCTTCCCCTGAAGACAGGATGAACATCAATGTAAGAGCTAACAAAATATCCACCAAGGGGACCGGTAACATGTCTGCACGTCCTCACATGACCACTGGATATAAGCTTGAATCCTCTTCATCATGTAGTTGATGCATAGTCACATGGTCCTTGAACATTAGTATCTTGTGTTTCATATGGTCTGATCTAAAGGTTTTGTATTCCATCCATGGTCAATATATTCTGTCATGTTGCCATGAGACGCGCTTTGTCTGCGGTGAAGTTTGGACAGGCTGTACATATCAAAGCACAATAAACAAACTTCCCCATTCCCATTTGACGTTGCATTTTAATAAGCTGTATTATTAGTATTATTCCCTTCATTTCTCAGATGTTTTCAGAATACATTTCTGCCATTTCTCCTCATTCTTTTTCTTTCTTCCTTTGATTGAAAAAGATTTCAGCTGGCTGCAGTCCCCCTGGGCTCCCTTTCTGTACAACCATCCTGCTAATGCTTGTACTGGCTTTTGAGCGGGTAATACTCTCATTCAAAAAGGTTAGTCTCAGTTGCAATGAAATCATTATTCATAAGTTGAAGACAATAGCCTGTACTTTCTCCCCAACAGAAAAAACTACATTTTCTACCTCCACTGTGGTGAATCTTTTTTTGCTTGTGTCCCACCAGCATGCCAGGAACCATCCTGTGCTCTCTTTCTCGTTCAATTTTCTCATGATTATTTCTTTGAACTGGGCCTTAGACTACTGTGAGACTGCTCAGTTCAGATTTGTCTGCCCCTTTCTGAGAAAATATACCAGAATGTAGCAAAGGAATCCATTCACCCATCCTTCCTTACATTGATCCATCTGGCCTTCCTTCTTCCTTTCTTCCTTCCTTCCTTCTTTCCATCCATGTATGCTTCCTTCCTTCCTTCCTTCCATCCATCCACCCACTTTTTACTGAAGAAGGTAATGGGGTTCAGTGTGTAGTGGGCTTTCATCTGTAATGTCTAGTAGTATTCTGGTGTCCGGGTTTCTGATTACAAGAGCAAAGGCTACAAAGATGTAGCTCAAACTTAACAATTTAGCTAACATTTTTTGCTGGAAAAATAATAACTAATTTAAATTCTCAAAACATCTTTCTACACATGTAAGTAAAATCAATGTCCAGAAGTTAAAGCACAAATGAACACTTTCCCAGTATTTCACTAAGGCTACAGGCGAGCTCAGTTATCTCATTTGACAGACATCTGAAGTGTATCAGCTGCTATCACTCTTTTCATCTTCTGCAGCATGTGGGTAGAAAAGACTGTGAGATATCACTGAGACTCCCCCAGCCCACAGCTAGATCACAGTCCCCCAGCGGGGGATGTAAAGTACCACGACTTGATAATCTGTGCTGATTTGATCCTGTCATCTCACAGGCAGACAATCTCCCTCAAAGAATGCCAGACGGCTCGAAGTGTTCTGGGGTTCTTTGTCGCCGCAGCTCATTTGCTGTCTAAACATCACTGAGAACTAATGAGTCTTCTCTTCGTGTTCAATGAACATTGGCAGCCAGAGTGACAACCAGACTAACAAAGAAACAGCCCAGGAGACCTAAGAATAGCACTTCATATTTACACATTAATCTCTCTTTTCCATTTCTTGGAGAGATTATATTGGTGAGAAAAACATGTAAAATACAGTTATTTTTCAGTTCGGTTTTTTTTTTTTTGTCATATTGTATGAGTGTGTGTGTGTGTGTGACACTGAGAGAACCACAGTGGAAGGCTGAGATGCCACAGACTGAACTCTGATTTGAAATTCCATTCAACACATGCATAGTTCCATAACTAATGTGTCCTTTCTATTATAGTGAGCAACTGTGCGATGCAACGAGAGTGTATTCACTTCGTTTCTGAATAGGGATAGAACAGTTGGCCAAACCTCAGCTGCTTTTGCAGCTCTTGATCACATAACAGCACAGAAAACACACTATGCAACCTTTGGCCTGCATTATCAGCAGTGGCAGGGGGTTATAACATAACTCTTACTCTAACTATAACCTTAACCCAACTCTAACCTTAACTTAAACCAGCTAAAACATCATCATTTATAAAAATGTCCTCGCTTTGCAGGTAAGAAGCAGGTATTTTTTCCATTAAGATGGAGCAAATAGACACAGCATACTCATCCTCTAAAGTCATGTAAATGCCAAAATAGCTTTTTGGATATATTTGATACTACATCTATTAGTAGGTTTGAGTGACGGCTGAAACAACTTGGAAACACAGAACAGCATGTGTGTCTCATTAATGACGGCCTCACCTCTGAAACTAATTGCTGACCACAGCGATAAATGGGTCTCACGCGCTCCTCTCTGTTTGAACATTGAAGCAGCGTGATGAGACACAAGGTCACGCAGCGCTCTGACTGACGTGCACAACGTCTTCCTTCACCATGCGGGGGTCTGTCTTGGCAGGAACTCCCTCTGCCATGCACCTCAGTTGGCAATCAGTCATTCACGACTTTGCTGCCTGTGACAGGCTGACATGAGCGGACAACCTGATAGATGGACCGCAGGAGTGATGGAGTGATTTCTGTAAGCGACGGACTAAACTGACATGATGTATAAGGCGGTTTACAAGAGAGGGGGACATGTTAGTGTCATGGAAGAAATCAAAAGGAATTTTTTTTTTTTTTTTGCCAAAAAAAAAACAAACTGAATTCATGTCAGCTAGCTGAACTCAGGTCTTTTCTTTCACAGAATAAAATGTATTTTCCTTTTTTCACCCCCATAGACACAGCCTCCACTGTGAACCATACAGTAGCATAGCTGAATGGTTCTAACAATTGATTAAAAATACAATTGATGCTGTCATACCTACCTTTCCATCGAGGCAGGTCACAGCCATGGACAAAGATCCTAAAAGGGGGATCTTTGGCAAAACATTTTAATATAACCATCATATAACATAATGTAATATAACATGTACAATAACATTATCATGCATATAACATCCTAACATACTCAGCTTTGCCATAAAAAGTCGGAACCTGAGCGCATGCCCATGTTCTCACCACCTGGTGGCGCCAAACTTAACACCCAATTAAGACATTTAAAAAAAATTCTTCAGGCAATAATAGAAATGTTATTAACATTTCCCTTCCCTGCTGTTCCTTAACAGTTCATAGCATTTGCAAGCTTCAGGCAAAGAAATTACATTTGTGTATGTAGCACATGAATATAGAACACGTGTGCTCATTTGCTACAAGACATTAAGGCCATACAGTCAGTGCCCACCTCCTCGACTCTAATGTGAAAACATGGCACACATTTCTTTATAGAAGCTCTTTTCCTCTTTAGAACTTTTTGTTTAATCAAATGAGGGACAAAAAAAAGATGGCAAAGCAGTTTTCATGTCATTTCTAATGAGCAACACTGCAGCATTATATGCCAATTATGGACGTACTTCACCACCGCTGGCTCAGACATAAACTCTAATTTTCACATACTGTGATTATTAGATTTTATGAAACTTTAAGGGAAACTGGGCCCCCCCTTGCCATACCCTCTCTTTCTGTAGTAAGATAAAAAAGACAACTTCAAAAGCAGCAGAAAATCATTCTGCCGGATACATTTTCTTTTCCATAATCACTGTGTGATTTGTAAACTGCGTCCAGGCTGGAACAAGCTGAGATGAGCTATTTGCAGGACGTCTCAACCCCGTAGCATCAGTGTCAGCTGACATACACTTTGACAACCGGGGAATGAGACCCGGTGTTGCGCACGACATCACTAACTCAGTCAATCCAGAGTCAGCTGCTGCTTTTTATGCCTCTGACGCTCTCCAGTCTGCACTATAACTAAGCGTTCTTTTGCAGACCGTCGCGGTTTACAGTCACGTCTCTAAAACTTTCCTGTTATGACATTAACATTGATAGTGGCTATTTAGAATGTGCTGACTGCGCATGATTCCACGATGGATCGATGCTCTCTGTATTTAAATCTTGCCATTAAACCCCAACCTCTGTTGATGAGGCTGACTTCAGGAATTAAGCAAACACAATAGTCGCAATGACCGAAGCAGACTTCCAATACCAAGGGATCAAGATGCTCGCTATCAGCAAAAGCATGGCCTTGAATTCCCATTAGCTACATCCTATGGTTGGGGTTTTTGTGCCTTTTTGTGTTGGTGTTTTCGTGAATTCTGAAGAAAACCTCTGTGTGTGTGTGTGTGTGTGTGTGTGTGTGTGTGTGTGTGTGGGTGTGTGTGTGTGTGTGTGTGTGTTGTGGAGTAAGTCAAATTTCGAAGAAGAGGCACTTTCGGAAGAAAATATTCTGACACACATGCGACCCCAGTTATATCCACGCGAAAGAAATCCATTAGTCTGATTATTCTACTTTAGCTGACATTACATTGAATATAATGACTGAAATTTTGTCCGGACTAATGTTTCTCATTATTCTTTTCACCTGATTTGCCACTGGCTCCTGTTGAAATGTCAGTTCGTCTTGAGCTCCCTGTGTGATTTTTGTGCATGCTTCACATTGTGGACTGAAACAATCCTATTATTTACTGCATTTAAAAAAAAAAAAGAATTCTGAGGATTTTGGTAGTGTGTTGGTTTTGCGTGTCTGTCTTGCATTAAAACAGTTCTCAGTTCAGGTATAAAATTGATGAAAGTGACTTAAAGGTGACACCTGCTGTGCCGATACGTTCAATGCTCACAAAAGGACAGATTCCATGTCGACAAGAGAAGTGTTAATGTTAAACCTGCACTCCTAAAAAGTTATTAAGGAGAAGTTGTTTCAGCGTGGGGTCGTGGCAGCACAGAGAACCTGCTGGGGAGCAGAAGGGTTGCACAGCAGAGAGCTTCTTCAGCTTCCTGGCTGGGTCAGGACCTTTCTTTGTGCAGCTGCAGGTCTGTGTTTTAAACTTGGGAGAGATGAGCAGAGGTGTGTTGTGAGGTCTGGTGGGAGGGGGGTGTTTGCTTATTCATTTGCCCAAAATGGGAAAAAAAGTAGAACAACAAACATGGATTGGGCTGGAATTGGATTTGATTGTATTCCTGCTTAAATCCTTGAAAAAAGAAATAAAAAAGTTTGCTGTTTCACTGCTAATTGTAGATGGAAAATACTTTAGTGCAATGGTCATTGTTATGTTGTGTTAAAAAGTACTTGAAAGAAATGTTAATGCTGTTCTAATGTCCAAAATGATGGTTAAATAATTAGTATTAATTTTTCATTTTCTGTCTGTCAAGGAGTTGTGCTTCTATTTTTGCCTCCTCTTTCTCACCCTGCACATTTGCTGGGTTCATCTTCACTTAACAATGGATCTTCTAAATTCAGCTCGTGTGTCTTTCTCTTTTTGCATACTTATTTTAGTAATTATGGTCTACAACGTTTAAACCAGTGGCAGCCGGCCCATAGGGGCGCTATAAAAATGTAAATGTAAAATATATTTTTAGAAATTCAGTTATGGATGTCATTTTTACCCCCTTGTGTGTGCCTGCATCCAATATGAATGATATAAACCATATTTCCACCAACTGGCATTTATTCACCAGTGTATTTCTGCAGACCAACTCAAATCATTTACGCCCCAGCAGTGCAGAAAACGCTGTTTACCGGGGCAAATTAACACATTCACTGTTGCAGAATTTTGTCAAAATATCGCACCAAAGACCTCATATGCTGAATTCACTGCCCCATCTAGGATACGTCTCACCAGTCACCACTAGTTTAAACCCAATTCAAAATTATGACATGGAGCTTAAATTAGTCAGCGGCTCTCTTCTCTTCCAAAATGATGTTTAATTTCAACAAATAGTTAAACAGCACTCAAGTCTCCCTGCTGACAAAAAAGACAAAAAAAGGATGGCGCTAGTCCAATTAAAATTGGCCTTCAAAAATGCACGTAACCAGCATGTACATAGAGGAGCTTTTTGAGAGGAAGTTGGCTGAACATCTGATTTTAATGATAATGTTGTGGCAGTATTGCTCTGAATTGCTAACCTGCTAGCTCTCCACAAACAATCATTGTGGTCTGTGGTGTCATAGGTTAACTGGAAATGGCTTACAAGCTGAAAGAGTGAAAATTGCCACTGTATGTAGCAGGGGTGACATGATTTCAACAATCCACTGACACAGTTAAAGGCTTAGTTGAGCTGGGGCTCTTGCTCAACTGAGCTGTGCATGAAAATTGTCTCTCCTTGCTTCATGTTTATGAGGATAGCCGAGATTATGTGTTTTGCATATCATTACAACAATTGTACCTGATTGTTATAAATACTTTGAGTACAGCGCCATTCTATATAGACCGATCAGCAGGTCTTTACTTCCACATTGACCCAACAGAATGGAGTCCATCCATTTCGTGGAGCTGCAGCTTCTGTCACCACACACTCACCCAGTCCTTTACGGTGTATGTTGCAATGGTTTTTCTTTTTGAGGCTTCAGTGAACATAAAAACTGGAAGCCTGATTATTCATCAGCTTTTCAAGAGAAGTTATATTTGCAAATTCAGCTGTTTTGCAAAAGTAATGGGAAAAAGAAAAAAAAAATTCTCATGGTGAACAATTGCTAGCCTTCATCAAGGTAGACAGATTTCGGCTCACACGATGAAATGACTGGCAACAAGTCATGAAAATTCAGCAACGGCTCCCTCGACCATGGTTATCAATTCCCTTTGGCGGCGCTCACATTTTTCAAGAAAATTAATTCTGCTGACTGATTTGCTTTTGTAATGACCTGAAGGTATGCCACTACCATGCTTACTCATGTGCTTACTGTGAATGACAACAGGAAGAAAAATAACAGAGATCAGTCCATCTTGCATGTATATAATGTCATATGTTACTGGGGAGTTTGGATTCTTTTATTATTTTTTTTATTATTATTGGATGCTGATGGATTTTGTCCACACAATTAATCCCCTCTGCACCCCTGCTTTTCATGTGGAGCTGAGTCATGCATGTTCTGGCTTCCATAGCATGAAATAAATCAACTGATATCTTAGATTAGCATCATGCAAGTGTTACAAGTTACAATAAGCTGTCTGCAAAAATGAGCCATGGAGGCTTTTTGTTGTTGTTGTCTGTGAAAGATAGTGCCTAACTAACTAAATAACCAATTTTCAAACTTTTGCTCAACAAGAAATTATGGCTAAAGGGAACCGCAGATGTTGTCAGAATCTCTCTCTCTCTCTCTCTCTCTCTCTCTCTCTTTTAAGATTCTTACTCATATGATTCATAGTAAAGTGAGGTGGAACAGCTTTGGCCTTTTCATGTGAGCTATGTGTGTGACATTTCCCTGAGCTGCTCTCTGTTGACACATCAGAATATGACATCAATGTGTCTTTAGCAGAAGCGACATTGTGGTGCATTTTACTCCGTTTTGTGAGATGGAAAGGGCATTTTCAAAACAAGCCCTTTCTGGTTTGTCATTCACACACACCCACACAGTCTGTTGCACCACACTTTGACCCATCTGACAATGTTGCAGCTATTGTTCTTTTGCTGTGAGGAGCTTTGTGTGAGCCCGCAGCTGATTATTTATTTATTGTTTATTTGGTTTATTAGTTTGTTTTTGTAGTTTGTTTTTTTTTTCTTTAATCCTACGTCATATATAATTGCCAATGGTCTTTGCGGTTTTGATTTATTTATTTCACAGGCTGAAAGTGCATATTTTAGACAATCACAGAAGACATTAATAAAAACAATATGAATTTGACAAGAGTCCAACAAAAAGTTTATTGTTTGCATTTTGTTTGTTGCCTCTGATTGTACCTATATGGATCCCATATTTGATGTATTTATATCGCCCTAACTGAGCAAGAACCCAAAAGGAAAAGGATACTCATTGATTGCCCAATGCCTCTCCTTTAGCCCAAATGTTCTCCACAGAAATAAGCAATGGTCCTCTGACCATATATCAATAAGCCCATGAGACAGTTTCCAACTTTTTCTGTCTCTGCTAGTCTGCTTCTTCAGATTTACACTTCACCAGAATTCACTTGTTTGGACTGCAACAGAGTTCAGAAAAGCTTTCAAACTGGCCAAAGAAAGTAGACTATCTGAGACAAAAAGAGCTTGGAAGTGCTCTGAGAGTGCAGGGTTCTCTGGTCCTGGAAGCTACAGACTAGGTTGAGGATCGGAGCAGCTTGATAACAAGCACAAACCACCAGGGGAATCTAGATGATGAACAATGTTTTGACAGGCAGGATATTAGAAATACGAGCATGACAAATAAAATGTCCATATTATATCATTCTAACTGATATTTTACAATATCGCTAATGTTTTCTTATTTTTTCATTTTCTTTCCCATCTTCCTTCCATTTTACTGAGGCCCCTAGCACCCCATGACCGCTGCCACGTAAAAACCACGGCTTTAGAAGGATTTTTAAGGGTTTCATTACTACAGTATGAGATACTTTAGAGTAAATAAGTGGATGAGTAATGGCATTAAAATAGTCAGTCACCTGAAGCACTGGGCACAGTATTCTATATTGAATGTTAAGGATACATTTCCAAGGGTTGGTTTGTATCACATTGACCCCACTAAAGGGATTGGATACAAAGAGAGGAACATGTACAACACAACAAACTACTGGAGCCACAGAGTACCTAGTGCTTGTCATAAGTTGGAAGAAAAAAAATGCTTTTGAGTGCATCATAAAATTCTATCCCAAATTCACAGTGTAAACATGAAAAAATGACAGATGGACTTGACCAATACTGTGCAAAATTTTAAAAGAATAAATTGATTTCAAGGGAGGAATCAAGCTCAGAAAAAGCTTTTTAGCCTGCTTCTTTAAATTCCACACACTTCCTCCCATGTTATCCTTAAAGTTCAGCTCACTTCAGTCAGAATGTCTTAAATAATTCCAGTCTTAATTGTTCGTATCATGCAGTGCTCGCCATCTTCCTCTTAGGGAGAATTCAAGATCCAATCAATACATGTCTCCAGGGAATCTAACAAAAAATTGGTCAAGACCAAAAAATCAATGGACATGGGTTTAGAATTTAACTCATCCACAGCACAGTGACATCATCTCTCTCTGAGCTCACGCCTCATAAGTCACCAAGTAATATTATTTTTCTCAAAAAGTTTTTTTTTCCTTTCCTTTGAATATCTTTCTTGTCTTCTAATGAACTCTGTCTCTCTCTTTGCTGCAGAGGGCCACTGAACTCTGACCTAAGACATAAGACTTGTTTGATCTGACCAAAGAGAACGAATGATGGGTATATCATTCTGTATTTCAAAAAAACAAAAGATTATGGGCATTAGTTGCTCACAACTCAAGTCTCTTGCTAAAACCAAAAAAAAAAAAAGAAAATAGAATATTCTGGATTGTTTTTATTCTATTGATTGTATCTCTAACTGGGTTACACTATTTAAACTGTAACATGCACTTTTCTCTCCCCCATCCCCTAAAAACGTATATTTCGCCTCACTAGGGTTGTAGTTCTTCAAAACAAAAAACTCTTCAGTCACTACCAGACTAAAGCATCAATATTTCATGAAGGTGCAGAGATTATTACAGTGATTTTTAAGGATCACTCTTTTCAGTCTCTAGGCCTGTAACCTCTAAGGAAGTCATTAAACATAATCTGATAAGGCTGATTAAGAGAAGGATTGTAGCAGGGCACATTGAGAGTTATTGTAGGGCAGGATGGACTTATCTTAAATTTGCTTCAAATCACTTTTAGTCTTGATGCAGCTGAGACTTCCCTATTCCATTTCATAAATAAAAGCACTTTGTCGCCAACTAGTGGTAGGAATCTAACGTACACCCAATGCAATATTTTGCAAAATGCAATGAGGTTCATGGATTAATAGGCAGCCTTTATGAGTCATACTTACAAATGTAGTAACCCAAAAAGAGTAGCTTATATGTTTCAGCATATTACACATATACAAAGGTAAGGTATTCTGGCCCAGAAATGGGTTTAACATTTAAACGTTCCTGTGGTGGCGTTCCGCTATCTAATCACTTCCTGTTTAAATTGAAAGTACAGAGTAGTTTTGACTAAAATTTTAGTATATAATCGGATACAATCCTCCATGTTTGCAATGCACTTGATTTTCAGCCACTATCGTGCTAATTGGTCCTTACCAACTCTGCATAGATGCACAGGAGCAGCAAGACCAGCAAGACTAGTTATCACACATTTAAATATATTCACATGATATAAAGTCAGGGGGGTTACGATAAATGTGTCTGCAAGACATAATTTTGGCTACATGCCATTATCACTTATTTAATCATCTTGAATGCAAAAGTTATTGCTTTTCTCTCCTTCTCCATGTGCTAAATGTAATGACTCCCATGCTGTCAGTGAGTCTGCAGGCTGCAAAGCTCTTCATTAAATGAATATCTCTGCATACTTCTCCATCAGAATGTCAACAGGACTTGTGTATACCTTCAATAGTGTTTATTACACCCTGACAGCCTTTTACCCCTCCACCGATCCTGAACACCCTCAAGATGAAAGCCTTTTTTAAGTGCTTTCTCATCTGAATGTGTTTACATCAACACTCCTCTTCACTCCATGAATAGCAGAGTTTTTGGATTTTTTTTTTTTGAGTTTATTTATCTGCTCCTTGCAATTCTTTTTTTTAAAAGACTCTAGTATTTATTTATTGAAATGACCAATTAAAATGTTCAGTTTTATGCATTCATAAAACTCATGTTGTAGATTTGCACACCTGATTTGATGTTCCTGCGTGCAGAAACATACAGTAAACATACAGTAAGTGCTGAAGGGTGTTATTTTGAGCTCTACCATATTTGACCATCACTCTGGAGAATCCAAGCCGAGCAATTACTTCAATTCACAGCAAAGTTTGAAAGTCTTCAGGCAGAGCTGATGGAGTAAAACCACTTTTGTGTCAACACGGCTTAAGAGTCTGGCGTGTGTGAATGAGTGTGTATGTGCTGATATTTGATAAGCAGAATCGTATGGAAGTATCAACTTTTTTTTCTCCCCCTTTCCTGCCACATCTGTGCAGAGGTCCTGAGTGAGCACTGTGGGTAGCCATTAATGAAGAACTGGTGAGGCTTATAAAACCTTAATGACAATCCGGCACCTGCATGGATGTCAGTATGGGTTGAGCCCAGCCAATCATCGACACAGAGAATCTCTGATTCACTGTGTGGAGGAGAGAGAAAAAAGGCTCCCCATGAACACAGAGCCCTCTGTGATCTCTCTTCTTCTGCCTGTGCTGAAATGGGCAGATCTGAAACCATATAAGATGTTTGTGTTGGCAGAGTGTTTTGAAATTTACATTAGACTGTTTGTGTGTGTGTGCATGTGTCTGTGTGTCTTTGTGTCTGTGTAATGCACAGATAGAAAGCAGAGGGCAGATGATGATTGCCACTGAAAAACTGTTGGGAGAAATTTCGCATGAAAGCTTAAACAGGTCCCTGAACAAAGAAACAAGACCAAACCTTCTTGGAGTTTGGGGACTGCGTGTGCGATCTGAAAAGTCTTCTCACAAACTGTTCCAGGCCACACTCACATCTGTACAATCTGTTTTATAAAACCTTTCCAAGGCCACTTCTTTAAAAAAAAGAAAGGCAGGTGTGCCAACTACTCTTATGCACTTTTACACTTATCCCTGAACATGTCTGACATAATCTCATCTCGCCGCGCTGCTATTGTGCCATTATTTTCCCACCGTTCTCCAGTCTGACTCGTGATTTATGTCCGATGTCAAGCTGTAAACTCTGACCTATTAGTGGTGATGAATGGTCACTCAGTCTCCACCTGTTTGCGGCAACAGAAAAACGCATTTAATTTTTTCAGTTTTGGCCTTAAAAAGAAAAGTTTATCTCTCACAAGATAAACAAGACAATCGCTGCTCATTCATTGTGAGAAACAGCAAACTAGGTAAGCCTGTTTCAGTGCTTTCCAAGCAGTGCAGTAACATAAAATGAAAAAGATATCCACATAAAGATGGATGCAGGTTTCCCAGTTTCAAAAGTTTTGAATGTACTGTGGTCCAACTTTGTAATTTATCATAAAAAGTGTTCTAAATCAGCTAATTTGAAAGACAGTCCATATCATCTGATTGCTCCAAATGATTCATGTCTTTGCATGCGTTTACCAAATGTCATTCTCTCCTATCTCTCCATTCTCTCCTCTCCTTATTCGTCCGCTTCCTGTGTAGTTCATAATAGTGGCTGTGTGAGTAGGGGATCTTGTTGTCTTCCACTTATCAGATATGGACCTTGGAAAAAAAATTCAAAATTTTTATAATTTCCATGAAACGGTGCTTGCATAATGATGTAAGACAATTTCTGGACCACTGCCACAATATTATGCGTTTATATTCTAATAACATAAATTCAGTTATTTTATGCTAAAGCAGGTCTGTTCTCTGCTGGGTTGTCAACCATGATTGTTATCAGAGTTAAGAAAATATCATACAGCTTCAAAAAAAAAAGTGTGACAGAATACATCTGGATCATATGAAGCACATAAAAGCCCGAGTGACTGGGCTAAGGCTCAGAGATGAGACGAATGAGATCAGATATCTGAGAGAGCCACCACTCCTCCATGTAATGAGGAGCTGGACGTCCCCCTGGGGGGTTGTTCCAGGCATTCCCTCCGGAGGGAGAGGCGCTGAGGCAGGCCCGGGACACACTGGAGGGAATACATTTTTCATCCTGTGCTTTATCCCATAGGATCAGGAGGAAGGAACTGGGGAGAGGATGATCTGGGCTTCCCTGCTGCAAGTTCAGCCTCTGTGAAGAGGCAAAGGGAATGATCCATAATGTGTTAATCTGATGCTTTGCCAATACAATTAAAGGCTCGGTTTCTGTCAGCCTTGAAGTGGATGAACCAGAAGAAAAAGCTGTCATGCTGGGTACCCCCCCTGCTAGGAGGGTGTTTTCTAGGTGGCCAGGTGTGTTTGCAGGAGCCTGGAATCGTGCAGATGTGTAGCTTTCATCCTGAAATACTCAGAAATGACGAATGGGAGAAAAAAGGAGAGGAGCTGAGGCAGAGTGGACCAAATGGACCGTAAAGTTACAGCCATGTCTCTCAACAGGTCTATAGAAACCGGTATAGCGTCACCCAAGGTGGTCATTACACTGCAGGTGCGGTAGGCACCAGTTAAGGAACTGGGAATGTCAATGGTTAACATGTTTTTAATCAGACTGGGTAAATTGGAAGCTCTGCAAACAATGTAAGCGAGCATGATCGATATGTTTTGTTCGGTGTTTCTGTGTGTGGGCTGCTATCCTGCAGCAAGTTTGTGTTTTTAAAGCATGGTGGGAGATTTTAGCTGAGCATCTGCTATCATGCCAGCGTCAGAGGGCATTTTGACAGGGGCACTGAGAGGGATACATCTGTGACCTTTCTGCTTCTGAGATAAACATGAATGAATGCAGCATCCCACACAAATGAATTATAACACAATGGTGCAACACACAAACGCAGGATTCCTTGATTAAGCCAAATTAATCTTGCCAGGATTATGTAGTGACTTTTTGGTTTCTAAATAACTTGTGGATCAATTTAAATACAGATCAATTTAAAAATTGATCTGTTCTTGGATTCTAGGAAAATTACTTTCTGTCACGAAGGTGCAGATCTATAAGCTGAAACATTACTCTTCACAATTAAAACTCAAATTTCAAACATATAATTGTTCTCTTGTTTTGTGGGTAGCAGCATTATGTCGTGTTTTTTTTTTTTTTTTTTTCGGAGCTCCTTCAACTTCTGCTCATTCTTGCTCACGATAATCCACCGGCATCATCATCATTATAGGCTCCATTACTGATATTATACCATGTTTTATTCAACATGGCCTTTAGTGAAATGCATTTCATAATCCAGTGTGACTACCACTGTGGTTTCTGGATTTATACTGTTGCTTCACCAGTGGGTCTTCTCAAAACTCAGCTTCAAATCTGAGGACAGTCCAGGGGAGAACAAATCCACCCAGCTCCTGTCCAGGCAGAAATATGGTGGAAACACTGTTGTACAGACCAGATATGTGATCTGTAACAGAGTATGATTCCCATGCAGTTAATGTTCTAATGTATGTGACAACGGCGTGAAGAAAGGCAGTTTTTTCATACTAAACCCAATGTGATGTGGCATTGACTCTTGTGCATTGCATTCACCGAAAATGTGAGCGTCTACAAAAGTACAATAGTCTATTGTGGCTTCCCTGTACCCTGCCTCTGCTCTCCCACTATAATTTCACACAACTCGCCTTTGAAATCTCTGTGAACTTGAAAGGCTGGTGCTCTCTTTTTTATCCTTTTTTTTTTTTTTTTAAACCCAACATGTGAGGACCGTTCCACAAGCCAGTGGGAAAATCACCTAGAATTCTGTGTAAGGTTAAAATACTGTCACCCCGCTCCAGGAAAGGACAGATTCTTTCTGGGTAAATGGAAACCTGAGACCACCTGGACTGGTTCATTAATTCAGTGCAGCCCTTAAAGGAAAGTCAAACTCCCAACAGAACCAACATTCATTGCTCATTGTTTTGTCAGACCATGTTAATGCTGTATATTTGACCATCCTACAGCTGCCCTACCTTAGCAACCCTTCACTACAACTGTGCGTAACAACCTTTAAAAGCAATTTTCTTCAAAAGAATATTTGAGATGTCATCTTTCTCTTCATTTCTTCAGTCAAGAAAACAAAGGGCAAATTTAAATTATTCTCGTGCTTCTCATCATTTTTTTTTTTACACCTTTCATGTTGCTGAAGCATTATCAAAGGATTCTGCGGTCCTGCTTAGTCCATTTAGGTGCTGGAAAACGTCCCCTGACAAGAGAACGTGGTGTTGGAGGTACAGGATGTCAGTGCTCTGATGTAGCAGTTGGCAGGGACTGCACGGGCGAAGGCTTCGGAGGAATAATCTGTCTTCAGGCAGATGAGTTGGAAGGTGTCAGCGTTGGCTTGGAGACAACATGACCGGGCCAATGGTTTGAAGTTATTTTTTACGGTCATATTTCCACCTTAAAGACAAACAGATGAGACATGACCTCATTTTTATCTTCACAGCACAGTCACAACATTTCTTTTGGACACACCTCAGCCGAAGAGCAAGGCAAAAACTAAACTAAGGGGGGTTTTTTATGAACGTTATACCTCAGAAAATGTGTATAAGAGACCGAGAGAGGGAAAATGACTCAGCGGGAGAAATGCAGATTGTGCAGAAGGCTGAGAAAAGGCTTTTCATTGAGAGTGAATGCCGATGAGGCCACATTGCCGTCTAACACAGAACCATTGGTCTTGTATCTGGGTCTCAATTATTCAACAGGAGCGCTGCAGCCCCTCTGAGAAGGGAGTAGATATTGGACTCTACATTACCTTTACGACAGGGGAATAGTGGGACTGTAGTCCATTCCACCTCAGAGGCTGTTCAGGGACCGGACTCCAGCTGCGCCCCTGATGGCACCATCCATTTCTCAGGGCCTCCTGCAACACAAATACAGCGATTTTACAATTTATACACATCCGTGTTTGTGACTCCCCTTATGCGATGTTCGCTGTGATCTACGCTGACGGTCTGGTGGCAGACGATTGGCCACCAGCGACTCAGTGAGGTCCTGGTATAATCCAATAGTGATTCTACACGTTCGTGCTCTACACTGGATTGTCATTATATTATTGAGGCACACATCACATCTGTCACTGTAAATGAAGTCCATTTCAGTGCACCAGCTATTGAACATAAATTCAATTTAGTGTATTGAGTTTGGACAGATGTGACATGTGTCAGACCAACAGTCCAGAGTCTGTGATTAGATGAAAGTTAATAATTCTGAGTGTAAAATAATTATACTCACAATAAACCTGTCAGCAAAACAGCATTTGAAACAATTCATTCACACTATACTTCTATATATTTGTGTTGCATTATTGCACATGCTGTCTGCAGCTTTCAATTATTAAGCCATAAATGGAGGCGTAGCCAGTTGTGATCATCTTAATCTGACTCAGTGTCAAACAGTCGCATTTAGCGTGCCAAAGGCCACCTTGCAGAGAGGACAGACATTTGCTGCGCTTCCCAAGTTTTGGCAATGGGAATGCAGGTGAATGTGTAACGATCTCCACTGAAAGTCACATAATCGCTGAAAGCAATGCGTAGAAATTTTGATTTATCCTCAGGGAGTGGTAGCCGTGATGCTAGGTGACAGCAAGTAAAACATGACTGTCGAGCGAGACGTGAAGGTGGGTCTATGCGTCCCCACCACGGCAGGCAAAGTGCTTTGAGTCACCGCCAAGTAGACTTCATTCGCTTCTTTCTTGAAGGTGCATCATCTCAGAAAAGTCTGATAAACCAAGTTAATGAGCAGTCCAGGGTTTTTAACCTGTCGTGGGATTGATGGGAAAGAAAAGCAGTTGATGCACATATGAGCTGACTATAAAAAGCTCTTACCCTGTATTTAAAAGGATGGCAGATGGCTGTTTTCCTATGCTGTAGGTAATTTTAATATTTGAGCTCAGGTTGCTATGGGGAGTGTTTACACCGTGCTGTTTGGAGCCGTCAAACTCACCTTGGTTGACCTTTGTTGTGCAGATGTCACAGCTCATAAGCATGCTTAATAAAATGAAACATGCCTGTGTTACAGATCCCATATGCAGTACTGGCAGTCACGCATGATCACATATCACCGAGCCTGCCAATATAACCCACTCCATCTTTGCTAGCTGTAATGTATTACACCAGGGTGAGTGATGGATCGGCTGTGACTGGTGTAGGACCAATTTACATTTTCAGAATGCCAGGAATGGCTTCATGCAACTAGGCTGGCACCACTCGAGCTTCTTTTTTTATTTTTTTTAGATTTTTTATTATTAACAAACACTTGAAATCATTTGAAGACAAACTTCATTTTGAGCCCACCTTCCCTACTGCCCAGTCTGGAACTGAGCCGTTAAAAAGGTTAGGAGACTGCGCATTTGATACAACCCCGTGGTTCACAGCAGAGACTGTTCAAACACTGTGATTTTCTTGTGTGAAAAAGAATATCATCATCAAGAAATTGGTAAATAAAAAAACACAAGACACATAATTTCATCACTTCTTGTGTTACCAGGACAAAATGGAGACACTCCTCTCAACTGTGGTTTCTCTAAAATATTGATTAATAAACCAAAGGAAAAGAAAAACTCAAACATCACAAGCAAACAAACGTAAACCATCAAACTGAGATTTACTCGTTCTACTGAGAAATATATGAATGGCCCAGTTCTAACACATACAAAGTATTGTATATTCACGTGTGTGTGTGTGTGTGTGTGTGGGTGTGTGTGTGAATGTGTGGGTGCGTGCATGTGTGTGTGTTCACTTCAAAGTGAGGATGAACAGTGGTGAGCCTCAGTGGGGAAATGACTCTCTGAAAGAGGCCACAAGAAGAAATCAAACACGCTGCTTTTTTTTTTCTTTTTTTTTTGGTGCAGCCAAATGGCTTTGCAGAGGGTGGACTTCCCATCTTCCCACTTTCAATCTGCATTCTGTCATTCCTCAAAGTATACAGCATAATCACAAATTAAAAGTGAGATGCAGGGGTCTATTGTTGTTTTTTTGTTATTTTTGTTTTTATAAAACTTGCCCTGCAGCAAGCTGTTGACGTTTTGGGCTGAAAAGGTTAAAAGAGTGAGAATGTTGTTATTTGGTCCCAGGGATGGTTTTGCAAACTTGGATACAGCATAAGCATCTAGCATGGTTTACTGGTGGAAACCTAGGTCTGTCTATACAAGGATTTAGGATAACATTCTCAATCTCAACTGGTGAGAGAATCTACTTGTTAAGGAGAAGAAGTCATTATTCTTTCACAGTTACAAAACAGGGTGGTTTAGATTGCCAGAAGCATATGTGATAAATATATATAACATGGAAGTAAGTAGATGTCAAAGGGCACACTTTGAGCAAAATCTCATCTCCATCTTCTGTACATCAAGTTTTCAGCAGCACTCGAAAAAAGCGTGAGATAAGGATGACTCCGCGGGGACACAGTGCTGGGGCACACAGAAATTACTGCTGAGGTCATATCAGCAAAAAGTTTTTTTTTGTTTGTTTTTTTTTTTGTTTATTTTTCCTCCAGAGGCAGGTCTGGTAGAAATGTTTCATTGGAAACCAGAGGTCATTCACAGCTCCGAGCATTTCTTGTCAGCCAAAAATAGAGATAACACTTGTCACAAATGTTGATAACAATAAAGAGTTGCTGTGCTCCATCATTGTAAACGCAGCCGCGGTGTTCCCTGTTGTCACTGTTTGCCAAAATGTGACTGACATTCCTACCTCTTCTTTGTGTGGGTGCATGTGTATTTGATGCCAGACACCGTTTTTGTGTCAGTGAGCGGGAAACCAAAGCACGACCAAACCAATTATTGTGTTGCTGATTTTCATTTATTTTCGAAAGCCTGGCTGAATGCACCCATCAAAATACTGAGACAATCTAATTGTTGCGCTATTAACATAAACCTGCCTTCAATGTGTCTTTATGTGCAAAAGTCATTGAAATGTATTGGCATGGCTCTCCAGGAGGCACCTAATTTGCCACGGTAAATTATTATATTGCTTTAATGTCATTTGTACATGCGGCGCCTTTGATCATTTTCCATGTGAACATGGGAAAATAGCTTGAAAGATTTTCTGGAAACATATATTTTTATATTTTAAAATTACAACGATAACCACCATCTGAGTCAGGTCAGTCTAAAATGCTTACTAAAACAGCCAAGAACTGTTATATAGCTTTGGAATTCAGGCTCTGGCCTGATGAAATGTTAGCACATATAGGCCTCCCATAACTTCTAACGTATGCTTTGAATTATCTTGAATTGTCTCTACATTTTCCGGTTTCTGTTGCTTTCCTGAATTAGCTACTGACTGCTATAAACCATTTTTAGATCCTTGAAAGTCACATAACCCAGCATCAAGTATCATTTGCAGAACATATCATCACTCACATGTCTGCAAGGCCCCTTTTTTAATGAATCTCTCTCCTTTATTCTCTGGTTTTCTATGATAAAAGCTGGCAATGGCCTGATTACAAAGCAGGGAGAACGATCTCAAGCTGATGCAATTAGTATTGATAATATATGGGCCATCTACCTGCTACAATAGAGCTGCCATTATACATAATGCTTTCTGCCTGTCTTTTGGCTGGTATGGACAATCAGGATGGAGTGGGACAGTGTGACCTGGTGAATAACAGATAAAAGCCCCTGCAATCATGGCAGGCCCACAACATTAAAACCTTTTATAGATTTCTGCATGCTGCCATTTTCTGATGAGAGAGAGATTTTCAATGGGTTCTGATGGTTGCTGTCAGGGGATCGCAGCTCGCTAGATTGAAGGTTTGAGGGCCAGATTGGGAGAAAGGGGGAAAAGACCTCGGTTTTGATCATCACATCATTTCTGCTTGATATTCATGGACTCTCCCCCAGGCTCTCCCCCTCTCTCTCTCTCTCTCCCTCTCTATACCGGTGTGTGTCACTTGAATCTTTTAAAACTCACAGGGCAAAAAAACTATTATAACAATATAAGATTTAAAATAATTGTATTTGTGGGACTGCCAAAAATTGGATTAATTAATAATATACAAAAGACCATTAGTGCCATCAACAAAAATCTGTCACCAACATATCAGTTCTTTGAAGACTGCCCATATCCAGGCTCCCCGACTGTAACCCGTCTGAAACACAGCTCCCTTCCTCAGTGTTGCAGACTGCTGCAGCTTTGATTGGTCCATGCATTTGTCATCTATTCCCCCCTTTCCCACCTCACTTCCTTCAGGCACTTTAAGAGCCATTGATAAATACAAATATCGTAATCTTTATTTAAACAGCAAATATTGCCTGTAGGCAGAAAAAATCTTGCAAAGGCATTTAACAAGTATCGATTACACAAACACACCTGTGTAGGAGTGTTAATGTGCCCCACAGCATCAGTACATGTATGGAAGAAGCAAACATCGACAACCATATGATATTATCCACGGATGACTCACAAATTGCTGCAAATCAGCTGTGTTACTCAGGAATAACTGCGAGATTGTTGCCATTTTTATTTACGAATGACACCAAATGGTTTGATTCATAGAAATGTCTGTAATTTACTCTGGATGTATTTGATGTTGCATTGTTGCTATTTTTACCATTGTGTTGGGCAGAATTTCCTATAGTAGATAGAGGTAGTTTTTGTTTTGCAAAGTTCATATGACTCCCAACATATAATGTTCTTTTCATTAACCAAATAAGGCAGAAGAAGAATTATTTTAGAATTATGAAGGGGTTTCAATTCTTTGGAGTTTGTAGGAACTGAAAGAATAATTCTTCTTTAGTGGGAGCGTTGCATCACAGCTGAACATGGGGGCTGAAAAGGGACGTGAGAATGAGTGAAGGCAGAGGTTACTGTGAGCTGTGGCACGGTGCACGCTTTAGTGGAGGGTTTCCAAGCAGAACTGTGACCATACAACGAGTGTGAGCCTCGGATGAGGTGGCGAGAGGTGATAGAGCAGAACGGCACATGACAGGACATGTGGAAGAGGAACTCCCAGGGGAGGAACCCCATGACATTACGGGTCTGCGGTGTTCTCACCAGACCATTCAGCATACTCACACAAGTAGAAAAATCTACATGCTGAATGCTTTCCAGAAAGGGGAACCCTCAACAGACCCTAAGAAGCTGGTCCTGTGGTCTGACTCAGATCCCCTTGTCCATCGGTAGGACTGATAGCAAGAGGACCAGTGACAGTGTACATGCTCATCATCATGTTACTGTGTTAATTTGATTTTATTAAGACACTGTTGCCAATACCCTCAAAATGCAGCTGAAAGTGTAGACGTTTGTCCTGTTATATTCCATGTTGTCTTCGAAATAACAGCAGCCTGGGACAAGAGAGTAAAAGAGCAACACCCCAGATGAAGAAACTTTAAAGAGAAGACCAGCAAACATATGGAGGTGGTGGAAATTATTTGGTCTCTGTGAAATAGCAACGGAGACCTCCTTAGCCCTGATGCAACATGAAGGGGGAATGGGAAGTTACAGTCAAGAAAGAGGCTGGAGACTATTAGGTGGGAGTCATTTAGGTAGTTAGGTAGAGGAGGAGGAGAATTAGAGCACACAAGTGAAAACTGGACCTGAGAGAATGACAGGCGCGAAAAGACAAATCCCACCATTAGACGTCACAAAATATATAATCGCAGAAATGGAAGTCAAGTCAAAAGAATTTGATTTGAGTTTGCTTGTACAGATTTCTGAATGATAAACTATACTAAAAATAAATGTTTTTATTTAATATTATTAACACTGGTTATGTATAATTTTATTCCCTTAATTTTTTTTATTGGAAGTTCTGTTCATGAACTGTTACCGATAAAATCAATTTTTACAACCAAGGTAACCATGTATTAATTTATTTATAAAGATAACATGAACGAATCCTGGACGTATTTTAATTTTGAATGGATTTTCTCCTTTCTGCAGCAGTTGTATTGTTAGTATCAATTATGTATCTACCTAGTTGCTAATTAGTCCCTGGGAGATATATTTGTCTTACAGGAAAAAGAGGAAATATTATTATTATGATGTTTTTTATTATGATATTATTATACTGCTTGTCACTCTGGCACACTTCACTTGATCTGACATTCCTTTTAAAGGCCTACTCTGCAAGATCAAGGGTCTTACTCTCAGATACACTGTGCATTCAAAGTCGTTCTCTGGGAGCAGCAGCGACAGCTGAGACAAGATGCTGGCAACATGAAGCAGATTTCTATCTTTAGACTTGTTCCGATCAATTATTGCAAAAAAAAAAAATTCTATCTGGTCTAACTCCACTGATTACTTGAGCTAGCTTCACATTACCACCTGTGAATGCATCACTACTACTGCTGAGATTAATCTTCATTTTCATCATGTCACTACAGAGTATGTGTGGTCCTCTATTGGGTTCACCTAATAGAAGTTCTGTGTCATCTGGCTAACCACATTTATATTTACCATCCTTTTTCGCTGGCGGTCCAGAGGTAAGAAAGTGGATGTAAACTGTAAAAGCTGAGAAATGCATAAGAAAAATCAACCATGACTCTCTCTCTCTTTCTCTCTCTCTCTGTCACTCTCCCTCTCTTTGTCATTCTAAATGAGACACCTATTTTCTGCTTCGAAGTATGATATAAACAAGCCTGTAATCCCAGGCGATTTCACAGTAAATATAATCCTCAACTTGCCAAGTGATATTCGGGAACCACGAGAGCTCCACCAAAAAGAGGCTGTAATCCAAGACAGGTTCCCAGAGTCCTTTGATCCAACTGTTTATAACAGCAGACAAGTCTTGTTATGTTTTCCATGACAATGTCCAATCTCTTACAAGACCCCCCCATTGAAGCAGTCAGGGAGGCTACACTCAGATCCACTAAAAGGGTGCAAAGTTCATAAAATCCCAAGTTCCTCTCATCACATTCTGCTGAGGGATACAGAAAACTGTACCAAGGGATGCTAAGCGGGTCCAGATCTGCAGCCATCTGGAGTTAATGAAGTATCTCCATGGGCATTCTTTTTCAGTTTTTTACCATATTTTTCTTCGTGTCAGATATTAACTCTTTGGCTCACATTAATTGCAAAAGCCCACTCTGAGTTTTTTTTTTTTTCAAAATATTTTAAACCCTATAATATTAGCTCAGCTTTTAAAATGTCTGCCTCCCCTTGCTAATTTCTAATAGCTTTGTCAATGTTAAGTGACCATCAAAGGAGTTGCTTTTGAAATGGAATGTATAAAACATTTGCTTCAATGAATGCTGTTTTTCCTCTTTGCTGTCCATTAAAATGGAAGTTCCAAGTCCTAGACATGAGGAGAGTCATGAAAGCGGTTTTCCTAATCCTCCCTGGTCACACCGGGGAGTCTGTTGGAGCAGAGTCTTGTAACATCTGGCTACAGCTTATCCTTCCCCTTCAGCACCCATGAGCCCAGGGGCAAAGAGACACTCACATGCACACTCTCACACACACACACACCTCATGCCTCTGAGGCACAATAAGTCATTTCACACTGTGTGCCGTGTGTGCAACTATAAGTCTGCTAGGTACGCAGTCTGTGTAGTGATGCCAGTCATCACCAGACTGTCAAATGCAGCGCTGTGTAGCTCCTGATAGTCCAAGAGCTTCACATCTGAAGCTTCCAACTGTTCTCTCACGTCCAGTTCAGGAAGTAGAATGTTGCCTCTTGCACCGCTGCCCGCTGGCAGTGCTACCTGAGCGATGCTATAGGCAGGAGTTCAAGGGAAAAAACATGGCCTCTCTCGACGAGTGTATCATACTGTTGTCCTTTCATGGGCATAGGTCATGGTAACCGGCCTTAGCCTTTTTAGGTTGCACCATCACCTTTCAACTAAAAGCTTTTTACAGCTGTTGCTTTTGACAACAATCAATAGAACACAACAGTAGAACATGTTTGCTGAACAAGACATTCATTTGTCAAATGTGCGGAACAATTTGTCATCACTGTACATTTCTATTTTATCTTGAACCCCTTGACTCTTAATAAGTGTCCCAGTGGTGCTGGTATCAGAACACATTGCTGTACAGGGATGCTATAAAAACAAATGACGACACATAAAGGATTAGAGAGGAGTTTTTATCATCCTACCCAGAGACAGCCTGGGAGATTGAATCAGGCAGCAGACTGAAACCAAATTAAACAAGACGAGGTTAAGTGAGCTGATGGGCACTAAAGAGCAAAGCCCAAAATTCCTCAGATGCCGTGCATAATAGAATTTTAATGAAAAACTGGTGCGACACAGCAGCCTAACAGCTCTTTGGAGATTTTTTTTTTTTTTTTTCTTAAGACAGTCATTGGAATTCAGAGCGCACATTGAAGCTATAACCAGGTGAACCACTGCCCGAGGCTGCTGCTTACATATCCACTGAAGTAATCATCAAGTCTCACCAGGATACCCCTCCCGTGACCCCTCACGTATCACACACAATGCTAGCAGCTTATGTTCTGTGCTCAGAGAAATGTTAGAGGGGCTTTAGAATCACCAACCGCACTTTTTATATTGACAGCTTCGGCCTTTCATCATACTGAGATGTGGAATCTAAATGATATTCACACCAATAGAAGAAAGTTTTGACTGGAAATACAAAATTTACTTACTTACTGATTTAGAGCGAACATTTCAGAACTTCTTCCAGACACATTCTGAAATGCGTGCTGTCATTTATTGCTTTAACGTTCCTATAAAGTGTGGGGAAACCATTGGGGTGAATTGACTTTCGTTTAGTAGCTCTTTTCTTCTCTTTTTATTTTTTTTTTCTTTTTTTAAAAGGGGCAGTTGTTGCATGTTGCAACACTGCACACCGACTACAGCGGCCAGATGAATAGGCCCTGCCTTGAGTAATGTCAAGCCGGAACCACGAGCAAACACTGGGTGCGCCCAGTCATTATTCATTGTGAGCTTTGAGAAGGTTTCATCTTCTCTGGGACAGTCAGTTGGGGTTTAATGGTTTCAGAGCCAAAAGAACAGGATGAAACCAGCGGAGATAAATATCAGCGTCACTTTAGCGCAATCATTGTTGGATCAGGAGCGTTTTTCGTCACAATCTCTTTGCTGGCCTCTCCAAGCCTTGCTAAAGATTTACTGTTTATGTGGTAAACATCCAATTTGAGCCCTCAGCTTTGGGAAATCTGATGGCCAATCAATAACACCAATGATGGTGACTGAAGGCCAGATGTGTTATTTAAAAATACCATAACAGCCTAGACAAATGTGGCACATATGAGCCACTATAAACCGGATAAGGCTGCTGCTGCTGTGTTTTATGTGGTCCTCTTTTTGAAGCTTGAAAGTCTAACATAAAATATCTTTTCTTTATTCTCTGTTGCTTTATCTGCTTCCAACATGCCTCTAGGCAACAATCTAATCATCTACGATAGTTAAAGACAGCCTCTTAATTAGTCCTACCCATGTTAGAGTACCCCTGAACTTGTGATCCAGCAGAATAACAGACAGCTTTAGCAGCCTGCCAAAACAGAAGCACAAGGGTGAATACTGGTGGTTGTAGAGTGTGTGTGTGTGTGTGTGTGTGGGGGGGGGGGTTGAGTGTGGGGAGGATTTTGGGGATTCCCTTGCTTCACTCTGAGGACTGCAAAGCCATCCATCAAATCTATTTTAACAGGACTAAGGAACTAAACCACAAGCCTGCGGGTAGGATATTAAGGGCCTGACAATGGGAGCTGGGGTAATTGATCTAGTTAAAACAACCACGGCAAAGCGGTGGTGTGGTGAAAGATTTGTGGCATTTTCATTCTCTCGAGCATTTCTCACCTCTTGATTAGATCTGAATGGCCTGTGGGTAAACGTTTTCACTATATCCTATTTACAGTAGAGACATCAGGTTCTGATAGTGACTGATAGAGGACCACACATGTGTAGTGACTCTCCTTTTCTGCCCTTATTCCACACTAAAAGGGTAGTGGGTAATTAAGTTCACTAAATTAGTGAGTGAAAGACGATTCTCAATTTACATGAAAACATATAATATTGGTTAGTATTAATATTTATAATATAATTATTTAAATGTATGGATATTTTGCCCTATAAAGCTGGACTTTCATGGTCTAAAAGACCTTTCTAATTCATCTGTGTCCTTCAAGTGTAGATAAGTGTTTTACAAAACCGTCCACCATAATAGAAGTAAACAGAATTGAGAATAAATAAAAAAGTGGAACAAGCATTTGAAAGGTTATGGTCTATTTCTGGGTCTTTCCAAATCTCTTTCTTTTATCTGTCAAATGGTGTTTACAGTACTGCGCTGCTAATTTTCCCCAGTGACAGAGAAACCATCACACTTTCCCTCCTGGATGGACATTCTGGGTGATACTCCATCATGATTTCTTTACTAGATGAGTACCTTGAGGGCCACTCCATCATTTTTTATGATACAGATGATCACATCTTCTGTAGTCTCCAGCCTTTTACCTTTCTTGACATGCATTTCTCTTCTTGTGCCCCTGAATTAAAGTTGATAATTTTAAGCCCATTTTCCACTGCAGGGTCTTTTATCATTTACCTCCAAACCTCAGAAAGCCTATTGAAATTACAGGGGATGTGGTGGACCTTTCCCTCTACCCCAAACTTACTTTACAAAAAAACTATCTCATAGGGGCAGTGTTAAAATACAGGGGAGATAAGAGAAGCTCAGTTCCCCTGAGAGGGTTTCAAGCTCCCCTGAAAGGCTGCTTAAAGACTTTCAGCAGGAGCTCTAAAAGCTGTCTATATTAAACTGTATCCTATCTTCTCAAGAACAAGTTAATGCAAATGAAATAAGAATAAACATGTCGTGGCTGTGGGAGTTTATTTGCTCATTAATGTTATATTGAAAATAAAAGTGTTGTTGCCAAATTTGTGAGGCAAACAAATACAACACCCATTGTTAGGAGTCACATCAGAGAAAGTGTACTGGCTACAGCCAGCACCAGTACCTACACTGGGCCTTGGTAGCAGTGACTACATAGAGGAGGAGGCTTTGGTGAATGGCTACCAGCAGGCTGGTGTAAAGATGTCGAACTGTCAGAAAGCAGGGCAAAGTTACAGGTAAGGTAACCTTCCAAAACTGGACCCTGTAAGACATTAAGACCCCTGGAAAGACTGTTTTGACCACAACAACATAGTGCTTTGATCTGGTATGTCGTGGCTGAGGTGCATGCATTGTGAAGAACACCGGGGGAACCGGCCCAAGAGTCCATCCACTGGTTTCAGGATTTTAAACTGCAAAACAGCCCAACAGGGAAACTTCCCCACCTCAGCTGTGAGAGTGTGGGAGGTGATTTTCTTCTGTAAATTTCACCAACAACAAGCACCGCAACAAAGCCTCTCCTCCCTTCTTTTCCTGGACTTGAATGGACCCCCCCACACACACACACACACACACACACAGAGCAATTGATCATTTCAGATTCCCCGTCATTCTTAATGTGCAGGGATGTGTGCTAAAGAATGCTGATTGGTGGAGCACACCTGCAGCTTCATTCACCTGCTGCGTTTATGTGTAGCTGCAAACCGATTTAGTGCATTTCTATGAGCTGCACCTCATTGTGTGTGGATCATTTTTAACATTTGTACGACCTTTTAACACTGCTCCATACATCATCAGCCTGCTGTGATTTTTCTGGAACTTTGATGTGTAGTGGAAATGCAAGTCAAAGTTTTCCAGGTTTTGCTGTTGTTGTTGTTGTTGTTGTTGTTTTTTATACTGAAATAAATAAATTCATGGAAATATCTGTGGAAAAATGGGCTCTCACAATGGTTTAGGGCTTTTCTGTTAGTTCTGGAATATCCACAGCAGTCTCTCATCAGAACTTTATGTAATAATACAGGTATTGAATTATCACTGTTCTTAGCATGATTATTCAGATTTACATACACAGAGGATTATATTTAAAATCCTTAAAATCTTTAAAATCCATGGGAATGTGAATTACTGATACAGTTATGATTAAACTTGAAAAGATTTAATACTTTGTTAGACCTTTATTGTACTCGTGTTTTGCAAGTGAAGGTCATTTACAACACTGCACAGAATAGGTAACAACAATTTAAAGAATTTTCATCATCAAAGGACAAATTTTTCTAATAGCTATAAATACTTTCTCTCTACTCTTTCTTTCATGGAATGATGGAGTTTTGAGTGTGCTGCTTTTATGTGTGAAAGTTCAACAAGACATTCTTCCCACACAGCTTCGAAACCTTTAATATGGCAACTTTGCTTTAAAAATAAGCAAGAATTATGATTTAACCCATGCAAGCATTACTAATATTACTCTACTACTTACTATTACTATTACTACAAGATAGTTGATGCATTTTTGATTCACGTGTTTGAAAAACAAGTCTACCAGCAAATTGGTGTCCATGGACAGGAGGTAACACGGAATGAACTGCAGTTTCACCAATGAAGCCAAAAGATATCTCTCAGTGGAAAGGCCAAGGTAAAAGGCCCAAACACAACAACCTTTTAAAATAAAAGAACAAAAGAAGATATGACCCACAGCTGCAGGAGATAATTTCAATCTGAACCTGATATTTTTATCTTGGTCTGTATGAAAAAATATACAAATCCTAATCCAAGTCTTCCTCTTTTTTTTATTACCTGCACTTTTTCATATTAAACTTTGACTATTTTTCAAAAGAGAGAGCAGCATAAAGGGAAATAATTCATTGCATCATTTGATTTCTCTCGTCAATTGTGTTAAAAGTCTGATATAAAACTTCTTAACCTCACTTCACCCCCGCCATTACCAAATAAACTTGTGTTATCTTCAGTGTTGCAGAAAGTACATGTTCGGAGATTCATGAGGAAATAGGAGACAATTCCGCTCGTCAAATAGAAAAGGCAGCCAAGCGCTCGTGGTCACAGTGAAGGCCTTAAAATAAATGTTCAGCGCAATAATTGTCCAGAACATCCGTCACTGCCGTTGCATCTTTACGACAAACTTGTCAGGTGTGAAAGCTAGAATATATTGAAGCGATTACAGGCACCTCTGTAGAACTGTAATATAGTTGGCGGTCGACGAACTCTGTTTAAATATTCATCATGAAGCACAAAAATTACTTGAAACTACACATGTAAAGAACTTTTTTTGAGGATTCCAACCAAGAATCGTCATCACCCCCATCACAAGCTATCAGGTAGCATAAAAAATAGACTAAGACTAGAACCAATCATCAACACTCAATGACAATAGAAATGGTCCACTGAGACGAGGACAGCAGATAAACCTCTCTGACATACATCCATGTTTTCGAAAGTTTTTGTTCCCATTTCAGTTAAGTCATGGGGGAAGATGGACGGGGAAACTCAATCATGTAGGGATAAAGAGAATATTTCTGCACAGACATTGTGGGTTGACATTTTATACTGCTGTCATACCTGAGATTTGCTTTCTTTCTTTTTCCATGTTGTAAACTCTGGAGGGGGTTGCTTTTCTCTGTATTACGGTAATGTTAATTTCTTATTCACCATCCAATTTGAATAGGTTTAGTTTTTTTATATATAATATATAAATTGGTTTAACAGTTCATTTCTTTTGAGTTGCTATGTTTTTTATTTTATTTTTGAGATGTGACTTATACACCCTCATGTTGCCACTTTCAATCACAGGAACAAATGTGGGCTGATATAGCCAAAATAATGTTAACGTTATAGTATCAAAGGTGTTATGTAGCTTGGGCTTTATATAATATCAACACAAAAGCTATTTGAAATGTTTTAAAATGGATATGAGACTTTCACCAATTTGCTCATTCAGTCTTTGTGGCAGCAGAGAGGGAGCTGAGTGTCAGTGAAGATATTAAAAAAAGGGGGGGAGCAATAGTGTCCCAGAGAGGGTGTAGATCATCACTACACTACTTATAGTACACATTTAGACTTTAAACTGCATTCATATATGAGTGGAGCCATACATGTTATGTTATGTTGAATATATATTGGCCTTTTGTCTTTGTCTGAGAGTTCCAGAAACAGCTAATTAGAAATTGTTGCCAAGCAAGCAACTCAGACTGGCTCTGCTTCTTATTGTTCACAGAAAAGATTCTCTATACATTTCCCTCTTACATTAATATCAACATTTGTAATCTTCATGGGGGGTTGCAGGCTGTACCTGGCTGAATCAAATATCCAATATGGTTCCAGTGCACCACTTATAGAACTTTTCTACGTCAAAATCTACATACAATAGCTTTCACCCCCCACCGGTAGCAGAAAATATTTCCTCATGAATACCAAACTAATATCCCCGTCATCTAAGTCCCTGCAGTCATTTCTGTAAACTAAGTCTACAATGTTTGAAACAATCTTTATCATCTGCTGTGCAGGGAAATGTACTGTCAAATGAGGCAAGTTTAAAATAGTTTTCTGTCATCTGGAGAGAAAAGTCAACAGAGGGAATATTTTAAGTTACCACTTTTATATGCTTTAATCCATCTAATGCACAACTAATGATGTGATTAAAATGCTAGTGGGCTAATGTATGATGGTGGTACTTGTGCTGTCATAAAGTGATTGACAAATTTATTTTTAAACAGTCTGAGTCTGTGGAAAAGGTAATATAGATGTTAGCACCATCACTGAGATAAACCAAGCTGGTTATTGGAGTATCAAATTAATGTTGGCAACCAACTATTTCTGATACGTGATGTTGACTCTCCAAAAGCCTCCAAAAAGGTGAAGTTATTGTCCTAAAATAAGGATATCCCCATGAAATTAAGACTTTACTCAGAAGGCTTTCCTCACGGTGGCCCTAATGCAGCATTCACAGCCCACTCAGCTCAAATCTGACATGACTGAATCTCCAACCAAACACCCACATGTTTTTAACAACCAAATCACTGATTCACCAGCTGGAAGGAGGCTCTAACTCACGGGGATGAAATCTCAGCAATGTCAACACTTCCTTTATTTTCCATCTTACCATTCAGCACAGAGGTCCAAGTCATTACAACTCACATCATCCCAGAGGAGCCCACTCGTGCGCAACAAGCAAATGCTGCCAGACGTCCCCTGCTTCTTCCCTTTGTGCTCCTGAATATCATCTTTAAGATATATTCTGTCTGTGTTTCTGTTTTCCAAAGAGTGAGTCTCTCACTTTGAGTGCCTCTCAGAGGGTGCAAGAAGAAGGATTCCTCTTAAGAGTAGCCCTTTGGAAAATGACAAGAGGGAATGTGTTTCTTTTAAATACATTACTGCTGAGATAAGTAGATAAACAGCATTTCACAATTGCATAAATATAAACATTGCAGGCACTGCAGAGTTCACATAGTTAGAACTCACATTTTAGAATTTTTTTTTTTTGACCTTGTCCATCTGCAAGAAGGACAAAAGGGGAGACAGGGGGGAAAAGAGAGAAAAAGAACCCAGGAAAGATCATTTAAAACTGGAGAAATTTGGAGTGATTCAATGGGCTGGAAATGAATCACCTTTAAAGTTTGAGAGAGAGAGACAGAGCGAACAAAATTCTAAACAAACCGTGGAATAAAGACAGTGAAAAGTGAGGTTGTGGTGGTACTGCAGGACTAAATAAGGTAACGTCTTGCTATGCTAAGAAAGAAAGCTGAAGTAAGTTTTCTGCATTCTGAAAGATTTTCCTGACCTCTGTTGCTCATGGGAAGTGTGTGTGTGTGTGTGTGTGTGTGTGTGTGTGTGTGGGAAGGGGGGAGGGGCGTTCTATTACTTTCATAAAAATAGATTTTGAATGCCACTGTAGATCATTTGCTGCGAATTGCTTTGAACTGAGAAAGAAGAAAGGTACAATGATTAAAGAAGCCTTTAAATCCATGTTTTTTCTTTTAAAAAAGGGATCGAGAAGCAGCCAAATTACACCTTTTCTAGACATAGCAGAACATCAACTGTCAGCCTAGGCAACAGGCTACAACAATAAAACAGACTCATTGTTATATCCAAAGATGGAGTCATACAAAGAGTTCAAACCACAATCCAGAGAAAATTGTTTTCCTCATTGCTGAGCCCTTAAAGACATTCTTTTTTCTGTTAGGATTAAATTGGACAACTGGCTCACCAGAAACCAGCGCTTGTTGAGGATGTTAGAAATGTGCCAGCACCATCTGACACCAGATGCAGACAGCCAAAAAGCAAAAGAGTGAGATGCCTCAGCAGCATGGGGCTTGATCAGAACACACCTCCTCTCCCTGCATATATTAACTATTGCAAAGGAGAGACATCCTCATAAGAGATGCTGTGCTGACTCTGTCTGGAGGGGGACTTAGCTTGAAACAACAATGCCTTGAGGGCAAGAGGCGATATGATACCAATATACCAGTGCACTGCTGCTAGATGAGGCAGGAAGGGTAAAATCAAACCTGTGGTGCACAGAGCAAGACCGACGCATGACACATGATGTGGTGCCCTTTCAACAAGCCTACAGTTCATTGAAACACTCTGTCATCAGGTTTAAGTCTATGTTTAAAGCTTAACATACTCAACAAAGCAGTATGTTGATAACTATATACTTTCCTTTACTTCCCCCATTTCCGTCGCAAAACAAACATGCTCAAAAGAGGAAAGAAGAAATGGTAACATTTTCTTTTATTTTAAGTTTTATAAATCCTCAAAGAAGTGTTTACCCATAATGTCCTTAAAAGCTTCCTCAGATTGATAATCATGACTGAAATTGAAATACCCTTAAGATTGTTCCAAAGCAATTTAAAATTTGGGAATAGATCACAGAAGAAAACAAGCAAATTGAGTTTATATGTATTTAGGCCAGCTTAAAATGAGCACTAAACACTTCTGCAGAGTTTCTGAAGATCTTTGAGAGCTTACAGCCACTTACATCATGGTAAAGCTCAAACAGATCTTGATAAAATAAATATATGCTTTAAAAAAATGCACGTGCTTTGAAAATATCGGATCTGGTAGTCTTACCCAGTATTGTGTGTGTGTGTGTGTGTGTGTGCGCGCGCGTGCGTGCGTGCGTGCGTGTGTGTGTGTGAGAGACAGTGTGTGTGTGTGCGTGTGTGCGTGCGTGTGTGCATTAGCGAAATGAGAACATTTTTGGGAGCGCGCACCCACACACACACACACACACACACACACACACACACACACACACACACTCTTAGCTCCAACATACTGCCAAATGATAAAAAGATTATTTCTTTGTAAAAGAACACCTTGAAGCTGATGTAAAAATAAAAAGTAGAGAATAATTTTGTAAATGTTCTGCAACATAGAATCAAACACAGCAGGGCAACTTACTCTTTATTGCGAAGAAACAGGATATCACACCTTGCTCAACAATTTCATGCTGAAATCACAATTTGCCTCAATCAGTGAAGCATAAGACGACTTTTGTTGTTGCTGCACTTTACCGAAGGGTAACTACCGTCAGGCCCGTGGCTGCTGTCTACGCTCTAATAATGGCGGGGATCAACTGTAAGGTCGAGATTGCATCCAAGTTACCACAAAGGTCTAAACAACAGAACCCATTATATGGCTCAACTCAGATTCTACATCGCAGAACTGTCCGCGGGTCACGCCAAACAACTGCTTGCTGACAGCACTGACATAAAATTCCATTTGCTTCCTCTGCGACATGAGGGGGAAGCAGATGGACAATGAGTTGTTTTGGCCTCTGCTCCGCCACTCTGAGGGGAATGTCTGTGTAAAGTTCCTAATAAGAGCCACGAGGGCCGAGTGTAGCCTCGCCTTGGGTGTCACTGGGCGAGACGCAGGAATTAACTCTGGATTGGTCACCAGTCCATCGCATACACATCATTTACTCTTTAGTAATTCAGAGCCTCCGTGAGCCTTATGCGTGTTTTAGTCCGTGGGAGGAAACTAAAGTGCCAGGAGAAAGCCGATGCAGGCCTGGAGAAAATAAAATGAACCCAAAACCCTCTCGATGAAGCCGCCGTGCTAATAAACTGTGAAGCAACAGGAAGGCTTCAAAGAAAATGCAGCAAAATAGATAACAACAATAGTGAAGCCTACTCTGAATCTCTGACAGAGAGCATTGTCAAACCCTCTGGAGCTAGACAGCTGATTCTCCTCCGACCTCTGCCTAGAACAAAAGCATTATTTTCTCATCATCAATCCGCAGTGCATTACCTTGGGAAATAAATAACAAATTATGTATTCATCCTGCATTGTTAGTGCATGTTTCACTTAAATTTTCCTGCAAGTATTATTTTAATTTTTTTTCATTATACTGTTACTTTACCATCTGTGATAGTTTTCAAATAAAATGCTGACGAAACAGCACAACAGAAAACTCTCTCCAGTTAACAGATAAAGTGGAGTGGGTGGCCACGTCGTTACAGCCTGTCCTGTGCTTTATGGCCATGATGCTTCACCATCTATCCTTGCTTTAAAAGTTATTGATCACAACAGCCTCAACATTGTGTGAATTCTGTTTGTCCTCTCAACCATGATGCTACATAAAAGTGTCACTGTCATTAAGCCAAAGCTTATAAATCTCTTTGACAGATTTCGCAACTGTGAACCCTCTAACCATCACCATGACTATCCTCAAGTACCCTTATTTTAGGAAGCTCATATTACACGGGTTTATTATCCAAGATGATGAGATGACACCCAGTAACACATTAAATCAATCATTGACAAGCAAGTACAGATTATGTGTGATACTGATAATACACAGAAATGTGCTCAGTTTTCTGATAAATATCACAAAACAATCCATTTAGGCTCCTCAGGTTTACTAAAACTGACACACTGCAAATGGACAAATACATCACCTGACACAACAGGTACTAAATCCACTTATTGCCCATTCTTTCTGCATATCAATGCCGTGGTGTTTAATGTATAGGTTAGCCAATACATAAGGAATGTTTAGGGTAGGGGTTGGTGTACAGTAACCCCGCAAAGATGAATCATCAAGCTTTAAAATTGTTGGTTCCATCTCAAAGGCCTGCATATCCCAGGAAATCTTAAAATGTATTCTGTTACAGTAGAAAAATCTATCTACTGTAACAAACGTGGCAGGATACAGCTCTCTGTCATGTGAAATGTAAAGCGTCATATGAATGCAGTCGATTTGATATTTAATATGACTGATGATTTAATATGTGCTCTCTGACATGTAAAGGTCTCAGCCAGGTTCGTTATTTGATGAGCTTTGAGTGAGAACAGGTTCCTTTATTATAAATCAAGGTTGTCTGCAAGCTGGTGCCATTCAAGTCACATCACTTTATTTCTCTCATCATTCTTCTCTGCTTTCATCCTGTTGTTAGCAGCCTCGATAGTTGAAATACCATGTGAGCTGAAATGTGTGTTTTATATGTCTGGCCCAGTCTCCCTCTTAAAAGATGATTTCAATTTCAAGAGACATTTATAAAGGTTAAATAAAATAAACATATCAGACTGTTTTTGTTTGTTGGGATTAGCTAGAGGGCATATAAAAGATGAGGTGGGTGGCAAAAACAACACCTGTAGAGAGTCCACGGTGGCTCTAGAAAAGCTTTGCGTATGTCTGAGACATAAAGGATAAGATGCAAATTCGTTTTTTAAAGCTTAATGGATACTCCAGGCAAAGAAATCCTTTTGTTTTGTTGAATCTCTCACAAGTCCCCAGACTGCAAAATGAAGATCTTATTTAACGAAAACCCACACAATGTTACTCATGCCACGGAATAGATATGGAATGTTAATTGAGTGCCTGGCCCATGTTTACTCAAAAGATAATCTTTTTTTCATTCCCAGTAATGACCCTTTGCATTGTTTTAATTGCATCATAATATATTCCAACTAACAGACACAGTTCTTCAGTTTTTGATTCAAATACATGGTTGTTACGTGAGACTGAATAGTTTGGCACTGGAGGCAACTTTTGTCATGACTGCATCCACGACATTATGTATAACAGGGAATAACAAGATAATAACAATTACTTCTGCACTGTATTACATTATGCCATCCTCTGGACAAAGGAAAAGTAGTTTCCGGATATTCTAAATTGTTTAATTTACCATATGTTATTATTTTGGTAGCTGCTGCTAAATGCTCCTAAATGCTCCCCATTAATCCCATTTTGTCATGAGTAGACATGCAACCTCTGCTGTGACTAGGAACAATGACTTTGCATATAGGAAGGCTGTGCTGTGCTGCTGCACATAGCAGACAAGTATCTATAATGTATAAAGCCTCTTAGCGATAAAGCCTCTGAAAAAACAATCACCAAAGCCTGTAAATAATCACTGCAGCATTTAAACCGTGAAGAAACAGCCTCTCGTTCTTCCATTCCCATTTCCTGTCATTCCCCTCCTTTGTCCCTGGTGCTAACTCAGAACAGCATATTTTTATGAAGATCAGCCGCTGCTGCTCCAGCACAGTTGCGGATTCAGCAACAACGTGCAAGACTCTCACCAATAAATCATAACACACACCCTGGCACACCCACCAACACACACAAATCATTGCGTTGACTAAGGCCTTCACCTGATGAAAAATGTGCTCTGTATGTGCACACATGCATACCATTAACATCTGACAATCTGCCATACCTATAAAGCAAACAACGTGCAAAGAAGGCAAACAGATTTCCCGTCCACCTGCACACATCATCGTCACACCAAGATATGCGGGGCGAGCAGATGGCGGGGAGCAGCAGCTAACCCAACAGCCCGGGTTCCGAACTTTCTTCTTCCCTTGTTCAGAACAGTAACACAGAGGACATTAGAGTCTGTGAATGGTCAGAATCTGTGCAAGCACTGTGTGTGTGTGTGTGTGTGTGTGTGTGTGTGTGTGGGTGTGTGTCTGTGTCTGTGTCTGTGGGTGTACACGTGTCTGCCAGTGAAATTAATTTTGCCTTGTAATTCTCGCAAGAAAGAAAATGGAGTTTAACTTTTCGTCAGTGTTTTTGTTGTAGCATTTACCTTCAGTGTTTCTAGTCAACTAAATATGCAGGTTGCATATGGAATGCCATGCATATGAAAAGTTTACAGCTGTCTCAGGTGTGCGGTACGCGCGCCTCTCTAACATTTTCAAGTACCCGCGGAAGTAAAAAAGTGATGCACCATTGCACATACACACATGCACGCAGCGAACGCTTCATTAAATTGCTTCTCTCTTCCAAAATATTCATCTGTGGACCCAGAAGGCAGAAATATGGAAGGAGATGAAGACCAGCGTATGTCTGTGGCAGTTCAGCTTATCTCAGAGATAAGACCCTTCAGGGAGATGAGAACAGAGAGCGAAAGATAGAGGAAAGGGGGAGGGGAGAGTCGGCTCAACCTAAAGTGAAGGAGCAGATCATGAAAGAGGGACAGGAGGCACAGACAGAAACACAGTCAAAAGATAAGAGAGACAGCTTTAGGTCAGTCTCTTTGGTCTCCTTCCTTGATTTGGTGGTTATAAATGAGTAGATTAAAACTGTGCTCCACAAATGTAAATCAGCTGGTGGGGAGATCAAACCATTTTAGATGATTTAGGCCTCTGCCCATGTGCTCTGTCTCGGAATCGGGAGTTGCTACACTTCACCCAAAAGAAAACCCTGAGAGAATATGATGTACTGTTCAGAGAGCTCGAGATTTCAGAGGGCATGTGGAAAACTTTTCCCTCCTTTCATGCAGAGCTTAACCATGGCCTCGGTGTTAACAGAATATGGCTGAAATTCACCTCATAAACAGTTTGATGAAAAGTTGAGGAAGGCTTCAGAGCCAAATATTTTGTTTCCACGGCTTTAACCAACTTGAACAAACCTGATACTAGTGATGAGCTTGGAGGAAAACAAAGCTTTGGGATGTGTTGGAGTAGCTGTCGTTTCATAGTGCCTTGAAAAAGCATTTATATGTTAGAAAATATAATAAATATCAAAATTTCTGCCGTCCTTGATTTGAAAAGGCACCTGATTCATCTCTTTTTATTGGCCAGAATTGTATGCTTTTGCCAGCTATCTGTAAATATTAAGCTTAACTTCTTGTCAGATGGGCAACAATAAAGCAGTCCTGGTTGCAAGGATAAAGCAGTTCTGGTTCCAATCCCAAATAATAGCATCTGTGAATAGATGCATTTTTTGGTTTTGGTTTGTTTTTTGTTTTGTTTCTTTTTATCCAAAAAGAAAAGAGGCAACGCTTGGAGTTCTGTTTCAAACTGCAGGCACATGATGGAAAACGCTTTATACACAACTGTGAACTTTTTTTCTTCGATGTGAGACAGGTTTAATGCTGTTCACAAGCCCTTAACCTGACCACCACATAAGAAATGTTCTTCTCATTCAAGATGGAATAAACAACCGATTTCACACCAACAATACTTGGAGAGACTCATGTTCCACTGAAAAGTACAGTGCTAGTATAACTCAGAGCATAAAAATGAGCATGTATGAGTCTCATCAATAGTTCAAGCAAAATAGTGATCAAGTTGGGAGTTTAAAGCCATGAAAAACCAATCTCAGCAGAATACATCAGTGAGGTAAATTGTCCTGTTTTATATCAAACTTGTCTGTGGATTAATGTTTCCCAGTGGGGTTCTGAGGTACATAAGTAAATCACACTGAAGGACAGAGAGACAGAGACAGAGAGAGATACCACCATCTGTAGAATTAACCCATTTATCAGCAGGCACTATTTTCCCAGGTAACACCATTTAAAAAATTGCTTGGAATATTGATAGTAGTAGATCCGAGGTCATAAATAATTCCTTTATTAGAGATCATATTTTATGAGAATCAACCACTGACAAAACAGCTCCATTGTTGTTTTAATGTAACCTTCCTGTTTTATAGGCTGTGGGCCTGGGTTGGTGTAGAGAATCCAGTCACAGAGAGAAACATTTCTGAGTTCAAGTTCAGTGACACGCAACCCTGTAACAGCTGAAATGTGAAGTTTTATACTGAATGTTGGTCTGGTTCAGCAGGTGGTCAATCAATATTAACAGAACAATGGCACATTTTGAGCATGAAAGTCTGAAGTTGCTACTGTATGACCTTGAAGAACATTGTTTTGAACCATGAGGATGATAATTGAAATGGTCTCAACAATGATCTGTCTCAGCCAGCGCATATTTATGACCTCGGTAGATCCATCACAGATTTGAGCATAACCTCAGCTCGTGACCAACGTGCCACTGTCACATATTTGTTTCATGTTGTTCATTTGTTTTGCAAATGGATTGAGTACCAAAATGAATATTCTGCTAGCAAAGTGAGGACATAGTTTGGAAGCTACAACGTTAGGATTAAGACATAGTTTTAAAGTTAGAATTGGGTTTAGGTCAGGGATGGGTTAGCATAAGGATAAGTGGCTGGGTAATGTATTATGTCTATCAAAGTCCTCACAAAGATAGAAGTGCATGGAAGAATGCGTGTGTGTGCAAGTGTTCAAATGAAACGCTTCAGGGTGCAGCCATGTAAGACTCATCACCTCCAGACACTGCAGCCTTGACATTCTCACCACTTTTTCTAATCTTTGTAATTCAGGGACTCTTTTGAGGGAACAGACAAAGAAGGGAGCATGATGCAAGCACACCGGTGAGTCCTCAGTGGGGCTCTTTATGCCATAAAAAGGCCTAAAAATGAATAGGACACTTGGCGTCTATATAACAGCACAATAAGCCTGACAGACACACACTGCCATTGCATCGAGTTTGTTACCGATACACTAACAGTTCAGTTCTGCTGGGCACTGCACACCTGTGACATTATGTTTAAAGGGTAGGTATTTACAGTAGTAAACTTTATATGTGGTGAATTTTATGTTACCTTATTCCACAGTCATGGACATGTGACAGTAAATTCAGCCAGAAGAGCCAGAGGTTCAATCAAATGTATAGAATCATAACAGGACACCATAGTTTTACCATAGTCTTAGTGAGTCGAGTCATTCTATATAGCACTATCTCGGAAAGCAGTTAGTAGCCCAATTCCTAAGGCACCATTATGTCCTATCTCCTAAAGAACTTCCGCTTCCCTGTTTTCATGTTTTTTAAAGCAACCTACTGCTTTTAGAAGAGCACACTCATAAATCTGTTATGTATTGTTATCCATTATCACGGTCAGACAGCTGATTTGCCACTCTGCACCATGTTTCCAGCTACTGTATATGTTTTTCTTTCAGTCAAGACAAAATAATAATAAAAAAGGGCATCCATGAGCCTTGACCTTTCTTGTCATGCCAGCACAAACAGGGATGGCTGAGAGGTACACAAGGCCACACATGAAGCCCACACTGAATTTATTGTATGTAGTGAGCTGCACATTACTCATAGCAATCAGTTATTGCGGGCACTTCCCAGATATATGAGCTACATTTGTATTGCATGGACCATCGCGGTGCTTTGATTTCCAACACAAGCTCATTGATCATACAAGACTTCCAGCATGGTTCTTTGAATGGATTATTAATGGTCAGCCTGTCGGTATGTAAGTATGTCTAGATGGGTTTACATCTGGAAAATAAGGCTTTTGTGTAAAGAACATATGTGGACATATGCGCATATGTGCGCATATGTTATTATGCTTTCATAGAGGCATTGTGACCACCACCGCAACACAAAGTGCAGAACCACAGCTAAAAAATCTTCTAAGAGTCCCCATATCTCCCTCCCCTTTTAGACATTTTAACAATAAATTATCCCTCCTTTTCTGAGCCTCTCTCTTTGCCTGATATATTGGAGCCCAGAGGGGACATATAGGATGCATTAGCTGAGCTTGTGTCGGCAAAATGTGACGTAATTGATGGCAAACTGCGTTGACATCCTCCAACATCGCACAGAGACAGAACAAAACGCCGGCATTTCAACCGGTGACAGCCGCTAACACCCATTTCACACCGAAATAACGGTGTCTACATAACAAAGATGAGAAAATTAATGGGGTAATTTCTGGCAAAATTCAGAGTACAGGCAGTGAAATGGTTTTGTGAGCACTCATCAGTCCTCCACGGTATTGAATTCCTGTTACACTGTACCTGCTTTGCATAGTGACGGCCAATTAATCCAACTTGGCTGCTTTCCTTTTAACCCCTTGTGGACAACAAAATTGCCTCAAACAGCTTCCGGTCTGGATGCAGCTGAGTTGAAGCCTGTTGATGCATATTCCATTCGTGACGAGGTTTGCAAAGAAAGCGCTTTGTCGTCAACTAGTGGTCTGACTGTAGACTACACCCAATTGGGGCTTCACTGAATTGAAAAAGTTCAAAGTGCAATATTCACCTTGCTTCCATAAGAAATAGATATTCCATTGTAAAGCCAACAACACCAATAACAGCATCTATAATTCAATCAACATACCTGAGACTGAACACTGAATTACAATTATGCCCCATTATGCCTAATGTCCCTCCTTGGCATCATACATATACATTTCATATTTATGATATTTGTGCAACATTCGTTTAAAATGAAAATACACTCCACTTAATTTACTATCTGCTTTGTTTGGTTATTTAATCGCAAATAGAATCAGGCAGTAAAGTAAAAAGCGATAAAGATGGTTGTATTTGGGTGGCCTTACATTGAGTGAATTGAAAAATGCATTTTGTTTGCTGAAATCACAGGTTAAAAGTTGTGCTGTTTCTATTTTAACATGAACCAAATCTCATGAGACTCTCATGAGGAATTCAGATTTGGCACTTTTCTATTAAATCACTAGTGTGAATAAGTTAGCTGCAGACAATATAGGCTAGTTGGGTAGTATAATAGTTAGGTTTAATTTAAAAAATGAAGTTGAGGATCAAACCAGAAAAAATATGGACACCAAAGGAAGTGCGAAACTGTAATTGTGTCTACATGGCAAAAATGGATCAATTCGGCTGTTAGAGGTGCCTGGCCAGTTGACAACACAAATAAACTTAATTTACAGATATTATGAGACAAATGCTGAAAAACTGACTCACATCCCTGATTTCAGTCTAGACAGTGACCTGCAAAGTTTCTATAACTGCCACTGTGATGGTGTCTTCTTTCATTGAGTTGTCTTAATCGTAAAGACAGATAGACTGAAAGCCGATTATCTGAGTGGGATTATATGTTCTTCCCTCATAACTCTTCTCTGTCACAAAAAAACAATTTGAAGAGGAGGCCAGCCATTATGATTCTCATAGATAACGCAGAGTGGCAGAAGTTCCCATTTTTAATCCCGGCTGAAACTGTTTGAGTTTGGTTTCAGCAGGTAACACTCAAAATGATTCATTTAGAAACGATAAGATTAGAATTCCATCTCTTATAATATCTATTTGATACAGTGAAATGTGAAGCCAGTACAATCCAAAAATATTTGCACTCTTTCACAACATCTAATCTAAATGAAATATCCTCAAATAAACGGTTCAACATCATAAATAACTAAACATCTACAATGTACAGACTAGCTACTGTGTGCTGTTTTGTGGTCAGGGCAACTGTAGAAGAACATCCTTAAACTCCACTCCACAGGGGTCACAGCCTTCATAACCCCAACGCTGCTCAGAATGTTGCATGGGCGCTAAAGTCTGAGTGAGCAATTTAGCGCTTCTGCTTTATGAAGGGCCTCGCAGCCCACGCATCGGCATTCAGGGGACTAAAACACAGTCCGGGATTACGGTTATCAAGCATCAGCTGCTTTGGTCGCACAAACAAAGGCTTATTGCTTTGTGGCAAATTTAATGGCCTGTGGCAGGCTGCAAAGCGTGGCCCCGACCACAGAGACGGAGGCGGAGAGGAGGAGAGCGCAATCTCTACTTTCAGTAATGATGACACCAAATGAAGGCATGGGTTGTTAGGGTGTGCTGAGTGGTATTATCTCTTTGGACTGCGATGAAAAGGACAGCGGCACATGAACCACGGAGTGAAAGACAACGGCATTATCTCATTGTCCGCGTGAATTTGGAAGGCTAATAATAGCTACAGAGGAGTGAAAATTCCTTTCAATGCTTTTGGGTGAAGTACACCAGAGCGGCCAAAGGAATTACCTTCCATCAGTAATATATCAAATGGCTTAAAGGATTGTTCTTGCTGCTTTTGTAAGAGTGATGTTGCCTGATCTTATCATTATTATAGTTTCAATGAAGAATTTTGCACATTTCCAGTTTAACTGAATTGCTATATTTGTGCTGGTTCTCCTTCTTTACCCCATGTGCCTTTCACTTGCAGGTCCGCTGAATACACATTCCCTGACGTATGAGTAGGCTAATACACATGTCACAAGAACAGAGACATTTGTTCTTGCTCCCGGAGCTGCAAGAGAATAAACAAGACAATCGCAATTTCACAAAGACCAAACAGGACTTGTGCTGCAATGACATCATGCAAAAAATAGATAAATAAATAAATACAATCCAGTCTGTCTAAAAACAGATTGACAACAAAAGGATAAATGTATTTGAAATGTAGCCAAAGCACTTCTGAATTGGGTCAATGATGCATCTTGGCGGCCACGAACAAGCAAATGTAACTCCAGCCCCCACAACTGTGTGTGTGTGTGTGTGTGTGCAGAAGCAAAAGTAAGTTAGCTGTAGGATCTTCATTCAGGAAGAAATAAAAGCAAATAAATAATAAATAACAGCACCACACAATATCGATTTATGAGCTATTAATAAAGACTAAATCTCAGGGGAAAAAGTAGTCCAATGTTAGAGATAATCTCTAAAATTGGTTTGTTTTTTGCACATTTTTTCCCTGAAATTGTCATCTAGACATCCAAATATATTTATGGGTAGTTTGATAAATTTCTTCTAAATATTGGATTTAGTATATAATTTTCTAATTTAAGATATAATTTAGTATAACGCTAATGCGGGTGTTTACGGTATTGTGAACAGTGAATTCTGTATCTGGTGAATTCTGTATCTGGTTTCACTATTATTAAGGTTGCAGGTAAAGAGTAAACGGAGGTGCATCATCCCAGTCAGCAGGTAACACCACCCCCCCCACCCCCCATTGAGTTGTGGTGAAGATCCTTTACATTGCATTCAGCAGTGGTGTTACTCATTAGGGCATTTTCATTTCACCACACTTATAACAGCTCCAACATGGACACATACACCTCTATTGTTACCAAGGAAACTATTCAGACAAAAGTCGAGCGGATCACTTGCCATTAATTGTACAGAGAGTCTGCTTCGAAATCAAATCTGATTTGAGAAAAAGCTGATTTGCCTGCTCTTTGAACACAGCCTTCAGTTTCTTCTCTGATGTCGAAAAAAAGGAAATGAAAAAGGAAAAAAAAAAAAAACATGAAACAAATTGCTTTCTACTTGACTGTTTAATGCCATCTGTTTTACTGCCGAGGGAAGGCAGGGTAACTATACAAATTTCCCCCTGATCTTTCTCAGGGCATAAGCTGCTTAATGTGCGCCTGTCATGACACAGCTTCATTAGAACAGCACTCGGACAGCATGGACCTCCACCAAGCAGGCACTTGGAGAGCAAGAGCTGAGGCGTCTTCCCTTACTGGAGGTTCAATTTAAAAATAACTGTACAAGTTAACCAGTAATGTAATATAGTTGTAGTTACTTTATGCCCTTTTGCCTTTCATCCTTGGAATAATCAACCGTCAAAGTATTTCTGGAATCTAGAAGATCATCAAATTTAATCATCTGTTTTTGTTGTTGTTATCCCCTTACGAACGTTTCCTGAAAATTTCATTCATGCGACAGACACCTTGTAGCTATAGTCTGCACTTGGCCATCCACGGCAACGAGCTAAATCCAGGAGACGGAGGAGAGTTGTTTGCTCCACAGACAGGAGGACAAAAAGAGCCTAGATCACACACAGACACACCTCAATCTTGTGTGTTTAATCCATCCCTCCTCACACATCGTAGCACACTATGTCATCCAGATTTAGCTTTAAATAAATAGATAAATAAATACATATATATGTATATATTGACTGGTCAGTGCTCATCTGATTTATATACAGTTGCATTATCTCTCAGCTCGTTTCCATAACGACACCAAATCTCCCACACCAGTGGAAAAAGCTTCCTTCATAACAGACATCAGAGTGATGAATAATAGCTCAAATGAATAAATGAGTGTTTCAATTCAGTAAATGTAATTGGAAAGTGGTAATATTTAATTTAACTCAAATTGTAGCTATTATCTTCAGATGTTTAAACTTCCTTTGTCATTGTTACATTTAACAGGTTGTTGGTACTGCAACGTATATGATTATCACTCATTTGTATGCGTATGTAACTGAAAAAGAAAACAAGATGAACAGATCTTTTTTTGTCCAGTCATAAATATTTTCCATGCACAGTTGTTTTTTTTCTTTTTACATTTTTTTTTAAATTGAAGCATGTTTTGTGACCTTAATATGCATCAATCTGACTGCCAAAGAAGACTTACTACTTTATTACAACTGGAAGTTGATTTTACTGCTTTTAGTCCATTGGTTCCAAACACCTGTGTGAAAAGCTGGGACACTAACTTTGAGGAGTACAAGAAGAACTCCCTGCCAGTCCATTCCAGTTTCCACTTTAGTTTTTATGCATTTAGCGTTGCCAGCTCTGATGTACAGGCTGAATTTCATTAAAGTGTGCCATTACACGAGGTAGCTGCTGGGCTGGCCCCTGGATGAAAAGAACAATCAATACAGTTAGTATCTGCCCCCTCTAATCTCTGTTGCCTGTGTCAGCCCTGCTGTCTCTAATAGATCCTAAGGATTAAGAGGGTGGACACCTCTTTAACTGGTGAGCCAACAAAAAAGAGCCCAGTCCAGTCGCGCTTATCCAGCAAGAAATGCACAGGGAGTACCAGCAGGATGGTGAGAGTGGTGCCTAAAACTACAGAAATGTACATGGTTAAAAAAAAAATAGGACAGGGGACATATGGAAATAGAGAAAGTAATACCTCACAGTGGACTGTGGTAAAGAAGACAGACAACAGGACAGACATGATAATAAGATTGATAGATGCAAATAGGAGGACGGGGACACTGGAGGAAGGGAGAGACTGTTGGAAGGGAGAGGAACACGACAAAGGTAGAGTAGCAGTGGATGAGAAAAGACAGAATAAGAGGGAGAGAAAGAGTGGAAGATGAACTCAGGGGTGGATAAGCACCAGGGCAGGAAAGGCGAGAGTCCATGTAATTTCTCTAATCCTCCTGGCATTTATACTTTCACCAGCCAGATAATGAAAATGAAAAATAAAATGGAAAAACTTCCCCTCCTGCACAGGAGGCACAGGATTTCTTTCTCTTCCCCACCCTTCCCTTAATCTGTTGCACCGCTCAGCTTTGAATGCCTCAGTGAGTTTATGCTGAGTCGGCAAAATTGTCTGTGTGTCACTACTTCAAATCGCGCCATAACTCAATTCAGCCGTGCTCCGTACGCAGAAAAAATGATGCGGCACCTCGTCTTCAGCTAACGAGACGATTAGACGCTGATTTGGATCGCATATCATAGCAATAGTTCTTGCCTTATATCATGAAGGATCTGGGTTCTAAGCTCCTGCATGACGAGTTGCCAGTCCAAAAACCTGCACATGAGCATGAGGCCCTCAACTGCCCTTGGGTGTGAGTGTGTGCCCCAATTTATGTCTCTGAATCTGCAAATAACAGGGGAACAAAGGTAGTGACTTTGCAGGATTTTCTCCTGAGAGGTTTATGTAATCAAGGTGGCTGCCATGAATGATGGCAGCAACAAGATAAATCCCCTCGCGGTGTCCAGACGCTGGTGGTCCTGTTGGCAGCTCATGAACTCTACTGAGACGGAGGAAGCTGTTGATGATGTCAGTCAACACAGGGCAGTGGTGAGGGTGTATGTGGGGAGTGGAGGGGTTGTGTGCTGGTGGGGCATATATCACCATGAAGGATGTGAAGGCAGAGACAAGATGAGATGCTAAGGACCAAAGTCTTTACAGTGTGCAGTCTCGGACAAGCCAGAGCGACAGGGCTGCTCCAGATTCATTAAAAGAGTCTGGACAGACTTGGAAGTAACGGTGACAGGAGAGTGAAGTGAAGTAATTGTGAACGAGCTGGAGGGCGAGAGCCATGTCCAATTGTATTGAGTGTAGATTGTGAAAGGAAGCAGCTTCCACACTCATGCAAATCAGGGAAGACAGCGGTGAGCCAATTAGAGAGATGTCCCTGTTCATAACCTAAAATACGTGAGTGCTCCTTATGCTTGACAGGCTGACAGAAATGCATGGCAGAAGCCAGCACTCCTGTTTTATAATACTTCCAATTATTATTTTGGCACTGTACCTTGATTTTAGTGAACAGGCCGGCTGCACTATTTGCCAGGGTAATTCAAAACCGCAGTGAGGACTTAAGTGTCCCACGCCAAAGGATTCAAGAGGGCTCCTCCCTCTTGAATGAAAAATTAAGATGAGAGAAAATTGCAGTGGCTTCTCATTGGTACACGGGGTGCTTCTGTCCATCTGATGGCTCCTTCTGGACTCAGACAATCCTGATTCCCTTTCCTAAGCACATCACAATTAACCTGAAGTACAATCGGGTCAGTCCAAAGTCAGTTCAGTCATTTTCAGACGTTTCTACAACTTTGATGATGCCACTGCCCCTAATTCTCTCGAAAACGCACTCCAGCCAAGAGCTATATTAATGTGCATATAGCCTATAGCCTCTGGCAAGAAAATGTAATTGCAAAGAAGAAACGACAAAAGCCAAACGTTTGAGTAATTACCACTGCAGCCTAATGGTATTTCCCTTCCATGGATATTTATGATCAAACTGAAAAGCTGGGGAGAGTTTTGTTTGGAGATGGTTTGTGGAAATGTGTTTCATAGATGCACTAAGTGATAATGTCCTCATTATTAGCCAGTTAATTTCTGCCAATCCATATTATTTAAACAAGCTAGGAAACTGCAAGTGCATGAGGAATCTTTCCTTAAGTGTAGTTAACAAAGTTTTCTGTTTTTGTAGAAGGTAACACAACACCTGATTAAAAATGCTCCACCATTATTAGTAACTTGGAAAAACAGTAAACAGTCTGAGCTGATATGAACAGACCACAACCAGGATCATATGGTAAAAGGAAATGTGCGATGTTGGGCAGAGCAAGGCCATTAAGGGCTGAAAATGGAATCAGGAAAAGTCTAAAACCCTCTCATCCTAGTTCCTAAGCACATCCTTGCAATGAATGTTGCAAGGATGGAGAGTAGAAATAACCATGTCAATAATTAAAGTCAAAATGACTGAGTCAAATATTACACCCAAACATCAGGCTGGTTGCATAATAAAGAACTCCAGATCTAAATCTAAGGGGCGGCTGTGCCTCAGGTGTTGATACGGTGGCTGTAGTGATATGCTGATGAGATTGCAGGGCCCTATATCTCCATGTCGGTGTCCTTCTGGGAGATACTGAAACCTAAATTGGTCTTGAAGCTTCAGCTTCTCTGTATGAATGTGAGTGATTGGTTATCTCTCCTGACAGCCAGTTGACAGTCTATGAGATAATGAGACAGGCTGTATTGACACCAGTGTGGATAAATGCAGACTTGCTCTGTAAAGCCCTTTGAATGAGGAAAAAGGCACCATACAAATACAATCCATTTACAGTTTGCCCTTTGAGTCTTCAGCAACCAATAAAAGGATGTGATTATTGAGACTTTCTACTTATGGATGCTCTGAACAGTGGAAGCAAATTGTAGATAATAAAGGGCCGACCGACCCCTGGAGAATACCAAATGAGGGATGGTGGTTTTAAGGTTTCAAACACGTTTCAAACAATCCAGTCATGGAAAGCAATTCAATTCTACTTTATCTATAGAGCTTCTGTTACAATCAGTACTGACTTTATGTGCCTTACAAAAACTTGGAGCCTGATTCCCTTCTCCTTGAGCAGGAGGGGACTCACATGTGGTGATCCTCCTGTGGACAGCTTGAACAGACACATGCATCATACATGGAAATACATGTACGTAATTGTTCCAGCTCAATATCTTGAAGATGCAGAGCTAGATCTCTGACCTTTAACACGCAGGTGTAATGATGACTATAGCGTCTTTTCATTTTTCTGGCCATGTATCTGTTGAAAAGCAGAATCGTCACATAGAGCCAGTTCAGCTGAAGTCTCAGCCACCCCATTCTGCTGGCCGCAGCCGAACAAAGCTTACCGTCAGGAGCAATTCTGCTTCTGTGTCTGAGTTGTTCAAATTGAGACAATCATTCATCACTTCAGAACTCATCAGCTCCACTTAATAACTTCCACATGAAAATATTGATTTTGTTTCATCCTGTATCCCCTCGAACTTCTCCATATTACTCATATCACGTTGGCCACTTATATCAAAAAGTGACTATTAAGCGACGTCTCATGTGTTGTCTGCAAGCCATTATCAAAACAGCTGTCCCTCTGTGCTCTGCAAATGAAAGAAAAAGAGGTGATAAAAAGACAGTGAGCATAATTTATCAAAACAACCATGACTATGCTGACAGGTAATGATGGCCACAAATCTACTTTAATTTAAAAACAAATACCTTCAAAATATTCACACCAAAGTCTTTTGTTAACTTGATCGCTGAAGACTCTCCCTTTGTTTCTCACCATAGAGCACACAGCTGTTGATTTTCAGTTTCCGGTCGAGTATCGTATCTGATCAGGACTCAATGAAATACCTATGTCTGTATTGATTTACTACATTTCTACTCTCCCAAATACTGCGTGTGAGTGGGTATTTATATGGAAAAGGTCAGAAGAGGATGATCTGAGCTTCCTCTGCACTCCTGCAGCAGGAGAGCATCGCCGCTAGTGCTGCTCTCTTCCTTGAATGGGAGTGGATCAGCCAGCGTGGTGGTGCACAAATCACGCAAGACAACAAGTTGACAGGGGCCAGGATAGAGTGCACACTGGAACGAGCTAACACAAACACCCCATTCAACTTCTTTGGCAGATTCCGCTGTGCTGGGCTGGAGCCAAAGGTGTGTGCATCTTCGCCAAATGATTTTCCTCACTGGAAATAAGGCGTGGGTTGTCTCAGACCTGACACGGGCACCTCACCGGTGTGTTGGTTTATAGATATACATGTATACTGATAATCACAGGCAGATGGTAGTAAAAAACTTTTGTCCCAGCATGCAGGTGTAGGAAAACAGAAATGGGTTTATTTTCCATTTCTGTCCATATTTAACTGCTACTCTGAGCCAAACTCATTGTATATTCTGCAATGTGCATATGCTGCTGTATTAAAAAATTCAAGGTAAATCCGGCCTTAATAAGTGATGCAGCCCAGTGCAGCTAAACAACTTAATGTCACCCTCTAATCTGCCTACCAAAGAAGTGTTCAGATGAGCAGGGCTCAATTACACCCAAATTGGCTGTCATGCAGTTATTCAAATGAGTTCAGAATCAACCGCTCACTTACTAAATATGCTTACCTGGACAGAATGACTCCCTTCTATTTAACTCCCTTTCTGCTCCCTCAGTAAATACTGGGAGGAGCAGAAATAAGAAAATTAATTTAATTTCAGACCAGCCTGGTAACTTAACAAAAAAAATGAGATCAGGGTCCATGCTTTTCCCACCACTTTAATCAAAGTTTTGATGTGATGACACTCCTTGAGAGTGCCAGGATCTCAAGAGAGGATCAAGGTGATAAATTGCTTGCTTAATTGCCGTCATCCTGCAATTAAACAGCAATTAAAACCACAGCTTGTGTGTCTTGAAATATTAGATAAAATTTTAAACCGTTTTGTGTCGACAAGATCACTGACTTAAGGAGTCACTCTGGGAACATTCCAGCATCCTAACATGGCATGTGTGTATGCTTTTTATTTCATTTTTAGGATTATCTTAATATGACAAAGTTTTTGCAATCTGCCGGGGATGCACATTTTTATGCATTAACTAGAGAATAAATTACTTCTTCATAGTTTTCTTCCACTTTAATGCGTGAACATAAAATGACACTGGCCCTTCTCATTTGTGCCGATGATGCTTCTCCACTGAGCCAAACCCTTGTTGCACTCATCAGAGGTGATAACATAGAGGATCTCCACCACGACTGATTCCATGCTGATTGGGAGTCATCTGAGATGCTGTGGCATCTTATCCAACAGACAGGCTGCACAGATCGCAGGCACATTTCTTGTTGTAGCAGTCAGGCTTCCAGTTTTCCAGTGGAGTTTTAATTTGTCTAATGCTTTGTTTTGTCCTGGCGGCTTTTTTTATGGGCTTGTCAGATTAAGTCTTTTGTTATTTTCGGACCATCTGAGATCCAATTATGTTCATTCAAGGTTTCTTTGAAAAGCAAACTCTATAAGAGAGCAGTCTCAGTGTGAAGCCACTGTTGTTGTGGAGGGAAAACCACATCACCATGCATTTATATTGGAACTGGTGGCGGGAGCATAAAGAGCAGAGCTGCAAAATGACAAACGATGAATTAACCCTTTAGAAGGTGCTATTTCTTTTGAACAACCTCTTTAAACCCTGAATGAAATTCCATTTGACTTGTGCGTTCCTATTCCTACTTCTCTATTCTAGGTCTAATGAATAAACTAAAATATTTATGTTTGTGCTTCGGAATTCACTGGAATAGACCATGTTAGAGCAGGGGCATGTGTAACGTAATGCCTGAAGGAAGTTGAGAGCACCAAAAATGTATATTCATAAACATGAATGAGTACTAAGAGGTGACTTTGATATAAGTTTCTTTACGACTGAAAGGAAAACCAAAAGCATATTTGCTATATTTTAATGTGTCTGACTGACAAGTTGTCAAAGGATAAATAACCTGAATTTTCCACGCTGCGACACTTTGGCTTAATCTCTCGGGCTCAGTCTTGGTTTTCAGGAACACGACTGGGATTCTCACCATTGACAAACATTTCTTTAAAACTTCTTCGCACAGCTAAACACGTACGGATGACGTCATGGATGCTGACGTTGAACCCCGGTTTTGAGTCAAGCCGACATTTGTGACTTCTGGGTAAACAAACACGTAACAAGACATTCAATCCATAAAAATGTGCCTCAAAGTGTCACTTCTGGTGCAAAAATGCTCCACTTTGGTAATCACACCCCAAGCGTAGGGGAGAGTGACAATTTATTAAGGCTGACACCTTAACGATAAGGCTGACATCCCCAATCAACTGAGAAATATCTGGCGCACCTTTACTCTCAGTTCCTGCTCAACTTTAAAGCCCCATTCTGATGCCTCCCTCCTTCCCATATGCCCTTTTCTGTTATATCTTGATTTCCCTTTTCCTATCACATTCACTGGTCGCAGGGGGAGGGATCACTCAAACTACTCCTTTCACTTCATATCAAATAGAGCCAATTCTCGCTCCACATCAGCTCCCTCTCCATCTTCATGCCTATATCAGAAGAGTCTCTGGTGGACTGAAAGCAGATCCGTCCACTATCCCTCCCCTCTTCCCTTCAATTGGAGCATTTTTCTCTCACTTTTATCTCTTGTTATGTGAAAGTGTGGCTTTTATTCAGTGTCTACTACTTCCAAACCCACTGGGAGGGGACCAGCATGGAGACGGGGCCCAAAGCATTTGTGGTCAGTCAAAAATGTGCACCTTGGACTGCCGGCAAGTTTAGAGAAAATTAGCGGTCAGTGGATTGTGTGAGGCAAAAAAAGACCCATGAAGAGCATGTGGATTTTCAGTAATACTGTAAAATGGTACATTTAAAATGCTTCATTAATGCAGCGCAGTCAGTACTAAACTCAAGGCAAGACAGAGATTTATGTTTTCTTGCTGTTTCTCCCCCATTTTACCACGTTAATTACAAAATGATCAGTGTTGTAGCACATCTAAAACATTCCAGAGCAGAGAACACCGTTTCAGTCAAAACACCTCCTAATGTTGAAAATTACAACAATTAATGATGATTAATGATAAGAAACATTGCACACTGATCTTCCATTTGGTCAAACCCACTTTTCTGAAATTCAATTTAAACAGTTATTAAAGCTGCAAATATGAATGTACGCCCTTTGAAACGGGAGGTTGTATTGTATGTTTATGCAACTCAGTGTCATCCCTTGGCACAGAGGGGGGTTAATATAAATCAGCCAGTTTTCTGTGAGGCGCGTCTCCCTCACGGGCACCAGAGGGGTTCAGAGGTGTTCGCACAAAGGAAGACATAGATATAAACAGCTGGATGGCCAACAGATACAAACGTCTGAGGGGACTGGGAACAGCAGGAATCGCCAACGCCAGACTCTAAAGTTTGGATTTTCATGCACAGGCTCTGACGGTGCTCCACCGCTGCAGATTGCCGTCTGCAAAGAGGCGCGAGTATGCCAATGACAGTATGCAAACATGCATCAATTTGACAGTAAGCACCCACGTTTGGTGGCGCAGCCTGTTTTCGCTTTCTTAATAGCAAGGTTACAGGAGTTGCAGTCAGTCAGAGGGAAAAAAAAAAAACTTGTCAGCTGTATTTATATTGTGTTAGGGGAGGCTTCCATCCTTATCATTTGAAAACCCTCACTTGAAATAGATTTGGCTGTGGGCAGTAATGACCTCTTGTCACTGGTCCTTTGTGAAGCCAGAGCTGGGAGAGCTCAGCTGCAAAGAAATAGATTTCCACAACAGATGGTAGAACATAGGCAACACTTTGCTGCACACATTAAAGCCCTGAAATCTCTTCACAAGGTGGAGTCTTAGTCTTATTCCCCAGAGTACTGGAAGCTCCCCGCTGTCTCCACCCAGGAAGGAGAGGGTGGGTGAGCCAGTCTTGGTCTTATTCAAGTCCATGACCGTGGTGGTTGTTCTCGACGCAGAGTCATCAGCAGCTGTCTGCAGGTGACAGGGCAGAGTGTCGTGGGTGAGGGGGAAAGGTGAGACAACGCGGCCACAGACAAACTGTGGCAGGCCCGGTGGTGTAGAAGGTGCATGTCCAGAAGCTTCTGTCTCAGCAGGTGAGGCGAATGTGTAGAAATGTGAGACGAAACAGATGCAGAGCAGATATAGAAAATGAATGTAATATGAATGTATATAAATGACACACATTATTTGTTCTTTAACCCATCGCGACTTTGTGCCGCAAATTTGATTTGATGAGGAAGGAGTCTGGATTCACGAAGCATTTATGATTATGATGATGATCGTCTTGTCTTTAATAACAAATAGTCATGTGGCATGAGTACCTCTTCCAAAGATTTAATGGTGTCAAGCATTTACAAAGTAAATAAGTTAAATCAATTCCTGAAGAGCAAAACTGTTGTGCATTTCAACTCTGACACTGCATCACACACACACACACACACACACACACGCACACACACACTTTCTTCCTTTCATGTCTACCATAGGAACTTTGGACTTTAACCAGCTCCTCTGATGAAAAGCCTGCAGGCAAATATTAATGAGCAATTTTCTGATAATACAAAGCCATTACCCTCGCGGCCACCATAATACTAGTGGCTCATTCAGTGAGTTGACATTGTTGCGTTTCCTTAGGCTCGGAAGGTAATACAAAGCTTTTGTTTTTAGTTACATGTCACCGTGTTCAGATGTAAAGAATATTATCATCAAAATCAGTTTGATCCTGCTTTTCCTCCAGAATACAGAATTATTCCAGTTTGTTCCAGTTACTCATTGTAATGCAAATGTGGGAATGCTTTTATTCTCTCTTATTTCACCTGCAGTTGACTTTTTAATTAACCAGGCCCCACTGATTGTCTTGCAAACACACCTTTTGTTTCATTGATGCAGCCAAGTCTCAGTCATTTATTATGGACCCAATGCAATTTGTTCCCTTGAATGTCTGCTCTTTATGAACTCTGATTCAGGGTTTCAGACAAACTTGTTGCTTTGCTAATGCAGGCAGCTAAAGTCAACAGCCATGGTACATTCTGTTGGGCTGACGGCCTATTAAATCCGACGGAGATTAACCGAAAGTGAAACAACCCTGTTTCCAAAACAGCCTGTCTGGCATGGGTATGTTGTCAGATGCTCTGTTTGGTCCCATAGGTCCTTTAAATATTTAATAGGCCATGTTCACTGGGAGCTCCCAGTAGGGCTGAGTCAGCAAGTAGTTCTTTCTGCAGCTGGGTGATGAGGCTCATAACACACATTTTGCACCAGGAAAGTGCATGAGTGCGTGTTTTCTCTCTTTCCTGTGGACATGATTGTTTTGGATTGTCCTCCCAGACCTGTCTGGACGCCAGAGCCATCTTCATTATCCATCACCGCTTATCTCTCACAGGGTTACAGGGGAACTGGAGTCGGTCCCGGCGTCACTTGGACAAGGCTGGGTGTCACGTTTAAGAGACACACTGGCCCGCACGTAAACAAACTGTGGACAGACGGGGCGGATTCACATTGTCATGATTGTCATCATTGTCATGATGACAATGCCCCTCAAACGCAGCTCCTCTGACATCTTTTCTGTCAGTGAAACGGGAGAAAAAACAGTGCAGCCGAGAAGTTTAGAGTGAAAACTCATTTCATCTGTTCCATTCCCTGCAGTCACACCTCCACAGAGCAGCAGCACACCTTTGTCTCAGCAGACTGTTTCATCCGCATCATCATCAGTTCTACTAGAGACCGCAATTAATGCATTGTACAGTGTGTGTACATGTGTGTGTGCATGTGTGTGTGTGTGTGTGTGTGTAAATAAAAAATTTAAAAAAGCATTTAAAGTATTTTGACATGATAGATGAGACACTCCACTTTGTAGGATTACTTTTTCCTGCCATACATTCCATTTTTCCTCTCTGTGTCTGTCTTCCTTTCTCTCTCTCTCTCTCTCTCTCTCTCTCTCAGTTTGTGGCATGAAGGCATGAATTATGCAACCTATAAAAAATGGCACCTTTTCAAAGTTCTGTTTTACTGTAACATTTGTTTCCTCAAGAGCAAAATAATGGAGGCTCTAGCACAATGCCAACACAAATTCTGAGCCGTCTACACTCTTTTCAAATTTGGACATATAAAAAGTCACAGTGCATATACCCAAACATTAGTTTTCCTTCGTGGGCACGCCTTGTAAATGAGTTTACGCTCTCAAAGCTCATATAAAATTTATATTGGAAGAAAACAAACAGAAAGGCATTATTGCAACTCCTACCAGATTTCCCCACAATATAGTATTTGTTTTAGTATGTGCAAAATCTAATTTTACTCAACAGAAAAGATGAAAACTCAGTAACTTTTGCATCTTCTTTAAACGGTGTTACACTGCCACCTATTGTACAAAAACAACATTACCACCTTAGATGGTTCACGGTTTCATTAATAGCAGGGACGGGCACGTATTCATTTTATATCAGTGTGTCTGTATCCGCCAATATTTACAAATGTAAGAAGTGAAATGATATTTATTAAAAATGTATTTATTACTATTATTAATTTAATTTATTAAAATGAAACATCCGGGAAGTCTTTTATGTGAAAAGTGACCTGCAGTAAACTCCAGCGTCCACCTTCAGTCATATTGGTCGGTTAAATGTTCCTCCAGCAGCGAATCATGTGTTTAACTATGCGTCCAAACACCAAACAACACAAACAACATGTGAGGCAAAAATTTAAAGTGATGCTCACGAGCATCCTCTCACTTCAGTGTGCATGAAATCACAGCACATGCACAGGGAAGCGCCTTCTGTCCACGTTCCCCAATGTCTTTGAGCCCATGTGGAGGGTGGCCATCTGTGTGTGCACACCCATGTGTGTGTTGACACTGGGGCTTGGAGTTGCTGGTCGCGGTGGGACATTCCTGTCTCTCCCACGCAAGTTGTCTAGAGGGTCTGACGTTTTTTTGGCACTTGTGGCACCATCGACACCTGAGCAACTGTGGAGGTGAACCAAATGGATTTGCAGCTGTGTGCAATCTCCCATGGGGACTTGTTCAGAATGCTGCCTGGATGGTTTCGACAACATGGGCTGCGAGCATTTATAGGCATTCTTTGTCGTCCTTGCCTGTATAAAAAGTATATATTTTGCATGGCCCAGATGGCACTGATACAGTTTAAAATATGCATTTTACTAGCAAAGAGACATTTTTTGCAAGTAAGGATTTTTAGACTGTCTGTGTGTTCCTCAAAAATAGAAATAGTGTGTGTACCATTAGCAGCTTACCAGCACAACTAAGCTGCGTCTGAGACCAGCTTGCAGTTGTGAGCATGTTTGTTGGACGCTGACCGTTTCTGGAACTTTGGGGACGTAATGGACCCCTGTTGCTCAGTCACTTAGAGCCTTAATGATTCATCAGTAAGTGGAAACTGAAAGTGAACACAGTCGTTGTGTGTGTGTGTGTGTGTGTGTGTGTGTGTGTGTGTGTGTGTGTGTGTGTGTGTGTGTGTGTGTGTGCGCACGTGTGTGCCATGCTTTCGAGAACGCAGGAGGTTGTGCTCACCTGGGGGAGGGGTGCAGGGGAGGAACCTGGAAAGCTGCTGTAAATGTGAAGCACCAAAGCTGTGATTAATGAGCAACCCAACAATGCCAAAGCTTATTTTCCTGCAATGCGTGATGCATCTACCTCCTTAGTATGCAGAGATTGTGTTTTCAGAATATACAGTACAGATATTTTGTTAAACACATCCAGAGGAGGGAGAGGTGGATTTTTATTTTTATAGAGGTTTGTTAAACACATCCAGAGGAGGGAGAGGTGGATTTTATTTATCCCACAGAGGGAAAAATATAGATTTTACACTCTTTATCACACACAAGATCTGTGAATATACAATAAACAAATGCACATTCATTAAGACAGAGTGTGTAAACTGTCCTGGTGCTCTCTCATATACCATGCCTTGCTCATGGGGACCTGAGCAGTGCTCTGAAAATGTCCTGTCCCATTTTCCAATTTTTGGTCCACAAGTGGAACCTGAACCAGAAACCCTTCGACTCCAGCCCCCTAAAGCATCGTTCAGAGGTTGAAATTTGAATCTGAGAGATGATAAAAAAGTCCTCCTCAACTGTGACACAATTGATATATTTCAATTCCTGACAGGCACTGAGCACCAGACAGCGCCTCCTGTGCGTTTAATATCATTATATTTATTTTTGTCTTGCGCTCATGATTCCAAAGAACATCACGTCTGGCAGAATAAATTGCAAAGCTCTTTTTGAATGCCCGGTAGGAAGCTCCAGGCGTATAGGTGAATTAAATTTATATTAAATCTGATTAACCCCAGTGTATTAAAACAAGCCTCTGATACAATGTAATAATCTCCTAGTTTGAATTAACTGCTTCTACTTTTTATTTTTCAACTTTCACTGTTGTGAGGGGAAAAAACTAGTGTCTGTGTGGTCAAATGTGTTCTGAATTCCAACATAAATGAGCGGAGACACGGCGACTTGTGAATGCTGATTGATGTAAAAGTTGCTGTAACGGTAACCTCTGTCCCTCTGGCTCAGAACATTTCTACTTCTTGCCTTTTTTCTCCATCCAGCCAACATAGATGTGACATGATTCTCCCACTGCCGGTTGCCCTTCAAAGATGCATTGTTGTTGTTGTTGTTGTTGTTGTTGTTGTTGTTGTTGTTGTTGTTGTTGTTGTTGTTGTTGTTGTTGTTGTTGCATGGAATCAAATGATGGCTGAAGTACAGTTGAGAGGCGTTTGAGGTGTTCTAAGGGATTTTTTTTTTCCTCTGGTGGTCTGTAACCTTCCTTTGCTGGGCATGACTGCGTTCATTTAATGACTTTTGCAGTTTGATGGGGAATACAGGTGTGTCATTTGAGAGATTGCATGTTCTCCAGGATTCTCTCCGGGTTCTTCGATTTACTCCCACAGTCCAACACCATGCATCTGTGAGATAGGGCTAAGCCATTTTCGCTGCTTTTTTCCAATGACAGCCAGTTGGGTGTAACAAGTCCAAACGCCTGCGCCATCACAAAGCCCCTCAATTCACAACAACTCCTGCAGCAACCGCACTTGCTTCCAGTCAAATTCAGGACAGGCTTCCAGATCCTCTTACGTACAACGACACCTTCACCCCTCCCATCTGTCAGATATCCAAGACTCTCAGATCCTCCACCCACCCCTCCTCCCACCAGTGTCATGGGGTGCAGAGCATCCAGCTACTCTGCAACTGGCTCCCACCAGACATCCAGAACAATAAATCGCTCCCTCTTTTTAAATGACTCAAAACCCACCAGTTTAAAAGGCCCCACTCCCTCTAATCATCGACTATCCCGTCCTCTGTTATTTAAATTCACTGCATCGACCAACCTTTAATCTGTGCTCTTTTTTAATCAGCTGTTTTTGACATGTAAAGTTTCCTTGAGTGTGTATTTGAAATTATTATTATCATTATTAATTAGGCACTCTAACTTTATCCCCCTACAACTTATTACTGAGAAGAGTTCCCATTTTTACTGATAAAATGGAAAATATTCACACTTTCAAAGATGTTTTATGTTCAGTGTTTGTAATTATACTCTGTGGAAAGAAGCCCGCCACACAGAGCCAGCCTGATATATCGCAGTCAATCTGACTAATAAGAGAGTAAAGTAGAATTCAGACAAAAGAACAAATGGTCAGATAGATTGCACTCTTTATTTCAGCCTTCATTCATTTCCAGTTCCCACTGCCCAATGCTGGAAAGAAACTAACACGAATAACAAGTGGTGAGAGGAGAAAACCCCTTTATGTAAAGGAGTTCTTGAAATATTAAGGTATTGAAATTCCCTTTTTGTTAATACTTATTTATTATAAATGCGCAACATGTTTCACTACTTAAATCACTACATTCAAAACTAGATCTTTAATGCTACAACACATAAATCCATTCTCTTGTGGTCAGTTTGCATATGAAGCAAGCAGGGTCATTTTAAAACAAGGGAAAAACTTTCCAGTATCTTCACAGGTCAATCTTGATCGACTGCTTTGACTGATTGATTGCTTTTTTTCCACTCAGAGGTCACATGTGACAAGATTTCTCTCCTTTTCAAATGTTAATGCGGTCATAGTTGAGAAGGTTGTTAGCCTCAGACCAGGCGGGGTGCTGGGATCCATCCATCTCAGTGGCAACGGTGTTTCCTGTCGCCAGCTGATGACTGCCACCGCCAATAGTCGCACTGCAATCGGGGCATTTACGACTCTCCATAGCACCCCCACACTCCGTTATGATGTAGACGTGGCCGTTAGGACACTTGTACCAATGTCCAGGTGCCATGTTCATAGTGGACACGATCATTTTTCTCTCCTCCTCGGTGATATACAGGCCAGAGGGTGGAAGGAGAACATCTAGTTCCTTCATGGCTCCCTCCACCACGCTTTCATCCAGCTCGGTAAATCGGCCAGTTTTTTCCAACATCCTTCTTATTGTTTGCACCTCGGCCTGAATTTTCACACTCTGTCCCCTCTTGTCTGCCTCGAAACAACGACTGTTGAGTTCAGTCAGGAGATTTAATCTCTGCAGCTCTCTTTTCAAATCACAGACCTGCTGTTCTGTGAATCTCTGGTGGGCGCCGTCGAGCCACCGTTTAAACTGGTCCAGCGCTTCAGATGCGAACGTCTGGCCGGGTGACGTTGTCTCACTTTGGATTTTCCTTAGCTTTGCAACTCTAATCAGGAATTCCATCTTGTTTTCCAAACTCCACAGATCATTGGCCGTGAGATGCTTTTTGTCCAGCTGGTCACAAATCTGCTCATATTCGCTTTCCATAACTAATCGACTGGTGAAAAACTGTTGATCCCATCGGCTTTGAAGTGCCGCCCTCTGCTCCTGAAGATCCAGTGGATTTCCATAGATCTTGCTCTTCACCATTTCGATCTCAGCCAGGCATCTGTTGATGTGAGAGCCGTAGCGACGATTTTTGCGGATTGGGGTTCGACATTTGGGGCACTCTTTCAATTTTATGGCCACTTCTTCTCCTGTATTGGTCTGAGAGGTGTCACCCATCTCCATGTAGATGTCCATGGCCGAGTGCTCGATGATGTGGCCGCAGTCCTCCAGCTGAATGAAGGCCGCCTCGGGGTCGTCCTCGTTGCCAAAGAAAACCTCCGTGACTTCGTCGCGGTCGCAGACGCGGCATTTGCTCGGACACGGGTCTCCGCACAGGCCGATGCACGGGTGGCCGCAGCGCAGCTTCTCGCTGCAGGGCTGGGTGCAGGGGGGTCGATCGCACGGCTCGTGGCAAAGCCGGGTGCAGGTCTGGTGGGGGCAATGCCAGCTGCACGGCTCCATGCACGGAGCGCAGGGCTGCCCGCACTGCAGCATGCATCTGCTGTGGAGACAGCGGTTCTCGCACGGCTGCTGGCACGGCGGGCAGTGGGGAGTGCACGGCTCGCTGCACTTGTGGGAGCAGATCAGGATGCGCTGACACTGGTGGGAACAGCGCGCGTGATAGCGCCCCTCGTAACACCTGCCACATTGGCCTGGACACTCATGGCCACATTTGAGCTGCTGATCACAAGGGTTCTGGCATGGAGGACCCTGCTCCTGCGTCCTGTAAAAGCAGGCGGCTTTCTTGGTATGGCCACACCTGAGCCTCAAACTAATCTTCACTTTGCACTTGCTCGTGCATTCGTCGCTGCAGACTGAATCGCATGGATGCCCACAGTCCAGCAGCTTGGGACACGGTGCCTGGCATTTAAACTCGCTGGGGTCCTGGTAGCAAGGAACCATCTGTTTGTGCTGACACATGGGTATGGTCTTCTCGACACGCACAGGACAGTCTGGGCATGGACTGTGGCACAAGCGCGGGCACTTGTGTCCCAGAGCACACAGAATCTTCTGGCAGCTCTTCATGCACTTGTATTTCTTGTGCTCTGGGTCAGAAGGGTGGCAAACCCTTGTGCAAACGTGGCCACAATCCAATCGGAATTCGCAAGGCTGAGTGCAGCCGCCCTCGGGGGCTTGTTTGAAGTCATCAGCCGAAGAGGCGTTGACCTTGCGAGTTGGATGATTCTGGCAGCACAAAGTCAGAGCATTCCCAATCTGGTTCTTTTCTCTCAAGGTCTGGAAGATGTTGCTCCACAGTTTGACTTGTTGCAGCATTCCTCTGTCACCAATGCAATAAAGGCCTTTCTTGGCCCGGGACAAGGCCACGCAGACGCGATTTGGGATGTTCAAAAACCCAACTTTGCCTTGGAGGTTGCTGCGGACCAGAGACAGTAAAATAATATCGTTCTCCTCACCCTGGTACTTGTCCACCACATGAACCCTAACCCCTTTGAATTGGGTGGCAGGCATAAGCTTTTGCAGACAGTGGAGCTGGCCACTATAGGTGGTGAGGATTGTGATTTGGTCTGGTTGGTAGTCCTGTAGGAGGAGATAGTGGCAGAGAGCGACCACAAACAGGGCTTCATGCTTGTTCTGGTGGCTTTTCCCATCTCTGATCTCCTCCTCTCTGTGATTGTGCTCCACAAAGAATACATTCGTATCAAGGCCCTGTAAGGTAAAACAGTATACCATAAAATGTGTTCTAGGCAAATCTGGCTCAAATATATTGGTTATGGCGTTGACACTGGTTAATAAAGCAAGCAAAATGGAGACAGCAGCCAATCCAGTAGACTACATACCTTGATGCTGTCATATTCAAATACAGATGGGTGGTTTTCCAGTTCGGAATATATGTGTGGAGTTAAGAGACTGGCAATTTCTGGCCTCATACGATGCTGAAAAAAAACAAAAATAGATGTATCACTTACATATACGTTATTTTATATATAAAGAAATACACACCTGGTAGTTGAGTCTGACGTAAGGAAGTCCCATTTCCACCAGCCTCTCAAACATGGACATTTCCAAGTTGAAGTTCTTAGCAAGATCATACACTGTGGCGCTGGGGCGTAACTGAAAGGGTGAGCAAACAAAATGACACGTTTACCTTTCAGTCCAAAGACAACCAGATTTCCCGTCATCATGTTTAAATAAAGGTAACGCCTTGTAATATATTTTCAGTCAGTGTCATGTTTTGGGATGATATGCTTCTTTGTGGTATGAATAAAGTTCCAAACAAAGCATGCTTGGTTTAAGATTGGGCTTGTTTAGGGATCCAGAGAATGCAAATACATTTTACAAGTGGAACTCATATTGAATAAAAAATAAGGCTCAATGAAAAAAGGTCCAACAGTTTGTTCATAATCTCCAAATTTAATTCTACTGATTAAATGCATGAAGTGAGCAGCCATTACAGTGTATCATCAGTTTGTTTATTTTGTATTTCTTATAGATCCGTACAGCTAAATCAGATTTGTGTGAAATAATACTTAATGTTGCTGCAAATTGCTGCTGTTGCTGCAAAAAAGTAATGATCTTTTCTACTGGACTAACATTTTTTTCAAATGTGGATATAAAGTAGGTGGTTGTAGTTTCAGATAAAGGCTTGGTGTTAAAAAAAAAAAAAAAAAAAAAACACCCCAGTGCTCCAAATCTCTAGCAGCCTGTGTCACTTCTTACCTGCTGATGATCTCCAATGAGGATGAGGTGTTTGCATGCTTGGCTCAGTGTGGTGATGGTGTGGGCTTCCAGCACTTCTGCAGCCTCCTCCACAATCACCACAGGGGGCTTGACCTCCTGCAGGACACTTCGGTATTTGGCTGCCCCTGTTGTTGTCATGCCAATAACCTAAAAGGTACATTTAAAAGATGAGAATCCAAACAATTATGTGCTATGGTCCAGAATAGCAGGCGTTGGTTAAAGTTATTATTATTAGCATTTTTTTTAGAATCTCATATTTGCAAAGAGCAAAAAAATAGCAATAACAACAGCGTCCAGCAGAGGGAGCAAAATGAGGCTTTAATGAGGGGGCTTGTCATTTGGAAGGTGATGCTTATGAATCTTTAGTTTACCTTGGCTTTTGAGAGGAGACAACAGTCCTCATGCCGTTTTACATCAGCCAATCTATCCACTGTGTTCTGATAGTCCTCTTCTAACTCAAGGATTCTGGTTCGAGCATCTGCTCTGCAACGTGTCACCCACAAACTAGAAGTGGAAAATAAATGAATAAACAAATAAGTAAATAAATAAATCAGTGTATTGCATGCATTATTGCTTGAGGAATTTATTTATCAGGTTACGTTCTATTATGTGTGATTTCAACCAAAGAGGATCAGATATGTAAGAAATGCAGACAAACTGGATGGTGATGACTCCCTGTGAGTAAGATGCACACTCACCGATAAAGTTTCCACCTGTCTGGCATACTTAGAGACCAAATGTTTCCAACAGCCTTTTCCTGATCTTCAGTCATAACTGAGGTATTTCTCAGCTCTTTCTTGATTTTCTTTTTGATCTTTTTCTTCTGGTTCTGTTGCATCTGTACAGACACACCAACGATCAGAGCTCATCTACTGTTAATATTCAGTGAGGATTTAAGACACAGCAGCCTCAGATTATATGAATGAATGAATGCTATAAATGTTAAAAAGCTATACAATTTGCAGAATTGCATTTCATTTTTTTTAACCTGCTAGGGAATTTACCTCCCATTCTTCTTGGCTTTGTTCTTGCTGCATCTCATCATTATCCAGGTTCATATCCAGCATATCCTCTTCCAACGCTTTCATAGCATCTTTGTTCTGTCTGCTGTCTGGAGCATCTCTAGGATCAGCATCATCAATGATGCGTTCTGCTTGGAGCAGGTCTGCTTCCTCTGTGATATCGATCAGGTCCTCCTGTTCTACCTGCACGGCTTCCATTTCTTTCATTTCTAAAATTTCAGAAAGTTAAACAATAATAACCAGTAACATAATCAATGTGCCTAATTTCAGCTCTAAATAGTAAAACAAGAAGAATTCAGTGATCACATCACTAAAATAATTACATGTGCACATTAGCATGTAACAATAGATGTAAGCACATATAGAAAACATGAAGGAAAATCAATTTTACAGATATTTGTGCTGCATTCCTAATTATTTCAACTTGAATTAAAGGAAATGAACTTTAAAAAGCAGATAGGAAGATAATGGTTCAACTTTCATACTTAAGTAATTTACCTTCATTTTCTTGGTCATCCTCTGCCTCCATGTTCAGGAAGGACATGGACCCTAAACCTAACCACTCCATGACAACGCCAGACTTTTTCCTCTGCCCCCACCCCAAAAGGGGATACTGTGTTACAAACCAAAGCAAAACCAAAATGTGAATATTGACCATCCTGTGTTCAGTCATGCACAAATGGCATTATCTCTTACATGTAGTCAGACTTACTGCCAAAAGAGGGCGACACAGGTCCTTCCAGTGTTTGTCCAACATGAAATTCCTCAAGGTGTTTTGATGTAGGATACCTTTCTGAGAACACTCCAGCCTCTGACTCTGATACTGAAGCTCCCTCTCCTCCTCACACAGCTGCCTGTAAACCTGTTTCAAAGAAAACAGAGCGCTGTAGGACCACACGTGCAAACTTTAACACGAACTAAGACACTTTAGACAGATTAGAAAGTCAAACACCAGTGTGTCACTTTTAAGCGCTACTCACGTCGCTGTATGCCTGGCGCAGGTGTTTAGGCAGCATTTGCTTAAAGCCAATGGCAGAGGTCAGCTGCCTCAGATTACACTTCTTCAGGATCTCACTGTTACTGCGGCCACCGACTCTGACGATGCCGGTTGTCAGAAATTTATGAATACCTTAAATGCAATGGTAAGAAAATTCAAGTCAGAGAGCAAAGATTGAGATTTGGGTTTTTTTGTTTTGTTTTTTTGAATCAACTACAAACCTTCTAGCTGTCAAATACTTGTTTAATAACATATAAACCAGCTCTTTGTCTGCTGATGAGGTGTGATCACTGTGTTTACCTTCCAGGAACTGATCCAGGGCATGGTTAGTGTAACACACCACCAACATAGGTGCTCCGTCTCTCCAAAGCTCCTGATTGTTCAGCAGAGCCTGTGCGATCTTGAGCCCCACGTAGGTCTTCCCTACGGCAAGCGGGAGAAGCAGATTTGAAGATTGAATCACGCTTTTCACTCGCACACGCACGGCGTCACCCTTCCCAAATTCTGAAGGTCTCACCGGTGCCAGGAGGACCCTGTATGATGGCCAGTTCCTTTGTGATGGCCAGATGGAAGGCTTCCATCTGAGACACATCCAGCCCCAGCCTCTCCATTTTCGGCCATGCCTGTCTGTTCAGGCTGTGAAAGGGTGGCAGACTCTTCTTAATCTGAGGGTCAGCAATGCAGCTCAGATTGTAAAGATCTCCTCTTTCCAGATAAGCAGGGGGTCGCACATCTCTGTTGCATTCCACGATGTACCTAGCGTGGAGAGACAGACATAGATATATGGTCCAGCAGCAGTCTAAAGCAAAATTGTTTGATGTAGTACCATTGTGATCTATTATTGAGCACACCCTCACACACACCCTGCGACAATACCACTTAGACCCTGAGAACTCGGTTCTGAGGATGCTTGGAGATGACACCACGTGCGGAGGCAATGAAACATCCCCACTGATAAATATTCCTACCTTTGAAAGGGCAACGTGTCCTCCTCCAGCTCCTGTAGGCCTTGGAGAACGTACCGATAAGCTTCGAAATACGCTGTGGTCTCAACCATCAGGAAGCTTTGATCTTTCTGTGAAGGAAAATAAATTTTATTGAGTCAGTCTGGTACCACAACCTTTAGAATGTGGCGTGATTGAGGACACGTAGCATCGCCGCGTGAGCTTTGCTGGTCCCACCCACCGGGAATCCAGCCAACTTCAATCTGCTTTCTTCAGTAAATTTAATCTGGACGAGTCCCTTCTGAAGCTGTTTGGGGTCCCGATCGGACACGGTGGCAAACAACAAGGTCTCAAAATGATCACAAGACAGACAGACCAGCGAACCGTAGATCAGCCTCTTCGAGTTCTCCCAACGTACAAACTGCAAAAAAAGAACGTGACTTATATTTTAGTGTGTTTAACACAGACGTTAAGATAGGCCACTATGTCAGCTGTAACATTCATCTTTACATTCACCTTAAGTGGCTGGATGTCGAACTTCACTATGTAGGTAATCCCAGTAGTGGTGCATCTGGGTAAAACCACTTGTGTGTTAAAATACATTCTGACGTCATCAAAGCGCCTTGTCTTCAGAAGGTGATCTCCCCCTCCCACGTCCCTCTGACTATGAAGGATCTGCTGGATTCCGTCGCGGAGCGGGCGCACAAAGTCCTCTCTCATTAGACGGAAGTGCGTGTCAAGGTAGATGTGGGTGTTTGTGTAGCGCTGGGAGGTGAGGTTGGGTCGGAGGAAGGGCCGCTCCTCCGCATGGAACTCCTCGGGCGAGGGGTAGATGGGGATGGTCCTGAAATTTTGCTGATCTTCTGCGCCAGGGTCAGAGATAAACAGCGTCAGTGCTTCGTCTTTGACTTTTGCCTTGACTTAGAGTGGAATTAAAATGAAACAAGGAGAAGTTTATACCTGGCTCAGCTCCTGTGTTGTGTAAAAGAGCGTAAGTGTCCTTGTCCGATCGCAGGGTACCCTCCCTGGATTTCTCCTGGAGATGCTTCATGAGAACCTGGAGATTCTCCACACTCTCCTCCACTTGAGGCTTGATTTCCACCCCTGATATCTTCAGGCCGTCAATGGAAGCTTGGAGCTGCGTCAGTATTAATCTCACCACCTGGACGGAGCTCGCAGGATAGATACTGAGGATCTAAAAATATTAATCACATCTTAGTATCATTAATTACGAGCACGTCTCTGCAGGAAAAACGGTCTATTTTAATGAAGTGGGAGTAATAAAATCAGCATTGAACGTATTAACAAATGGGGCTAATCAATCATTCCAAACTCGATCTTTCATTCCCATTAGCTGTTTACCTCTGACAGGATGGCCAAGATGTTTCCCAGGTGTTCCGGGTATTGCTCCCTGCGGGTCCTGTTGCGCTCTGACTCTATGTCTGCCAGGTAGTAAGGCAAGACCATGCGCAAGAACACCGAACTCTTTACGATGCCTGCCAAGTGCTGCCGGGTGGCTCGGTCCGCCCGCGACCTGAAGGCATTGCTCAGCACCAGACACAGGAGCTCGATGAACTCCTTTTTCATTCTACTGTCCTTCAGGACCTCTTCCAGGGCGGGGTGGTTTGACAGAGTGATGGCCACCACAGATGGGTCTTGTTTGGATAGATCTTCCAGTTTTTTATAGCCCAGTCTGGGCCCCAGGTCTTTACCTGCAGAAGCTGCGCCTGCCCCTGGATTTCTGTTTCCAGCATTACATTTTGGATTCCCTCTTCCTCCTCCCTCCATAGTCCCCTTGGGTTTCGTACACGCCTCTTCTCGGCGTCTGTCCCAGCCTTGTCCCCTCCCTCCTCTTGGCGAGGCCTCTCCTCGCTGTCTCCCAGCATCTCCTCTGCCGTTTGTGCTTGGTCCTCCGGCTGGCCATCCCCCTAGAGGTCGAGGAGGGGTCCATCTTGCCCCCCCTCCACCTCTAGGTCTTGGTTTTCCTCTCCACTTTTCTTTGTCTTTTTCTGACTCCCCCTTCCATCTTCTCCCGTCCATCCCTTCAGCTCCTCTTGCATCTGTCTGCAGTGATCTGCTGCTGTTCCCATCTCTTTGTGTTCTCTGGACTTTACCAGGAGTTTTACTTTGGCCAGTATTGGGATCTGGTGAGAAATCATATTTATGTACACAGACAATAGCTTTAATTGCTATAACTTAAGCTTATATATATTTTTTACATGGTAATTACCTTTTTGTGGTCCCCTTTTCTCCATTTAGAGTAGTTTTTGCAGTGATCTGTACAAGGACAGAAAGTAAACTTCCTTTAGTAAACAAATGTACATAATAACTGAAGTTGATTTGATAATGTCTCACTCTTATGAGTACGTAATCTCTTTTGGAGGACTGAACTAGAATGAAAGGGGTTATGTCACTGGTTTTAGAACGCACAGAAACTCAGAATTCTGACTTTCATCTCAGGCAGTGGTGGGCCCTCAGGGCCAGCAAAACGATTTCTGCTGGTCTAACATAACCAGAAATCACGTTGCAAGTTAATTCACTTTCCACTAATATATAAAAGTATTCTTCATATTCTCTTCTTGGCATGTTATGCTCCTTCCAGCATAAATGTTTTTTAGGTTAGAGTTTTTAATCCAATCAGAATTCAGCTAGATCCTGTTGCCAGGCTGTGTGAAGTCTGCCTGAGGCCTTCAGAACCAACAAAGCAGTCATCCGTTTACTGTAGGTAAGGGATCTCCTGAAACTATTCCACAAAAGGCCATGTGGCTGCAGGTTTTTTTTCCAACCAGTCAAGCACACACAGTCTGACCAGTCAGTTGTCTGAAGACTCGGATGAGTTGATTAAGTGAGTCCAGTCTGGTGTGCTCTGGCTGGGTTGAACAAGAACGTGTAGCCACACGGCCCTTGGTGGAACAGTTTGGAGATCCCTGCTGGAGGTCAACGGGCACCTACACTTGATAAGCAGCTGCTACAGCCAATCAGATCACGAGTGGTTGACTTTCAGGCCGAATGTGACATGTACGCGTCCTGTGATTGGATACTCACTTGAGAGACGCAGCTCAAACGAGCCGCACCGGAACCACACATTTTGAAACTTTTTTGCATAGATAACTATAAATAGCCCTTTATTTTAAAGTTTTGGCAGCACCACGCAGAAATATTTCAATGAGGAAAATAATAAGTTCGACTTCTGAGGAAAATTGAACTTTTTTTTATACAGTTTATACATTTAAAAAATAATAATAATAGTCATTTATGTGTTGTTTTTTTTTTTTTTACAGCGTACAGTATGAGCGCGTCCAGTTTAGCCATGTTCAACCTAGCAGTGTGACTGTGAAGTGCTGTATGTTTTGTACCCGAAACCATGTATTAAGCTTTTAAGTTTAAACCAAGTTTTTTTTTTTTTTTCTAGCTTGTAAAAAACCCATAAAGTCGATGAAACGAACTGAAAGGGTAAAGGCACCTGCAGTCGCACCCAAAAGGCGGAAGAACTGTGAAGAAAATGTTAGTGCCTGTGAGAAAAGTGTGTAAAAGTTTGCGGTATGGGGTTTTAAGGCCTTAAAACGTGTAAAATAATTGTATTTTCGCGGATTTCGTCTATTGCGGGTTATTTCCAGAGCGTATAAAGGAGGGACCGCTGTATACACGATAGCCCTGATCCTCTTTGTGAGGGGTGCGCCCTCTGCTGGACGTGACGAGCACTAACAAGACGATAGGTTTCCATTCACCAGAAATAATCTGATATGGTGATTTGATTTATATACAGGCTACGCTTTTTGACCAGATAATAATAATAATAATAACAACAGACCTATTGGCTTGTTAACGGTGAAAGTAATGATACGAAGAAAGAGAGAAAAAGAAAGAGAAAGAAAGTAAGAAAGCAAAAGAAAGAAAGAAAGCGAACGAGAGCGAGCGAGTACAATAGAGATGTCCTGTTTCTATTGACAGGTCTATCAAAAGTACACTGTCATGCTCGCTTACCTCAGCTCTGGGTGTTTCCTCAGCCTCTCTGTTCTGTCAATGCCCTGCAGAGGAGGCGGCTATTTAAAGGCTCCAGCCAAGGTTTCGTTTTCGTTTCATCACATATAAAACCTCCACGTTGGCTGCGAATTAACATGTAATTATTGACTGTATGCTTTCTTCTTTTTTTTTGTGCGCTTTTTTGTTTTGTCAAATAAAGCGCATACGGCATTCTCCCCATCATTAAGAATGCCGTATGCGCTGTACGGTGGCGTTCCCTGACTCATGGCGAGGCGCACTTTGACGAGTATGAGCGCATCGGCGCCGATGTGGATGAAGGAAAACACAGAAGCAACATGATTAAGAGGGGAGCGTCCGCGGGATGACGTCACGAGTCAGGCTGAGAGGATGAAGATGAGAAGGGGCGCAATTCCGGGGAAAGGGAACTGAAAGGGGGGGGGGCGCGCCCCTGCACGTCCTGTGTCAATAGCACCGACCACCGACCGTGCCACGGCCAGGTCATCTTCACTGTCACACAGCCAGACCCGAGCACAGTGCCATGACAGTCCTGAGATCAGGCATGACTTTTAAATAAATAAATAAATAAATAAATAAATAACAGGAAAAGGCATCAAACGTTTTGGATGGAAGTCATGCAGGTTTTCACCACACTGTGAGGTCACATCCATGTCTGTGATTGTGTCCTGATAATTTATTATTTATAATATTTGGTGGTTTGTTTTTTTTTAATTGACTTCTCAGAGCCGGGGTGAGTGCAGTCTTTGCTCTCAGCTGGTTGCAGCCTTGGTTTGCCCATTTCCTGACTTACCTTTTCTGGCTTCCTGCCTATCTGTTTACCAGCTGTGGGTGGCCTTTATTTCTGTGGAAAAGAAACTTTATCCTCCTCTGTCACTTCCCGCCTTTCAGTCCCTTTCAGTCTAAGAAACATCCCACTGTAATAATTTGGACTGTGTACAGGTTTCCACACTATTAAAGGTGAAGAATGAGCTGGTTAGTAAATGAGGATAGTTTTGCCCTGATTAAATCGGGGGAGGAATGTTTTGATGTTTTTTTGAAGAGATGTTTTATTGGCTCTCTACATGTGCTAAAAAAAAAAGTAAAGTCTTGGCATGAAGACATGAGGCTAATCAGAACCACCTTTACCTGCTTTCTCAACCAAGCCTCTCCTGCTCTTGCTCCATCACTGTTATCTCAGGGGTGTCCCTCTTCAGGCCCTGGAAGAGTGTAGACGCTATTCTCGGAAGGAATAAACCATCCACAACAATCTCAAGATGATGGTTGATTTTTGTGGCGATGGCTATTTTTTTAATTAGTAAAAATATAAAAAAAATATATGTATATATACACAAGCAGGTTGATCATCAGTCTCAATCTGAGTTTATTTATGTGGCACATGTAAAACGACCACAGTGCTGCCCAGAAGGTGAATATACAGTCCTAAAATATAAGTAAATTACAGTGCAAAGGATTGACAAGACAGTTTCAATGTTTTAAAAAAATAAACCTTTTTCTGGTGGACTATTATGTGCTTCGAGCATGGAGGTGCAGCGCCTCCGAAAGATGCTCAGGTGCCAGCCCATATAAAGACTTGTAAAGACAAACAATAAAGCCATACAGTTAATTTAAAAAAGAATGCATAGTTAAACCCCCTAACGTTGCATATAGGGCAATGCACGCTGTTACGTAAGGTATTTCGAAGGCATTTTTTGTGAAGAGCTTTCCTTGCATGTGGTGATGGGCTCAGTCAGAGTCGCTGCTGCTGGAGTACTGTGGGGGGGAGAGGCGGATTTATATGAGTTCACAGTAGTGTTTTCATGTTGTTTTTATGCCGTGCTATTCTAAAACAACATCATCACCAACAGCAGAGAAGACAAAGCTGTAAATAACTGTAAATATACCAGTCCTACCTTGCCATACATGTGATTCCAATGCTTGTTGCCCTTATGGGCTTTCTTCATCTTCTTCCTCAGCTTTTTGTTGGCTTTGTAGCTGACCAGCCCCATTCCCATTGTCATCAGTCCTCCAGTTAAACCTCCAGTGGCAGGATGATGCAGCATCCCGTGATGATGACCTTTATAGTGGTGACTATGGTGGCCGTTATGGTGGCCGTTATGGTGGCCCCATTTCGGAGAGTGAGGGTACGGACCTGGATAGACCTGCGGAGGACCCACGGGATAAGGATGGTGCGGCAGAGCGCCGTAAGGCATCGGTCCTGGATACGCGCCGTTCGCCATGGCGGGTGCCATCATCCCAGGTGGGTACTGGACAGGGTGGGGGGGCGCGCTTGGTGCAGGTGCGCTGGGGTACGCTGGGTACACTGGTGCAGGTGGAGCAGGGTAGGAAGCATAGGGAGGTGCAAGGCTGTAGCCAGGGGGGTAGGCAGGGTTTAATGGGTTTGGTGGTGGTGGTGGTGGTGGAGGAGGAGGACCTGAAGCAAAAACAGGTATGAATGAGACAGACAGAACCTACTAAACTATTAATGAAACCTATTATACTATAAATGCAAAATAAACACATTATTTAAAGTCATGTCTCACCTTGATTTGGCCACATTTGTTTCTTCAAACAAGAATCTAGAGAGAACATAGGAAAAGCATGAAAATATATTATACTTACAAATGTTAAGGAACATAAATTGGTTGTGGTTGATCTGGCCTGAGTTTACATTAGATTATGAAGGTATATTTTAAATTATATGACGAAATGCGTTTGAGTTTACGGTCAGCTAAAATCTCTGTGCTGTGACGAACCAGCTTCAGACTTTACAAGTCGGTGGTCACATATATCACCCACATACACAGCCGCAAACGCTAAAGCAGACGAGTTTATAGACTTACCGCCGAGATCGCGCTGGTTTGATGAAGCTTGACGGGAGTCTGAACTTCTTGTTCCTCTTCCGCGTCAAATTCCGACTAGGCCACGCCCACTTCCCCTACGTCATGACCCCGTCTGATAAAAGAGCAGCTGACCTCAGTGACGGTTAGTCCTGCTCCCTCTATTGTGAAACACATCAGCACCTGACTCATGTTTCCACCCCATTACGTTATTCCCATTGAATTTCGATCCCTGTTAATAAATAATGCTGGTATATTGATTTATTGTCATATGCGGGTTATGTGACACACTCTTCTGACGCATCGAAGACACACCACACCTCATCCCAATGGAAATGCAAGCTTCATCATTCACAAAAAAAAAGCACATATCTTATTAAAGTGAACTTTTAATTAAATGTAAAAGATGCTCCAAGGAGGCACACAAATAAGATGTAGTGAAACAAGCAAGGAGTAGCAGAGGATGTAGCCCCTTCTGTACACAGCTAAACAGTCGTGACGTAACTCCAAGCGTGCTTAGCAGGTACATTATGGCCAGAATGAAGACAGACCAGTCTTTCTGCAACACAGTCAGCGGTCAGGCGAGCATCAGGGTCAGAGTCCCAGCAATCTGTCAGGATTTCCTGTAAGACATACCCCCCTGCAAGTTATAAAATAGTTCGGTAGCAAAACCGTATCAACGACCTGAAAATGCTGCTTAGGAATACCTGTAAAAACACTCCCCAGTGTTGCGGTATGGAAGGTCTCATGTCCATGTGACACACGTGCATTATGAGGCTCTCTGTGGATACGTTGGCCCCCAGCTCAGATTCATATGGCAGCTGATGCTGTGGAGCGACGCTGCCTGGAAATGGAAAACAAAACAAAACAAAATGAACAGTGGAGGGTGCTGCACACCAACTGGAACTCCTGTCGACGTCTGCTTCATGTACCACTGCTGAAATCAGAGCAGCACATCCAGATCTCCCACAGCAGCAGTGCCAAAGAGTAGACGTCAGCGGGCATCAGATACCCGTTGTTTTGAAGACTGACAGAGCCTTCCAGGATCTCAGGAGACATGTAACGCAATGTTCCCCACTTAATGGAGTCCTGCGGAGGGATTCGAGAGTGAGCTGCTGGGCCGAAAGGAAACTGAACGCTACAGAAAGCTTATTAAGGGACCTATTTCACATTTTTGCACTTGAGGTTTTACAGTCGAATCAGGAAAAATACACAGAATTTCCTGAGGGACTGTTTCACACACACACACACATACACTCACACACACACACACACACACAGGGAAGATACATCTATCTATGAAGGTGCTTCCCGTCCATGGCGGAGGGGTTTTAGAATATTACTCCCTTTTTTTTAATCTTATTTTTTATCTTATTTATTTCATTATCCCCTCCACTGATTCCATATCTACGACGGAGCTCCTATTTTTAAGAGCGATGGTGATGCTCACCAGCAGGCTAGTTGTCCGACTCTGTCTGTGAGGCCCTGAAAAGCAATGCAGGATGGTGGAGCATCCAAAATCACACAGAACACAGGCCCCGTCGGCTCGCACCAGCACGTTGGAGCTGCTCAGGTCGGAATGAGCCACGGGTGGTTTGTGTGCATCTGTAACGCACATGCAGCAAGATTTGATTTGAAGGATTAACTGCAGCAAAGCTCATTACTCACACACGCTCACACACGCTCACACACGCTCACACACGCTCACACACGCACACGCACACACACACACACACACCGTGTCTGTGGAGGTCAGAATGAAGGTAGGCAAGCCCCTGCGACAAAGAGAGGCATAACTTCAGTGACGAGGTCCAGTCAATGGAGTTTTCATGCAAGAATGCGTGGAGAGAACCCTGAAAGCACGAAACGAAGGCAGGGATTTAGGGTTCAAAAGCATTAGGAAATTCAAATGGAAAACTCTTCAGGGGTTACTTTTCAAACTTTTCTAAACATATTGTTCATAATGCTTTGCGTCTTTTTGTTTCTTTATACTACGGCATAAATAGCTGCTACGCCTTGGTCTAGGGGAAAGCTAGACGTAACATAATGGGCCCCCCGCCTTCCTCCGAGCCCAAAGAATAGCCAGCATGAGAGAGGCTTCTAAAAGAAGAAGCAGCTTTATTGATTTCGGGTGTGAGCAGTACCCAACACAACAAACAGAAAGAAGCTGGAGTCCCTGACCTTGCCTCATCCAAAATAAAATCAACCAAAAAGACAGGTCACTTACCTAAACTCCTAACATTCAAAACAGGAGAAAACAGATTGGAAACAGAACAGGGTCTCTCACAACTACCGCTGCTTGACCATTATTACAATAGCAGGTTTTCAGGACAACTAAAACTGTGAGAGCTGGCTGGGCTGCCATGAGGAGGATGGAGAGGATGTGTAGGAACTGAGGCGGACCGTGTGAAGCCCCAGTGTCAGCGGGACCCCCAGTCAGGAACCAGCAGCCAATTGGATAACTCTATGTACCTACCCACACACACACACACCCAGCGAGGAAGAACCAAATCCCCGTAACAACAGCATTCGACAACCCCGAGAATGAAACGGAGAGATGTTGAAAGCTGGATAATAAAGGGCACAGCTTTGTGAGGACATTGCAGCAGAGGTGTCAATACAAGCTTTCTCTTGCCGATATCTCGCTTCATCTCACCACCCAGCTGTTTTTCCTTCTCAACTGCAGCCCACAACTTACATTTTCAGCAAATTGCAGGACAATGAGCCAACTGTCTCCATACGGTTTCCTCGCTGTTCCCAGGAAATGGACAATTCCACTGTGCCTCATTAGCGGGAGCTCATAAACATCCCTCTCTGCAGTAAATTTGTCTTTCCTGCTCGCAGGGAAAACCTTCACAGCCACTCTGGATTCCTGGTACGTCCCAAGCCAAACTGTTGCAAAATTCCCATGGCACACAATCTGCAAAAACGGTGTAAATCGGTGTAAAACTGTGTAAAAAGTGATGAAGCAGTGGTGTAAATCACCAACATTCACAGTTTCCCTTCTTACCTGCTGCAGCTCGACGTCAGCCACGTCAATGTCAGATGCTTCCTTTGTTTGCCCGGGGTGCAGTCGTGAGAAACCATAAGCGTCAAGAGACTGTGAGTTCTTATCTAAAGTAGAGGGAAAAAAAAGGCTTCAGTTGAGCTGATACAAATTTAGAGGTCACGTTTAATTACAGCGGCTGACAGAGTAAAGAGAAATGTGTTTGAAGAGTCACACAGAAAAGATGGAGGCATAAAGGAGCAGAGATAAGCACCAAGGTCAGTTCAGCGGAGGATCCAAGGTCAGGCTACATGTTTCCAAAAGGTGTGAATAATGGCCAAAGAATGCCTTTTTTGTGATCCAAAATGTATTTAATACAGAACAATGTCGGACTTAAGATCTACAGCAGGTCTGTGTTGAGGCCAGTTCTAGCAAGTAATTCTTTCATAATGTTAAACACAGTTAGTCTGTTCACTTTCATCCAAAACAATTAAAACATGCAATACACCCGCAAAGATCTCTGACAGAGATGCAAACTCATTAAAAAAATGAAAAATTTAAAAAATGGATCATATTGAAATATTGAGTCGTTCTGTTTCAAAGACGAAAACGATCTTACTTTTCACTGTGAAGAAGCATCTCCACTGGACGAGAACAATCAGGAAGCAAACGACGAGCAAGACTCCAGTCAAAGTTAAAGCGGTTTTCATAGTGTTGTCTGAAAGCATACGGTCTTAGCTTAGAAAGCAATTGTTTTGATCTTTGGGATTTCAAATTTAAGGTAGTTTAATCTGTAGTAGTGCTATGAAACACATCAAATTTGTGTTTTTTTTTCTGGAGGAGTACGTTCATGTTCATTCCACATTTATCCTTCATCTTTAACTTTTAAACGCTACTGTACCAAGAACGACAGATTCCTTTACTGCGGCCTTCCACCACGGGGCAATCTTGATGCTTTGAGGTGAGGTGCCTCGAGGGCTCCACAACTATTTAGCGTGATTTCAGGATTTTTTTTTTTTCTCTTTGGTTTCGATTTTTGCAAAAGCATGATTAAGTAGGGCAAAAGTGCAGTCAGAAAGCAGATGTGGTGTGCAGCACCTTCACGATACGAGCTGGTGTGTTGGAGCTCTCCGTGTGCGTCTGGGCTCCAGGTGATGTTGCTGTTGCACAGGTCTGTGTTGCATACGCACTTCAAGGTGCGACCGTTCAGGAACCTCTGGGCCTTGCAGGTTGCGTCCGGGCAGTGCTTCTCCACTTTATCACAAGCTGCAACAGAGAAACAACCAGGACCCCTGGCGACCATCAACATACCTTCCTTTTCAATCTAATCCAGTGGTCCTTGTTCGTATTTCCTCACCAAGAATGTCAACTTTGGGCTGGCCATTGATTACCACGTAGTAGCCAACGCAGCACTGGGTGTTCGTGCAGTGCTGCACCGACCCGCTCACATTGCCAGCGGTCGTGAACATGTTGTTCCTGGGAGTCACGTGGTAGGCACAGCGTCTCTGCTGCAGAGATGACTGACTGGAGACGCTTATTAGGATGGATTCTGTGTGGAGGAAGAAAAGGGTGAACAGCTGCGATGGTCAGGATTCAGAGCGGGGCCTCAATACCTGATTCCTGGTTTTGGGCTTCAACGGTTTAGTACTGATGCAGGATCAATTATTTTAATGATACCTTCAACTAGACCCGCTTGAGCATTCTTTATATACATGTGTGCCTTCCAAATAATAGTGATCATCCACACCGATATAACCATTCAAAGCTGGTTGTTTCGGTAACAATTTTCTGATCAAAATGACATTTAATGAGCAGTTTAACACACAACCCATTTTGGGAAATGACATACATGTACTTTGATTCAACTATATGCATATTTACAAACCCTAATGAACGAATGAATGAATAAAATTCTTGTCCACACGTCCAGTTAGAAAGTTGAATTTTGGCATAAATTTTATCTCTTATATATCTCTTGCATATACAACATTAATGACAAAAACATTTTTAGGAGGTTTTGAGCTTGTGACTGATTGAGCGCCCCAGAAATTTGAAAAAGGTTGTCTGTCTACAGACGCAACTAAAACCTGAATACCTAACCCCCTAAATTCAAAATTAACATTATCAAGAGCACATTTTTTCAGTCCCAATCCTACATAAGCCGTCACCCTATAAAATTTTAAAATCAAGCATTCACAAAGAAAAGAAACGAGAATTATTCATAAAAAGCACGAGTGATTCATGTGAATCGTGAATGTACTCACCTACAGCTAACATCAGCCATTGTTGCAGGATCATGATGACTCTGAGAACTGAAACTTATCAGTCCAGGGAATGTGAGAGGAGTTTCCCCACATTTCCCAGCCGCACTCCCACTGACGCACATCTGCATGGACAACAAATCCCTGCCTGCTGTACACAACAACAACAACAACAACAACAGCAGCAGCAGCAGTGACAATAAATGAAATACAATTTTTGTTGTTAAACCAATACAATAGCTAAGCTTTTGCCTCAAAAGAAATATCTGCATTATATATGATTTTTTGCAGTTCATATAGGTCATTTAAGACCACCGGCATTTACTATAAAATGGAATACATGACAAACATGATCCACAGAACAGGAAGATGATCTATAGTAGAAACATTTAATCTAATCATTGAAGCAGTCAATGTTGAATCTGACTTTCTGCTTCCCTCTTGTGGCACTTCTGAGGAGAGGAAAATGGGAACACGGGTTGAGAACAACAGACACAACCGAGCATTGTACATGTACATTAAACGGCATTTTTAAAAAAAGAAACGCTTAACATAAGCCTGTTTGCACCTTTATCAGTAACAATTGCAAACGAGTTCGAATAGTATTTATACTTACATTAATAAGAAATTTAAATTAAATTAAATTAAATTTAATATATTTTCTAGATGATCTTTTTGCTTCACTTGAGTAAATTTAGATTTTTTTTTCAAAACCGTGTTGACTGTGACGAGCGCCAGTCATTATGAGAAGGTGTGTTGTTTCGCCGCTTCGGCTCAGCCCCGGGGGGCGGGGTATTCGGAAAGTCCGGTATTCTGTTGCACCCGCGCTCTCTCGGGTCTTGAAACAAGCGCACCCATCCTTTATTAGGCTCAGTGGCGCAGGTGGGTCAAACTAATCTTCAGTTATCGCTCTGGATTTATCTCCACCATCCACGATCACCGAGTTTAACACGGTAACAGATGTTAATTACGTCTTTAGCGATGTTACTAACCAGTAACTTGTGCCGTTTTTAAACCACTCTTTAGGAAGAAATGCGGTCCGCCGCTGAGGAGCTAGCCGATATTTTTGCTGACGACTCCGAAAATGAACGAACTTTTTATGGGTTTTCTGACAGTGAAATTGGCGATGACTGGGTAAGTGATTTCTCCCCTTGGTGGCCACAAAATAATGTTATTAACGACAGAACGGCCATTGTTATTTTAATTGAACTCAGTATGACGATGTAAACACGGATTAATCGTTCAAGGATGATTAATCGTTCAAGGATTATTAATCAATGTTCATTCCTTTCAGACCAAGTAAAAAAATGAGGCCGCGCAGAGGAAATGTTTGACTTTTAGATAAACTTGGCGGTGAGGAAGTGAAATTGAAAGTGGGTTTAAAATAAAAAAAAATGTTATCGTATCTATAAAACCCCAAATAGGATGAGAAAAGACTGATGATTAACTAGAGTGCATCGTAGAGCAACTGTAAGAGGCTGTTAAACACTATATTCCCATCTGGGTTTTATTATTTAAGCCATTCACGAAAGTTGAAAAATTCCATCTCTGAATGTTCTTCAGAATACAGCATGTGAAGATGAAGATGAAGCTGGGCCTGACCTCTCCCCCAAGCAGCCAAAAACCAAGTCTGGTGCGTTCACCTTCAGATTAAGGGTGGCCCTCCGCTCCACGCGTTCTACCCAGCAGCCCACCGATGAGGAGGAGGAGGAGGAGGAGGATGGGGGACAGGACAAGCAGAAGAGCAGTTCACAGGAGGCCGAGCACGTCCGCCAGGCAAAGGGAGTGAGACGTGTTCAATTCAAAGGGGAACCTGCAGAGACGCCAGTGATGCCGCCGCCGTCTCCTCCTGAGGATCGTGGATCTGACGCTCCGGAGGACGTGCCAGATTCTTTCCTGTCCAGGAGAGAACAGAACATCAAAGCCAACAAAGCGATGGTAAACCACTACCATGGATGCCTCTGCTCCGTGTCCATAACTGAGAACGGAGACAAAAAAAACCCAAACTTTTTCTTAAATCAAGTTTTAGCCCAAGTAGTTGAATCCTGACATCTAAAATCTTGTTGATTGCGTCACCCTACAGTTGGCTCAGCTGATGGCAGACCTGCAGAAGATGCCAGGAGGGGCAGGCCTGTTAAAAAAACAAGCAGCCAAAGAGAAGACAAAAGAGAGGGGCTCTGTGAGTGAAGCCGTGAGCTCGGCCGGTCGCTTTTATGAAACACTGAAAAGCCAGCCGAGGTTCTTTGCTCAACTGCGTAGCGTCCGCCGCGCTCCGGAGGAGAGCCCAGGAAGAACCCAGAGCGGGCGTCGCGCCGTCAGACCCGTTCTATGGGGGGCGTCGAGTCTCGGGCGACGCCTAAAGACGAAGAACTGGAGCTGAGCCTGGAGGAGGAGCTGCTGGAGGTCAGCGTTGCCGTCACCGAGGGAGCCAGAAACGCCCTCCCGCCGGTCGGATCTTGTTTTTGCGTGAGTCGGGTGACGGTGCCTTGCAGGTCCGTCGGGCTCCCCAGCGCCGAGGCACGCCGAGGCCGAACCGAAGCAAGCCTCACTCGATCCGTCCCGTGGAGGACATTACCGAGGAGGAGATCGAGCTGGTGGCGGACAACATGACCGACAAAGTGTACAACAGCGCCGTGGTGAGTCCTGCACCAGATGCGCCTGCACTGGGGACTGAAACATGGGACTGCTTTTTCAGAGCTGAGAAACGCAGGGTGTTGTTTTTTGTTTGGGGGGGTTGGTAACAAAATCAACTGGAACTGGCAGAGAAATAGTTTTTCACTTCACCTCCAGGGCTCCACGTGCCACCAGTGCCGTCAAAAGACTGTTGACACCAAGACGTGTTGCCGGAGTGAAGACTGCCGAGGCATCCAGGGACAGTTCTGTGGACCGTGTCTGAGGAACAGATACGGAGAGGATGTCAGGAAGGCGCTGATCGATCCGGTCAGATGACTGAAACACCAACACACACACACACACACACACACACACACACAAAGATTACAGTGGGGTGTATTTATACTTGAGCGTGAAAATACTTTGGGCTGACTGGGATTCCATCAATAAATGTTGAAGTCTGGTTGCATAAGCGGCACAGTTGACGTTAACAGTGGAGCAGAAGCCTGGTAACTCTCCCTGGGTTTTCCATCACCTGCTTATGTTGGTTTGAGAGCATCAGAAAAATGCACGATGGAGGACGTTTTGGTTGAGCGTTTGAGTCCGAATGTTTCAGTGTCATTGGTGGGACTTGAACCAACCTTATGCATTTAGTAGTGCTTAAAATCTAGGATGTTAAGTCTTATTTCATCAAGATTGTTTGTGTATTGTGAATGTCATACACGAGAACAAGTTTAAAGTCCACAAGGACGTGGTGATAAAACCAAGCTGATTAAAATATACTTGTGATCGTACCAAGATTAAATCCAGTTAAGATAATCTTCCAGTTTGACCATTTTGTGCTCCTGGGGACCTGAACGAATATTGAAGCGTGCAATATATTTATCCTTAAGTTTTGAAACGCCAAGTTAAAACACCTGTTGATTAAGCTATAGGTGTGATAATGTCAAGTGACTCTCCACACTGAACCCCCCCGTTCTCTCCAGGAGTGGAAGTGTCCTCCCTGCCGAGGAATCTGCAACTGTAGCTTCTGCCGCCAACGTGAGGGTCGCTGTCCGACGGGTATCCTGTTCCCCCTGGCTCAGTACCACGGCTTCTCCGACGTCCACTCCTACCTCCTCAGGTGGGGAACGACATGGCGCTACACTTTCTCTCTCGAAATGCTTTCCCAGCATATCCTTAAACTGCAAACTTTTGTCCCTCCCCACCCCACCCTTTCCAGCCTTCGCAGCAAGCTGAAGGATGAGGAGGATTGAAACACATTTCAATATTGCATGTTCTTTTAGATCCAACAAAAGCGAGACAAGTGGTGATTTTTAAATGAATAAAGCAGTTTATCCAAGTTTACAAAGAAATGAAACATTTGATTTTAATCCAGCTGATGGCATTTGTAGTTGTGTACATACAATATAAAAATCCCTTATTTAAAATTGAGACAAATAAGAGCACTTGTTGTATAAGTAGGTGAGTAGAGTCTCAGGAGTTGAAGCAACTTATATTTTGTGGGGAAAACAAATTCCCTAAAGAAGGAAAGAAGATCTTAGAAGCATCTTATTGGAACAGGTTAAACTTTTCCTTAAACCGAATATTTTCAAACAGTTTGATAAACAGATTTTGCAGTTGTGCTTCCTAAAGTAAGCGTGAACCTTTGGCTTTGAGCTTACATTTGTGCTGTCTGGACATCAGTAAAGAAATGTTTCCTCCTGATCAATGCTTCAAGAAGAAACGCCTCCACAGAAAGAAACAATGGACTGCAGGACAGAGTTTCAGATGAACAGAATAATGAAAGGAAAAAAAAAAAACTTAGAGGGAATATCTGGACTGAACAGACTGCATTTGTTTACAGATTTAATCTACATACATGTATAAAAGTAATGTGATTGTACATGAGGTTCATACAACTGAAAGGCAATGTCTTTCAAATGTGTAAGCCCAAGTCAAATTTAGAAAAAAACAAAAATACACGGAACCAATATTTTTGCTATGATAAACATCAAAGCATGATGGCTTGAAAGTGTACCTACATAGGAGGTTAAAGCAGGAGTGTCCAGACCCAGTCCCCGGGTTTTCTACCCAACCAGGTACACCGCCTTCACCTGGGATCCCACTTTCCTCGGTTACAGCCGTTTCTGACCCAGCTGGACTCTGGCGCTCGAGGACTGGGCTTGTTCAAACCCCTGGGTTAAAGGGTAGTTCTCAGGATTTCAGCGTCCTGACGTACTGACATCCTCACACTAATTAGTGGCCGTAAGTTCTCGCTTTGCTGCTTACGTACTTCCTCAAAATAGGCGAGTGGTACATTGTTCTGGGATCGTTAGTCTGGAAAATACCATTTTCCTAAAATAAGCCACATAAATGAACCCAATGCTTACTGTTCATAATTTCAGATTTAGGGCTGAATTAAAGAAAACGGGGCTATTTGGGTCAAAAAGCCTCAAGGACATATTACAGCAGCCCAGTTTGAGAGGAGACACCTGAGATAGAGAAGGACAATTCATGAAGCTCTCAGCCATCAAAACGACAGCAAAGATCTCAGCTGTTTTTTTTTTTTTTTTGTGTTTTCAGAAAAAGCATTAGGGAGAGCAACACATGCCACCAATTATATCAAGTGTGCCAGTCCTGGTGATCTACTGCAATCCCATCATCAATTTGTAAGATTTAATCTGACCAATGTTAGTGTAGCGCCATTTCCATGCAGGAAATAAGACATCATGATTTCTCTAGTCTAACATTTTACTCCATCTCCAACTTTTAAATGCCGCTGGTGTCCTCCATCTAGCGGGAGATGAAAAATCCATCCTTCTGACTCTATTCTCTCATTTATAGTATCGTCCGTTTTGTGTAACCATTGCTCCTGTCTGAAGCCTTTTGAAAACGTTTGCTCTTTCACCCCAAATGTCCGTTGTCTCTTAGTAGTTGTTACCGTTCATTTGGTGAAGGTCCACCTGCATCATGTTGATCCCGCTGCTGGCTAACCGTGCTATGCTCTCTGCGGATAAGGTTTCCATGGTAACGATGGTGTGCTGATCGGTGGCTGCTCCCGCTCCCGTTTCGACTTTTGTCACGACGGCAGGGGAAGCGGAATCGGTTGAGCCAGCGGCGCCACTTGCGGAGGCTGCTGGTACCTTCTTATTCATGTGGGTTTTGATGTGCTTGGACAGATGATCACTGCGCATGAAACGTTTGGAACACTCTGGGCAAGCAAACCTTTTTTCACCTGAAAGCGCACGAGAAGTGAAGATCAGTATTAAAGTTTGTGCGGGGACCATAATCGGGATGCCACCAAGACGCAAAACTAGATCCTCGGGTTCACCTGTGTGCGTCCTCTTGTGGCGCTGGAGCTCATCTGAACGGGTGAAGCGTTTGCCGCAGAAGGACCAGCCGCAGACGAAGGGTCGTTCTCCCGTGTGCCAGCGGAGGTGAGCCCTCAAATGGGATGTCTTGCCGTATATCTTCCCACAGCCAGAGATGTGACATATGTGCTGCTTCTTTTTAGTGGGGTCACTGGGGTGGAAAAACAAAAATCACTATTACACACTTGTGAGGTCACTTGCATGACTACCTAAAAATGAACGTGGTTAGAATTCATTTGTAGTTCTGGGCTCTTAAAAAGACTTCACGGTGTGTATTAAATGTAGAAGCAAGTGCATTAAGTTAGTGCAGGGGCTTACCGTCCCTCTCCGTCCTTGCAAAAGGGACAAGTGCAAGCCTCCCGACGGTTACGTCGTCCTTGAGGAGGCGGGCTTATATCCCCCTCGTCTATAGCTGTGCCATCATCCAAATTGTCTCCACCTGTATGCAAGTTTTGGTCACCTGCATGTAAAAGAAAACAAAATAATCAATTAGAAAATAAATCATCTTTTTTTTTTTTTGCAAATGACAAAGTTTGATACGTGAAGGAAAGAGTTCATATGTAATAAGAAGTTACACCCTTGTATGACACATAAGTGGTGACAAACTCCCAACCACAGTAGTGGTAACGAATAAGGAAATAGGAGTCATCCCCAGGCAAAACGCACGCACGCACGCACAAAGGCAGTGCAATGCAAAGGACCATGGAGACGCTGGACCAACTAAACTGGTTAAACCAGTAAACAGTACACACAATGAGCAAAAGATTATGTGTGAGATACAGGATGATTTTCATTTTAGAGCAAATATCTGGAGGCAAAATGATCAAATTTCAAGCTAATACTTCACACAAATTAACTTATTCATAGTGCATGTTACAAACAAAACTTGAAATGTTCCTAGAAGTAACAATGAGTTTGGAAAAAAAACAAAAAAAAACCACCTACTAACAGACTGACCTCCTGTATTGGCGAGGGTGAGAGGAACAGTCTGCAGCTGTAGCCCGGAACCTCCAAGAGTGTTGAGATTTATGGTCTGGATGCCCGGGATCTGCACAGCGTTCACAGAGACTCCTGCAGCGCCAGAGGCTCCTTGACCCTGTCCGAGCTGGGGCAGAGTCTGCACCGGAGCCAGCGTGATCTGTGGGCCGGCCGGATTCTGAATCTGAATGGTCTGCCAGCTCACCTGACCGTTGGGGCCGACGGTGTGCAGGAGGATGGGCCCTGCGTTTGGCATGATCTGAAGATTCTGAAGCCCTTCCTGGCTAATTGTGGGAGTGGCGAATACCTGACCGCCGGCGGTGGTAACTGTGCCGGCCTGAATGGGTTGGAGGGTCGCTCCGCCTGAGATGACCTGCTGAGGCTGAATTAGGATCTGCTGCGGCTGCTGCCCTTCTCTGTTTTCCGTCTGTATCGGGACACCCAGAGTTGTGGCGTTCTGCTGAAATGTCCCCGTCATCACGCCATTGCTGTTCTGCGTTTGGGTCAATCCATAAGAAGTGGGAGTCTGGGCGGTAGACACACTCGTTGCGTATCCTGTCGCGCTATTTGACGACGTGGGCTGCTGCTGTGTAATTTGATTTCTGGCAGCATCGCCCCCGTTTGCATCTCCCCCCGTGCCACTTGTTGCGGTGCTGATGGGCAACAAAGTAATGTTTCCATTTAAAGACACTGGCATGTTTGCCAGGAACTGGGGTTGGTTTTTTAACATGCCGTTTCCTAAGCTGATGTTCGGAATGGGAATGGCCCCCTGAACGAGGCTGGGCATCGTTATGATGTTTCCCGCTGCGCCGCCTCTGTTTGTTGCGGCTAAGATCTGCTGACCATTAGGAGAGGATACGATCTGAAACTGCTGTCCTGGAGCTGCAGTGGCAGGAACGTTGGAGTCCTGCTGAGAATGTGCCAACTGCAGTGGCTGACCATCTACTGTCTGGAACTGGGGAATAACCTGGTACTGAATATTGGGCATCACACCTGATATGGTGGTGAGGACCTGCTGACCTGGCACTGATGGAGCCTGAGCTACCACATATTGCTGCGGCTGATGCTGCTGTCCCTGAGTGCTTCCGACAGCTACAGACGGTGACAGCAGCTGTCTGCTCTTTCCTGCGTCCCCACCTGCCATGACTCCCGGGGAGTCGGTGGTGATGGTGCTTGTGCCCGAGGACGCCTGAATATTTAGGGGGATAACTTGCCAGCCGTTGGCGTTTGAGGTAAAAGCACCCTGGTTTAGCTCCAGCTGTTGCTGCTGGTTTTGCTGCTCTGAAGGTGAATCGCTCTCTCCCGGAGTGTCAATTCGGCTGCACGTCGCCGCCAACAAGGCGAGGGGAGACGGCTGCTGCGAGTCCTGGGGGGGCAAAAAAGGGGAAACTTGCATGATTATAGAGTCCCAGTTGTAACTTGCTTCTGAAAAATGACAACACATTTTTTTTTTTTTTTTTCATGGCTTGTTGTAGGTTCTCTGTATAGCGTTTTGCACCTATTTCATGTCATAAAGTCACAGTCCGAGGACTGGCTCCAGCGGGAAAAGGAGGGTGGGAGAGTATGGGAGGGACCACTTTTTTTTTTTCTCTTCTAAACTAGCAGCGGGATTGCCTTCCCCTCCCCCCAAACCCACCCATCTCCCCTCCCACACTTTATTTTGCCCTATAAACTGACACACTCCTTTAGCCACCCCCTCCAAGGCCAGCCAAATGGGCTGAACGAAATGCGCATCTAGTGGTGGGGTTTGATGGGAACACCCCGTGTGGGTGAAATTTACCTGCCCATTCCCCACCCCAGTGACATGTGCTCTGCAGAGAAAATCAACAACCCGCAAAAAAAGAGAAAGGAATACGCCACACACGGAAATCACACACACAAACTAATCGTGGGGGGGGGAAAAAAAGAACAGAAAACATACACCAGCTTCACTCAAACACGTAGTATCGGTTCGTGGTTGCTCACAGACAGCAATGCTTTGAATAAAGGGCACAAGTGGGCCGGTTAACCTACTTGTGAATTTGTATTTCGCTTTTGATTGAAGCCTCCGCCGCTCTCCAAAGCGGCCATTTCACCCTGCTGCTGATCTACGGAGGGGGGGGGGAGAACAGTTCGTAAGATCACTTAGATTTGTCAAGCGAGTCACGTTTAAAAACGCACGATCGGACCCGATAAAACGTCGCGATCCGACAGAAAGTCGACGGATCTCGAAGGCGTTGTGCGCGCCCTTGGGCCGGGCGAACTTTAAGAAAAATCATAATTAAAAACAAAAGAACCCGTTTTACATTTAAATCCGAGCTCGTTCGTGAAAAATCTTTGACACAAGTGCTCAAACTAGCTAGCAGGCTGGCTAGGCTAGGCTAACTCCAACCACCGCTGTGATGTTGTTGTCGAGGGGAGAAAATGAGAAAATAGCTACCGAGGAAAAAGAAAACCCGCCGGCGTCGCCCACCGTTTCAGATTCAGACCCAGGTCCGCGTCGTCCCCGACCCCCTCCGCTCGGTAAAGGCACACACCGATGGAAGTTACGGAGGTGGCGGGGGGGGGGGGAGGGAGGGAGGAGGGTGAGGAGGGGTGAGGGGGGGGCGTCCCCGTCAAAAGCTCGGCTAGCTCCGTCGGCTAAATGTTGTTAGCCGCGTCCCGACAATTAGCTGTGAAGTCGTTGGGTGACTTACGAAAAAAACAGATAAATAAATAAAATAAATAAATAAAAATAAAACACACACAACAGAGCGCACACGCAGCACACACGACACAGCGACGACAACGAAAGCAGCCCGAGAGGCGCTCGTAGCAGCCGTGACCCCCCCCTCACACACGCACACACACACACACACACACACACACACACGCACACGCACACACACCCCCGAGGCGGGCTCGCAGCGCGGGGCCGGGCGCTCGCAAGCGGACTTACTGCTCATCCTCCGGACCGAGCGGCTCCTCCGAGCCTCGCAACTTTTCACAACTCCACAGAAACTTGATGGCGCCCCCCCCCGCGCTCTTCCAAGTCAAGGAGACGCACCGGGGACGCTCGCTTTGCCGCTCCGCGTACCCCGCCCGCCCGAACCACAACCGGACCACAGCCGAACCCCCTCTCCTACTTAAGAGCGGCGGCGTTAAATAACCTGACGTTCCCTCAGAATATTGACGGCGTCCACAGGAGTCGTGCGGGGGGGGCGGCGGGCGGGGGGTTGAGCGAACGCGTCCGGCGCCAATTAAAAAAACAAAACAAAAAAAGTTCTCACAGAAAAGGCGTCACGCCGTCGAGCAGACCCCGCCCCTGCTCCCGAACGGGCCGCTTGCAGCGATTCAGCCGGGCGCTGTTTGTCGAGTTGTGACGCAATCCTGATTTTAACGCACTTTTTTTTTTTTTTTTTGCGCCTTTAGCGCGACTCGAAAGGCGACGTTGAGGAAAAAAAGCGCACCCCTCCGGGTTCGGCTTTGCGCCGGATCCCCGGCGTCGACCAATGAAAAAGTTCGTTTCTCTGGCCGAGGCGGGGGCGGCCAATGGGAGCGGGGCTGAGCGGCGTGGTGGGCGGGGACAGAGCAGGGTAGGTTGCGCCGCTGAGCGTGATTGACGTGCGGTTATCTGTTTTCCGCTCAAAATGCGCCATTAGCGGAGGTAGAAAGCAGCGTTTGCGCAACCTGCGCGTTTCTTCAAAAGAAAGCGCGCGTTCCGCAGCGTCAAACCATAATGTCTACGCCCCCCCCCCCCCGCCAGGAAGGCGTTCTTGGAGCGGAGGTCTTGCCTCCGTGGCCGCTGGCCACTCCCTGGTGGCGCCATGTGGGCCGGGACTGGGGCCGGAGGGCCGACGCCTCCCGCCCTCGGCCCCCGGAGGGCCGCACGCCCCGCCGGCCCGGGACCGTCGCACTGGCGGCTGCGGGCGCGCTGGGAGGAGGAAGTGGGCCGGGGAGGGGACGGCGGGGGGACGGCTCTCCGCCCGACTGGGACGTGTTCGGAGAGGGAACATGTGGCCGTGTAAACAGGACAGGAGGTGGAGCTCCACCAGGGGGCCCAACGCGCGCGCACACACACACACACACACACACACACACACAAAACCCCACTTCTTGAGTTTATTATCAAGTCACATCTCTCTGATTCAAAGAGATTTGACGTCATAATTAATCAACTTCACGGACGGAGCAGACCAAAATGTGTTAAAGTCAAAATAAGGCCTGATAATCCTGTTCATGTACTAACTCTGAAGTATTACATTGCTCCAGGGAAAGGTTCATTGGGCAAGAAAACAATGAATTTAATAGAAAAAATGGCAACCCTAATCTATAAAGTCAACAAAACGAATTAACCCGGGAAGTCGTTTATAATTTGACTCATGACTCGATTGTGTCAACTTTTTATTTCCAGCGTATTTTTGTGAAATTCCTTTTTCCGGGGTATTTTGTTTAAATACGTTTTTGGTTGCTGGTGCAGGTTGCACCCTTTGCTGCTGCTGCTGCTGCTGATAAATTGCATTTGAGATGCAAAGTCACTTCCTACCGGTCCGTCCCACCCTCGTTCAGATCTGACGCAAATCAGAGGAAGTGGTCAAGCTTTAATGGCAAATAGGTGAATGGGTTCGAAATAAGGCAGAAAAGGCTGGCCGTGAGAGGTTTTTTTTTTTTTTTTTTTTTTTTGACATAAAATCGAAGATGCATGTCGCACACTCGAGTCTGCGACAACAGGAAATGAAAGAAGGGCGCCAGTGACAGAACAGAAACCTGCATCTATGAGGGTAAAAAAGCGCTTTTATACTCAGTAAAAAAGTTACAAACCAAGTCTGATTTAAGGTTAAAATGTGTCCGGGGCACAAACGCGCGGATCCCGCATTGCTTTTTTTAAATTCTAAGTAACGTGATGAATTGAGGTTCATCACCAACAAGATCAGCACTAATGTCCCAGCTTATAAACTTTGACGCGTAGACTACATTTATGGCCCATTTATACAAAATGCTGTATTCGTTAAAGTTAATTACTTGTTTGGCTAAGGAGTTATGGCTGTTCAAATCTGCTGTTGGAGATAAATTTCCAATTAAAATTCATTTCTATAGCTTATGACATGTTGGCTTAAGAAAATCAGTCACTGAATAGAGCCATTATAAACTTGAATGTAGATATGAGTGTAAATGAGGTAGAAATGACTGGTGGCTTCGTTAAATCTCTCAAAATAAGCAATAAGGGCTTTTTTTATCTGAGGAATACAACATGGAAACATCACTTGAAATTGCATAATGAAGATCAAAGATGATTATTATATGTTTCAGTGCAGCTTCAGTATTTGACACTTGAAATCCCTCTTGTTAAGTCCCTCGTGTTCCAGCTGTCAGTGAACTGAAGTGATGGAGAGCCCTTCGTCTGCGGTGAGGCGGCGAGCATGGATCAACAGCAGCCGACAGTGGCCCACTCTGGAGGAGCACGACTCCGAGGGCCGACGGTGCAGCCTCCCGTCTGCCTCCACGGTCGACGATGACGTCTTTTCCGACAGCGAGGGTGCGAACGCGCTTCAGCCGCGCATCATAAAAGTCGACACTTGCAGCCTGAAGGCAATCGGGAAGAGAACAAAGAGCTTCCCACCATCTAGGGAAGGAAACCACACTTGTCTGCAAAGACATGTACCAAACAAGAAAAAACACGGGCCTTTTAACGCAGCACTGCACTTTAATACCTATTTGGCTGTTGCCGGGTTTCATCTTCACCATTAACTGCTGTGGTTTTGGTTCTAAGTTGTAAACTAAATTTCTGACAGACATAAGTCAGAGGACAGTGCAGTGGCGTTCCTGTGATCAGCTGTCCAAGTTACAGCGTTCTTGTCCGATAACAGCGTTCGACATCAGTGTTATAAACAGCCTGTTTTCCAGGGAACCTTATTACACCCATGTTCCTGCTACTAGTCACTAAATCAAGATTAGCAAATTCTGGGAAGCTGTTGTTGTCCTCAGTGAATATAGGGCGACGACAAGTGTCTGTGAGATTTATTTATGCTCCTCTACGGGGTTATTTTCGCTTTTATTCCTGGATAATGCTCGATTAGACCATTCTTCTTTTATTGTTATTTCTGCAGTGTGTAAAAGATTACAGTGACATAGAATACAACAAGACTGTTATTTGTAAAGCCGTGGCATTGAATTTGTCTTGTTTTTTCCACAGGATGCATCAGTGGAAAGATTGCAAACTGGCTCTTAGGTTATGGGTAAGTCCTTTAGCTTTATTGTTTTTCATTTTTGTTTCTAAAGGTTGAGATGTGAATGGAAACGGTTTAATATAGCACTACAGAGAGCCTCTGAAGCTGTGTGTTCCAGGAAGATAGCGTGGTTTGTCAGCCACAGTTGTTTTGTTTTGTTTTTTTTAATCTTCAAAAGGAATAAAAGGTTGCAATTCAAAGTCATTAGTAATAGGTTTAAATCTTAAAAAACAACATACCTGCAGGCACACAGCCTATTAAGACAACGATTATTGACTGAGAAATAAAATAGTTTGAAAAAGAAGACAAAAAAAAAAAAAAAAAGCAATAGTAGGCGATGTGATGCTTCGACCTTTGGAAAACAGCCCCGTCCAGAGCAGGCTGATTGTAAAACAGGGAGATTCATATTTTCCCCCCTTTCGTGGGGCTGAAAATGTTGCTGTGAACGTGTCTAACAGTCATTACCCGAAGCATCTAAACATCGCCCGAGACAGGAAGTGCGTGGAGGAACATGATGCAACGCTTTTATGACTTCTCAGAAAAAATGACCAGATCGAAGATTGGATGCAGCAAAAAAAGAGACAAGCGTCTTCCTTTGGCGGTCTTTGAGGGACGGTTCGGACAGCTCAGCCCGGTTTAACAACCATGCCCTGTAGCTTGACCACGGCGAGCAAAATCTATGCAAATGTGGCTGCTTATTTTCAGGAGGATGCATGCAAATGTCACTGATAGACTCCAAATACACGTGCTTAAGCGCTGCTTGTTGTGATATATCTTACAGGTCACGGGTCAGCTCGGAAAACTTAAGCCATCTGAGTTTCGGTGAGTTTGTATGGAAACGGCGGCGTCGCCGATGCAGTTATCACACTGTTTGCATATCAACTCAACATTTGCATAAACCATCACCCTTGCAGCATTTTTATTAAAGATGCCCTGAAGCAGGCATGTGAAGATTCTGGGTCCAGTTTTGAGCGGATAGAAAGGCAAATAATGGGCGGGCGTGTTTCATTCATGTAGACTTCTTTTTCGTGGTTGTGCTTCTTGTTAGAGTTGATTTGAATGCCCTATCATGCCAGCAAATATAAAAAGTACAAAAGAGCTCAAATGCAGTGAAGTTAAAGCACGTCCATGCGCCTCCTCTTCAGAGTCTGCGCTGAATGCCGAACATGTTGACAAGGAGCTGAGTCTCGGTGCTGATGGTAAGTATAATTCTGCGTTTTATATATATATATTATATAGATGTTTACAGATGGTCATGGGATTGGGAGAGTGGGAGTTTGAGTGACTCACCTTTCTGGCTGCTCTACTCTCAACACTGATGGATGCTTGTTATTGGACATCACTGAAGTTCTCTTGACAGAATGAATCGGTCTAAGCCCCATAAGAGTCTCACTTTTGTTTCTGGTGCTGGCGCTGTGGCATCAGCAGTGATGGGAACTTGAAACGATGACTTGCGTGAGCTGAAGAGGCCGGGTCTTACAAGTGTAGCAGTTGGGTCAGAAGGTCTTGGGGGTCTGAAGAAGGGTCAGCACACTGGTGCTCCTCCCTGGAGGTAGACCTGAACAAGGGCTGGAAGACAAATGAGGGATTTACCACATTTTCCTGTATTTCAGCTTCGCTGTTGAATGTTGGACAGATTCTTCCAGCATCTGGGTGAGTGGCATATCAAGTTCCGTCGCTTAAATGAATTCCTGCTGTGATGCTTGAGGCTTTGCTGTCTCTCAACTTTAACTCTTATCACCTGACCGGTTCTGCAACTAATAATTTGTCTCATGTATTACATTATCCGACTTCTTTGCTTTTAGTTATTTGGGAGTCTATTCAGATGACACTGTGTCATTTCCTCGAGCTTCATGCCTGCTCCCTCCTCAGTGGTTGCACCACGTCTTAGTCTTTTGGTGTATCCATAGTGGGGTTGCGCTCCGACCGTCATCTGACCATTTTGTTGCTATTCGGTTGCCATTTATTTCATCGTATTCAAAGGCTTTAACTTTTGACTCTGGTCTGGACAGTGCTCCTCATCAGGCCTTATGTCTGCCAGCGGTGACCATGGGCCACAGCACGGCCTCCAGCTGCTACTCGACCACTTCTAACAGCACAATAAGGTGAGGAGATAACATTGTTCATTATTATTATTATTATTATTATTATTATTATTATTATTATTATTATTATTACACCATTAAGTCTCAAGTGTTATTTTTTCCTTTTCTTTCTATATATGGATTTCTAGCATATTAGAGTGGAATTTCACATTTATTTATATACTGATGGCTTTTTGTCATCACACTGTAAAGCATTCATGGCTTTTTAAAATAAGAACAACGCAGCCCTGATTAACACTTTCTGTTGTATCCTGTGGTCCTATTTTTCCAAACAAAAAAAAACCCAAACCTGTTAAACTGTGTTTCCCTCACATGCACGCCAGCGTGTTGGACATCCTGCGTCTGCGTTCAGAGGATGCAGAGGAGACCCTGTTCCAGCTGGGCTTTGGCTACGAGCCACATTTGAACATCTGCATCCCTTCGCGGTTCTTCACATTTCCCTCGCAGGCTCAGGGCATCAACTTCCGGCTCTTTCTGGACTCGCAGCTCCAGCGTATACGAGACGAAGACCCCAGCCTCACCCTTGCCAGTAAGACCCCCAGCATTCTTGAAATCCTGCCCCTGAAATTATTTTTAGGACGTAGCAAGCGACCTTTTTTTCCTGCCCTTGTCCTTTCGACAGGTCGCTTCCGGCAGATGCAGGTGCTCACAGCTATGGCCAACGCCTTCTACTCGCTCTACTCTCACGTGTCACGCACCCCGCTGCAAAAACTGGGCCCGCCGGACTTTAAATTCTACTGCTCTCCCTTGGAGAGGATGGAACGCTTCAGGAGCAGCGTCCGCAGCGAGCCGCGGTCTCCGGTCGAGAGGTTCAAGGACACCGTCTCCAAAATGTGCCTCTACACGGGCTCCCCGCGAGGGTCCGAATCCACTTCCCCGCAGCCATCTCCCAAAAAACGGTGCAGCTTCCCTGATGACAGGGACGTGGTCCAGGAGAAGGTGGCTACGGCGGCCAAGAGTCTTAACTTGGGAGGCCTTAATGGGAATAACTCAACTGCAGATGTGCACTTAGGCATGGTGGGTCCCACATCCTGTCACACCAGCAAAGAGCTGCTAGCCCGGCAGACGTCAGCCTCGGATTCTCCCCACAGCCGAAATACACCTTGCTGCATCAAAAACAAAAACCCTGTAGCGGATGGAAGCGGTAACAAAGCCGTGAGTGTTGACAGCGAGGCTCAAGGCGCGGGAACGCCTCAGTCATTAGAAACTGTGGACCGAACGAGCACGGCCCCTCACACGGACGCACTTCCTCTGGACGCGAGCGTCGCATCGGAACGCGACCGGGAGTCCAAAACAAACCCAACCCGACCGCTTCCCGCCCAGACCTCCGGAAGCAGCCCGGCCCGGTGCTGCACCGCCCTGACCGGCACGGAGGGATGCCGCTCCCTGGACTCCGCAGGTTCTTCAGCTGTCCCGGCTACCGGGACATGTGAGGAACCATTTCACCAGAGGGATATCAGGTACCTGACTCCACTGATCCACCAGAACCAAGGCCCCATCTCCAGTCAAGTGAATTCCTTTGAACTTGAGGAGGTACGCTATTAGTTTGACAGAACAATAATGTTAATAATAATTGATATTGTTATATAAGACTGCAAAAAAAATCTGAATTTGCACATTTAGGACCACACATACAAAGAAGTGCAGGTAAAGGTGTGTGTGCAAATAAACTAGAGAGAGACGTGAGAAAAGTATCAGTCAAAAGCAGGATGATGTGATATTATGTCTCCGTAGGTGCACAGTGCTGGAGAAGATGATTTTGGACAATTAGAACCTCCACGAGCGACGTCCCTGCAGAGCAAAGACTGTCATTACACTGGTAGGCTTGTCACTGCGTCAAAAAAACACGCGCATTTGTATTTTTGCAGAGAAAATTATTGCATCGGGGTTCCGGTTGTTTTGCATTTATGCGGAATGTTCGACTCATACGTGACAAGAGTTCCCACGTCAGAGCTTTTTCATGTCAGCAAACTGAATAACAAATGCAGCTTCACAGTTGGAAACGCGTCGTTCCTAATGTCAGCAGTGTGATGGCGGCTATAACCACAGCCACGTGTACAGGAAATACAATGTAGTTTCTTCCGTGCGTCTAGCTGTTATAGTAGCCATCACACTGATGACACACTATATATATATATTAAAAAAACAAAACAAAGATGAGCAGCATTAGCAGCAGTTGCCTTTGTCAGTCATGGTAGATCAGATCAGATTGTTTTGGTCCAGAGGTGCAGCACATGCAGAGCTCCCCTGTGTTTCTGCAGAAGTGGTCCGTGGGGACAGCACGCAGTCAGACAGCAGCGGTTATGCAGACGAGGAAATCGTCTCTTCGCACCACTAAAGGAAGCCTGGGGGGGGGGGCTGGAGCCTCTCCCAGCTGCCTTGGGGTGAGAGGAGGACCACGCCCCAGACAAGTCGCCAGCGCATCACGGGGCGCAGGGGAGACTGGTTTATTCAGCTTTGGATCAGACTTTGTCTAAACAAGAACAAGAACATTAAAAAAATAAACACGATTTAAAGAAGCCAAAAGGAACTATAAATCTATCCTGAAGATGACGTACGGTGGAGTTCATTACAACAGACATTCAGCCAAGCATATTTAAGTGAGAACATTTGGCAGTCAAGTTTTATTAGAAACCAAAATCCTTTTCATATTGAAAACACATTGATTACACAGATACACGTCCCAAACACATAGATGATGTCAATAAAGTTAACCTTTAAAAGTAATTTAAACCGTTGTGATCTCAATCCTGCTGATCTGCTGAAGGGCAAGTACAAACCTTTTACTCTTCATCATTATCAGATGCTTACTGGAGCTTTAAAAAATATCCATACATTCCTAAAATGCTACACAGGGACATAGTGTCACACGAGAATGACTGACAATCATTACTTAGCTTCATGTGTACTGGATACAGGGGCGAGTTAAAAACGCATTTATGTTCTTATCCGAGGTTTGCCTGACTGTAATCCTGAGGAGTTCCAGAGGAAATGTCCAAATTCAAATCTTCAAGGCCTGTTCAGAGCGCCGCGCATGCCAGTTTGAGGTTGTGGGGTTTGAATTTATGGCAGCATTCTCGAAATTCTCAGAATCGGGGCAGTCTTTAAAAGGAATCGCCTCGGGGTCAGTTCCTGTCATCATTTCTGCACGCTCTTTTTTTATATTTCATGTCGACAGGGATCAAGCGCAGCTCAGAACATGTCAAATCCATAGTCCAATTGATAAAAAAAAAAGGTCCGTTCCCTTTTGCACATTTTATATTTAGAATTTGTCTGCAGTTTTCTTTGGGAACTCTTCGAGCATGGCGCGCGATTCGCCGTTTGAGTTGGGATTAAACGTGAGCAAATAAAAGTTCAGGGGTTCAAGAAATGTTTTTTTTTTTTTTTCTAAAAATCTGAGGTAATTGACGTCGTTTGAATTCCATCAGAAAAGTGCTTCCTTCTTCCAGAGATTCATTACCACATTGTGGAATGGTGAGTATCAGCTCAGGGGGATAGCGTCACTTCCCTCCAGCCATGATTTTGAGGTACTGCAGTGCATTGTGGGCTGCGCAGGCTCTGGCGGCGTCTGTACTGGAGGCGCAGCCGTGGCAGACCGTGATCGGCTGGGTGGACAGTTCCACGAGACACTGGCACAGGCCGCTCAGACTGCGCTCCTCTGAAACAGGAAGGAGACGCGGGAATTATCCTCCCACCCCTCTGACGCTTCGCGCGCGGCGTTCCCGGTGGTGCCCCAGAACTCACCTAGGTCCAGGTAACTGACATCAAAGCGCTGCTCCAAAGACAGGTCGCTCAGCAGCGAGCAGAAGTTGGAGTCGGTGGGAATGCCCAGAGGGTGGCTGCGGAGCTGGAGGATCTTCTCGCCGACGGAGTTCCGCAAAGAGTCCCACGTGCAGCTGAAGCTTTTACTTTTGCCCGACTCGGTTCTGCTCCCCACGTGCTGTGCGTGCGGCGGCAACAAAGACGGTCAAAGCGACTCCGAGGCCGTTAAAACGGCAAATAAAAACAACCCGCAGCAGCGCGTACGTGTGTTTAATCTCTACAGCTCTGCTCCCGTTCCTGCGGTAAATGGAGCCGCTGACCTGGCCCGCCAGGTAAAGGGGCACTTCTGATTTTGTTTCTCACCATGTTGAACGTGTCGTCTTCGGGGTCAGCGTCGTTGCTGGTCCTCAGGTCCACCGGGACATCGTGGATACGCGATAACATTTTCGCCGCTGCGTTCCTCTTGGCTAGTTTCTTGGAGGTTCCACTTCCTGAAAGGAAAACAGAGGCTGAGCATCATCTGAGCTGGATTCTGGAGGAGAAACCTGGCGTGACGAGTTATGGTGCCCACGGCAATAACGTCCATCACCTGCATGTCCAGCTCCGGTAAATAGGAAACTAATCATCCGCAGACTCGTACGCTCCTCATTTAAAATGGGATTTCTTTCTTTCTATGGGGTGTCTCTACTCATCAGGCTAGAATCGCCACCATGGGGACTTTCTTAGCGTTACCATGGACTTGTCTTATCACTGCAGGTCAAGAGCGTCCTTGTACTGGTGATCATATTACGACGACATCAGGGTGCGATTTACCAATTTCTACGAATCTCTCCACTCTGCAGGTCATTGTGAACTCTTTTCGATGCGCTGGTCCGGACTCCTGGGTGACGGTGTACTCCGGCAAGCGCCATCCTTTCTGCACCACCAACTCCTGGCAGAATGACCGGAGATAAGTACCGACGCAAAAACGGAGTCACGCAGCCAAACACGAAAATAGAAAGAAAAAAAAAAACGACTGCAAGAAACTCTAAAATCGGTAAGCCAAAAATATGAAGATGTAGTGGTTATTCTGGGTTATTCACCTGCAGAGCTCCAACAGGGTTACATTCAGTCTGCTGTGAACTGCCTGAGGTCTTCATCTCTGAGTGGGAGCTGAGACAAACGCATAAAAGGTGAACTGTTCAAACCACATGTCATTTGGTAAGAGTGGAAAGAGGGAAAAACAACACACGTGTACATATTTAGATACCTGTCTCCATCGGTAGACACGTCGACCTCAACAAATCCGTCTGCCCCAACGCTAAATCCAGTGGGACCTCCGAGGCCTCCCTTGAGCATCTTTAGAGCAGCCTCGGCTGCTTTGTGCTTGGCTGCCTTCTTGCTGGGCCCCTGGCCGGTGCAGTTGATCTCCCCGACAGCGACGCGGAATGTGAAGTTGGGCTGGTGGGCCTGTCCCTCGGCCTTCAGCAGGTCGTACACTGGGGTCTTACCTATCCGCGTTCCATACTCCTGCAGCAGACTGATAGGGGTCTTTCCGGGATTCACAGCCAGCATTTGCTCAATACTAAAAGGATAAAAAAAAGAGAAAAAAAACACAGACCAATCAGCTCTAACAAAGAGTAACTCAGTAGCCTGGACAGCTAGGTTCTATCAATAATCACATATATTTGAAGTGAACGATTAGGCACATTTAAATCAAGCCAGGGGGTCCACATAGCAATCTACATTAAAATCAAGTAAGTCTTCGTGTTTATTTATAGTCAGAGCACAGGTGGCTCCACAGGTAGCCCGTTTAAAACTGTTAGAACCATTTTAGTGAAGCTCTGTGTGTGATTACAACCAGCTAAGCCCTAATAGTTATTAACTAGTAGTAACCAAACCAGGAGCTCTTACAGCTGGTTCTTTTTTATTGCCGTTGTTGTGTCGGCTCTAAAGAGACGCGATCGAGCAGAAAGGAGGTAAAGAAAAGGCTGTTAAAGGAGCCCAGAAGGAGCCGCTAAGCTAACGATAGCTCCCCCCACCTGGAGCACCCGGAGTTTCTCTTCCAGCTGTCCGACGCTGTCTCGTCGTTCATTCCCTATTTCACGCAGACAGACCAGATCGGATTCGGATTGTCAACCCCCCCCGACCGAGACGGACGCCTGCTCTCATCCGACGACGTTGTTCGGACATGTGATGAGGCAGCGACTCCCCAGCAGCGGACCACACGCCCCATCAGCTCCGCAGCAGGAGGCCGGCGCGCCAAAGTGACGTCAGGGCCCCGCCCCCCCCTCCTCAACGCAGCTTCTGCCTTCTCATTGGTCAGTGGAGAGGCCGCTTGTTTTGATGGACACGCTTTAACAAAACCATTAAAACACCCGCGCTTTACTTTTCAATCGAAGTCTTAAGATATGTCAGTTGTTGTGCATGTTGAACGAGCCTTTCAAATTTGCCAATGATTTTCCAGAATGGATTTATACGCAAAAGTGCATCCTTGAATTCTTTTTAACGAAGTGATTCACGAATTAATGAACAAGTAATTCAACATATAATATTTAAATAATAACATCGGCGCGTTAGACTTCTATCTAATAACGTTGACTAAATATGTCCAGCAGGGGGCAATATTAGGTCAGTAATCTGCACAGATTCAGCCGGTCGAGGTTGCTCCATTTGTCATTTGTCAGCCTAAAATCATTCTTTCCCCCGCGAATTTCATGTGTTTTCTCTCCTAACCAAAGGTAGAAATGTATTAATTATGAAATCAAGGTGTTTCATGTATTTTTGCATCCCTGCAATAGTCCAGTATGACACGCAAACAATTCCAAAAGTTGAGAAAGTCTAAAACATACAATCCTGGACAATACAACATGAAATTGAAGGATAGAAGTATTTTTTTTTTTTTAATTCTACTTCAATTTTGCACAGTGTGGCAGCGTAACTGTAACAACGACTACCTTCCTAGGCCCTTACTTTAGTTGGCATGATCTCTTTTCTCCATTTATCACCCAAATGTCTCACATATGCCATTAAAATACTTTTGACCCAACCTCCTGACCGATGGCAGGACCGCTATAAAATCCTTCGGCACAGTTTCCACCTCCCCATCATTTCCTTCACTCCTGTGGTCCGACAGCCAATCCCTTGATGGTTTGCTTGTAAACCCCCGTTGGCCACTGTTGAAACAAAGCTCCGATGGTTCCCTGCGCTTGGCACCGGTGTGTCACCGTGGACGGCCCGCCGTTGCCAAGCGCAGCGCAAACTGAACCGGTCACGTCAGTGAGCAAAGTTCCATCCCAGAATCCCCCTCGGTCGCCTGAACCTGCCATCGGAAGGCCATGATTTGCACGAGCCCTTTAGCGTGGACCCCCCCACACCCCCAATCGTTTCTACTCATTATTCATGTTTTCAACACTAATTTGCTTTGTTCACCAGGCTGTCATTTGTCAGTCTAAGCTCTAATTTATTGACCCATAACATGATAATGTAAGTGCTTTATTGAGCCTGCGGTCGGATCACTGACAGAATGAGATCAGAAATGAACGCAATTTCAGCAGAGTGCTCACACGTAGACGCGGCCATACACACTTTCCTTTCCCCTGTCTTGGCGTGATGCATTATGAGCGTGTGGTTCCCCGCTTGCCAAAATCATCAGTACATATCTTCAAGCGTGGAGCTTTATGAATGCCCCCCCCACCACCACCACCATCACCCACCCCCCCCCACACACACACACCCACGCTCCTCCTCCCCCTCCTTCCACAATATAATGTGTTTCCTTTTTTGTGTGTGTTTTGATCCTTCTCTTGCGGCCAACTTGTGCTGTGGTGAGGCGCAGGCTCGAGTGGCGCTCCTGTGTTATTTTTGGCAGCAGCGGCGGTTGGTGGCTGCTGAGGGGGAGAGGAGACAGAAGGGGGGATATCATGAAGCCCAAAACCAGAGGCTGTTTAAGGGATTTCTGTCTGGAGGAATTGTTTTTTAATCATCAGAGTCTCTCTCTCTCTCTCTCTCTCTCTCTCTCCCCCCATGTTAGCATGTGTGTGTATGCACACATATATGGAGTGCCAACTCATATTCGTTCATTTTATGAGGTCTGGCCATTATTCTAGGGCAAGAAAAGAAAAGAAGAAAACAAAAAAGATGTGGGCCCGCAAACTTTTATCATTAAATTTCAGGGTGAAAACTTGAGTTGGAGGATAAGGGAGGAACTGAGTTACGAGCTGAGGTCAGAGTTGAGCTGTTAGGTCTCCCGAATGAACGAATGACGAATGGAAGTCACCACGAAGGCTCCGTTAGGCCACCGTTCCTGTATGTGTGTGTGTGTGTGTGTGTGTCTGTGTCTGTGCGTTCCATCTAACCCTTAGCACCTCATATATGGTACATTGCCTCACGCGGGGACCACACACAGTTGCTAAATTGATTCTTGTTGCGGTATTGTGCAGTTTCCTCGCATGAGATGATAAGATTGTCCAAAATTGTAAAGATCCGTACTTGTTTTACCGCCTTCATGAGAACCACTTCTTGTTCTGTTGTCTAACATGTTGTTAGGGCTCTCTCCTCTCTCTCTCTCTCTCTCTCTCTCCTCGTGACATTGTGTCTCCTCAGTCAGTGTGTACGTCAGGCGGTCACACTCCTCCTTCTACTGTTCTGAAAACACCATTTTATGTATTTTTTTTTTTTTTTTTAAAAAGGAGTTTCTCCAACTATGGTTTTGGCCCCCGACCAAGTGAATGTTATTACTCCGCCTTATTTATTTATATATTGCGGTGCCGGTGTGTGTGAGCGTATGCCGCCATGCATGCCTGCATGTGTGCGTCTGTGTGCGAATGCGATGTAATTGTGTATGCATGTGCGTTCACCCAAAAGGGATATTTCAATTTCTTTGGAATATTAAATAAACAGCAGCAGCTTGAGCGAAGCGCTGCCTGCCAGCGGGTTTTGGGTTGGATGGGTGATGGTTGCTGGTGGTGAAGGGTGGAGGGGAGAAGGGGTTTGTGGCTGTGGCTCCGGGGGGGTGAGGTAGCTCATGGTCAGGGCCCCCGCCGGACACACTGGCGCCTCGCGCTGGAGGACTTCTGAACCACCACACTCCTCCACCAAAATGCTGCCAACCCTGGATCCCTGTTAACCCACTTCCAACCCAAATCACTCACTTCTCTTTCTGCATTTCTCTGTCTCTCTGTCTCTCTCTCTCTCCCTCTCTCACTGTCTCTCGCCACTCCATCCTTCCTCCCTGACACATTTTCCTTCTTAAGTTTCCTTGTTCAGTTGATCCGAGTCCAGATTCATTCGCTATTTGGCCGCCCTCTCATTTCTCACTTACCGCCGTGCTTTTAGTGGCATCTCTCTCTTGTTGTGTTTTTTTTTTTCTACCTTTTTCTCTCTGGGATTTTCGGTTTCTGCTCATTATTCGACACTCGTTTTCCTGCGCTGTCTCTTTGAAACCGTTTTGTGTGCTTAAAACGTGGAAGGATGTGTTCGTTGGCATGACAAAAGCAAACAAGTATGCGTTGGCACCTTTTCTTAGTCAAAGACCATCAGCATAAGAACCATTTTAAAGAAGAAATACTCATTCATGAGCCTGAAAACGAAGTCTAAAGGCTCCCTAATTTTCTCTGTGTTTATTCAACCATCTCAAATTGATCAAAATCCCAATTAAAACGGCAAAGACACGTTGTTAGAAAAAAAGGGGGAGAGAACTTTTGCTAACCAAATTACAGATGTCAAACATCTTGAGTTGACGTGCAATTTATTTAATTTTCCACTGGAAGTAATTTGTCATTCGGAAGCCATTAAATATTTGTATTTTTTTAAGGGGCACGGATTTAGCCACATCTCTCCCACAGCCCCTGTAAACACAGTGCCTCATTCTCTGCTGCGCGAGGAGCCCTGAGCGAGCGAGGGCCTCTCCAAACGCGACTCGTTCTGGTAGCAAACTGTCTCCGAGCCTGAGGCCGCTGCAGGCAGAGGGGCTCGCTCTCATCTCCGGGGCGGTTATGATCCAGAGAGGATAAAAATTTGTTAAAAAAACCAAAAAACCAAAAACTGCTGCAGCTGATACAGATTCCTGTCGGCTCGCGTGCAGTTTGATAAATCACGGCTCAGAAGGGGAGGACCTGTGGAGGGGAGGGCGACCTCTTCACCTCCCGCCTTCTCCTATCTGTGATGCTTTCTCCCTCCTCCTCCTCCTCCTCCTCCTCCTCCTCCTCCTCCTCCTCCTCCTCAGCTCATCGGGTCACGTTGTGGTTCACTCGGGTCACCTTGCCGTCTCTCTTGACTACAAAAGGCATTATCTTGTTTGTACTTGTGACTTCTGACCGCTGAGCCTCTGGGCATCCTGTCGCTCCTTCTTCTTCCTCCCTTTCTCCACCCTTCCACTGAGACCCAGCAGACACCTGTGCTATTGTCCTGCCCTACCACAGCCCCCAGTGCCTGTCCCCATCCGATGTTCATTGATAAGCTTTAGCAGCCCCCCCCCCCCCTTACTCCCTGTGGCTATATCCCAGCACAGACCATTGTTTTCCTTAACCGCTCAGTTAGGACCAGATAATGACAGGAAAAGGGAGACTCATTAGCATCACAGTCAGTGCACGGTCACTCCTCACAGTCTCAGAGGTGGGACAGCACTGAAATCAGATATCGGACGGACGTTTCACCGCTGCCGTGGGTGAGGATGGGGTAGAGAAGTGCCGCGCTGCTTCAGCTGCCTGATCCCAAAGTGTGTTTAGTCTCAAAAGTGTGCAGTTTAAGTGCTTTCTGCGCCGTAACTCCCGCTAAAGTTGATCAGTTCCATTGGGCCCTCACAGAGCTTAACTAATTACAGCTCAAGTGAGTCTTAAATCTTCATTTGAGATGACTTTAACAGCGTTCGCCCGGGCGTTCTTCTGGAATAACCTTTTTAGCCCCAACAAGTTTTCAGCGATTTGATCCCGTTAAAGGAGCACAGTGGCACATGTGGGCAGCGCACATGGAACAGATTTCCCGCCGGCTTCTTCTGCCCCGCTTGTGTCACTCCGTGTATATTTTTCTTTTTACGACCTGACTCGAAGCGACACTTAATGTTTCCTGGCTTTCTAAATAAAACAAGTAAAAATAAAGTTACGGCTGCAGCGCGCCGCCACCGCCGCCGAGGGAGCGTATATTTCAAACTCCAGAGAGCCGCTTTAAAAGCCGCTGACCATCTTCTCAACCCCCCCAGCACCAACCCAACCCCACCCTCACCCACTGGCCCGACACACCCTAGCCAGAGCGCCCCCCCACCGCTTGCCTTTTATGTCGTGGACTCGACCACGCGCCCACTTCAGACCACCGTAAACATGTCGGCCTCTGATGACAGAGTCGGCCCCGGGATGTTTCGTATAAATTGACCTCAACTACAGCTCATTAGAAGCCCTAAATTGGAACCATGCAGCCTGGGAAGTGTAAATGTTATAACAGGGCAGCCGGGCGCTTCAGGGGGATCCTGCTGCATCCCCTTCGGGGAGAACCAACTTCGTGAATGTACCGAACAACAGCTCCCGAAATCAGAAATCCACTTTGCCCCCCTCCCTGCAATGGAACAACCCCACTGCAGATTCCACCGCATGTGTCCACCTCGACAGGACGCACGCTGCAGGTTTCCCTCCCGAGGCTATCTCTCTCTCTCTCTCTCTCTCTTTTTTAAATGGGGAGTCCACCCAGCTCAAATATTTTTATGAGTCTGCACCGGGACTCCACTGGAAACTTTGCGACAGGTCGTGACTTGTGCAAACACAACCCGAGATGTCGCCCGACGCCTGGGCGGGCTGGACGGGCCAGAGCTGCCTAACCCTGCGGCCTCTCTCACGTCGTTCGTCGGGCGTCCTTCCTAAATTGACGTCTTTTGTTTGCCCACCTTTGCACCCCCCCCACCCCCCACCCCTCAATCCTCATCTCTCGTCCCCTCCACAAACTCTGCCGGTGCAGCGCTCTGGGTAATTGCCCCTCTCAAGCTGGAGAGTGGAGTAATTGTCTTTGAGTGTAACTACAGTGGCTCCCTGAAAGGGGGTCATTGTGCACATTTGAGACCTCACATCAGTGCACGGCTTTGTTTGCGCTGCAGAAGATAATGAAAGTATTGGGTCAGCAGCGACAAGATGGAAATATAATAAGATATGAAAAGAGCGACAGGGAGTGAAGAAGGGGGGGGCAACGTGTGCAGAGGTGGTGGTAGAAAAGAAAAACACCAGCAACTAAAGGCCTTTTCAAATGTCTTTACTTGTAAAAGCACCAAATATGTCACGATAACATGACAAATTTACACGTTTACCTCCGTCTGGTTTGTTTTAAGGCTCTTTTATACACCGGGCTCACAAAGAAAACGGAAGCAGACGAAGCTCTGGTTCGCTCCTTTATCTGAGACACCGTAAAGATCTTTATGTGTTTTGACGTGAAAAGATGCAGAAATTTCTGAAAAAACCAAAATGCATTTAAAAAAAAAAAAAAAAGTAGAAAAATAGCACACCTAACAATATCTACATACTGTCGTAAATATATAGTATGTACAAACTAGGAGAGAACTATTGCTTTGCCAGTTGTGGAAGACTTCACAATTAAAAGAGTAGACAGGAATAGTTTATATGAACAGCTAACGTCAAGATCTATAAATAAATCTTTAAAACATAACCCCAACATCCATAATAACTAATAAATAAGAAAAAAAAAACCTTAATTTAATGCATTTTATTATCTTTGTTTTGGCCAGCTTCAACCATCTTGCATCACTTTCAGGTATCATATTTCCTGCAGAGTGCAAGACCCATTGTATATAATTTAAGACATAAATTAGATTATTTATGTAAATATGTTATTAAATTAGACATAAGAAGCAAACAAAAGTGAAATGAAAAAAAAAACCCTTTTACATCAAAATATCTTTGGCAACAAGAAGCAATAAGGCTGATTGTTTCAAGAGTAATGAATAAGTATCAGAGTTCAGCGGTAAATCAGATTTTTCTCTGCATGCGACGCTCCTTCTTCATCTTTCTAACCATAAGTTTCCTTCTGAAACTACTGTACTTTCCTTTTGTGGCTTCAGAGCTCTTTTCCTTCTGCTTCTGCAGATTAAATTTCCCCAGTGGTTTGCTTCATTTGAAAGGCAGAAAATGTGTATAGGCTAAGTGTGTTTGTGTGTGCGTGCATGTGTGTGTATGTGAGAGAGAGAGAGAGAGAGAGAGAGGGAGAGAGAGAGCTGATGTGTATGTTCTTGTACAGTTTTCATGCTCCTTTCTGCGCGTTAGTAACTGAATGTTCAGTCCGTGCACATTTTGCCATTTTCGAGCTCATATTTACGAGTTAATGCGTGCCCCGATGCACGTTGTGTTTGTGTTTGTGGTCCAGACAAAGGCATGTGAGCGCTACCTGCATCACACTCAGTCATTTATCAAGTATCTCAAACACAACCGGATGTCCTCCCGCAAAGCCTCGCGACAGAAAAGATTGTCTTTTTTTTTTTCTTTTTTTTTGCCCCCCACTTAAAGGTGAATTTTCGCCACCGTCAACCGCGAGCCGTCCGCTCGTCAAACGCCTGCAGTCAGATCTCCAACAGCCCGCTGCTGTTCTCCACTCCGTTGGGCGTGCCGCTCTTCTCCTCTCCGTTGGCGATCTGGTCGGCCCCGGGGTTGGCGACCACAGCGGCGCCGCCGCCGCCGCCGCCGAGCTCGGCGGTCTCCTCGCCCCGGGCGTCGGCGTCTCCCTCGGCGACCGCGGCTTTGCCCTGCATGGCGGAGTCGGCGTGGGTCTTCTGGTGCTTGGAGAGGTGGTCGCTGCGCGTGAAGCGCTTGTTGCACAGCAGGCAGGTGAACTTCTTCTCCCTCGTGTGGGTGCGCACGTGCCTCTCCAGTTCGTCCGAGCGGGTGAAGCGCTTCCCGCAGAACAGCCAGTTGCAGACGAAGGGCCGCTCGCCGGTGTGCCAGCGCAGGTGGGCCTTGAGGTGCGAGGCCTTCCCGTACACCTTCCCGCACCCGGGGATGTGGCAGCTGTGGACGGGCTTCTTCCTCAGGGACGCGGCCGAGGCCCCGAGTCTTTCGAGCTCCTGGCAGTTGGGGCAGTCGCACGACGACCTGGTGGGCGCGCCCCCTCCGCTGTAGCCCCCCGATCCCCGGGCGGGCTTCAGGCCCATGGGGCTCTCGATCAACCCCGCTCCGGCCACGGGCTTGGGCTTGTACATGTCCTGGGGCAGCATGTGCTGGGAGGGCTGCAGGAGGTGCGAGGAGGAGCCCAGCCCCACGGAGGGGTAGGGCGCCGGGTTGAGCTGCGTGAAGTCGGCGCTGTAGCTGGGCAGCTGCGGGCTCAGGGACGCCTGGGGCGCCACGGGCTGGAGCGAAGCCTGGAGGCCCCCGTCCGACTGGGGCTGGGTCGCCGACAGCCAGTTGGAGTTGGGGTGGACGTCCCACCAGGAGGAGGTGGCGTTGGCCGGCGCGGCGGTGATGCCGGGGTGAATGCCCGCTTTGTACCAGGAGCCGTAAGGGTGGGTCATGTCCAGGGAGGTGTACACGCTGGTGAGGCAGTCGGCCGTGGCGTGCGCCTTCGACACCAGAAGAGACGGGTCCTGGGAGCCGGAGGTCTGGAAGGAGTGCGAGAACGGGTGGTATTCGGTCGTGTACCCTCCGCCCGAAGGAGGGGGGCTTCCAGCGGGGGTGAGCAGCCCGCCGCCGCCTCCTCCTCCTCCCGCCGCGGCGAAGGAGCCAGTGTAGGAGTCCGCCAAGCCGCTGCCGTCCGCGGCCCGTCCGTTCTTCGCCGCCTGGAGGTCGGAGGTCATGGTGTAGGGCTTCTTCACTGGAGTAGCGCTGCCGGTTTTCCCAGGTGTCGCCGAATCCCTGACGGGGCTTGTGCTGCCGAACTTGTTGCAGGTAGCAGTTAACATAGCCAGGGGACTGGAGCCATAGCGTGCATCTTCCTGCGGGGAGGAGGGGACAAGAGGGAACGAATGAGAAAGGCCTGCTGGCAAAGGCCGCTCGCGCCGCCTGTCCCGTCGGTGTCGGCTCGAATAAAAAAAAAAAAAAAGGGGGCAAAAAACAACCGCTGGTTTAACTCGCGTGCTGCTGTCGGAGCGGTTGGGGGGCCGATCTAAGTCGGGGGGGGGGCTGTTGACGCTCGCTGAGGTTCTGCTTTGCTTAGCAGGGAGGAGATTCCCTGGCTGCAAAGGTCAGTTTTCACGGCCTCCGTCCCATAAAGGTATGCGCAGTCATGGGCCGCGGCGGTGGCCCAGCTGCACCATGAAGGAGTCTCGCCTCAAACCGGTTTAAACTTAATATCGCTTGTTTTTAATGGGCAGCAAGATGCAAATGTCAAGCCTTCCGTGGTGTTCCCGAGTTATTTGTATTTACAAGAAGTTCATGTGAGTGTGAGTTACTATCGATGTTGAACTTGCCATCGTGATCGATCATTTACATTTTATTCCCGGGCCATGATGTAAACATTATCATCATTTTAAGATTATTACCCCTGATGTTTCCATTCAGACCCCATTCAGAGGCTATTAGTGGTTTTCTCCTTTTCTTACCACAAGACCCGAGGTTCGCCTGGCTTCTTTTTTTTTTTTTTTTTTTTTTTAATAATGTTAAACATTTTTCATCACACAGCTTTAGGTCTATCACTTACGATCCTTGCGGAGTCCTTCCTCCGACCACTAACCAGCCTCTGGTGTCCATGCCAGATAGTGTGTTATCAAATTCCACTTTTGTTGGCTCCTGGGTGAAGTTGTTTGTGTCACCAAGGCAAAAGCAAAAGCTGCGCTGTGCTCCAACCAAAGTCTGTCGGCAGCTCGGTTCAAGTCGCAATTTAAACTGCACGGCCAGCGGAATAAGACCTCTCCCCCCTTTAGCGCACAATTAATTGCAGTGATTGAAATTCACATCATGGGGTTTTTGGAAATGTTCGAAAGAAGGAATGAAAAGTATACTTACAATTATATTCCCTACCTCCAGAATAGATGCGGCCATCCCTGAGAAAACAAAATCCAAAGGAAACGAAGGGGAGAGGGAGAAGCGCAGCTCAGAGTCCCGGGACACTTTGGGAGAAGTTGGGCCAACGCGGGGAAGTGTTTTGAGGCTCCGAGAGCCCGCCCCCTAATTACAGGCTCGGGGGGCTCTTTGAAGACTCGCTAAGAGGCAATAAAAACCCAGAAATGGAGGAGTGTGGATGGAGATTGGTGGACGGAGATGGGGGACATCCCACCAACCCGAGCGCATTGTGCCGACGTCTCTTTTTCTTTTTTTTCTTCTTTCTTGCATGTATGCATGAATGAGTTACTCCTCACTCACCAGGCCGACATTATTTCAATTTCACCAGCGTTATTATTATGCTTTTTTTTTTTTTTCCACTGGGATTAGCGCACTGGAGTCTGAGATGGAGAGATGTCACCGTCGTTAGAATCATCTCAGGACGTCTCCATAACGAGCGCGCTGTAAAAGATTATATCCCCCGCTAATAAAGTCATTACTGTAAATAAGAAGTGAAAACCCAGTCTTCCTGTGAGGGAGGAAAAATAAAGAACTAACATGTACAGCCTCGGACCGCGCCACATAAATTATAAAAAAATTAAGCTGACGGAGTCTGTGGTTTCCATCCGAAACTTTATTATTCTGGTTTCAACCCTCTCCCTCTGTTTCCAATATTCTTAAATGCATTTAACTGCCTTTTTAGACATTAACTGCGATGGTTAAAGGGACTCTGCACAGACAAGCGCGGAGGAAAAAGGACCGAGTCGTTAAATAAAATAAAGAAGAGATTATCGCTTCCAATAAAGTGGATTTAGATTACGCATTAACGCGGGGCGGTGAGGAGGCGCAATGATTTAGTTAGTTTGCTTTTAAAAAGAAGGGGAAATTAGAATCAAGGCTGGCAAAGTGTGGTCGTTTTCTTTTTTTTTTTTTTTTTTTAAAGTCGTTTTTCTTTGACTTTTTGTTTAAAGCAAAAGTCTTTCTGGATGAATAAAAAAAAAACCTACCCGGAGACGTTGCCTAATGCTCCAGTGCTCTGCTTTAAAACAACAACAAAAAAAAATCACAATAATTATTCTTAAGACTTGTTCTCTGGAAAATATTCAGTTTATCAACTGCACCATTTGTTCCATTATTCTCAGCAACAGAACGGTCTCTATGGGCACATTTTGATTGCAGCAACAATGTTTACAGACACCAGAAACAGTTGAGTAGGTCGCTGATGTTAAACATGTTAAACACGTGGTGCCAGAACTGATGGGACCGACCCATTTCAGTTAACAGTGATCTAATTGGAAGAAGCTGGCAAATCCATCGGGTTCGTTTTGTAATTTCATGTAGTAGAACTTTCAGTCTCAGTGGGACGGATTCTCAGCGACTTTTTGTGGGCGTCTCGCTCCTTGAAGGGGAGCACAGAAGATTAAAATTGTTGTCAAAAATAAACATATAATTTCTGTCCTTATTTTCTCCTCAATTACAGGGCACGGCCAGAGCTGGGCTTGTCGTTCTGGAGAGTCTGGCCCTCACAGGAACACAGCGGCTATATTTGGCAGTCTGCTCTCCGACTGACCTTCGCCGCTTTATTTTCTCATCCCAGAAGACCTGCGAGGAGAGAGACAAAGGCCGCCGCCGCGGCCCGTCACACCGTGTAAACCCGACGTGCTTGAAACCCGTGGCCTTTGCTCCCCCGCCCACCTGACGCACGGTTAGAACTGATCCTTCTATTCCTAAAGTTCACCAGCATTTTATTCTTCATACCACGTTTAAAGAGTAATGAGAGCGAGCTCATAAAGCTCCCAGCCAGCTGCCCTGTGGACTGCTTTCGCCTATTTTTTAGAGAACTTGTACTACTCTAAAAGCTTGGCGTGTTCCCATTTACAGGTCTCTTCAAAAGATAGCAAGTGAAATCTATAATTAGAGAATACGTTAAACTCTTTACAGCCTCTTCAAAAAGCTTTCTCTTGCTCTATTTACTATTTTCTGCCCGGTGTGGTTTGGGTTTCTGTGTTCCTGCAGTAGGTTCCTGCAGTCTCGATGAACACTTGGGCACTGGGTGGGCACAATTATGTGTCCCGGCACTGATTACGCGCTCTTTTACGGATAGCTGTCACATGTATTAGTTTCAGGGTTTCGCCTTGCTTACTCTTTTGGACGTGCGACAAGCAGCAAACCTGAAGCGGTTTGACAGCGCGTGTATCTCAGCAGGTGCATGTTTTCTGTCTGTTATCACACATCTGGGTGGTTTTAGGTGCTTCGGAATACAAAGGTTGATAAAGGAGAAGAAGCAAACAAAGCACAATCTGCTCAATGTAATGCTGCTATGATAAAGTTTAAAAGGTTGGATTTTACCAATTTAAATAGAAATTTCCCCCCATTAACCAATCCCCAGTGCTGCTGTTGTCTATCTTTAGCATCAGCATGAGCACAAAACTGTTCAAGACTTGCTCTTTAGTGTTTTACAATATGGCCTTATTGCATCTGTGCATACTGGGTTTTCCAAAAGTCTTCTTTCCGCCCAGAAATATTGCTTCAGCCATATGAGATTGTCCCATATGAGCAGCTCCTGGTCAGCCGTGGTCAGTTTTTCTAGTCATGGTGACTTTTGTGCTGGCGAAGGTTCCTTCTGGTTCTTCAGAAAAGGGGAACCACTCCCAGCAACACGAGTGGTTCCGAAGGTCTGGCAGCGACTTTGTTTGCTCTCATCCTCTGAGAAGAAACAATAGTTTTGTGGAGCCCACCTTCCACAGTCTGGGTCTGAATTCCACAGACAGCGGGCAGCTTTCCTGTACTCTCCTTCAGCTCTATTTTTCACAACACTCTGTTGGTTGGTAGTTGTTTAAGTCACACTTTCGCACAGTATTAAAAGTGGTATAAGCAACAGCAAAAAAGGAAAATACTTTTTTTTTTTTTTGTTCTCTTCTCCCTTCACCCACAATAGAAGTATATGGTGTTTACTCAAGATTCGGACTGATGAGCTTTAGCTAAGATGAGTGAAAAGTAACCTGATCTGTTTTTGCATTCTCATTTGGTTAGCCCCTTAATTATTCAAAACCACAAAACTCTTCGAACGTAGGAGGCAAACCTCCGTCATCCAGGTCTGAAGCCAAGTCTGGAAATGTTACTTACTGATAACATGAGTTCATCCCCGCGGCTCCACAGGTTGCACACTCAGGCTAAGCAACACTCCAATTCATTTCTTTTGCGCACTTTTGCTCAAGTTCATCCAGCAGCCATTCTTTCTTGAAATAGTAGTGGAAGTGTTGCCAGACAAGTGGTCAAGTAAAAGCATATCAGTGGTTAAAAAAAAAAAAAAAAAAAAGCAGGAACCAAAGCAGTTGAACTTTGTGGAACTTCCTCTATATGTTGACGTGACTTTAGATTTTTAATGCCTCCCTGCTAACAGCCTCCTCTCGGCATCGTTGGGCCATTAGGGCGAGCGAGGAAACGTGTTTAACGGCGGATCAATGGAAGATCTCGCCATAATGCGTTTCCCTTGACATTCCCCTCTGGGTTGGATCCCTCAAAAAAATTAACAATGTTAATAATACTGTGACGGAGGGGGAAAATCGAAATGATTAGATGTGTTTTATTTTGCTGCTGATGGAAATGTGGTGAGAGGGAATCGGGGTCAGGGGTAGGCTTGCTTTGCAGCATGACTCCGTGCTATTTTTCCAGGCTGTGTGGTCAAAGATTCAGCGAGCTTGTCAACGGAAAATGAGAGAGCGAGAGAAGTGGGGGATAACAGATGTATAGACAGAGCGACTGCAAGAAAACAGGGCGCGTATCATGTTTATTTGCACTGCTGTTGTTCCCCCAGACTGTGGCATCGGACGGGAGGCTCCTAAACCCTGTTTGAGTTGGACATGAAAGAGTGACAGCGTGATTTTTAATCAAATGACCTGCCCGGCATGAGCGGTTTGTCTTGTGCTTTGGGGCACGTTGGTTGATTTTGACTAATGCAACCACCGACAGACTGCGCTTTTGAAACAGTGGATGCAGCACATTCGCTCTCCAGACGTGGCGGTCATCGCGCGGCGGCATTGAAGAGAAAGTCATCTTTTCCAACACAAATGAAAAGTCCACAAAAAGAAGCATTTGTTCGAATATTGTTTCAACATCAGGAGCGACGTCGTCCGGGCCGGTGAAGTCCCCGCCCCCAGCAAAGTGCAGTTTATTCCACCTCGCTGCGATGTCTCAGCGACCACACGTGTTAGACGCAATCCCACACGGCGCTGGGGGGGGTGTTTGTGTGTGTGTGTGTGTGTGTGTGTGTGTGTGTGTTGGGGGGGGGGGTTGAATTGTTTTTCTTTAGGAGGAATTTTACCATTCGCAGGATGACGCAGAGTCATTCCTGCGCCGTCCCACAGTAGCGCTGCAAAGGTTACGCAACTTGCTTCACGCGTGTTTATCTTACACGCTATTACATGCAAGTATCAGCTCTGGAAACACAGAAGTCCATCCACTTCCAAACAAATCCCAGTCCACCGCCTTCTTGCTGTATACAAGTCGACATCTGGCCTGTAATCTCCCCGTCTGTCGAGGAGACCTGTGGCCACCTAATGACCCCAACAGGCGTCACACATGCAATTGCTCTGGATGGTGCAATGACAGTCTGTTTCAATATCTCTTTATACATACTTGGGGAAATGAGAGGGATTTTTTTTTTTTTTTTTTTTTTTTGAGGAGCGCAGAGCTTTTTAGTTGAAGTTCGTCTTTGAAGCAACATACAAGGAGACTCTTATTATGTAAATCTGCCTCCAGTGGATGGCTTCTTTGACTAGTGTGTGATTCAAACTCCATCAGAGGGTTTCTGGTAAACTAATTGGCTGGTGAATCTGGAGCAAATGTTTGCTTTCTTGGCTATTACATATTTCATTTTTAAAACTTTTTATTGGTGTGGCGTGACCCTGAAGCTCAGATTCAAGAGAGGTAATCGAGTCGCAGCTTTCTGCTGAAAGATCTGTTTGCTTTTGGTTGCTTTGATTGTCCTTGTGTAGAGGAACATGTTGTCAACACCACATTTTGGTACAATTTTAACATTTTCTCTGTATCATGGGCCAAAAAATTGGCATATACTCTCATACTCTTCCAGAGATTGCCAGATCAAAATCAGGTATTTACTTTTATTTTAGTTTATCACTTCATTATTATATCTTATGTATAAGTTAGGGGATTTTCCTGTGGGTGGGGCTTAAATGTGAAGTTATTAATCGAGGCCTGAAATTGATTTAACTGAAGATCTTTAGGTATTAATCTAAAATTTGTCTTCTCAAGGTCAGATGCCAACTAAAAATATTCCTCTCCACATTTGATAGCACCGTTGCTCTTTCACTTACCAATATTTCATGTTTAGTCAGAGTATTTAAAGTTCCAACAGTATTTGAATGCCACGTTACATCCTGGCTCAAAGGAAAGACAGGAGATGCCGACAATGACGACCAAAATAACCACAAGTCTGACTCTGTCACGCTGAAGACACAAACCAGACAATCATCCTGGCGCCTTCACGACTCTTTTAGGTGACCCGATCAGAAGGACGGGCCCACTGAACACGTGTGTGAAATCTGCAGGCCTCAGTCTGGTTTAGACACTTGTGCTCCTTGCGGACTCATCCCGATACGTCTCGTGACCCCACGCGGCTGAGCAAACATAATGAAATATAGAGATATTTTCATGAAGCAGTTGCAGGGATGCTTTTTCTCCCCACTGTGCCTAGGTTTAGATTCCTGTCAGAAGAGACCTTTTCGCTCAGGGATTTATTTTCATTTTTTGGTTTTCTTCATTTTGGGTTTTTGGGAGTTCTCTCCGAGTTGTATTTCTCTCTTTGTTTTGAGCAGCTCCCACCACTCCTCTGCCTTTGTAGTTGCACCTCATCTTTTTGTGTTTGTACGCTGAATCTAAACTCCTTGTGAAATAAATAGCTTTCACCAAAAGACAATTTTATATTGCTTTCCTTTCCCCCACTGAGAAAATCACATTAGACACACACAACAGAGAGAGAGAGAGAGAGAGAGAGAGAGAAAACTTGGGGGTGAAGCTGCATCAACAATGGATATTTAGGCTGAACAAAGCCCATTTTGAGTTGAATTTGACTTTTTAGGTAGTGTTAAAATCACAGGTTTGTGAGCTCACAAAATAAAGAAAGAAAAAAGGTTGAAATTAAAGTGAAAATCTGCCAAGGACACAAAGATGAGAATGCTTTTCCATATTCTGCCAGTAAACATGCAGATATGTTGAAGAAGGGGACTGAAAAGAGCGCAAGAAGCTGAACACCAGTATGGGAATTTCTCAGTTTTTCAAACATGCCTTTTTATGTGTTGGACAGCTGTCCATCATTGCAGCGTGTGTCAAACACCTCTGCCATGATCGTTTTTCTTTTCAAAGAGAGGCCTGAACATCTGTTTCATCCCACATCGGCGGCACCCCCCCTCTTTGTCGCCAAAGAGAGGACTGATTTGTTGCGTTTTAAAAGTGCTGATGTGCGCATCATTCAGCATGTTGGTCAACGTGTGGACCAGCTCCCTAAAGCCCAGTGAGTCAGCCTGTTATATATATATGCCTGTTATATATATATATGTGTGTGTTTAATTCCACGATCAACCTTCCCGTCGCTGTATTTGGCTGACCACTTCCATGCTTACAGTATCTGCGGACCCCACAGAGCAGCCCACCACCCGTCCCTGCCCTGCGGATGGTTGACACACGTGTAGTCGGCTCCCCCAGACCCTGACAGCAGCTGGTGCTGAGGTTTGGGTGGGAGCTCATTACCTCTTTGTGGATCCCTGCCAAAATGAGGCTAAGGTTTTTTAAAAGGAGCAAAGTGAGGTTTTTCTTTTTTCGGGCTGCTTTATTTCATAAGGGCAAATCCGACCGTGGTGTGATCTGTTCCATGTGTCGCGTGTGTGCCACCAGCAGACTTCTCCGTTCCGCCACGCTCGGGGAAATGACTTCCGCTCTCTCTTTATTTAATGAACTCCCCGCTCGGATGTGTTTGTTTCACTGAATTAACCAGCCTTCTACACTGGGTTTAATCTCTGTATTGCATTTATTACCATTAACATTATAGAATGTTTCAGTGATTTCTGCATTAATATTTTATTATATTCATGTATAATTGAATAATTATATATAGAATAATTGTTTCGGATAGAAAATACCAGTCAGCTTTTTAAGAAAATAATGTTTCAACTGCAACAGGCTAATATTTAAATTTACATACATGTATTTAAATGTGTTTCTACAACTAATTAACTTTGATGTTAAGACTGGCAAAGTCTTAAAATCTAACAAACTTAGATGTTTCACTTATTTTGAAATGGAAAAATATCCTTTCATTTCATATATTCTGCCCAGAATTCTGAACATATAACGAAGCGCCTTTTTTTTTTTTTTTTTTTTTCTTTTTCTTAATTACTCACAAAACTCAAACCAGCACACTTTGATGGGCTGTAATGTAACCAGATAAGTGTTTCTAGAGCTTCTTTATTTCTTGCCATTAGGCCCACTTTAGCTCTGTGGTCGGCCAGCTTCTGCAGGATTGTTCAAAACTCTACATTTGACATCTCAGTGCCATAAAAAAAGTGGTTTGGAGGCCTGGAACAATTGTTCAGCTATAAGATCCATATTGTGCTGGAGGAAAGGGGTAATGTGTTTTGAATGAGTTGGCCTCTGCTGTAGATGGTTGACCGTCTAGAGTTTCAGAATGTCCTCGTCTACAGAGCAGACGTGAAGCGTTCCTGACTTGTGCTTCCTCTTTCTCAGACGAGACTGATGTGGGTGCTTGATGATGCAGATCAAGAGGAGAGAGGGGGATCAAGACAGGGTTAGGTTAACAGGGTTGCGGATTAAAGGAGGCTTCAAAACTGCCAAAGTAGCAGCTCGACATATGCACGAGGTTTGTTCGGTGGACTGGAGCCGGGAGAAAAAACATTTTTTAAAAAAGGGCTGCAAGAATTCATCGAAAAATGGCGAGAGGTGTGGGCTGGGCATAGGGTACAGGAATAGAATGACATTGAAGGTAAAATAAGCAGACCGGACCTAAAGGAGACGTTATTAGTTAGAACCTAAAACCTCTTAAATCAAAACAAAAGGGTCTAGCCACACATGTGTACGCAAGAGGAAGTGCAAGTCCGTTTAGACCACCCAAGGCATCACCCACACGCGCTCCTGAAGGACTCAGCGCAGGGCTGGCTCCAACCGAACTTTACGGAAAGACGTGGTAACTTTATACTTTTGGTTCATGTATTCATTCATGATTTCCGGGGAAAAGACAATAAAAAAGGATTTAATGATCTGAGACGTGCCATTTGTACTCTTTAGCTATCAAAAGTGCCCCGTTTGTGAAAATACCACCTGAGTGAGAATATTAGTCAGAAAGAAGGGCCGGAGGTTAAATTTGGGCAAAGAGAGTTTCTCTGCATTGAATTCTCCGGAGTGCAAATGTCAAAATTCTCCCAAACTCCATGGCTCTTTGACTGAAAATAAAGATGAAATCTTCCTTCCCTCCACTTGCCTGAAGCCACAGCATGTGGTCTACTGTGCTGCTGCTCTAAAAATGGAAGGCAGCCTCAGGAGAAGCCTCGAACAGCCTCCGCCGTAATGGCCGCGTGGGTGTGGCCCCTTGTAGATGGCTTTTGAGGGGGCCCCTCCCGGACGCCCGCACCCCTTGCCAGCGCCCAAGGGCTCCAGGCTGCCTGACCATAGACACCGCGATGCGGCCCACGCTAAAACCAGGCTGAGGGTTGGGCTAAGCCGGGGCCAGGTTCCACTGCTGCTTCAGGGTTGGTCCCCGTGCTCCTGCCCTCTGCCGGGGTCATGGAGAAATGAGGGAAAAAAAAACAAAAAAAAAAAAAACAACAAATGTGCGCGAAAAGGATTTGGGAGTAATCAATCATGCACATTTTTAGGCTGAATCGCAGCTTTGGGAGCCATTTTGGGCCTCAAGGAAACCTCGACATGCAGCACGCAGGGTTTCAGCGAACTACGGGGGGTATCTAACAGAGATGATGCTGGAAAGAAAAAAAAGAATAATAATAAAATCAGACATTACACTCCTGAATAGTTAATGGGGTAGAGAAAAGCTTTTAACCCTTTGAAGACTTACACTGAAGGGAGCAGACCCAGAACGTTTGAGGTGTGTGGAACTGAATTATTGAAGTTTTTCACCCAAAATCATTCCAAAAAATCCTCGGTGACAAAACATTTAATTTTTGAAGGTCGTGCATTTCTCCAAATGCTCCAGTTCCCCCACTCCCACCACAGTCTAAAAACATGCACAGTAGGTTGAGTGGAGACTCTAAATTACCCCGAGATCTGACTGTGTGTGTGTGGGGGGGGTGCATGCGTGTGTGTCCTGGTGACCTGTCCAGGGTGCTCTCCTGCCTCTCTCATAGCTGCTTCGACAGACTCCAGCACGTCACGAGACCCGGCCCAACAGAGGACGGATGAATGGACCTTCTGGCCTGTGGTGTACGCACTGACACATCGCAGCCACGGAAACTTCGACATGTGAGGCAGCACATCTTGAAAGGGCCCGAGCGGCGATGGCGAGCGATGGGGCCAGTCACCTTCTGGTTTGAATCACCAGACGGGGATTATATGTGTGTGTGTGTGTGTGTGTGGGGGGGGGGTCGCTGCCGGTAGGTTGGCTTTTATTGCTTCTCCCCTTTGGTTTTATACAGATCTGCCTGTTTGTGGAAGTGCGGCCGGCGGTTGGCTCCTCAGCTGGCGAGGCAGCGGCGTTTAATTGCTCTTTGTTGTGGTGGATGGGGGAGAAAGAGGCCCCGTGGTTAGTGCTACACAATAGTGCCCTTTTTTTTTTTTTTTTTCGGCCAATGCACACGCACACAGGAGCACATACGTGGATGGTCGCACACACGCGCACACGCACACACCTATACATTCACAAAGTGTGTGACACATAATTGAGCACAAGTCCAAGTGCACTTCTAGAATGACTTACTGCTAATAAAAAAAAAAAGTTGTGTATGTCAATCTCTCGTGCATTAAAAGTCAGCGGATGCCATGTGTGCAGCTGTTAATCAGGTTTCCAGCAGATTAACTTATGACTTAGAGTGATACTAAACAGGAGCAAGACATTTGTATATTTGTTCTGAATGGGACAGCATATAATTATCACATTTACAGGGAAGAGCTGCCGAATAATGGTTCACAGTGGGCGGAGTCACTCAATATGTCGCCGTGCCTCCATATTCCTTTAACTCAGATTATGCCCCGGTTTGTCCTCGTAAATGTGTAAGAAGGGTCACATTGTCCATCTTCCTTCTGGCCCTCCGCTGATGCATGCAGAGCGGCCAAAGAAATTTCTCTGCCCTGTTTTCTTTTCCTGCAGCCCCTGCACGTGTGTTTATATAAATCTGAAGCCCCCAACCCCCCCCCCCCTCCCCAACACACACACACACCCTCGCCCCCTCCGTCACAGTGGCTTTTGTGCTCAGCTGCGGTGAGTTTCTGTGTATTTTCGTGTAATTTACTCCCACAATTGGAGGCACGATGTGCTCTTGTGTGCGCTGCGCAGCCACCCCCATCTATCCATCCATCCATCTATCCACCCCCCCCTCCTCCACCACCACCACCACCACCACCGGCTCCCCAAGAGGTTCTTTTCCACTGATGCTCTTACTGTTAAGTGTTCTCGCTGCCTCCGTTTGTTGACCACATCAACTTGGCCAATCAGCGATGACTCATTATACACACATAAACAGAACAAGGGACAAACAGTCATCACAGAGTTGCTGCATATGTTTACACATGCAGCGTCTCTCAGCTGCCTCCGTGTCTCTCTCAGTGTCTCTCTCGCTTAGGCGCACGCACGCGCACACTCGCACACACACACGCGCGCGCGCACACACACACACACACACATGCACGCGCACACACACTGCTGTGCGCCACTGTAGTTTTTGGAAATGAAAATGGAAACTGGCACCAATTAGGGAAACCAATAAAGTAACCTCAGTCCTCCGTCTCTGCCAAGGGGTAAAGGGGATTTAACTGGAGAGTGTAGAGTTACATCCAGCCTTTAGGTTATTGTCCAGATAACATCATCCACTTTTATGCCATGGATGCAATTACATCTGTCGGGATTCTCCTGTCTGTCGTTACAGGGGTGGAACACGTTTGGCTCCAGGTTCCTTCAGGATGGTCCACGCCGTCGCACGTCTCACACCAGGCCAAATCAGCATCGCTACTAATTAAACAGTTGCTATTCGAGGCTCCCCCGCGGCTGCTGCCATTAATTGGTTCCTGCAGAAAGCGATCCGTAGGAAAGCAGAATGGAGAAGGCAGATGGGGGTGGTAAGTTTAATCCTGTCTCTGGTAGAGACACAGTAATTGGGTAATGATCCTGCGGTCCGCTGGTGCTGATGTGGTGTTGAAAGAGCAAAGGAGAAAGGAAAAGACAGAGCGAGCGAGAGACCTGGGCTTCAGGAGAACCGCTAAACGCTGCCACATTCATCCAATGCCAGTGACGCCACGCTACACGCCAGTCACCCGATCAGTCTGACACGCGCGGGCGCGCGCGCGTAGAAAGTGTATAAATGAACTTCATTTTCAGAGGACTGTCAACAGCAATTCCGTCTCGTGCTATTTGGTGCTTTCCAATATTGCTATTGAAATATTTAAGACTCTCTCAGGCAGCACATGTAATCACATCAGGGGGTGTTTGAAATACTGCCCCACATTTGTAACTTCTTCGGTTGTACACCATCTGCACCAGCGTCCCACTATACCCGTTTGTTATTTTAGACCGGACATGTGGTTTTGAATTATGAGCAGTGTCATTGAGTTGCCGTATTTATATCGTCATATAATGAATTGTTGTCGGCCTGGGGAATGCCTCCTGCGCATTCTTGGGAGGTTCTTGGAGCGCCTTTTTCGCCGATGCGTGCGGGACCCGAGAGAGCGCGGCCAACACTTATGCGCGGGCACACGTGCCGGGCGGCCTTCGCAGCTGGAGCGCGCGACATTAAACAGAGGGGGGGGGGGTCAGAGGTCAACTTGTTTTTTCCTTTCGCTCGCAGACGCACATACAAATAAGCAACACGGGCAGAAGCGCGCAAAGCCACACTCGCGCGATTGTGTATGCACGGTCACAAACCTCGGAGTTTTCTCTGCATAAATCCTCGCTCACGGTGACTCATGTATCCACTTAAATATTTATGCTTTATGAAAACAGTCTCACTCTGGACAGTAGTTTGTTTTTCAAAGGGAAAAGTCCCAAACCAGTTCTCTGTGGCTCTTTGTGAGCGTCCATTTAGCCATATCCTGACGTTGGCTTCCTTTATTACTTTTCTTTCCCCCTGGCTGTCACTCCTCCTCCTTCTTTCCCTTATGTTCTGTACCATCGACCGTTTCCTGTCTCTTTTCTCCTTTCCTGTCTTCCATCCCTCCTTCAGTGCCTTTATACCTTCCACCCCCTCCGTCTCCCTCTCTGTCTTTCAGGCCCGTCTGTCTCCCTCTCGCTCTCGCAGTTGGACTCATGTGGGACTGATTGAGCCTGAGGATCCAGCCCTCATCAAAGACCGAGTGCGGTTGAATGCGAGCAAGCCACTGAGGCTCCAATCTCGCGCTGGTAAATGAGCACCCCCCCCCTCCCCACACACACCCCGAACCCTTCCCCACTTCCTTCTCCTCTTCTTCCTCGACCCCACCCCCCACAGTCCCAGCATCCCTTCCAGAATCGAACTCATTCGTTTTTTTTTTGAGGGGGGGGGGTTTCTTTTTTTGTCCTCCCCTCTACATCCGTACTCTTCATATCGCATCGCCGCCGTGGCCTCTTTCCGTTCATTCATCGCTCCTGCAGCAGCACCCCCACCCCCTCAAAGCCCCGCCGCCATTTCTCAGTCACAGTTCTTCCTCAGGCTCGGCTCCAAACCGAGTCTGGCGTCTGTCTCACTGTGTCCGACCCCCTCCTCTTCCTCCTCCTCTTCCTCCTCCTCCTCCTCCTCCTCCTCTAACCACTGCCACGGTCACCGATGATACTCGCACTCTCCTGCTCGTGGGCCTCGACTTTAATGGCCGCCCCCGCTCCAGTTGTGGTCTTAATCGCGCAAGTGCACGCGGGGCAAGCACGAGATGTGGAAGCAGGTGGGCAACATGCGGGCGGCAGAGTTTACGCGTACGCCGCCGTAAACTCGCACACAATGGCAATTTTGGTCAGCATACATTAATAATTTAATGCTCCGCAGTTGGTCACGGTCGACAGAAATAAGAAAGATGCCACAAGAACTGACATGCACGCTGGTATTCGGTGGGACTATTTTTACACTGTTCCAGATGGAGTTTGGGTCTTTAAAATTCAAACAGGGCTCCTAGAGGCTTCTGTTCTTTCTTCATTCCAAGGCACTGCAGAACTAAAATCTCCACGCAGGAACTACTTAAATACCATGTTGACTACTTCGACTGAGTATCAAAGTTGTGGAATTTTTTTTTTTTTTTTTTTACTTGTTATTAAGTGCATACATGTACTTGGCATTCCAGTATATCGCCCCTTTCCCACCACAGGAACTTTTATTATTTACCTGAAAAAAACCATGGCATGTTTCCACTGAAATGACCCAGCACTTTTTTTTTTTTTCAAAGTTGCCGAGTTTATAGAGAAACACTGAAACGAATTCACCAAATGCGGATTTAAAGAAATTCTGAAAATTCGAGGTGGAAATGCAAACCACAGATTAGCAGGGTTTTTCTTTTCACCCAGGTAAATAAATAAGCGGTCAAAAAGAGTTCTTGGAAGGACTGGTGGAAAAGGGGGTTTATTCGAGACGCGGGAGTTGGACACGTTGACCCACGCAGCTCGGTTCGTGCTCAATAGCGCTGCACTGCGCGCACCGTCGCCTTTGTTCATCTTTGTGCGGACCCCGTGGGTTTTATTCAATCTGCTTCCACTGATAAATCGCGCGCTTTGAAACCTGAACAGCGCGCGACGAGGGCCACCATCTTTCTTCCATAAAAGAAGGCCGACGTATCATCACCCCTGCAGTCGGCTGCGACACCCTTCGTGGCCCAGCTCCTGTCTTTGTTGTGTGTAACTGTCTACATGAGGCGGCAGGGGGAAGACCAGCAGTCAGACCGCTGCACATGGTTCCAATTCCCCCCACTGACAGACTGTCCCTCTGCTGCCGTGGCCTCCCCCTGCCCTCCCATCCCTCCACTTCTCTCCCCTCTGTGTCACTCCTCAAATGATCCATTAGACTTTCTATTTCTCGATGTGGCGAGCAGTTAAGGACAAACGCGCAGACTCACGCACACAGGCACTCATATACACACACTTCGCAAAGGAAATCAGGCTTACCATAGGATTGTAAAAGTGCAGCGAGCAAATATTGCATGCCAGTAAATGGAATTGTATCACTTCAGAGGATTCTGGAGAAACAAGAAGAAAAGCTGCTTTTACAAATTCAGTCCCGGGCTATTCACGTGTAACAGTTGTGGGATAAAACAGTCAATCTGCAAAGCTAGACGCTGCTACTGAGTGACACACCGTGGGCTGGATGGTGAGCCAGAGTGGCGCTAAATTAGCATATTCATAGATGCCCACAAGATTTAGAGTTACATCTCAGCCATTTTAAGACCACATTGGGATTATTTCATGGAAAAGAAGTAATCTTTACATGCAGTTTTCCCTCAGAATGTTTCTGATTTAAGAGACGGGCTTTTTTTAATATATGAACACGGGGAGCTTTGTTGTCTTGAAGATTTTAGAATAACTTTCTGATTTGCTCATGGGTAATTTACGGGACATAACTTCGAGAGTTCACTCAAACTGTGAGGTCTGACCACCACTGAGGGGCCAAAATGTTGGGCTACCCAAATGTGTCATTACATTTCAGGGTGAAAGCTTAAAGGATAAGGTATGAACTAGGGTTAAGCTTAAATTGGTTCGTCTTAAGCAACTGAAGATAAAATCAAAGGAAGTCAAAGGGAAGACCCCACAAAGATAGCTTTGCAAATATGCGTGTGTTTGTGTGTGTGTGTGTGTGTGCACACACACACACACGTGCGTGTGTGTGCATTTGTGTGTGCGTGCATGTGTGTGCTTGCTTGCGCACATTTGTGTGTGCCTGCATGTGTGTGCTTGCTTGCGTGCGCGTGCATGCGCGTGCCTGTGTGTGTGCGCGCGTGTGTGTGTGTGTGTAAGTGTCTGACATGAGAGAGACGTTTCAAAACCCAAAAGGTCCACTTCCAAGAAAAACGGCCTGATCAACCTCACACGTTTCCAATCACAAAGCGCGGCCAAAAGATGTCAAACGGTGCGGTTAAATACTAAACTAAACATTGCTCCCTCATTCTGTAATAAAGAGAGGAAACCTACTAAACCAAGCAGCCCTAAAAGAGACATTTATTAATATCCTGTCGGCGGCAGATTTGCTGTTCTTGCATGTGTCCCTGCTGGTGCTCCTTATGTTGACTAGCAGCTCTACACCCTAAAACTGCAGACAGAGCTGAAGTCTAAAATCCTGTATATATGGATATCAATATGTATGTTAGTATGCACCATATCTATATGTAGAAGAGCATAAAACCCAAAAGGTGCCGTCCTCAGACCAGGGTTTGTCGATGGCCTTCCTGAAGCCCCACCAATGGCGGCAGGGGTGTTTGCTTGACTCTGGTTGTAGAAGCTAATTAGAGACAGACTCCAGCGGGTCACAGTTTAGTCTATAGTGGACTTAAAAGAAACAGAGTGGGAGTCAGCGCATAAGGAAGGGTAAGAAGGTAAAGGAGATGTGATAAAGCTGAGTCACGGCCCGGTTTGGTGGACTTACGGATGCAGTAAATGGAGTTTTTTTTTATTGGAGTAAAATAGGTTATTTGTAAAAAAAAAAAAAAAAAAGGGTGACACATTTCCCCACAGTGTTAGTTTTCACCATTCAAGGGAATCCCTTTAATTCCATTTGTTCTCCTTGACAATAAAATAGAACTGCTGGAATAATCATGATCGTCTGGCCACTCAAAACAAACTAAATGGGTATAAATCAGTACATGAGAAAACTGTATTTGATTATTTTGCTGTAAACTGAGCCTTCAGAGGGATATCCACTGAACTATTGTGCAAGGTTTAAATAAAAAGCATGCCCAAGATGAACACTAATTTTAGGATGCAACCATTTTTAGAGGGAAAAGTGACAAATATGACATATCCATCCACGTTCTGTTTACTGCCTCTTTACTCTGGGGGTGCTGGAGTCTGTCCCAGCAGTTTGGTGAGGCAAAAATACACCCTGGTCCAGTCCACCACAGGGCACACACAACAGTTTCCTCACACACTCACACCTAAAGACAGTTTGGAGTCTGTGTCCATTTGAAATTTGTTCGGTCGTTTTTCTCAGTTCACTGACAAGAGCTGTTTTTGCAAATCAGGATAAATCCTTCATCTGAGCGTATAAAATATTCTAGAAATGACTTGTGGATTTTTAATTCATGTCATAATAAAGCCCATTCATGATTAACGGGACGAGGATCCGTTATGCCTGTACAGGATTTATTTCCCTGGTAATAGACCTGACGACATCACGCTCTGACTGCCCAAAAGAAAATCTTGATGGAGTGAAAGCCGTACAGCCGAGGAAGTTTGCTCTGCATGAGTGCCATCCCTCAGTGCTGCTGTAGGCTCTTGCTGAAGTCTGCATATCCTGCTCGCCGCCTTGTTAACCCAGAATACCCTAATGACTTCCCCTCTCTTGCTGCCATGCCACACTGTGAAGTCATCCATGTTTCCATGTGAGGAGGGGAGGAGTGAGGAGGAAAGGAAAGGATGTATGTCTTAATGGCTTACTCTATCCAAAAAGAATTGAAGATCCTCCCTATACTATTGTACTTACATAGTATGTTATCATGACAGCCTCTAGTGATGATTGCATAATATGTGTTTTTTTTATATTGATGAATTTTAGCTTATTATTATTATTGTTTCTTGTCATTTAATTAGCTTATGTTGTGTTTTCTTTGAGGGGAAGGCAGACAAGACACAGAGATTTTAATACCCTTTATAATCAAAGTATTCTTTTAACAATAATGCTTGTTAACAATGTTACCTCAACGTAACCTCAAACAGAGGCATTGTGATTCAGAGGACAAAAAATTGCTGAGAATAAAAAAATAGCTATCACTATAGTTATTTCTACTATCATCCCAACCAGAGCACAAAGAATGTAATCCTTTGCTGTTGATATTATTGGTAGTGGTTAACCATGAACATATATAACATATATACCATGCTGTATACATATATAACATATATGCCATGGCATATATAACACACATGGCATGTATAACATGCGACATATATAACATGTAACCTGTATATCATGCGGCATATATAATCTATATAACCTATCTAACATGTGGCATATATAACCTATCTATCATGTGGCATACGTAACCTATATAACATGCGGCATATGCAACCTATATAACGTGGCATATGTAACCTATATAACATATACAACATGTGGCATATATAACCTATATAACATATGGTCTATGTAACCTATATAACCTATATAGCATGTGGCATATATAACCTATGTAAAATTTGGCATATGTAACCCATATAACCTCTATAACATGTGGCATATATAACCTATATAACATGTGGCATGTATAGCCTATACCAGGTCAGTATGGAGTAGTGGTCATCTAAAGAGATCTCTGTCGCCACCTTGTGGTTGATCTGTGAAACAGCAAATGTTCCATTATTCATCCATCAGCGTCATCTATGCACATTTGGAGTCATCTTTGACGCTTCACACGTGGATCTAATGCATAACACTTACACCTTTTAAAATATAGCAATTTATAGACATATAGCTTTATTAAACTGTGAAATAGTTCTATAGCATTATATAGAAGTCTCGCATTGTGCATATTTTTAACACATTGTTTAAGTATTTTCAGTGTAATGCCTGCGTGTGTTTTTCTTGTACTTTAATTCTCTTTCAAACATAAAATCGACATTTATCCAGCTTTGACTTCTTCTCCCGCCTCCTCCCGGAGGCCGCTCTCGGTACGTCTCCGCGGTCTTAGCGCCCTCTGGCGGCCCGGCGAGGCTGCTTCAAGTGCTGCACAACTCCCCGCTAGTATTGGTCCAGACGGTCCACCGTCCCTGCGCTGACCAATGGCACGTCCTCTTGACTCAAGCCCCGCCCCCAGCCCCGCCCACCCCCATCCCCGCTGCTCCTCGGCGGTTCAATCCGAAGCAGAGCCGCAACCCTCAGCCGCCCTTTGACGGGGATGGGACGGAGCGGGGGGGACAAGGTGGGGGGTAGAGGCGGTGGGGGGGGGTATTTTCCTCCTCCATTATCATTCACAACCGCAGTCCGGGCTGCCAGACTAACTCCGCGCCTCTACCGCCCCCCCCCTCCATCCCATTGTGTCCCTCCACAGACAGCCGGTGGCCGCGGGGGGATGAACTATGGTTGGCGGTGAGCGAGCGGACGAGGCGAACCCGAGTCATTCTCATCCGTCCGGACGTCGCGGGGGGAGCCGAGGAGCACGATGAGGGCGCCGGGGCTGGTGTTGGTGTGCTGGGGTGAGTGCAGCCTACCTGTCCGTCCCGCACACTCGGGCGTAAAGCCGCCCCGCCATCTGTCATGCACGGATGCATTTGCGTGATTGTCGTTTCTTCCCGCTGCACGACTGTCCCCGCTCAATCTGGGGTTTTGGTTTTTTATTTTATTTTATTTTTTTTGTTTTGCAGCGTGCATTTTGTGTGTGTTTTTGCCGTCTGCAGCCATTTGAAGGGTCGCCCCTGCAGCGGGATGTTTTTAGTAGGTTGGATGTTGGATGCTGGTTGATACCTTTAATGCAAATTTCACCTTTCCCTTGTCACTTGTCTTACAAGTCATTCATTTTATTTATTTATTTTCAGTTGCATCCTTTCGTAGATTTTCTTGTCAGTCACTCTGGTGACCTTATGGGACAGTATGTCTGTCATTTCTATCACTTAAACTCAGAAACTATGTTTGATACGATAACACACATAAATCAATGATTGTGTTGAATTTTTACTGTTACAGAAACATTTGTGACCAGTTAAACTGGACCCCCAGGATGTCACGATCAAATGATTTCATCTCACAATGTTTCTCATAAAAATGTTTAAAACTACCACCATTTTTCATCCGTGGCTTGTGGCCTCGGCAGCAGTTCAACATCCCAGTTTAGTCGAGGTTTGTACTTCTACACCATAAGTTAATAAATAAAAGAAAAAGTATGTGAAAAGGGGAACGAGGGTGCTACTCTTAAGCCCCCTTCCTCTTAAAAGCCTGGTTGTGTTAAATAGTACACCAGAGAAGCCCATTAGATAATTTTAATCTGCCTTTTACCACCATTGCTAATTAATGCGAATAATGCCCGTCACTCGATCGGTCAGCCGTTTTGGATCCCGTAAATGTGCCCCCCCCTTTTGTTTGTGAGTGTTTAATCTGAAGAGAATGGAGCATTGTCACAGGCTGTGGTGTCCCCCTGTCCTATCTGTCTGGGCGCAGTGTTAATTAGGACTTGATCCGCTTAAGCTTCATGCTAGTCTCCCATGTCATTATCTATGGGCGTGTTGTTAGGAGGCTGTAGCTGAGCCTGGGAGGAAGATCCTGCTGGTTTAGGCCTGAAACACACACACACACATATACACACATGCACACCCAGGGGTGCGCCACACACACCTATCTAGTATATCCGGTTGTGCGGGTAGTCGTCATCCTCAGATGCCGTTAAACGGGCGTGTTTACTAGATGCTTCACTCAGTTTTATTTTTAGCTGTGTTTGACTCTCCCACCACAGCCATTGTGTACTTTGGAGTTTCACTGCCAGTCCATATCAGGGCAACTCACTCCAGGTTATTGAAGGCCTTTAAAGTGTATTAAAATTGTTCTCACAGCTCATTTACACAATGTGTGTTGTGTCATGTTGGAGCTTGTTTCTCCTGAGTCCTCCAACTCTCCCATCTCCCTCGGTATCAGCATGCCATTGTTTCTATGTGCTCTTTACCTGACAATAGTCTCGGTGTGCGCAGCTTAAGAAAATGGTTTCGGTGTTCAGATTAATCGGGTTTGGTTTCTAGGGTAAATGTGCTCTGCAGCCAGACAACGAGCGGGACACAGAGATGCTTGGTCCCGGACGCCCCGAGGCCGTCACGCGGAGTATTCCTGCAGCCGCTGAATATCTGCGGGTTTCTGTTAAACGGCGACTGAGTTTCTGTTTGATTTTCAGTCCGGACACATCAGCTCCAGCTCCTTTCAAAAGAGCGCTCGCTGCCAAACGGAGCAAATCAAAGTCGACAGCAGCGTCCTTTTTCAAAGCGAAAGGTGACGGCTGCTTTCGGGGACTTCGGGCCGGTTTCTGAGAGGAGCTGAATGAGAGCGGGGCTGGTTTGAGCTTCCCTTTTGTTAGAAGCCAGCCCCGCTGTTTTGGAGAGATGACCCTCAGTCACTGGATGTACGACATCGTGTTTTGCCTCACAACAAGAATTATCTGCATGCTCTACCGTTGCCTTTAAGCCTATAACTCTAATCCCAATTAGCATTTTATTGTAACGAGGCTACATCCAGCCTCAGCGCTGGCGTTTTGTTTTTTTTTTCTCCTCAGCTCTGTATTGATTCCCTCTTAGCCAGTCATCAGCCCAGGATATCGACTGTGGCATCAAACTTCCTGTGATTGAAGTGACCCGCCGAGGCCCACACTGTTGCCACAACTCCATTTCCCCTCACTCACTCACTCACTCTCTCTCTCTCTCTCTCTCTCTCTCTCTCTCTCTCTCTCTCTCTCTCTTTTTATTTTTTGTCTGCAGTGCTCCAGTTCGCCAAGTGCCGCGATGTAGCGGTTCCAGCCGGACCCCTGTACCGCGTTGCGGGCTTCCCCGTCTCCCTGCCCTGCTCCGTCTCGGGGTACGAAGGCCCCCGCACCCAGGACTTTGAGTGGTTTCTGTACAGAGACGATTCCTTGGGGAGGCAGATGGGAGTGGTGTCCACCAGAGACAAGGGCTTCCCTTACGCTCCCTTCATGCCCCGGGTGAAGAACGGCGAGGTGAGGGTGGAGAGGGACTCGGACGATAAGGTCCGGCTGGTCATCCAGAGGCTCCGGCCCGAAGATCAGGGGAAGTACGAGTGTTACACGCCCAGCACGGACACCACCTACCAGGGAAACTACAGCGCCATCGTGACTGTTAAAGGTACAGCATCTTTACACGCGTTAAGTAACCACAGTTACATGCCAACATCCATTCTGAGAGATCTTTTATTTATCGAGCTGCACAGATATTTTTGCAAATCATAAGCAGAATATCAACGTCAATCCTTATCCGGCTGGCCGTGCATGCAAGCGTACTGTGTTTCTTCAGCTTTTTGGTGAAGCGTACGCAGTTTCTGTTTTTTTTAAACTGCAGTTGTGGCGCCCCTCCCCTCTTCCTCTCCTGATCCTCTAATCATGTTGTGCGAGCAGCTGCAGGCGGGCTGTATCTCATCGGGCTCCGCTTAGCCCAGCTGAGATCCGACAGCTTTCACGCCAGTCATCTCAGCCCAGCATGTGAGGGAGCGATCCCGGGTTTGATAGCGTCAGACAGAGAAGACGGAGACTTAAAGCTCGCTGGCATTAGAGCAAAACAACATTTTCCTACATGCCAGCTCTGGATTAGTAGATTGGGTTGATTAGAGACTTTAAAATGTGCATGTCTGCGTTTGTCTGTGTGTGTGTGTGTGTGTGTGTGTGTGTGTGTGTGTGTGTGTGTGTGTGTGTGTGTGTGTGTGTGTCCTGTCCAGGTCATATCTATTTTTTTGGGCAGGAATGGGTCAAGGGACCTGGTCTGCCGATAGAGCGATGGTGTACCAGGAAAAGGAGATATTTTTGGATGTAGCTGCTTTTGAGTTTGAAGTTGATGGCTTTATAAAAGGCCTTCATGGGAGAACAGCCGGCTCCCTGTAGAAATCATGTTGATGATGATTATGATGATGATGATGAAGACTCCCAATAGGCACCTTGGTCTGCTTCTATCCCTCTGTTTTCTTTGCAGCTACCAGGTGAGAAACAGGAATCTGGACAGGTCAGCAGTAATTTAAAATCTCCAGACAAATTAATGTGCAAGATTTTGGACTGTGGGAGAAAAGTGGAGCGTCTGTGGAAATATACATAATGGAGAAAAGCCCCCGGGCTGGAATTAAACCCAGGACCTTTGTGCTATGAGGGCACACCTGCTATCGTTCACTCAAAATTCTAATGAATTTTCATAACTGTAATGTAGTATATCAACAACATGAGAAAATGACACTGGTTTTGGAAAGCATTCATTTAGCCATCACTTGAAATAACATCAGTTTTTTAAAGCTTTGTATGTGCATGTTGCAGTCTACTTCTCCATTGCTCCAGGGAACCTTCGTGAATATTTACTCATTTATAAGTCACTTCCAGCAAATGTGCTCATGCAGAGATCAAATCAAGGGCAAGAAGTGTATAATAAGGAATCCTGTTGAGAAAAGTGTGATTCTACAGTAATATGGGGAATGTATTCTCAGCGTGAACTCATTTCTTTAGCGACTCTGAGAGAGGAGAACTCTTTTTTTTTTTTTTCCAGAGATTTCATCTCTGCTGACACAGGGAACGCAAAGCTGTGCTGCAGAGTTCCTGGAGGAATTCCTGGCTTTGTGAAGCAACACACACTATACACACCAATGTAAAAACTACAACCAGTATGGTGGTGCTTGCTCTCAACCTAAAGCTAAACGAGTGCTATGTGTGGTTTGTGTTGTGTGTAATATAAGTGATATAAGAATCTCTTTCCATCCTCAGTGATACCGGACACACTCCAGATCAGCTATTCCCGTTCTCTCACCAGTCAGCCGGTACCTGAGGGGGCCGAGTTAACTCTGACCTGCTCGGCCGGCATCCAGTCGGAGCAGCTCACTCACATGTCCATCACGTTTGGGAAGCGCGGCGGCAGAGAGGGCGCGGCGAGCGGGGTGGCTGAAGAGGTCAGCACAGTTCGGGAGATCATCTCCATCGACAAGGTGCTGAGCGTCGTTCCGGGGCGATCGTACCGGAAGCGGTACGACGGCGGCGAGGTCACGCTGGAGAAGAGGAGCGGGGAGGCCGGGCTGGGCGTGTACGTGATGAGGATGAAAGCGCTGCAGCCCGACGACGCCGGCTCGTATTTCTGCGAGGCCTCGCAGTGGATCCGGGACCCGGACCGATCGTGGCAGAAGATCGCCCAAAGGACGATGGAAATTGGGAACCTGACCGTCCGGCAGCTGGGTGAGTCGCGGAAGTGGCTTCTGTTTGGTTTCCATCGTCGGTCACACTTCTGCTCCTATTTCACTTCTCAGATGGAACGTATATGATATATATGTTTGTAAAAACCCACCACCACAGATCGTAACCTAATCATCCATATATGCTGTACATGCACCATGTGAGCCACAAAAAAACAAACAATGTGATACAGTGTACCCTCGTTTATCGCGGGGGTTACGTTCCGGAAATTACACGCGATAGACGCAATCCGCGAAGTAAACAGCTTTATTTTTTACAATTATTTTACAGGTTTTAAGGCCGTAAAACCCCTAACCGCACACTTTTATACACTTTTCTCACAGGATTGAACATTTTCTCACAATTAAACACTTTCAAAGTTCAAACTTCTTCCTCCGCCTTTTGGTTGCTACCTCAGGTGCCTTTTCCCCTGCAGTTCTCCAATCTGGATTCAGAGCACAATGCACTGGAAAAAAAATCTGCGAAGCCGCGAAAAGTGAACCGCGTTATAGCGAGGGTACACTGTGATGTGTGATTTCTTATAGTCCAATACCTAAGTGTTTAATTGGAACCAAAAAGAAGTTGTCATATTGAAAACAGACCTATATTTTCTTTCCCACGTAAACGAAGGATGGTGGTTTCTCCCGACGTCCAGCAGACACCCTTTAACGTTCGGCTCCCTGTGTGAGGAGCTGGTGGGGGTCACGACGGTCCCGAGCTGGCCCGTCAAGCTGCCGCCCGCTCCTCTTCCACTTGGCTCCTTTCACGTTTTAAAGAGCTTTTGCTAAGCCCTTGTTTACATATTTAAAGATAAAGTCATCTTTGGTCCCACTTTGGCCCCAGAGGGCCTCCTTTGTCTGCCCGACTGATGGCTAAGAGCTGTCGGGAGAAAGTTTTTAAACCTCCGTAAGGCAACGCTCCTCTCCTGTGAGCACAAGCCGAAATGAATCCACACAGAAACATGTCATCTGAGCTCAAACTCTGGCTTCCATCTTGCGCCGTTCTTAACCCAGCACTTTTAAACAAGGACAGTTTATTGCTGCGAGACTTGACCTTTGGTACGTGACTAACGCAGTCGTCAGAGCCGTCGCCTTTATGCTGACACGAATAATGTGTCTGTTGTTGCGCAATGCCGTCTGCGTTTCAACAATGGAAAACGTTTTCTGTCGATGAAACGCAATCGCGAAAGCATTTATCTGCACTCGTTCTGCCGACCGCCATATTCCGGCTGCGCCGACGGGCCCGCTGATGTGAGCGCGTCCCGCGTATCAGCCGTACAAATGTGATTGTGAGCAGCATTAATCCATTTGATCTCTCCATTAAGAATGTAATCAACCATCCAGCCTTCCCACAGAATTAATGCTCCCTATATGTCACTCCCTGTCGAGCCCCCCGCTCTGCCTGGTTTGTTAAATCGTGCCCCCCCCTCTCTCTCTCTCTCTCCCCGCCTCTCTTTTCGCAGCGGAGTCCCTCAACATAAAATCCTCGCCCAGCGGTGAGGTGACCCTGCAGGTGGGGGCGCCTCTCATCCTGACCTGTGAGGTGCAGGGCCTGGCCTCTGAGGTCAGCTCGGGCCTGCTGGTCCAGTGGATGAGGAGGGGATCTGTGAGCAGCGACGGCGTCGAGGTACGAGCGCAGAAAAAAAACCAAAAAAAAAACGTGAACATTCGTTTTATTCTTGTACTACAGGATTCATTAGATAATGACTTCAGTGATCAGATATATTTAATCATATCTTACCACATTAGACCCACTCAGAGGAGAACAAAGCCTTCTATCAGTACTCTGTGCTCATAAATAAGCTTTAGCAGCGAGCACTAATCTGCATAGCCACACCTCTTTTTTTTTTTTTTTTTAACGTTAGGAAACTGCACCACATGTAACACAAATGCTCATCAATCACTGAAAGTTGTGTGTTTTTTTTTTTTTATTGCAGGTGGTGGTGGCCCAGATGAGCCCAGACGGCGTCGTGACCTGGGGCGATGACCTCAGCCGGTCCATGGGGGGCTCCATGGAGAAAGTGAGCGAGGGGAGATACTCCCTGAAGCTGTTCTCGGCGCAGCCCCTGGACTCCGGGGTGTACCGCTGCGTGGTGAGCGTGTACGCCGGCAGGAGAAACCCCGGCCCCTCCACTCCCGCTACGCTCACCCAGCGGTCGGAGGGAGTCGTCGTCAACCTCAAGAGCAAAGGTGAACGCAGGCGCTGGCGGAGCTGAAGTCACACGCAGACTGTCACACCCCCATACTTTAATAAATGAATAATGGCTGAATAATTCATTAATAATTGCGCACCTTATTAACATCAGTCTACCCTGACATCATATGTCTTTAATGGGTTAATTATTCTCAGCGATCTGAATGTTTGACAGCGCTGATCCAATCTTGGAGTCTTAAAATGACATATTATTATATAATATTATATATATTATTATAAAAATTTAAGGGGGGGGGTAATTAATGACTGGTTGATGTTCAACAAGAGGGTGTCATAAATAATTACTAAGTTAATTAAGGCTGGTTGTGATGAAACGATGACACGGCGCCATCACTCATGGTTGTACCCTTTCCACGTGCAGACGTGCTCGTTTCAGCGAGGGCCGAGCTCCCCCGGGGCCCCCTCCTGAAAAGAGGCAACACCATCAGCCTGATCTGCAACGCCACCGTGACGACCACGGGCCCCGCCCAGGTGCAGCTGCAGTGGCTGCGGTGGCCGCTCCCGCCCGCCAAGGCGAGGGGCGGCCCGTCGGAGGGCGGTGCGGCCGAGCGGCCCCCCGCCGCCGCCGCGGAGCCGACTGTGATAGCCACGCTCGCGTACGACGGCGTGGCGAGGCCGGGCGCCAACGGCAGCGCCGAGGTGAGCGTGGAGCGCCTCTCCGCCGTCAGCTACAGGCTGAGGGTGCACGCCGCCACCGCCGACGACCAGGGCCTGTACGCCTGTCACGCCGAGGCGTGGGGACAGGACCCGCACGGAGGCTGGTACAACACCGGGGCCAGAGCGGAGTCAAATAAAGTGACGGTTTATCTGTACGCCAGAGGTACGTGTTGCCATGACAATGAGTTCCAATCCTTTACTCTTATATAAAGACCTGATTTCTCTTGTTTTCAGGCCGGAAATGAGTCCAATCGCTTTTTAACGATAACCTAATTCTATAATATATTGAATGAAGTTTGCTTTGGGTCGATTTGGGCCTTTTGTAGGTCAGTCTCCCTCCGCTGGCGTTTCACTATTCAACACATACCACAGAATACTTGACTGTGAATAATGTGTTTAAACTGAAGCCGCTTTTCCACTGAGCAGTACACTTCGGTTTTGTTTGGCACCGAACTGCCTGAGAGGATAAATCCTGATGTTGCTGTTGGAAAGCGTCAGACGGTTTCTGACACCGGAGCAGGCTGACTGGCGACGGCGTTCGCAGCATCGCGGCAGCTTAACGCCGGGCAGACCCGGGATGAGAGTCAGAAGACCTTAAATCCTGAAAGAAGCTGACAATTGTGACGCGTTCGAACAATACTCCAGGGGGGAAGGAAAAAAAATACTCGAGCGTTCCGCCTTTTTAATGTTCGGGGTAAAGGAATTGCCACAGGATCGTGAACTTCGTTCCGATCCGATGCTGTTGACCGTTGCTTGGTAACAGCCCTGGCTGTTGCAGAGGCCATCGTTATTATTTGGATAAGAAACCGGCCTGGAGGCAAAAGATTGCAGCATTTGAGATTTGGGGAAGTTGTTTTTCTTAATATCGCCAACCTGCAACAATCACTGATAAAAGTCCAAATCAGCGCACGCCCCGCCTCCTGCTCAGGTTATTTAATCGTCGGTTCTGTGAATATTTAAAAACCTTCACCCCTCCTCTCTGTGCCCCCCCCCCCCCCTCCAGTTGCCGACCTGCTCCTCATCCCCCTGGTCGTCGGGGTGTCCTCCGCCTTGTTTGTGGGCATCGTCATCATCGCCGCCGTCACCTGCTGCTTCATGAAGCGTCTGGCGAGGCAGCGCGCTCAGAAGTAGGCACCCGCCGCCGCCGAGGGGCACGGGACGCAGCGGCCAAGGAATACACATCAGGATCATTCTGTGATTAGACTCTTTCACATTCAATGCCAAAACAAGTTTGTATACGCTGTTGTTTTTTTTTTTTTCTTTAACCCAACCTTCTCCATCATGTTAGTGATGGCAGCACCGGTAGAACATGATAACCCGGACTGAGACCGACACTCGGCGAGCCACATCTGTCGAGATCGAGACGTTTCCACCCTTTTCATCGTCCCTTCAAGGCCTGGTCCGGTCCTCTCACGCGCGAGGCTTCTCTGTTCAGCCGCTTTCACTAGAGTATCCCGGGAACCTTCAACCGAGGCTGGCTTTGAAGGGAGCGTCGCTCCCGTTCCCCAGACGCTGCGAGATGGCAGAGCGAGATGTGTCCCGATCATGTAAAAGGCTGCGTGGAGTTCAGCCCTTTTTATTTTCACCTGATTGAAGTAAGAATGCTGTACATGCGTTTACTCTTCCACACCAGTTCCCAGCCCGTCTCGACATTGGACTAAAACAGAACCAAACGCTCTGCGTTTCCGTCTTGTTTTTCCCCGAACTGGCTGTTTTCTTTTATTTTGTGTGTGTAATTAATGTTTACTTTTGTCAAGTGAGATGTGCAAAAAAAAAAAAAAAAAAAAAAAAAAGCACAGTGACGGAGCATCGGTCGTCAAATAGAGTGACAGAGAGGCAGCTCGCTCCTGGGGGGGGAATATCCTCTTGGCGATGCGCTCACATGACCCAGAGGCTTTGAGCATCACGGTTTACCGCATGTCCCCGCTGCCGCGGCTTATTGCCGCCGCCGGCACTCTGCACAACTCTGTTGGACAGATTTGCTGCGTCTGCGCACTTGAAATTCCGCCTCGCAGAAGCTTTTTTTTTTTCTCTGTCACGGGAGCGCATCCCTTTCGTGGGCGTTAAGATGTCACCAGTCTTTCGGGGCCCGCTTTGGGCGCTTTTCCCGTCCGTCCGCGCCGGTATCCCGGCGCGACAGCCCCTTTAAATCCGCCCGTGCCGCCTAACCTGGTGCCGACTTAAACCCCCGATTATCAGCGTCATCCGCGGACTTTAGGGTATGAAATCGCAGCTCTGCTTCCATCCCGAGCCACTTTGTTCCAGATCGACCGCTCAAAGCTGATTTGTTTCCACCCCGCGGACGCACCCACCCAGCGACCCCTGGCGCAGACGCGCGGCGTGCGGATGGAGGCCAGGATCTGCGTGCGCGTCTCTAATCCCCGTTTGTGTTTCCACCCACCCAGCGCGGCTCCTCTGTCAATCTTTTCACCGTCAGTTATAACCCACAGTAAAACAAAACAAAGCAACAAAAAATAATAATGAAAAAAAAAAATCCCACAGGGAATGTAATTTACAAAAGCTGCTGTTTAATTTGTGCTTGTGTTCAACCCGTTTCTGAGGATTGTGTTCTGTTTGGAACGTTGACTCCTGCTTTTAAACCGCTGTTGACGTGTACATGATGGTGGGTTATTGTTCAGCTTGGTTCCTATGGTGCTTTGGCAGAACTGCCAGTTGACAAACCAATAAACCACTCTGTCTTGAGTCTTCGTTTTCTTATATTCTGAAGCATCCAAGACAAATCTCTGCTTTTTAAATTCGGTCATCCCAGGAGCCTCGGGAGAAAGCCGAGCTGTCGCGGGACCCCACGAATCTGTCTGCTGGTAAAGTGTGTTTTTCCATCTTGAGTGTGGAAAAATAAAGCGTTTTTATAATTTTGTGGTTTTAATGTTTTCCGTGTCGCAGTGTCAGTCCAGCAGCGCTTCGGATCCTTTTCCTCAAGATTACGCCTAACCTTTAGACATTCCGTTTTAGGACGGTTCTGATCACGCTGCAGTAATTAAAGAAATGCCTAAATATTGGCTGACACACACGCAAAACACTTAAACCTGTACAAAACAACACAGAAGACGTTACTGCTATGAGACGAGGCTGATGCAGATGATCTGTGTGCCAAAGCATTTCCCAGCCCTTTCCATTGTCTTCCATTTCATCTACAATGACTCAACGACTGTTTTTGCCCCCAGATGTCATATTTATTCTACAATATTTTAATAACACTGTGAAATACTGTATAGTCACATCTTAAAGTCAGTAAGATCCTAGGCAGCACATTCAAGTCGCTGGTGATTTTGATCCATGTGTACACTTTCCCCATGTATTTCAAGCCCAAATAAAACATTTCCAAAGACATATTTTACTAAATGAACATATGAATATGAGTCTGTCTTTCTCCTCCGTTTCCTGTGCTGTTCCTCTGAACCTCTGTGGTCTTAGAGTGAAATGGAACAGAGGGCATTACGTCACTAATGGAAACAATGATTGGTAATTCTCTCCTTCCTCTCTGACTTCACAGGGACGTGACACACAGATAAGACACTGAGAGCATTGTACCTGCCATCCCAGCCAGTCACAAAGAAAAACTCAAATCACTCAAAAATGTAAAACTGGTACAAGCTGGGAACCCTCCTCCACACACACACACACACACACACACACACATACACACACACACACACACACACAATTTAAGATAGCTTTATTATAAATACATCAAAGATAAAAATACAATTTACAGAGCATACAGCAAACTACAGACGTTTGAGTGCACAAAGGATATTCATCAATATGGAATTCTGTTGTTACTAAAGAATATTTTAGTTTTTTTTTAGTGCCAGTTGATTACAGTAACTTTAACGTGTTTTACAGAGCTACATCATTTTCAATTTCAAGTTGAGGTCAGTCCTCACTCAGTGTGTCTGTCCAGCCGCAGGTCCAGGAGCGAGGCGTCACCAACTCCAGGAAACTGTTCTGCTGGGATGAAGGAGTACTGCATTAATGCACATCATATCCCACATCACACTCCTCCTCATCATCCTGCTATCAGCTGTAATCTGTTCATTCATTTTCATCCATTCATTATCATGGAGTAATCACATTTCCATTTTTAGACGTCATCTATCTGAGTTAGTCCAGTATGTGTGTGTGTGTGTGTGTGTGTGTGTGTGTGTGTGTGTGTATGTTTGTGTGTGTGTGTGCGTGTGCATGTGTGTGTGTGTCTGTGTGTGTGTGCGCTGGAGGATACACAAGAGATTCAGTAGTTCATAGTGGAATAAGTATGTTAAGGATCTGCGCACATCTGTCGCACAAATCCCTCACATCTGGGATTTCAGACGCTGGCAGGGTTTCTAGGTTAAACGCCCGCCCGATTTTTATATTGACATTGGCTCCCATTTTGGCACGTTCTCTTCTTTAAAACAAGGTTTGTCACAAGTATTGACCAAAAAAAAAAAAAAAGAGAAGAGACAGATGATGAAGCCATGATGATGAAACAGTGACAGCATCTGGATGACGTCAGAGTACTCTAGCACCAGTTGCGCCATAATCTGATGAGCTTTCCTGGGTTTTTTTTTTTTTTATGCTATTTGAATTCTTTTTTCAGTGATTTGACTGTTATCAAAGCCTTGGAGCAGGTGGAGTACGTACCCCGGTGCGTGGGCAGCGGATCTGGGCGTACCACTCCTGACAGTACAGACAGACCTGGACGCCCTGGCCGATGAAGAGACACATCCACATGATGACATTGAACACGGGGCTCTGGCGCTTGTCATTTAGAGTGAAGTTGAACACCACTGAGGAAGCAAAAACAGGAACACGCTGTTCATATCAGAGCACCCAAACCTCGCTGTAGAATCTGAGCTACAGTGCTTAATTAGCACATTTCTGATGTTGATTATCATTTTTCCTGAGGTATGTGAAATTCGACAAAGGTGTAATTACAATTAAATTAAATGCAAAGTTATGATTATTTTTCAAAAAGTGAAAAAAAGAACAAAAAATCCTCTATAAACAAAAACAGGTTTGAAGCTCTGAATCATCATGAATCATGTCTGATTTGCAAATGCTTTAATTAAAGCTATAAAGACAAATATTTTATTTCTGGCACATTTTGTACCTTTTTTTTTAATGTAAATGTACTTCTCTGTACTTGAGAAAATTCCTACGAATATTCCGACATGCCACAAAAGAGGAAAGTGCTGATGGGATCATCTCAACTGTTGGCTCACCTCCGATCACGGCAAAGAGGCAGAACATGACAGGATAGAAGAAGCCAAAGCCCATGGACAGGGCGTACTCGTGGACGAAGGCGGACACAATGAACACGGAGAGCATGGCAGCTGTTCTGAACTTCCTCTTGGACAGCTGGGGGGATTAGACGAGGGAGCAGAGAGGGTTAGATCAGGGCTTAGACGGCAAAGGGCACAACTATAGGCAGAGTTAACGTAAAGCAATCATGCGAGTTCTCCTGTGCTGTTAATCTGTGTTTGAAAATAAAAATAAAAAAAAAATACACCACTGAGTAAAAATCCTCCAGAACCTTTTTGGAGCTCCTGTGTGTCGACTTGTGCAACATCCAAACCATAATTATCAAGTTAGCGCCATTATGCTATCACCAGCCATTTACAGAAATAATCTGAGCTAAGTGAGGCTTCATATGAGAGGGATCCTGAGGCCAGCCGGAGCCGCTTGTGTGAATGTGTGTGTGTGTTACTCCAGCAGGTTTCGGGTGGCCGTCGGGGCACCGAGCTTCTCACCCAAAGAAAGTCTCGGTATCCGTAGTAGAACAGCCAGTCGTGGACCACAACATTCCAAGTGCGGTAATAGTTGGTGAAGGACGTGGAGTTCCACCAGTCCTGCAAACGGAACGGAAAAAGGGGCAGACATGAGCGAGGCTTTAGAACCTAGAAACCCAGGAAAACAAAACAATTTGGGTGAGGACGGCTTGCTTTCACGCCAGTTCCACTGGCAGTTTCACCGACTGATTTCAAAAAAGATAGTGAAGTGGAGTTTTTGGGGTTTTTTTTTTTCCAAATGTGGAACAAAATAAAACAGATCGTCCTGCCAGGCCTTTCAGCACATGAACAAATACGGTCAGAAGTACAACGCTCTGGTGATGCGCCAGATGATTTCACAATGACGTATTCGGTTCAAGGGAACAGTCCCACCTTTCTGAGTTCATGCTCAGTGTGTCACTAACCTCGGTCTACCGAACACAGTGACGCTCGATAGAGAGAGGGGACAAACGGGTTTTCCTAGTCCTTGTGTGTGTGTGATTAGATATCAGCCTCTGTTGGTTTCAGTTTTAGCTCCAGCCAATCAAAAACAGCAATCCCTTGATTGCTAAAGTAACTGCAAGAGTGTCAAGCAAATAATGTATGAGAGAGGCCACAAAACACGCATCATGGTAGCAGAGATTTGAGCAGCTGGTAATACTAAATGTCCTTCACGGGGACTGAAGTGCTCGCCAGTGATGGACAGCAATATGTGAGCGATAGCGTGGCGACGCACCGCCAGCCGAGCCACGCACCTTGTAAAACATCCTGTCAGCGAATCGCAGCAGCTCGGCAAAGAGGTTGAGCCAGCAATGCAGGAAGGCGAAGAAGCACAGCAGAAGAAACATGATTCCTGCAACAGACATACCGAGAAAGAGGGTGGGGGGGGGGGTGATGAGGCAGCGCCGCGACAGCAGGGCCGCTGTCTGGATGTTATCGGGAGCTCCACAACACCGGAGAGCCATTTTCTATTAGCCGAGGACGTTGGCTCGTGCAGATAAGACAGATGTTCCCGAAGCAGATACAAGGTCATGTAAGGTCCGGCTGGTAAATACCTGGTAATATTGAATTAAAGACGGCCAGAACCATTGATCTTTTGGTGAACGGCTGGTTCGTCTCGGGCCTGAAGACGGGCACGCACAGGCGCACCAGGATGAAGTAGCTATAAAACAAACATCCGAAGACCTGGAATTGAGCGGCAGCAAAAGAGAGTCGGTTACCAGACGCTTGAATAAAAGGAACACTTGACAATGATCTCTATGAAAACTACATTGACGTGTGGTTTCTAGGTCAGTGACCCGCATTGACCTTTTATGCAAACAGGCCTCTTTGTTCAAACATTAATGTCCTTACCATGCCCACGCTGGCGAAAACGTAGTTCCACCTTATGTGGGAATTCCTGAGAACAACAAAAGAGAGCCCGTTAATGCTTCGCGCACGTGGTCCATGAACTGCCACGCTGTCGCGCCGTGACTCTTGGGGTCGCGGACGCACGACGCGATAATAGCTCTGCACTCTGAATGTTGGCACGGTAACCGTAGCGCCGCCAGAAAACTGCAGTTGTTAACAGCTGCGGCGGCTCTGCTGCGCCTGTACGGATCCCGGCCATTATTCATGATTTACCTGCTCCTGCGGTTCGGTTAATGCAGCATGTCACATGTCCGGATCCTAATTTTCCAACACCGAGGTGCCTCTAATTGCAATTCACATTTGGAATGAAAACACCTAATTTCTTTCACCCCCCCACACACACACACACACACACACACACACACACACACACCACCACCACCATGAAGCCCAGCCTGGTTTGGTGTCAGCAGTAGACACATTCATGGGATTAACTAATCAATATGAGGCAATGAGTCATACACGCCGAGGGTCCCAGTGTGGGCCATGAGGCCTACCGAGGATACGATTCCCTGTAGATCAGCGTCGGGCAGAAGAGGAAGTACAGATAGCTGGATAGTGTTGGGAATCTGGGACTTTCTCCTTCAAACAAACAACAGATGAGAGAGATCACCGTTTTGATCCCATTTAGATATTATGAGAAGCGTCCAGTACCTTCCTTTGGTGGATTCTTCACCACAAGCGGAGCCGTCTCTCTTATAAATGAGTAGCTCTTCATCACAAATCGAATCTGAGGGAATATCACATGCTTGGCATGAATTATTAATGACGGTGATGCCGGTCAGTAGTGAGACTCTCCACCATGGTGAAGCGGTGCTGTTGACACAGCCTGTGTTTCTGTGTTTGCGTTCGTCAACGCTGGGACGTCTCCCTCATTTGTTTGTCTGGATCTACATGAAATCAAGCGAGCGTGAGCGGAGGATCTAAAGGTGGGAAGAGGAGCTGGTTGCTGATGTTGTGGACAACTAACATGGATCCCGATGGACTGTTGTTGGAATTACTGTTTTCTCGCTCGCTCGCTTTCTACCACTTGTTCCTCCACTGAGGGTCGCGGGGGGACTAGAGCCTATCCCAGCACAATGGGCGGAGGCGGGGTACACCCTGGACTGGACGCCAGTCAATCGCAGGGCTAACACACATAGACAAACAACCATTCACTCTCACACTCACACCTATGGGCAATTTAGAGTGTTCAATCAGCCTAACCCCCAACTGTGCATGTCTTTGGACTGTGGGAGGAAGCAAAACTCCACACAGAAAGTCCCCAGCCCCCAATCCCAACCGGGATTCGAATCTTGCTGTGAGGCGACAGTGCTAACCACCACACCACCGTGCCCCCCGAATTACTGTTTGATTGATTCATATTCACCAACACTGATCATTTCTCACCTGTCCACCAGGTGTCTCAGCCGTCCTTTCTGTTAAAGACCAGCTGACTGTCCATCACTCAATGGACTCCTAAGTGTCGTGTAATCACTGCAGGTATTATCACCTGTATTTTACTAAATCACATGATTGAACTGTTTAATTAAATGATTATTAACTGAAAAAGATCCTTATACTGCCTCAGTTGTAACTGTTGGTCAGTGGAGGAACACATTTGAAACGAACCGTGGCAGACAGACATAGTCGCACTGACCTGTTCGAGTATCACGATGAATCTTGAGGCCGGGGGCAGCTGGTAGTGTACAACCACGTGTACGGGGAACTGTCCCAGGACACAGACCTGCACCGCGGTCAGGAGCAGGCCCGTGGTGAGAGACAGCCCCAGCTTAGAGGGGAAGCTGTGGTACAGAGACCCCCAGAGCTGCATGGTGTAGTAGGGAACGAGCAGCGTGTAGCCAAACATGATGACCCAAGCCCAGGTGACGGTGCCCAGCTTTCCAAAGGCGTAAAGAGCAGGTCAAACTCCAGGACCAACCTGGGAGTTCACGTACAAGGGATAAGAAGCTAATTAGGAATAAAACCATCTGTCAACAATCTTTCTTAGCAGTATTAGAGACACACACGCACACGCACACACACACACACACACACACACACACACCTGCCCTGGTCGATGTAATCCACGGTCAGCGTGCTCAGACAGAAGATAAGCAGCACGGCTATGAACATGTGGTAGATGGTCCTGATGTGGCTGATCTCAAACAGTTCACTGATGAAGGAGGAAATAGGGTGAGGAAGTGTGTTGCACTGTTATAATCCCTCACATAAACATACATGTGAGTGCATCTGTCAGACTATAGAACCACTGCTGTCTGGGAGGAACTGGCAGAAAATCAGGGTGAGTGCAACTGCATTTAAAATGAAAGCTTATAAGATGGAGGCTAGTTCAATTGTAGGAGTCTGTGTAGGGAACTATTACAAATATAGAATATTTAGCTATTATGCTTGCTATGTATTATTAAGTGCTGATTTGAAATGTTTGATTCTAATTAATTTGCACATATTGGGCTTGAAAAGACAGTGGAAATTTCAGAATATTCTTCCAACTCACTCCAAAACCGAGGGCCGGGCAATAAAAACTTTGCCATCATCCATCCTCTGGGATCTAAAGTGGCACCATAATGGACACAAACATTTTAATGGCGTTAATGGGAGCAAACAACAATCATGATAGCAAATGTTGCCTCCTCCTGACCTGGAGGATGCCGTTCCATTAGCTGTTGGCTGTTTTTGGCAAAAGGGTGGAGCGTTTTCAATCAGAGTTTTGTCTAATATGTCACTGAGCTGCTCTTGAGCCTGCTCCAAAACCTTCAACTTCAATTCCTGCACGACGAAAGACAGAAGCTTTAAATGTAAATTCCCTCCACAGTCATTACAAAAGGAATCCAGATGAAGAGGGACGGCGCAGAAAGGGTTAAAGTGTCACCTTTGCGTGTTTCTGCCACAGCTTTAAGTCATCCTCCCGTGCAGCCTCGTGATTCACACCTGAGGAAAGAGCAGAGGAATTCAGGCACCAGTACAAAGTGAACAGACCAAACAAACAGCTACAACGGGAATTTAGGGCGACACAACGCTGTTACCGGAGATCTGCTTTGAATGAGCCTTAACGTTGCGGTGGCTCAGGCCAGTGGGCGACCCCGCTGACCTCATGGCTGCTGCTGGACACAGACGATTCTGTCACATTTCAGGCAACATTTGCGGATTTAACGGCCGTTTAACGGCGCAATGCTGCAAACTGGGGAAAGGTACACAAAGGTGTGGGTCGGAGATTCTGAAGTCGGGTTACCTACAGGCACTTCCGCACCGCGAGCGTTATCGGCAGTCAGCCGTAGCTCAAGTTAAACAATGTAAACACACGATAAGGTAAGACCAACTGAGGCTGTGTGTGTGTGTGTGTGTGTGTGTGGGGGGGGGGGGGGGGGCAAAGACCAGACCAGAGTTCTAGAGTGACCTGGTTTTCTACTGTGGGCTGTTTGATCAGCTCAGGTGTCAAATCAATATAATGAAGTCAGCCAATACGCTCAGCATTTTCTGATCAGCTCAGGTATGTTTCACAAGGTAAACAGAACGGAATATACCTGAAAACAGTTTAGACGTGAAGGGCCAAGCCGTGTTCTCAGTTCTGTTAGTGACCACTGACCACTAAGCACATTTTGGAGCTTTTCATCGCCTCCCATTCTATTGACTGAAGTTTTAATTAGATCAATAGACTTCACTCACAGCAGGAGTATTGACACAAACACACTGTAATTAACGCACTTAATTAAGCTTCTGGTCCATTTTGGGGCCCTTTTTCTAAGAGTCACATCGACCCTCTTCGACCCGAATGCAAGATTCAAGAGGAAAAGAGGGAAGTTTTCCATCCTCTGTAATTTAATCTGGCTTACTCGCTTTTCATTCAATCATCTCCCTCGTTTAATATCATAAATCTGCGGCTCGTGTGAAATTGACATAAATTAGATTATACTCACTCAGTGTTGAGCCTCGAGCTCGGTCAGCACAGGCGCGAGACAGGCGGATTGAGTCGAGGTGTGCAGACTGAGAGCTGTTCAAGGGTGGTTAAATAAGTGTGTGTTGCGCTTCTTGTGATCTCTGTCCTCTCCTGTTGTCATCCGCTGATCTGCACTTTGCTCCCAACGTCACCCCCACTGTTAGAACACATGAGTTGACCCTTGATGAGGCACTTTACTGCCCCGGGACTAAATAATCCAAAAGAAGGATTTCATTTTCTAATGTTTCTCATCCCAGAGGCTTGTGGGAACGGGGGGCGGGATACATGCGGCATTTAGATCCGTTTGACTCTGGGGTCAGCGCAGCCATGAAGAGTCCAGGTTAGATTTTCCAATTTTGCATGTTCGGTCTTGTCCATGTCAGTGGATTAAGGGTGACACCACGAGGACCCAACATTTACTGATGCTTCTGGGGTATTACTGCGTCAAACCACTTTTAAATTAATAAAACATCTAATTCTGCATTAATTCATGAAAAATGTCTAAAGAGTGTACATCTGCTATGAAATAAAGACAGCCAAGACACATTTATGCTATGTTGAAAATATATCACATTAAAATGTAGATGAAAATCATGAAAATAATCTGTCTGGTTCTCATTTGCCCAACCATAATTTATTAACATTGTGACTGAATATCGCTGGTAATGGACGTTTTCTGTTGCCCTTCTCACTCTCATTAATTCAAAACCTCTAATTATCTTTTGCATCTAATTGTGTTGGTTTTTTTTTGCTGTTTTGTTTTGTTTTTTAATTATTCTCCTCCTACATGCTGGTTAAATGAATTAATCAGAGAATGATCAGAGAGGAGCACAAAGTAGAGCCTCTGCTATTCATGGTCGGTTTTGTGCATTTGGATTATTTCACCATGTTTTATGAGACTCTCACTCCGGACCTTTAAAGTACAAAAACATTAATATTAATGTTGATACGCATCTCCATATATACCAGTTTCCCAATTAAATGAGAAATGAAACAATGAAAAACAAAAATACTGAAGGAAAACGATGTGGAAATGACCGGCAGACAATGGTTGTGTCTGCTTTAATGTCTTCCTCACCGGTATAAAACATCCATTTCAATATTAAAAAAAACAACTATTGTTGAGTTGGAAGGTGCTCTATGAAGAAAATAATCCAGGTAGATGAGCAACAAATTCAAAACAATAATGTTGATATGTCCACAGGAGTATCTTTATTGGAGATTCATGAGATAATAACGTCGTTTCTCAGCAGCTACAGATGAAGAAGTACTGCATGCACTAAACCACACGCCAAAAAACAAACCAACACACAAAACAAACAGACGTTTCGCCTCTGTGTTCTTCTTTTTATAAACCACATTGCTGCTCTTTTGTCTTTGCATAATTAGGCTACAGGTTCACGCACAATGTTTAGGTTGCCAGAATATTTTCAAATTGGTTACAATTATCTAAAGACCAAATGAAGGCCGAAAATAAACCCAACAACCATCAAGCATTTACGACCACAGTGCATGTCAAAGAGAAAGAAACATCATTCACATGAAAATTCATGGTTTCTGTAGGTTAAGTAAACACACATGGCTGCATTGATAAAGGTGAGGTCGGTGACTTATTTTACCCTTTCGGAGAGGGTTCACCTAAACGACAGACTGAAGAGGAAAATTAAGCGTATCATGGACAAAATAATGACCGAATCCGTTTTTGTTTTTATTGTTTTTTTTTTTTGTTGCAATTTTGATGAGCTGCATCCTGATACAATCTGTTAGCAGTACTTTATCTGACAGCCCCATGGAGATCAAATAACACCCATGCTGATTTTTATGGGATACATAAAATAAAGACTAAAAGCAGAGAACCCTAAAACGCATTTCACACACATTAATAAGAAAAGCAAATGAAGCCTCGACTGGGATTAAATACCAATAAAGAAGACCGGAGCATCTCACCTAGTCTTGATGTAAAATGTCATTAAAAAATAGAAAATGTGATTAGGGGATGTAAAGTGTAATCTTATGAGCTTTTTGCTCCTCTGGTGTCCATTTTGTGGCCAGTCTGCTGCTGGTAATTATCAATGAGTTTTGATTGTAATGAAATTCAAGTGCAGATGAAAGCACATATTTACGGCCCTGCTATTTTTACGAGAACCAAGTTTATATTTGCCTAAAAACCCAAGACACCCCCACGGCCCTTTTAGGCTGTAAGCCCAAGTGATATTTGCCTGAAGACAGACACTTACACTCTTAACGTGCGCCTCCCGAGTAGCTGATCAGGAGGTCAACGCCGAGTGCGAGGTGTGGATTTACTGTCAGTGCGCCCACAGTCATCACACTTATCTGGTGGATGTAAAAAAAAAAAAAATGGCAGGACATGCTATTTTATCGCTGCCCTGTGGGTTGAAGGTTCAAATCCTCAGTGGTTGATTAGCCAGTCCATCTGAGAGTGTGTCAGAGCGATAAATTGGGGCCGTTATCAGCCCCAGATGGCCTACAGTAACCTTTGGTTATGACCTCATCTGGGTTTAGAAGGTGATCATCTTTACAGCCCGGCCTGTGGCGTGATGTGGTCCACAAAACCGCCGTTCTGTCAAGCTCACATCGGAACAGCAGCAGCTCACGAGCGCACATTCATTCTGTGACATAACAGAGGAATTCCGGAACTACGGCAAACACATGAAGCAATGCGGCGATCTGCTCCACATTCAAGAAATGCGACAAATTTAAAAATAGCCCAAAAAAACCCAATAAAAATAGAGCAAATTATATTCATATATAGTTTATTTTCAACAGTAACTAGCATTATAAAAATAGTTGCTACACTCTTTTTTTTTTTTAAATAATCATCTGCCATCCTTTTTTTGTTGTTGATGCGACAGTGATTGAATGTTTGTCTCCGTCTGTGAGACTGAGATTTAAATTGTCTTTTAGGATGACGCTGTGGCGTTCAGGTGAACGTCTTCAGGCCTGTAAACACCAGCACAGCGCAGAAAGGCCAAACGGTCCAACCCTGACGGACGTCCCTGAACGTCTGAGCATTAATTCGAGGTACTGTAATTGAGAACTTCTGTACACTTTCTCACAGACTTTCATGTGCAACATATGATTTGAAGTTCCAGGCCTATTATTTTCAACAGGTTGGAAAAGAAGAGAAGCTCCATTTATATCATTAGTGTATGCATCATCCGGCAGCAAAAGACACACTCGGTTGCTCTGGAAGGGCCTTGGGAGTTCAGAAATGCAATATAATGCTTTTCAGACCTTTTTACAATAGGAGAGAACTTTTATAAATAACAAAAATAAGACAGTTTTATGAAAGAACTAGCGCAGTCGAATATACACAGCTTTTTAGACTAATCTTCACGTCTACCCAAGCTGCCCTGCACTGGTGTTTACGAGCTGAAATATTTCAGTATTTCAGAAACGCTGTTGACCAAAAAAACAACCATCAAACATGCACGACCGAGTGTATAGATACAGTTTTTCACAGTTTCCATGTTGATTCTTCAGCTACATACTCAAGTCGAATGATAATCTTTAATAACTGCCTAACTGAGACAGACAGCACATCCTGGCGGTTCCCTACAGTACTGCACCGCCTTACCCCCCCCACCTTTCTGTCTGTGGAGACTGGTGACGGGTGGCGTGCGTGCGGCAGCCCGGGTGTAAAGCTGCCAAACCGGGGGTCTGAGATGCAGTGCTTGCCGGGGATCCTACTAATACCCGCATAGACTCCACCGCAGTGCACAGGGAAGAGAGAGGGACCGGAGAAGAGCAGGCAGAGGGGAGGAGAACGGGAAGGTGAGGACAGGGGAGGAAAGACAGGCCGGACGAAGAGTGATCAGTTGCATGCAGAATAAAAGAATGTCTGCCTGGAGAGAGAGAGAGAGAGAGAGAGAGAGAGGGAGAAGGAGAGAGAGAACAAAAGAGAATAGCTGAAGTCAGATACTTCTGAGAAGAATGTTGAGAGTGAGCCAAGAATTGGAAAATACAGGAGGCATCTGCCAGTGAGACGTGATAACACTGCCAGAGCAAAACAAATCAGCGCATTTTCATTTTGGAGTCTTCACAGGGAGTTACTTCCAGGGAGAAGTCTGGGACCAAATATACACTTCACAGGATGTAAGAATCTCCAGCTCTGAGCAAAAAACGGAAAAACAACTGGACACGCATGACGTCAAAGAAAGTTATTTTATGAATCAATTATCTGTATAAAACAGGTACGTATGATTGCTCTGGAACCCGTCTTAGTGGGGGACTGGGTGATGGAAAAAGCAGTGGGATAGCCATTACCTTCCCCCCAGTTGGTGTACTGTTTAATCTTTGGATTTGTAAAATAAAAAGACAAAGCACAGTCCTGATCCCTCACATTAGTCAAAAAGAATAGAGCTACGACAGTGTTGGAGCAAATATTTACAATATCACAAACAAAGCAGTTACCAATAGCAACAGTTCCCTGTTGTCATAAAGCCTCATCATAATGAAAAGCTGCGGCCAGTGCTTCGACCTCTAACTGTATCCTTTCTTATTAAGTCTAATTGAATTAAAGAATTGAGTCGGGTGACAGACTCACCATCCACCCGTGTTTGCCCTGCAGGGTCTGCACCTTCATCTGCGACTCGCAGTCACAGTCAAGTCTAGACTCGCGGCGCTATCCTTTCTTATTTTTTTTTCAAAGTGGATCCCGCTGATAGTTTCTGTGAGCAGAGCTGGAGATTCTCAGGATGAACATTAACGAAAGCCGCGTGGGATCGCTGACATCTCAGGATATCATTTTGGGCCGTTTAGATCATAAGCCGTTGAAGATTTGCGTATAGAGATACTGATCGGTTCTTCTAAATTTCAACCAGACTGCACTGAACCTACGGCAAATACGATCATCTTGAGCTCAAGGTTTTAACTAAACTGACTAATTAACTAAACACAACTGATGTTTTTCACTTAAATGTAGAAGTCTTTCCTCCGTCCACATGTTCTTGGTGGGGTTCAATTAGGATTTGGGGATATGACTTAAACTGTTATTCCAAACCTTTATGTGGGAAAATATTCCCAAGAAGCTTTTTCTTTGTCCATAATGTAACGTTGAAATATAGTTTCATCACTTTGAGACACACCAGAACACGATTAAACCCAACTGACATCTCTCTGACTAAAACAATCCCGTTAGAATGCATGTGTGAAGAGCAGGAGTGACAGAAGTCTTGTTTTCGTACCTGTCCGGGGCTAATAGCTGTTTAGAACCCCCGTCTGCATACCGTAGAGTTTCCCTGGGTCCTGATTGTCACAGACACTGGTTCTAGACAAAGAATTCACATTCAGATGCGTGCTGGGGAAGGGCGTCCGCACCACCGTCGCCACATTTATCACCGTCGGCGGCCGCAGTAGCGGTGGAGGCGACGGCGAGGCGGCCGCAGCGATGGAGCGGGGAGATACAGCAGTCAGGGGAAGAAATAAGTGGCATAGCAATAAATGGTCTTTCAAAAGAAATGGAGGAGTGGAGGGGTAGTGGGTGAGGGCGGGGTCATGTGTATGCATTCAAGCTGATGACACCAGAAGAAATCAGTCTAGCTCTAGAAACCTGACACGAGGACGAGGGAAGGCAGCGGGAGTTTGACGGTCTTACCTGTTGTCATTGATATCTGTGGCGTTCCCTGCAGAAAGAGAGAGGTGCGTGAGGAAGCAGAGAGGTGCACAGGTGAGGAGGGGGAGAGTGTAGGTGTGTAAAATGAGGGCGGGGGGGGGGTTGGGGGGCACCAAAGCTTTGGGAAAAGATGGACGAGTGCAGAACGAGCAGCCGCACTCGTCCGGGAGAAGCTGCTGGTCGGACATGTGTGCAGCTTGTTTCTCCGTGACCTATCGGGATTAGTGTCACGTTCAGAAGGGGGTAGACAAATATAGGCAGCTGAAGTATGCATAATTGAGAAGATCAGTGGGGGGGGGGTGCATCCATCATGGTTACTACGGGCAACCCTACCCACCTGAACCTGGACCCCTCACAGAGAGCAAACAAACATTTCTGACCTTTTATTTGGTGAGGATACCGAGATTCCGCTTATTCAAAAGAGCTTTCTAAATGCTAATCGCAAGGACAGAAGTACCAAGGAACACCTGAAAACATTCATGTAGCTCCAGCTTTTCCTTACTAATGAACCCAAAAGCCCCCAAAAAACAAAACAAAAACCCTTTTGAAGACTTTGAATATATATTTAAGCTGTAACAAAAAGCCCAGTTTGGTGATGCGCCTGTGTTGAAGGGAACCTGTTCTCAGTTTGATTGTTGTGGGGTTTTAATTTAAAAAGAAAAGACAAAAAGTCAGGAGGAGACTTATCTGTGCCAGGACTTATCAAGGCTGAACTCCGACGGCTGAAACTACTGGAGGGACCATTTTTCATCGGGTATGTTCCTTGGAGATCTCATTAAAATTCCTATCGCTTACCCGAGTAATGTCCCAGGGAGAAAATTGCTACTGATGGACCGCGGGAGAGGAAAGTCAGACTTCAGGACACATTACAGACAGCGAGGGACGGATTCCAAAAACGCCACGTGCCGTATTCGGCGAAAGAGTTGTCAAAACCAAACCGCCACAGTCGAACCCTGCCCGAGCGTGAATATTTCAGAAGCGGTGCAGAAATGCAGCGGGACTTGGCAGGTCCACTGAGGTTCAGGCCACATCTGCTGATGCAAAAGTGGGCAGCTGCCAGCAGATTGATGCCCTGGCTGTACAATCCGACTTTTATCGACACGGCCGGAGAACGAAAGAGGCGTGGCGTTGTCCCCTAACTCTACGGCTGTCGCCGTCGGTTCCCGGGCTGAGGTGAACGCTCAGCTGGCGCGTCTGTCTGAGTAATGACAGTGGCGGCCTAATCTTTCTCCTCCAGAGTCCGGTGGGAGCGGGCAGAGCCGCCTCGAGTGTAGCAGCGTCATCCTGTGCCGATCAGAGGCAATTTCCAGCCGGACTTACAGAATAACGGGCTGCAGGTGACACGTTTATAGAGGCCTGTGCAAAGATGCTAAAACTGTCCTCTTTGAACATCGCTGGTCAGTACAGGGCGCGGAGTCAATCACAGGACCATAAAATCGGGGATCCAAAGTAAGAGAACAAGCAGACGCCATTGCTGCTTTCATAGAGCCAATCACGGCTTTACAGCCGCCGCTGTCTGAAGCGTGTCAACAAAAAGCAAAAAAAAAACCATAATGGCCTTGGGGGGGGGGGGACAGATGAAGAAGAAGAAGAAGAAAGACAACTGCTGGAATCAGCAGTCGTACTCCCGTCGATCTTGATCTCGCTACATCTCGCTACGTAAACGGGCTTCGTCTAATCAAGGCTCACCGTTTTCGGAGTCGAGGAACTCGGCGGCGCACTTATCGGCTTGACTCTGCGTTCCAGCTGGAAGCCTGCAAGCAGCCAAAGTGCATGTTTATGCGCGCGGGACTGTGGCATTGGAAAAGATTCGAGATCTTTATTTCGACAACGAGGCGCTCTGAGGTTAGCGGAAGACGATAAATCGGTGTCCTACGAAATGCTCGTCTCCCGCGGTTACAGATACGGTCCACAACGGTGAGGTTAAATCAGACCATCAAATCGTCAAATCCTCTTCGCCGCATGTTTGAATGGACACTCACGTGTTGTCTGGAACGTCGGCCTGTGCGTCGTGCTCGCGGGACCCGGAGGTTTCGTCGGAGCTCTCCTGGTTGCCGTTGGTCTCGTTTAACCTGGACTGACCCTCCTGTGACGTGGGAGATGGCGCCCGCTGCTTTTTGCTGCTGTGAAAATCAGCTTGGTAGAAGGCAATGGGGTGATCGCTGTAGCCTCGGAGGAAACAGGGGTTGGCAGGAGAGAATGCTGGGAAGTGGCCGGGACGAACGGGTTTGGCTGAAGGTGAAAGAAAAAAAAAAAAAAAAAAAAGCCTCAGCAGGAAATATTAAATTACTTTGACAGGTGAGAAAAGTTAACCATGTGAATGTTATAATGCCAGCACACACACACACACATACACACAACTTGTTCTCCTATCTTTGCGAGGACTTTCATAGACATAATGTATTACCCAGCTCCTTACCCTAAACCTAACCATCCAACTAACTCCCTGACCTTGATCCTGACCTTGACCCTAATCTAAACTCAATTCTAACCTCAACTTTAAACCCAGGTCTTGATCCTCAAACAGCCCTTTGAAGTTGTGGGGACCAACCAAAATGTCCTCACTTTGTTAGTAGAAGACAGATTTTTGTTCTCGGTATGTGGGACGTACAAGAACACACACATACACACACACACACAAACACACACACATACACTTTATTTTAACCAGTTCAAACTGTTCCCGGTTTAGGAAAACACTTAAATAACAGCACAAAAGTGTTTTCTACTGTGCAGACTCCAGCTGTAAATCATCCTTCAGCGGGTAACAGCTCCTCTATCGCAGCCCTTTGACATCTGCCGAGGTTAAGTGTGTTTAAACCAGGAATGTCCACCTATCTGATTCAAATACCATTCTGGGTATCATAAAATTGAATATTTCTGATTGTGAGCAGTTAAAATGTCATACTCATTTGAGCACTGGGTGTCTTATTCAAACAAAAGCCTCCGTTTAATGAATTATTTCATTGCTATCTAAATCCCTTTCAAGTGCTAAAACTGGAACGGGGAAGGGATTAAGCGTGATTTCAGTTGGACTCCAGTAAAGACCTTCATGTCTCCTCTATCTTATCGCGATGCGAAAATCATTATTTGAGAACCACTTGCATCAATACCTCATTTTCTCACGGCAGAATACAGTTGCACATCCATCATTCCCACACAAGTTAAAAGAAGGAGTTCAATTATCACATTCTAACACAGCGCTGAAATGAATAAACAGCGTGGCGGAATAAACAGTCTGTCTTGAGAGAACCCCGTCTTTAGAACTCATTTCAGAGTGAGGTCTTTTATTTATGCTTTAATGGGCATTAATGCAGTGTCGATGCCTCATTATATTTAGCTATCTCACTTATTGATGTCACAATTTAGGGCAACTGACATCCTGAGTTAAGTTTTGCAGTCTCTTCCAACCTCCCCAAGTGTCTGTTCCAGGATTGTCGGATAGGACCCCCCCCACCCCCCAATCCTTTTATGGGGATGAGACATGCGCCCACACGACATATAGGTCACTGCTTTCCGGTTCCTTTGGAGAAGCTGCGTACCTATCTGTGCAGCGTGGGGACGACGGAAAGGATGGCGGGCCCTCATCACATCCTTGATGCGCTCCACTTCCTGCTGGTAGCGGTGCCGATCCTGCATGGCTCCCTCCTTCGCCTCCTTCAGCGCACCCTCCAGGGCCTTGACCCGTTCAGCTGTAGACCGGAGACGTTTCTCCAGTTTTGGAAGCTCGCATCGCAGATCCGCATTGTCACGTACCAGCTGCCGAACACACGAAAATATATATGAGCGAATGTGCATTTTGGGGTCATTTTATATACTTTTTAAATGCAATATGGTGAAAACTCGCTGGTGTGTTTTGCTTTTTTTTTGCTTTTAGAAATCTTTTTTTTTTAAAAAAAGCTTTTTGCAGTATGAGTACTCGTTTTTTTTTTCCATCCAACTGGTTGCCAAGCCTGAAAAAAACATGGTAACTGTGATTTATCTCCTGCCAATGAGACGAAAATGATCACCTGTAGAATTGGAGCCAGCAGTTCCATAATATTTGGTTTTTCACTGAAATAATTATCTCAAAAAGGCAATCTCCTGATTCTACGTTGCAGAAAGGATGCTTAAGAAAAGTCCCAATGACATTTTACATTATCGTGATTTACACTACGTCACTACGTGCATAGTGTCCTACAAAGAAATATACTCAGTGCAGAAGCTAACTGATTGTAACACAGGAAACAGACAGATATTTGTATAAATGCACAGGAGCTGAGGAACTCACATCTACCCTCGCTGCTCTCCCTCCGGCTTTATCATTTACTGCCGGGGGCTGAATGATTTATGGCTGCAACTTCCAACTTGTTACCTACAATATCAGCATGTGGTGGATGGGATGGAGCCTCCAGCAGCCACTCCAGGATTGGTTTCTCTCCTGACAAAGCTTTACGCTAAGCAATCTGCCAGCGTGATCCAGAGCCAGTGTGCAACACCGCCGCAAACGCCACCTGCCGTGGCCCATCCATGACTATTGGAGACAGACGTTACCTGTGTGTGTGTGTGTGTGTGTGTGTGATCGTTGAATATTTGAATTCATTGTTTATCAGACAAGAACAAGCGTTTTATCTTGCGCAGTTTCCTTTTCCCAGAAGGCGTTTTGACTTCACCTGCTGCTCTGGATTCAGAGAGACCTTCATGTAAATTTGCTCCACTGAGGTGATTGATGGCACCAGGGTAATTTTTTTTTTTTTAACCTGGAAGCGCAATGAAACACAGTGCTTTGTATTTTAATTTAGTCTGCTCCTTTGTCCTTCTCTCATATTTCCAGATGGGAGGATTCTCCCCCGCCACAGCCCCCTCACTAAAGAAAACCCAGATGAATGGTTGAAAATTTTCAGATTAATTATGCTCCCACGTGATATTCTTTCCCCTTTTTTTCCCACCCCCGAGCAATTTGCAAAAGTGTGTGGTGAGGCTACCTGCTTGTGAACTTTAGTAAGCTGCTCCAGGTTGTTTTCAAGAAAGGAAATCTTTTGTTTCTGGGTGATATACCCTCCGCTGTCATCCGGCTCCATCCCTGCGCTCTGGCCACAAAACAGTGGAGAAGATTCCGCATGAATGCTGTTGAAAATACTGTTGTTCTTAGCAAAGCGGCGGCATGAAGGTGCGACTCACTTTTCTAACTCGAATGGAGAGGTCTTGAACGAAAAGCTTGCGAAGGTTGTGGAGGGTGTGGAGCTCACGAGCCTTCAATATCGACAGAGAGGGGGCAGGTGGGTGTAATTGGGGCATTATTGGATCCGGGCTGTGACAAATGAAGTGTGAATGAAGCAAATATCATCTTACGACTGTTTCTTCCAGTCCTTTGAGGTCCTGCTTCGACTGCTCATGTCGCTCATGGAGGTATCTGTGGGTGCACGGGGAGACGGTCAGTTCAACATAAGTGGGTCAGAAAAATGTGCACTTGAGGAGGGCAAATTAATCTTCTCAGCATTCATCTGCATATCTGACGCAATGCACTGAAAGGGTCAGCGTGGAGACGTGCACCAGCAGCCAGCTGCTGTCTCATCTGAATCCGGAATCCTAAACAGGTTAGCCTTATGTCATGGCGCGCGTCACCTGACAGTCGAGGGCTGCGAAGGCTCGGGAAAACAGAACAAATGGCAGCGAGCCGCGGGAGAAAAGAGGTGGCTTGGCCCCGGGCCTCGCCTTGGGGGAACGTTTGAAAGCTGGCCAAGACTCACGTCAAATCCTCCAGCTGTCGACTCTTGTGACGCTCCTGCGTCCTGAGATGTTCGTAGTCGAAGTGCAGCTGCTCCAGCTCCAGCCGCTGCTTCTGGTTACAGCTGGAATCAAAACAAAGACCGCTCAACGATGCAAAGCACCACCTGTAAAACTTTCGGATGGCCCCGAAGATAGGGATACAGTAAATGCCAACAGCGTTTTTCCTTTCCTTTTTTGTTTCTTTTAGGGCCTCTAGCGGTCTTAAGAGGCTTCAGACGGCTCTAGACCAACCAGGATGTGTACTTTAATCCCTGAAGAAACTGCCCTACACTCTCCTCCAGACACTTTGCACAGCAAGATCTTCAAAATTCAGACAAGCACGGTGGCTTTTCCACTGTGTGGTTCAGAATCAGCAGCTTGACTCTGGGCTCCCACTGCAGTTTACACACCACATAAGACTCACACACACGGGTTTAAGCCCCTCCTGCAGCTAGAATCGGACTTTGGAGCGCAACTACCGTGACTGTGTATCCATAAATGCAGCATTTCCAGTTGGCTTATATGAATACAGTTGAATTTGAGATTAGAGTCCACAGACATCTGCCACAGGGTGGTAGACTGCAGCAGCGTTTTCTCCCCTTTGTACATACGTGACAATGCTAACATGTCGGACACAGCCAACACCATTCTGAACCGGAAAAATAAAGAGGAAAAAGCATCCCCTCCCTCCGTTGAGTTAAAGGTGGTTGTACATGAATGGCTGCAACATACACCTGCAGCCGTCTTCACTCAAGCAGAAAGTGAGGAGTGGACTGACTAATGTATGTCGGAACAGGTGAGGAATTACAATGAAGCACTGACTCGGTTAAGTCGTCAATGGTCTTCTGCTGCTCATTGATCTCGTCTCGCAGGCGGCCGAGCTGTTTACTGTGCGCCTCACGGTGCGACTCCATCTGCTGTTCCAGGGCCCTCTGAGGTGTAGACATCAAGACGAGAAGAGAAAGGCATGCATGTGAAATGAGAGCAGGAGGGAGAGAGCGGGGCAGAGAGAGAGAGGTGGTACCCAGAGGTGGGGAAAAAAAGGAAAACAAAATGACTAAATAACAAGCGTATACATTTGCACATACACCGGTGCAGCTGTGAGGCGTGCAGGCCCGCGGGGGCCCGGATGCAAACACGCAGCACGCGGCCGCTGAGCGCAGTCAGTTTTAACACGTTTAAGTGGAAGCGGAGCGTGTCAGTCCCTCACGTGAGCGCACACAACAAGAAATGACGAGAGCTATATTTTTGCAGAGCCAGTTTGGCATCATCAGGGACTGCTTTTGTGAACTGGCGCGGAAATCCTGGGGGTGATCTTGTAACCTCTGACCAACCAGGTGCATCCACACAAAAAAAACCATTTAAAATGTTTGCAGTATTGATGTAAAAAAAAAAAAAAAAAGTAAAAAATACATGGAAACTGCAGTAGAGAAATAAAGTTGTTGCAGTAAGAATGGTTTTAATGTTCAGAACATGCACTATTATGATGCATTCTGCTTTTAAATGTGCTCTATTTGTATCACTTCTTTGTTTCTTTGTTTTCCATTTGGTTAAAATGGTACTTTGCTCAAAGTCAGGGCAGAGGCCTGGCCAATTATTTACAAGTTTAACTCTTTAAAATCAACATATCGTCTTTTAACTGTATGAAATAGCAGCAAATAATAATAATCCAGTGGTAAATTATGAACAACAATCATAATCCTTATTGTTATCAATGTATTCAGTCAGAAACTGACATTTACTGTTTAAGATGAGATGTTATTTATAACTTGCACTCACACAAACATATTTCCTCCACTTAGAGTCAAAGAATCTCACAGGGAGGTATAATAGACAGACCAGGCAATAGGTGTTACCATGGTGATCAAACCAGTTTAAATTATATGTTTTCATGTCAACAAACTCTATAAAATTCATCTCGCTGCTTCAATAATCGTCCTTCATACACACTATCACAGTATATAGCTGCATGCATTTGATGGGCATTAGATTGGATAGAATGTTAGGATTTGTCTGGTGGGTGTTTGTTCTTTTAAACCTCAACACGTCGTAGCACAGATCAGGGATGAGCTGGTGTGATTAGGAAATAAAAATACATTGATTGGCAGCCTTTACCTTTATATCACAGGATTCTTGGACAGCTGGATGATTCTCTCCTCTTGTTAACTCTGACATGCTCTCTAAACACACACACACACACCCCCACATGCACACACACACAGATGCACACGCACGTGCACACACACGCACACAGAAGAAGAAGAATAGAGAGAACATGAAATAAAAAAGGAAAAACACAACAAAGCAGAGTGTCCCTGAAGTAAAAGGAGGTGAGTGTGACCTCACTCCTGACAGTGCGGTCAGTGTGTTCTGAGCGTCGCCTTGGGTCTAGTCTTATCTCCTCCTGACAATGGTGGCTTTTGTGACACGCTAATGTGATCTGCTGTTAATGCACTGCCATTCCTGGCATCTCATAATTAAATTAACAAGCTCCCCGCCTCACATCAAACTGTGGGATCGATACGACCTGCAGCTCTCTGTATTAATCCACTCCTTTAATGAGTGGGGGACTGACTGGTTAGAGGATACAGTATGTCTGAAATTGATTCACCTGCTTTTAAAGCCACAGGTTAGCCAATACCTGAGGGAAAAGGGATTTCATTCTGAGTTAGTCTGGCTCTGTATACCAGGAGTTACTTTAACTCAAAATACATTCATTTAATTAATTTAAATTTAAAATGTAATCTATTATTCATATATTCCTGTTGGTGCAATGAGGTGTTTATGAGTCTGTGAGGAGTCGCGCACTAGATTTTATTCTTGATTTATTCTTCTTCAGCAGTTCCAGCCTAGAACTGTCTTTAGAAACCTGAAAAATTGCTGAAAGCGAGGAGTCACCTTCTATAATGTCTTTGCAAAGTGGAGCTGAAATGCATCGACACCCTTTTGTGGTCTGCTAAAATGCAATTTTCTTATATTATGTAAACCCCAATCTTGGAATCCAATCTGGCTTCTAAAGTCTGCAATTTGGAAAGATGTAAAATGTGGAACCACGCAGCAAAAAGGTGACGCCGCCTTCGCTGTTTCTGTAAGCAGAATATGAATACGAGTTCCTGTTTCTTTTTTCATTGCAACATCTCTTTTGGAAATTATTGATTGGATCTGCTCCAGGACCTGTGTACTTCTAATCATAAATCATCGGCTTTGCCCGTCGGAACAAATCGATGTATTTTAATTCCTTGCATTAGATGGTGAATAAATGTTCTTTTCTCCTTATGTGACTTTGAAAATCCATCGACAGCAGTGTTGTTTTAAATATTAAAAAACAGCGATCCTCTGTAATCACAAAAAAATAAACAAGAAAACCTCTACAAAAATTTGACCTTACTTTTGGGGACCTCTCGTGTGATCTGATTCATCCTTGTGATTTACATAACATCTTGTGAAAGTCACTGCTCTACTTTAATTATTCCACATTGCAAGACTACAAAGCAGTCTGATGCTTCCTCTTTGGACTCCCTACCTTGTGCTTGTAATTTGGCCAGCTCCTCACTCAGGGAGTCATAGCTTTCCTCCAAGTGTCTCTTCTTCCGCTCCACATTCTGCGCGTACTCAGTCAGCGAGCGGATCTTTGCCTCGTGCTGAAAATCCAAAAATCGCGGCATTGCAGGCGCATTAAGCTGACGAAGAGCAAAGCCTGTTGTATGAATATAATCTAGTCTGTAGTAAATAGGCTCATTTGTAAATTAGCATGATTAATAAACCAGCGCAAAGAGAAAAAAATCATGGAAGAGCCTGATTGAAGACGACTTAATTGATACCTCTTTAAAGCATTATAAATTAACATGAGTGTGATGACATGGCCAGTGCAAAATGTGCCAATTTCTCTACCAAGCCTTCCCGTCACCCAAGTGATTTTGCAAAGGATCAGGATGTCTCTCCACACCTGGGAAATGAACAGGTGACATGAAGACAGCTCTCGGCCCGTCTCCTCCATCTTGCGGTGACACTCCATCTGAAGGTTTTCCAGGTGGTGGCAGCGCTTAACCATGGATTTCACCTCTGACTTAATCTTGTTGATGTAGAGCCGGGCGACAGTGAACTCCTCCTCGATTGCTCCGGTGATCTCCACGGGCTGGAGATAAATGAGGAGGAGGGACCGTCAGAGGTCAGCAGAAATGTGTTTGTAAGATTGACTGTGGATGTGGAGGGGGGGTTATCTTGCTGACTTCCATTAGGTCAACGTAAATGAACAGTGATGGCTCAAGGTACAGTAGAGACATGTATCAAAATAAATCGAAAACATTGCAGCTGAGACATAACATCACAGCCTTCATTGACATCTAGAGAAGGAAAACAAATACTCACTCAGTCATATATCACATAATATACAGCCTGTCAACAAAGAGTAGATACTGATGTACTTGTTTTAATTCCAGGATCTATGTAACTTGAAATTTGTTCCATATAGCATCTTTATTTTTCATATTTTAAGGCTTTGATCAAAATCTGCAGATATCCAATATCCCATCAGCCTCTGAACTACATATAAGTGGTGAAAGATACTATAAAGTAAACACTCGGGTCACATGTCTCAGATATCAATGAGAGATATATTTATTGACAACAGCGCCAAATTTGTTGAGCACGAAGTAATGTAAGAATGATCAGTGGGAACCCAAATCATTAATGTAGATTATGGACTAGATTTAGAATCATAACCATTACCAAAGTGGACAAACTGGATGACAGGCTGATTCAGCAGCTGCTTTAACAAAGGCTCGTGGAGCCTCCTTGTATCGAACAGCAGTCAGATTATCCCTAAAAGCATCAACGACCCTGGAGGGCGGTACAGGCAGCAGGACATTCTCTGCAGCATCTCCAGACTGCCAGCTTGTTACCGTCCTGCCCCTTCCAGCTTTTCCTGGTAAACTGGTCTGTCTCCTGGTCGCTCCTACACTTTTGTTGACAGTGTGCTGGGAGACAGAGTGCGCCTCCTGGCCATTGTGCTCATGAATGCGTCCTTCTGGAGTTTGCACCACTTGAGAAACTTCTCTGGGCTCTTCATTTTCCAGCAAAACATATTTTGCTGAACCAAATCTGGTTCTTTTCATCGATGAGTGTATTTTTCCCACATTTTGCTAAACTGCTTGGCAAAAATTCAGTGACGTAACAAGAAAATAATGTGGGACCCAGTTAACTTTTCAAAAAGGTTATAATCTACAGAATGTCATTCACTGCCTGTTCTATGTACAATATTTATGAGAGGGGCACCCAGAGAGAAGCTATAGTGTATGGACAAGAACATAACATAAATTATTTACAGTGCAACGCTCTTCCCCACTGTAATATCAAAAACCACACAGATTTGTGTGGATTCAAGCCATAAAATACTGACATTTAAGCCAAAGCATCTTAAATATTTTGAATCTGACCTTTCGCAACTCATCAGCCGGGTACGGGTTCAACTCTCTTCTCTGATGACAGATGCGGATTAAAATGTTTAAGTATCACTCCTTTCCCACTCACCAGCCTGATGTCTCTGTTCCCAACAATAGTGCTGAACTCACTCAGGTCCCTCATCATCCCATTTAGAATCTCAGCGATGCGCTTCCTTTGGTGACTGCTCACTTCCTGGATACGGGAGAGCTCCACCTCCAAAGCCACAAGATGTGTCTGCATGCAAAAAGCACAAGAGAAGAAGGGGGGGAAAAAGATGGAAAAAGTGAGAAAAGGGAGGTAGATGGACGCAACAAGGGGAATAATGAGGTGGCAAAATGCATGCCAGAGCACTGAGATGGAGCGACGGAGAGTCATTTAACCTGTGAGACACTGACCCAACCTTATCCTCATCCCAGGAGTCCAACCAGCAAAATATAATGACCAGCAAATTAGAAATCAATAACCTGCTGAGAGAGGGTCTGAGGGCATACAGGTGCAGGAGGAACATGTCTAAAAGCATAAATGGTGGAGTTTATTTTATCCTGCTCTATTTTTCACAGCAGGCAGCACTATAGGTTAGATACAAATTGAAAGAAGGCTGGTGGAGGGCATCAGCATGCACACTCCCTCATTCTAATATTTTTTTAATACCAACAGTGGCTTCTGAGTCTGGACTTATTTGTGCAGTATTGGGGAATGATTGTGTGTAATGTTGTGATTAGCTAAAATTGTCCCCACCAGAATTTACACATTACAGTCATTTGTTGTTGTTTGTTGTAAATCAAATTCAGCATAATTTCCATCTGCTTCTCCTACCTCACTTTCCCGGATGAGAAATGGTCGTTTTCAACATAGAGAGAGAGAAAGAGAGAGAGAGAGAGGTCCCTGCTGGTAAAATTAACAATAATAATAAGACTTGAGAAGACTCAGAACATAATTAGAGATGCTGAATTATTCCCAGGGGTTAAAGTAGTAGATGCAATTCACCATTGATCAGCTTTTCTAGGTGTGTGAAATCCACAATCATCCTGGGTCATGCTTTATTTTTACCTAACCTCACCTAAATATTCCAGTGTGCTATAACATACAATTCAAACACCCACATCTGTCTGCCAGGCCTACCAAAAACATGTTAAAACCTACTCTATTACAACCAATAATATGACAAGGTAGCAATTCCTTATATGTCATTACTTTCCAAATGGCAGCAAAACGTTGATGCTTTCATTTAATACAAACGTTAGATAAATCACGTCTCCCCCTCTGCCACAATCCTGTCTGCTAAGGTCTTTTTAAATATGGTGCTACAGAAAGTCAGAGTGTTTTTTTTTAGTCACATGAATTACGCACTTGAGTTCTATTTTTGAAGGTGTCACAATGAATCATCAGTCAAGGGAAAGCATCACTAATCCTTTTGATTACACACCCTCTTTTAGCTTTTAGCTCTTTTTACCCTCCGTGTTTTCCTGCATTCCCTTTAAGCTGTTTGATCAATTCCCAGGTCACATCCTGTGTCAAAGTGTCAACTTGGGTAACAGTGATTGTGAATATTTAACAGAAATAGACAAATCCATGAATGAATGAACACTTACACAGGGTGGATGGATGGATGGATTTATGGATGGATGATGGATGGATGGATGGATGGATGGATGGATAGATGGTGCTAAAAAGAGAAAATAAATGGCATGGCCCATGAGCAAAGGCATGGCCTCCTGCTCCCAGGTGCAGAGGTGAAGCAAGTGATGAATTATACACCGCCGTGCTATTTTTCAAAATCATCAGTTCAGCTCTGGCGCCGGGCAGCACGGTGGTGTGGTGGTTAGCACTGTCACCTCACAACAAGAAGGCCCCGGGTTCAGATCCCGGTTGGGATTGAGGCTGGGGACTTTCTGTGTGGAGTTTGCATGTTCTCCCTGTGCCTGCGTGGGTTCTCTCCGGGTACTCCGGCTTCCTCCCACAGTCCAAAGACATGCATGATTGGGGTTAGGCTGATTGAATACTCTAAATTGCCCGTAGGTGTGGGTGTGAGAGCGAATGGTTGTTCGTTTCTGTGTTGGCCCTGCGATTGGCTGGCGACCAGTCCAGGGTGTACCCCGCCTCCGCCCATTGCTCTGGGATAGGCTCCAGTCCCCCCACAACCCTCAGTGGAGGAACAAGCGGTAGAAGATGGATGGGCTCTGGCGCCGTCAGAGCGGAGCGCGTCAAAACTGCTGCAATGGGACAGCTGGGATGCAGCAGAATTAGAAATCAAAAAGGCAGAAAAGAGCCACGACAGACTGGAGCGATGGAGGTTTCTCAGCGCGGTGTGATCTCCTCACAATCACATAATGTCAGAGCGGCTGGCAGAGTCGTCTGGAGGATTCTGATGGAGGTCAGAGGCTCAGAGATCAGCGCAGTGCAAATTGCAGAGGTGGAGCAATTGTGAAGGTGAGCTGTGAGCTGCGAGGACACGGGAAAAGGAAAGATGTTTTTGGCTGACTTAAGTCGACCGAATCAATGCTTACATGAGATGTCAGATGCTTCTGTGGCTGGAACATTTTCTAAAGAAGACAGGCAGCCGGAGGTGTAGACTTGTTAAAATGAGTTTGTAACGTTCAAAAGACTGTGAGAAGGTGAATTAAGGCCCATGGATTCAATTAAGCAAACTAAAAGAACTGAACTCCATCTGTGATTTCTTTTTTTTAAATATCTTTGAGACAGTGAAGCAGAAATGGTCAACGTTAAAAAAAAAAAATACAACCGAACTAATTGATTTAGAAGAACCTTCAGAGCATGTGTATCTGGTCCATCTGGCTATTTCTGCTGTGGATTAATAACAACTGATGACCTTCTCCTTATCTAATCACTAAACTAATTGGTGCCAGAAAAATATATCTTTAAAGTTAAATAAAATACCTTTGCAGACACCTTTTCATTCTAAACAATAAAAATATGACTTTTGCGACTTGAAGCATTCTTCAAACAGAGATGAATATGCCCAGTAAGCAGCGCTGCACGATTAAAAAAAAGAAAATGATTAGTAAAATGTAAAAGTAAAATGCACCGGGCATACCTGGCATATCTGACTGTAATTATGTATGGCTGATTCGTGCAGCTACAGCTGGCTCAGAACCTCAGCAAAGACATCCAGATATAAAGGAAAGGCTTCTGGCTGCCGAGTGTTTCTGATATATTGTCCCAGGTTAATAGAGTCTACGTCTCATGCTTCCAAAAGAAGTTTACGTCAAACAGGAAAATGTTTATGTCTGCACTGATCTGTATTGTCCCATTAATATTTCCTCCATGCAGCAGTTTGATTCCGATGCTCACGTCCGTTATTGCTTTCTATTTTTTTTTTTTTTTAACTTCACGTCCTTCTGCTGATTTTACTCTGTTTTCAAACCCACCATTTTCTTAGCAAGCTCTTCAGCCAGCAGCTTGTTCTGGATGCTCTTCTCCTCCACCTCCAGGCTCTTCTGGTCGTAGTTGAGCGCCAGCTCCTCCAGGGCTTGCAGAACTTCCTTCACCTCGGTCTTGGCCGAATCGTTCTCCGTCTGCAGCCTGCCGAGCTCCGACTGCACCCTCTCGCTGTCACCCCGGGATGAGGCCAGCAGCTGAGGGAGGTGGAGAACAGCAGAATCTATACTGTCAATGTTTACATAATGGCTATAACAATCTCTCAACCAAAACCCTCTGGATCAACAACCAATTACTGAACAAGATAGAGTTGTTTATGTCATTTGTACAATTATTGGACAACAACAGTGCAGTGCTGCGAAGGGCTGCGTCATAACCTTTAAAGCAGGCTGTCGTCATGCTCTGAGTATAAGACAGTTTTACGATTAAAATCAAAGAAAATCCCCCTCAAAAAAGGGCTCAGCACTGAAGATTTGTGCAAACTTTAAAGGGAATCCTTTCAGTCTCAGGGAATGACAGTGATATGAGTACCTACAGTGGGAATGCCTCCAGCCTGACCAGCACAGAGATCTGATAAAGTACCAGCCCAGTCCATTTAACACCCAGCAGGCCCAATCTGGGGGTTTTCTTTTGCGTAGCAGTGTAGTACCAAATGCCTCTGGCCATTTAATGCAAAGGTTTAGCTACTGTTTTGGTATGGTTTATTTAAGCACCTCATCTTGGTTGCCATATGTGTGATTGCAGAATTACTGTCTGTCATTCAGTCAAACCACCAAACATTGTAAAAGAGAGTTCTCAGACCTCCTCCTGCTTGAGCATCTGCTCCTTCAGCTTCTCAACCATCTGGCTCTGGTGGTTGATCTCGTCATCCTTGGGTGAGAAAGAGACACATGGAAAAACAGCAGTTCGTTTGCAGTGTTATGCATTACCCAAGTTCACATCATCAACTCGTTTACTTTTGGTTTCACTTTCAATTATAGCTGTCGACAGGCAGTGTCTCAGCTTCCGAATCCCTGAGCGCTGATGCTTGAAAATGTGATTTTTGTTCAATTGTTTTTGCGACTTCTTTTTGCTTCCATTAAGAAGAGCAATCTATAAAACACTGTTTCCTCCAGGATTACATCTGACTACTTCTGGGAGGCAAGTGGAAACACATACAGATGGCACATTAGCTCTGCCATGGAACAACTATCATCCTGAAAATTTAGTGAATATGTAAATATGTATTACATATTTATTTATTATTTTGTGCAAGATGCATAGTAATTCATATCAGGTTGTAAGTTTATGAAAGATGAATTCATTCATGAAACACTTTGTGTGCTCATTAGCATCACAATTAACATAATCTCCATAGACATGTGCATGTAGAAAATAACAATGTTGTTTTATCAAAATCATGGTAAATATTAGACACAATACTGATTCAACTCCCATAATTAACTAAATGAAGCAGCAAAATTTGCCATTCTGGCTTTTTGGAGCACGGCACATGTGTATGATTTTAATGAATTCCATCTACATAGAGTACTAAATTATGAAGCCGATCCTGAATTTATTAACATAAATAATGAAGGTGCGTTCCGCTTCAAGCGCTCATGTTCTGCGTGGGCATGCAGATGTGCAGTCATGTTCACAAACTGTCCTCAGTTCATCACCTTATCGTCCAGCTGTTTGTAGAGCTTGCGGATCTCCTCCTCGTATTTCTGCCGCTCCTCCTCGGAGATGTGAACCACTATGGAGGAGGCGAGAGAACAAGAGCTGCAGGGGCTGCAGATGTCGACGAGCGGCTCCTCGGATTCAGACGGCATCAGGGGGTCTTCCTGGGACTCCGACTGCAGATGCTCCAGCACATCCTCACCTGAAGGGGCACAACTCTGGTTTTCAGTGATGATTTAATTTATGATGAATCATAGGACTGATATCTAAGAAGGCATAAATGTATTAAGATGTGTCCTTTTCTTACTCATGACTTCCACTAGCCCTGGTCTTAAATTAAATAAATTTGATGCTATATTCATCTTCTACTTCAACACATTCCACAGACCCAATTAGCAGACCTGCTGTATCTTTTTCAGGTGACTGGGTTTTCTTCAGTATGCTTCAGTTTTCATTAAGAATTTGGCCTTGAAGGCAGTAAAGCAGGTCTTTTCAGTATGCTAATTGTGCAAAAGTACAGACACTTAATGAGAGCAGCCTCGACTGGGTGACGCTGGGTATTAATGGAAGTGTAGCTTGATTGTTGCCCTCAGGCGGCATCAGATTCATTGAAGGGATTGGTTATTATGATACACCACTTCTGATTGGGGAGTTGTTGAAGGATGGCTGCTAAAAGGCGTGCGTTTCACGCAGAAGAATCTCTGCTGACATTGATCAGACTCAGATCAAATGGGGAGCTGATGCACTAAACATTCCGGAGCGTTAAACCACATGCAAGAAACTGCAACACTGCAAATAAACCGTGCGCATTTTCTAATCAGTAAAGGCTGCTGAATTCAAATGCACACACAACTGTCTCAGGAGGAAAGACATGGTACAATAAGAAACTTCCATATGTCACCTTGCTGGCAATTCTTGACTAAAGAGTCAAATAATCTGGTCTTAGGTGGAGGTCAACGACGGTCATTAAGGGAGCGCTGACTCTGGGAGTGTAAGTTATACGGGGGCAGTGAGGGGTGATCAGGGGTAACAGTATTGTCAAAATGATCCATTAGGGAATTACAACCACTAAATTGTGAGAGAGACTCGGAAGGATGGGGCTGACGATGAGACCAGAGAGTGGCGATTGTGTTGTTTGGAGAATAACCGAGGGGACTGACGCAAGACCGGGAATCGATTCCGCTGATAGCTGCTCAATAAAGACGTGTTAAGGCAGTTTTAAAATTCAGCTCAATCGCTGAGGACAAAAAGAAAAGGAACATGCGGCGGGATTCATTACAAAGCTTAAATGTCAACCAATCACCGCAATCAAGAGGATCGGCATTTAAAGCCCAGCAGGGGGAGGACGTTGGTGGAGAGACGTGGGTGAAAGAGCCAAGTGTGTGCAGGTTCATGCACACGCGTGTGCTCGGGTGGGAGTGGATCAGTGGAGGCTGGGACTTTTTTCTTTTTCCACATGTGATTTGCTCTCGAGGCTCTGAAATATTAATACACAGAGATTAATCAAACAAAGCCTCAAGTATTTTCTGCCTCAGCACAATTTGAGCACAATTAAATTAGACAAAGTGTGAAAGTCTGAATGATATAAAAAGGCAACGGTCCAAAAAAAAAAAAAAAAAAATGTTGTAAGTGTTTTGGGCTCGAGTCCAGCCAGCGTGTTTGGCTGCTCTCCTCTCAGACCACCACTCCCATGTATTTTGCTGATACCATAGAGGTTTAAATCCACACATACACAGACTGAAAACAATGTCCTCTGGGTATTGGGCTGTTAAATATTTCAATATTGGCAGTAAGTGCTCCTCCATGCATGAGCAACGACTGGAAGAAGGAGACCGTGTCTGGTTTAATGAGGGACCGCATGGTCTCTCTTGACATTGGCTCGTTTAAATAAAACAGCGATGATGCCACAAATATTCTTCAAAGAAATGAGCAGTTATTTGATTTTTTTCTGACTATATTTTTCACAACTATTGTATGAAATAGTTAACCTGTGGTGATAATTAAGGTGCTACATACAAATACTTGTTGGTATAATGATAAGGCTGTGCAACAATTTTGTCATTCTCCTCTTTTTAGCGATAATGGTGGGGACATTACCGCTCTTCCAGTGCTCCAGCTCAGCCTCCAGCCTCTGAATGGTCTCCTTCATTGACCTGTTCTTCTCCTTTTCTTTCTCATATTTCTTCTTCCACTGCTCCGCGGTCAGCTCCAAGTTCACCGTGACAGTGTTCCGAATGGTCTTGGCTCTAATTGGAGGGACGCGGGGAGGAATGCAGATGGAGCAGAAGGGAGAGGATATGGATGAAGCAGGATGCAGGAAATGACAAAAGCCAGAAAAGATGAGGGAAAAGGACTGTCAAAAAACATATTTCAGCCACGGCTGCTCATTGAAAACGGGCTTGCACCTCATTAATTTCTATGTAAATTGGATGTGTGCCAGCTGTGTGTGGCGGTGCATGGCGGGGGAGGAATATCTGACTCTTTGTCTCATGCAGAAGCCCTAACCCACCTAAAACATATTTACAAAGAGATATTAAAAATCACGAGGTTCTAGCGTGGCTATAAATTATTGCTCAACGATGACGTAAATCTGTCCCATCAGAGCTGAAACATTTATGCCGCTACAGCTGCTGCACTTAACTCCGGCTGTGAATTTCATATTAGTGACTATGACTTAATTTCACACTCCACAAAGAAAACCATCATTTATTCCCTGATCTTAGTGACACAAAGAGTTATATTTAAAATCCTGTCACACCAAGAATACTTATGTAATAAACCTACAGTACCTACCCACCTATCATCTATCTATCTATCTATCTATCTATCTATGAACTTTTATTTTGCATGGCAGTGACTTGCCGTTGGCCAAACATCAAGGTGGATTTGGTCTCCACGTCATTGTAGCTGGAGGGAGAACAACAGATGAACATGGTGGTGCGGCAGTTCCCACCCAGAGAGTCCTGTAAGATGCGGGTCATTTTGCTGTCACGGTAGGGCACATGGGATTTCTGCGGAGGGAAAGAGGGATGCGGATATGGTCAGCAAGGCACAAAAAAGAGGATTAAAAGATTGAGGAGAACAATCCGAACGGTTGTAACTCAAAACGCATTTTGCTTTTGCAAAATTAAAAATAATAAGAGTGAGTATATCGCAAAGAGCATTCACGTCATTATTCCAAACCTTGAAACTGAACAAAACTTGCATCTTTATAGTCCATGAGTGTTATTGTAAGGAGTTTGTGAAGCTCCACAAAATGAATAGGTTGTGAGGGAATTAAATCCTGGAACGACTGGCCAGTTTTATTGGTTTATTCAATGGATACGCTGCAACAATGTGTAGATTATGGGCAAGGAGACCAAAAATAGCCACCGCGTCCCTGTAGGATTCATCTCATCTAGTTTCAAAAGTGAACATCAATATGTGGGGGATTCAGTAAAACCCAGGGATTATGCTGAGCCACAGCCTAGGATCAATCTGCCAACAATCTAATATGTTGTCTTTTTATGCGATTTGCACTTAACAAGCAAAGTGGTGTTCATTATAATTTCAAAAATCAAACTCAAAACACCGAAGGTCAGGAAAAGTAATAAACAGAATACATCAATGCATAATCCACAACATTCAGATTTTAGGGAACAATTTCTCCTTCACTGTGTACCGAGGCTGAATGCTGGATTCAAGTTTGCTAAATATGTTGATTTGAGGGACGCATCAACCATCTGTTCAAAACAAAGATCCTACAGGAGAAGCATTGCGTGGCTGTACGACACACTAGGGGGTGAAAAAAGCATCCACTGTACCGTTCCCTCAGCCAAGGCTGCGATCACGTTCCCCAGGGCTGACAGAGACTTGTTGATGTTTTTGGCCTCATCCAACACTGCTCCCTCTGCACCCGTCTTACTGACCTGACACAGATTCACACACATAAGAGCAGTTAGTCAGAGAAGTGTTAATACTCGGAACGGAAAAACCCTACATTTTCAAGATGACCACAACAGTCATTGAATTGAAAACTTCATTTATCCAATATATACCAAAACTCTTTAAAAGTTACGAAAATAGTTACAAGTTTTACTACTAGTGCTGGTGGTGCGGTCACTACATTAACAGATTCCACATGTCTGCAGCATGAGTCTTTGGCAAATTAACATCTAATTTCATTTAAATGTTGCCATTCTTTCCAGTAAAATCCCCATCACCTGCTGAGAAATTCCACACAACCAAGCAAACCCAATTAGTGCCACAAAAATGGATTACCTCCTCAGTGTGCGTGGTTTGTGTCTTTCCAGGAAAGTACAAACATATAAAAAGAGCATTACAGCCCGTGTTGTGTTTGCAGTAGCCGTAAATAGCTTGTACAGATAGTCTGGTTTAGAGATGCAAGGCATTACATTTTAATTGGAAAGGAGCAGCAGAGTGCGTCATAGTCGTCCTGGGATGCAATTATTTACAGTTAGATAATGACGGGCTTAATTATAGATGAGAGAAAGTTAATATCAAAGCCCGCTGTTGCGTCCAAAGGCCTTCTGTTGAACAGTGTTTAGCTGAAACATCTGAGAAGTTGCGGTAGAATCGTTTCCGCCTTACTTCACACCCCCGCAGGAATGACCCGCACTTAAAGATACAGCACGGGCACTTTGTTTCTGTCCAAGGATGCCAGCTTCTGTCAGCTCTATTACCATTCCACTCTGAGCACATTTAATTGTGTGTCTGGGCTACTTCGACAGTAGAACATGGCTGCTGCTCAGATGCGTTTTCTGCCTGCCCTTCAGAGGCAGCCTACAGCGCGTTAGGCAAAAAAGCCTTTGCAGGAGCGGAATAATGAGATGAGGTGACTCCTATTAGTCTTAACTGAGGAGAAGAATACATATTTTGGTCACTCATTTTAACGATCTGGACTGAAACATGTTCTAAATCCTACCGGAAAAAAAGCCAAAGAAGCTAGTATGGGGTTATGGGTAAGTAAATATTGTCACTCCTCAGATTCAAGCTGCAGAAAAAAGCATTGATATTCATGGGAGTAACTTCACCCAGCAGACCAGTCCCTACTGCTACATGACAGAAATGCTCAGAAACCGTGCAAATGCAAAAATCGAAGAAATCTAATTGAGGATGCCTGGAAGATACCAGGAACATGAAGATCCATGGAGACCCAGCAGTTAATCAGCCTTGGCTCCTACAGACTCGGACACTTGTCCTCGGGGAGTGGATTTGAGGTGTGTCCCACCAGGAGGTTGGTGAAGAAGTCCTATTATTAAGTCTTGGATTGGAAATGCTCTCGAATGTCGATCTGATTTGGGACCTGGGGGACATCGAGGTCTTTATCAGAACTCGTGTCACTGTGTCACTACAGTAATACGGAAAGGCAACGGGTCCTGTGTTTGTGTTTGTGAGCCAAATAACAACTACCAGAATGTCAGGCGGCAGGGTTCCCCACTGAAGCGCTCCGCAGTGAGTGGTTTTTATTTTAACATTCACACTTGAATAGAATTTAAGGGGGAAATTCAAGCTTATCTCTAAATTCCTTTTACTGTTTTATTTTAAGCCTCAGCACTGGTGGTGACTTTAAATATTTATAAAGAAATAAAAAGCAGCTTACCTTTTCGCTGCCAGCGAGGTCAACGAGGTAGAGCTTTCCGCACAATTTCTGTTCCGTCTCCACGTTTTCCTGCTTGATGTTTATCAGGAAGATGCTGTGACTTCGGGAACTGTGTTCATTCATGTCTGAAGGATAAAACGAGGAGAGACAAGCATCGCATTAAGGCTACTTCAACAAATCATTTGACTTCATCACGTGTCTTTCTCACCCTTGCACCATAATAAAGATTGAACTGTGATTAAAGAAGGGGGGTTGGGGGGGGATGGGTGAGTGCAGAACCAATAGCGTGACTCACTGGTAACAGCAACATGGCGGTTCACCTTGCCCTCATCTATCACATCCATGACTTCCTCGGGGCTTGTGACAAATCGCTCCGTGCAGCCCTTATTAAAAACAAAGCACAAACGCTCATTCACCCTGAGGAAAACAAACAAACAAACATCTGTACCTAAATACACCCAACAAAACCGCATCAATCTGCTCCGATCCGTCCATATGCACCTTGGCTGCAGGTTATACATGCAAACCTGCACAGATCTATTAGCTCTGCTGTGTGTTTATATGCATACAGCAATCTACAATTCTGAGGGACCAAAGTCAAGGAGAATCGGACCATGCTGCCGATGACTCACCTTCACATAAGGAACTCTGTATTTGTCTTCATGGACCGACAGATTGGTTTTTGTTACTGTGGGGAGCAAGGGTGGAAAGGTCAGACATCCTGTGCGTACATTAATTATTAAACATGAATTAAATACGGCTGTGCCCAGACCAATGTCCACTTGTTTTAGGTATGTTAAAAATAATCCTTTTCTTTCATTTCCCCCCACTATGAGGATGACGGCTCTGCTACTGACAGACACAGAGACATTCGGTCGCACCACTCGCTGCATTTGAATATCCAGTCAACTGTGAATACATTTCTCCACATTGTGGCAGAGAAATTGTTCTTAAATGTTCTTTCATCATCATAGATGGTTCACTGTGATGGTGTCTCCACAGAGTGTTGCCTGTCCTGCCTCAAATTCATCTCTCTTTTTTTTGTCATCAATGGTATTGTTAGTCTAAATGTCCCTCAATTGCTCTGAGCTTCCCTGCATACAGATAGACCATTTTAACGTTGCTATGGAACCATTTAAAGATGTAATCACAGGGAACGCTGCCTGGGCTCTCCATAATAGGTTTAGCTTATATTAAACTCTATCCTGGTGATTTACCTACCAGCTGCAATGTAGGGTTGAGCACTAAATCCAAATCCATACAGTAAATTCCATACAGCAGAAAACACAAATTTTCAACAGAAGATGCCTATTGGTATTTGAATTGATTCTGAGCTTACCTAAAAAGCCTTTTTTGGTCACTCTCTACTTCGTATTTTGAACTCTATTGCTATTAGTAGTTTTTTCCAGTCATTATTGCTGTTGTAATTAACATTACATGTTAACAAACCACATTCTCAGTTCACTTTTATGTGTTTTACTGTACTTCTTTGTTGTAATCAATGATTACTCTGTCTGGCAATGGTGTGTTTTATGGTCTGTTTTAGCAGAATCAGCTAGAGGCACCACGTTATGTCCACAGACACAGATCAGACTGCATGTACGCACCATCCAGCAGGTCCCGGATTTTGTCCATGTAGATTTCAAAGTAAGAGACCTGCAGGTTGACATAAAAAGGTGGGAGATAGGATCACACTGAAGATGTGACTTAAAGGTTGTCATTCATGCTGCTTTAGTCTGCCCACATCCATTTTTAATGATGTCCTTGATTAGTAGACTGGCATTAAACAAACAAAGCATGGCAAATACACGGACAACTGACTGAATAACACTAGAGGCAAAAGCTATTTTAATTTTTTTAGAATTGAATTAATTAGGTTGCCTTCTGTTTTTTAGAGAGAACGCTTGCGGTCACAAAGGTAACGACTCATCGTTTCCGTTTTAGGAGCTATTTTATTTTACTTATACGCCTCCGGTAAAACTTTTCAGAGACACGTGTCCTAAGTTTGTTATGCTGATGTAACACAGATAGCGCTTCCGTTATGACGCATTGACCTAAGAAGGCTTGATGTTTCTGTCAGCATCCTCGGGGATAATTTATACCTTTTATACTTCAAAAACAGAGGCTCTAATATTTAGTCCACTCTATCCTCTCACCTCAAGGCCTAAAATTTTGACTACTTTAATCGAACGCAACTCTGTGCTGCAGCTGCAATAACTGGCAAATGAGGCAACTCAGACCAACCTTGATGTGAAATTCTAGGTTCTCATCCATGGCAAATATGTGTTCAAAGATATCCTCCGAGATCCGGGGGATGATTCCCATCCCTTGGGAATCGTGAAGGTTCCCCTATGAGAATAAAGAGGTGAGAGGAAAAAGTAGGATAAATGCCTTAAGTATAGGAATACTGAAAAAGAAACAAGGCTGTTCCCCAAAGACACTAATAAAAGAGGCTTATTCCTACGGAAGGCTCGTGAAGAAAGATCGCAATTAAATGGAAGCAGGGAGCTGCTGTGAAGAGGAACAGATACTCTACTTTATCTATATTTCTGCCTGTTTTACAATAAGTTGGCCTTTTGAAATATTTAGAAATATACTGTACCTCCATGGTGTGTGTTTTTCCAGAGGAGGTCTGTCCATAAGCGAATATGGTCCCATTGTATCCACCCAGGACATCTGTATTGAGAAAATGAGTGCAAAGGAGGAAAATATTTCATTATTATTATTATTATTATTATTATTATTATTATTATTATTATTATTATTATTATTATTGACATCAATAGACAGAACTCCAGGATATATTCTCTGCCATCTTTCACAGGAAGTGAGGTAGAGGTCAAAAGGCCTTACTGCCCCATCGCAAGCAGGGCTGAGCTGTCAGGTCTGCTTTGGACATTCAATCAAACCCAAACTCAAGTAAAAGTAGCAGAATATTCAACAGCTTGGTAAGAAACCAGAAATATCTGCCTTGATTTCACTCAGAAATAACAGGGGGAGTGGGACTTATTTTGTTGGGTTTGAAGTTCAATTTCCTTTTTTTTGGGGCACTCTCTCTTTATTATCTTTATTAACAGCTACCTAACCCACATCTGAACAAAGGAACGGGGTGACAAAAGAGAATCCAGATGATGACAAACATTTTTGACCTTTACTCTAAATCGATCAGGCTGTGCTCCAGGAGCCTGTATCCACTCTGCAAAATAGCGTAGACAACTTAATGACAACATCTGCAGCTTTGCACAATGTCTACCACCCAAAACAATTATGTTATATATTATTTCTACAATTTACCAGCCGACACCCAAAGAGACCATAAAAGATCTCAGTCGATTGTCATACTGGACTGCAGACATGGTTAGAGGAGAACAAAAAACAAAAAACCCTGACAAACCACCACCTACACACATGCACACACACACACACACAAACACACACACACACACACACACACAAGCATACAAAATCAAAATACACACACAGAGTGAAGCTCAGTGTGGTACTAGACAAAAAATGGTTGCCAAAAGGTAAAAGACAGCCAAATACAAACAACTGCTGAGCGGAGAACACCTCAGTGATAATTTCAGAGGAAAACACCAGAGGTGGGAGATGGGGTCAAGAACACGACTGTGGGGAGCGCGGAGAAATGGAGACTATCGTCAGCGAGCTAGATTTCTCCCAGTCACTTTTCAAATCTCACGGTTCATCTCACTTTTTAACTTCGTCTAAAGTCCTTTGAAATTTTGCAAGCCCACAGCGCGACTCATCTTTTCTTGCCTTTTGCCTTCCTTTCAAACTAGAATGTAATCTTTTTCACCCTGAAAAACTCTTTTTCAACTCTTCATGCTTCATATAAAACTAGTTGAATGGTAGTTCACACACAGACACTTTGTAGGTGGTACATAAAAAGCCTTAACCGGGATGAGAAAGGATTAGAGATAAGGGGAGGGGCGAATGGAAAAGGGAGATTTGATTCTCAAGGCTATTTGTGCCGTTTGATGTGGATACACCAATTCTGACCGTTCTAATCCACAATTATGCACTGAGACAGGGACCTTGGCCTTAGCTGGTGGTTACGAATGTAGCTGCACATTATGACATGGTAACTACATATCTCACAGCTCGAAACTAGTAACCCAAACATATGCAGTGGTCCATGTCATATGTTTCTATATCAATTTTCTTGGTGCATCTTGGAACAAAACTGAAGCTGTAACTCACCTTTGACAATCTGCTTAGCTGAGGTGTTGTAGACTTCTTCCTGGCCGGTGTTAGTGGGAAAGACCCGGTCGAAAACATACGGCTTCCCCTGCAGACAGCAAAAGCAGACCGTTAAACGACAACCGTGCGTGTGTTTGCTGCAGAGAGGCAGAAGAGTGCCACATATCACATCCGTCAATAAAACATTAAACTAAACAGCTGTGTCGCTGTAAAGTGCCACCATCAATATTTTCGTAATGCCATGCGCAAGCTATCAGGACTCTGTGTCCATCTGTGTATCAGGACTGAACGACAGCCCATATATCACAAAAGGAGCTCTATCTGTCTTTTTTTTAAAGGTGTGCAACCTTATTGGGACTCAAATTTCTTTGTGCTCAAGACAATGGGTGATTTGAATGAGTGCGGCACAGCATGAAGCATTCGGCAAAATTCTGGATGACCCCGAGGACATGAACAAGTGAGATAAGCAGAGAGAGAGAGAGACAGAGACAGAGAGAGAGAGAGAGAGAGAGAGAAAGATCAGGTTTGGGGTGAGACCATTAGAGGCTGCACTGGAGGACTTGTAGCGTAAAGTGATAGAGTGGAGGGAGGAAATAAAGCCGGCGAGTAAAAATGCAGAGAGTGCAAGGGGAAGTAGACGACCCAAAACCAGAGTATGTATTTGAGACTGTAAAAAGAAGATTGAACAGAATTGTTGCGGCAGATATGGGACTGGGCAGGGAACGCATCCCAAATGACTGGTATGCTATGTTTTCTATCTAAAGAGATTTTTGTTATGAAGGCAGTTGTTTGACCATTGTGGGCCCTAGAGGAGTGGGGGGGGGTCATATTCGACCAGGATGTCCTTTAAATGAAAGAACCTGTGTAATGTCAGAATCCTAAACATTCTGTCTCAAGGTCATGCTGGAAAAAAAGGTCAATAATGAGTTTTATGACATGGATGGATAACAGTAATTCACTGTTAAGTAGTTGTCCAACCTGTTCCCTTTAGCTAAACCTTAAATGATGCTGCAGGCTTTAGTTTATCTTCGTCAGCTGTCTGTACAATCAATAGATTTTAAAATCCTCACCCTTACTCGCAAAACCTTAAAACATTCTTATCTTAAAGACCTCACATTTTACTCGAATAAATCCCTTTGCTCAGAAGTTGCTTGATAGTGCAGGCTTACTTGTGGTTCCCAGACTTTCAAAAGAACAGCTTCTTTCCATGGGCTGCAGACACAGTGTAGATTGCCATAACAGTGAGATAAACATCTACTAATCTATTCTAAAAAAAGAGAATAGGAAGGAAAACCTTTACCTACCCAGCTCACTTTCAGTGGAACCAGCTCTCAGTTTGGGTTCTAACACTAGACGTGTCTACAATTTTAATTCTGGGCTAGAAACTCCCCTGGGTGATGAAGCTTTTATGTAAAGCTGGCTCAGGTAACCATGAACCATGCCTGAATTGGGCTGTTATGGGTTTATGCTGCTGGCTGATTTCCCATGATGCACCAGGCGCCTATTCTCTACTCTCCTCGTCGTCACTTTCCATGTAGTCACATCGTTCTACTGCGCAGCGTGTCATTAACTCCAGAGATCCATGGGTTTGACCTGGTGGTCTCTCAGCTGTGGCCCCGGCCTCACCAACCTGCCCAGCGTTCATTATTTACAGCGACCGTTTCCCATTACATCTCATGTAATTATACATTATGTCAACAAACACACAAGCACCATAACTGACATAGACTCTCCTCTCCCTCTTTCCATAACAGTAACCAGATGATCACTGTACATCCATTAAGCTTCTACATTCATTACTTTGTCTGCTGGTTTAAACTATTCTTTAATCCACTGTTAATCTTCCATCTATCCCGTGGTACTCTGTGTACCCTTCTTTGCATCATGTTTATGTGCTGTTTGTATGGATTTGTTTGATTTTGCTTTTCTTTCGTCCTCTTCTCTCTTCTGTAAAACGTCAAATAAATGGCTATTTGCAAAATATAAACTGAACGCAGCTGAATTAAATTGTACTGAATTGAACTGAATTGAGTTGAATTATGGATTATGGCAGTTAGCGCTGTCTCACAGCAAGACGGTTCCAGCTTGTCCATATCTCCTCATATCTGCTTAGGATCCCTCCGGGTATTCCAGCTTCCTGTTGCAGTCCAAAGACATGTATTCGGGGAATAAGCAAAGTGACTGTAGTGACCCCACTAAGAGATGTAGGGGCAGAAGATGAATGGATGATTTTAAAGGGGGAAGACATGAGGTCAGAGTGCAGTAATCACAATTTCATTCTCTTAAGTACTATTAACCTGGTATGATGCTCAACCTTGGGTCTTCATTCATTATTAATCTTGAAAAAGACACTCTGTGGCTTTGTAGTATACAAAAAAAGATGTTTTTTTTTTCTTCTAGGCTTGCAATATGGTCTCTGAACTATACCCAAATAAATACAGTTTTACTGCCAAAGTAACAGCTTCACTGCTGTCCAGAGGGTTGTACAGTCAGTTGAAGCACCAGTTAGTCCATTTATACTAGTTTCATCAGAGCATGGATCCCACACGGTCAAAAATTATGAAATGAAAACAGGATCTATGCCTTTTTGGCATTAAATTAAGTGATGTAGATCGGAGCTGCTTTAACAAGCTGCTACATGTGGTGTGCTAGTTGTCACGATATTTTAGATTGGTTCCAATGTTCCCACCAATCGTAATTCTTAGGCTTTACGGTCTTCTATAATCTGACGCAGAAAAAAGAAAAAAGACATTTCAGTCAGTACATTTGAAGTCATACAACTTGGGGGGATGGTCTAAACCATGATTATCTGCCAGCACCAGCAGCGTGAGATAAAATACACCTATAATCCCCTGCACCTCCACGTACAATGTGCTCTCATCCCTTTGAATAAAACATACGACAACAACTTAAACATAAAACCGAAGCACAAATAAATCCCACATTGGCTGAATTACAAATCCTGTTCAGATGCCTCATTTTCCTGCTTTAACTTGCAACTTATCAAATTCCCTTTTGGTTTACAAACACATTTATTATGTTTTCAAGGCTGCCAAGGTGCACTTTTAACAGTTTGCCTTGACTTATCAGACAGTTCACTGAACACTTTCCTTCTGTGTGTTTTGTAAAGAATCAATAAAAAATGGTTGAATATGAATGAATAATGAAAGCCAACATTTCACAGAAGAGAAACCAAAGGGAAAAGTAAAGTTTTCCTAAGAATCTGTTGCAGGTACCTATGATATTATTATATGTATTCAGTGTAAACATAGTTTTAATATTAATTGTCCATCAAATGGGCTTGGAGTAGATTTATCATTTCAATTATATCAACAATTTAATGCATAAAAAAGAGTGTATCATGTTATATCTAGATATCTATATATGCTACATCTGATGAAGTTCACTGACCAGACTACTGGTGCCACAAACTAAAAAGTAAAATGGCAAACGGGTTATTTCAGACAGTGGAGAGATTCCGTGTGTTTTTCTGTGAGCTCTAAGTGCTTCCATTCTAACCTACTTTAAAAAAGAAATCTACAAAGGCTGATGCAATTTGTCATTTCCCGAGAGCTTTAGTGAAAAATCATATGGCGTTGCTGCAAGATGCTGAGTCAAAAACCACCTTCACGCTTCCGTCTTTACATAAAATAAGAGAGAGAAAGTGGGGATAGTTTGAAGTTTTTCTAAAATCATTCTCATTTTTTTTCCGAATGGTTAGGCTCGATTTAACGTTATAGGTCTGCACGTGCAAGCAGAAGAGGGTGAGTGTAATTATGATTTGCTCTTCAGTGGGCTGAATAAAACGAATCAGTTATATAAGCTGGTTGAAAAATAAGCCTTTGCTAATCATTTGTTATACTGGCTCCACTATTAATGCTCTAATCCCCTGTGCTGTGTAAATATGATAATAGAATGAATGCTCCGAACAACAATGCTGGTCCATTTCTCAGCCTACTGGTCCAGTCCAGGGTGGAAACACTTATTACTTGTTTGTCGATTTAGTTTAATAGAGTGATGTAAAGTTGCGTGCACCCTTCCTGTGAATGCTGGAGAGGGTTGGTGCATGGTGAATCCATCGCTGGATGCACGTTTGTCTGTGTTTGATACATGCTATCATATGTAGCCCTTAGATTGAAGTATAATTTAAGACAGATATGTGTCCTCTCCAGCTAACAACCTGCAGGAGGCAAAGAGATGCTGAGTTACAGGTTGACAAAAAGAACAAATGGAAATCTAATATAGGCTGTATTGGAGAAATAATTTGTTAGAGTGTTAAAATTGCCAGAGAAGGGGGTCTATGTGTCGATAATAGCCTGTGATCATGGCGGAGAAAGGATGAGAGTTGAGAAATAAAGTAATTTCCTCAACCAATAAATAAGAGACAGGAACAACAGAGGGAAAAGAGAGGACAAGAAAATTAGATCATATGAATGCACAATGGGAAAAAATGAGAGGGATGAAGCAGCAGAATTCGAGCAATGGAGGCCTCCCAGCTGAAAACTAGATTCAAAGCCCAAAAAAAAGACGCTCCTTCATCCACAGGGCTGACAAACTCAATTAAAGTCCCACTTAAATGTTTAAAACCAAGTATAAAAAGCAGGCAAAAGTGCAAAAGTTTAACATTAAAGTATCTCTTCTGGAATTCTACAGTTATGCCTCATCTGTTATCTTCTTTTCTATACAATTTTGTGAGAAATGGCAAAGTAGTGACCATTTTATCTCAATATGTGTCCTTCCGAAATACAAATCCTTCCCGATAGGATTTATTTTGCAGTGTCAGGTCACTGCATCGACCAGAACCTTCTTCTACAGTAATATCCTCAAGGCCACACAACACTTATACCTGCTGCTATATCTGCTTCTGCAACAGAACTCATCAGGAGACGTTATCTCATCGTTCATCAGATAAACAGCTGACCAATACTTTTATGTCTCCGGCAAGGTTCCAGAAGAGAAGGCCACAAAGGACTCTGCTACTCTGCTGCCAACATGACTTTCTGGCACATGCAGGTACGCAATTAGAGAGGTTTCATTCCCTTTAGATCCCCCCCCACCTCCATCCAGCTCCATATCACATCATCTCTCCCACTAGCAAGGAGATATGTAGCCGAAACAATTTATAAAGCGGAGCTGGACAAGATGATAAGATGCTCCACGTGCTTTTCCTCCTCCTACATGTTTGGGGGGGTGCTGACTGGCAGGCGGCTGCTCATTTTCTGCTCCACGGCTCCTCTGCAGCGGTTCCGTGTTGATGTGAGAGGCGGTACGGATTGACGGCAGAGGTTGAAAAGGAGAAGAGGGCCGTGTTTTCTTGCTTATCAAACATTGTGTGGGAGTGTCATTGCCAGCCTCTCTGTTTCAAAAAAAAAAAAGAACCCCCCCTTGCACAGAGAAGGAGTTCACCCTGCCGATGTCTGTGTTATCCGTCAAGCTAATCGGGCTTGGAGTCCCGGATAATGACGCCATTAGTGATTCTTATCAAGAAAAGAAAAGCCCCCCCAACAGCAAAACCTCCAGTCAGACAAAATTATTCCTGATTCACCCTCCCACCAAGACCAAACAGAGTTGACTGGCACTGCCTTCAGGACAAATCGTCTCAGGAACGACTGAGCACCGAGATCCCAGGGAGGGGGGGTGGGGGGTGGGGTGTATTTCTGAGTTGTCTTGGAGCTATTTTTCACGTATCACAGCATTCCCGGGAATGTGTGTTATTCCAACAGTCAGGACACAAATGTTTAAGAACAAACATTAAATTGTTAATGCTCATTAACGCACTACGTAATTTCGCCCGTCTCCCTCAGTCGAGTGGCTTTTCCTTCAAAGATCCACACGTAGAATTTCAGCAATTAATCCTCCATCGAAGTGGAACGGCGTGCATAATTTACCGAGATGAGTGAGGAGCAGGAGACCAAGGAGCCAGAAAACAGAAGGAAGGGGAAGATTGAGGTTTCAGACTGGAAAATAGGAGCAACATCAAATTCTTGATGGAAATTAGTGGAGAGATTAAAAAAAAGAAAGAAGAAGAAGAAGAAGGAGCTCCTTCTGTGTTTGATGACTGTGTTTGATGACACTGAGATAGAGAAAAACTGCCTGAGAGATCCACCATAAAAGAACGGAGATGGGAGGCAGGAACCTACAGGAAATCTCTCTTTAGTTTGCTCTCCACTCGAGAAGGAGAAGCTTTGAATCTGTTGCATTTAATAACTTTCAATTGGAGGAAATTGTGATGAATTTGAAATCTAATTTATCCATTTAGAGTCGCGTTTACAGTGACCTGAAAAACAGTATATCAGTTTTTCATCTCTGTGTTGAAACCCCATCGAATCACCAGGGACATTTCCCAGGATCCATTCAGCTGCTGCAGGCTTGTTTGCGCTCACAGATTGGCTCTCTCCGCCATTTGGTGCCGAGTCGTCGGTGCACGGTGGGTTTTTGGAGCTTTATTGATGGAGAGAAAGAAAAACTGGCTGCTGCAGTGGCCAAAAAAATGTTCTCAGAACTTTTACAATCAAGCGCCGTTTTTGGCTGCACGGCTGAGCAGTGAGCTCCGGGGGTGTCCAAGATCAAGCTAACGGAGGATCGCCATTTGGGAAAATTGCATTATTCCCTTTTAGGAAAATTTAAGGGGAAAAAAAAAAGCAAAGTATTCCTGCAGCTTTTCAACAAGCTGGCTGCAGTAGTTCATGCTAATTATTCTGTAATGCTGTTTAAGTGCTTATGAAATCTAAAAACTCAGGGTGTTTTGGAAAGTTGCACAAAAAAAAGACTGGCAAGACTCTGCGGCTGCAGTGTGACTAAAGACCCGTCGCTGCCTTTGGATGCATGTTTGCAGGCAAATTAGCCTCCCTTGTAGAAGCTGGCTGCTGGCCAAAATGTTCTCTTTTTTTGTGCACGGTTATATAAATATTTAATTTAAAAATCATTCCATGGCAAGCCACTACAGGGTATTCATATCTGTGGCGTGAGTTATTGCCTTTAGCATAAATACTAAATGTGCTTGTATGAATTTTACTGCTATAAATTAATCTCTGCAGTAATAGGATGAAGAAACCAGCTGCCATGATGCTGTGTTACTGTTGTGCAGCTAACCTTTGGGAATCGCCATGTATATTGATGTACAATCATAAAAGCACAAATTTATCAATAAATGACCTTTCTCTGTTCAGTGGTGGCTGGACGTCCAATATGGAGGATGATCTGTGGCATTAGAAAAGAATGAACCATTGATGAAAACAGTCAAATATTAATAATGATGAGTATTTTAGAAACAACTTGTGTCTCAGGGGGCAGACAATTTCTCTTCATTCTGTGCTCAAAACAAGCTTCTGCAGAGAAGAGACAGTTCAAATAGAGAAGCACGGCAGACTCCGCTGCGCAGACGGGGGGGGCGGAAACCAGGGGAGGGAGAGGGAAAAACTTGTCAAGGATGACAAAGACGCATCGTCACCTAAGTGACACTTTGACTGTTGCAGTGCTGGCCGGCAATGTCACATTAGATCCAGACTCCCTCCTTCACAACTCGCTTTCAAGTTGTCAGTGTTGCAGATTCATAGTAACACTGTATCAAATCTTAATCAACCTGGACAACAGATGTCCGACATTACCGGTGTCCAACAAGCTCGGGCTGGAGCAGAGAGCTTTGGCTTCCATACTACCAAGAGCCCAATTTGGGCCTTGAGGAGAGCAATTCCTTAGTCTCAAGGGGAATATTTTTATTTCAAAGGAAATATCTCAGGTATTAAGTAGAAGAAGCCTTTGCCCACAACCACCTGCATTTAAAGCAATCTGCTTAAGGTAAATCCAGCCAAATTTAATTCTCAAAGGACCCTGACAGCAGCTCTGTGCCAGACATGTTCAGTATTTGATGAAAAGGAAATCTCTTCTCTTTCTCTGGCAGCAAGTTTCCCTTAAAAAAAAAAATAACCAAGTTCAGTTTATTCTGTTCATGTGAAATTGCATAATCCAATCTACTATGAATGCACTGTGCAGGTTCAAGAAGCCTATGAATTTATATAAGAGTAAAAATAGAAGGTCAAACTTTGATTGAAAGAATATGTATCTCCCTTGGCTTTTATGTGGAAAGACGCTTCATCATCAACGTATGCAAATTCAAGTATGACAGATGGGAAACAATAATGAATGTCAAAAGGTTACTCGGAGAGCTTAAGAGTTGTTCGGAAACTGTACCAGAGATATATGCTGTCCTGGTCAATATCTTCATGTCTCCCTAATAGAACTGGTCCTCACATGCCTAACTGACATGTTATATCTAGATATCTAAGATAACTGAGAAAGCTCTTACCTGGCAGGAAGCTGCACCACTGTTAATAACTGCATGAGAGAATAATAAATGAATAATGAATTAGGAATAACAGAACGGGAGTTGCCACATTTACTCTATGAACTATGAAACCTTGAGGGTTAGAAGGAAACTCTCAGGGAAAACAATCAAGCACCAGGGGCAATCATTTATTTAGGTTTTGGTGGAGAAAGAGTCAAAGCTGGTGTTCTCTTGAGCACGGGAAGAGCTAGTTCATTAGAAAGTTGAAAAAACAAAACATAAAATGTCATTAAAGTTGTGGAGGATAATGTGTTCCTTCAACCCTTCTGGGTCGGGAGCAATCCATGGCTGTGTGAAGATAAATAAATATTTCATGCAAGCTAATCTGAAAAGCCAATAATCGTGATGAACTTGATGAACACAGGGGAACCCAGTAATGAAAGTTTAAAAGCACTGGTGGTCTGAGAAAAGGAGGAGGAAAAAAATGATAACCCAGAGGCGGATGTCAACGTCCTCAAGTGTCAGATCAATAAAGTAAATTGTAATTAATTCATGGGAATAGAAGAAGGGCAGGAATGCGTTAGTCTCTTTGGGACTTCCTAGCTGCTTTATTACCGTGCTAAATTAGCAGGAGTAGCCCCCCCGGCGCGTGCGCGCACATGCCCGAACATGCACGTTTAGTCACAACGCGCCGCCCGCAGATGCCGAGGGCGGACATGGGGGACCAGGCAGCGTCACAGGCAGAGCGGTGGCTAATGACAAGAAGATGCTTCATTAACACCCCCGGGCAGCTAAAAGCCAGGCAGTCACAGCCCATCGCTGCCAGAGAGGGGGACGTGGACGTGGACGCGGACGGGGCGAAACGTTGACAGATCGGCACGTGCTTATCTAACCCTGGCGTGTGTGCGCGCCGAGCGAAAATAAAGACGAGCAGAAGGAACTGGCAGCATGCTGTCGAGTGTGACTGCAGCCGAGAATGGGGTCAGAGTAATGTTAATATTAGGGGGGAAACGTGAGTTATATAACAGAGGTTAGACGCCGGTTGGTCTTACGAAAAGCATTTGGGTTCTTAAAACCCACATAGGAGAATGCTGGATTTCCATTTTTACGTCTCAAAAACCCTCGAGATTCCCGCTGACAGGAACCCCCCACCACCACCACCACCACCACCACCACCACCATCAGAACCTGCTAGTAGCCTTTAATTAACGTGATGAGATGACAGATTAAACTGAGCCGTTCATCACATCATCCCGGAATTTACAGTTGAGTCATGAGAAAACAAGTAGCGGGATAATTAATGCCACAAAAATATGAGACGAGGAAATGCACTGGGGAGTTGGGGGGGGGGGCGCATGGTATGGAAACAAATAAAAGCAGACAGACGGGAACAGAAGGAGGAGCAGATGAGGCCTCGGTCGAGTGCATACAGTTGCTTTTTGAGTCTAGCAGTGCGGATCTTGACCCTACATAGCAATCCCATTACGCTGCCTAATTGGATAGGGTGTGTGCACTGCAGTGATAGAATTAAAGCCAGCATCCCTCAACTCAGAGAGGAAGAGAGCCCCGCGGACCACAGAGGAACATCCTAGAGGATGGAACTAGTGGCTCCAGTGGAACTATAAATAGAAGAAAAAAAAAAATAAGACGTGAGGTGTGCCAATGACTTTACACAGCAACATTAAATGTCAACTGTGGTAATTTACCCACCTCTATATATTTTATATGCCTCTGCACCCTTGGCAACGAATGGAATAAAGAGTAACTGCTCTCCGATGAGCACGCCTGCAAAACCACTGAGAAATTTTAATGACATTAACCTTCATATTTTCTACCAGAGCAGCGCACCCTGTGATCATATTTTAAGTCTCGGCAACAAAAAAAAAAGAAAAAGGAATGAAAATATGAAGCACAGCAATGCTGAAAAATGACCTTTAGCGCGACGTATTGAACCTTTTCATGGGACTGTTTTAATCCCTTATTCCCGGAAAGGAGGCGTATCAACCTGTGAAAACAGCCTTTGCCTTTGATTCCCCAAACACAATGTAAGAATACAGGCTGTGAAGGGAAGGAGGTTCCATACAATTAGAAATGCTGTGCAAAAATATAAGAAATATAAGAAATTGAGAATCAATGAACACGTGCACCCTGTGAGCCAACGACGGCAGCTTAGAGCAGAAATAAAGTCCAGCAGCCTTCGCACAACAATAACAGGAAGGTTGGAGGGGCGGGGCTGACAGAATAATGGCTAACACAAACAAGAGACCTGCCTCTCTCTTGTGTTTAAGCCTCACTCCACCGGACAGGCTGACCCAAACCGTGGCGTGAGACGGGACGAGGCGCAGGTAGCACGTGCGCGGCGGTACCCGGCGACGCGTCGCCTAGAGCAGGAAATGAAAAATTCCATATCCTGCTGTCCCTGCAGTGGCAGTGATCATTTATTCATGCACGCAACTGCATCTGAAGTCTCAGGAGTATTTCTTTTTATTATTATTATTCCTGCCTCAGGTGTTGGAGAGGCAATCTGTCCCCTGTGACATTACATTATTTGAAAGTGTCACACTACAGAGTGTCGAGAAAACGACTGTGATTATCACTGTCAAAGGGTTGCTGGGAATTCCACAGGTGGCCCTTCGTGCATTTGACATGAAAACAACAGCGAGGCCTACGTGGGCTGCCGTATCTATTTGCATACGCACAGTTCTCCACACGTCCTGGACTAGGTTTACCTCCCCTGAAAGAGTTATTCCCTGTCATGTTTTTTTCGTGAGGGGAAAACAAAGGCCTGCGGCCATAATCTAGCACATCCAATAAAGGCAGAAGCACCTCACCGATAAAGTCAAGACGTCCGCGCACATGACTGAAGACCCACCCACAGGTGAGGCTCCTGCAGATTGCCCTTATTTCTCAGTCCAACAGAGGCCGTTATTTGCCATCATCTCTCAAAAAAAACCCAACAAAAAAACAAAAAAAAAACGAGAGGTCTGTCTATCCTCCAAAGAGCTATTTACTCCATGCAAGATATTTTTCTTTTATGATCCAGCCTCTCAGGAACAATCGACTGATTCTTTTTTTCTTCTTTTTTCCTCCCTCTCTCTTGCCACTCTCTCTTGCCGACGAGACGCGCGCGCCTTTCCTTGAGTGAAAAGGCGCTCATTAACTCACTGTGGAGTACCTGTCGAGCGCTAAGCAGGAGACAGGCAAACGCAGCGAAGGGCCGACGGGAGACCCAAAACAGCTGCCGTGGCGCAACAAAAGGCGAACTGGGTCAGAATCCACGCGTGCTGGAGCAGCAGGAATCACTACCTCGCATGCCAACGCCGCTTTTGATATTTAGAGAACATAAAGAATCCTCGTGCGCCCGCTATTTTTGCTTAGCTGCACCGGTTGGAGGGGGTATTAATTGTCCACGAAGGCACCTGCTCCGTGAGCCCCCCCCCACTATGAGCTGTGTTCCAGGGAAACTGAAGCACTGGAGACCACCCCACCTGCTGCCAGGAGCAGCGGCAGAGGCGATGGAGCGGCCAGGCAGCTCATCGGGGGAGGAGGGGTATCGACTGGCGCCCGGGCTGCCTGGAAATCCCCTGAACCGCCTGCGCTTTGGAGTAGGGAAAGAGCGAGGCATCAAAAGGCGGAAGCCGACAGCGTCCGACACGGAGAGAGCTGGGCCCATTCAGACCTGAGGGGGTGGGGGGGCGGGGTCAGGAAAGAGGTCCCCCCCAAACCTGCGTGTTCTGACATCCCCCCCGCGTCTGGAGCCCGGGCCCAAAACACGCAGTTTCAGTCAGGGTTGCATTTAAGCGGGGCCGCGAGGTTTCCCCGTTTGGAGGGAAAGCGCCGGCGCCGGCGTCGGCCCGTGGCCACGCCGTTACCCGACCTGTCATCTCTGCTGCCGGTGTCGCGGTCCCGGCTGCACCGCCGGTCGCTGGCCTGTCAATCAAGTTCAGGGCGGAGCAGAAAACCGTGGGACCGTCGGCGTTGCCCATATGTCAACCCCCCCCCCCCTTGGTATTTGAAACCCAAATTAAAGCCAACAGGCATGCAAAAGAATTTCAATTTCAAATCCAAAAAGGAATGCAACAAGTGCAGAGTCTGCCCTCTAAGTAGGCCCGCGCGCTCGCAATAAAACCTCGTTCGCGAAGATAAAAAAACCGCACGCTTGCTTTTGCGATTCCAGTCGTCTGAACGGAGGGAAGCTGAGAGGTAGTCAAGGAGAGGAATTAAAAATAGTCATCGAGATGAGGATTGTTCTCACATATCAGGTTTGAGGGCTCCTGCTGACATAAAGAAGCGCGGGAGAGAGATGTAATCTTTCCTCGCTGTCAGATGACGCTCTTATGACTTTGATAATACCGTGAGCCTCGCGATGCCTCAGCCTGACACACTAAACAACCCAAACATTACATTACATCCATTATTTAACAGCGTGAGTCAAAAGCAGCATTTTGGTGCTCTGATGGTGGGTGAACCCCTCGCTCAGCTGCTGCTGCCTGATGGAACAGGCGAGAGTTGCTGCAGGAGGTTTCCGGGCGGCGGCGATAGCGCGGCTTTGCCCACAAACAGTGTCAAAACAATAATCGGTGTTTAATCTGCTTATGGAGGATGTGCGGCTGATAGGGATTTACAAGGCGGGTTGTGCAGCCCTGTAGCCCGAGAGTTGCTTCCGTGTGGGTTGCATGCGTTTGCATGCGCGTGTGTTATCCATGGCCCACATGTTCTCGACGAACACAATTGCATTTCGAGCGCTCCAATCTCCTCCAGTAGACCACAGCCTGGGGAGCATTTCAGGACTCGCTTCATTGTCACTGCATCTCCTGGAACATTGGCAGTAATAATCAGGAGCCCCTATAGCCGGCCCTAAAACCCATCCAGTGTGCCACAGCAGCGAAATGGGACTGCAAATTCTCGGCGCGGTTAAGGAAGGCTGGGGGGGGGAAAAAATTATTGCATAATTATCAGGAAGCCCAGCAAAACCCAGCAAACCAGCAGAAAAGGGAAGCCCAAACCAAAAAGGTGGGGTCAGCATCCAAAAATCACCTCTCTCTCACATTTACAGTCACAACATTTCCTCCTCCATCGCAGCATCACGAAGGGCTGCATTTCAACACAAATGGAATGATTCTGCCAAAACTGAAGGCGTGATGGATGATGAATTGATTGGATGTTTTGGTTCTTTTTTTTCTCTCATAAATAAAAGCCTTGTTGCTTGTTCCTGACAGTAGGAAAAAAAAAAAAAAAAAAGCCCTAAAAAGACGCTGTGGAGACATTGGGGATTCGATTATTCAGATCTGATTAATTGGAGCCCAGAGTCTGGAGCAGCCGGGCTTTCACATGTGTGATAAGAGTGCAACAGCAGCTTTGTGTCGACCTATAAGGGCGAGAAAGACCGAGCTAGTTAGAAATAACTCACCGCGAAGATGACAGTGTCCTCTCTCTGGAATATTGGGATAAACTTGTCTCCGCGGCCAATTTCATGCTTGTTCAGTGGCCGAAATCGACAGAACACCTTGATATTGCATTCCGCGTTAGCGTCAGCCATGCTGGGAATCAAATTGTGGACGTGCTTTCAAAAGACAGGAGCTTTCTTTATCTGTGAGTGTCAAAAAAGAAAAAAGAAAAAAGAAGAGAATCAATTCCCCCCTTCGCGTAGCGCGCCTGGACGCGGGGCTGGAACCATCACATGCGCAGCGACGCTGACGGGTGAGGAATCAGTGGACAGACTGGCGTCAAATGAATGAAAGAGATGGAGAAGGAAAGGGGGGAGAATGGGATTGTGCAAACTCTGGTGCAGTTGGATTGCGGGTCCAGGAAGAGATGGAGAGTTGTGAATGGGGAGTGTAATCCAGAGGGGTCCGGTCGGAAGACTGTCTGGATGCAGGTTCCTCGGCAGCGTGCTTCGCGTCTCTCTCTCTCCCCCTCTCCGTCTCTCCCCCCCCCCTCTCTCTCTCTCTCTCTCTCTCTCTCCCCTCTCTCTCCGTCTCTCTCTCTCCCCCTCTCTCTCCATCTCCCCCCCCTCTCTCTCCCTCTCTCTCTCCATCTCCCCTCTCTCTCTCTCTCTCTCTCCATCTCCCCCCTCTCTCTCTCTCTCTCTCTCTCTCTCCCTCTCTCTCTGGGGGCGGGGCGTGCTCGACCTCGTTGCTCCCATCAGCACCGCCGGGCAATGGAACCGCAACACTGCATCCACACACACGCACGCACGCAGACATGCACACACACACACAAACACACACACACACACACACACACACACAACACACACACACACACACACACACACACACACACACACACACACACACTGACTGACTGACTGACCAGAGAAAAGTTCCCATCGATGATGTCCATCTGAACCTTGAAATGGCACTTATTTAAAATAGCCACCAGATCTGAGGGAGGGCTCGGGCATTTTTTTGTGCTTTGGCATTTAACAAGGTTCTGGGGTGACAAACTGCTGAGAGATCCAGATGATTAATGAGAGAGATTAAAGAGATGACCAAGTGCAGTTGAACTGAAATATCCTGAATTCTTACCTTTAATTGCCACCCGAGGGTGTTTCCTTTCGGAGTCCTTCATGGCATAATTCAACTTTATAGTTTCTGATGCCAGAGAGATCACCTCAAGGCATGATAGAGAAACCCAAAGCCTGATCACCAAGCAAAAGCGAAACATAAAAACCAGACCCTGAACAGGACCAGAGTCACATGGAGGGATGGGGCATGAGAGAGAGACAGAGAGAGGGAGAGAAACACAGACCATACAGAGGAAAAAGTGGAGCTAACAACATCAAGCATCAGAAATCCTGAGTGAAGATTTTCAAACAGACTGTTTCTCTCCAGGCGGTGGAGTAATTGTGTCACCGCCGCTGTCTCAAGAACATTAGAGATGAAGGGGAGCATGGCGGAGCGGCCTGCGTGGAGTTGACCAACGAGTCTGGTTCAAGTATGGTCTCATTACTGCAACCTGAAAAACCGAGAGTAAACCAGCTTTTGGATATAAGGGGGTACATGAGTTCACAGTTCCAAACCTGGGGTTGTTCTTGTTTTATTCAATTGTAGAATAAAAGGAAGCCCTAGCCTTGCAGAAGGTCTTTTTGAAGTAACAGACTGTCCACCCAGGCAAGATATAGCCTCCAATTTTGTAAGGATACCACTTCTGTTCCAACTTTCAAGCTTTCTCCTTGAGGGTCCTAATATGTGAATGCATGCTAGAAGATACCTGCAACCTTAATTTTTCAAACTAGCCTATTAACACAGAAAAATAAACACACCGAAATACAATACCACTTAATTGATTAAACGCAATACTATAAATATAAAATTAGATCATATATGATGTCTCCCTTCCCCCTGGTAATTCATTTAAATTATTTTGCATCCATCCATCCATCTTCTGACCACTTCTCCACATATTCATATTGGGGTTTTTTTTTAAAATATTTTTTCCATTTTTTCTGAACTTTAGTCAAAAGTATGTAGATTCCATTTTTTTTGGATCTGCATGTTTACTGCTATTTTCTGTAAACGTATCGTGTTTGGTTGACGTAAAAGGAATATTTCTGCAGAGAGCCCCATTAATGATTTACTTGAAGACTTTGCCCTGACTCTCTTTCTCTTTCTCTCTCTCACATACACACGTACTTTTAGCGCCACCGTGTGGCCTAAAGCTGCATTCCAACAAAACCATATATAATGTGCATGTTTCCATAATTATTCATTAATACATTTTTTAATACACCGGATGAAATATGAAACACCAAAAGTGTGATTGCCTGATGCTCTCGTTTAAAAGGCAGTTAAGATGAAGAGAAAGAGAGAGATAAAGACGATGACGATGAAGATGATGACGATGAAGATGAGGGTGGTTCGTATTGGTCTGGCTTTGCGCCTGCGCAGAGGCGTTGCGCTCACCGGGGTACGCTTGTTTTGTGACGTCATATGGGCCGGAGACGCTGCTGTCGCTATAACAACGGCTCCCCGCTCCTTCGCCCTCCGCTGTTACTGAAATCGAACACACTCTCGGACTGACCCACCTCGGACTGTCAACCTCCGCCGGTCTCCACCGTCTGTCCCAGTTTACTCCGGCGTATCCACAATTCGCGCAATCTAAGGACGGCTTTAGCTTTTAGTCGTAGTTTTCCGGATCCGGATCTCACCTCTTGCTGATAATGGCCGATCCTAAATACGCGAATCTACCGGGGATCGTAAGTAGACTTCTGTTTGACAGCGCTAGCTGCAGCAGCTAATTTAGCTCCCAGCGCTAACCACAGCCCAGTGTCTGCCCGGATCGTTTAATGTTTCGACAACTGCGACCCGCAACTCTGCGACTAACCCACGGTGACGTAAACGTGTCGGTTTGTCGGTGGTCCGTGGAGGAAGGTGTCCCCCGGGAGCCGCCGTGGCCCAGGCCGGGGCGTTGGCCGTCCCAGGCTTCGTCTTCACGGCGCCCGCTTCTTTGTCTCTTTTCAAACAGGCTTTCAACGAACCGGACGTGTACGAGACCGGGGACCTTCCAGAAGATGACCAGGCCCAGTTTGAGTCGGTGAGTGGTCCCTTTACTGACGCACCACTCCTTTAGTTTAGCATCCCTGCCGAGCTAGCGCCAGCGGCTAACATGTTTACAGTCATGGGAGGCGTCCTTTCGTCTACGTGTCAGAAATTACACTTCTAATAGTCAAAATGGGTTTCAGCAGGTTACAGGCTGGGTGGATTAACACCGAATTGAGTTTAGATGGAAGGTTCGTCTCCGTGATGCTGTTTAATGGTATAACATGGACGTGTGTCAGTGGGAGGATGCTGATGGGAGGAAACTGTCCTCTTTAGAGATTATTATGTGATCTAAGGTGCTGGGGGTCTGAGACGTCTGTTCTTACTACATTCTTGTCCTAATCTCCAGTCACAGTGTTAGCAGGTACTGTGGAGGACCACTGGTCCAGTCATACTGTTGAATGTGTCCAGACTGTTCCCTGATCAGCTCAGTCCTAATCACCGTTTTTCCCTTCCTTGTGTCCCACCGTGTTTTGTTTTTTTTGTTTGTTTGTTTTTGTTTTTTATCCTTTCCCATCCCCTGCCCGGACCCTAGTTTGTACAAGTAAGACTGGTTCTGTTTTACTCTCCCAGCTGAACCTTCTTAAATGCATGCTTTTGACAGTCACTGGTTTGATTTTTTTTTCCTGCCTCTGTCATTTTGAATGAAGAATGGTGAAATGAACTGATGGAGTGCGGAAATTCTATTCATCTATTTTGATTGTTTGGAAGTGAAAATCCTGTGTCTCTTCTTCCTATTTGTGGTATTTTTTAAGGGTATAATCTGGGTTTCAGATGCTCTTTTAATCCTGTCTTTTTCTTGGTCATGTTTGGTATAGTTTACCATTCTCAACCTGCCACGCTGAGATTTGATTTTGTTGACAACAATATGTCACATTATTGGATTTTTGCTTCTTAAGGCTCTCCCAGGTGATTACAGCAAGAAATAAGTATTAAGAAAATGACTTTGGACTAGTCTGTTCCATGTTTTCTGCAAAGCTTCCATAATTTTGCACTAGTCGGCCATGGCAGAAGTGAACCACACCTTTTTCCTCCATTGCAATAAAACTGGGGAAGGGAGAGAGAACTGTCAGCATCGAGGCATTTGACCAGTGTGTCTGGAGGGTTCTGCAGAAGCGACTCTCAGAACACTGCTTTCTCTTGTGATCTTTCCCAAACCCCAGCTGAATGTTCCTGTTGCGTGCATGGCATGTGATAACCGTATTAATCTGTCTTGTCTCTCTCTCCCCCCCTGACTCTTTTCTCTCCCCCCCTGCTCCTCCGTTAACTTTCTCTAACTCTCTTTGGAAACACAAGGAGCTGGTAAGAGCCTAACTAACTCCTGACTCCTCCTCATCGCTCCTGCTCCCTACATTTGTGTAATCCTTGTGTTGAATGTGTGTGTGTGGGTGTTTTGTTTTTAAATTCTTGTTTTTTAATGTGTGTGTCCAGATTCATCCATATAGATGTAATACTGGTGTTTTTAATTTCACCCTTATACTTAACCGCTCATGAAGAAATTCATTTCAAATGATCCTAATTGTTTGTGCTGCTCAAAATCACTAATAAATGAACTATAATTTAGAAATTTAGAAGACACTTAATGGTTTAAAGTGTTGGATCTTCTGTCCTCGTTGTGTAGTATTGATTTATTTTACCATAGTTGACTTGGCTGATGTCTGTTTTATTTTGAAGGTTTTAATCACTAATCAGGTCTCAATTCATCTTTCCTTGGAAATGTCTGGTGTGAAATGTATTTAATTATTTATTTAAGTCATTAATCAATGGCTTCTGTGACTAATTCCTTAGTAATCAACAGTACCTTGATTAAATAATTACATGTTTCCTCAAAACCACATTTGGGCCATTGACCACATATCACGTCGTCTTTTGGATTTTACAAGCGCGTCAATCATTTCAAGTCTGCGTTTGGTTGACTGGGTTGGTAGGAAATGGGTGATTTGTAGTGTGCGTGGAGAGTCTTTGCCTTGATTCCATCTAACGGTGTTGTCCACATCACAGGAGGAGCTCTGCAGTGACAGCGTGGAGAGGATTGTGGTCAACCCCAATGCAGCCTATGACAAGTTCAAGGACAAGCATGTCACCACCAAAGGACTTGGTCAGTTCAAACTGCAAATCTATAGTTTTGGTTTTTCCTTTTTTGTGCAGCTGTTTTACTTTTGCTGAAGTCAAAGCCATTTACTTTCAGTGCTGTAGGTATTGGGTGTTTTATATAAACCTCCAACACATGACCTCCTATTTACAGACTTCTCAGACCGCATCAGTAGAAGCAGAAGGGTGGGCTATGAGTCAGGGGACTATGAAATTGTAAGTACATTCATTTCAGTGAAATCTTTTCTTTTTTTTTTTATTTGCTGCATGTCTTTTTTTAAATACATTTCTCATTAAGAATATAAGCTTTCATTTGAGTGATTATATAGCTATTTCTGAGCTCATGTCAGCAGCATAGTACAGTGCTATATGAGTGCTATTTATAGGTGTGCTAGTCATACAATTTCCTTTACCTCTGTTTAGCTTGGAGAAGGATGTGGAGTGAAAGAGACGCCACAGCAGAAGTACCAACGCCTGGTGAACGAAATCCAGGAGCTCACTCAAGAAGTCGATGCCATCCAGGTGAGTTGCTGTCATTATGTGTGTTTTAGCCCATTTGTCGCCTTTCCAAGAGGAAAAGGAGAGAGAGTAGACATCAAACATGATCACTCACCATGAAGGTTACACTCCAGACTGTTTGCATATTTTATTAACCTGTGGTTTGTTGTTGCTCAGTTCTTCTTCTGTCGTCCTGCTTTCAGACTGCAACAAAGGAAAGCAACGCCGAAGAGCGGCTGACCCCGGTGGTCCTCGCCCAGCAGGCAGCCCAACTCAAACAGCAGCTGGTTTCTGCCCATCTGGACTCGCTGTTGGGACCGCAGGCACACATCAACCTGGCTGACCCAGATGGAGCTCTGGCCAGGTGAGCTGAGCAAGATGGCAGGACTTGAAGACTATGGTCTATTCACACAGACGTTGCTCAGTATCTGCGCTGTAAAATCCTCTCTCTACATATGTATTCAAACAAGACACAGGGAGGATGTCATAACACCCCTCAGCAGTGTAAAGTGAGATGGGGTGCAATCACAAAGAGGTGTGACAAGGAGCACAGCAGCATGTGACTCTAGTAACTAAGCAACATTTAGTGAAGAGTTAAACATAGCACACAGATTCTCATTTGTTCTGGTTTACGATCTCCTCTCCTGCTCATTCTGTCATTAGTAAATTCGCTTAAAGACAAATATCTGTGTTGTGGGTGCAACTTTGTAATCTATCTCACAGCCTCATCCTTTCATATCGTATCCAACCTGGCTTCATCCAGGGAAAGGGTTGGTACACTCACTACTGCCAAATGTGTCTCAAAGTTGGAATAGCTTGGGATTTGGGTTTAAAAGAAAAAGGAGTTGGAGTAGATAAACTCCAGCAGTGTTAAACGGTGGTGGTATGACCACTGCAGGCTATAATCAAAAGCAGAATTAGCCAAACCTGAGGCAAAAACAAAAACAGAGATAATGGACCTGTCAAAGGGAAGACGTATAAAAGAGTTGGTTTCAGTTGGGCTTCCAGTGCCGTTTTACGGCATGCACAGTTAACAGGAAACAAACTGTGTGATAATTACGCTTGCAAACAGCCATTAAACCAGGTCAACCTTTACAGCACAAGTAAATTGGCAAATGTTTCAGTCTCTTTTTATGCACCTTATCTGCTTTTGATTAGTCAAAAGCATCTCTCGATAGTGTAATCTATAATTTTGTGATTCCGTCTTCATTTGTGATTCACAGAAGCAGGTTAATAGAAATGTAGCAGCTGTATTTGTCACAGAACATTGACTTGCAACAGACACAGTAACTCCTGTGTGAGGAGGAAAATGAACTCATTTAGAGCCATGGTTGATAAGCTGATCTCTCGGGCAATAAACTTATGGAATATTGATAAATGGAAAATGAAAGACCGAGGGAAGGGAACAGGAGGTAATTAGACGGAGCTTTCCACCTAGATATGAGGATGGAGAGTCGTAAGAACAACACAGCAGAACTAGTATTTATTGCTTGCACAATTCAGCTGCAATGCCAAAAATTCAAGAACCAGCTGGAGGACTGATAAAGTATATCGGGAATATTTCTACATCACAAGACAGAAAGGGCTAAAATTTAAAAATAAGTATGGGAAGGCAGCAGTACCTGAGGCTGATACCAGCGCCGAACACACTGACGGGTTGATCCCTCTGTCTTCCTTCACTTGTTTCCCCACAGGCGTCTGCTCACCCAGCTAGAAGCGGCCAAGGGCAGCCGCAGCGGCGCCGCCGGAGACGGCAAGACCGCATCTGCCAAAGGTCCGGACGGAGTGGTGCTGTACGAACTACACAGCAGGCCAGAGCAGGAGAAATTCACCGAGTCTGCCAAGGTACAGAGGCTGAGCGTCTGAGGGTCTGGGTCCTTCTCGCCATGTTTTCTTCTAATGAGAGAAATGTTGGAATGGCTAATGGAAGGAGGCAAAGGGGGATAGGTGTGTGTGTGAATAGATGTGTGTGTGTACGTCTGATGGAGCGATGTTGTTCCTGCCAGCCATGCTTTCAGTGTTCTGTCTCTGTAGATTGCAGAGTTGGAGAAACGTCTTGCAGAGCTGGAGATTGCGGTTGGCTCTGGATCTGACAAACAGGTACACAGTCTTCAGATAAACACACAGCTTCTCTAACTAATGCACAATAAAGGTCTTCAGCCTTCACAAACAGATGTTTAATGCTTTCATTGCTGTTTAACTTGAGAAGAAAAAGAAGTCTTAATGTGATTAGTGCTTTAACTGCTTTGACCCCGGTGTGTTTATGTTTGCAGGGACCATTGAGCACTGGTGTGCAAGGAGCCAGTTTGATGGTAAGATGGAACACTCCACAATGTCTGTGTTCATATTCTTTTGTGTGTCATTGGAGAAGTAGGTCATGCTGCACAGATCACAACATGTTTTTCCTGCCAGTTGCTGGAAAAAAAATAATTCAAACTTTAACGTGTGTGTGTGTGCGCGTCAGGACACTATAGAACTTCTGCAGGCACGGGTCAGTGCGCTGGACTCTACTACGCTTGACCAAGTTGAGGCCAGACTGCAGGTAATGTTCTTTTCACTACATTTTAATTCGCCTAGTTTTCTTTCTGTAAAACAAAAGGATTATGGGTAGTGTACTTGTCCAACCACAAATTCTCCATCAGACTGAGGTCCAAGCCTTGTTCGGACATTCCAGAACATTCACATTGTTATATTAATAATTGTTCCTGCAGATTGAATCAGATTATCCTTCAACAGTTCTGCATCTTTTACTGCAGTCACATTTACATTTACCAACCAAAGCATATTTGGACTCTAAATAGAAGAATGGTAGTCTTTCCATCCATTACATGTTAAATCATGCACAGGCAAACAAAGGTATCAACCCTCACCTGATAAATAATTGAATAATTAATTTGTAATGCTCCCTTAATGTTGAACTTATTATTTTATGTCTCTGAATTGTCACTTTTTTAAACAATCTCTAATAGTTTCTTCCTTTCTATTTAGAGTGTGCTTGGGAAAATGAATGAGATTGTTAAACACAAGGCAGCTATTGAGGATGCTGATACACAAAATAAGGTTGGTAACACAGAATTTAGTTGTCATCTTAAAGACAGCATAAAAAATCATTTGGCTGTCTTTTCCTGATTTCTGATGATATATCAAGAGAAATATATTATAATATTTGTACATATTAAATTATCTTTAGCTAAAGGTAATGCTGCCAGGTTGTAGCTATCAAAGGAAGCGTAGTAAATGTTGACACTAATATCTGTTGATGATGTAGCAGTTTGCGAGACTGTTGGGAGTTGTATTACCAGTAGGGGGCAGTGTTTAGTTGTATTAAATATTGATTTAAAAAAGTGATTATCTGCCTTGATAAAGTATTGAATCATTCATTGTTTTGAAACTGCGTGTAATTATATTATTGAATATTGCCTTTTAAGTTGATAAAACACAGCAGGCAGTGAGCAATCTTGCAACATCATCATCACTTATGTGCACGCAACCAAAATACTAATTAGTGTTTTTATAGGCAAGAGCAGCATAATTAAAATCTGTTGTGAGTTTAGCTAAAATAAACGCATTGAACTTGCTGATTTTAAATGTGCGTGTACCCCCAGGTGTCACAGCTGTATGACGTGGTGCAGAAGTGGGATGCCATGTCAACTTCTGTGCCTCAGGTGGTCCAGAGGCTTGTGGCTGTGAAGGAGTTGCATGAGCAAGGTAAAACCGGGCAACTGAGCACCCGCTACACGGTCCTCACTGTTTCTGATTTTGACTCTGTTCATATGAGGTTTTGAATCACTTCACATAAACATATTGGTATTACTTACTGGTTTGTATTGCAAATACTTAAGCAATACTGTTTTAAGCAGTTCATAGCAACCAGGATAAATTAGGAAACTACGGGCAAGAACAAGCTATGTTTAATCCCAGTTTGGATAACAATAAAACCTCAAGATAATGTATTCTCTCTCAGGTAAAGAACCTTGAAATAACACCCATGAGAGTTCAAGGAGAGGATGTATGTGGGTCGGTGGGGGGGGGTGGGGGTGGGTGTACCAGCATTTAATATTCAGAATATGTAGGACATTATATAGTGTGAACCCAGATCAGACAGTCACAGCGCTCCCAATATATTCTTGTCCTGTAATTAGCATCTTCTAAATCTTCAGAACATCTGTATGTGAGGCTTGAAAGATAGATGCTAAGCTGACATAGATGTCAAGTGGATAATAGAATTAGTCAAAACGCTGCCATTCTGTCACAGCACGACAAAGAAAATCACTACAGAGCCCCTAAATGATAACACAATTAGGATAAATGTGTCTTTGTGGAGCGCAGAACGCTGCCTTTGGGCTGACAGAGATGCATGATGTGTGTTTATCACATTATCATCGTTTTAGTATTTAACACATGAAAGCAGATCGTATTGATAAAGTATCCTGAGAGCTCCGAGGAGTCGTTTATCATTCAGACCCCGCACCAGTGGGTCACGCTCCGCCGCTAACGTCCTTTGTTCAGGACGGTGCAGCTGCGCTGGCTTTATTTCTCCACTGATCCTTCTTTACAGATGAAAGCAATTCAGAACTGTAAAAAAAAAAAAAAACAGTCTTATCCCTTATGATTACTGTTGTCTCAGTCACCAGTTAAGCTCAGGGCAAAGACGGGGCTGAGAGTGACACGCCGCCGCGCTCAGTCGGTCTTTCTCCGTCTGTCTGTCCTCCTGCAGCCATGCAGTTTGGCCAGCTGCTGACCCACCTGGACACCACCCAGCAGATGATCAACAACTCTCTGAAGGACAATAACACCCTGCTAACACAGGTAGGAAGTCCAGCATCGCACTGGTAACACCGCTGGCTCCCCAGCCACATGACACCGCACTTTAATACAGATTCCTCTGTAAAATGACTTCATCTTTTCAATATATGTATATATTCTATTATCAGACGTAGTTCAGGTAAACACCTTCAGGTCTTCTAAGTTTGAGGACCTTTTCATTTCTAATGCCATCATAAATGAAAGTCCTGACAGGCCAATGAGATCAGTTTGTTTAAAAATCAGATTTAACCCCCCCCCCGTGGCACCTGTGTCGGGTGGCGTTTGCGCGCCTTACCTCGTAGACGTCAACGATCTGCGCTCGCGTCGCTTCCCTGCGGTCACGTCCTACTTGTCCTCCCCACCAGGTCCAGCAGACGATGAAGGAAAACCTGCTCGCTATAGAAGAAAACTTTTCCGCTCTAGATGAGAGAATGAAGAAGGTCTCCAAATAAAGAGAAGGCAGAGTTTGGCTCCATCCAAAAGGGTGGAGGACACGGACAAAAGGTAGAGAGCAACGAGGGGACGCGTATGCTTTGAACCCGTGGTCTCCATTCCTCTCTTGCTCTCTATTTTGCTTCTGCCTTTTTCTTTTTTTTTTTTTTTTCACCAAGTGGAATGTTTAGAAGGTTGGAAACGATAAACGAAACAACAAAAGTGACCAACTGTCCTTGTCCACCCTTCTTTCTTCCTCCTCTTGCATCAAACCGCTCCATTAATGACCAGTTACACCTTATGACTTTTAGACTGGATTGTTTTTATAATTAATAGTATTAAATAGAACCCCCCCCTCCTTTTTTTTTTTTTCCTGTGGAACCTTAATATTGGTTTGGTCTCTTGTAGTTTGGTCACATTATAATGGATAATTGTCATGTTGGTTTTGATGGATGACACTTTGATCATGCCGGGATCAATCGTCTTGGGCTGTTGTCGCAGGACCAGGGGACATGTCGCTGAAGGATAAGCTTGTAAATATGCCCGCCATTGTTTCCTCACGCTCGGTCGCTTGTAACTATAATATTATGACTGGGAGCAGACACCACGGATGAGAGTTTTAATCTGCTTTGTCACCGCAAGTCGGCTGTACTGTTCATATGTGGTCACACAAAAAAGAATAAACGGAAAACCAAATAAAAACCTGGCCTCTTATTTGCCGAGCTAATTGCCGAGCACGTCGGAATAATGTGAAAACAGACTCCCGGGTTGATTTGAACCTAATTAGCCAAAATATTGAAACGGGTGTTGCGGTAATTGTTTGGACACTTGCAGACGCGCCTGAGCAAGGAAAACAGGAGCGTGAGGATGATGCAAGATTCCCAGCTTCGTTGTCAGCATCCTCGCACTGCTCCCGAGCAGAACTTGACGGGCTCTTTCTGCTGCGCCGACGTGACTGCGGGAGACGTCGGATATTAAAAATGATTTGATTTCGAAACGGACACCTTTCTAAAGGCAGAAACACCGTTGGTGACGTCACTGCCAAGGCGTTGCGGGTCCACTGGTGGACGCTAGATGGCAGCAAAGTGTTAATATCTCAACGGTACGCTGCGATGGAGCTGTTCTATATATTCCTGCACCCACCCCCACCCTTGGAATTGTTTTCTTTTTTTATTCGATCTTATTTAAAATGTCAGCCTATGAAAAGAAAAAAAAAAGTCCAGTTTGTGTATTAACTAATCACTGAATATTGAGCCCCACTCAATAGTTACCAAAGGAATCTTTTCAAACAATGATCACAGAATATCAGAGTGAACGAGGTCAACTTCAAGTGCAATTCAACGTGCGTGTTTGGCGTCAGTGTGTCAGAGGTGGCAGTTTAAGGTTCAAATCTTTCTGTCGAGTCATCTAGATAGAGTGCACTATAGTCCAGGGAGGTAAGGCAAGGTTAAACTGGAGTTACTCAGTCTGTGAAATGAACTGGGATTTCCCTGGATCTGGTGCCCGTGCCAGGGCCAGAGGAATATCAGCGCTGGGTCAGAACATATCGAGTGCAGGGAATTGGAGCCACACACCCACCTTAAACGGGAATGCCCCAGCCGGATGAGCGCTGAGACGTAACCACCAGCTGTATATGACACTGTTTAAGCTTCTATTCCTGATGTGCCAGAGTTGGATCAGCTCAGCCCCACCTGTTAATGGCATGTTTATTCACAATTTAAAGAAGAAACAAGAGGTGAAGATTATGAGGAGACAACCACGGTCAATGCTGCCTCACCCCCAAATGTGAGCAGGAATGGGAAAATAAATATCATTTTAGCCTCAGTTCTCCACTCCAGCCTTCGCACCGCGGGACAAAGCAAATATGTGATTGTTCCGGACGCAAAATGCAGCTACAGGGACCGCCGATCCCTCCGAAAAGGATTCTTCTGCGTCTGGTGATGAGCAGGGGAAAAATAAGAGGAGAGGAAGAAAAGGATGAAGTGAGAGCCTTGGAGTGAGGGTCTGGCTGCCCGTGCACCCACCTGTTCAGACAGCCTTTTAAAGTTTAATGCCTTCCAATCCATTCCCAGGACTTGGTTTTACACCTTTGCCGTCCTTTCCCCTCCTCGTGTCTGGCTTTTTCCTCAGAGGGTCTGCGCTAAACAGAGGAATCTGTGCTGGGCTGATGTGTTTTTACACTGCACAGCTGCTTCCAACGCCACTGTTGTTCCTGTAATCCTAATGAAAATCATCACCTTAGAAAATGTGTGTGTCATATTTAAAAAGGCTTCTTTCAGCTAAAAAAAAAAAAAAGGGATTTTTAATAACGTCATTAATTAATATTGGGGATATAATCTGTCATTTTGAATTTCCAAAGCCCCTCAAGTCCAGGTTGTAAAAATATCAGATGATGGCACTTTTATTTTGAAATATAAATGCTTGTTGCGCTTTAAACTGATTGTTTTAAATAAGAACACCTTTAAAACACAGCTTGGGCTGCAGAATCAAGATGTTTTTCCCCGATCTGTCTGTCGTGAGGCAGACTGGGGCTTTGTGATCAGTATAGGTTAAACACGCAAGGCGTTCAGAGGGAATTAACATTGTAACAAGATTGCCGCCAAAGTCCTCCTAAAGCTTCAAGTGCAGAAATAAGTGGAGGCGATGTTCGGACGTCAGTGTGGGGGGAGATTTTGGACCTGATCCGTGTGAAGACTGAACATTAGAGGAAGAAATAGACGTGAGGCCTCCAGACGGAGTCAAACACAAGTCAGACACACACACACACACACACACACACACACACACGTTTTGTGGGTGTCAAAGGACAACAAAGGACCCTTGGCCTGGGCTCGGATTCATCTGACATGAATAGTATCAGTCATACTGTAACATGGGCTTCACGGCTCAGAACTGGTTTCACACACATGCTCACACACACACACACACACACACACACACACACACACACACACACACACACACACACACAGATGGTGTCATATTTCTCCACCATTTTCATTGACATTTTGTTATAAGATGAGAAAAAAGACAAACAAAAAATAAACTAGAGATCTGGACGAGAAAGGGAGATTTACTGTATCATCATCTTAACAGCTGTATCAGTGCAGTGAGGGGAAATATTCCGACAGCTGGTCTGTGTGTGTGTGTGTGTGTGTGTGTGTGTGTGTGTGTGTGTGTGTGTGTGGGAGGACTGGGTGCGGAGATTTGACCAAGGGCACATGGTCTGAACAGAAATCCTTTATGCCTCTAATACGAAGAAAAACAACATCCTAAAGTGATTTAGGGGAGGTCAAAATAAATAACCCATTCATCTAAACTGTTGTTTTTCTAAACTGATTTGTCACTCTTCCAATTGTGGTTTTAACAAAAAAAAAGCATTTGACAAAAATTATAGTTTTTTTCAAAAACACATTTAAATATCAATTAGTTATTAAGTTCTAACAATTACAAATTTGACATGATTGTAAATATGTTAAAGCACTGTGTTTAGTATGGTCAGCATGTCACTGCAACAACAGCAGACTGTGTGTGTGTGTGTGTGTGTGTGTGTGTGTGTGTGTGTGTGTATTTTCTTTATCTGGAGTGAAAAGTGACCTGACAACCACCACAAGCACTTATTGTCACAAAAAAAACAAAACAAGAAAACAGTAGTGTATCCAGTGACGTCATTATCAACACACAATCGATCCTCTTTGTTTTGAACTTTTTAAGTCATTGGGAATGACAGGGGGAAAAAATAAATCAGCAAACAGGTCACCCATTTCTGGACACGCTTAAACAATAAGAAAGGGCAGCCCGTGTGTGTGTGTGTGTGTGTGTGTGCGGAGTGTAAATAGTGTTCCATTGAACAGGGCGCAGACGACGGCTCTGACAGAACAAACAGACGGCAGGGATGGGTGGGTGGGTGGGTGGAGGGATGGGTGGGGGGGGTGCAGAGAAAGTATGCAGAACTACTCAGCAACAGCCACTCAAGTCGTGACGTGTGCGCGGCGCTTCCTGCAGCGCTTTAACCCGGCTCTTAGAGACAGTATTTGGGCTTTCTATTCGCTGCTTGGCGCTGTTGCTATGGGGCTGTGCATGTGGAGCCGCGCACGCTGAGCATGGAAAACAGCGTGTGTGTGTGTGTGTGTGTGTGTGTGTGTGTGTGTGTGTGTGTGTGTGTGTAGTCTGCCACGGGCGCTGCGTGCTTTGATTTGTTGTTGTTGTTGTTTACCTCAACGATTCCGTCACAAAACTACAGTATCCACGTGATCACGTCTGACCTTGCTGAACTCTGTCCCGACGCCCGTCCCCGGCTCACATTAGAAACACACAGACGATCATCCATCGGGATATATCATCAATTGCATAGAAAATGACATTAACCGACGCGAGTTTGTGCTTATATTTAGAGTTAATTGATTTTTGTCTTAACACGGCTGCTTCAAATGGCACCACACGGCCAACTTCGAACAACTTGTTTTTTTATTTTTTTACTTTTAGCGTGTTGCTGGATGGTCTAATGTATATAAGGCTGGTGCGTGTTCTGCTCTGACTCTACGTGCGTGTGCCTTTGACCTGTGATCTGCCCACTTTGCGCTGGTTTATGGTGAATTAGAGAGCGGTGACGGGACGGGCGTGAGCACCGAGCGCTGATCCCAGATCAGCTCGGGCTCCCCTCGCGCACGCCCAGCCGCCACGAGCGTCTTTTCAACATCTCGCGCAGCGGGCGGCGGCGGCGGCGCGCGCGGAATGAGATGAATGGGAACGCTACACCGCCGTTCACGTGGGCGTCTTCGCCGTCCTACAGAACAAACACCTGGTCCGGTAGGACGGCCAAGGGTCCGCTTCAAGGCGTGGGCTCATTAAAAAAAAAAAAAAATCCCCCTTTTGCCGAGAGTCATCAAGGTCGCCGACTTCAACGAAGCACTTTAAAACAAAGCTTAAAAAAAACAACACGCGCGTCTCGAATCGCCAACATCGACGAAGGGAAACGACTCCCGTAACAAGTCGATTCAGCTTTTTTTTTTTTTTTTTTTTTTTACCCCTTTCTCTTCCGCCGTTGCGGGAGCAATCTAATTCTTCGACATTACACACACACGCACGGGCCGCGCATAAATGTATATTTTTAGATTTTTTTTTTTTTTTTTTTTTTTTTTAGTGAGAGCCAACACTGTTTAATAAAACATGTTCTGGTTCTCGCCGGTGTTATCCCCAGCTAGAAACCGGTTGCCAAGCGTTGCATCACCCCTTTCATGTGACTCCCATCCGCCCCAGATTCGTCCTGCGCGTCTCATGACTGCATCACAACCGCCGCGCGCACAAACTACACGAGCTGCAGGAGGGCGGGAAAAAAAAAATACCCGCGGGGGCGTGGCTTCGCGTCCCGCCCCGCCTCCCCTCGCGCGTCCCCGTCCTCCGCCGCGGCCCATTGGATGTCGTCAGGGCAAAGATATTAATTCCGCCTTTCCGATTGGCCCACGTGGGGTGTTTGGGGGCGTTTTTTTTGTTTTTTTTTAAGGCGGCGGAGTCGGAGGAGGAAAAAAAAAGAAAAGGGTCTACCTTCACGGGCATAGTTCGGTTGGAGCGTCGGTCTATATAAGAGGCCGCCGGGAGTTTCCGTTAAAAACCTCACATCAGCCGACAGGAGCGAACAATGGTTAACATGAGCTGTCACCATTTTTTACTAAAATATCAACATTCTAACTCAAGACAGTCGAGGAGGCGAACGAATCGAAGAAAAAAGGTGAGTGAAACTTCTCCTTTTTGTGGGTGTTTTTTTTCTTCCTCTAATCTCACGGAACTGTCAGCTGTCATGGGATTTTTTTTCCACCCCAAAGCAAATGTGTTTTTCGTTGTTGCAGAAACATGAACATTTCTATTTCTTTCTTTCGATATACCCTTTTTAAAAAATAAATCCACGCTATTTTCTGTTCTGGGGGACAAGTTGTCAGTGGCACGAAGTTTAACTTTGAAGGTTTGGGCTCCTGCACGTGTCAACAATTTTTAAAATAGTTCCTCATTTCTCTATTTTATTTTATCTTTTACAGATCTATTTTGAAAACAGTTTGGGTTTTTTTTTGTGGAAGTGTCACGCCGTTTGATCACTTTCCAGAGCTGATCCCGGTCCGTCATGACCCATCGGGTCTTTTTGCTCTGACAGCTCCACTCCTCTGTCCTACGTGTGTCAAAGACGCCGAAAGTGAAACTTTGACAGCGAATGAATGGACCTTTTCGTCGTTTTCCCCCCCTCGAGCCCACTCTTTCCCCCTCTCTAGATCGTCTTTTGTTTCGCCCATTCCTCCTGCTGGACTTCCATTTCCATGACGTAATTGTCTTGGCTCAAAGTTGACATGGAAGCTCAACTCAAACGATTTCCACCATATAGTCTCACCATTGATATTAACACACGGCGTGACCAATAAATAAAAGGATCTCAGGTTAAAAAGGAGTGTTGACGAGGTGTTTCCACCCGACAGCTCACGATCTAAACGGTAATAGGTGTTTTATGTAACACCATGTGGCGTCTGAAATATTTCCAGCGATCATCTGGGAATGTTTATTTATTTATTCATCTATTTATTTATTTATTTATAATTATTTTAGATTTATAAACCCAGTCAACGGAAGACTGAATGTGAGTGGAGAGATCGACAGAAGCGTGGACATGTTTATCGAGCTGAGCGTGTTTTGACGGCAGCAGGAGGCAGGGGGCGCAGTGCAAGAGTCCGCTCTTTTGTTTACCGGAATGAAGTGAAAAAATGTCATTTTCTCCACCCTCGTGAACTCAATGACAGTCCTCGATCATTTACATGTCCCCCCACTCCCAAATGGGATGATGTTTCAGTTGTCATGAACCTTTAACGCAGAATACCCTTTGTTCTCTTTATTCCGCTCAATCTCATTTTGATCCCAAGATTCAGTCCAAGAAACGTTTTTGTTTTTTGTTTTTTTTTTGGTTTTTCTTTTTAAACTAACATGTTGATCTGTTATTTTTCTTTCAGGATTGGGACAAGCAATTTCAACAAAATTTGCAAACTTGATTAGCAGAGACTGTTTTTAAAAAAAGGTAAATTTAGCTTTACATCCGACACGTTTCAGTGCCACCGACACTCTGATGCTTGAATTGAATGATCATTTATTTGATTGTTGCACTAGTTGTCATGTGCCTGTAATAGCTCCACAGGTTTCTCTTGTAATTTGTAGTAATGAGCCATGTAATGGTTTTTCACGTGCATGCCCCCCCCCACACACACACACACACAACTCACCCTCTTCCAGAGCAGCAGAGAGGGCAGGGTCTTTGTGACGTGTCGGCCGTGCGGCGTGCCCGTCGCGCGCCATTTCTCCTAACGGTGTCGCGCCCTCTCTTCAGGTCCAGTGTGAACTGTGTGGCCGTGTACCTTTGAGTTGTGACTGATTGGCGAGATGACTGCCGAGTGGCTACACCTGCCCCCGCCGTACCCCCCTGGTGTGGGGCCTTTGTGTGGTGCAGAGTTGGAGGCGTGGTATGAGGACCTGCAAGATATTCTGGGCTCCGACGCAGGAGGGGCAAAAGTGGCGCGAGCCCCTACGTGCACTGAGGTCAGCAGCGTTATTTCAAAGTTGAAGTGCAAAGGGGGAAGGGGGGGGAGAGGGGGGCGGTGAAGGCGACGTGCGAAGCGATCCGTTGCATTTGGAGGCGTTTTTTTGAACGTGTTTGGTTATGTTTCGACAGAAGGAGCCGGAATTTCTGGACGTCCTGGAGAGTTGTTCTCTGACCTGGCTGACGGATGGCACCCAGACGTGGGGCGAAGGCGTGCAGAGGACGACGGAGGAGACCCACAGCGCTCAGCCCGTGCATCACACCTCATCCTCCTCCTCCTCCTCCTCTTCCTCCTCCTCCTCCTCCTGCATGAGTCCAGCTCTCGCGGAAGAGCGACGGGCGGAGGCCGAGAGCGGCCGAGACGCCGAGAGATCGACGGGAGGCAGCGGCGATCTGCTGCCTCCTGAGTTCTTCGAGCTGCTGAGCGAAGGGGGAGTAGGAATGGTGGATTCGAGTGGAGCAGTGATCGGCAGCGGCTACTACTTCCACCACCACCACCAACACCACCAGGCTATCAACGCCCAGCCCGCATCCCCGTCAGCCAGCGAGGAGGACCTGCCCTGCGTCCCCGACTCCCCGTCCTGCTCCTCCTCATCCTCTCAGTCGCCGTCCCAGAATTGTTCTTCCCCGTCCTCCCCCGTCTCCTCTCCCTCGGCCTGTCCACCCTACCGCTTGGGCAAACGCAAGAGGATCACCAGCGAGAGCGCCAACAGTGCCTTGTCCTCTTTCGCCTCTACCCAACGTACGTCCTCCTCCTACACGTCAGCCAAAAAGAGTCGCAAAGAGCGCGAGCAGGAGAACGAGAGGAAGGTGCAGGAGCTGACGGAGCAGAACGAGCGTCTGAAAGCTGAGATCGAAAGGCTGGGAGAGGAGGTACAGAGGACACGTCGAGCCCTGATAGAGAGACTAGTCAACACCAGAAAATGAGGGGGGGGAAGAGTGAGAAGTAAAACGGTGACGGGTCTCGCGGAATTAGAAAAAAGAAAAAAAAAAAAAAAAAAAGGCAATGGTGGGAAAAGGTGTAACGTGACAGTCAGGAAACGCTTCTTATACAGAAAAGGTTGGAAAACCAAAGACATATTCTGCAAATAAGGTTCATTTTTGGCAAGGGCGAGGGCTGTAGAAGGCAAGAAGTAAGAAAGTGATGAAAGTCAAGATGAGAAAAGGCACGGGGAGGAGCTGCAACGGCATTGCGGCAAAAAGACACAAGCACGTGTGAAGGAGCAGGAGGAGAATGATGCGCGGTGGCGGTGACGAATGTCTCAATTTTGAAGAAGTCGTCTGTTTTACCAAATTCGATGGATGGGGGGGGAAGAGAGAGAGAAAACGTTCAGAGCATTTGATGGTTGGTATGTTAGTTAGAGGAGAGCTTGAGTCAGAGAGTTCACTTCACTGTCATCTCTTCCCACCATTTTCGCAATAATTGTAACTCCTTCGTTAAGGGCTGCAATCCAGCTAACAGAGATTATTTGCCCCAACCTGTGGAGAGTTTAGGAGCTCAGGAAAATGTCTGAAAGTGCCCAGTTAAGTGTGAGTACGAGGCATTTTTTTGTGAATTCACACCCTTTCTTACTTTTATATAACTTAGCTTGTGTGTATGTGCATTTAGATAGGAGCCGGCTATACTTTCTAAGCTGACCTTTTATATGTCTGGGAAATTTGTGGAAGAACTATGCTAACTGTTCTACACGGATTTACTATTTTTATATGCTACTGTACTCTATACATATATAGGTATATATATATATATACATACTCAATTATACTGTAGTATGCTCATTTTCTCATTGTAGTTACCAAATTTGTAAAATATGCATGGCTTATGCCACTGATGGCATCATACATGTATTTTAACATGTTATTTTACCTTTCATTGTAATCCTTAATTTGCAATAAAAGAAAATGTGTAAATTCCCATCTTTTCTTCCCTTTATTGGTCTTTTTTCTTTTTTTTTTCTTTTTTCTGACAAAAGTAATCCAGCGGGCAAGTGAGAAGATTGATCACAGTTTATGGTAAATAAATTGATTTTATGGATCCGTAAAGAGTGTTTAGATAAAAAGGCAAAAACAGGTCTTAAGCGGATATGATAAAATGAAACATTTAAATGCACATCACCTCCAAATGTGAATACGGTATGCTGACTTCATCACAGGGAGAGTATAATATCAGTTTCTTTTGGTGGAGGGATTTGGAAAAATCCCTCTATTCTGTAGCCGTATTCATTTGACTCTGGCTTTGTGTGTTTTCGTTCCCCCGTCGGCCTATCCAGCATTTCATTAGTCCTCGTTGCCAATACCACATTGTCTTAGATCCTGTCACGGCTTTGCCTTAAGCTAATACCCTCATCTCTGAGTTAGTGTACATCTTGTTCCCGTTCTCCAGTATCACACCTCCAACTATTCTTCTCTGCATGATTCCTCTTTTGGTTTTTTTTCATGCCCTTCACTTCCACTCACTTTTTCTTGCCCTTTTGAGGTGCAGGCTCTGGGCTCTTCCCCTCTGCCAGAGCGAGTTGTTTCTTCAGGTCCAACAGTATGTTCACCTCTGCTGTGATCAGCGTCTTCTCTGCCTTCTGGGCTTTGAGGTTTCGAACCTTTTCTCCCTGTGACAAATAATATAATTGTTTCAAACTTCAAAGAAGAAAGTAAGGGTTTTTTTTTTTTCCTCTCTCTCTCTCAGACACGGGAAATTCTGTGTCCGTGTAACCTTCATTGAAATACAGATTTAAAAATGAACAGTGCTACTTCCACCCGCACACTGATCTCACGTACTTGCTTTGCATTTTGGTTTTAAATCAGGTTTTAAAAAAAAAAAAAAAACAAACAAAAAAAAAAACATCGGTCGCTTGGAAGCGACCGATGTTATCGCCCACAGCCCTCACCTGTTCAGCCACAGCCTGCGACAGCTGCTTGGCTCGCTCCGGGTCCGCCGTCACCGCCGCCGCCGCCGCCACCTCGGCGGCAGGAGCGGCGGGAGCTGGCGCGGTGGCAGCCTGACTGCTGGCAGCCTTCTGAGCTGTCGTCTGTGGGAGGAAACAGACAGATGACTTGAAGCGTTTGGATGGGCTTTTTTTTTTTTTTTTTTTTTTTTTATTTCCGACGAGGACTTATTTAATTTCAGACAACGCTTCTCACTCGGATCCGTCAACAGGATTTAATACTGCGCGTGATGGACAGTGAGTCACACGTGGAGACGGATAAAAATAATAACCGTTAGATGGAAGTGCTGGGGTTAGTGCAAGGCGTGCGCTAATCTACAGTGACACTACATTAGCGTGGCTGCACACACACAATTACCAAATGATACCTTTCTTTTGGGTGGCTCTTCTTCAGGCTACAGGCAGGCGGGTGAAGAGGAGGTTTAGAGAGGGATTATTTTTTATCTACATTATGGAAGCATTATACATAATTTAAGCATTCATCGTTTACTCTGCATGTTTCAGAAGGACAGATAACGCCAAAGTACGGTTTCCTATTCACGATCGCAGTCTGACGGAGGGCCGTGGACGGTCGGGCGCCGACGGTTCTTTTTTATTTTATCATTCAGAAACGGGTCGAACCCCCGGCGGAAACCCCTGGGGATGATAAACATCCAATACCTGCTGTCCGCTAAATCTCTTCTTCAACGCCTCGATCTGGTCCGTCTCCAATTTCTGGAACAACGGACTGACCTGGGAATTAAAAAAAAAAAAAAAAAAAGAAATTTAATTTGAAATAGCAAACAAGCATTTAAAAAAGTCAGTAAATGTGAAGGGGTCCTCAGGACAGTGTAGCCGGATAACGTGACCTGGAGGCACTGCGTCCTGACAGCGACCATGATAACGGTACATATATGACGGGGAGAGGAAGGACCGCGTTCACGCAGGAACGTCACCGCTGAGCGCGGAATTAGCATTTTAAAAACAGATGAAATTCATCAGGAAAGCCGCGTGCATTCGGGTGGCTGTCTTCAGAACTCACTCGTTAAATTATGACAGCCTGTGAGACTGAATTCTTTATCATTTCACACACGCACACGCACACACGCACACACACACACACACACACACACACACACACACACACACACACACACACACACACACACACACACACACACACACACACACACACACACACACACACACACACACACACACACTTCAGCCTGAAGGGACAGGTGGCCCGAGTGCTGTTTTGGGCTGGAATCCTCAGACGTGTGTTTACCTGACTAAAACCCCCTCGTGAGTGTCAATGAGATGCAATTGATGGACTGTTGCGCTCGTATTGTGTCACCCGGGACCCGCGCACCGGCGCGTTCGGGGTCGTACTCACCGTGCCGACGCGGTGGCCGGCGCCCAGGGCGCACGCAAAGTTGCCGCTGCCTCGCAGCATCGTGCCGACAACAGATTGGGGACAGTTGAGCTGATCCCTGATGGTCTGGCTGACGGTGGGCATGTACGGGTACAGCATCACCGACAGCAAGCAGGCGATGTTAACAGACACGCCCGTCACCGTGCCTGCGCGCTCCCTGTATTATGGCGACAGAGATCCGTCAGTGGAGCAGGTTCCTAATCTACATGAGGAGCGTGTGGCGGCTTCATTTCCTTACAGTTACAATTAGCGTCCTGTAATTGTGAATAAAACTACAGAAGCTAGGGACAACGGCGAACTGGCCGAGGCCCAATCACCTTTCTGCGTCTCCTCCCTTTATCTTTTTCCAGGGTTCGTTGACCTGAATGTACTGGTTGCCATGGCGAGAGATGTTGAGGATGTGTTTCAGAGAATCACGGATTCTGATGAAACATTTGGAAAAAAATTGAATCAAATAAAGAGGAAGTAGGAACTATCATCCAGTGCCTATAGTAGCTTTAATATCAATCCGTTGAGTACAGCATCACGATTATGCAAGTGTGTTCATCGACTCACTTGCATAATCGTGTTCATCGACGTTAACGTAGCCAGTCTGTATGTAAATAATACATGGGATCATTTCACCCTCTGAATCCAATCAGAAACACTGTCTTCGTCCCGACTTAAACGTTTGGACAGAATTATGAAGCGTGTAAACTTACTTGACTTTGTCCATGAGCTGGATGTACTGCTGCAGCTCCCAGCCCACCAGAGCCAGGAGCTTTTTATCTTCCTGCTGCAGCGCCATCGCAGGCACACAGCCCTCAAAGAACTTGGTGACAAACATGCCGGCTCTGTGGGGGGAAGAGAGGCAACGTGGGTTGAAACAGAGGGTCAGGCAAACACGTGGGAATTGTGCCAGGGAAAAATGACAGAGAGACACCTCCCTTGACTTGCTAATTGCTCATGAATTATAAATCGTGTTGGCACTTTTAATAAAACTCTGGGCAAACAGAGATCGGTCTGCAGCTCCATACAGCGGAGTCTGCAGTTGTTTTTTTTATGAATTCTCTGTGTAAGTCTGGAGATTCTTCATTGTGGGGATTTCTGTCAAATCTGATGCAACTGATTCTTTTACTTTCCACCTTAAAAGGAAGGCCTGCCATTAAAAAAATATTTTGACATGGTCAAACTACCAATAAACTGTGGATCAAGTGTGAAAATGAACAATGTGTGTGCATTTTCATTGGTGAACAAGTGCACTGTGGCGGTGTTGTTTGGCCAATTTTAAATATTAACAGTTCCCCGATTGGGGTTGTCAAGGTGACACTCAATGTCCCCACTGCACAGCAATTAGCCTCACCACCACAGGCCAGAATTATTTATGAATTTAAAGGAGCTGTCTGAGATTGACACACTGTTGCTAATGATCTGATTCCATTTATCTGGACCCAGGCGAGGACAGAATTCCTCTTCAGATGCAGCTTCGGTTCTACCAGCTAACACCTTAGGCTGGATGCAATCCGCGAGTTATTTTCAAACCAATTAGGCATCAACGTCGCTGCCTGGGACCAACTTTAAGATCAAGGTACTCTGAGAAAAGCTGCAGAGAAAAATCTTTGATGTGGAATTTAACCCCGATGTTTAAAAATCATTTCAGGCGATGTAATTGGGGCTAAATTACACCATCCCAAACACATTTAGAAAAGTTGGGTGAGTCTCTTGTAATAGTTACTGCTCTGACAGACTTCAAAAAAATTAGTGGTTAATTGGTCTGGGTGACTCTTTCCCTTAAGTTTTACAAGTAAAACTCAGACAGCTTTTCGAATAATAAATATAGAGTATAAATCTGGGACAAGGTCCAACCTGTTGATAAAGTTGCCCAAGTTGTTTAGCAGCTCAGAGTTATTCTTTGTTGCCAAGTCAGCCCAGGAGAAAGCCGAATCCTGCCCTTCTGGACGCACGTAGAGGAGGTAGAAGCGCCACACATCACATGGGATGTCCGTGTCCTTGGCCATGTCTCCAAACACACCCACACCTCGACTCTTTGAGAACTTTGTGTCCTCATAATTTAGATACTCTGTGAAAATATGACATCAAGGCATACATGAAGATGGCTCAAAGTAGTGAGTGTGTAGGCCTTAAATCGCCTTAATCCATTAGCAACTCAGGAAAGATGCAAGAATCACCTGTGGCAACAAGGTGGTTGACCAGTGTGTAGTTGTCCTGAGCTCCCAGCAGGGAGCAGGGAAACACCACACTGTGGAATGGCACGTTGTCTTTGGCCATAAAGTTGTACAGCTCCACCTGGTGGCACAGAAACAACAGTGCACTGTAAGGATGACATCATATTAGATCATCATGAGATCATCCAGTTCAAAGAGGACTTATCAGCTCACCCCCAACCCCCATTTCTCTCCCTCTCTTACACACACACGCGAACGCACACGCGTGCTCACACACTCCAGGCATTCACATGGAGATGACTCATTCAGAGTGAAGATTTTTTTTTAAAAAAAGATTGAACTTTGTGTCAATGAACTGGCTCCCTAATTAGCACCTTTCCAGCTTGACACTGAGAAGCTGTGACATCAAACACATCACCTATTCATGTTTTGTTCAATATATAAAGGATATAAAAAAATAAAAAAAATGTTACGAGTGTTACACGTTTCTCCATTGGACCCTTAATAACACATTTTGTTTGAGCAACTATACTATCAGCAGCATTTTGTCGGTAGAAAACCAGATGCTCCAGGCACAAATCTGATGAAGATCGGTCACCTGATTAGGATTCTTCCACCACTCCTCCCATTTGTCGGTGTAGTTGGCAGTGATTGACAGATAACCAATGGGGGCGTCAAACCATACATAGAAGACCTGCAGGAATAAATCCGATTAGCATTCAATGCTTCATGATTGGATAACACAAAATGCCCAAACGTCATATTCAACATTCCTCATCTTGTGTGTTTTTGGACACACCAGAACTACAGCCTCCCAGCTGAGAAAGAGGGTGTTCCTGTGTACAGATTCATTTCTATCTGCAGTCTTTTAGTTAGTAATGAGCAGCAGCAGAAGCGGTAGCAGACCTTCTCTTTAAAGTCAGGATGAGGTACTGGAGTTCCCCACTTCAGGTCCCTAGTGATGCAGCGGGGTTTGAGTCCGTCGCGCAACCAGGAGCGAGTGATCTGTTTGGCGTTTGCTGTCCAGTCCCCGGAACTGGTCGACTTGTCCAACCACTGCTCCAACTGAGACTCAAGCTGAAACGTACACAGAACCGTGAAGTCTTCTGTGCGTTCACTTTCAAATCAAGCAAATCTTTCATTATTCCGACTGTTACAGTTAAAATGCAGAAAACACGGCCACGTAAAGTACAGCACTGCTCAAACTCATACTTTAGGCAGGTCCAAGAAGAGATGCTTTGAAGAGCGGATGATGGGGGTCTTTCTGCAGACCTTACACTGAGGCTCCTGCAGAGGACAACAGTTTAAAAACAGAAAAATCAAAAGCGTCATGTATTATAGGGCTAAAATAACTCAACAGAGAAAAATATAGTCTTGCTTTAACGTACAGTACATAACAAAAAGATAAAATTAAATGAAAAAAAAGAGGCTTTTAGATCTGTGACAATCATTATTTCCATGGATTTAACACTTCACCTTCAGCTCCACGGCATTGATGAGTCGGCCACATTTGTCACACTGGTCCCCGCGGGCCTCTGGGTATGCGCAGTGGGGACAGATTCCTTCTACAAACCGATCGGCAAGGAAGCGCTGGCAGTTTTCACAGCGCAACTGCTCCACTGTGTCTTCCAGTAGAAACCCATTCTTGTGCAGGCGCCAGAAAATATCCTGGGCTATCCTGGAGAAGATTACAGTGGGTAAAGTCAGTTGAAAGATTCAAAATGAAATATTTAAAGTTTTGAGGTTTTATTGATCCTGCTTTATAAGAACAGAGTTCTCCAGAGAACTTTCTTCCCTTTTTACAGAATTTGTTCAACAGAAATGGAAGAACTACCATGTAGTCCAATAATCTGAGATTAAGTAGGTAGAATTTGTGGTTCAGATGACTAGACATCCACACCGGATTATTGTAATCCCTTGTTGCGCAACTGGATAGTAATTGTCTGAAAACGTGCCCAACCAAAGCTGGTCAGTATCAGCACATTTAACCCTGGATATACCAAGGTCAGAAACCTCACGTAACAGCAGATTATGCATCTACTACCAGGAAAGAAAATACTACACATTACTCAGTCTGCCTCTCGGTGGTGGTTCTTCCAAAGAAGTCAAAGTCGATCTGGAACCACTTGTAGATGGCGGAGTGAATGGCATTGTACTTGTCACAGATCTCCTGCGGCGTCAGACCCTCCTCGAGGGCCTTGTTCTCCGTTGCTGTGCCGTACTCGTCCGTCCCGCACACATACAGGACGTTCCAGCCGCGCAGGCGGCTGTACCTGAGGAAGAAACGTCGGCTCAGTGACACTTGAGATTAGACTCCGGGCAGGTGAAGAGAACCATGACGACCACATGGATCACTACCTACCTGCTGAAGACATCCGCGCTGAGGACGCAGCCAATGATGTTACCCAAATGGGGGACATTGTTGACGTATGGCAAGGCGCTGGTCACAAGAAGGTTTTTCTTGCCCTCCTGTGGCAAACTGATTCAAAATGAACCGAAAAGGTTTAATGTCCATCTCACAACTCTCCCAAAGTCAAAGCTCAACATCCAGTACACTTGTGCATTTGAATTGAGTTCATAAGGATCTCATGGGGTGTGATACAAACATGACTACCATATATTTTATCGACCTCTTCATGCAGTGCACTGCAGTGGGAAATGGCGGTGTGAGCGACTCACATGGGGTGTTGTCTGTCTTGAGGTAAAGGACAGTCGTGTAACTTGTTATTCCATGTGAGAGCGGCTGCCTCCATCTCCTCTTCTGAAACCACGCGATCACTTTCCTCAGCCTGAACAAGTTGTTTGAGCAAATGTGAATAACATAGAAGTTGATTTAAAAAAAAAAAAAAATTCCATGAACCCTTGACTTATAGTCACTTTAAGCACACACACAAATATAGTAAGTGGAGGTCTCTAAATGCTCTAAGAATGCTTTAATACTATCACTTCTTTCAATGATCTATCTAATACCTCAGTAGGGTTGCTGGTGCACGGCTGCGTCTCTCTGCTCTGAGGGATTGGTTGCTTCTGCAAGTAATTCTTCATGGCCTGCAGGCCTTTACCCTGCAGCACTATCCGAGCAGCAGACTGGAAACTGTTCATGTTAGCCCCGCGCTCAAACCAAGCCTTCACAGACTTCCTTTCACCTGCAAAAAGTAAAGCAATTTGTTATTGGTGCAGACTCTGACACAGTGTGGTTGGTTGGGATACATTGAATTGAAGGGAATTGGAATTGGATATTTACCTAGTGTTATTGAAGAGTCAGACAAAACTGGATAGAGTGCAGCCCACAATACAATATCAGCAACTGAAACAGTTTCCTGTAATTGGTGCAAACAGAGGCCATTCTTTTTATATTTGTATATTGCTGTTGCTAGGGTGACATAAGAGGATGGGACACAAAACTAGTCCTAATCAGAGTTTATCAGAGCTCCTCCAAACTACCTCAGGCACCAAAACCCTTAACGCATTGTTGCAGACATGGAATGTGTTGTCAGATACAGGAGATGTATGGTTCTGGAAAATGGACAGGGGGTCCATATGACAGTGAGGACTGAGACCCCATTACCAGCACGCCCAGGCAAATCTAATCTGGGGACCTCCTCTACCAATACATATTTTAACATTAAAGCGAAACACTTGCGCCATCAGGAGCTAAAAATAGCAAAGGTATGAGGGAAAACACAATTCTGCCTGAGGAGGTTGATGTGGCTTAGATGCTTTGTTAAGCACAGCTCCGCCTCCATAAGCAGCCTCCTAAACTTTTGACCGGATAATATAAATGCTGATGCTGTACCCCGGTGAGATATGCTGTGTTCTGTTTGCTCAAGCTTTGGTCCAAGTAGTTCAGGGGTCCCTGGAGGGCCTTGGCCACTTCTGATCCTTTATTCAGCACCACCGCCATGTGGAGGGCTTGTAGCAACGCTGGCTGTGAAAAGAAAACAAAAGTGGGAAATGCATGCTGATCGATTCCTTCACTGCATTACTCTCTCGGTAGCCTAATGTGATCATTTTAATTGGCATCTTTCATGTGTTTATTGCTTCCAACAAGAGGTTTTTTATCCGGATCTTACCTGAAGATCTGTGGCCTCCCATTCAAGCCACTGATTGCACAGGTCACTGCAGTCTTTTCCACTAACTTCAAACAGATATCTGGGTGTTTAGATAAGGAAAAGAAGAACAACAATAACATTATTATTTTGCAGCTTCTCTGATCCAACTTACATGGCAGAGGGGTTCAAAGAAGATCCAGTGATTACAAACTCAAATCTACTGACCTGCACATTGCATTGGGGCTGAATAGTTGCATCCCATTCGGGAGGATGAGAGCTGGTAAAACTGGATGGCTGAGGAAGGGTACCACTCTCTCTGGGGAGGATAAATAAAGCAGGTTAAACAAGAGGTGTTTGTTGAGTTTTAAGGCTCTCTCTGAGAGATAAAATCTTGTATATGAATACAGAGATTCTAATGATGATAAAGCATTAGTCTTTAGAGGACAGCAAGATATAACTCAAATACTTGAAGGATCTTGGGTTTAAATTTATTTCATTACACAATGGTAAAATGACTTGATTGAAACATGCAGAGAGCATAACACATGCCAAAGGTTTTCATTATTTTCTAGACCATCATCTGATGAATCAGCCAGACCAGCTGGGCAAGAATACCAGCATTACAAAACTTTACCAAAAAAAGGTACAATTGAATAGTACCTCTGAATAGTTAAGAAATAGAAATAGAGTAGAATAGAAACAGCAGCTATGTCCATGCAAAATCGAATGTAGACGAAGCTGTGTACATAAACCCGGGGTAAAATAAGCATCACAACTGTTCTGTAGATGCTTCCCAAAGGCAGAAATGTTGAAGAGCTGTTCACTTCATTCATGAGTGATTGACACTGACAGACACTGGCTTACACCCACACCAGCGCTGGCTTCACTTTAACAGCAAACGCAGAACCAAAAAATAAATTAACATTCAACACAAAACTCGATTCTCAATAATCTCGCACAGATGTTCAGGTAAATCCTGATTTCCTACCGTCGTGGTTGATATACTGAACGTCACATTTAACTCCGGTCTCCTCTAGAGCAGCCAGCACCTTCAGGCAGTGGGGGTTTCCTTCGCTCACGAACACCTTCATTTGGTCGCCGGGTTCCAAGCGCCTCTAAACCTGGATTTAACCACTCTGTTTACTGACGGGAGAATTGTAACTCATGCAAAGACGAGCAGCTACTGTCAGAAAGTTTCCCCGTGCGCGGCTCCTACACGCTGATGCAAGCAGCGCCGGTCCTGTCGTAAATGCCGATTATGTAGTTTCAGAGACGTGACGGTGTCGTAGGGTGAAGCGAAATCCGCCTCGTAGAAAAACTACAATTCCCCAAAAGCAGCCCCGAGAACGTACTCGTTGACGGCACTCGGGCTCACTCGCTTTGTAACACCTTATAAGACCGAGGGGCGGGAACTCGTGTTTCCCGCTGGGGGGCGGTCAAATCGGGCGACGCCATAATAATAAATTTCCCCACCGCCTGTTCCGCCGGTTCGGTAGTTGAATGAAGCCTCTTATTGGATGAAGTGTGGCCAATCCCAAATCACTAAAGTACCACAACAAGAGCGATTTTTTTATTCCACCTAAGCGGTCGGAGGTCGCATCGTCAGCGACCGAGTCAGAAACTTCCTGCTCAGGCAGGACTGAATTGTGCATAAGTGCACGTTTCTCGATCTGTGCATCCGTTCCTTGAATTGTGGGAACTCGTTAATATTTGACTCCCATCACGACGGAAGACTCCGAGGAGACTCTTTCTGCAGCCCCGACAATTTAATGACACCGTTGCAAGGTGAGTGTTATATACCTGGATCGAAATGAGAGGATTGTGCAATTATTGAATTATTATTACGCAGTTGTACCCACTTACTTACACGATTAGCATCATAGTAACACTTATTTTCGCATCAGTGCAAGTGTATATTCACAAGTAATTTTTCGGAGTTATAGAGTTGGATCCTTTTTTTTTTTTTTTTTGCAAGTTGCAGCACTCACTCAAGTAAATTGCTCTATCTGGCCTAAATGGCCAAATTCACATGTTAATAGATGATTGTGAATTGATGTAAACAGTTTAACACTGATGCTGACTACCACATTTGGCAGCCTGCAAAAAGTTTTGTCCTAAATAATTTTTTTTGTACAAAGCAGATTAGTTTTCTACAATGTGAAACCACGCTCTCAGCCCCCACCAGAGCCTTGGCGTGCCCTTCAAATAAAACCACTTTATAACAGTTTCCTGTCGAGCCTCCTGTGTGCGTGTGTGTCTGCTTTTAGGTATGTTTGGATGATTGTATTATGTTATCATAATTCATTCGAATCGAGTACATTTATGTGGCTATTTCACAAAAAACACTTATAACAATGCAAAAGCATGCATCTGGAAACTTCTGGCCTAGATATGCTTCACTGCAATATTGTGGACAGGTTAACCGCAGGCTGTGATGGAAACAGTCTGACTGACGCAGTGCATTTTTGGTGTTTCATAATCTTTCTTAAGTCCATGCAAAGCAGGAGATTTGCTCCCCTTTTTGCCAACCTTTGACGACAGAGGCTTGAAAGATTATTCCCCAGTTGCAACATGATTAAAAGTGCCCTGTACCATGTGCAGCATTAGCAGGGAGTTACAAGTTCACTGTAATTGCTAGTGAGCCGCGCTGACGTGGATGCAATGAAAAACAGAGAAGATGGACGTGCTCTACTTCAGGAGGTGCTGCTGGTTAGATTATTCTGCAGCCGGTGTTATATTCTGCAGCTCTCCCTGCTCCCCTTTAATTTAAAGCGTGATGATCAGGATTACACATTCATTCTGGTGGTGTCAGATTATTACTGTAGCAGAACTGCACGAGTTTCACCGAACAGAGGACAACATTTCAGCGCTGTGGCTCTATTTGCCCTTTTTATTTTCCTCTGAAATTAAAAGTTCCTCTGTTGAGGGGGAATTAATTTTGTTTTTAGACGTTTTCAACCTTTCTGTGATAGCGAAATGCACAAACTCTGATATCAGGGAGTTCATTCGTCGTTTAAAGGGCGAAAGGTGTGAGTGAACGGTGTGTCCTGTGTGGACTGGTAACCTGTCCAGTGGTTTATTCCTGCCTCTCCCCTGGTGGCTGATGGGGCAGACTCCAGCAGCCTTCAATTAGCCTGATTAAGCACTAGAGATGGAAGGAGTGATGATTGGATGGATAGATGGATGCTGTCAGCGGTTTAAATGTGACACGCTGTGTGCTGACCTGCTACAATAAGTCTCTTTTGAGGTTTAGATATATTTTTCCTTCTGAGTAATGTGTTTACTGCAGAAACGGGAACAAAACATTCTCATGAAGTGGTAGCAGAATTAACTGTAATCCGTGCAGTTGGCTGCTTTCTAGCACTTTATCGTTTAATCAGAAAGCAGAGTTCCATCTTCTGATTTGCTTCCTGTGTCGTCTCAATGAAAGCTGCCTCACGTGTCACGGCTATTATACTGTGCATTATTTGAGCTCCGGCTCCATGCACATATGTGCTCTCTTTTAATCCAGTAATCCCCCATTTACCTTAAGTGTCCCCACAATGATTTGTGTCACATAGTTGAAATATGCACATAAGATCGACAATATAAACAGCAGATAAATATCCCCAAAACGTAATCACAAGTTAAGCATTTCAGGTTTACACCTGCTAATCAACTCCGCTGATTCATTTCAATCAAGAATTCCATTCAACTTCATTTCTCTAGCAACTGTTGCAATCCAGATTGTCCATAGGTGCTGGACAGTAACCCAGAGGCTGACCCCAGAGTAAGCAAAGTGGCAAAGAAAAAACTGGCTTTTAACAAGAAGACCAGCATCACATGCGGGGGGGGGTATTTACTGATGTTTAGAGGAAAAGGTCAGAACGAAGACATGTCCATGCAAATAGTCTCATGGTTTATGCATCACGAGGAAGTAGTGTGCTTCTGGAATATCTGACACCTGTATTTTATGTCTTTCTTCAGCCCCAGTGGTATCAGAAGTGTAGATGCATGTGCGCCTCTCCTCCGCACTTTGCCTGAGGGGGTGCAGCAGCTCCTTCTTGAGCCCCGACAGTATCGTGCTCGCTCGAGCTGCGCGGGGCTGAAAGTGGGTCTTTGACTTGCCTGATAGCTTTTGACAGCTCGCTCTCATCCCCAGCTGATCAATGGAGCTCAGTGCTCTTCATTAGAAACATCGATGCGCCGCACATTCCCACAGCCTCAGCAACAGTCCAGTGAGCCCAGCCAGAGAGTGAAGCTTTATTTTCTAACTCTCCACTCTTGTTAGTCTCTTGTCTTCAATATTTCAGGACTATTGTGATCTCATCTTATGATTTGAACATTAGCAGCGGAATACAAAGGCATTGCTACAATATCAATAATAGTGATGTTTTTTTAAAGAGTTAACAAACAGCTCCCTCACAGGTAAACTTAGTTATATTCACAGTGCTTTAGTCAAGTTCTGCTTCATAAAATGTGGCTCCTTATAGAAAGAGAAGGGGTTTTCTTAAAATCAACTAATTCTCCAAGCGAATGTGAAGCTTAGATAGTAGTTCTGCATTTACGCGGCAGTGAACTCTTCTCGGAAATGTTCATATATAAATGTTCTTTGTCTCAGACAGATAAACGAGTCAACATATTGGCGAACCATGATTGGACTGGTTCCAGCCCCCCCATGACCCTGCACAGTGTTATTGATCTGCACGTGCACATAATGTGACATTTTATAACACCCCAACAAGGATGACTTCATAATTTACAGCGCCATCGAGCCAATGGCAGAGCCTATAAAATCCTTGATCTTACGTTTGCAGGTTTCTGGCCAGTGTTCTCCTGATCTAATCTCGAATTTGATGTCTTGATGCTGTATTTCGACATGCTTTCCTCAACCGGTCAGTCAAATCCAAAGCTTTAAAAATGTTTATTGACATGCTCTCGTATTTTTTTTCAAGAAGAAAGAATGCCCCCACCCCCCCTCCCCTGTGTGTACTTCCAGTTATTGATCAAGATTTGTGGAAAAATCCTATAGGCATTTCTATAGATTATTGGTGATTGATCCATCCATCCATTGATGATTGAGACCAACGAGAGAGGAATTAATTGGAAAAGTGTTAAGGTATGACTGGATGGATGGAGGGAAGGAGGAATTTTATTGGTGATAGCTTCAGCCAGACTTTATATAACAACAAAAAAGTTTTTTATTTCATTAATGAGCCTCTTTTCTTTATTACATAATAGAAGCATGAATTACCCTCAAATTCTGAAGTCAAGTCCTAATTTTTCTGTCTGTCCCTTCATTTTCTGTTACCACTCATCATCAGGGTCATAGAGGATGCAGGAAGGGGGGGGGGGTTCCCATCAGTCACTGGGTAAGAGGCAGGAATACGTCCTGGTAACACTCCCCATTCACTCACATGCTCACATTTCCAGGGAGCAAACGTCTCATAGAAAGGCCTAAAACCTTTTGCTATTCGTGCACCGTGTGCATGACACCAACCATCCCGCCAGAAATCCCTCTAATTTAATTGCAGCATATGATTCATGCACTGGAACAATGAGTAAAGTTGTATTTCCTATATATAAGACAAGCTACTTATTGGGGGGGAAAAGGCATTTGACATAAGCTGATTTCTCCTGCAAAAAAACAAGCTTATTGCGATTTAACTGGAAGTATACTAGAAGCAGTGTATTTTTCACCTTTAGAACACCAGCTAATTAAAAATATGATGCATGAATTAATTCTTTCAAGTATTGGGAGTAGGCCCCGAGCAATCTCGCGCTATTTTGCCAAACTGGTCTGCCTGGTTTCCTGTTTATATTGAATTGGGTGAAATTAGAACTTCAACATTAAAAGTGAAGGAGTGAAGTTTGTTATTTGTCGACACATGCCGGAGGGCTTATTCTAAACACCAGGGTTGCGTCAGCAAAGGCTTGAAATTATGGCATCATGTGAAGCGATGTTATGCACAAAATACGACAAATAATAGACTTCAGAAGGGGAACTTCAGATGGCAGCCAGTCACAGATTGTTGTCATGACAAGAGGAGAGCGCAGCAGCCAATGAACCGGCGGCTCCTGCGCAGCTCTGATCTGCTCTCTGATTGGCTCTGTGATATGTAGATCTAATAACTGGTCGAAGTCAAATCCACCTGTTAATTTTTGTACAGCGTAGCACACGCACGTTTGTGCGCGCGTGTGCACACGCACGTACACACGGGCTGCCAGCCGTCATACCGGGAAACACTGCGTTTCACTGAGTCTTTCTCTCGTCTGATCATCAATAATGCATGGCTTTGGGAGGATGAAAGACTGTTTTGGCTTAAGGCATGTTTCTCATATGGAGAGACATCAGCAGTAGCGGTTTTAACTGTACATTCATATACAAAGTGAGCGTTTCTTCACATGTCTATCCCCAGTTGATCATCGGGCATCAAGAGGGAGCTGATTTAGAGAAAAATGTTTGAAAAGTAACTAAGAGACTTATTTATTTGGGGTGTGGGTTCTTGTAACTTGGTGAGAAAAGTCTGATCTAAACCATTAATGTTTGAATCCAGACATGCCATAGCCCACAAATCGCCTCGTGAAGCTCAGCACCGACTGTTAAAATTTCAAGAATTAACGTGGATCATTGGAGATTTCATTTTGTGACCATTCAGTATGTTCTCCATTCTTTTCCAAAAGAAACTGCTGTTGTTTTCCATTCAACATATGGATACCCAAGACAATATTTCACCCCAGTAAGCCTGATTTCAGCTGACTCATTTTTTTTTAATGAATTCAGATAAGCCTTTCTGCCTCACACACACACACACACACACACACACACACACACACACACACACACACACACACACACACACATTAAAATCATTGGTCCTGGTGAAATTAACTCATTTATACTTTATAGATTTTTGTGAATCTGAAGTTACGGGAAAGTATAGTAACATATGGCGAATTTCTAACAAAGCTTATGCGTATAGGCATTCATATGGAAATGCACTTTACGTGCAAATGTGCGTGTGGGTGTGTGTCTGCTTGTCATGTGTCCTGATGTGGGAGTGCACGCAAAAACCCTTTGAAGCTTCTCATTCTCTATCCTCCTCTTCCTTGTGTCTCAGCTTTCTTTGAAGACCATGTAGCCATGATTATTAAAGGCGCCCTCGTTCCACTTCAAACATATGCAATGAATATGGATAGAATTTGACGCCTAACCTTCCATCTGCACAGCGTTCACATGAATTTGCGCGACGTCATTGGATTTCAGTTTTGGACTTATTAACATATAGTTGCAATTCAATGCAATGGAGTCGACGGGCTGGTTTTGTGAGGGGGGGGTTATGTTGAGTCTATTTATACAGAAGTGTTTTACTGGCTTAAACGCTTGTAAGTCCGTTTGGTGGTTTTATCAGTGTCACACCTTTGTGTTCTGTTGTCCGTTTATTACACAATGGGGTAACAACTTGTATGTCAGAGTTGTATGCAACTGTTAGATTAAATGGCGATACTCGACACTCAAAAGAATAAATGATAGCATCTAAATTATTTTTCACTTGGGTGTTTCACCTTCTGTAACCACAGGCAAGGCTTGACCACATATTTGGAGATGCTTTGAAGGTAATGTACACAGTGTCCTCTGCTCTGTGCTCGTGTTCCCTCGGTGGATTTGTGCTTGGATTTGTGACGTTCACTAGTGCTGTTGATCAGTGAGCTATGCGCATGGATCAATTGCCCAGTCAATAAACTGGGCTGCTGGTTGCTTTGGTTTAGTCGGCTCACATGCAGGTTCTACGGTTTAAATATGCTTCGTTCGCATCCGTGCGTAACAGCCAGCTGATGCTCCTGCTCTCTGCCAGTTTCAGTGCTTTTATCTCCCAGGCAAAATGCTGGATAAATGTGGAGACGCAGAGTTGACGGGGGTTCAGTAAGTGGAGGGAGGATCACTCTGCTGCTCAGGATTAAGTGAGTGTGGGAGAGAAAGCAAGAGTCATTTTCTGCAGAAGGGTGTTGCTACAGCTGCTTTTCATAGTTTGCCCCACCTTTTCATTATTTGCTGTCTAACTGTCAAGCTGGTGACAGCTTCAAGAACTTTCTTATATACTTCTATCTCTTTTTTTTTTGCTCGGTGATAGGTTGATCTACAGGATGCACACATGTAGCCAAGAGGAAAGTGAGCGGATGACCTTGCTGACATACGTTAGTGACACTCCGACTTCAGGACCAGGTGAGTCACTCTCGTTCTCACTCTCATTTGCGTGCATGCACAAATTGTTCAGTCTGACTTGCAAGCACATGCAGATCTGAGGAAGTATACGCTCTCAGCCCAGGCAGAGAGAAGGATGAAGTTGGCTCTGCATTTTAATGAAACACTTCCTGTGCTTGGTTTTACGTTACTTGTTTCTTCCTGCACCCCTGCATTCTCCTCATTGATACTATCGTGGAGCCACATTGCCTCTCATCAGCCGTGACAGGGTGCCCGTGCACACCATATGGGCCTCTCTGTATGCTGCATGATGCCAATGCCCTCTCCACTGCCATCTGACTGAAAAAGGGAAACACAGCCTGTCCTCGCTTTCTCTTTAGTGCTGTTGGAACACAAACTATTATCTGCAAATGATATTATATTATGCACACAGCCTATTAAGTGATGCTTTTTTTTTTTTTTTTAATTGGCCTGCATTAACCGGTATTCTCACTTGCATGCATGGTTGCAGGTGACATCACATGCAACACAGTAGGGCTTGTTGTGCCTGTGCTGATGAACTAAGAACTGTCTAATGTTGTTTGGGTGGATGAGCCCTGGAGCATTTGAGCAGTCCCATTTCACAATATATAGAAGGTATAATAAAAGTATTACTTCAAGAATGAATTTGACTTTTGTGTAAAAGGCCACTTTAAGATGAGACTGCTATCTGAGAATACCATCAGATCCTCTTTTTCTATTCAAAGTGTGAAGGCCTCTTCATTTTGTGCTGTTACCGTTTGTGTGTCATGTTTCGTTTGGGGAAAAAAAAGAACTCAAAGAGGACATGACCTAAACTGTGGTTGAGCCAAATTGTTTGTATGCAGTTTCCTCTTCGCTCGCTTGTTCTTCGAATTAGTGCGGCCACCAAAGTTGTAAGCAATATCACAAGATAATCTATTATAGTGTACATCCCTGCACACCAAAACCACCAAAAGAAGAAAGGCAGCAGTGGAGCCGGGATGTTAGTCGAGCATTTGTTCCTGGCTAGTATCCAGTTCAGCTGTGAATACCGTCTTGTGTGGAGACTATTTAATCACATTGCTCCTTGCTGTATTTGATATTTGCCCTACATCCTTTGCAAATCCCACATATTATTACGCATTACTGGTCGTTATACAATTTCTACAGGCTTATGTTGGTGGTGCCAAATTCTACAGTATTGAGGTTGTGTTCATATGATGGGGCTTAAATAATGAACATCATGTAATATATGTGAAGTCTACCTCAAATTGTATGTTAGTTTGCAGTGCATATCTGAAAATATTCATGGATGATACGAAATGATAACGATGAACTGGCTTCATTATTGAGGAGCGGGCACGTAGCTGTCAGTACTCTTAGCAGCTGTAGCCCATCAGGCTCCCCATACGTTGGCAATGGGGATTTTACTCTAATTCTCTCTGGTGGAGGTCACAGATTGGCAGTAGGATTATAAAAGTCCAGCCTGCTGACCCTAAACCTTCCATGGCTTTCACGTACTCCACAGCTACATCCAACCCTTGTGTGTATCCTACAGACTTCTGATCTTTTGCCATCTGTATTTATTTCGTAAACGTTCCGTTGTTTGCGGTTTGACTTCAAGCCATGCCATCTCTGCCTCAATGCATCCTGAGTTATTTGCAGTCACTCGCCCCTGCTGTGACTGTTGTCAGTCACCGAAGGCGGGGGTTGGTACGGTCGTGTTCGCGTGGGCACGTGAGAGCGCTGCGGAAGCGTGTCTTTACAGAAACTTTGATGTCCTGTTATGTAAACGGGTCTTGCCTGGCTACAGCCCGGGTTTAGCTTGAGGGTGAAGGCTCAGGTGGAGAGATGGAGATGCTATTTCGGGTACGCAGCTCTCCTCCAGACACATGAGTTATTCACCAACACGTGTCTCTCGGTTCTGCGGGGATGAAAGCACAGCCGAAAAAGCGTTGTATAAATAGCTACAGTGACGGATTTGCTTCATTCATATCTGTCCGTGGGAATAACAACCATCTATGTACCTACCAGCATTAATCTCCTTTATGAGAATAAAACAGTGCTGTAACAGTGACAGACAATCAATCATGCAATCAACCAAGGTTGGAACTGTGCACGTCTCTGTGGCCACTCTCATTGTTCCCTGAAAAGCTAATCTCTCTTTTTCATCATCTCTCTGTAGAGCATGGCACTGGGCTGGCTCCCGCCTCACCTTCCCTCTACTAACTCCGCCAGTATCACCAGTGTCCGCCGCCAGCCCACTCCCTGCAAACCCCGCTGAACTGGACTGTTTGAAGTCATGCTCTCAGGGTCCTGGCGGCGCTCCATTGGGCACCAGCAGGCGGCTGGGGCCCCCGCAGAGTCCTCCAGAGGGATTGCAGTTTGCGGGGTCCCCAGTCGGACAGTGGTCTTGGAGGCCCAGTATGACTACAACTACAGGGGAAATGATGGACGGCAGGTCTGCATCAGGGAGGGCGAGCGCTTTATTCTCCTGAAAAAGACCAATGCTGACTGGTGGCAGGTGAGGTGAAAGTCATTTTTTTTTACAATCAAAGCTATTATGTATTATATACATTGATTATTAAATACATAGTAACTCATATTAATTAATAAATAAACAGAAAGTCAAATAGCCCTTAATCCACCCTCAGAAGTATTATTGGGAATGCATTTGAAATCTGTAAATCTTTTGCCAGGTGCAAAGGATTGGAGCAGCCAGCAAAGCCAAGCCATTGTATGTTCCTGCGACATATGTGACAGAGGTGCCCATAGCACCCATACCCTCGCCAAAGCGCCTGGTCATGTCTGCCTCGCTGAACTCCAATCTCAGGATACTGCCAAGGGTGTCGCTCTCACCCAGCCCGACGACCACGTGCAATCAACAGCATCAAGGTGATAGAGTTTGTGCTTTACAGTGACCCTAAATGTATTCAGCGCTGTCATGGAAACAGGTTGAATAAATGACCGGTTGATGTATTTCGCTTTCTTTTTCTAGTGAACAAATTCATTTATCGCTCCATGGAAAACCTCAACTCCAGCAGTGCCTTCCCTGACCACACCAGCGCAGGTGGAGCCTGCTTCCAGACGCTGCCCCTCTCTGGATTTACTTTCACACCCAACTCTTCCAGTTCCCCGTCCGGTCACCTCACTGTCCCCGGGTCAGGAGGCTTCACGTCCCAAACGGTACCGCGCAACCCCAGGGTGGTCCCCATGATCACACGGAGCCAGAGTTCCAGCAACCTCCCCGAAAACGTGATGGAGAGCCCGTACGACGAGGTGGGCGGCGGCTTTGGCAGCCACGTCAACCACAGGATGCCCAAGAAATCGTGCAGCCAGTGGGACATGCTGGGAACATCCAGGAAGAACAACCATCTGCAGGTAGGAAGAGGCCTTCAGATGTTGAACAGATAGCAGTTACACTCTGCATCACCAGGGGGAGGTGTCGTTGCTGAGTTGACAAAAGACAGAAATCCAACTACAGACATAGTAATAATAAAAACATAATTAGACCATAGACCTGCTTAATTCACGTGAAATGGTCCCACTTCCACATGGACATTTGTGCATGAATGAGATACACAAATGGAAATTACGGAAACATATTCCAACCATCCACCCATCATTTTTCTAGTAAACAGTGGTTATTTTCAGCGAGGCTCGCGGGGGAGCAGCACCCATCAACCTAATGTGCATTTCTTTGGATTGTGGGATGAAAGGAGGTGGCTGTGTTCGTCACAGTTCCAAGATTAAGGTTTTTTTTTTTCTTAAACTGGGTTGTAGAATTATAATTTTAAAAATACTGGATAGCTGTGTCTCAGTCATACCAGCAGAAGTTGTATTTAATCTGTACACGACCTTAATAATCCCTCAAGAGCAGCAATCAAATTCACATTGTCATGACGTCAAGGCGCCTCCTTATTACATCAGAGGGGATTACACAAGCAAAATGAGAAAAAGGATAGATCAGCTGAAGGAATCTCCCACCCAGCTTTTTCCAAAGGAATTTTGCACCATGTGAGCACGGGTTATTTTTGACATTGCCAGGCTGTGATAAAAATGATGAAAATGACTGCCCCTCCCCCCCGGTCCCATCTCCGTGTTCAACCCTTTAATGCCAGTAAGAGGGATTATTACAGTCACATTTAGGCCATAACTCTCCATGTTTTATTGTGGAAAATGTCCACCTTTAATGTCCATTTTGATGAGGAATTTTAAATTCTCTAGCAAAATTTGTAACAGATAAAATTTTTACTCTAATAATGATGTTTTTGAAGTGTGTGTGTGTGTTCTGGGGCTGCTCCGCACAAATTCAAAGAATGGTTCGAGGTTTAAGACATACTTAGAATTAGGTGTAGGTTATGGTCACATCACAGGGCTACGGACTGTATTATTTCAGTGAGCGTCCTCATAAACACAGAACTACATGTACAGTGAAGAAAAGCATTAAGAACATTAGAAAGACACTTAGGAAAAAGTTAAAAATGATGAAGGGATCAGTGCTGCCCCCTGGAGTATATAACGCACGCATGCATGCATGCATGTATAGGATGTACAGGACATGGAGTCATCAGAGCAAGTCACTGGGCAGAGATGGGAAAAAGGCAGACAAAATCACCAGTTCATCATATCTCTCTCTCTCTCACACACACACGCGCACACACACACACACACACCTAGAGGCAATTTCATTTTCAGCCTAGTGTGCATGTTTTCCGTCTGTGAGGAGAAGAGAACATTTAAGGGCGCGAGGGAAAGTGGTGGTGAAAATGATAGAAGATCTGTCAGCGAGGGAATAATGAAGCAGCGACACTCGTTTACGTGCAGACTAACACGTTGACATTCTTGCGGCCATTGTTGTCTCGACGCGCGCGTGTTAACCAACAGAAATTGGCCAACTAGCCAGTCAGTCAGTTTGGGGATCATGTCTCTTTTTCGTGTTTTTGTGGAAGGATGAGCTTCCATGCACATATTTTCAATTCATTTCATTGGATTTGATGCATGAAGCTGCACCTGCACTAGTCTTCTCTGACTGGATGATTCAAAGCATTTCAATAAGCTCCATCTTAATCCAGATCCTGACTTGTTATCCTGTAGTGAAAGTTGCTATTGTTTGTTTGTCCTCTCTCTGTGCAGTGACTTCCAAAGTATAGGTGTTTTTCATTGTTCTTTCAGTACATCACTTGTAAATGTCCCAGTCTGATGGACTAATACATTCTTATCTTATCTTAGAATGGATGTACAATCTGGCAGGTACCACACTCAACATGTGTGAAGCTGATGTCAGGTTTATCTGGGACATTTTCACCAGCACGACAGCAGTTATCATCCAGAATGTGGCGGTAAAAATAATAATGTAAGAATATAATACTTTGTTTCTCCCCGCGTCCACTTCAAAAGGTCCCGACAGAGTCGTACCTGTCCCAGCTGTCCTGGCAGGACTCCCCTCTGTACACCGAGATGCAGCAGGAGAAGCGCCAGTCTCAGTCTCAGCTGGAGCCTCCCAGCCCCGCTCTGGGTCAACAGCCCGTTCAGGTCCTGGAGCTGTGGGAGCAGTACCTGGACCCGTCCACAGGGAGAAACTTCTATGTCAACAGCATCACCAAGGAGAGGTCGTGGAAACCCCCCCGACGTTCCCGCGGACGAAACACCAACAAGGTAGCACAGCCTTCACAGACGGGTTTCACATTCCTTTTTTAGATTTTGTTGTCCTGAATTGGAAAAACGCTCTCTTATGAGCTCACATTTAGTAGTTAAGTATCAGCACTTAAGATGACCTTTATTACTGGAAACTAATATTTGACGATACTTTCTCCACATGAGAACTTTTTTTTACTTCTTTTTTTGTTTTTACTGTTTTGATTTAGTCCCGGTTTAGTGTTGAGCTGTCTTAAAAAAAATAATAACAGGCAGAGAGAAGCGGCTTAGTGACTGGGTTACTGCTTTGGATTAAGGTGCAAATGCAAGTGTTCCCAGTTACCTCTGGACATTCACAGATGATGGTGGCATTCAGGGACAACATGACCTCGTGATGAAACTTTCTGAATCCATGTGGGTTTAACAACGGTCGATCCATGTTGTCTACAGCAGGGCAGTCCGGTACAAGCTCAGGCACCCCCCAGAGAAACCAGCCATCTGTCACTACCACTTCCTGAGGCAGGCAATGGAACCAAGCACAGGGTGAGATATTTTATTTTTACATTTTGACACACGCACACGCACTCACGCACGCACACACACACACACACACACAACATGGCACATCTCGCTTCGCTGTGAGCTTTGAGGTTTCCCTATAGTGCATTGCACTCAAGCGCAACGAAGTGGATAATTTTAAGTTTAAAAGTCAGAGTGTTCAAATTGAATCTCTCCTTTTCAACAGTGAAGAGTGAGAATTAAAAAAGGCACCACTGCACTGTGACTCTTAATAAATAAAGTCAGTTCATAAGTGTTTTCTTTTCAAGAACTTCACCAGGATCCTGGTGAGAGTGGTATGTTTTTGATGACCTTTTTTAGGAGGAAGGAGATATATATATATATATAACATAACCAGATGTTCTGTTGTGTGATGTGAATTATTGAAGCTTTAATTAAGGATTCTTATGTAATGTTGTGCAGACAGCTGGGCTTTGGCAGCTGTAAACACAAATAAAGCGTCAGAAAAGCCCAGTGGGACATATACATTAAATGTATGAATTATTGCTGTGTGCTCTTAATCCTCACCTCCAGATTTGCCAGGATTCTTACAGACTGACTGGCTGTCATATTTGCTCCCCACACATGCAGTCTCTCAGATGTTGTTTTGGCTTTTTTTTTTTTCCCTGGGTTGGTTAATCTGAAGGGAATAACAAGTTAATGCCTCTTGGTCTGATTCAGATGAGCGGAAGCCATTAGAGCTGAGCGAGAGAGAAACAGACTCTCAAACTGCAAGCGCTGCTAAATTTAAACCACTCGCTAAAACGTATCGACAGCCTCGCTGACCTTACAGACACAGCAGTCACACTCCTTGTTTTGCGAGCGCCTCGGCTGCTTTCTTTTTTTCTTTTCTTTTCCCCCCTTTAATCCGCCGGGCTTCGTTGAGCCGACAGACAGCGACAGCGGACATGTCCGCTCCGGAGAGCGACGCGCCGCTTCGGCCAGAGGGTCAGAGCTGATCATTCCGCACCTCTGGACTGCATTGCCTCAACGTTGCGTCAGTGTTTCAAATTTGATGTTGCTCATCAAAAAAAAAAAAAAAAAAAAAAAAAGAAAGAAAAGAAAACAGGATCAAAGCAACTATACCTGCTTGTCAGTGGGAGACGCATTCTGTTGACCTACATGTGTCACATTTGGTTCTTCCCTACACCTCCTGTTCACGAGCATCACCGGTGATTCACTGTATAATACATGCATCTGCAATAATGAGCCAGGTGTTTAGAGCCTGCTACAGTATTTAGTGTGTACTCTACACTTGCTTATTCAGTGATAATAATAATAATAAAAAAAAACAACCTTCACACCAATGAACTTCTTCCTGTTCTCTGTGATCTCATGCACAGGTATTATTTGCAAACGACTCTTTTGGCTACTTGTTTTCACACTTATGCCTGTATCGCAGCATTCTGTCATATCTGGCAGATTTATGAGTCACTTTCCTGCTCGGTGTCACAAATAACCCTCAAATAATAATGAAATGCTCACAGTCGTGATTACATCTTCAGTGGTTTACAATTTTTAGCTATCATTTTTATAGTTTATGTGTGTAAAATCTTGTGTCATACATTCATTGTGGGCTGAATAACATGTTGCTCTTACTTTTACTGGTATTTGCTGAGATAAGGGACATGATGATACTTAATGTGTCATTCTAAGTGAAATGAGGGTGGGATTACGCTCAGCTTCCCTTTCTAAAGAGGAAGTGTGTGGGTGAACAATGTCGGAGAGGTTCGGGTTCTAATGCTGGTTAATGAAAATATTCTGACGTGAAGCCACAGGCGGACGAGGACTTAACAAAGAAAGAAAAAGACATCGATAATGAGCATCGATGTAAGTTCAGTTTTACGTTCTTTTCAGTGTGAACTTGTGTCATATCTGGATTGATCCGCCTGTTAAATGGCCTGGTTTAGTGTATTATTATTAATTGACTTGGTTTTTTGCTGTGAGAGTCGACTTGAAATGTTTGTGGTGAAGTCAGCAGAGTGGTTTCTGGTCATCTCTCTGCTGACCTTGTGCATGTAGCCATTCTTCCTCATCCTCTTTTAATTTTACAGTCAACCTGCTGCTGTTCTTCACAAAAAAGTAAAGCTGATCTTTAACAGATAAAGGTCAATTACTGCTCGAAAGGGTTGGGTTTGGTTTTGAAATATAAATAGTAATCATATTTCCGGTGTTTTTTTTTCTCTCTCTCTCTTTAGCTTTCTTCTGACGTCCTGTTTGGGACTTATCAGAGGACAGACGGTGGCTGGAAGATGAACCAGGTAAATTTACACCTGTTTGCACTGTTATCTCACTTATATGTGCATTTTGGAGCAACATGCCATGTTGATCAGTTTCAGATCTTTTCACAACTAAATGAAAAGAACATCAATTTATTCAGGAAACATATTTGCTACCTGGTATGACACCATTGCAGCTGTTAAGTGCATCTAAATATGTCTCTTCTTTTGAGATGACGGTACTTCCCTCTTTATTCGTGTTCCCATTCTTGTCTGGAGTGATAATCCTGAGTGTTTTACAAGTGCTTAAAGGGCTTTTTTTTGGAGGAGGGAGTTTTCCTCATGAAAATCAATGAACTCAAGCCTTTCAGATTTGCAAAAGCTGCATTTTCACTGTATTATTGCAGAATATATTAAAGTAATGCCAGCTGTGCTCTTTAGATTCACAGAGATCAGCATTTATGCATATTAAAGTGGTGAAATAGCAACTCATGGTGTTAAAAGAAAGCCCGTTACCCAAGCAGTTGTTACTGCAACATGTTGCATCACAACGAGGGTGTGGGTGCACATGGTTCGGCGCCTTTGTGAAGGCGTCCCCCCTTTCTGCAAAGCAGCAGACTTGGCTGTTATTGCTAATCCTCCTAGATAATGAACATAGGAGGGATCTTAGCTCTGACTGCAGAAACTAGGTTACAGGAGTCAGAAAAAGTACTCAGTGATCACATCACATGTGAAAATGCACAATTTGCCGGTATTCAGTACTCCCTGACTTATGAAATGCAAAGTTATAAACACATAGAATATATAAAATTAGCATGCTTTATTTTTCAATATTCTCTTGCTTGTTGCACTTGTACAGATTGGCAAAATGTCAAATGTCCTGCAGTTACGCACTGTTGCTCTGCTGTTATCTCTGTTTTGCATGCATTAAATCAGCATTTCCCCCTCTGTTGTTTCTTTGTTCCACCTTCTACCGCTCCACCTACTACATCTTTCCCGTAACTCACCGTGAAGGGCATGCAGCGCGCCGTCTCCTCCGACACCCTGAACACAGTGGCGCTGACAAACGCGGCCGCTCGCTCTCATAACTCCCACGATCCCCAGCATGATGTCAGGCAGCCCCTCAGTCACTCCCAGTCCATGTTCCTGCCTGAGAATGGCAAGGTACTGGTCCCCGGAGTACGGGTTTTGTGGCAGGCAGGCGCAGAAGGAGAAATGCGTGAAATCAAAAGAGGAAAATAATCATACATTCAGGGCTGTTGAGCACCGTTTAACTCCACTTCCTGCCTTTTCAGCTGGTCGAGCAGTGCAGCGATTACACCTGTAACGTGACCAACATCGTGGTGGAGCCACCATCTCCTGAAAGCTCCCCCGACAGCGATGGCTGCACACCGGTGAGCAATCGCGCCTCTTTTAGCGTTGCAATATTCAGTATTCTTTTCATACCCCACATAAATCAACACCTCTAGGCAGGTAACTCCTCCCTCAAACACTCCTGCACCTCCAGCGGGCCCTCGTGGGCCAGCACTCCCTGTAGTTTGTGCATCCTCTGCTTGTGCGAGCGAGGAGTAACGGCCCTCCATACATCATCTATAATGGACAAGTTGAAATCCTTCAACCGTCTCTGCGTCTATAAACAAAGCAGCGTTACTTAACTTTCTCCAACAGCACTCAGACCTGCGCAACTTTGGGCAGTTTGCTCTTTCTATTTTTGGACGTGTCTGAGAAGAGCCCGAATGGCGCCGGGGCTGTCGGCGCGCGGCTCTTGCTCGCTTTTGTACTCTTAGTTGCCGTGTTCCGCCTGCGTGTGAGACAGTAGGTCTCTAAACTAACGTGACAGGTCTGGGGGTTAAGATGTGTTGCTTCCTTATTTATTAGCATTTCAACTTTTTCTCGTGCCCCGATTAGCTGAAGCCGAGCGGCACAGTCGCAACGATCTCTCTCGTCCGACGACCCTGGCGTCGTCTCAAACAGGTTATTTATGCAACGACCTTGATTAAGTGGTATCATATCAGCCTCGGCCCCTGCGTTCGTTCTCACCTGTGCTGGCTGATATCAATTCCCTTCTCTTGTGCATTAAACGGGGCCACGCCACAGTGGGAGCTTTCAGAGCAGCTCTGCTGCTGGTGTGATGCAACAGTCCCATTAAATGGGTTTGCTCAGGATGCAGCACATTACACAGAGGAAAAGCTTTCTGCTGCACATTGCTGCTGACATTTGATGCTCCCCCCATATGTTTATGGCGGAGCTGAGCGATAACATCAGCATGATCGGTATTTAAAGCCCTTTTTTTTTTTTTTTCTCCCCCCTGCTGCATCCTCAGGAGCTGGAGAAAGCTGGGCTGTTGAACAAGACAAAGATCGCAGAAGGAGGCCGGAAACTGAGGTGAGGCGCCCCGACGCTGCTCCTGTTGAGGATAAAAATGAGATTCCTTTTTTAGGTGGAATATATTTGCATGTGTTTGTTAATTATAGGAAGAACTGGAGCCTCTCCTGGGTGGTTTTAGTTGGAAACAGCCTGGTTTTCTTTAAAGATCCTAAATCACAGACGCCATCCAGCTGGGTATGAGTGACAGAAATATTGCTACTTTATAGTAATATTAAATAATAGTTCTCGTCATTATTCATGGGTAAATATTGCGCTTATGAAACCAGAAACCAGGAAACAGTCGTCCAGAGAGCAGTGTGGATCTAAGAGGGGCACAGCTGAACTGGGCCAATGAGCTGTCCAGTAAAAAGAACGTCTTCAAGGTAGAGGAGTCGCAATTTGATACGTTATCTTAAAACAGCGTAAATAAATAAATACAGAAATTGCATATATAATAAAATGCATATATATCATATAAGACTCAACACTGAATATAAAACACTGAATTATCAAGTAGCACTTTGAATTGATACTCTGAGAATTATTCTTCAATATAATAATTATTGGAACTGTACTTATAAAATAGAACAAGTCACGTACGTACGTAAGTGATTTTTAATATGTTTGTTGTAGCTGCGGACGGTGACGGGGAACGAGTTCCTGCTGCAGTCAGAGACAGAGTCACTAATCAGGGAATGGTTCAACACCATCCAGAGTGTCATCGACAGACTGGTGAGACACTCTCAGACTCACTTTCACACTCACACACACACATACACAAACACACAGAGGATTGCATCAACTTTCAGCCCCATTCTTCTTCGGGGTATAATCAAATAGAACATTTTTCACGCTGCTTGCTGGACACACCTCCAGAACCCCTGGTGACCCTGATTAGAGTGAATATGACGAATGAGCACAGCATTGTTTATAACGGGATACTTTAGAGCTGTGGATTTCTTGAATTTTAGAGGCAATTTTAAAGGCAGACCACCGCTCCAGCTGTGGCACATTGTCGTCACATATCAATTTCCAACAAAGACCAGGAGACGTCGCAGCAGTATATAATGTTTACCCTCGGTGCAGCCAACAACACGATTGGTCTTGCTGTTGCAGGATCGTGAGAATCCGTTAGACAACGTGCTCCTGTACTCTCTGAGGCGAGCGGGCAGCGTGGAGATGCTGGAGCACAGTGGAGATGAGGACGACAGGCAGACTTCGCGTGAGTCGTCCCTCACCGCTCATCGCGTCTTCTTCCCCTCCACCTGGCACAAAACCACGTCACATATCACCCCCCCCACACACACACGCCTCCTCAGTTTACATCTGTCCTCTCGCTTCCATTGTTCTCATCACTGTTTTTTTTTTTTTTCTAAACTTCGCACAGGCTTCTTACACCCCTCCATCTTCTCATCTATCCTCTCGTCTATCCAGCCCACTTACATTTTCACGCACCCCCCGTGGCAGATCATCCCTCCGTCGGTCCTGTCTCACCTGCGCCGCCGCCCGGCCCTCCCGCTTTTCATTCTTACCACCATCCCAGCTCATCTTCTCTCCAGACCCGTGGCTAAACACCCGACGCTGACCTCCTCCTCCTTTTTTTCCCGCACCCCCTCCCACCCCTCTGCAGTCCCGCGCTCGTCGTCGAACCTGGAGAACACGGAGAGGAAGCGGGTGAAGACTCGGCTGAAGAAGCTGATCATGAAGAGGCCCCCTCTGCAGGCGCTGCAGGAGAAGGGCCTCATTAAAGGTGAGAGCTGTTTTCAGCGCCGCGCCCCTCAATGCGCTGGTGCGCTGCGAGGAAGGGAGGTGTTTTTCTTCCTTTAGATGTTAACTTCATGGAAACCCAGTTTCACGGTTCAGACTTTCCACTGGACTTTTATTGGCAAGTTAAATCGCTTCGAATTTTCAAAGAGAATTGCAGCTGAGCTGCGATGGCTGTCAGCATATTTCAGCATTCATCCTGAGGTGCTGCCATGTCCCCAAGCGAACGTGCACCGCAATCCTCTTTGCCTCTTCAGTAAGAGTTTCTCCAAATTGATGCAGGTCTACACGCACACACACACACACACACACACACACACACACACACACACACACACACACACACACACATTGTCATGACAACTTTTATATATATTGTCTCAGGTTTCTAGTGTACTGAACCTGTTTTGCTCAAAAATGGGAGCCCCACAGGCATCTTCGTCTTGGTTTTGAATAGCTCGTCCTTATTCTCATAACGTCGGAGGGAAAATCAAGATGTAGGTGATTATTGCAAGGGAGCAAAAAAAAAAAGTAAAAGGTAAAAGAATATCTAACGCTAAACCTGTGGTGGATGTTATACGCTTGCCTTTATTTCTTCTTACTGTGAAAAAAAACTACGAGCATCTATGAGACCTTACGCACCCGGGCTGGTACTTCCATTATCCCCCACCAGGGGGCGAAATTAGGTGTTTTTGCGCTTTACTGGAAGCCAGTTCAGTGGTTTTAGAACAGCAGCAGAAGTTCAGATCTGAAAGAGACAGAATCATAAAAATTATTTTATGCTTTATGAAATTTATGTTTTTTTTAAACAGTGGAAAGGATGTGGCGTTTGAAAACAGATGATTTAAATCCGTAAGACTCAGTGAAGAAGTAAAAACTATGGGCTGGATTTCATTTGAACATTTTGTGGTTTAGTTTGTTTTTTAGCAGTTGCGATCCTACATAAAGGCTGCAACTAAACAATAAAAAGCACCCCTTTAAATGGATGTTATATATGGATTTGTAGTTCATAAAAAGCAAATAAGCATGTTTTTTGCACAGAAATAAGACATTGAAACCAACATAAAATGTGTGTGTGTGTGTGTGTGTGTGTGTGTGTGTGCGTGTGTGTGCACGTGCGTCGTCACCTTTCAGATCAGGTGTTTGGTTGTCGCCTGGAGATGCTCTGTGAGAGAGAGAGGAGCACCGTCCCTCGCTTCGTTAGACTGTGTACTGAGGCTGTGGAGAAGAGAGGTACAGCACACACACACACACACACACACACACACACGCGCGCACAGATTGAGCACAACGGGTCCTGACCCGGTGGCTAATCAAAAGAAACAGTATAATGAAAACGCATCAAGAAATGTTTCTGCCGGGCCGCAGACTGAGATCTAAATGAGGCAAAATTGACTTGTTTGGGCTTTTTAGAAACCATGCTGCCAATAAATATTTAATACACATGAAAAAGAAAACTTACGATCAGAAGAGTTCAAATTGCACATTTCTTGTGAGTTTTTCAGACCTTCAGAGACACCAGAGAGGAAAACCTTTAAGACAAGAGAAAAAAAAGAGAAAAAACAAAAGTGAGAGAGTAACGTATATCGAGTATTGCACTATCCATATAAGTGCACGCCTGATTAACGACTGCCATGTTTTACCACCAGTCAGCCTTTTTACTTCAGCGCCTGAAGGTTGGCACTAATCAATACTTCCCGTAAATCAGCTTCAACTTTGGGTATAAAAGGAGCAGGAAAGAAGCAAGGAAAAAAAAAAAACCTCAGTGTCATCATCATAACAGCAAACATTCGGAGGAAGTTCAGTGTCGCCACTGGGCCCGACGTGATCCGCCAAGGCTAACCGGCGCAATTAAACAAACGTCCCGGGCGCGCTCAATTATTAATGCGCGAAACGACGAGAGCAGGAAAACAACAATATCGGCTCTGGCGCCCTCCGAATCAGGCGCTAAGTAGATCCCCTGACAGCCCAGAGGAGCGTCTGCTGGAGCCGCCTCAGTGTGCTCTGTGTTGCAGGGCTGGACAGCGACGGCATCTACAGGGTCTCCGGGAACCTGGCCGTGATCCAGAAGCTGCGCTTCCTGGTGAACCACGGTAAGGTCAGAGGTCAGGGGTGGGGGGTTCCCCTCCACAGATCAGATAGTATTAATAGCTGTCAAGAGAAATGTCATCTGATGCCTTTCTTGTCCTGAGCGGTTTATGAGAACTGAGTAACCACGCAGGCCCCAAAGCTCTAAATGTCCCACCGAACGTCTGTTTTTGCAGAGCGGGCGGTGACGACTGACGGCCGATACATGTTCCCAGCAGAGTTGGTGCAAGGTAGAATCTCGGTTCAGGGGCCGCTTCCATCTTCGCGTCCTGCTTGAGTTAACGCAGCGCAAACCCCGGGGGGGGGAGGTCCGTCCCCTTCCGCCGGCTTCACGCGTGTGCGTCGCGTTTTTTTTTTTTTTTTTTTTTTTTCTGATGTAACAGCGCGGCGAGCGCTGCCGCGGCCCGCAGCTGCCACCAAGTGGAGGAAGCGGAGCAGCGGCTCCTCGCGTACCCGCAGCTTCTGCCTGCTCTCCCTGTCGCTGCCGCGTCCCGCAAACCCGCCGGCGTCCATGTCACACCTTCACACCCGCTCCTCTTCGTCTGCGCCTTCTCTCTGTTTCTGGGGGGGCTTCTCCTGATAGGAGACACACAATCCTGTAGAAGCCACGTGTAAATAACGGCTCTTGATATAATACTGTATTAGATGATGATATTCTCAATCCAGGATATTTCTGAGGAATCTCAACTACATGATGGATTTTTAAATGACTGTAATCTTACACAGATTATATACATACATTATACAGATTATAGCAATGGACATGATGTGCTATTTTAAAAGCCATTTACAGGTATCAGTGTTCCAAACAATATATTTTTTTCCTGCTACATCAGGGTATTTCTTGTTTATTTTATGATGAAATATTGACTTCTGATATGATTATATTGAATTTAACGGCTCTGTTTCTGCACCTCCTTCCTGTTCTCGTGTTGAGTTCTTTAATCCACATTAGGATGGTGAACAGTGTAGCGTCAGTATCAATCAGAAATATTCCTTCATCTCGGTGTTTATGACGTTGGAGAGAAGACCGTGGCGCCACATCGCCCACCATAAAGAGCAGCCTCAGTTTCCTGCCCTGTTTTCTCTCAGCCTTGACTTTTCTGCACGTTCCCTAATTCTGTTTTCTTTCTTCACTCTCATCCTCCCTTTCTCTCTCTTTGTCACTCTCTCTCTCTCGCTCTCCTTTTGTCACTCTCATTCTCTCTCTCTCTCTCTCTTTGTCACTGTCTCTCTCTCTCCCACAGAGGAAAAGCTGAATTTGGACCAGAGCGACTGGGAGGACGTTCACGTCATCACGGGAGCTTTAAAACTTTTCTTCCGCGAGTTACCTGAGCCCCTGGTGCCGTTCGGCTTCTTCACTGACATCGTGGAGACAGTCAGTGAGTGAAAGTCTTCATCCCCACCCCGACCGGACTACGCGCCATTAATTTGGCGAAGCACGACGTGACTTCCTCGCCAAATTAATGATTTCCAGCCGTCCGCTGCTAGAAGTCCTGTCATTAAACCGAAACCTCGCTGTTTTTCATCTTTTAAAAGTATCTGTAAAAGTGTCCAGATTTGATTCTACGATCTGGAGATGACTGAGACACAGAGGAGGGCTGATACGGAGGAAAGTCCCTGGCGACCTCAAAGCAGCAACACTGCCACCATGATACCCACACAGAAAGCATTTTAAATCTCCCCTCCTTATTTACGGCCCCTTTAGTCATTGCTCGAAACCAGTTTGGCGTGGTTACAGACCTCCACACCCCCGCTGCCCTCCTCCCATGTGTTTGGGCGAGTTCACACTCTGTCAGCCTGCGGTAGATGTTGTTTCCTTCATTATAACATATAACCTATATGTTACAACAGGCTTTTTTGTTTTTTTTCCCTCCCACCTCTTGTAAGTTTCACAGCACCGCACATATATATATATATATATATATATATATATATATATATATATATATATATATATATATATATATATATATATATCATGGAAGATGTATGGAAAAATGATGCCAGGCTTCCAAAAAAAGGAAAAAGAAAAATAATTACACACTGGCAAAACTGTAATTTGACTGTTGATGATTTACTGGAATACAGAACAACACCGTGTTTACTTTAGCTGCACTTCACTTAAAGGCTTTGATATTTTAAAAATGCCCTTTTCAGGCATATTTTCCGACTATGACCCCTATTGTAAAGGAAAAGGTTCCCAAAATTGTATGTTTCTCCTTATTAAGTTGTCTTACATACTTCATGTTTGACTTTCTTAAAAAAGATATATTTAAGTGGAAAAGCTTCAATTGATTAAAATCTTCCACATTTTTAAACCTTTTGGGTTTTTAACCTTCTGTTATTTTTCTTTTTAATGACATCAGATGTTGTCTTTCAGGGGGCTAATAAAATGCAAAATAAACGGCATTTGCTTGTTTACTTGGCAGAGATGACGGACTACATGGACAAAGTGGATCGTCTGAAGTGTCTGGTGCTCAACATGCCTCCTCCCAACCACGACACGCTGAAGTTCATGTGTCGCCATCTCAAGCGGTGAGAAGGCGGCGGTGAAGCCTTCTTTTCTGTTTGTCTCGCCTCAACAAGTTTCGAAAGGCTCCACTGGGAATAAAGGCGCTCCAAAGTGAAGCCTTCCCAACTTTCCCCGTTGAAAAGCCAGACGCAGTTCGAGCACAAGAGGGCGCTGTTCCCCTCCTCATCCTCAGGAATTCTCTGCCAGGGATTCTTTGGCTCGCAGCGCGTAGCAGGATCACACTGTTTAAGTTTGGGTCCCTGTGAAGATGAAAGGGCTGGATGAAGATGAATGTTCTGTGAAACCAGTTCCTTTTACTGTACAGTACATAAAATGTGTTTTTTTTCCTCTGTTCTTTTTTACTGCCTATGGTTTTTCCTTTCACAACGGGGGTGAGCGTTCATGTTCTGAGGACGATGTCTGTGCCAGGGCGGGGTGGGCCCTTCGAATTTATCAACTTTATGCCGTTCTCTTGTTTCCCCTCCGCTGACATTCATCTTGCCGCCATTCACTTCCAGATTTATTTTGTTCCTGCCCGCCCTTTGCAACCCGTTCATCCTTTTCTTTCCCTTCTTGACTGCCCCCTCGCTTCTTCCTCCTCATCGGTCTATCCCTTTCTCGATGTTTTTTCTGCATATATTCCTTCTTCCTCTTCCCTTGTCCTTGCCTCAAAGGTCCCATGGGAGCCCTGTGGTTTGTCTGCTGGAAGGCATACCAACACCACCGCCGCCACCACTGGAACCTCGCTCTTCTCTCCCTCGCTCGCTCCCTTTTCCTCTCTCTCTTTCTCTCTCTCCCCCTTTTTTTTTTTTTTTCTTCATCTCTTTTTAATGTGGAAGTTTTGAGCAATTGCTGGCTGCTTCTGTGGTTTGGTGGGAATGGCATTTTTAGAAGAATGCCTCATGCTATGGCTTCGATCCATTCCCGAGTCCCCCCAACCCCCCACCCACCTCCATCATACACACACACACACGCACACACACGATCCAACACACCAACATAGGTGGATATCGGAGATGGAATTTGGCACTTGCGTGCACAAATCTGGCCTGTAAAAATCCGAACGCTGCCCATGATCATACACGCAAAACCAATATGCTGCTGGGGGACGTAAATGCTTTTAGTTACGGTTTCGCATTTGGAAGAATTATAAAGATGTCACACACTAACCACAAGAGTAAAGCTGCACAGGCAGTTAACAGTCGTCTCTATCCCAACCAGGAATTCAAACCAGACTCCAGTTTACAAACACGCTGGCATATCTGTGAGATTATCATGTTGATTTGACATTTGGGTAGCGTGTGTTATTTGTCGTGTTTACATTTATGTTCGGCGCCGTAGCATGGCATTTGCATTCATTTAGCACTTAAGGGTGAGGCTGCTGAGAAGAGTCCAGGCTGGTTTGGTGTTCAGTGGGACAGGCCGAGTGGTGGCTCCTCTGGTGCACAGAACCATGTCCTAGTTTGAGGCGACCCCAGACCTTATGCATCCTTCATTTTGTTTGCCAGGGGTCTTAAACCTCAGTTTATCCTGGCATTTGACTCACAGGGGACCCTGACATGACCTTAACAACACAGCTCCCGGGGTCAATAGGGGTCTCAGAACCCAGATTAAAAATTCTAGTAGGAAAGTTGTTTAGAGAGAATATTAATACATGAAGATCTGTAGTGCCGTCAATACTGTAAAAAGGCAGATCAAGAGACAATAGGCGAGATCCTCTATTTTGAAGCCCACTAAATGTAGCTGTAGTGGATGCATTAAACACATTAACATCTGGCACAACTCCTCATGAAAGTACTTGAGAAAGATTAAGATGTTTGTATGTATGAAATGACTGTGCAACAAAACAACTCAAAATCCCAGAATTTGCTACTTTGATTCGCTGTTTAAGCTCTTCCTCTCTGTCTTTCCATCCTGTCTGTCTGCAGAGTGTTGGAGCATTCAGACACCAACCGCATGACCACGCAGAACATCGGCATCGTCTTCGGACCGACTCTCATGCGCCCGGAGCGGGACAACGGCAACATGGCGGTCAACATGGTTTACCAGAACCAAGCGGTGGAGCTCATCCTCCACGAGTTTGACTACATCTTTGGGAAAAGAGGCCTGTCCTGACCTTGAATTGGGAAACCGCTCCCCCCCAGACTAAGACTGAAGCACAAGCAGAGCGGCGTTTGTCCTCTTTGGCCGCTGCCTCGCCGCGCGCACGCAACGAGGACAGGACCGAGGACAGAGGGCTGCTAACAGCGACACATGACCATCGTATAAACTTCAAAAACCAAGACTGGCTGCATTAAACGTGTGTGACTGCAAGCGTGTTGGTCCCAGGTGATTTTTTTTTTTTTTTTTTTTACAGCCTAAACTGACGCCTCCAGGTCAGGTTTGCATGAACCTTTTAGATTTTCGGATATTTAAGGAAACATAAAAAGCCATAAATGTGTCAAATCTCCTCCACCCAGTTTGGTTTTTGGCAATTATTTAGCAACGATGGAAGGACGAGTAGCAACGAAACGTAACAGAACCACGTCACTGTGAAAAAGCACGTGCACCTCAGGTCCGCCGTTGGGGGACAGCACACGCTGTAAAAACATGCAAATGAGAACAGGTAGATGTGGCCAAACTCGACTTTTATCGTGTTTAAAGATGCCGTCCAACAGGAAACTGTAAATGAGAGCATGAGGTCGGCGATGGGGCGGATGTGCCAAGGCGGCAACAAATGTTCCTTTGTACCAAATACTGTAGATCTTTTGAGTGTCTGGACCTTTGAACTTCTGCCATTGTCTAAGTTTTTATCTTATATTTTATTATTCTCTCCTAGACTATGCTAAAATGTGCATTTTGTATATAGCGTGTGACCTTTGTAGCACCTCGATGATTGTGTGTGACCCAACCATGTAACTCAAACTCGCAGTGTGTCGTCACGGTGTCCCTCGGACCTGGTGACCTTCCCGCAATAAAAGACAGAACAAAGATTTGATGGTGTCTTTCTTTTTTTGGTCGAATGCAGGAGGAGGTGTGGAGGTCGCTGGGAGACACGGTGAGTGGTGGTATTCCCCAGAGACCCGTGCAAATGCTGCTTTTAATAACAGAAGAGGAACTGGAATTGCATATGTTTTAAAAATGTGGGGGGCCCCCCCACCTACCCCAAAAAAAAAAAAAAAAAAGCCCTGCGGCTTTGGTAATTTTATATCGACTGTGGCTTTGGCTTAAGAACGTGAACAGGAAAAAGGCACAAAGTATGAGGGGCGCGGTAAACTTTTTTTTTTTAGATTTTATTGCATTGTCATTAATGTGAAACCTGTGAGCGAGGGGGAGGGGCCGCCCATCATCCGAACCTCTAATATGTTGGCGGTCTCAGAGGTCGTCCCTGGTGGACGTCCTCTGTTGATCTGAACCAAATGCACGTCTGCACGCAGACACATCGACTGATGTGAGCACTTATCCTTCAGTCAGCTCTGCTGTTGTTGGACAGATGTGTGTCCTGCAGCATGCACCCCTTCTTTACACTGTTTACGGATATTTATTTATGGAAGGGGAGAACAAAATAACATTTTCATTTATGATTTACTGTTTTTTTCTGTTATTACATTTCTGAAGCTCTGTTATATTTTACTTGGTGTGATGGTTCTAATTATTACACCCTAAAGAGACTCTTTCTTCTTTCTTTCTTTCTTAGTCTTAAATCTTTTTAAAATGTTTTATTGAAATGAGTTGCTTTAGTCACAGCATGTAATCATTTGCATGATTCTCAGGACATGACAGATACCCCCCACTGGGGGAGGGGGGTTGGGGGGCGTCTTCCTTAGCCAGGTGCTTACAGACCACAGCCCCAGAGAAGATGCGACAGCCTGGGAACTGAAAAATGCTCCGCACCCGAAATGACAACCCTATAGCTTATGAAAGAGGTTGCAGCAAGTTGCAAATGCTGATGCTGGCATTGCTGTCTGACTCCTTTACACCACAATTACAAATGAAGGCTGCAGTCACCCCCACCGAGAGGAAAAAATAAAAATAAATAAATATATATTTATATATTTATATATATATATATATATATATATATATATATATATATATATATATATATATATATATATATATATCAGATTGGATCAGATTACCAACAGAGAGCACTTGTTCAAAAGAAATATCATGAATATGTAATAAGGTGAATATGTACAATTTAATTAAAAAAATATCCAGACATGCAAAAAAAACAAAGCTTGTTACAAGTTGCATAGTAAGACGCCAGTAAAATCATTTTTTTAAGTCAGCATCTGACAAAAAAAAAAAGTTTTGCCCATTTTTTTTTCTTTAAACTCACATTTCAGATATGAACCAGGCCTGAGGGGGCAGCATGCCACATATGCATGTATGTGATGAACACACACCCAAGAAGTACCTTTGGTGCACGCTGATATGCATGAATGTTTGGAGCTTAGTCACACCTCTGGAGCCACCATCTTATCTCGTCGTACCCAGGCTGCGTGGATTTACTCACAGTGTCTCCGGTGCATCTGAGGTGCTTTTTCACGTGGAACAGCCATTTACAAAGGAAGCTGGCGTGACACGATTCTGGACCCTCAACGGATGTGCGCCGCAGTGGGGAACAAAAAGCATCAGAACTTTAGTGGCTTTGTTTTTGGGCTTGTGGTAATGGCACAAACAGGGAGACAGTGCAAGCTCTTTGGCTCCTTACAAACCTGCCAGAAAAGCAGAAATGATGAGAGTAAGGCAAATAGTGGAGAAAAGGTGCAGCCCACAGGTCAAAGAAATAAATATGGAAACACCTTCCACTTCTTCCTCTTTTCATTACTTCCTCTTAACTGCTAAAAAAGAAACCTTGTGATTTCACAGTATGAATAAAAACAAGTGGTACAGAAGAATAGCTGCGTGTGTATATTTAAAATGTTACTTTTTAAATGTTCATTTCCTGACATAGACATAAAAAGTGGTCTGGATAATACTACGCAAAAACTACACAGTAAAAAATATACTGGGGATTAAATCAGGATTGTAAAATCTGTTATATTTTTACCCCTAAACGTCATGGAAGGAAGGATTATTCATTGAGAAATGTTTTTACAAAAATTTGGTTTTGGAGTTTCAAAAGAATAAACTGAATTGTGGAGAATGTAAAAATGCAGAAGGCCTCCGTGTTGTGCAATATTCCATAGCAGCAAGCATAAAAGTAGCATTTCTGCAATATGAAAGTCAATGAACCTCATTGTATGGCTATTTCCTCTTTAAGGCTGGGTTGGAGGTTTTTTTTTTTTGCAAATATGTGCATTTTATGACTTGAGCTTTAAAAAAACAATGTAAGTGAGAAAAAAAAGTTTATATATGTATGCATTGTTCTGGCTCATCTGTACATTTTATTTCTGGTTAAATCGCCGCTATCCAGACTTGCTTTCCTTTTGTCCACGTCTCCTATTTGCTCTCAGTCCCCCCATCTGAGAAATCTCTCTTTTCATCGTCCATGTGGTGTCCTTCGTCGTAACTGTTTCTCTCATTTTCTGATTCATTTCCCACTAAAGGTGACTCTCGGACATGGCGTCCTCCCAGTTCCTTTGCTGGACCCAGTGCCTCCTCCGCCTGACCATCGCTGACCCCTCCCTCCTTATATTCCCCTTCTTCCTCCTCCTTCAGTGCTTCGGTAGCTCCGTCCAGGCTGGAATCACTGAGGAAGGAGTGCGGGGTGTGTGTGTCCTCCGAGGAATGAACGACGGCGTCGCTGAGGGCGTTCCTCAGGAGGCCTTCTGCGCTGAAGGGCATCTCCTCGTGGTCCTGCTCTGGATCCAGGTCCTTGCTGCAGTAGGCGTAGCGGTGGTTCATGTGCTGGGAGTAGGAGCCGGAGTGGGAGAATCGCTTGCCGCACTTGTCGCATTGGTAAGGTTTCTCCCCGGAGTGCAGGCGGCTGTGCTCGATCAGATGGTGCTTATGCTTAAAGGCCTTGTTGCAGATCTTGCACTCGTGAGGACGCTTGCCTGTGTCGAAAACAAAGAAATTACTCCCAATCGCTGGTGATAAAAGGAGTAAAGAGAGCCTGCACTGAATTATAAAGGACATCAGTAGCAGATACACTCAGTGTACGTTTCAGGCTTATTTATAAAAAGGCTGACTGTTGGATTTTAGGACGCTTTAAATTGATGAGGAAAACAGTTTTCCATTCGTTACGTTAACATCTGCTCCGCAGGCTGTATATAGGGATTTCAAAACGTAGGACCAAGACACTGGCCACGAGACCCACAGCCCTGCTTTATCTTCAGCTCCTACCTGAGATTGTGGATCACGGGACCACAACACGCCATCTTCATTTTAGTGCCTTTGCAGTTTGTTAGCATGAATGAGCGACGGGTCGAACCTGTGTGCTCGTATTTGTGCCGGAGCAGCGAGCTGCTTTTCTGGAAGGTTTTTTCGCAGATGTCGCACGCGTACAGGCCCTCGTCTGTTTTCTTCAGCCTCTTCCTCCCCGGGCCTCCATCTCCGTCTAGCCCTTCATCCATTAGAGACAGGTAGTCCACAGCTCCTCGGCTTAACACCTCGCCCTACAGAAACAAACAGGGTTGCTGCTTTTTATTTGTGTGCTGGAGCTTTCTTGCTCTGTCGTGCCTCAATTGTCAGTGTTGATCCACGGGATTTGCAGCTGTAAAACATAATTATAGGAATTACTCACCATGAGAGCTTGCCTATCCTGGTGGAGCTTTTTCAGCGCTGCCTCTGCGTCTGCCTCCACCATGTAAGCCATGGGAGGAAGAAACCCCGGCCCGTGAGCCGTTGGACTGAACGGCATGGCCGTCATACCGTCATGACCAGAATTCCCCAAGGCCAACTTGCTGAAGAGCGGAAACCCGTTGTATAAAGAGCCCGGGAAGGCCGGGACTCCCGCCGCGCTGTAGAGCGGGTGGTGGTGGTGGTGGTGGAGGGGCAGGTGTGAGGTCGGGCTGGGCCTCTTGAGCTCTCTCCTCTCTTCTAGACCCGTGTTGCCATTCGCAGCTTTGCTCTTCTCCGCTTGGTCCGAGTGGTGTTTGGGTAGGGAGAGGTCCAGAGGCTCGTTCTGTGACCAGGGGTTGCCCGTCTGAGGGGACCCGTGTTCAAGGGGGTCGTTGGTGATGTTTAGGCCGACCGGACAACCGAATTCTGAAGAGGGAACTCTCCTTCTTCCTCCAGGCGAGGACTGCTCCTGAGAACAGTTGGTCCGTTGGTCCGGGCTCCCCTTGTCTTGGTGTGGCCAGTTAGCTTGTCGCGGCTGGGGAGACGGCCAGCCGGGCTTCTTTAACGGGGACTTGCTCGCGGGAAGGCTGTGGATCAGCTCGGACGCCTTCCTGTTCTCCAGCTTGATGTCTGCCCTGGCGAGGTGCGGAGCCGCCGAGGGGTGATCGGGCACTTCCAGTGCCTCCCGGTTCATTTTGCAGAGGTAGCGCTCGTGCTGTAGGAGCACGACCGCATTCGGGAAGAGCTGCGAACACCAGCGACAGACCACCCCCGTCTCCCCTGAGGCCACTGCCCCTCTTCTGTCAGGTGACGCCCGGCTCTTGTCCAGACCCCCTCCGTTGTAAATCGCCTTTCTTTCTTCCGCTGCCCCTCCGTCTCTCTCGATCATCTCGTCTTTCTTCACCTCTCTGTGAAGCATCTCTTGCAGCATCTGCTCAAACTTTGTACCGGGGTGCACATAAGGCAGCAAGGTAGTCCCTTTTAATATACTGGCGTGCATGGAGAGCTGTGCCAAGGGGTCCCAAAAGTGTGCCAGGTCCGAAGCCTTAGGGACGCCTATTGGGTGGTCCTGGGGCGAAAGCTTCAGAGATCCATCAAGGACTCGAACCAAAGGCCTGGCATTGTTAAGGTTCTCTGAATCCATGGCTGGGTTCTTGTCCATATTGTTCCGTCGGTTGGCCGTAGCGGGAGATTTTGGAAAGAAGTTTTGGTAGGAGCTTTGGCTGTGACCGTTAAACACACCGCCGCCCCCTCCCGTGGCCCCTCCTCCGGTCAGGCACTTCTTGCTGCTCAGGTGCGAGCTGTAGGAGCCGGAGTGGGAGAAACGTTTCTTGCAGTTGGAGCACTCGTACGGTTTCTCACCTAAAGAGGCGACATGCACAGAGGGTTCCTCAAAATGTAGGTGAAAACAGGGTCAGCGTGGGTGTGAGCTCTGCACATTGTCACTATTATACTGCTGTAAATAATTTAAACTTGTCATTACACACGATCGGCTATAATTTGAACACCACAGGTTAAGTAAAGGTTGCAGTTAAAGAAGCGATAGCAAATTGATGGGTAACTGTTTTGATGTCATTTTGTCTCACCGCTGTGGATACGGAGATGCTCTTTGAGGTGGTGTTTGTACTTGAAGGCCTTCCCACACTGCAGACATTTGAATTTCCTGGTCTCCATGGATTGATCCAAAGCAACGGAACTCTGGGAACATGAGATGGTTTTAATGATTTATTACACAACATTCTTGAGGGCAAGTTTTAAGTAGTGTTTCCAGTTTGATCAGCTGACACAGTTTCTCTGCTTTGATCAGAGCTGAAGGACTGGTCCTAATGTGTAAGCGATGTGGATATGTGGATTAATGAATTTTGTCTTGGAATTGTGTGACAATGAGGTAAAATGCAGCGCTGCTTTCCACCCTGAGACCCCCCTCACCTGACAGTACTTGATGTGGTCCCTGAACGCGGCCCCCGGCGGGTACGTCCTGCGGCAGAACGGACAGGCCTGTTTGTTTGTGACTCCATCTGGCATCCAGAGAGAAATCGTCACAAATAGAACACACATGCGTGTTAGGATGCTCTCCAGACACAGCCTTTTTGACACCCCCCCTTCCCCATTAAAGAATATTAGAAAATTCCTTTTATTATTATTCTATTTTGTAACTAGCTATGACCCCCAGACTTGACCCAGAGGCTACATATCCAGACAATCAGGTCTCAGTCACCAGAAAAGCCGTTGGCTGGACTTTTCATCTTGAAAAGATTTCATCCAAAGGGGGACGAGGCCAACCAGTGGACAGTGACATCAATATGCGTGCTTACTTGTAAAGGAAAGCGACATTTATTCTGTATTCTATTCACCTGCTCGTTCAAGCGAACGATGCTGAGCTCCTGGTGACCAGATAGCTGGGGGCAGGTCGTCGGGGGTGCTCCCTGGGTGGTACCCGGCGGTGCCGTTGTGGCTGAGATGGTCCAAGTGGCTGACTGAGGTAGCTGCCTTTCTTAAATGGGCCAGAAATTCATAGTGAGCCAGGTCCTCCAAGGCATTCTGGGAGTCTGAGCTCTTACCTGCACAACATGAGGTTATTTCAGGAGTTAAATTAAGAGTCTGATGAACTTCCGTGTGAGCATTTTTGTTCATGTGAGTGGGCTGGAAATGGGGGGTGGGAGGTAAATCACCATTGTACAACTGCAGAACACAATGGTTTACTTGGGGACTGACAGATGAAACAACATGATCAGGGAAGATGTTGACAAGATGTGAAGCAAAAATTCTTTGTAATTTGTGCAGTGACGAGCAGGCAAAGCCTCGAGGAGAAGAAACTGCGCCTCTTATCGCAAATCAAGTCAGTCAGCTCGACTTTGAGGAAGATTTTTCAAATGTTTGCAGATGTTGCCATATTTTTAGCTGTTTTTTTTTTTTTTAAAGTGCTAAAGGAAAGAGTCTGTGCGGTCGAGGGTTGTAAAAACAGCGTTGGCCCTCGTCAGGGAAGGCCAAATCGCACGAGGCGAGGGAGCTAAGTGATTGTTAGTAGGCAAGCCGCGGCAGCCTTTGATCTCTCCTAAATAAAAGGGAAAGCCTTGCGTCGCGCAACGCTGATTTCAGTACCGTAACGTCACCTCTTTGATGTATGGAAATATTGTGACATTGTGTGGGATGACTTCTTTTGTCATGCTTTCAGAAGGGCACCTTTTCAAAGAGAAGAGTGGGGGAAAAAAGCTTGTAGAGAAGGCATGGTTTCACAAGGAGCTGAAATGAAGGTGTTTCTAGAAACGTGGTGAAACCAGAGAGGTGTTGCATCAGAAAAGAGAAACATCAACTTGTTTGCACATACGGAAGACTTGTGACACACAGCTGGCTTCTATTTTATGTAGCTCCTTTGATTGAACCTTTCAATCAGATCGTGCCTGTCAATTTTAGGACCTACAGTACATCCTCGGTGGTTCCGGGTCTCCTTCCCTGTCGGTGGCAGATGGGGTGGCGGGGTCCTCCGACACTTCCGGTTCGACCTGTCCCCAGTAGTTCCTGTGGCCGGGGCTGAGGCTGAGTGGCTGCGTGGAGCGAGCTGGGCTGCCGGGCTCCTCGGTACCCTCGCTGGGTGTCAGGCTCGTCTTGTCCAGGCTCTCCGGGCAATCCTGGAGCTCCAGGCTCCACAGACCGACCTCATCCTCCCCCTCAGATCCCAGCGATCCCGCTTGAGCAATGTCAACTGTGGAGAGATTTATACAGGAGGTGAAGACATGTTTGAAGGAAACATAATTTACTGGTCAAAAGTAGTATATCATAGAAACACAATATTTATGTTTTCTTACTGTACTGGTTTTCACCTTGCCTTTTGCACATGTGAGGGAAACCATCTTCAATGTGTTCAATGTGTTTCCCGGCATGCCGTATATTTACTGTTTTGTGTGGATTTTTATTGATACAAGCAGATTCAACATGCAGCACACATTCTGCGACATGTAACATACACGCCTGCAACTGGAAATAAATCCCCAGCATGAAATTTCAAACACAAAAGTAGTCATTGTTGGGCATTTTGTGATCGATGCTTGCGCCGAAAGGTTTTATTCTGAGTGAAAATGTGGCTTTCATTTTGAAAATACCGTCAGTGGAAAAAAGGGAACGAAAGAAGAAAAAAAGAAGAATTGACAGTACGATCAAAAATGACTTTTTTTTTTTACATTGTTCTGTACGTTGCAGCTAATTACAACATCCTCAAGGCCAGAATTTGACTATTAAAGGAAATGTCTCCAGATTGTTGTTTAGTAAAGCTGTCTGTAGGTGTAACTAATCTCAGAGGACAGATTCCAGAAGTATGCTTTTATCTCATGTGCACTATAGAATATATAATGTAGAATCAGTGAGAGGAAAAATAAATAACATATTGCAATTAAAGCGTATCCTTTATGCCCAGGCTGCAGCTAAACAAAAAGAGGCGCGTTCCTTTTTCCCATGGCAAAGACAATAAATGACAATCACAAACACATGCTCAGGATTTCATCTGTAGGCTCTGATTTCCAAAGCTTTTGTTGAAGCCTCTCAATTTCCCTCTTGCTGATTGGCAATATCTAATCACAACCAACTTAGGGACCATTTAAAAGTACAAAATGCAGTCTTTGCCCACATCTCTGAGAAATCAGAGGCAGCCCAACCGAGGGAGGTTGAATTCTTCCCCTTGCTGTGACTCACAGATCAGCATTTGACTGGGACCGAAGTTGAACATTCTCATGACTCTCTATCTTGTCTCCATCAAAAAGCGGTTTTATATCTTATTACATGTCACACAATGCTAAATTTGTTCATGAAACCTGTCAAAACAACTTCCAGTCACTGGGTTTTTTTGTTGTTTTTTTTTGAGATATGACAAATGAATATAACCAAAATAACCAAATAACCAAATATTTGCTTTAAATGTAAAACGTGCACAAATTCCACAGATGACTGCAGATTTTAGCTGATTTGAGCTAGCTACGTCCATATCTGACTGCATCAGCGCGTTGCAGTAACCTGCTCTGGTTTCATTACACCCCCCTGTATGAATGCAAAAATGCTGATTCACCCCTGGTGGGCCGAGCAGGCCTCTGGTGCATCCGTACCTGCGGGGGACGCACTTTCAGTCGCGGGGAAAGAAATTGGTCATCAGATGTGAGCCACTACGAAGCACAGAGAGAGTTAACACGGGTTGACCCCTGAACCCCGCAGCGAAAAAGGCACAATGGAGGCCCAATTTACATAAAGTTGCGTAAACCCGCCATCAGAGAAGCTGCGGTAGACTATCAGCCCTGCTGAGTTCTTCATTTATTTATTTTTTTTAAATTATAACTGTGTTCTTCGCGTAGGTCCTCTGACGCTGGAGCGGAGGAAGTACACTCGCGAACGCTGGGGGAGTCTGAGGTTTTTCAAAGGTGATAGATTCATGGACTGTGCAAAACAAGTTGCTGGAGCACAGAACAACACACAGAGCACAGCAGAACCGAGGCGCCCGGTATTATGCATGCAATGTGCGCGTGGGAAGATCGTGACTCATATCCAGAGAGACAACCAATGCATCATGCTCGATGACACCAATCGATCTGTCTTTTGACCAACCTGTAGTGACAACAAAGCTATGTTCAGGCTTCAGTCTGATGCCCCCCCTTTTTTTGTTTTTTCGTGGAACAATGTCACGAGCCATTTCAAACCCAGCGACGACAGCGAGCCAGCGTAGCTTTTCCCAGACAGGGACGGGCGCCTGACTAAGTTCAGTACATATGTGTGTCATATGGAAATGCAGATTTCTTTCTTTTCCACAGCCGCATTAAAATGTGAACCCACACCAAAGCTACTATACATTACATTCAATTTAAAAAAAAAAAAAAAAGTTGTCAATCATCTCGCCGCGTCTTTCGGCTCACATGTCTGCCAGGGTCGTCTTTAATTCGGTCCCGGAGGGCATCCAAGCCGGTGACACGGAGAGCTGCAGTTTATTTTACGATGCACACATGTGATCCGGTACCGACTCGGTAATTATGTGGCTGGATGGCAAACACGCAGTAATTAACTAGAAATTACCTTGTTTGTTTCTGTTGGTTTTAAAACGGAAACAAACAAGGCCTGGCTCAGTTTTCCGCACGGCGTCAATTTGATGATTCTTACCATTACCAAATTTTTACCATTTCAGATACATTAAAAACATTAGAGACGCAACACGACACAATTATCACATTAAATACTATCAATTCAATGGACTTTTGCTTTTTTCACACATTTTCATGTAGTCTCTACAGGTCTACCTTTTATTAACTTTTATTTTTTTATAGCCTTTATTTAAACATGAAAAAAGTGAAACACGAAATAAGAAAGTGAACAGAAGGGAGCGAAAAGACGTTTGTTGAAAATAACCCAAGATGTTACGTCTATGTCAACATTAGAAACTACATTCGCCTCCAACCAGCAACACTCGCATGTATTTGCTCTCACATTTTTCTTCCCCCCCTTTGATAGCTTGTTTTATGATGATCCAGAATAATTGAGCACTTTAAGGGGGATAATGTTCCATGACACAGACGGTCAAAACAAGGAAGGGAGCCGCGTTCTGTGCTTTCATCCGCCATGTTTGGCAAAAGAGTATATCAGACACCAAAACACTGACATCAAATGGGTTTAGGTAAATGTCTCAGAGAGTTTTCAAGGTGCTAAACACTCAAAGGCAACACACGCACGCACACACACACACACACACACACACACACAAACACACAGGAAAACGTCATGTGTAGGAAGATGTTCTAATTTTACGATACCTATGAGAGTCCATGTTGATCAGTCTGGCACGCTCATGTTTGTAACGCTGGCCTGTCTCGATGTACACATGCCATTTCAACAGAAGTCTGACTGTGGTGGCTGCTGACTGACACTCACACAATGAGTCAGAGGAGGACCGGAACAAAGAAGAAACACCACCCACCTGATCCCCTTCATCTAAGCTGCACTCCCTCTCAGGATGAAGCGACCTTCTCACTTTAGCCCGGTTCGGTTTGAGCTGGCCCGGTAACACGGATGACCACACTCCAATCACGTTTTTCCTTTTCTTACAGAATGTCGACACACAACATCATCGCTCTTAAACAGGAACAGAATATCTTACCTATATTTATCTGAAGGTAAATAGATAATAAGCGGCTCTCAGTATTTTAACCACGGATTGTCGGTCATGTGATGCTTTTTTTTTTTTTTTTTTTTTTGCGTGGCTCAGGCTCGAAGGAGGTGCTGACTTGTTCTGGTCTGATAACACAGATCAGAAAGTGGAAGTCAGAAGGGGCGAATGTGCAACACGGTGGGGTTTATAAAGGTCGCATTAGGGCGATGGGAGGAACGGTGCAACCTGTGGTGCGGCGTGTGACTGTGCATTCTCGCAGCGGCGCGGGCTGTTGACGAATGTAGCGTGTGACTGAGGTGCAGCAACAGCGATGTGCATCACGGACACGGTGCGAGGTGAGACGGGGGGGCTGAGCCGGTGGTGGTGGTGGTGGTGGTGGTGGTGGTGGTGGAGGTGGAGGTGGAGGTGGAGGTGGTGGTGATGGGGGGGGCAAAGGCTCGAGCAATTGAAAAAAGTAAAGAGACGGAGAGCAAGAGTGTAAAACTGTCTCTGACACAAATCCTCCAGCAATAGTGCACGCTGTAGAGGGAAAATCCCTACACACACACACACGAAAAGAACACAACTGGTATCATAAGTGCCAAGAAAATACATGACAATAATTCACAAGTGTGTGTGTGTGTGTGTTTGTGTTGGGGGGCAGAGAGAAAGAGGGAGGGAGAGAGAGAGAGAGCGCATGTGAATATCTGAAGTATGAGATAGAAAACAGTTACAGCTCTGTGCCTTTGAGTACTGCTCATTAGGAGAATGCGAAGCAGAAGGGCAACATCTGCACATCATACGGCGCCGGGGCGCACAGACCAATCAGATCAACAAATAAACATCAAGTGAATTTCTTCTTATTGATAACGGCCCCTGCGAGGACAAAAGCATGGCAGCGGCAGAGGACAGAACACCCCCCCCCCCCACTGTAATGGCGCTTGAATATTTCACCTTTGTACTATGAGGCTTTCATAGACTGCTCAATTAGAGCCGCCATGACGCAGAGGCACAATTATCCCAGGGCATTTCGTAAGTTAAAAGCCACCGAGGCCGCCGGCGAGCGCGGCGCCTGTCGGCGGGGGCTGCAGTTTCAGCAGGGACGGCGCGCTGGTGCGACTTTCATTACTCACATATGAGTGGTGCGATTTCAGAGGAGAATCGGCAAATCAAATCAAACGCATACCCGAGATACAGAGAAACAGGCCCAGGCGTCTGACAACCGACTGAGGCCAGCGGCACCGGGCTGTTATTGTCTGTGCGTACGTCACATCGCCCAGCCAAACAATGAACCACATCTGCTCGGTGGAAACCTGCTTCCTACTAAGATAAAAGGAAATTATATATAAAATGCAACTTTAAAAAAAAAAAGGGAAAGACAAAAAAAAAAAAAAAAAAAAAAAAGGAGCAAAGCCAGTCATTGACTGAGCCCTACCTCGGTGAATTATGTTAAGAATGAACTATCAAGAAGGCAGAACACACAGGCATGAAGCTTATTTTAGAGAAAGGAAGAAATTTGGTGAAGAGACAGCGAAGACAAACAGGAAACGGGCCCAAAAACGACATTGGTAATCGCACCACACCAGCAGATATGCACGGCAAATATGTGACACAACATTTGAGCCACTTCACTGCAGACACACAAACACACACTTGCACAGGGTTAAAACAGCTGCCTCCAATTATACCTAAAATATACCCACGCCTCTATATGTAGCCATACACGGCTTAAATCAGGAATTTGTGTTAATCAGGTTTTCTGTGCTGCAGACGGATGGGTGGGAGTCTAGGTGTGAAATACACGCGGCGGTTCGTCTTTCTGGTGGTTTCCTGCTGCTCGCACACTCATGTCCACATCTACCTGTGCAGCCGACCACCGCAGCAGCTTGAGTCATGAAAAAAAAAAAAAAAAAAGAAAACCTTGGTTTACCTTTAGTTTAAAAACCGAACCGGGAGGCCTTTCTTGTTTGCGCCAAATTACTGCCACATTTAATGAAAATAATAAAGAAAAGGTGGCGTTGTGCGTTGGACTATTTAATCTAATTGGTCCCATCTAAATATTTAAAATGCTGTTCGATTAGAAGAGTTGCTTGTTGCTGTCGGCTATAACACACACACACACACACACACACACACACACACACACACACACACACACACACTTCATTTCATAATTCATTCTCACTTTGTCATTGTGTGCCACGTAAACTCACACACATAGAATTTCCACTGACCCAGTAAAGTTAAACAGAAGGAAAGAAAAGCCGTTGTCACCATGGTGGAATTCCCTCTTCGTGTCTCCTATTTCCGTGAGGGTTTGCTAGTTTGAATCCCACTGCTAAAAGCAAAGAGCCGCGTGGCAGATCGCTCAAACAAACCTCCATTCGTCTGTTTGGTGGGAAACTGTTTTGCTATTAATTGGAAGAGACTATCGAAGCCGTATCAACAGTGGCAACCGACTGGATGACTTTGTTTGGAATCTGGGGCAGCTGTGCAAATATTTCTGCTTCTGACTCATTTTGTCATTTCTCAGTGTTCCTTTAGGTCTCGTCGCCACCGAAAACGGGGCTGGATGTCGACGGGGAGGCCTCGCTGGGCTGCGGACGAATGGTACGAGGTCGGAACCTCCACCTCCTTCCCGCGGCTTGCGCCGGTTTGCCGTGTAGCGAGGGATCAGCTCTGGAATGCCGCCACGGTCGCGGAAAGACCCACACGCTCACCACACTGTGAATCAAAACCCAAAACTGCACTTCATTAGGCTCCTGTCATTGCAAAGACTCTCACACCACTCTATAAATACCCCCGTCTCCCCCCTCCAAATTTGTTTTCCCTCTTTCTCTTTACACATGAAAATGCTCAAGGACCGTTCCAGCTTTCTGATGTGGTTCTTTATTTCTTACTTCGGTGCAAGAAACCACACAATAGAGGCTCCTTTTGAATATTAAACTTTCTCTGTCAGAGCAGAGGTTCTGAAGGGGTTTTTTTTTTAATAGATTTTCTTTTTCTTTATAGGGGCGAACGCTAAATAAAACTTCTATGTGGGATATGGTTAATTCAACTCAACTTAGAACTTTCATTTACTTGCCACAGGAGATTTGTTGTGAGGGTGAAACAAATATGCCTGGTATCCCTATAAGATCTCTTAGAGGTGTTTTGCAAGATGTGGTCTCCTTGAGAAGACAATGTAGGGCATTAAAGCCCGAAATGTCTTCATACAACCACACACAGTTAATTTGAAACACAAGATAGAAGAATTCCGAGGAACCCACGTTATAAAAGATCTGAGCCGAGTGAAGGTATTCATTATAGAATCACAGCAACATCAATTTACTACTGTGACAGCTCTTAGTGCTCCAGCACTGCCACTAAAGGCATATAAAGCCAAAGAAGCCCGGTCCTGATAGTCAGAGAAGAAAATATCAAACTGCTGCTCTTAAACTCTCATGGTAAAATTGGAAATTATTGGTTGTAATAACAATATATCAGAATAACCTCTGATTTATGAAGGAGAAGGATGAGACTTGGCAGGAAGGTCCTGTGTGGGTAATATGCGTGGTGGAGCGCCCTCGTGTGGCCCAAACGAGTAGCGCGGCCCTGACGACGCTGAAACATGTTGGGCGACCACATGTGACCTCCATGCCTTTGAAACACACTGTAGAGGAGATGCCTTTCGAATGTGTCACTCTGCTTTTATTTTCTGTGCCTTTCTCAGTTGTTCTTCACATCTGCAAGGACTGTCTACCATCTTCTCCTCCTTCTCCCTCACTCAAATGTTTTTTTGGTTGTTTTTTTTGTCTTTCCACACAGGACATAGAGAAAGACACACTATTAAAGTGGTCTTTTTAGTTGGGAGAATGTATTAGTCATTGTATGTGTGTGTCTGTGTTTCATTCATGCTAGATTTCACTCATACTGTGAGGGCTTTCGAACTCAGTGGGGAAAATGTTTAAATTTTTAGAGCCCCCCCAACTTTATCATTGCATGTTCAGATTGTTAGTTTAGGGTTGTTAAGTCTAAAAGTTAAGTCTGAAATGTAAGTATGAGTTTAATTTAAGGTTCATATCCTTGTTGGTGTTTAAAGGGGTACAATAAAATTGAACATCAACAGAGCAGAGAGTGACTGTGTGTGTATTTGTATGTGTATGTATTCCTGTGTTTACACAATGTGGGAAACCAACTTCCATTTGCCCTCAAAATCAAAAACATTACAGATTAGGGTTAAAACTTTCATTTCATATTATGACTTTCACGTTGAATAGGTTAAGGTAAGTCACCAGGAAATTAATCTATAATAAATGTGCGCACATGTGTGTGTGTGAGAGATAGAAAGAGAGAGAGAGAGAGGATGTGTGTTGTGCATGTGAAGCCTGAACCAACGCCTTGTGAAAGAAACTAATTAAAGTCATGGATAAAAATGCAAAGGCAGCAGAACTACACAAGAGAGTGTGTGCATGTCATTACTGAGAGAGAGAGAGAGAGAGAGAGGGGAGAGAGAGAGAGAGAGAGAGAGAGAGAGAGAGCGACCGTCCCAAAAAACCCTCAAACCCAGTGATATAATGTATATATAAAACTCAACGAGAAGAAATATTTAAAAAGCGAACTTCAGGAGTTTAAGAGGATCTTTGATGTCTATCAGAAGAGGAAAGCAGCCTTGCGACTGGGACGACAGTAATTTTAAGTCGAAGCAGAAGGCTGGCTGGCTGCTGGCTGGCTGAACTGGCTGCCTGGCTGACTGACTGTGGGCTTTGATGGTGCTGGCTGTTTGAAGTGGTTTTCGGGGGATGGGAGCAGTGTGTGGTGTCAGTGGGACAAGAGAGACGCACTGGAGGAGGAGGAGGAGGAGGGGGGGGTGATGGCAGTCATATAGAGCTGGGGGAAGTGTGGAGGGGAAGATAGAGGGAGAGGAAAGGAAAGAAGGGAGGGGTGGATAAAAATGGAAAGGGACAAAAACGGATGAGAGGAGGAGTTCAGAAGAAGACGGTTCAAAGAAGTGATAAGAAAAGGGAAACAGAAGACGGAACCTGGCCGCATTTGCGCCTACTGACTTATTAGGCCTTTAACGACTGTTTAATCGCTTCAGTCAGGCTGGCGTGCGAGCGCCGCAACACAAATGCATCATTTTCATGAGAAAAAGAAAAAAAAAGATGATGCCTCTGTCTTTACCGTCATGTTGCAATACCAACAAAATAACGTGTGTTAAATTCTTTCAACACGGTGAAATAAGGCTATCGGGGGAGATTGTTATGCTGATAAACGACAGAGATAAGGCGTCTCACACATTTATGTTTGCGTCGCTTCCTTTCTAGTGCAAAGTATGTCCGGTGCATTACTCCTGTTCCTTATCATACCTGAGCTACTGAACAGCTTTTCAACCTTGATTCACATGCAGGCCTGCCTATAGGCCTGGCTGTTCGAGGAGACGTGAGGGGTGGAAAAAAGACAACCTGAAAAGCTACATTTAAAGTCATAAGCCACTACAATAAAGGCTTTTTTAGGAAGTCCATATGCAGCGCAGATAGAGGGACTGAACGAGCAAGCAGATTTACTGCTGCATGTGTCGGCGCTGCCTCTAAAAAGGAGCTGCTGGAGACAAAGCTGAAATGAGCCATCATGGGACGCTGCCAGAGAAATCAACAGGCACACGGAGGGAAGGGGGGCACGGTGGGAGCGTGATAGCGTGCATAAATAAAATAATAATAATAATAAAAAACACAACCAAGCCTCATAGGTGGGCCTGAAATCAGTGAAGCATACTTGGTCTGTGATGGAATGTTAACTCCCTTCCAGGTACCTGCTCACTATCTGTGTGTGTGTGTGTGTGTGTGTATGTGTGTATGTGTGTATGTGTGTGTGTGTGTGGTGGATGGGCACCGAGTGGGATGAGCAGGTCAGAAGAAGTTTTTGGTACCAGGTGATCACAGGTACAAGAAGGAAGAGGAGTTGACGCGCCGACCTTTGCTTTTCTTGTTGTGAGTCCAAATTCTGCTGGACTCTCACCTGATGGACATGAACAATCTATTTTTTTTAATCTCATGAGTGAGATTAAACTGCAGGAATATCCGTAAACTGCATTTGTGAACCACCTGGCCTTCTACTTCATACTGTAACTGGGCCCAGTTATTGATCTTCTGTCATTTATTGATAGTTAAGCACCTTAAAATAGCTTTTAAATAATATATGGCTTATATATGTACATTTATGTAAATATATGTACATATATAATAACAAGTTAACCTGCATGTGCATGTAGATGGGAAAAGAATGTTTTATTACAGAGATGTTCCTGGTTTTATTGAATTAGTAGTATTTAGTTTACTTTAGATATGTTCCAAAAACAATGATTGTGAAGTACTTCATAAAAACATTGACTGATTGATTGATGTAGTAAAATAAGCATCTAGATTCAGGATCACCAGTTGGCTTATTTCATAGGAACGACAGTGAGTCTGATCTTCAAACTGGACGAGGACACAATGAAGAGGGCTTGAGATCGACGCTGAAGATCAGAACAAAGGGGCTGCTGATAGGCTGGAGAGATCATGGTTATGCCTGTCGTGACCTTTCCATACGGTAAGAATTATTCCAGTGTACACACTCACGAACATGCTCCCCTGTGCGCTGTCGGAGGGAGAACTCTTTCATTGTTCTTTATAAAAGATGCCTGTGAAAATGACTCGTAATGCTCGCCGCCCCAGCTCCTCCGTCCTGGTGCGTTGTCCTCCTCTGCATGCAGGCGGGAGGGACGGATGAGAAAGTGTGGGGGGGGGGAGAATAGGAATCAAAGACGTGTAAACTTTTAAAGGCCAGGCCAGAGAGGAATAACACGGGATTAAAGCGGGGAGCAAAGAGGAAAAGGGAAACCCACAGATTGGGCTGGAGAACAGCATGCGTGTGTGTGTGTGTGTGTGTGTGTGTGTTGTCTTTTTTTTATATAAACATAACGACAGAAGAAAAACACGGGAACAGAAAAAAAAAAAAAAAAAAAAAGTTTTCTGTCCTCGGAGGAAATCAAAGCCGAGCATGCGGCGCTCTGCGCTGGTGTGTGTTGCTGCCACACATCGCTGTATCATTATCTGGTGGTGCGATCCAGTTCCTCCACTGGAAAACACTGGCACAAACTGGTCCTGAGGAGCGGCTCTGGCCGGCCTCTCTCTCCCTCCACATCTCATTTTCCTCCTCTCCCCAACCCTCCGCCACCCATCTGGGCCTTGTAACACATGACGGCCTAGAGTGGGCTTTCAAAATTTAATTTGAGGTGCGATTTGGGGAAGAGAGAGAGAAAAAAGGGGGGGGGGGGCATATCTATAACTTGTGTGCAGAGAGACTGGGGAGACTGTACGAGGATCGTTTTTCAACCTCTTGCTTCAGTCGAACATGTGCAGGGAATCAAAGGCATAATACCCAGGCCGTCTGCACAAAAGGAAGAGCCGCAAATAGACTTAATGGTGAGAAGTCCTGCCAGAGCAATGACAAAGGAAAGCAGGACTACAGGCAGCACGTGGAGCCGGAGGATCGATTCACGATCGAGCCGGCCTGTGTGGGGAAAGGCCTCCGTCAGATAAAACACCTAAACGAGCGAGAAGCCACAGAAATTACAGTCAGTTAGTTTTTAGATGTGTGGGAAGTGCACAGCCAAGCACCTAGAGAAGTGCACACGTGCAAGAACGGACACACACACACACACACACACACGCCCGCATGCACGCACCTCATGAGCTCTGTGGTATTAGCACTATATTACAGTTAAAAGGGCGTGAGGCTTGAAAGTAATTTCCGCTCGTTGGTCACGTGCTCCACATAATGCTGCTGCTGCTGGACACTGACGCGTTACCAGGAAGGACCGCAGAGCGAGGGGCCGAGGACAGGTATTGATTACTCGGACAAAACAATAAAATCGGGCTTTGAATAATTGCGCTGCGCAGGACAGAAATGGCAATTAAAAAGCGGTTGCGTCCACGAGAGGACGGCGCGGGGGGGGGGGGCTCTCTCCGCGGGGACCCTCGGAAACTTTGTAGGCCGGGACGCGAGTGAAAGAATTAACATGTGAAAAAAAAAAAAAAAGGCCTCAATCAAAGGCCTCGGCCTGTTTGGCGTAAACACGTTGCTGGAGGAGCGGATTGGGACACATCCGTGACTCCGTGGGAAGGCAGAGGAGACGTTGAGGATTTTTTTCCCCCAACAATCTGCGTCCCTCAGGGGCCCTGTCTCGCTGCCCCCTTCGGCCCGGTGAGCTCCTCACCTTCACCCCCCCCTCTCTCTCTCAAAGCCTTGCAAGGGTCTTCCACTGGCCTCGTCCTACATCTACCCCCCCCCCACCACCTCCAGGACAAGCACACTGGCCACTGTTGCCAAATCTTTCCCCCCATGTTCTCCCTCTTTCTTTTTTCCCTCGCCTTTCTGCCGCTCCAGTCCTTTGTGTACAGTGCGCTATGTTCGGTGTGGCAGCACCGTGCCAGAAAAAACCCACACAACCACACACACACACACAAGCACGCACGCACACACACACACACGTATGCACAGACATGCAGTCACAGACACACAGCTGGGCCCCAGCTGCACACAAAGACAGGGGTTTGGAAATCAATGAAGGAGAAAGAAGAAAAGGGGAAAGGAGTTTAAATAAATTGGCACTTGAAAAAAGAAGAAAAATGAGAACGAGGGACTGAGGGAAACATGGAGAAAGTTCACTCTTAGCATTAATTCAACGACGAAAAAAAAAAAAAACCAAACACGAGGCAACGGGGCAAGATGTTTGTGGGGTGGGGGGTGGAGTTGGGTCTGTTTGATTGAGGGTTTGAATGAGTGTGATCGGTTCAGCCTGGTGAGAATACCTGCTGAGTTTGGGGGGGGGTCTGCAGAGCGTCTTCAGATACGTGACAGAGCGGTTAGCGCTTGGTCGACGGCTCTCCAAAAACTTGAAGCAATCTCTCAATAAAACTCTTTTCAACACAGCGGCGGGCGTGATTGGTGAGGAAAGCGGTGACATCATCCCTTGTTTTCTTGCAAGACGATTCAAGCGCGCATCAAACACTTATTAGCGTTCGAGGGAACTCAAACCCGCTGTTATCGTTCTCGATGTGGGAAAAGTGGTGTCAGAGATCTTTGACTTAACTGGCTCGGGAGAGCAATATTTGGCTATGACGTCCCAGCGAATTAATTTACAATCCTTGAAACCCAAACTCTCACGCGCTGCACAGGTCAGGATTCCAAACGGGCAAAATTCCTTCTTCCATCTGAGAGGTTTTTTTTGTTTTTTTTCTCAGTCTGACAGGAATTAGACGTTCCACCACCATGATTGATTAACAGCGACAGCTTTATGTGAGGAGACAGTCACCTAATCAATAGGCGCCTCGGAGACTGTAAAAATATTGTCTACGTTTCGTCTCTTTCTCCCCGCTTTGGAAAATAGTTGTCTAACGAATCCCGCCTGCCAAATTCATCCGGGTTTTATCAACGCCATTTCACCTCCTGCTCATGCGGCACGGCACATTCCAAATCCCGAGGAGCTCAAAGGGACACTCCTCTGTGACATCTGCCACTCTGTCGCAGCCCTTTTCACTAAAAACAACTGGGAATGTTTTCCGATGCAGATTCATTGCAGGATTCTTCTCTGTTTTTTCTTTTTTTTTTTTTTTTTTTTGCTTTTAACTAAAGTCATTTAAAAAACACCTTTGCTGGTAGAACTAACCAGATGTTAATCTTTTCCTGTTTGAGTCTGGCGGGACCTTCTCAGCCTTTCTGCTGACAGCTCGGTGTAATGGTGTCGATTTGCGAAACAAATCGGTCGACAAACTGCTATATGACAGTCAAAGGTGAGATTGTGTTTGCGTGTGTTTGTGTGTGTGTGCGTGCGCTCAAGTACCCGTTACTTTAGGCGGGCGGAATGGATCTCACCCTGGTGACACTCCTGCCGAGCTTCACACCTCTCTGAATAAAATGAGGAAACACTTCAGAGCAAAGCTATGAACCTATAAGTAAGCAGGCTCCTTCTGGGAAATAAAACCAAAATGTCAACGCAACACGCTTTGTTTTCGCTCCCATTTTTCACGAGCTGAACTCAAAGATCTAAGGCCTGTTGTACGTGCACAAGAGGCCCGTTTCTCTCAAATATTGTTCGCAAATGTGTCTCAGTCTGTCGGTGAGCTCTTCTCCTTGGCTTGAGGTAATCCAACCACCTCACAGGTTCTGGCGGATCTCGAGCCTCAGGCTGCAGCTTGACTATTGGGTCTGCTGGGCTCAGAAAACCAGTCAGGATCTGGTGTGACCACCATTTGCCTCACGCAGGGCAACAACACCCCCCCCCGGGACGTTGGTCCACTTCGGTGGCTGTGCAGAGTTTCTGGATATGAGCAGGAGCGGGAGACGCGCCGATCCAGAGCGTCCCACACGTGCACAGCGGGTGACATGTCCGCATGAGCACGTGCAAGAACTGGGAGGATCGCAGCTTCCAGGAACTGCGTACAGATCCTCACAACATGTGTGTGTGTGTGTGTGTGTGTGTGTGGGGGGGGCTGGTTGAAAGGCACGACAGCGGGCCTCGGGAGGTTCTCAGAGCATCGCAGCGGCGCTCACTCTCCGTGATAGACGCTGACGCCCATGCGCTTCACCTGAGCGTGCGCTCAGACCACCTTGGAGGCGAAGATGCTGGGTGAGGAGGTCCCGGGCTGGCGCGGTTCCACGCGACCCGCGTTTGGCTGAGCCGCCAAATTATCCGAGACACCCCCCCCCCCTCTCTTTTGATACGACGCGTCTTAGAGACGTGACTGTCCACAGCGCATTCCCGCCGTCAGCGCGCTCCCTCAAAACTTGCGACATCTCCGGAATTCTTAAAAGCGGGATTCTTTTTGCGGCGCCAGGACCAAGTGAGGCGGACGAGGCGAAGGCCTTCCACGTGCGGAGGGGAAGTCACGGAGTTCGGCTCGCGAGGAGCGGGAGCGAAAGCAAAAGGGCCGCGCTCGCGTTTTTCGCTCGGTGCGAGGCCGGCCCCGCCGCCCGCGTCAGCTCGCAGACAAACGAGCCCCGCCGCACGCTTCCCCGGCGGCTTTCCTCAGTTAAGAATAGCCGCCGATGTTTGCGAGCACGCGGGGTTTTTCGGTGACAAAAGCTCGTCAAACTGACAGCAACGCGAAGAACCCCGGGTGACTAACGTTGGGTTTACGGTCGTGTTTACGTTTAGGGAAATGGCTTGTTTGTTCAGGGAGTCTGGTGGCGTCGGGCCATTCTCCGTCGACGAATGCGGAGCAGCGGCTGCTCCGAATCACCCGCACGCCCCGACGGTATTAAAGCAATTGCGCCGATTTGGCTTTAAAGGTCTGATGTTACAGTCCGGGGTCAGAACAGCGCTCGGCGCTGTGTGTAAATTTGGCTTGTTTGGATTCGGGGGGGGTGAGAGAGAGAGAGAGAGAGAGAGAGAGAGAGAGAGAGGGGAGAGAGAGAGAGAGATTTTTCTCTGACATAACTTGCTGGCTGGCTGGACAGAAGAACAAATGTTTAGATGTTTGTGCATGCTCTGCTGTTTCTGAGTTCATACAAACATCAGATGCATGAAGAACAAAGTCGCAGCAGATTTCCTCCAAAAAAAAAAAAAAAAAAAAAAAGAATTCAACATGTTGCCCAGACATCACAGTCAGCACCGCTGCAGGAAGTATGGTCGTAAAGCTTTCGGCTTCTTGATAAGATTATTGATGTCATGTAAGATTATCAAAAGATTTTGAAAAGGAGTCTAACGGAATTAATTCCACATGCCCACAAACATATTTGACTTTTAATCTCTAAACAACCCAGAGGGCACTTGTTTAAACTGGACTCATTTTAAGAAATTATTCAAGCACTTTTTTTTTTTGTTCAATGATGCAACTTATTTAAAGAGTTTCCAATGTTAGGATGAGGAGGCCCGTCCTGTCCACATTCAGTTTTTGTAAAATGAAGGAATAAAACCAAACGCAGCTTCATGATTTTTAAAATTAGATCGGAACTTTTCAGAGCAGTAAATTTGGCCAAAAATAGTTCCTAATTCAGATGCTCAAACGGGCTACAAGCTGTTAATGCTGGTGGGCCGGTGTTTCATCAGTGATTTAATTCTTTCTGAGTTGCAGCTACAACATTGAAAGCAGCCACGATCTTTCCTTTAGTGCAGCCGCAGATTTTCAGATGGAACTTTTAATTTCTTTTTTTTTTTTTTTTTTAACGCTGCGTGGATGCCAACCTGACCAAAGTTCTGAACACGCTTTCTGACATCATCATTTGCCACATAAGTTACAAAAAAAAAAAAACAAAAAAAAAAACAAAACCCTGAAAGCAGAAAGTCAAATGAATTTGTCTGCGAGCGTAAACTCACAGCTCCAACATCGGGACGCATCAGTCACAAACTCCCAACCAAAATAAACCAAACTCGCAGCAGTTCCTTACCTCGGTTCCTCCTGGGGTTAGCCTGTTTCCTACGTTTGCCCCGACTTTCTTCTGTCATCGTCGCGCTTTACGACGAAAAAACAAGCGGCCGAAAGTTGTCCAGGATAGCGGCGCGTCTGCGCGTTTGTCCTGAGTGGCTGCCGGAGAATGAATGGTGATGAGGCATCGCCCTCAGTCACAGCGGGACGTTCCCGTGTTTGATGGGACTCCGAGCTGAGGAGGAGTGATGTCAGCAGCAAAGGTTGGCCTTGGGGTCACACTTGGCACCGTTTACGCGCGTCGCCCTCTCGCTTTCCCAAAAAAGCGCGCCGATCACTGATCGATACGCTTTAGCTGCATTTGCTCCTCCTCCGTCGGGAAAACTTTTAATCTTTAATGTTGTTGCACTAAGCACATGTTGAGTTATTAATAACGGTGCCAGAACATGTGATTATGTGGTGATGCCGGATTGGATGGTTGCATTAAAAAAAAAAAAAAAAAAAAAAAAAAGTTGCTCCTAGAACGGGAGAGAAAAACGCATTAAGAAAAGATACGATGGCTTCAGCTGTGAGAAGAGTAACAGCTGGTTTTATTGAACATCTACAAACTTTGACGATGGCTTGTTAATCTTTATGCTGCCACCAGGTTAATAACTGCAGGTATGTGCGCGGCCCCCTCCCGCGCCGTTTACAGCTTATGCGCGTCACACCTGCGCTCCAGTTCCCCGGAGAGGACCCCCGTCTTGCGGCCCATTCACCTCTGGATGGCTGTAGGAAGTGGTGCATTGACATTCCTTTGTGTTGCAACCTGGACTGTAATCTGTTTTGCAACTGAAAAAAACATCCGAAACAAAACGTTAACGCAGCGTTCAGGACCCCCACCTTGGCTTTCTTCCTCGCTCCCACGCCCCCACCCACCCACCACGGGATAATGCGGATAACCTTTCACGGGGAGAAAAATCTCTCCTGCTGCAGAGGTGTGAATAAACCAGAACGAAGCGTGTCGATAACAGAGAGAACTATCTGTCCTCATCTGCTTTAATCAGTATAATTCCGCTTAAATAGTGTTTTATTGGAGTAAAGGGTTTTTTAAAAAAAACAAAACAAAACGCTAACACAAAATCAGTATCACACCTCCACTTATCATTTCTTCATCTAGTCACGCTGTGTGTGTGTGTGTGGCGGGGGGTGTCTTAATGGATTCTGGAAGAGAAAGCATCCTGGAGGTGGGGAGGGAGCGGGCCAGAGAAAGAGGGCAACAGAGGGGTCATCACGGCTTTTTTTGTGGTGGGATGGGGAGAAAGGAGGGAGGACGAGCGGTGTTTAGGGGGCAATAAACGCTGGTGCAGATCAGGGTCACAGAGGTGCAGAGGTGCTTCAGAGGTCCTGGGAGCTGCTGCTTTTTTTTTTTTCCCTTCTTCTGCAGAACACAAATGCCATCTTCATTCGAATTTTACTGCTGATCTGAAGATGTGACGCCTGATTTGAGGACTTGATATGCGGCGTGTGACTAGATTGCTTTAAGTGACACTTGTAGCAGCAGCGTGCCATGAAACAAGAACCCAGAAATGTTTTGCTGCTTGGAACTTTCTTCTGTCTCGTTGTTAAAGCGAGGAGGAAGCGGTCCCACTGGGGTTTTGTCCCTGACTACGGTGTATGGGTTCAAAGCTTCTTGCATGGGGAGGAGAGCCCTTAAACAGCATATTAAGCAGGAGTTAATTATATGCCAACCTGGGTGACAAAGGAAAAGAAAAGCCTCCGTGTGAATGGCGAGGCAAGAAAAGAGAAAAGTCATTATTCTGCCCACTTCTTTGCATTTGAAAACCCCTGTTCTTATTTGGGCATTTCCATTTGTAACTCCAGAGGAGCAGAGATCACACTGGGAAGAGTCCATAACACAATCCCTGTGTCAGTGTTGTCCAGCTTTCTGCATCCAGCCAACACTGTGTGGGAGACATACTTTAAATACACACAGATCTGAGGTGTGCAGTGGAGAGAGTTCAAGTATCAGATCGGCGTTCCATTCTTTCACTTACCTCCGATGATGAGGCAACCTAACCTTTGATTTCCTTCGCTTCTAATCTTCAAATTCAGCACTCTTTAAGAAATTCTTGTTTTTTTTTTTTTTTGTCTTTCCTAACCAAATTCCATTTGACTCAGCGGTGGAGATTCACGCATTGTTTGAAATAACAACTGGGGGCATGTCGGATTGTAAATCAGGAGAACTTCCCCCTTGCCTTGGAGAAAATGAGTCAACTTTAACATCCCCGCCAGTTTGTGGCTGGTGGCTGCTGTGAATCTACAGTGCCATAACACCAAAAACCAATACAATCCAACAACAAGAGGGGCCAAAACGAGCCAGCCACCTTAAAGAGTGATGTGGCCATTTGGAACTGCTGCAAAAACTGACTGTAAATCATCCGTTTCTGCCTACAGTGCTGATAGCATTCCAAGGCTAAAAACAATAAGTTACACAGGAATAAAAGTGATGAGAGCAGTTGTTACACTATTTGTCTTTTTTTTTTTTTAACTAACAGCCTGTCTCCTGTGATGTGCAAAACACTCAATAGTAACCAGCTCAGTGTTGCACCGAATCACTGAAACCGCATTGCAAACACCCCCTATTCATTTTTCTCCCACACATTTACAAACATTCTTAGATTACTCCGTGGAAGACACGTGAAGTTTATTTTATGAACGAGATTTGTGTAGTTTCCCTTCCTCGGTGCAGTGCAGCCTCTGCTGTCCAAACACTCATGTCAGAGAGTGGACATTTTTAATGGTTTACTGTAGCTGCCATGTGTATCTCTGTTGCTGCCATTTTCATGCATGTTTGTAAGAATAATCCCAGCTAAGACAAACAAGAATGCGGATTAATGTCATTTGTTTGGACGATCAATGATGACAGAAGGAAATGATATACAACAGAGATCTTAATTTGCACTGCCCACGGGCTTTGGTGCCACCTAGTGGACAAATGGAAACATTGCATCGTCTCAACAGGCAAAGAAACAAACTTGACCCAGAAGATTCATCTTAATTTAAGATTAAGATTCATTTACCTCTCCACAGCACAGCCAATAATTTCACAGATATCCCGTATCCATCTCTCTGAATGTGTTTATTCATAAACTGGTAAAATATAGCACATTTGTATAAAAATGTAGAAAATTGTACACAAAATATAACACTTGGCTTTTGTCTATTAGTTAATGCTACTATTATAGCTTTCTGTTGCTAAAGGTGATATTCTTTTGCCAGCAAAAAGTCAGAATGAGAGTTGAAAGTCATGAAAAACACACATGCGCACACACATACGCGCACACACACATAAAAAGGCAGCATTCATAAAGACAATTAATATAGAAGATCATTTTTTACAGCACATCTCATATTGTACATTCTAAAGAACAGCACTATCAGTCATTGTTTATGTCCTTTTTGCTAGTGTTAATGTGTTAATGTAGACAATTTGTGCAACCTTTTGTTTCTCAGTCATTTGAAGATGTCTTTGGTGTGTAGTCTTTATGAAACAAGTCCTAGTTCAGGTGCCATTGTTGAAATCTGAAACGTCACATGACGTGATTCGGCACCGTTTAGATTGTGGCCTTTAGCTGTGCTCAGGTGTTTCCTTGAGCAAGTGTTCAAGAAACACCATAGTTTCATTATCGCTATCAAAGAGAGGTTGGGAAATATCAAAAAAGACAGAAACCTTTCAGCACAGTGCTGTCGGTGCAAAGCCACAGTGTAAAATGTGTTGTCTTACAGGAGCAGTCTCTTCTGCATGTTGCAGCGGAACAGTTGCACAGAAGTACCTCGGTGAACTTATTAAAAAAAACAAAAAAAAACACGTTATTCAATAATTTGTAATCCCTGTCATGAATCAGAAAGGCGAAATAATCCTGACAACTCCTCTTTGGGATTAGAGCCAAAGTGCACCAAGACTGTATCGATGTACCTCAAACGGGCGACGACTGCCAGCGGACTCGGGTTTCATTCAACATCTTAATGCCCTCATTATACCACATGCGTGTACCATGGAAAATGTAAGGCCTTTTCTGTTTTGCTGTTAAAAACAAAAAAAAAAGAAATGCAGCTGCTTTAGGAGCACGTAAGGTAAACACATGGAGCGCAAACTCTGTGGAAAGGCAACTTTTGATGTCCATACTGTAACGCCAAAAATCCAAGCACTGACAAGCCCTGAGTGTCCGTGTGTGGAGGCCGTGTGTGTGTGTGTGTGTGCGTGTGTGTGCATGTGTCTGAGTCTGCACTTATGGGAATACTGATATGCCACCATAAAAAAGAAAAGAGAGTGTTGATCATGACAAGGAGGAAATCCTCAATAATACCAATTCATATTCTGTAGCACCGAGAAGCTTTTTCTCCATCACTAAAAGGACGTAATTGATTCTTCAGCTCGGGATGTCAGAATACTGACAGTTCCTCACAAGGCTGGGATGACATATCCACCGCCTCAATGTCCTATACACAGCATATATAAATGTATATAAACCTATTTACACGCGTCCTTCTCTGTTTTACCGTGGGCACAGTCCTATGGGACACACGGAACAACATCCAGACAATGAGCATTGTTGGTTTGCGGGATATCAAAATAAGACAGATGCCTGGCTGGACCTGGATAAAGTTGTTCTACAAGTTAGTTTGGGAGGAAAAATGGTGCAGTTCTTTTTAAGACAGTGTGTTGAGATACTTATTCTCCCCAGCTAGAGAGGTCAGCATGGATGTCATATCACCCACAGCCATGTTGGACAGGCCAGAGCCCGCAGTCAGACTCATGGAGGTCTGGGGGGTAGTGAGGCGGGACGACGCCTGGGAGGAAGACCCGGGCTGGCCCTGAAGCGTATTGTTGACCGGGCTGAACGAGGAGGATTCCGCGTCGTCGATGATCGAGGTGAAATCTATGCGGGTGTTGTCCAGATCCAGGTTCTCCAAGGCGTTGGAGATGGGGCCGGACTCTGGATAGGGACCCAGGGGGGCCGACTTTGTATCGCTTGTCGGATCCAGGCCGGAGCTCATGCCGTGCTGCTGATTAAGGCAAGGTCCATTCTGCGGGTCAATGATTTTGTCCATGTTCATGCTGACTTGCCCTGAACAGTACAGGTTGTTGTTGTTTGAGGGGGAGAACATTTCGCTTTGTGGGTGCTGTGGGTGCTGCACCGGAGGAAGACGGACCCCTCGTCTGGGGCTGGACGAGTGCACAGGGCTGAGGTGGGGCGAGCTACCCATGTAGACTCCTCCGGCCTGCGACAAGCTGTTCTGACGGCTCAGAGGTTTGCGGCCCTGCGGCGGCCTGGGGACCATTTCTTGACCGTAACATGAGCCTTGCAGGGCTGTCAACTGCTGCTCTTTGGGTGGGACGGAACTGGGTCCTCGGCTGTGGGGGCTCATTACCATGTTCTGATTGGGGTAGGGTGGATAAGGCTGGTTGGGGTAAAGGTTCTGGTTCTGGTGCTGGGGACTGTGCTGGATCATCGCTGTCTGGGCGGCCATGTCCACGTTCTCCGACAGCGCCGGCTTCAGTCCGCTTTGCTGCTGTTGTTCCTGTTGCTGCTCCCACATGAGCGCTTGCTGGGACTGCACGTAGTTCCTCACCATCATCTCCTTCACCTGCATCATGGGCGTTTCCGACCGCTGTCCGTCCGAGAGCGCTTTGCCGGCGCAGCCCAAGCTCACGCTGCCTCCGCTGGCAAAGGCGTTCTGATTCGCCACCTGGAAGCCGCAGCTGGAGTTGTTGCCGGAGCTCCTCATCATGACCTGGCCCGTCTGCTGCGGGTAGCCCTGAGTCTGCTGGAGGAGCATCCTCTGCTGCTGAAGTTTCGCGCTCTGACACGCGTCCCTGCCCCCCATCCCCGGGTGAAACTGCTGCTCGGGCTTGATGACGAGTTTGTGGGTCCCGCCTGGACCGTTGTAGAGACCCGGCTGATTGTTGAAGTGGGTCTGTTGAGGCTGCAAGCTTGCATCCGTGTACTGCATGCCTTGCTGGTTCTGGAGCTCGTGGGCCGAAGCTTGGATTTGGCTGTGGTTCTCGCCCCAGCGACCTCCGCCATCCCCGCCCTGACCGATGCTGGGATAATGGGGAGCTGAGGGACTGAGCTGGCAAGTGCTCATGCTGTACTCGGTCTGTTGGAGAAGAGTATTGGACATCCCCTCCGACTGAAGGGGTCGCGCTTGGCCTATTGAATTTCCAGCTTTGGTACCGACGTCCCCTCCTTGGTTCTGGTAGCGCCCGTGCATGTAAGCCTGGTCGGGACAGCTCAAGGAATCACGACTCGGAGAGAGCTGGTTTGAAAGAGAAGCTCCGCCTCCGACTCCCCCGTGAGCCGGGTGTTGCTGCTGGTAACCGATGAAGCTTCTCTCTCCGGGCGGCATCATCATGGAATGATCCCTTGAATCGACAGGGGTAAGGTGGGCGTCCATGCTCATGGCCTCCATCATCACGTTCTCCGTGATGCTGGGCGGGCGAGGGGAGTACAAGTGGCGGGAGAGGCTCGTGTCGGAGCCGCGGTGCTGCAGGGCGTTCCTCCGGCCCATGAGGGCCACGTTGCTCAGGCTATTGAAGCGCTTGGGGGGAGCTTGGGAATCGGCCGCAGATCGTACCGGGTCACTGGCTCGTCTGTTGTTGTTACCCGGAGCCTGGTGCGGGTACATGACACCGGTACCGTACTCTGTGTTGGCGCTGTGTCTACGGGGACCACCTTGTGTCAGGAAGGGAGGCAGCGGTTGTCCCTGGTACTCACTTAGAACACCCCCTCTTCTTGCAGTAGGACCTATCTGCTCCATATTGGGTAAAGGAGTGGGTGGCGGTCCACCAGTAGCTGCCGCATATTTGGCCTTTAGGTTGTACTGCTGGGCAGGGGTCAAATTTGAAAGCCCGGGTAGTCCTCCCCCCGGACACGGAGCTCCCCTACGACTGGTCTCGGGAGAGAGGGGATCGGCGACGATCTGCTCTGAGCCAAAGACGTGGCATCCTCCCCCTGCTGGCCCGCCCATCTGCGAGACCTCGCTGGAACGCCGGCTGGACAGGTAAGGGGAGACCATGGAGGAGCGGCGGCTGACGGTGTAGGCCGAGCTCAGGCTGCTGGTGCCGCTTCCCCGCCTGTCGTTGGAGCAGCCGACTGATGCGCCGCCTCCCAACTCGTGACTGGACAGCTCCATAACCCGCCGGTTGGAGAGGAGTGGAGAAGGTACACACATCCCCATGTTTTCCCCTGTACCTAGGAATGAGAATGCATACTTCATGTCAGTATTTACATGTGACTGTGTATTAAGTCCTCATTTTGTAGTTATCATTATTTAGAGGATTATAAATTATTGGCTTTGAACGCCATGCCATGTCTGTAAAAACTCAAATGGAAGAAATACTTTAAAAAATGGACTCATTATTAATATTAATTCCATATTTAATAATAAAACATACCAGGAAGTGCAGGTAGCTTGTTACTGGCACACCGTGCAGGAGGGGAAGGCCTGCAGATCTGCTTCAGTTTGTCAATCTTCAGGTTCTCGAGCCTCTTCAGAGCTTGCGCCGACATTCCCATTGTTCCCCCTGCACTTCCCGATTCTCCCCCTCCTCCTCCTCCCCCAACTCCGTCCTCCAGCGCTGTGAGATCCTCCAGACTGCCTGCTGCATTCAGGTTCATCTCCACCCCGCTGTCGTTGTTGTTGGCGCTCCCCAGTGGAGAGCGTTCGCTACTGCAGGATGACTGTCCACCAGGGCTCGGCTGGGACTTCTGAAGAAAAGTTGTGTAATGTTGTGTCAGCTATCATTTACTAGAAACCTTCCGTCCTTCAAATGGCAGAAATATCAAATATTCGACTATTTATACCGTTAACAGATACAATAATATCATTCTATGGGCTATTTTATTCAAACAGACATTTCATAGATTCCTCACCAGAGAAGTCTCCGGAGCCATCAGTTTGCAGTCATCTCTCCGTGTCTCCTCTTTCTCCAACAGAAGCTCTGAACTCTGACCTCCAGGGGTCATGGCTGAACCTGGAGGTCGGGGGCCTGTGTCTCCACGATGCTTTTTGGTGATGTGGGCTTCCGGCCCATGCACGGTTTTCACATGCTTACGCAAGGAACTTGGATCTGTGTATCGCTTCGTACAGCCAGGGATTTTACAGACATATGGTTTCTGTAAAAGAACAACGGGAAAAATCTGATGTATAGAGTCATGAATGCTATATAGCATATTTTCAAACACTTCCTGCATTATTAATCTCATGTATGTAATATATGCAGTATGTGTATGTAATACAGCTGTACCACACGTTAAAGACCAAGGATGACAAAAGTCCAGTATAACCAAAAACAACTAACCAATCTAATGGTAAATTCTGAAAAGAGAAGAGAGCACACAAGTTGTCATACAAAGAAATATCACAGACATTAGAAAAAAAAAATCAGCTACTTTATGCGTGAAAGAAAAAAATGTATTCCAGAATTCAAGGATAGGCGATTCCACATTCACCTGTTCATTTCCATTTGACCCTGGTGACCTCTGACAGAGGTAAGGGTTGTCAGTAAACAGGCCCACCATTTTAAAGTAATAAAGAAGCAGACTGGTACATACCAAATTACTCTTTATGAGAGTCAAATTAAGGAGCCATTATTATAATAACGAAGTTTGTCCCAGCTTTGATCTACTTATTTGCAACTGATTAAGGGAGAAAAGTTACTGTGAAGAAAGCCTGACTGTTTTGAACAGTTGTACCTCATTGGAGTGAGTTCTGTTCTGGTGTTTGGCCCGGTCCGAAGCGTTGGAGAAGGCTTTGTTGCAGCCTTCGTGCTCGCACACGTACGGCTTCTCTCCCGTGTGAGAGCGCAGATGAGTCTTCAGGTTTTCCAGACGAGAGTAGGCCTTATTACAGCCTTCGAACTGCAGCAGGCAGCAACACACAGCAAACAGTGTTACAGCAAGACAGTGGCTCGGGACTATTTCAGAGACTAGGAACGTCAGTTCTGATGCCACGCGGCCCACTCACAGTGCACTTGTGTGGCTTCTCTCCCGTGTGTCTGCGCATATGAACCACCAACATGTACTGGGCTTTAAATGGTCTCTGTTCCCTCGAGCATTCCTGCCAGTGACAGACAAACTCCTTCTTCTCCCCGTGGATGTGCTCGTTGTTGATGTGCTGTGAGGTGACGAGAAGTTAGGGAGACCAACAACGAATATCAGGTGAACCAAACCCATTGTGTATCGTTCCAAAATCTCCCGCATGTCTCACGTGAACCAGCTGGTCTTGTGTGTCAAACTCCTTGCTGCAGCTCTCCCAGTGGCAGTTGGTTTCATATATGGCCTCTTGTTCGGGCTTCCCGTCCTCCTTATCCAAGTCGTCTCTGCCATCCAGGAGACCAAGAAGAGGGTCCTGCACAAACATGTGATGTGTTTCACCTTTGTGTGAAAACTCTAGAAACTGGTAAGCAGCCATGAAAAGCAACTGAATGCACAGATCATTTACAGCACGAAGCATGGGTCAAGTGTCAGGTCAGCCTGGTATGGACTTTGACCGGTCCACCGGTTGAGGCGTGCAACTTTCGATCTGTTCTAAATCCGTCCGCGTGCGCGCGTTCTATGAACTCCAATAATTAAAAGAGAACCGTTGAACCCGCTTGCGTGAATAAGAGGGTACCTGAGTGCCAGTGGAAGAAGGACTGGCCACGTCGCCCTCAGATCTCTCCTCCAGGCTCTTCACGTTCATGCCGTCCATCACGCCACCTAAGCCAGGCTCCGTCTTCAGCTGCAAACCAAAACACAGCCCTCATTGCCTCCGTCTTATCCGGGCCACGACCAGAGATTAGAATTTTCGTTATCTTGGGCCCAGAGAGTACCACCCCCCCCCCCTTCTCCATCCATTTCTCCTTGCTGAACTAAACCAGAGAGAACCTTACGTGTCCGTGCTTAGGGGGCGCGTGTAGCCGGGGATTGTGGGGAGGCAAGCGGGAACCTTGACAGGGGCCTGGTGTGTGTCCACCCAGAGGGGTTACTCCCCCACCTCCATACATGGAACCTTGTTGCCTGGACTGGCAACTTATATTGCTCGTGTATCCAAGCGATGGGCTGCGATTCAGAAGAAAGAGAGGTTTTATTCTACTTTTGTTGTTATTTGGTATTTATTTAATAGCAATTTATGCAAATAAGAACCTGGAGGCTTCGCCATTCATTGTTGATAGTTTCACAACGCTAGACTATTGGTAAAAATCGAGCAAATACTGACCTCATGGCACCCACAGAAAGATGGCCGTAAGAACTGGCGCCATTTGCGTTACCCCGAGAGTTGACAAACGCCACCAGGGAGTTGGGCGATGTGCGGATCACTGTCTGAAGGTCCACACTGGCATCAGACAGAGGAGAGATGGACAGTGCTCTTTTTTTACTCAGCTTCAACATGGAACGAGGCGTAGGGAACCTGGAGCCTAAACCGCAGAAAACAGGAAGAGTTTAAGGTTTGAGACAGTTTTTTTTTTTTTTTTTAAAAAACACATGTAGCCATGTCAGCTGACCATCGCCTGAGCCAATCTGATCAGAGTTCCCCTGAGCATGGCAGAAGTTGTGATGAGAGGGCATCATGTTGCTCTGGTTACAGTAGGGGGTGCTGTTGCCACCTGGTAGAAAGAAAGGGCAGATGTTTCACTTCCAGCGACTAGAAGCGCTTATAAAAATCTGAATTTACCTCTTATCTATCTGAAGTTAAGATAAGGTTAATATTACACATGCAATGATGTCAAATCTAGCAGTACCGTGGGAGAAATGACCATGCAAAAGATTAGGGACTCACCCTCTGGGGGAGGCATTCCTCTGTGTCCCATCATGCTGTGTGGCGGCAGGGCCTGAGGGGGCCTCATGTATTGATCAGTACAGAGGCCAATCCCCGGGCCAGAGCCATGAGTCAAACTGGACGTCATAGGATTGTACATGGTTCTGCAGTCCTGAGGAAGGCCGTTGAGAAATGGGCCGCGCAGCGAGGACACATCACTGTACGGAGACTGGTCTGACGGGACTAGGCTGTGTGTAATAAGCAAGATATTTTAATGTGTAATTCATAAAACCATATCTATTTTTTTTTAACAACTTTTTTTTATTTTTACCCTTGGAAACGTAATGCAAAACATCAGAGTGTAAAATATACACAGATGTCTGTGATTTTGAGCTCCACCGCACAACATTCTGACATTATGACACACTCCGTTCTGTTTGAATAAACAGAGATGGTGTAGAAAGAGGTCTTTGTTGCGGCAATGTTGTGCAAGCTCTTGATAAAAAGTGCTGATAGCTGATCACAATGAAGTGTATTTGGCTTTGAAACATCATATTGTTTGTACATTGTGGCAAAGCAGATGTCACCAGATGATTTCAAGACTCAAGAATGCAAAAGTGCTATATTAAATATATTTTTAATAATTGGCTGTATTTAATATATAACCACCATCATGAAGTGTTTGTACGGATTTAAAAGCTTCAGTGCATCACCAGCTCAACTGTCTGAGGTACCGAACTCATTCATGTCTGATAAAACAGCCGTTTGTCGATGCAGCCCAGCTGTAATGTCTTATTCTCTCCATTAGATGGAGTATAGCGTCTGTCTTAATCTAACCCGAGCGAATCCCCCTCTTGAGGGGCTTCCCCTTCACAACTGGAAAAGGGAATCTTCACTGGAACTTTCCAGTTCTCATGAGTTTCATTTTGTCCATTTGCTGGCCTTTCCACAGTCATACTGGTTGCTTTAACAACGGTCCCTCCCTGATCTCTTTCTATCTATTCCTTCTGCTCTACTCCGAGAGGGCAGTATATCATGTACCCACCTTCCCCTAAGACGTCCTTTCAGTTCTTTAATTCTTTCACTACAACGTGTATTCCCCACAGGAGCTTAATCTGTTCTCTCTAATCCACCGTGCTGGTTCCCCCTGAATATGCCTCCCTCCCACTCACCCTCCTTTCTCCCCTTCTCTTCTCCCATTCATCCCTTCTGTTCTTTTTCTCTGCCTCTCCCTCACCCCTTCTGTCCTTTCCGCCACTTTCTACCTCCTCTCTCCCTCCTCCGTCTTTCTCTATCCTGCCAAGCCACCTTTCTCTCCGTCATTCTCCGTCTCTCCCTCTCTCTGGGTAACCTGAGCGGGGCGAGATGCAGTCATGCAGAGCGCAGCGGGGCCTGGTCAGCCTGTAATTAGCAGCTGTCAGAGAGAGGCCGAGTCCACCCGCAACCTGGGTGGCATGAGGGGAGGAGGGGGGCAGCACGGGGGGGGGCGAGCAGGCTGGGCCAGCTCTGTGTCCGTAACAATTGCTTAGCATCTGAAAATTGCAGAATCTGAAACTTTTATTCAGATGTGTCACTGCTGGGGTTTCTGACAGTTTGTCAATAATAATATATTTGAATTAAAATGCATCATATAGTGCTGGATCTTACTGATGCATGTTTGTCCTGAAGCTATTTCATGCCAGACTGACATGGACAAAGAGAAGCTGCACTGCTTAAGTCTGTATTCTTGACTTCGATTATACTGAACACTGTCACAGACACGGTTACTGCCACACATTGGTTGAGTATGTTATGAGGTTTCCATGTGGACAAGGTGGAATACAGCTGTGGTGTCTTACCCTCTGGAGGGCTGGCTGGGTGAGGAGTCGTAGTGATACAGCCCCTGGTGTGGCTGCATGTCCACTGGCATTGGAGCTCCGAGGAACGACTTGCCCCTTTAGACCGTTAACCCGACACTGAAAGACAAGACAAAATAAAGAGTTAAAAACCAAAATAAACAGCAACATAATGCCAATATATTAACAACGGGTTATAAACAGGTTTGGGTATCGTCATCAGTGATAAAAGTCTGAGTTAGTCAGTGATAAAAGTTTAGATTCCAGAAATCAGAAAAAATGTTGCTCACATTATTATAGTACATTTGAATATTACCTCATACCAGCTCTTGTATTTCATACAATTTACATTTCATTAGACCATGTCTGAAAGGTAAAATTTGATTATATGCATTCATGTTTGTCTGGAGCGGAGTTCTGCTTGAATTGTTTTACAGTCAGACTGTCCTCTAAATGCCTGGTTCATTCCATTCACCCACTGTTACAACTTAACAGGTCATGTGACGCTTCTGATGTGCCCCGACACACTCCTACAGATTATCCCATACCCCGGGACACAAAGAGTGGGCTTGGCTGTAATCTTCCTTCTCTAAACAGAGTCCTGCACCTCGAACTCCGCTGACAGACGCCCGAAACCTGCCACACCATCCCATCCTGGACAGTAGCTGGTGGTGTATGTATAACAACGGACAAGAGAGGACAGTCTTTAAAGCTTGGCTTTAAAGCACAAAATAAAGACATTTTAAAGGGATGTCAGCGACACAAATTGAGGGAAAATGGACAAAGCAGCCTTTTGTACTGAACACCTGAGATTGTATATCTCAGTAAGCGCGCGTAAGGAAGGTAATTCTAGCTGAGAGATTTTGGGAACACTTGCTTATTATACTCATTAGTAACACAGGGAGGGACTCAGCCCACACTGATACGTGGTCTTTTTTTAAGTATACTACATAGTATAAATCAATGAACCATTATCAGGCTAGAGCATTAATCTAACTGTATTAACCTGAAAAAAATAAACATTTATTAATCCAACATCCTTTAAATGTACACTGTTTGTATTTAAATTCTTGACATGCATGTGGAGTCAAACCATCACATCACTGCTTCTGGTGTCTCCAAGGCAAAACTGGGAAAGCTCCTATCTCGTGCTGGTGATAGTATTGTGATGTGAGTGTAACTGGTTTGCTGGTGTCATGCGGTAGCACAAGTGTTAAAAGGGCAGCGGGGACCTATTTAAGCCCACAAGTCACTGGGGGGGATTTGGAATGTAAAAGTTAGTGAGTGGCTAAATGGCGTGGGCGGTCCGCGGCTAATTACACACATCCAACACTGCCTTTGGATGTGTGTATGACAATCAGACGGAAGTGCTAAATAGAGATCTCGCTGAGCACCTCAGCTGTCCAGAAGTAATAAATACCAAGAAGGGGGCTGTCAGACAACATTACACACACACAACCATGTCAGTCCTGCCAGTGGGTAGCGTAGTTTTCTTACGGCCACCATGTGAGAATGCGTGTGTGTGTTCTAGTAAATGCAGTGGTGAAGAGCGCCGAGTGATGACATTTTAGGGAAGTTAGACATTTTTCTGGTCCTCGTGAATTTAAAGTCAGTTTGAAGGTTAAGACGTGGAATTAATGTTCAGGACAGACCCGGGTTTAGGTTAGGCATCTGGTCATGATGGTTAGGGTTAGGAGATGGGGAATGTATTACAAAAATCCCCGCAAAGATAGAAGCATAAATGTGTGTGAGCGAGGGAGAGAGAGACTGAAGATACCAGAGCAGTTTAGTGTAACTCCAGTATTCTGTGAGTTATAGATGTTTTGACATTACATTTTTAAAGGAAATTATTTGACAATGATTCAAGGTTTTCAGTTGATATAAACTATCTTGAATTTATTTCTTTGACAAGTTTCCACATGTTTCTATAATAAATGCTCTTGTTCAGGTGTTTTGGGATGTTGTACTATTTTAGGCCGGTGTTTTGTGAGAAACTCTGAGACTTTTCTCCCTTGTGTCATTTTTGTGGAGCTTGGTTTAAGCTGGTTGGAGCTCAAGCACATTAAAAACCCCAAGACCATCAATCAAATGGCAAACTAAACAACTCAGCTCCACAGTGGTGGCACAACAAGCCGGGCAGAAACCAAGGCACAACCGCCACTTTCTGTTCTAGGTTCACAAGCCTATACACAGACAATCCCCCATAAGTGATGCATTTAAATCTCTTTCTTAATCAATGAACCGATGTCACTGATGAAGGGGAAACTGACAACAAATCTTTGAGAAACATGAACCACCAAAAAAGTCAAGTATATGGATGTTTATGTCCCTGTAAGGAAAAAAGGAACATTTAGTGCTGGATATTTAAGTCTGAGGTCTTGACTGTGGATGACTCCACATGACATGGTTTACTTTCTGTTGTTAAAAATATGATTTTTAACTTTTAACAGGGTCATTTATGTTACAAACTCAGCCCCCCTATGTTCAGCAGCAACTGATGAGCTAAAACTGAAGGGAGATTTGTATCTGCAGACTTGCTCTGGTATGTGCAAGTGTCTAATATTAGCCTTGACATTTGTACTATAAAGTATACTAGCATTAATTACATAAACAAATACAAAAAAGCATTAGAATTTGCCAATTTACATGTTGTCACACTAATTTACCTCAATTTAAGTGACATTTCCAAGGCATTAGCGATAGTATTAGTGCCAGTGAAGCTTAGAAAAGGTTATGACATGCAATGTAACACCTAAACCAGCAATGAACTTGCGATTCATTAATATTGCCACAATTAAGACATGGGTGGTCGTTATAAAAGTCGCAAAGTAGTGAGTCATCTTGTTTCCTTCATATGTATGACAGTCAGTGGGAAATTTTCAGATTAAAAAAAAAAAGATCAAAAATCTGGTGGCCAAGAACTGGATTGTGGTGAGATTCTGTTTTCCTTTCCTGATATCTCTCTGATGATTAATTTTGCTGTGTATACAGAAACTATTGTTGTTTAGTCTTCTACAGTTTGGCCATTTGCGAGCCTCCTCCCTGTGATGGACCCAACAGGGAACGGCAGATATTTCCACAGGTCAGCGGCTGTGTCGGACAATAGGCCTGATCTGATCCCGCTCCTCTCCTTCGACAATCCTCCTCCCCGGGGAGGAACACTAAACTGGAGCTCACTCGTGTCCACCCCCGAGCTCGCTCCACAGTCAGGATAAAGAGATGCATTTAGTGACATCATTCCTCCTCCATTACTCCCAACGGGAATGCAATCACGCCTCATACGCGTTCATCTGCTCAAGTCTGCGATAAACTATTAAACAAGACGAACGCCCATCTGACACTGGGACCCTGACCCACACCCTTTCCCAATTTTCCACCTTCCAGGCCTTTTCTGTCCTCAATCTCTTAAGTCTATCTTCAGTTCTCTTTCTTCCCTCTCTGCCCCATTGCCTCCACCCTCTCTCTCCCCCTCATTCCCTCTCTCTGCTCATTCCTGTGCTCCCCGCCCCTCCCCCTCCCGCCGGGGCTGCATCGAGGTGGGTGTTCTCTGGCTGTTATGACTTGAGAGACGATAATGGCAGCTATAATGTAGCCAGCCATTCCTGATGTGGCTGAGCTTGTGGGGGGATTCTGTTGTGTTAGGGCTGGAGACGGAGCGAGGGAAGGAGGGAGGAAAAAAAAGGCGGGACCCGGGAACCCGGCCAACCACAGCCCGACTCTACCTCGTTTTCTTATACCGTTTTTTTTTTTTTTCCCCTCCTTCTTCTTTCTTTCTCTCCTCACCCACTGACTTTTGCTAGCCCCGTTGTTTTCCTTCAGTGGTAAACTTTGTTTTTAGATTCTGCCTCTGTTTTTGTAACCCTTCCACCCAACACAGACGTTCTCCTCCTTCCCTTACTTCTTCTAGCCCCACCAACCCTCCGCTGGGTTTTTTTTTTTTCCCCCACCCAGACTAAATTCCGAGCAGAAATAAAATCCGCACATCAACCTGCTGGCCATTAACATTAACCCTATCGATCATTAATGTCAGCAGGAGTGAAATTATGTCGTCAGAGTTCATGCAAAATTTAATTGACTATAAAGCTGATTCTCATTTCTGTTGGATCGTTACGACATACTGCAGGGGTGCGGTTTTGAGGTCTGGCCAAATCATCTAGTTTGGAATGTGGGAGGATGATAATGTTAAAATCAGTTTTAACTACCCTGGCTGTGTTTTCCCAGCTTTTTCAACCCCGAGAAATCATCTGGTGTGTTCTCAACCCAACCGGGCTACCGTCTTCGTCCTGGAACATATGCACCAGGAGAGAATCGATTTATTGACCGACGCATGTTAGAGTCCACTACAGTAGGGGCGATATGCCTCCTTCAGCTCGTCATTAAAGGGCCTTTCTACTACGCGTTATAGGTCAGTCTTGCATTGCAACTGTTTAGCCACAACTATAGTCATGTTGCACAACCTTTAATTGGATTATCTGGGTGTTAGTCCAGATTCACTCTAGTGTGGACAAAGGTGTTCATTTAGAAAATAATGTAGAATTACAGTCAGTCCGACTTTAATTGAAATTGTTAAACCTTACAAATAAGATTTATTGGGTTGATGAGTGAAATGCTAGATTTGTAGTCACTGTAATCTCACAGAAAATCCCTGACACAAGTCTCCTGCAAACAAACTTGCAGACTAATGCTGTGAGTTAATAGAGTCAACACCATCGACTGCAAAGTGAAGACTGCAGGAGCTGCGGTGCTGATGGCTCACTGCTGGGGTTCTCACCTTGTGGAAATGACAGAATGAGATGTTGATCCCTTGTATCTACACAGTCGGAGTGACTGATGACAGACACGGGGGCACTAGAGGGCTCATCTGCAGCACGCCAACACGGCTACAGAGACAGAGGGCAGGGGCTCAGCACAAACTGAGCACCACAGAAGATCATTTCTGCCCCAACCAGAACACTTACAAATTGCACTTATGTGCAGCCAAAACCCATCGAAGCTTAATTATAGTTGCAACTACAATATATGAACTATGCGGATAGCATCATTATTCGGATGAAAATGTGTCCTGAAGAGAGGAAGATGACACATGACCATATTCATTTAATGTAACTGCTGTTACAGTCTGGGGTTCAAAAACATACCAACATACCCTTTATTTCTGGTATCTCCTGTGGCCTCCATCTGATAACCCTAACCACCTCATCAGCTCAGTTTGAGACCATTTAAATGCATTTTCCTACTTTTTGGTATCCCATTTCTGATAATTGAAACTTGTATGACGACATTAGTCATTCATTCACATTATGCTGTTATTGGTCTATTATATATAGACTGTTTCTATTTATGTTTGTTGTTATTACTGATGGCCTACACAATAGACACCCTGATAGGAGGTGCTGAGACAAGAGCATACACATGAACACAAGAATCAGTTTGCGCTCAACTACTTTCATTTACGTGAATGGGGGGGGGGGGGCACAGACGGTGATGATAGCCATGTGTTTCACCTGTCACGCTCTTCATCTGCAACTCTGTTCACTCTTAACATTATCAGTTCAACCACTCCATCCAACAGGACCCCCCCCCTTCCTGTCAAAAAAACGAAAAATAAATAAATAAAAAAACTTTTCCACAATTTCATTTTTTTTTTCCACCATCTTCCCTTCAGGCCACCCACCCTCCTACCACTGCGTTGCATACCTGTGGTTTCCTGGATCCCCTCTCCTCTCTTTCTCCCTCTTCCACACACCATCCTCTCCTCAGTGTTTGTCTTGTCTTTCCCTGTTCTTCCACTCCTGCAGAACGTTTGCGTGTCTGTGTATTAGCTGCCGTATAGCTAATCCCCCGAGCACGTATATGTCTTTGAACCCCTTTTAAGGAGGACTGGAGTGGAGGAAATGGATGGAGGCATGGATAAAGCAGATGAAGAGAGGCTGATTCACACAGCTGGCTCCCAGCTGTAGACTGAGGCGGCTTTCCGAATGGCTCCTACTATAAACAACTGGGAGCCCAACCCCCAATTTTTGAAAGAAAAAACCCCGAGCTTTGTCATTATAAACTCAGCTCAGCACTCCTTTTTACCTTCTTCAGAGCTTCTAAACACCGTCCAAGTGCACGCAGCTCCTCTCCTCCTACATCATTTTCTCTCCTGGCTTTTGTCCACTTTTGAGGCCACGCTGTCACTCCGGCGGCTCAAGTACAAACCGAGACTTCGTGAGTCCCCCTTTTTTTTTTCCCCCTCCCGGTCAATCATGTGTCTGACATCAGCAGTGGGGACAGCAGAAATCCACTGGAGCTGTCCGCTAACCGCCGAAACATGGTTTGTTCAGGAAACAAAGACCAGATAATAATGTGTTCAGTTTATAGAAAGACCGCAGCGATTTCAAGTCAAATAATGACCCTAACAATCCTGGGTGGGCAGACGATATTTATAGCCAGTCTGCGCCGACTTATATTCCTGAGCTGTCTAACACAGCTGGAAGTGGAGGAAGAGAGAGAGAGAGAGAGAGAGAGAGAGAGAGAGAGAGAGAGAGAGAGAGAGAGAGAGAGAGAGAGAGAGAGAGAGAGAGAGAGAGAGAGAGAGAGAGAGAGAGAGAGAGAGAGAGCAGTAAAACCTTTGAGAGAGACGAAAGGGAGGAGCAGAGAGAGAGCGTGTGCGCAGTTTCAGAACATGACACGGTTTTTCATGTGTTTACGCATGTGTGTGTTTGTGTTAAGCGTGTGTGAGAACCCGCGGCGCAGATGAGGCCTGCAGGCCTCCAGACAGACACAAGAGTGTCGAAGGCCACAGGAAACCCGAAGAAATGTGACGAAGCCAGCAGAAGTCATCCAGTCATTCCCCTGTTCCTGCGCCTTTGCAGCAAAATGGTTCAGCATCGTCATTATCGTCAGTGGCAGCCTTCAGCCGCGGACTTTAATTGACTCTGTCAAACACGAAGCTTCCACTGATGGTTTTGTTTTAAGAGCAGGTTAGATAATGGAGCTACACCGTAACATGACAAACAAACGTGTGTCAAACGAGCAACTGTTATTTCACTAAATCCCTCTGATTCTCCTCCGTGTGTAAACTGTATTTAAATGTGCCCCAGCAGCCTAAGACACTTGTGAAAACGGGTCTCGACCCTTTTCCCAGCTGTGCAACTTAAAAAGTGCGCTCGCATGCGTCTGTGTGCTTTAGGATGTATATACATCTCTGCTCGCCCTCATGCCTTCATCTTTTTCCACGACCAGCTCTCCCTCCTGCCTCCCTTTGAAACGAGGTCTTCATCTCTTGGCTTTTAGACGTCTTTCTTTTGTTCATTCAGCTTGTGCTCAACCATCAATTTACACAGTAAAGATTACAGAACAGCTATTTGGGTGAGTGAAACATACAGTGAAACGTGCGGCTCGCTCCTGTGTGGTCCGACTCACAGCTGCTGAGTTCATAACTAATAAATAGCAGGCGTTTTGTTTCACGCCCAGATGTTGGTAAGGCAGAGGCATCCGGGCCTGTGCTTGCTTTTGATTGGCCGGGGTCCTGGATCTGATGTTTGGGGATTATCATGTGACTCAGGAGGACACACACACACACAAACCTTGTCCTGAACGAAATGAAAGGCCCAGCTGGGTACTGGGAGGGCAGCACGCTCGCATGGTGTCAGAGGCAGAGTACAAACTAAACAAAAACTGACAACACACAGACACAAACACAGGCACACGCACACACCTACTTGGTATTTCTCCATCTCCAGCTGGCTTGTTATCGCCAGCGGTTAAAAAATCACCCTCCTGCTTCTTGCCGGGAAGTTGTCTGACTGACTGGTCGGCACGTTCGTGACAAGGTTCTACTGCTGCAGTCGCACTGGAGCGCTGTGGGCATATTCTGAGATTGTGCAGATGCCAGTGTCTGTGCATTCATGTCCTCCAGAGAAAGTGTGGAGAATGTCAAAATTACAGCCTACATATGAAAGTGGTTATTGAGAAAGAATTGGGAATTAGACAGTCAAACAAGAGGGATGATCTTTTAACAGTACGCCTCTTGATCACAAATTACACATCCCCACAAGCAAGATAATTATGTGTGTGTGCGTGTGTGTGTGAGTGAATGTGTGAGTGAGTGTGCGAGTGAGAGAGAGTCCTCACCAGAGCTGTAATTTAGTTGCATAAACATAACTAAAAGGCAACAAATCAACAACTCAGCTGGTTATGAATTGAAAAGTACTGAGAAGCTTAAAACGTGCAAATAAATGGTGTAAACACACACACACGCGTGCGCAAAATAGCAAAACAACAGATTTTAATGTAATAATTGTGAAAAATGAGAAATCAGTTATTTATTAAAAATCTAAGAACTTCTTGAAGTTTGGGAGATCTAAGACATTAAACAAATGCCTTTGCCAGTTTTGTTACATATTTTACTGAAATGTTGTGCACAACATATCAACACTTCTAACTAACCCCAGAACTTTCACTCAGATATTTCCCTAAATTACTTTGAGTCACCACTTTTCTCATCTAAAAAAACCCCACAACATGGAGAGAACAGTGTGAATGTGAAGGATTGAGAAATAAAGCATCAGTTTTAGTGCACGCCATGCAAAACTGGGAATAATTTGTAGGTGTCACTTTAAATGTGATAAATTGCGTCATCTACTTTCTTCACTCTGTTGATCTCACAAGTCAGTTTTGAGTGTAGGGATGTGAAGAAGCTTGTATAAATCAGATTTTACTACTATTTTAAAAAGGAAGGTTAAAAATAAATCTAATATGACATAACACAATCGACTTGTTTTCTGAAGCTTAATAATTTTATAGAGAAATATACCAATTGTATGAATTATTTTCATATTTAATACAACAGCATATGTCCTAGAAATGTCCTTAAACAGTTCAGATGAAGACACGATTGTGTTCCCAATGCTGTTTACAAAAGTGTAGGAGATGTTTTGCAATCATTCAAACTCTCTGCTATTGGTGCAAGTAAACACTGATCCTATCTGACGCTGGAGGAAGGGGCTCCCTTTCACCGGGTCTCAGCCCTAAATTCCAGCCTGTATCTCCATGCCGTGTTCACTGATGCACACATACACACACACACACATACACACACACAAATGCATATAAATGCACGATTTCAATGTCTCTTCAGTCTCAAGGATTTAAAACCAGATTATACAGGGTGCATTTGTATGGACACGAAGCACCACGCACGCACACACACACACCCTTTATTGCAGGTAGTATGACTGTAGTCAGGGGTCAGTCATAGTGAATCACACGTTCTGAAGACTGAACCCCTGAAGTTCAGGGAATCAGATTTCTGAGGACTGGTTCATGTGCCAATTCTTCATGTAAAAGTGTCCTGCACAGCTTCAAGCAAAGTCATCTGCCCCCCCCCAAAAAAAATCACAATGAAATCAAACAACATAGCCGAGAAAAAAAAATCATTGCGATATGCATTTTATTCCTTACTATCGTCCTATTAATGGGGCTGAAAAAATGTTTTTTTTTCCATTCCAGCAGTCTTTTTCCCCTGGATTTATTCTTCGGTTTTTGATTTATATGAATTTGACATGATCAGTGAGCCGGGGTTACTATTGAGGAGACACAATAGATTTTATTAGAATAAATAAGGAAGGCAGAGAGAGAGAACAACTTTACCACTGTTTCCGGTGTAGAATGGAGGGGGGGGGGGGCACGGAATGATTCACTGGAGTTGAAAAAAAATCTGGCGGCAGTTATGTTGTTCAGCAGCGGGCGACTCAGAGTCTGTGTGTGTGGTATTCATGCTTTCTCCCCCTCCTTTAGAAAAGAGGGATGAGATGAATCAGATGAGACAGAAAGAGAGAGGAAGACAGAGACCATCGAGGGGGGAAAAAAAAAATCAAGTTACAGAATGAAGAGAAAGAGGATAGAGAGAATAAGAGTGCAGCCTTGAGCGGCACTATGGTTGACCAGTCCTTTTGACTGGGAAGAGAAGGACTGGAGACCTATTGTTGAAATCTCATTCCTCACTGTATTGTCTGACCTTATCAATGGAGCTTCACCGAGACAATGCTGAACGCTCCCGTAAGTCCTCATTAAGTCAGTGTCATTTGTGCCCTGAAAACACAGGTGTTCGTGGAGTAAAGGGAACAGGCCGAGAGGATGTTGGTGTTGATAATATCAGCATTAGCTATGCCAAACACACTCCATAATAATACACACTATCAAATTCAGTTTTACTGAATGGTACGTTGCATTGGTGGCCCACCAGTGAGACGTTGTGTGTGTGCGTGCCTCAGTGACACAACATTTCCAAGTGGAAAACACCTGAGGATTTAAAGATTGGAGGACCTACCCAAATGGAAAATACAGTCGTAAGGTGCAAGAGTGGAATATACCATTCTACCAAACTAAATGCTGGAATGATTTACTGTATTTTAATCAAAATTGTGAAAGGCTACACTTAATACAAAAAGAATGAAAATCCTCACGGGTACCATGATAGCATTTTCACTAATTTTAAACAACTGTTAACCCCTCATCCTGATTTTGAAGAAACCTATCATGCTGCCATTTTTTGGTGTTCATCTCTGATTATGTGGAAATACATAATCAGAAATATATTACCTTTATTGAAAATAACAATGACAAACTGTATAGTAACTGCACTAAAACAGTAGCAAATAATGTTCCGAGAGATGGAAAAGAAAATCTACTTAATGTGTAATACTGTGCAAAATATATCCAAAAGGCAGCAAAAAGGTTGTTTTTTTAATTATTTTTTATTCTCTAAACACTAGTGTCGTATCTACACTATAACAACACATAGAGAATCATATAATAATCTAATGTAACTAACATCCAAAGTAATGGTAAGCAAAATATGCTATATCCAAAAGTGACAACAAAGAAAAAAATAAAAATGTCCCTAAAGAGACTCTATGGCAAGCTATGAATCTATCTATCCAATCTAATCTATCCCTTTACTTTCCCAGTTTTGGTTTTGTGCGATTAACTTCTGGCCTTTATGTGTGACATTTTTTTCTTTCAAGTATATTTTTAAAAAAAGGAAAAAAAGAAAACCTTTGTTCAGGATAAATCTAAAGACATTTATCTCATCTGAGTTTTGAACCACATGGACTTGGATTAAAGAAAATTCCACCTGTGCTGTGGGAATAAAAAAAAAACAACCTCTCATTCTGCCTCAGCAGAGGTTTTTTATTCATTAGAAGCCATAAAGCCTGACAAAGAGAGGGCACCTAGCCCTTCTCCTGCCTCTTCATTCCCTCTCTCCCTCCGGCTCTTCATGGAGAAAGGAGAGGGAATCGTTCAGGGGCTGAAAAGGCTGGAGTCTATCTGTGGCGCTGGAGTTCCTGCGTCTGCCAGGGGGCACCTGAAGAGGGGCAAACATTTACCGGTAGAGAAAAGAGGGGGCGAAAATAACAATCGTCAGCCTGGCCGAGAGCTGCAGGGTCCACGCTGAGTGCTGGTGTAGCACCCTTAGAAAGTTTGTCTTGTAATTGAGTCGATTGTTGACCCCCCTTTCAGCCTGCCTCTGCAAATCATGGGAGGAAAAAGCCTGTTGAATACCTGATGCTCCCTCACTCGTTCTTTCCCTCTTGCTTTTCAGCCATCCATCCGTCCATCCACCCACTCTTTCCCTTGATCTCTGTTCTCTTGGAGGATGACTGCCCTGTGACTCAAATGCAGTCGTTTAGAGGGGAAGATGGTGGTGGTGGTGGTTAGGGGGTGTTTGGGGATCTGTGGAGGCTTACCCCCACCACCACCACACACTCCAATACTACCCCTCTCCTGCTTTCTCCCCTTTTTTTATTCCTCTTTTTGTTTGCAGCGTGGGGTGAATTTTAATCACTGCACTCTCTACCTCAGATCTCCCTGCTTCTCCATTTTACTTCCAACTTATCACCACTCCATTACCGCTATTCTATCAACCCCCGTTAATGCACAAGGAGACAGATAGCACTTTGACAATGAGAGGAAGGAATAAAAAAAAAAACTCAAAGTTTTAGGATGATAAAATTTAACAGGTATCGGGATGGAGTCACCCCGATGGAGGCGAGAACGCAAAAAAGTTTAGGGAGAAGGACACGAGGAAGAGGAGGAGGAGGAGGAGGGTGACAGCAGGACAGAGAGAGGAGGGTCGCAGTTTGTTTGTGAAGAGCGATCATTTTTAAACGCCTCCTTCATTCAAGAACACTTTGTTTACACAAGGACTCTGGTGTTGTGCTGCTATTCTGCTGGCTTATCCTGAAAGACAGTTCGGGGGGGTGCCAGCGTCTTTGTCCCCTTTTCATGTGTTACTTAACCGAGAACAGCGCTTAATGAGAATACTTCAGCAAAGAAATGCTACTTATGTCACAAAAACTTAAAAAAAAAAGCACATAAAGAGATAACAGGAAGTGGTGCTGTGACTTTTCTTTGAACTTTGCGATTCTTCAGGAATTCCTTGTTTTTTAAATGCATAAACATCTTAGGACAATGCTACAACTTGATATTAAAGAATTGGTTCTGATGCTTGGGATATACATGAGTATCATTATTTATGGATGTTGTTGGTTTTACCTTCAACGATCATGAGGTGATGACAAAAAGACATGATGGTTTGGCCTACTGTAGCAGGACTGCCCATCATTCCCTCTGACATCTCTGTTCCTCTCCGTTGTGCTTGTGGAGCATTTGTGAGGAAATCCTGAACAAACTGCAGCTGTTTGTTCTGTCTTTGTCAACACAGGGTTTTTATTGACTTCAGCTATTGACAATTGCGCGACTCCCGTTGGCCTTGCACAAGTTGGATAATACTGTGCAAATACGTGTATGTACACACATTCCCAATGCACCCCAAACACGCTTACAGAGAAAGTCACAAAGAGAGAATGTATGTTTCATGGACACAAACAGATTAACGTATCATCACAAATAATTGAAATCTTTGTCAAATATGTACCAGAAGTCCTAATGTCAGACCCAGTAATCTAAATACATTCATTTAAAGCTAAATGTCAGATATATATATATATATATATATATATATATATATATATATATATATATACACACACTATAAAACATGTCAGATTTATATATATATACTATAAAACATGCAATCCTCAACTACCACTAGAAGCAGAAAATTTGTCCTTGGTGCCAAAGAAACCAAGTAAACCTCCAGAACTGAATACTATTCACCCGAGATACCCCTTAAGCATGGAAGAAGGCTCGCAGTTAATAACTATAATTGCTGATAAAATTATAACTGTATTATTTTTGTCGACAAATGAAGTAAAGAAAAATTCCAAGCATTTTTAAAACACTGATTCTGTAAATGAAATCTTAAGTAAAACTAACAAAAGAGACTTGTCTTGCACAGTGGTATAGGGTATTTGCATAGCACAATCAAAACATCAGAATGCTGGCAGGCTCCTGCAGCTTTACTTGTGCAAAAATGTTCTCCCTCCAGGGCTAAACTGGGGAATATTTGCATATATATTTTGCAGTGATTAAAAACTGGTTCTCTGACAGCAACGATACATTTAAAATAACCATAAATAAGCAGTATGTACTTTTACAAACTATGCCATTCACAACATTTGGACTTTATCACTATAAACATGCTTTGATATTGTTGAGAGTTGTAAGTTGGTGATTCTGGAGCACAGGGTCAAATATAAATTCACACTCATCCATCATTACTGGACTTCGGAAGCTTGCACCGCTGCTGTCAAAATGGGTAAATGTGTCATGATAATAATTAAATTATTAATCCTTAATTAACTTTGAATCGTCTTAATGCATTTTACAAATGCAGAGGGAAACATTGCAGCTAACCTAATGGGCAGAAGAACGAGGAAGGGTGTAGAGCCAAGCAGAGGGATATGAAATAAAGTACAAGAACCCTTTGGATGCCTCAACATAAAGACAGGGACATTATTATGTGTTCAGCGTTTTGTAAACAGGACCGACCTTTTATTTCCTTAAAGGACCGTGATCTCGAAGCACCATCACGATGTCCTCAAGGTGCACTGCAGCATCAAATTATATATATATATATATATATATATATATATATATATATATATATATATATAAATAATGAATTTTAGAATTTGTCTGGCCCTGGCATTTATCTTGAAATTTAGTGATTTACTTTCACAGTCCAGGTTTTGGGAAATCAGAGTGCTTCTTGATAGGTTCACAATTGAGTCTTAGAACTGGCCAAACACCAGTAAGACACCAGCAGTGAAATAGGAGGTGAGCACGCACTGGCTGCAGGGGAACGAGAAGAGGGAGACTACTTAGTGAAAGAGAAACAGGGAGCAGAGCAGAGCTTCAATGTCAATGGAAGAGATCATGGATGCCAGTAGGGGGCTCAACCTTCGGCACAATAGACCCCCAACTGAGCCAAGACGCTTAATACCCATACTCCTATTTCACACATCTTTTCAAAAGCGCCGGTGCAAGTCTCGTTCACCTCCCCCATGCCTGCATAGTCTGGTAGGAACCCTGTGATTGCAGCGGGGGTGACAATAGCGAGAAAATCCTCAGTGGGGCAACTTATGGGCCGTCAGGGTACTCACACAGGGGCCATCAGGACACCTCGTCTTTGTGTATTGGGAAACAATTGCAACATTTCACAGACAGCAGTAAAAGCTTCCTCTGTCCTGGCAGGGAGCTGTTAGGAATGACAGCAGCATCAAGTGTCAGTGATAAATGGGTCATTATCATGTGATCTAAGATGAAGTGTGGATCTGATAATGAGGGGCCGTGTCAAACGCACCTATTATTGAGAGCCCGCTGTCCTGCCACTCACTAACACTCCTGCAGCTGCTTCAGGGTAATTGGCATTTCCTCAGTTATTAACACTTAAATGGGCTGCAGAATGCCGCCGCCCCACACTTTTGCTGTAGTACAGACCGTCCGCTGCAAACACGGACCGGTGAGTTAATTCTCTGTAATAATAATCCAGATAATTTGCTTAATTTCTCCTTTCCCCGATGATTTTTTTTTTCGAGAATGCCTCCAGACATTACATGTATCTTAAGTCTTTTGGGGTGTGATCTGGGCAGCGCAATGAGAGAGAGACGTGTAAACATTTTTCTTCTGCCAAAAGAAAACATCTTGAAAAAACTAATCGTTGGGAGTGGGGAGGGAAAATATACCTCAACATCCTGGCGGTTGCAGGGGAATTCTGGCTCCGACCCAAAGGCTGGGAACTAGGTGAAGAAGGCCGCGCTTTGTGAGGTGGGTCAGGAGCATAGTGAGTGCTGAATAACTAAAAACGTATTCACTTTTGAATAAATTTTTTTTAAAAAAGTTTAATATTGGCTTTGATTAAATTGATACTAAAACCGACTACAAACATTGGAATTCTTTCTTGTAGATCTTCAGCTTCTGAAGGAGCATCTTACATCAGCACCTTCATGATGAAGCCAAGAAACTCATGTTTAGTCATGGTCTAACTTAGCTCCCCTTGCCTCTCAACTCGGCTACTGGCCGCCTCTCACAGACTCCCTCCGCCATTTACAAGGCCCTTCAGTGGCTGGCTGGTTGCTAGACAATGTGCTTGGTTACGTGGGTTATGTAAAGACCCTCCTGCAGACAAAAGCCAATGTGGGTGCCTGTTATGTGCTGCTCTTCAGAGGACCGGGTCAGTTAGCAGAAGAGCTCTGGCGCTAACACTCCAAGTTAAAAAACGTTTGCTCTTCAATGTGTTTACTGAGAGGAGAGTGGGAGAGGTTAATTATCGCATCCAGTGGTCACACATATCTCACATCAAAAGCGGTTCACATCAGACAAATTCACAGTCCAGTGAGTGTGTAAATTCATTAGCTCATGTGCGTGATTGAGGCGTGTGGAAAGGTAACGACTGGAAAGAGATTTTGTATTTGTTTTGGTAAAAGTGAGAGATTTGAGGCCTTTATGGGGCGTGAATATTAGGGTTCAGCCATGTGTGAGGGCGGGCCTGCTGGCCAGAATAAAGAGCTGACATCATCTGTCATTTACATAGCACAGGGGACAAAACCTTCACATCATTACAGCAAATTATTACAGAAATTGTTTCTAAACACATCTTGTTTTAAAACGCCACTAGCTTTCTGTATGTGAAAATCCAGGGATATCATTTACTTCACACAATCCCAAAGGCGCATTTACTGATGTGTGTGATGGTGTTTATGCATGGTCAGATTTTTTGGCAGCCTTACTCTCATTCTGTGTGTGCCTGTGTGCACAGGTGACAACACAGGGCCATGCAGGCAATGACATGGTGGTAAACCACACACCTCAGATGCACCACCAGCAGCCAGCAATGCCAGGATTTGTGTTTGTGTGTGCATGTTCAATTAATAGTCAGCTTTACTTACATAAACAAAGCCAGCAGATGTTCATGCACTCCAAATCACCTGCTACCATACTGTCTATAAATGTGTGTATACTCTATGAACTTTCACCATTTACCTGGGATTCTGAAAAGTCTCAGTGCATTTTCACAGAAATTACCCAGGGAAAAACTTACTAACTTACTTTTGTTACACCAAACTTTCCCAGGTAGAGCGCTCTGCAGAACAGAATTCTCTGTTCTGCAGAGCGCTGATTGGTGGAACACGCTCGCAGCCTTTACTTCACCTCAAAAAGCTTCACTTTGTGTTTTGATTATTTGGAAATTGGAGGAAAACAAGAGAAGCTATGAGAAGTGGATGATGTCCAGGCTCTGCTGAGTGTATTTGGAAAAAAAGAGTCTTCAAAGAGGTAGCTCAAAAGTCCATAAAAGAACAGCTTAAAGGAGCTAAATATGTAGCACACAGCAAAACAATCTCATGAAAAGTTCTTATCTTAAGCAAGATTACAAGACAAATTTTTACCCCCCCCCCAAAGTCTTCAACTTGATTGAATGGAACTGGAATTTTTGGTGTGGTGGAAATACAGCCCACATAAATTACAGGACTTCCAATAAAATCAAACGTCATTGGAAAAGGGGCTCATGTGTGACCATAGTTTATTCTAACATTATGGGCAACAGTGTATTTCTAGACCGTACATCTACAAGCACGCGCTAATGTGACCCTGTACATATAGAGTCACGGTAGCTGATCTACAGCTGCCAGTCCTGAGAAAAAAAGCTCCCAAATTTGTGTTTTGGTAACCCGAGAAGAGCACGCACTACATTGACTCCACATGAGTGACTTTTCATCCTGTCCTCTAGTATTCTCCACCCACAGACAGGAAACACAGATATCTCTGAAAATCTAAACACACTCAGACTTGCACAAGGACAGAGACGTTCACATGCAGACTCTCACTCCAAGACCTAATCACACACTCCCACACTGAGACTGACAAGCTGCGGCATGTGTGACACATCTTGCAGGTTGGTAAAAGACATCCCCCCCTCCCCCCGCCCCCGAGGTCTGGCTCTATAACACAGGAAGCTGGAGTAAAACAAGGGATGAAGAGGGCAATGTGGAGACAGTCAAAACAAATAAATCAATTCACTTAGTGATAAATTTGCAATTACTGGTAGTAGTTGTTCGCTTCATTTATTTTATTCGCCATCAGTCAACTTTTGAATGATGGACAAAATGTATCAAACTTGTAATCTAAAATGACCTCGGGAATCTGAAATAATCCTCTGACCATAAAAGACAAGAGACTGAGTACTATTGAGAATTAATGAAGATATGGTGTTATCATGAAACACCCTGATTTGACTTCTGCCATCCAGTTTAGATGAGACCATCGATAAGAAGATTAAGTATGTATTGTAAATACAGATTAGGGTGATATACTGTAGCCTAGCATAAAGTATATAAACAGACTGTCCAATTAATCAAAACTAACTAAAAATGCCACTAAAGTAATCATCTTTAATATTAAAATAGTGGTGTTCTAAATTGCTGGCGGCCTTAATTGGAATCTATCTGGAGTAACATTATTACTAACATTATTCCTGGAACTTTAGATTCCACGGAAAAAAAACGTTGTGTTATGGGCATATTTCTCCAAATTGGATTATTTTATGTATTATACATCTATTACTATCAGGCATATTTTTTTAATATATTTATTTTGTGGTTTACCACAGACTGTTAATGAACAACAAAAGGTCATTATGAAGATAACATTTCCACTAAAGTACAGCAGCATTGTTGGGTTCCTGTTTCTTCTCAAAACCGAGGTGGCACCGTTTTGTGCTATTTATGATTGTCTTTATTTTTGGTGCTCTGCACTTTACATTTACCTATGTCAAAACTGTCACTAAATCAGTGTTCTTCAAACATAACTGTTCAGTACCAATTACGTTATGGTTAAAAAAGTGCCTCTTACTGCCTGAGCAGAGGCACACAACATGTAACATTCACACAGACCCACTAACGGACACAAATTCTCACCACATTTCTGGTCCCCAGCTGGATGAGAAGGCAAAAACTGATTAATGACCCCCATGATTCATGTCCTGCTGGTTTCACCCTTCCAGTTTTTGAATACCCATGATTGCTCGACAGTAAATTCTGCTTTCTGCCCTAAACGCTAAGAGCTTCTTCTCACCCTGCTGAGCACTTATAGACAGTTTGTATCTGTTGGGTCAGCAGTGCTGGGCTTTAAATGGACTACAGGTGCTCGGTAATAAGGGCCAATAAACGTACTGCAGTAGAACAACTGCCTGACCAATACTGAATAGAAAAGAATGGTGCAGAAGGGGGCTATGCTGCTGGGGAAACAATCAGCAGGCTGGAAAGTCAGGAAAAGTCACAACCTGCTGCGGGCAGAATCAGCATTCATAAGCTGAAAAAGAGGTGAGACTGTAGAATTTCCAAAACAGATGAAAAAAGAGAGTTTAAGAATACAAGGAATTCTTAAAGTGAGAAGGTGACAAGGAATACTTAGTCATTTTCAAGTGAAGCTATAAGCACAATTCACTTATTATCCAATCATATCTATGCTGATGGAGGTGTATTGGAAGGTTCTATGCCAACTACAACTGAAGGAGGATTTAGGTGATAAAATAACCCTATATTGCTAATGTGCTGGCTCCCAAGTGTCCAAATAAAATTTTCGGATTGGACCAGAATTGCGACTTATTCCATGTTTTCAGCTGTGGTTGTCCACAGCTGAACACAGGTCCACACTGCTCTCGGCTGCGTCCTCTGTCTGGATACGAGCACATATTTGGATTTAAAGCTGGTATAAATGATACTAAAGATGACTGATCAGCGTAACCTCTAAACGAAATAAAAACATGTTATTTACAAATTTAATGAATAGAATAATGAATGACAACTATCTGCACATTTATCCCATTTTTTTTTATCATTTTGGGAAAGTTGGAGTTGAGTGGGTCACTTCTTCAGGGATTGTGATAATATAAATATTTGTGTGATTTAATGTAGGCAACATGATTAAAATCAGAATAATTTAGCCATTTTTCATTCATTTATTCTCTTCTTTCTGATGGCGTCCACGCTGTGCAGATCTCGATCACAGCTCGAGCACACAGAGCTGCACTCTGTGTGAAAAGAAAAGTGAGTGTGGATCCCCGTTGACCCTCTGTGTATTCAGCTGAGTCTCGTCCCATAAGCCTGAGCATAAATGCCCAGCGTGGTACCGCAATCGTCCACGCTGTGGACCAGGAAACTCAAACTTTTACTCTCTCTCTCTTCCAGTAACACACGTGAACCCCACCCCCAATTACTTGTCCTCACTCTGCTGCTAGCAGGTGCATTCAGAAGAAAAAGTACAGGAGGAGCAGGAGGAGGAGGAGGAGGACAACAGCTCTGGATCTGAAAAAACAACAGCTGTGACAGCCACATTGTCATTCCAACATTTGTCTCCTGCCGAGTGCGGCAGCAGGTCAGTTCCCAGCGTGAGAACTGTGGAACGCACAGAGATTTACATGCTCATCCACGCCGGTTTGCATCGTCCCCCTCAAAGAACAGATTGGAGCTTTCCCTGCCTTGTCCTTCCAACTGGAGCTTTACCTCCTGTGTCTACAGCTCTGCATATCAGAAGTAATTCAGCCTTCACACATGCTGGATCCCGTCAGAAAGAGGGAGAAGTGTGGAAGTGACTTTTCTGGTCATGATGTCACAGATCCTATGTATACGTCACACCCTTTGGACATGATAACGAGGTCAAAAATGTGGTTTTGTGAGGAGGGGCCACTTGATGAGTGCTGGTATTTAAATAATCAAAGTTCAAGCTTGGTTGCATTCTCCATAATTACAGACCTGTGAAACATTTGCAAATCAGTCCTTCCATCCTCTCTGAAGCATCCGAACACGTCATTCAAACAGGAGCTCCTCCCCCAGGCAGTGGCACCAGCAGCGTCATGGTGTGAAACCCATCACACCTGCATCTCCACAGATAAAAAAAAATATATATATGCGAGTCATTTCTCCAGGTCTTCTGGAGAAATGACCTGCAGGAGGCAATGTGTGTGGCCTCAAACAGTGGCTACAGAAACACCAAATCTGCGTCCACATTTTAACGCCCTGCACACAGCTGTGTCGCCACTTCACTTCGACTTGTAACTTGACACCAGAAAAGGAAATTAAGTTTTACATGGGTTTTGGATGAACACAAATATAGCATTAAGTTGAAAGTGCAAATATACAATGAAGCTTTTTTTAACCTCGGAATGGTCTGAAAGACGGCCCACCGTGTTTCATGTTTCACATGCACACACATGCACACAGAGTAACAGTAACGTCTCTGAGTCTTTGTTAGTTATTGGCAAACAGGAAATGATGATCGGCCCCATGTAATTAATGGGCATAATTATGTAATTGAGGAGTGGTCTGGATTTAGCTGCAAACAGCACCAGATGTCTGCTCAGTCTGCCAGCTGAGGAACTCAGTTGTTCTGATGGCTTACAGTGGGGTCAGCGGCTGTACCAAGACCCAGCTCGCCCCTGCACAGCTCTCCAGACCCTCTTTTCTTTCTCTTGTAAATAAAGACTTAATGGTTTACAAGCCTTCCAATAACCGTAATACCTTCAGAGCGAATTAGCTCGCAAAGCAGCCAGACACATGGGCTGGATTGAAACAGGACTCCAGGGGAAGAATACACCCACATATGACTGTTCTTTTCAAACGTTTTTCACTTAAAGGAAAGCATGTGTTCCCCCCACCCCCCCAAAGTTAAATCATTTCGTAATTAAAGCCTTTAACAAACATTTAAATCTAAAGATAAATGAGCGCTTTTCATGCAAAAAGCAGCTACTTGTTTGCTTCCTTCTGACCTGTTATTGTTCAGTGTAGAATATGCATACATGAGGGTGTGTGTGTGTGTGTGTGTGTGTGTGCATGTACATTATCGTGCCGAACCAACTAAGCAGCCATCCTCTGAATTTGAAGTGTAGATTATGGCTCCTCAGTGAGCTGATTTACATGCCGCTGATGTCACCCCCTTGCTGTGCATTCTGTCCTGAGGCAGAGAGAACCTCCCTGTTCTCAAAGTTTAGAGAAACTTGAAGCTCAAAAGGCCTTTCAGTGTTTTAACGCAACAAGATGTGAGGAACAAAAAACTCAAACGGACGCCTGTAGTTTGAGGCTTTCATAGAACTGTCACTTTTTTATACAAAAGAATCCATTCTGCATTTCAGCTTTGAGTAAGTTAAAGTGAAAGACATTGACTTCTGTTATTCGCCTCCAAACCCCGACCCTGTTATGATGAAATCCTTCCATCAGCTGTAGGCGTTGGAATTAAAAACAGCAGAGACTTTTTCTAAGTGTGCAAAATCGTGGACATAATTTCATTCTACGGGTTTCCAGTCCAGCGTTAAAGTGCAGCTCGCCACACAAAGCTGATGATTCTCTGTCAACCAATCAGCAGGCCACATTGTGTCTAGCTCCACCCATACTGCAGCCTGCCCTTCCACTGTTCTTGGCAACCCAACTGAAGGTTTGCCAAGAACTGGGACAGTGCAAATTGGTTATTTTAATACCCCTTAATGAATGAAAATACCCTAAATGCTCTGGTGACTTTAGACAGAGGCAGGCTTGCATTATCTGATCAATGGCACCATCCCTGAGTGTTCAAGGATGGTGCCATTGTATCGTTTTTTATTCCATTCACATTGGGATAATCTGACAGTGGCATGAGCAATGCAAGAACTTCACCCAACACACTGGTTGGGGAATGAACACCTACATCCTGAACAACAGGGAGTCTCTTGGAAGACTAGATGTGATTCCAGAGCAAAAACAAACACCCGTTACTGGCAAGAGATACTCTGGAGTCATATTATGCCTTATCTGATTTGAACTGTCTCTGTTCTTTCACAAGTAAAACCTCCCTCCTCAGTGGAAACCAGTTGAAGGCCGAGAATTCCTCTCCATTTTAGCTCTCTGTCAAAGGAGCCGATTTCTCCGGCTTTAAAACGCATGCTCAAATAGGCGTCATCCAATAGGACGCGCTGTTGAAAACGAAAGCAACAGCAGCAATACATTCTCAACAAGTAGTATTTAAGACAGTCAATGTGGCCAGGCAGTCAGTCAGCCAGTCAGGACGGTTGAGTTGTAAATGTGTTCCAGCAGGAAGAGCCAAGCTCCAGAGCAAGGCGAGCAGTCTGGAGTCGGCAACTTTCCCCTGCTGCAGCTCCTCCCTGCAGCCCACCCAAGAAGCAGCCCATGGGCATAAATTTGAGAGCCTGACTCGCTGCGGATTTAAAACAATCTGCATGTCTCTCTCCCTCTCTGTCTCTCTCTCTCACTCCTCCACGCTCACTATGAAATGTTCCTCTCATTCACCCTTTACTCTGTTCTGCCCTTCTTTCCTTTCCAACAAATTCCACTGTTAATGAAAATGGAAAGGTCTTTCTCAGGACGTGCCAGTAACATTATTTTCCTTGAGGCTTAATACAGTTTGAAAAAAGAAGAAGAAAAAAAAAAAAATCAAGCAAATGCACAGGAACTGTATTTTCTTTCTGACCCTCGTTCTCTTTTTTCTACTGTAAAAGGAGATTCGTTCAAACAAACGTAACAAAATTACCTCTCACAAAGCTTTCCGCTCATTTGTTGTTTCCAGAAGGGAATTATTTTCTCAATAGCAGCTTCAACACAAATTACACCGCTGGTTTCCTTTTATTGTGCTGGACTACGCAGGACAAAATCTCTTTTAAAGACAGACTACATCAATTTGTTGCCCTAAATTTCTCACGTCGTTCCTGAATTCAACACAAAAAATGCCCTGTTGTGTCAAACGCGTCAGTACGAATACGATGCCCCGTGTGACGGACAGTGCGCCGACCTTTGACCCACGGCGGATTCGTGTCAGCGTATCGATGACAGCGTGGCCTCCATTTGGCCAGCAGCGGCAATAAGTCATGTGCGTGTGTCACTGCGCGACTTCCATGCATGGGGACCCACTTCCTGTTATAGCATCTGATCTGGTCAACGTGGCAGCGCGACACCTCTATAGATTCTCACCACTGTCACTTCCTGAGCAGAGACGCAGGAATAGAAAAAGAAAAAGACGCCAGTGGCTGAGCCACAGAGGGAGACGAGAGACAACAGAGATGCTGAAGACGATGATGGATGTGTACAAAACTGGAAACATTTAGAGGGGAAGTAATACAGAGAATAAAACCTACAAGAATCCTCATCTTTCCTGTGGTTTTACAGAGACGACCACACTATTCTTTTCTCACAAACAGGCAATTTTTGCAACAATACTAATTTGGTTGTGTTCGTACACTGGCTAACATTTGGTTTATATCACACACACACACTCAGACACACACACATCATATTCTTTTTGTGTTTACACACCTGAGAAAATGCCTCTGTTTTTATTTTCTGAAGAATTGCACCGAATATCCATCATAAACACTTGTGTGTGTATGAGACTGTTGTTTTTCAACATTGTGTATTTCTTTCTTTTCTTGTTTTTGAAATATTTTCCAGTTTGATAGCGTTTTCATAAGCAATATTGAATCATATATATATATATATATATATATATATATATACACACACACACATATATACGTATATATGTGTATAGATATACACGTGTATATATATAGTGCTTCATATTTTATTCGATTGGGATCTTAAAATCTTGAAAGGTAACAGTGTGAACAACATATTTATGCTTTTTGAAATGTCCTTTTTTATCATATCATAGTGGAATGTTGAAATGCAATTTGCGCACAGTCATCTCCCAAGCCATCTTGATCTGTTATCTCAATGTCGAAAATGAAGGAAAAAAAGCTCATCATAAACACACGCAATGAACATGCTTCTGCATGGTCTCTTCTTAAAATCCTAAATCCAAATGTTGCCCTGTTTTTTTTTTCCACAAAAGTTTGAAAACCTAACAGCATTTCATAAAACTAATGAGTCAGATACAAAATGTGATGGCACTAATCTGTAGACAAAGATTAAATGGGAAAATTCACTTTTGAAGGAAAAGAAATCAATTAAAGGAGTTGCTCAGATCTTAAAGTAGTCCAAAGAGTGTGAAATTTAAGACACCCATCACGGTGATATTCACCGACTACCTGGAAGACGTCACAGAAACGTGGGCGGAAAAAGGGGTTGTCGCATGCTGTGTTGTAATTAAAGCGAGGATGGCGGTGAACAAATGCGCCGTGGCTATAGCAACTCGGTGAAGTAACAAACACTGACTCCTCCACACTTTCTTCCTGTCGACAGGACAGCGCGCCGTGACTCATCGCGGGCTGAGAACACACACAGTCAAGCAAAGAACCTCACACATGCGGGCAACCAAACACTGAGCGAACACCTGTAAGCAAGGCGTTTGTCTCGCTCTTTAAACCGATGGCGCTCAATTCTAAAACCTGTGGATTCTCACTCATCCACAATTAATGCCAATGTTCAGCCGTTCCTCCAGTAAGAAGGCCAGTTGCTGCAACACCGAGCTAATGTCACAGTGGGATATGATTAAACATCACTCTGGGTTGTTTGTGCAGATGAAAGCGATTCCCAATCTCACCTGCATCTTATTAGCACCAGTTTGATTTCTAATATTAACCATATGAGCCGACAGTTGGCAGTCTGCATGTCTAGCTGCTTTTTCCACGCACACACAAATGTAAAACCACCACCAGGGTTCAAAGGAGGAGGGAATGATGGGGGAGGGATAAACCCTGCCTCTTACTGTCAACCACATGCTTGAATCTATATTACACACATACCCATAATGCTTCAGTCACCTTGTCTTGAAAGAACTACTGATTTTATTTTGGTTTTTTTTACTGCAGTCAGCATCATTGTTAACACCAGATACTGCTCCTCCTATGCTCTATTCAAGTGCAAATGTTTCAAATGTTGTGGGAAGCCATGCTAGCCAGTGTCGATATGGAGATGCAGTTATCTCGAAAGCAGTAAAGAAGCAAATGGATTGATGAAACTTGATTAAACTGACCTGAGGTCAGGATGATGGATCACATTTCACATTCATATGGGAGAGTGAAGATTTTGTGCTTATACAGCTATCTGGATTTTATTTTTCTTAATTCAAACCTTTAACAAAGTGTTTTGGTTGCCTAAAACTAACAATGTGGTAACCCAGTGTTTATTTGCCTTTGCCATAGTTTTTGTTAACCTTTACTCTGACCAGGATGTGCCTGAAAAGTATCCAGGGAGTTTCCAGAATCATCTAAATATCAAAAATCCTTTTTATAACAGCACTCTGACTGTCTGGGATGTCTCTCCTCTGACATCTAAGGCGGATGACCACCCATTTTTCTATTTCTTTAAACCGATTGTCTCAGCAGGTCAGTTCTTTTAATCTCCTATGCTGCAATTTGTCCGACATGTTGTCAAATGGGTGGGAAGGTTCCAGATGATCATGAACAATGATTTTTCTGAATATTTCCCATGACTAGAGCATTTCCCCCTTCTTTTGTCTGTGCCCTTTTGGTTAATGCAATTCAAGCTTCTTTAAAGGGCCTAATGCCTTTGCCCTTTGGTGTCACTCACCCTCATTTCAGCATCATTTGTTGCGCTCAATGTTATGATATCAGGAAGTGGGATTATCCGACAGAAACACCAAAGAATACTAGTGCAATTTGATCTTATGCAAATATTCCCAGTCAATACAAATATCTGGCCTCATGATCATCTGGGCCTGCTCTTGTGGTATGCCTGTGCTGCATTAAAACCTCCATGAAGAAAACTGTAACAACAGTGAGTAAAATCCATTAAGAATCAATCATCTAAATTATAATTGAGCACTCTGTAGTATGTGAGCAGCACAGCCTGAACCAAAATGAACCTTAAAGCAAAATAAAGTTGAATTCCAGAAATTCCCTTGACATCACAGATTTGAGTGAACTTTATGGCAAGAATGAAGAAAAGCAAAAGTGGAAGGCAAGGAAGGCGCGAGTGCCTGCATCTGAAGAGCCGCGAAGAGTCCTCCGGAGCATCCCGGCCCGTCTTTACTGGCCGAAGCCGAAGGGCCTCGCTGCTGCGAGCTTACAGCCAGAGCCGGCACAGACAGACAGCTGCTATTAAACCCCGATTGTTTCAGGTTCACAGGGTGTGAAAGGGCCTGATTGAGGGGCTGTGATCCCAGTGAGGGTGGTCCTTCTCCCCCTCCTTACCTCCCTCTCACTGGAAGGTGGAAGGAGGGGGAGGATTTTCGGGGGGGGGGGGTTGTAGGCATCACGTGACACGTGTTTCTTGCTGAGCGGACCAAAATGGAATCTGGACAAAAACACACCACTTGTTGCTGCCTGCCTCTGGGTGGCGGCCATTAGTGCCAACGGAGAAACGTCATCCACAGAGACACAGTTGTCACAATTACAGAATTTTGCTGTCTTAATGAACAAATGGCATCACTCGTATTACCTCCAGAGTCCAGGTCACACATATGATTTACCTCAAAACCCTCCACTATCATTGTTTATGCTGGCCTGATGGGAGGAGTCCATTCTACTAAATACAATTGTATTCAGCCTGATAGAGACTTATCAGTGCTCTGATGTGGCAGGGACAGCTCCCATCAGTCCTCTCCTGTGACTGACTCGCGGGACAGTTGCTTCCTGTAAGGCCTATTTGTTTAAGAGCATTCCCATTAAAGAGCCTTTTGGCCTTAACACACTTGATAAAGACCAGGGAGGGTGAGGAAGCTCCCCTGTAGAGCTTTTCACACGTGGCCAAAGGACAAGTGCACTTTTTTCCCTTGAACCCCCCCCCACAAACCTTGAGAAGGGTCCGAGTGTTTTCTCTCTAATGGATGTTTTATTTGAATTGTCAAGATGTGTTCTTACTTTTAAATTCAATCTCTGGACAAAATTGCACGAAACATTACAATTTTCCAGTCTGACAGTCATCTGGTTGACAATCCAAATGTTTTTGTCTTATCTTTAATGTTTTAAAAGCTCCAGTGTGTGTCTGTATGTATGTAAGAGAGAGAGATTGTGCCTGTTTAAATACTATTAAAGAAGTTTCTGCCTTTCTGAGTGTGTGTCCAGCACTTCTTACTGTCATTTTGAAGTATACAAGTGTTTGACTGTTCTATTGAGTCTAGTGTTGACACTCTTCAGTCCAGGGCCACTACGAGAGCACCCTAATCTTCCCACATTAACAGCTAGAGTCACTTCTTATAGGGATAATTAAATTACATTCACTAATCAATCACAGATTATGAATGGAGTGTTCCATGTTTGTGCAGTTTTTTTGTTTTGTTTTCTTCGGTAATAAACACACACATTTTGAATTGTATGGAGCTTGAAGTTTCTCTCAAGCTTGTAGTTTCACATAATGGTCAGTGATGGTCTTTTCTGCGTGTGTGTCCTGACTGAAACTAACATTTGGAAAAGATATTGGCATCTCAAGTATTCAAGCTTACAAGAAACAGCTGTGTGAGAGTTCCGCGGATGTGCCAGGTGATGTTTAACTGTAGTCAGAGCTGTAAAAGGAAAGCTTCCATATAAGTTTATCATTCCATCAGAACATTCTGTTTAATCCCATACAAACGTAGCGCGTTCTTTATTCCACAATGTGCAGAAACAACTTAAAACGCGAGGGCTCGTTTTGCGCCACGGCGGTGCCAAGTGAAGGAATCGACCCACGCCGGCGACTTTTGAGGGTTTTCTACATTTTATGCAAATTGTTGAAAAGCACAATGACGCACGATTGCCTGGAGGATCCACACAAAACGTTTGCTACATTCATTAAAACAACTGCACGTTTTGAACCGCACCAGAAAGTACCCACGTAACCAACCAAACTTTCCAAACACACTGTCGGTGATTTCAGAAAGGAGGACGAATAATTCAGGATTACTCACCCCAGGTCGATGTAGGAGTATTCAGCATGAAGCTTTCTGTGTCTTAGAGTCCCCGAAAGAGCCCAGCGTGTCCAAGGAGTGTGGAAGTTTGAGTGTCCAGTAAAAGCCTCCCCTCTCTTTCCCACCGGCGGACGCACACGGATGGAGATGTCTGAACTTTACGCACACGGCGACACTTTATCCTGCTATGGAAGCTCTTTCCCCCATAGATTTCTATTCTTTAGAGTCACTTTACGCAAACTGTGACAAAAGTGAACCCCATGTTCGGCCGTGGAGTCCCGCAAAGCCCTCCGGAGCTGGCTGCACAGCCAATGTGGGAATGCGCACCCCCTTCTTTTTTCTCCCTCCCTTTCTCCTCCAGTCTGTGTGGACCACCCCGAAACAGGAAGTTCACTTTTTGTTTTTCTTAAAAAAGGATCTTGCTGCTTCAGTTTTCTCCTCAAAGTTAACATGCGCGACACATTATCCGCCCACACTGGCGTAGATACGCACGGATCTTAAACGTTTCCTCCGTGTCCGTAAATTCAAACGCAATCACTGCATAATGAAGTTATATAAAGACATCTCTATATGAACATATTTCAAAAATACTTGTATGGGCATGGCTGACTCTATGTAAAGTCCCCTCTTATCCAGTAATTGGGATAATCTATCTATAAGCGTTTGTGTTTACTTTATTAGTGTAACTTCATAGGACTCTCCGGACAGCGTGTGTGGCTGGCTACGTGTGTGGATGCTGCAGATTGTTGCGCGCTGCCAACCCTAAAACCTGGACTGGAGTTCAGGACCGGGAGCAGAACCGCTGCCCTGGCACAAGACTTCAACACACACACACACACACTATGTAAGCAACAACAACAAAACAAAAAACAATGATATACGGTTAAATATGAAATGTGTTTATTCATTAAATATATTTGTAGGAAAAGTTCACTATTATTTAGTTTGATGTCCAAAACGTGAAGTTTTAAATGGAGTCCAGATAAGTGGGAGCTTATTCCAACAGCAAACATATGCATTTATTCACAACACAACTTTCTCCCTTTCACACAATGTCATATGTGAAATCAATCAATCTCTCTATCTATCTATCTATCTATCTATCTATCTATCTATCTATCTATCTATCTATCTATCTATCTATCTATCTATCTATCTATCTACACATAAATATTTGACTCGCTCATTGCACATGTATTTATTGGATATTACATTTGCAACAATAAAACATCTTAACTTTGCATTATTGTCTCACGAGCTTCCCGAACAATACAGGCCAAAGCATTTCAGAATTATTTTAAAGGTCCTTTTGTCTGTTTGCTAATGCCCCGACATGATTTCACACAGCAGACACCACTGTTACTTTACAGCAAGTCAGATGAATTTGACTGTTTTTGAGCATCAAACGATGCAGCTAAACGGCTAAAGATACTGTTACTGATAGCATTTGTTTCTGTATCAGACGGTAACAAATCCACAGGCTTGAAGCAACAATGAAAGCTGAGTCTGAACAGTTGGTGACCTGAACTGAGGGAGCAGGAGTCCATTGAGAACATACGGTTGATGGCTAAAACAGATTTTGTCAATGAAAGTCGCGGGCTTTCGTCCAAAGATAGCCACTGGCTGCGGATAGAAACGTCGGATGAGCCCACAGATGCTGGAGCCATATGTTTCATTTGACTGAAGGAATCAACACCGGCTTCACGTGACATTATCAATGGCAAGGGATTATCAGTAAGGCAGCAAGCCTCATTCTGAGAGGATCATTCAAGACTGCTTTGTGTAGATATTCATCTTCCTCATCTGTTTAAAATGGCATGTACATATGTACGTTTACACTGATGATTTACAATGTAATCACTCTTGGATAGTATTAAAAAATGCTAATTTTGCAGGACAAAGCATTTTAGGTACTTCAAAACTATTCAAATGAAACACAATTAAAAGACACACACAGACATTTGTTTAAATATGACTGGACACATTCATTGTGGCAATATGAACGAAAACATTTGGGAAAAGATCACAGAACGTGCTACATCCCAATATGTAGTAAATGATTAAAAAAAGGCCATCACTATTGTATTTGAAAACTATTGGTTCCTCCTGCCAAACACACTGAACGCAGATGTTAAAAATACAAATGTTTGCATCTGCTTTAATAATAACTCACATGTTTGTGTTTCTTGGAATTCTCTGAGGCACATTAATGAAGAGAAAGAACAAATTCCTTAATGAGGCTTGGACAAGAAAACTATTTGGGCCAGGCATAAAAGTTACAGATGTCTCCTTCTCCAAAGCTCATAGAGGGCTTACAGTGCCAGACAGATTAGCGCGAGTTAAGAGTCATCGTAGGTAAATCAGTGTAAAAGCTGAAGTGATCATTTGCTGCATATGGGAGGTTATTTTAGAGTTAGTTTTATTTTTAATTATTATTCTTCCTTAACCTTCCTTAATCATAATAATCAGGATTTGGTGGAAATGATTATTGCTTATCTTTCCAAAATATACTTTTACTTCTGTGTTCTGGGGTTTGATGCATAGACAGTTATAAATTATAAATAATAAATATTTTAAAATAACAATCTCTGTTAACAGAAATTTAATCAGATTACAGATGAAGCACAGCTTGTGGCTGAGTTTGTAAAGATAAAGGCAACAGTAAAAGAAAGTTCTTTCACTCTCAAAGTTAAAGAGATGAGCGAAGGAAGAGCCGGGTTGAGATTATTTAAAGACACTGGAGGACACAGGCGAATGTGCACGTTCGCCAAGTCGGGAGAGAAAGCATCTGTCACTGAGACTCGGAGCAGCTGGACACCATTCCTTCATGCAGTAAAATCCACACAATCTTTTACAGGATTTGTTTTTCCACTGCAGATGGGAGTTTGCACATTTTCTCCCCATTGGTCGAGGGTCTCAGCCAGGGCTGCAGGTATTGCATAAAAGGGAGCCTGCAGCCAGCCTGCACAGCAAGGAGAGCAAACTGGAGGAACACGACTGGATGTGATACAAAAGGGAGAGAAGCCAGGTAAGAGTCTTGCTATATATATATATTTACTGTAATGCACTTAATGTAATATTCAAGATGATGCATATGATGGAGCCTTTTATATTGTTAAGGATTTTAATTGTTCTTCATTAAAAATCTGCCAAAAAATATTTCCCTCAACTTTTGCAATAAGTTCTAATGTAAATAGTAAAATGTAAATATATATAATGATAATGTGTGTAGATAGATAGATAGATAGATAGATAGATAGATAGATAGATAGATAGATAGATAGATAGATAGAATTAAATTAAATAGAAAACAATTCACACGTATAGGTTTTGTGGAATAGGTGTTCAAGTGAACAGTATTATGAGAGACTAATTCAGGGAATAATTCTAGGAATTATTGTGATCTTTTGATCACTTTATGCATACAGATTCTGAAATTATTTGTTTCTAAATGTAATAGGATACGATTCATTGCCTTTTGTACTTCCGTGATTCAAATAAACATGCAGAATTTCATCATGATATCTGGTATAGGTGTGTTCAATTGATTACTTATTTTCAATTTATTACGGTGTTTGATTACTGGTCACATTAGTATATAAATTTGCATTGTCTCAATCCAGCAATGATATGAAAGGTTTTCTCAGACTGATATCAATTTTGTTGTGTTATTAGAGCATCATAGTTTGGATATCCTGGATTAAATCCAGACAGTGTGTTCATATCATCTGTGAATAGCCAGAATTCCAGAATGTAGTGCAGATATATTGCATACGATACTTGCCCATTTGTGTGTGTGTGTGTGTGTGTGTGTGTGTGTGTGTGTGTGTGTGTTTATTTAGAATGGATTTTCTTTTGATGAAATAAATTATTTAAAGCGCAGAAATATTTTCCAAGGGTTCAAGAAGGAATGAACAGGCTGTGTTTAGTTTGGTTACAGTCACCAGAGGGCAGCACAATCTAAGAGATTTGAGATCATCACACCGCCAATCACCATGGAAGCAGTACAGTCTTACTCAGTGCATAGTCCACGCAGGAATGTAAATGGGGGTATAATATCTTATCTTCTTATTGTCTGTATGTTCTTAGTGGTTACGGTGACTGTGTGAATGTAATCATGTGTGGTACACTAAATTAATCATCTCATTCTGGACTCAGCTCATTTATTCGTATCATATGACCACCACACAAGTGTTCAGATGTTAAGGCTGCTGTATACATTTGTGTATACAGCAGCCTTTATATGTACAATTTTATATAAGTATAAATAACTGCAGGTGAATTTCTTTATCTTTTCATATCTCTTAACATTTTTTTTGTTCCTTAACTGCTTTTTTTCTATTATGAAATCACGAGGAAGATGCTGGATCCTATCACAGCTGCATTTGGGTGAAGGCAGGGGACTCCCTGGAGAAGCTACCAGCTCATTGCTGGGACCTGTCTGAGCATTTGGGGGTTACCTTTCTCAAGGGCACCGTGGCAGTGCGCTGGTGTCGTGGCACTTCTGTGCTTAACAGTACACCTTGTAAGTTTTGCAGCTGGAGCTTGAACCAAGAACCCTCCCCTTCTAAGTAAATTCCCCTACAGACTGACTAATATAATTAACACCACAACTTTCTGTTAAAAATATTTACAATTTTTTTTTTGAAATATCTTTCTGTTTCTAATTAAAAGTACCTCATGCTTGTACAGTAATAAATGGTTATTTTGCAATAGGTTTTTAACATTTTTTCTTCTTATTATTTATTTTTTGTATAAATATTTATTACTAATATGCTGAATCAAAATCAGGTAAAGCTATGAACTTGGCCTATTTATTTGTACTGATGAGCAGTTCTTGGTGAATGACCTGACGTATGTAAAATGTAACAGCAGAAGAGGACATATAATCATCTGATTGGATGGATTGTTGAAAGAATTAGGTCCCAACAGGGACAGGAAACTGTGTTTTGTAAATCCCAAGTACAAGTGACATTAATTCCCTGAGCTGTTTTGATGAAAGCTCCTGCTGCATCATGGGTACACTCAGGGTTGACATTGTTTTAAGTTGAAGTACTCATAGATGTCCCTATATTATATTTAAAATTGTATTCCACTGGCCCTTTATAGGTCTTTATATCCATCTGTAGGTGATTTGAAATATATTATACATAAAAATCCACAAATTCATGAGGAGATAAAGATAGTAACCTCAGACCAAAATCAGTTACCAATCGATGTAATTTTTGACAAATCAATGAGTTTCCTGTGGAAATGTTTGCCCTGGCCATATAACACATGCTTCTCATCTTCTAAACATGAACAGTTACTGATGATAGTAGCTAGAGATTTTAACAGATATTTAAGAATGATTTTTATTTATAACACTGTGGCAAATAAATACTCACTGCTCATATCTGCTGCCCACCAGTGGCCACAGACTATTACCGATTTAACAAAAGAAGTGACAGCATTGATCTTGAGCTAATGTCTTTTCTGTATGGAGTTTGCTTGTTCTCCCCTTGTCCGTGTGGGTGAAGGTCACATTTATAATTCAGTTGACCTTAGGTGTAAATGTGGGTGTGTGGTTGTTTTTCCCGATGTGTTAGCGCTCTGATGAGCCCGAGCCTTATCCAAGGTGTATCCTACCTCTAGCCTGAAGCCGCCTGAAATAGGCTCCAGACCTGGAGCCTATTTATACAATTTTACAGGCTACTTAGAATTATATGAGAAAATGACATATCTCAAAATAGCAAATACTGCAGCTGTAGACACTAGCAAACCAATAAACTGTAACTATAACCCTAAACTCAGCAAGGAAAGTAAGACTTGATGATTGCCTCTACAATTTTTAGCAAAGGGTAAGCCATTGAAATATTAATCCTGTCACTACTGGGTTCCAAATATTTGGTCATGATGTCGATGTAAACAGTAGGCACACAAGTTCGTAAGTGTCTCCAAGAGTTAAAAGGACTGCATCCCTGTCAATAGCTGGAAGTATGGCAGTGCATGTTGCTCTATACGTTTAGTAGGCATATGTGGGTATAGTTCAAGCTGGAGAATCATGCCACAAAATACAAACGTTTGGTCTTTGAGTAGTTAAAAGTAAGAATCATACATGCTACATCCTCCAAATAATTAGTAAGGATGTATATAAACAGGTAGAAGCAAGAATCTTACCCATTAGAGTCTCCAAGTATTTGGTAAGAATGTCCACAGTACCTGAAAGCAGAAATGGTGCTCATTGAAGCCTCCAAGTATTTGGTAAGGATACACCCACATAAAGCTTGCTTACTAAAGTTTTCATATGTTTGGTGAGAACTTTGCATACCTTATAGTGGGAATAATGTCCAAAACCAGGTAAAACAGGGAATCTTTATCAATCCACTGAAAGTATATCCTTGCGCAAAAGTATCCAATGATGTCCTTGTTCAGTTGAAAGTTATAATTTTGCCATTTAAACTTTCCATGTAAGGATGTCTGGGTGTAGCTGAATTTGAAAATCACGTTTGTTACCGCTTTCAGATCTTCGGTAAGGATATTCACGTCTGGTGGCAGACAGGGCATCCTTGGGTAGCCGAGCTTTTTCTTCCACTGATTTCAAAGATGTTCTGTATCAACTTTCTTATAAAGATAAAAAGGCCTGTATAAGGCCTTCACACAGTACTTGAAATAATTGTAAGAATGCTCATGATGTGTACTAGCATGCAAAAATCATGTTCATAGCATGCAACTTGCTATAAGGGATGTCTGTCTAGTTTGAAAGATAAATGACAGGCATATTTGGAGAGCACAGTCCCATCAGTTCTCTTTCATTTGGTAAATGTAAAAAAGGATGTTGCTCAATCACATTTCCTTCGACTGGTTTAGACAGTGACACTTGATTGGCAGCATAGGCTGCAACATGAACTGACTTGTTACTAACTAGCACATAGTATCCTGTGCTGCCTGCCGGTTGAAAGATACAAACTGTCACAATGCATGTTTATTTTTCTTTGATAGGGCCAGGAATTCAAGAACGATGGCGCCTTACCAAGGTTTCCACGATTGGCACATTACACCTTTGTGTCCATCAGCAAAGTAATATCACAGATATTTCACCGAGTCTTGCTTGAGCGACTGATAAACAGGTATGTGTATCCAATCAGGTTACCAACACTGTAAGAAATTATCTTACACAAATGCATATCCGCTATAGTAGCTAGGTTTACATGGATCCTAATGTTTTGATTGGGATTGGGTTTAAAGCCCTACCCAAATAAAAATGCACCTAAGTCAGAATAAACAGACCTAAGCCCAAAAGAATGTCATTCAGTTTCACAAAGGTAGAATATTGCTTTAGCCAAACCGATCAAAAGCAGGGCACACAGAAATGGTCTTAGAGTTTGTTTTTAATAGAAACTCTCAAAGAATTGAACATTATTGCATGCTTAGACAGTAGGAAAACCAGAAATAGTGAACTGTTTAAAACAGAAGTCGGGTGAAGACTCAATCAATCACATGATGTTTTCTTCAATCTACATATGTCACACAATATAAAATGGATGTTGTGATTAACAAGTTAACAGTTGACCTGAAATCATCAACTGGAATGATTTCAATCAGAATGAAAGGTGTACAAGTTAAGCCCAGTATATATTTTTATTTGATTCTGGAAATTGTTGCTCCACATCCTGGTCCTTCTAGAGTGAGACTGCATATTGGGACCATTTGAAATTCTGTCAGCAAGATAAAAGCTTTTAGCTCATTGCTGACACTAGCATAAGCCTGTTTCTGGATTGAAAGCAATCAACTTCTTTTTGATTCTCTTCTTTGGAATTCCAAATGAGCATGCTTTGATGTGTTTAAACCAGACTCTCAGGCACCAATGCTGACGTGCCCTAGGCTGAGATTAGTGAGGTTTCTAAGAATATTTTAAAAAACGGGGGATGGAGTTTTTAATCTTTTAATTGTAGGCAAGTATTCCAAAATCTGCTTGCACATACAGAAATCCAACTGTTTGAAGAGTGAGCCAAATAAATGTAAAAAAACAAAGCACTACATTACTGCCCATAACTCCTGACAAAGTCCATCGTTACAAATCTTCCCTTCACCTTTTAACAGCAGGGTTTTGAAAAACACTGTAATGGTTTAGTAACATGCACAGGCTTGGAAGTCAGAGGATTCCTAACTGCAAACTGTGCTTAAATAATATATTCCAATTTGGCATGCCCAGATGAGCGGCTTTTATCTTCATGTCTTCCTAAAACATTTGGAAAGAATTCAGTGAGTTACACCCAATGCCTGAAACAAGTTTTTACAATCGACTCAACAGGAAGGGTGTCAATAGAAGCGTGACTACCCAAGAGAAAGAACACGGCAACAATTCCATTTGTGTTGGTGATGTAATTGTTGCATCTTATTCCCTTACATAAGCAAACAGATTTTTTTTGCTGAAATGTCGAATGAATGTGTGCTGGGTAGTTGGCTGAAAATATGGATGCTATTATCATCTGGTTATTTATCTTGTCAGTGTCAGAATTTTGTCAAAATTTCAGTTCTCACATTTTTACAAAAGCAATCCCCTGTTGCAACTTAACCATTATGGCTATCAATGTACGAAAATATTTGTTTAGGTTAAACTGCACATCCATTCTTTGACATGCACTTCTTTCGATATGGTACTTATGCAAAAAAAAAAAAAAAAGTTACCATAGGTTCCTGAAGTTACTCAATCTAAAAGTTTTGCTGCCTTTGTTTCAGAAGGGACCAGAGTTGGATTTGGCAAATTTGTGGGTGCAAACGTGACTGATAGAGTGTCACGATATCCCAAAGTAAGGACTCATTTTAATGGGATTTCTTCTGGTAGTAAGGCTAAATAGCGAACCTCAAGCCTATTACTTACACATCGCCACCAAGTGGTAGAAAGTTATACGATGTAATCAGATGCCAAAAACAACAAACGGTCTTCACTCTGAAATAAAAAAGTTACTTTTTTAATACTTTTTAAAGTAGCATTTACAAATAATTTTAGGTATAGTTTTGATTTGACAGGTTATCCAGTAAATAGTATAGCTAGATGGCATTTGTGATTTGCTTTTAACGATAACAGTGTGGTTAGACAAGGTCAACGAACTCTTCAGTGGAATAAAATGGCCTCTTTGAAGGTGGACACAGTGTCAAATGTTAAAGCTCTGCCCGAGGTTACATCGTGAATGCCGGATGTTGTTCTGTCACAGAGGACTTCTGATGTAATGCAGCAAGGTATAAACAGTAACTAGGTCTGTTGTAATGGGATCATCCTGTGGATTTAAATGTTATCTGAAGTACCACGAACATTGGAGCAGAGACAACATCAAAAGTCCTGCCACTTTCTTATCCCACAGAAAGAGAAGGCACTTTTTAAACAAACACTTTAAGACCTTTTTGTAATGCTAGCCTTCTGAAAATTAATTATTACATGGTGTTTATTGTAACTTTGGGTAGGATTCCATAGTAATAACATTACAAATCTAGGACATCCCATTCTAATCTGTATTAATAAATTCTGAGACTATATATGTGGTAGTAAGTGTCAGTTGCACATATAAGGCTTTACTTTAGTAGAGAACATTGTAACACCGATTTACTTGGCCAGCCTAGTTTTTAATTAAATAATTGTTCAGTCCACAAAGGATTTCAGTTGACCAAAGCCAGGCTGAGTCTGAAGAAGTGCAAGAGCAAACCAAACATTCTTTACCTACCCACTGCTGAAATCATATTACAAAGCTGTAAGAACATTTAATCACAAAACTTTATGGTAATATATTAATTGTGATTTGTTTAAGTTTTTTTTTTTTTTTTAGATTGCTAAAAGCATAGTGACCGCTTGACCTGAGGACTGGTTAGGGACGGGAGAGAGTGTGAGAGCTGGTAATGACACAGTGGGGGGGAGAGTCCCAGTGTGTCATCTTAAACCTTCCTAGGATTTGTGGGATTGTGGCTGGAGTGACAGATTAGGGTTTAAGTGGCACAAGCAGAGAGTGGGTCTATGGGTCAGTGTGTTAGTGTATCAGTGAGTCAGTAGGCTTTTATTTTTCCCACAGTAGGTCATCTATTAGCTTCATACTAATACTGATTACTAAACTAATTACTAAACTAATTGCTGAGTATCTCTTATATTTTTCAACATTGCTTGATTAACAACCAAAGTGTTGGAGAGATCGCATATCCTAATACCAAATGACTACTTCGATCTGTTGATTCTGTTATGTTTCTCTTGTCAGGTGTAAAAAAAACCCCGTTTGTTTGATAACCATGTAATTACAACAGAAAAGCAAGAATGTCTTGATAGTAATGCATCCTCTAAACTAGACAGTTCATCATCCCTCCTTTAGGGGGTGCTGGATACCAGGAGTGTGTGAAAATTGACTATAATAAAATATGAGTAGGTCAAGATTAAACATACATTTTAACTGTATAAAAAAAGTGTTACCTTTTTGCTTGTAGTTATTCTAGAAACAGCGATAGGTCCTGACAAATGTATAGAGTGAAAACGCCAAAGTTCTCACAATATAAGCCGAAGTCACACGTCCATCCCAAATTATGACTGAATCGCACTTGACTCACGATGGCTACTTTTAATTTTACAATAAAAAGCCAAGATTTGTCCAAAATCGATCCTAAAGTTCAGTCCCAAGACTGAAATCACATGTCCACTCTCTAATTCATACCGTTACTTCCTATCATACATGGCAGCCATTGTTATTGTCTGTGGACAAACTAAAACTCTCTGTCCCTATGTGACTCTTCTGTCAGCCACATATCATGGCTGAACCCCATAGCGATCCCCCATAACCCTAATTCCGTTTCTTTTTCTTTTCTCTTATTTTTATTTGATCCCATTATCTATCCTCTAAGTTTTGTTTCTTCATTGTTTGCTTTCTGTGTAGCTGTAAGGGATTGGTCCCCCTGTCAGTGTCCTTTAATAAACTCTGGAGCTGAAATGACACTGAATCGTTACGGTGGTTTGGACAAATTCAGCAGCAACAGCATAACGAACTTAGTTGAAATTAATGAATTTATTACGGAATGTAGCATTTACTGTCAGTCAAAGGACAATTCATTGCACCTGATGCTGCAGAAAAGTAAATATGGTTTAGGGGTTGTGTAGAGATTTATACTGTTGGTCTACAGCAATAGAGATGTATCTGGCATACATATACATCTCCAGCAGCATTCCCAGATGACTCATCAACATATTAAACCTAACCCTAAACTTTGACAATTATTTAAAAGTGTTCACATGTTCTGTTAAACCATTTGGTTTGGCCTTCTACTTTTATTAATAAGAGCCTAATCTGCTCATTGCAAATATTGCAGCATCAAATGGGCAAAACTTGAAACAAAACAAACCTTGAAGATGAAGTCATTACATATTAAAATCCAGTGGTCAGACTGGGAACATGTTGCAAACATAACCCTGGTTGACATTGTTGAGAGGAGCCATAAAGAGCAAAATGGGTCCACAAAAACTGAGATGCGCAACTGCTGATTTGACCTTGATACATCTGTCCAGCAGAACATTGGACAAGAATATGTTTCTAACAGAAAGAATTGATAATAATTCAATGCCAAGTTTCCCTTAGACACGGGTTATAGTCTAAATTATTTGGTGTTGCGCAAGTGAAAGATATTTAAGATGTGTGCTGGGACTGTTTTAAAGGATACACCGTGTAAATGTGCACCAGCTGCTGATGTTGGAGAATGTGTGGTTATGCATTGTGATAATGGGAAAACACTAGACATACATTGTTTATCCTCTCTGCTCGCATGCCTCCGACCCATCCATCTTTGCTGTGTTTGCATGATGTTATAATGAACATGAGCCAGGAGAAACAAACACAGACAGTCCAGAAAGTCACGTCTGCTACTGACGAGAGCAAACATGGTCTTTGACTGATAAATTGAATTTCCTGCCAGATCAATTTGGAATTTGGTAATCTGATGACATGACACTTGTGATCCGTTCCAAATGTTTATGATTGTTTTTTTGTTTTGTTTTTTTGCTGTGGAGATGAGACAAGAGAAAAACTTGGCTGAATTTTAAAAAAAGTATTTATTTGCTCAAAAATATACAACATATTAATCGGCACTAGAAATGTACATTTGATTCACACAATAAAATATTATAGTTAATATAAAAATAGACAGTAATTGTAATTTTTTTTTTCAAATTGACACACAATTCAAGCTTTGACTACATTTCCACCACCAGTTACAGCAGACAGAAATCCCACTTGCATACAGCACGCGTTTCAGCTCAAGTTGCACAGTTACTCTCTGTACATATATGAACATTTTCCATAATGTGCTCACCTGAGTTTGGACATGTCAAGCTCAAGTTTTTCAAAGAAAGAAGGAAAGAAAAACATACAGTAGGGTGATAAAGTGCTTAAAAAGTTAGATCAGGATTGTCCCTCAATGTGCATGTGAGATGAAATGATGAGAGTCTGAAGTGTGTAAATGCTGTTCTAACCTCCAGACTGAATCTTTGTTGAAAACACTTCCTATTTTGTGAGCTATGAAGTCATTGACACAAAACATGATTGTAAGTTATTATAAAATTCCTCCAGACTTGTAATGGCACTAGGCATGTGCTAACAGTGCTGCGTAGGTAGAATGTAGTCTATGGTGCTGCAAGCTGTTGCATCTTTGACACAGAACTGACTCAAAGGAAGTCCTTTTGTCGTTTTTGCATTGCACAGCAAACAACGCAGCAATCAAAATTAACCCCAGCCTTGAACCCCTGCAGGGACGATTTCCACATTTCCCTGACTGGATGAGCGTCACGTCGCTCACTGACCTGCCAGCCTTACAGACCTTCACATTACCTGGATGAAGCAATAGCTAAATGTTTGCACACATGGATCAGACCTGACCTAAGGTTCATCCACTGTCAGAGACGACGTTGCCCAACTGATTCACTGACATGTGTCAGCGTCATGCTGATTAAACAGATGAGGTCTTGCACTGACTGTCATCCCAGAGGCCAGCTCCTACCCATTCTGGCTGGTTCTGTCAGAGGAAACCTGACGGGCGCAGGAAGAGAACTGCCTGAGAAAATATTCAATGGTGTGACAAGTCCTCATCAGATGACTGAATCTGGTAGCACTGCAGAACAAACCGATTTCCTTTTTGGTATTTAATAAGGACTCCAGGGTCAAGAGTCCAAGTTCCACTCTGTTGCCAAGACTTAATAACAAAGGCACACCCTGAACCAAGGATCTGGATAACTGCTGCAAAAGCCCCGCTTTAACCCGACAGCATTTAATCACACTGGGTGAAAGTGTCTTGAGCTGTGTTAAAAGTCCTGTGCAAATATATACAAATATACCTGAAAACCCCGAAAACCTTTCCTGCGAGGAAGAGCAAAATAAATAACCTAAAAATGCAGAAAACAGAACATCTGTGGAGGCTTCGGCTGAATCGTTCTGCACTGACTCCATTGATCAGCTGGTTTAACTTTTTTTTTTTCTTAGCATCATCCTCTCTGACACGAATACTCTAAAGGGAAAAAAAAACCAAAACATGCACAGATCATGCAGTCATACCCAACGAATACTTTTGTTTGGTCTAAATTCTAGACACTCAATAGCACGATCCTTATAAACGATAAACTGTGTCGTTAAAACTTACTTTGTGTCCTCCCTGTTATAAAACACAAAGAAATAGTTTATTTTGGATAGCTTCCAGTAATTTGTATCTGTGTGTCCTCATTGTTGTTTTCTGCTTATGTGCATCCACAGGACTCCACGATCATGTCCGGGACGTCCGTTTTGACGATGTTGTGCTGCGAGTTGAAGTACACCATGGAGAGCGGCCGACGTTCGGTGGGAACGCAGCAGGAAGAAACCGCCGTATTGATGCCGTTGACCTTCAGCTGGCTGAAGATGGTGGCGTGGAACGAGGACGCTATGCCCGGGGAGCCGGACAGGTGCTGGGGGCACTGACCCATGCAGTAGTTCATGTGGTAACCTTCAGGCGCGATGATCCAGTCGTGCCACTGGATATCCTTGAACTTGATGTAGAACTCTCTCTTGCAGCACACGGTGACGTCCTCGCCGCAGCGCAGCGAGCGCTTCCTGAGCAAGTGTTTGGAATGGTTGTCCCGGAGACGCACCTGGGCCACCAGGAAGGGCTGGTAGGGGGTGTCGGCGGGGCCGTCCAGGGAACAGAGGTTCTTCCCGTCCTCGTTGCAGGTGACCTCCAGTCGCAGCGGATGCCGGTTGCTGTCCAGGAAGGCCTGCAGGGTGCGGGTGATGGGGAAGGTGTGCCAGTTGCCCTTGTGAACCTCCAGCACCTTCTCCATCACCAGCGTGCGGTTCGACCCTGAGACCCCCGCCTGAGCAGAGAGGAAGACCTGGGCCCTGAGGCGCGGAGCCCTGTCTGGGTTCTCGGAGGAGCGGGCGTAGATCCACAGAGTGGACTGCAGGACTTGAACGCTTTGGCCACGTTCCTGCAGAAACTGGAAGGCGAGGCTCAGGCTAGCCTGACCGCCAAGGTCTCCCTCATCTATGGATAAATGTCAAAAACAAGAGCACTGATTACGAAATGTTGCAGAAATGGCTAACGTTTTGAACATTTTGATTTAAAAAAGAAAAAAAGATGCTTGGAAAGTAAATATAGAAACGTCAGAACACAAAATGTGTAATTACTTAACAAGGTGCACTTTATGAATGACCCCATTAAGACGGCAAAATTTGGACAACGTTGTGCGTAAAATTGTCTTAAATCATAAAACAAATTGACAGTGAAATAAATGTGAATGTCAAACTTACGTATATCTGCAAAGCTGACTATTTCGTAACTTTGGTCTTTCTTTAATAGACTGTTCTCGTGTTCAAGAGTTCTATTCGGTTTGACGCGTCCCGAGTGCAGTTTGCGCAGCGCATTGAGGAGCGCCACTCGGGGCACAGACTGAGTGATGTTCGGTCTCTCTTTCAGGTGCAGTTTATCCAAAAGTTGCTGTTTGGCGACTTCTATCATCAGTTTTTCCTCCGCGTCTTTCGTCAACGCCGGGAAGCCGCAGGAGACACAGCGCGGAGAGCCGCTGACCCACAGACCTTTGACGATGATCTGCGACAAAAGCATAAAAGTGGGGAAGGAAAACGAAAAAGAGACGGGCGAGCGCGGAGTGAACAGACGCATGGTGGCGACGTGCGTGCGTCAAGCGGAGAAGCAAAACGCACTCGGATCCCGTTTCTTAAGTAAAAAAAAAAAAAAGTTAGTCTGCGGATGTCACAGGTCTCGTCGTTCCGACCGGACACCTAGGAGGCAGGAGTTGAGAGAAATGACTGCAGTTTCACCTCCCGATGGTGAAGATATCTGGGCTAATCCAACAAAACTTGTGACACGTTAGAGGGACGCACCAATGAGCGCATTGGGGCATCGAGAAAATGACCGGCAACGCATCTGTCTGTCAGCCCTCATTTGTCACACATACAAAAAAAGCCCCACACGTGGTTGCTTTTAAGACAAGATTAATGGTGAGCCCAAATAATAAAATTAGTGGCAAGAAGTGTGCCGATTCTTTCTTTTTTTTTTCTCTTTTTTTTTTTAAATCGCCGCTCTGCCTGCTCTGGGTTTGGAATCTGACTTCACCCTTTCGTATCCGGTTGAAATTCTGTAGCCTCTTCACTACTTTGCAGAAGACACCGGCATCAGAGACACTTCCAACAGCTGAAAATATAAAGGTGCTGGATGTTATGAGGCGGAGGCGGAGGAGGACCTCTCTGACAGGCTCCGTCACGCCCCAGCACGAGAGGAAAATACTAATAAAAAGAAGAAAACCCTGACAATGGTCTTTAAAAGAAGACAAGGCGGGGCCCGCTCCTCCTGCAAAGCGTCCGAAAATTATTTTTGATTCAGAAAATCCCGCTTTGAAGGTGCCTTGATGCCTTGACCCGCGCAGTCTTGTCTTACAGTCGGTTCATCCAAACTCCACAATATAACATGTTTACATCCAACATGCATTTGAAACATAAATGCAACATGCATTTAAACCATGTTGGAACTGCATATCGCCAGACATATGGGGTTTTATGTTTAAATTATAACACAATGCACGCTCTGCAACAACAGATTTTAAAGTTTGTGAGATGTTCAGACGCTCAGAAAGCTTTATTATTACTATTATTATTATTATTACTTTTATTATTATTATTATTATGAGTAGTAGTAGTAGTAGTAGTCGTAGTCGTAGTAGTAGTAGTAGTAGCAATAGTAGGTATCTGGCTGTCTGAGAAGCCTTCTTCCACAGTGAAGTACTTGCCTGCCGACATGTGGTACATCACACAAACTACAACAAAATGCAATTATTAAAGGCTGACGTGCAAATTAAAAACAAACAAGCAGAAACAACAACAACAAAAAAAACCCAAACGGTTTATTATTATCGGACTGAACCTAAAGCACGGATCTAAATAAAATATGGTTGATGTGCAGTCGACGTGCGCTCTTATTTGCCACGTCGGTTGCGCAACTCTGGATCCACTCATCACATCAAAGGCGCCGCTGCGTTAAAAAAAAAAAAAAAAAAAGCGCAAACGTGAGGGGAAGCCGAAAGGGCTGTCACAGGCGTGCGGGTGCTCCCACCGGCCCGATCCGCCGCCCCCCCAGGACGAGGAGGTGAATCACAAGTTTACTCCGCGGCTCGAGCGGCTGCTGACGTCACCCGTGTCAGCGCGAGGGGGGGGCTGAAGCGACGCTGACACACAGCCAAGCCGGAGCCGAGCAGGGGAATAGCGTTCTCTTTCTTTCTTTTTTTTTTTTTATTTCTTTTATTCCATTTTTTGTGCCATTTCCCCCCCTCCCTCCTCGAGCGCAGCACCCCCTCCTCCTCCTCCTCCTCCCCCCCCCCCCCCCTCCCCACTCCTGTCGCGGGCTCGAGCCGCTCGAGCTCCCGGCGCCTCGCGTGCGTCGCTAACGTCCGAGGCGCACTCCCCTCACGCGGCGCTATTTTGACAGTCGGGGTCGCGAGCCGTCTCGCGCTAGCAGCCTGGTCACATTAGCATCGGTAAGTCATCGGGAGCGCTCTGCTAGCGGCGCCGCTCCTCCCGAGTTCGAGGGCTGACAGCGCCTTTAGAGGCTCGCCGCGGCCGCCGCCGCGCTCCGAGCGGGAGGCGTTCTGTCGACTGACCCGTCGGGCTGTGAATGTTGCGTTTTTGTCGGGGGGGCAGCCTGGAAGACGTAGACTGGAAAGAAAGGGCTAGCTAGCGGGCTAACTTGAGCTAGGTGGCTAATCACACTCCGGGGCTAACGCCGAGCGCTAGCTATTGTTAGGGAGTGGAGGCGCTGCTCTTTAATCACTCACACCTCTCAGTGTTTCCACCGTCTTTTCTCAACAGAGGCGATTTCGAGGATTTCTGCACAAGAACTCGTCACGCGGGGCGAGCGGGGCGGCCGGACTCGAGGTAAGTCGCAGCCGATGGCCAGCGATCGTCGGTCGGGTATGAATTATCAACGCGACGCCAAACACCATCTTTAAAGTCCACGTTTCGCCGTGGCTGACACGACATGGCCACGTTAAGGTTTCGTTTGGTCTCATCCTTACTTTGGGAGCTTCGCACAAACTGAGCGAGCGGATTCGTGACTGAAATGGCTCGAGATGAAATGAGCAACGTGGATTTAAATAGAATCGGACGATTGGAGAACCGCGGCTGCTAAACGCCTTCGTGGTGGAACCCGTGTAAAGTGGTGACAACAAAATACACAGTTCAAAGAGATCGGATTACTATTTTTTTTAAATGTATGCTTTACATTTTGGATTGGATATTAGCAGATGGCGATGTCTGAAATGGAGGTACATTATTTAGAAATCACCCAAACGCAGGACCAAGATCGCAATATACGTAATTCACATCCCAATTCTGTTTAACTTATACGTGGATGTGATGATGTCCCACATGACGTGGGACATGTTTTTGTTTTAGAAGTAAACTCGCTCCAACCTGTTTAACATAGATTTACCCGTATTTTTCAAAGCATCGTTGTAAATTTAGAGGAGGAGGATTTGTCGAGACGTTCTCTCCTTTTTTTTCCCACATCATAGAAGAGTTATTTGTCTTGACTTTAACACCAGATTTTCACAGTTGAGTTGGAAATAGATGCCAGGATTGTTGTGTCAGGCTAGGTGGGATCACAGCACAGACTGCCATTCCAACATCTGCTGAGGGAAATGTGTGTCTGAAACAACATTAATATTCATATCTAATTGGTAGTCATATGATGTGATTCTGTGCAAGTGGCACGCATGCAGTGCCGGTACAGTAACATTTAAAGGTAGGATTTGTCCCGTGTGGATGTTTCTGAGGCTGTTTTTGGACTCTGGTGGAATCATCTCAGTGTTTTCGGAGCGATTGCATTGGGTGTGATGTTTTCCGTGACAGGAGTTCATTCACAGAAGTTGGGTGATAATATGCTTATGTGTCACTATGGAGAGTTTCTGGACTCAGAAGTGGCCAGGATGGCACAGAGAGGCACGTTATTATTCCAAGGGCTTTAATAGAAATCTGAACATGTAAAAGTCACCCATTTGAATCCAACATCTGAAGACATACACCCAATGACAGTTTATTTGCATAAACTCACACATGACCAGCCAAACACTGACACTGTCACCACATCTAAATGTGCCCATCTTCTGCTGACTAACTCCATTTAACAAAATCATTGGGATGAAAACATTTTGAAAGTTATACCAGATTCATTGACCCCATGGCCATACTTCAGAGGCCTTGAACATGATCTAATGTTTACTTCCTCGGATCTGCTTACAGGGTCTTTACTGTAGTCTGGTTAAAGTTTTATCAGGAACGGAGATCAGAATCATCCATTAGGGTATAAATGGTGTGATTTCTGTAAAACATTTGAACTTTATTTCAATTCCGTTGACGAAAATGTTTTAATGATGGGATTGTCTCACCGCTGCCATCTCCATCCTCAAGGATTTTAAGGGCAATTCTCGTCAAACGAATGCCTTGCTGGTGTGACTGTAGGGTATCTCTGTAAAATCGGCTAAAAAGAAATCAATGAGGTGACTCTGGTTTCAATTGCTATTTGGGTTTTGGTCTATATAATGGTGTTCCCCCAGTGTTATCTTCTAGGTCATCATCTTTTCTTCATGTACTGTCTTCCATTACATCAGTTCTTCAGAAATATGGGAGGAAACCTGGCTGTTTGAAATTCTGGATCTGTTCTGCCATTTCCAAACACAGCAGTAAACTAAGGTTCTGCATAAAAGAAAAAGTCCTATCTGTGACCCATATCCATTTTTTTCAACTGCACAAGTGACATGAAATCAGATTTTTTTTTATGTTCCCTATTCAGACCTGGGTCAGTTGCATATGTCCTCCTCGGTCGGATGTTACGCAACCCTGGTTTTGAACAGTCGTGACGCACCTCATCCAAATTTTCCAAACAGAGAAGCTAACAGACAGCTATGGATGGTCCCAGCACGCCTGGGTAATACTCCACGTCCACAGTCACACATGATATAAAATCAGATTTGAAAAAAACCTCCAAACTGAGTATGAAGACCTGCAGTCTGAACGTAGCCTAAGTAGTTCCCTGTTGGCTCTGAATTCACTCTGCCCACAAACACATTTTTCTAATATTATGTGCATGTAGAAGATGCAACGTGTCTTGGTAGGGAAAGGTGGTTTTGAAATGAGTAACTAGTGTGCGGAGTGTGCATTTTTGTCAAAGTAGAATCATATCATAACTGGGGAATGTTAAATGTTGGGATGGATGTTCTCTTTGAAGCTGTGATGGACTGTCCACTCTTCATCTGCATGTTTTTTTTGTCCTTGTTTAAACATCGTTGCTCTCTTTCCCAGCTCTGGAAAGTGACCTTGAAAGTTTTGAAACTGGTCTTTAAATAAAATGCGCCGTATATACTGTTGCCATGTTAAAATAGCCCATCGGCTGGAGCGGCGTTGCGACCGGACTCGGCAGCGCACTTGAGAATTTGTCCCGCTTGTTCTGTCAGCAGTCACAGGATCAATAAACACCACCGTGCTCATACCAGCCATAACACTGCGGTGATTGACAGGCGTGATAGACCCTCGCTTTTGTTATATATTAACATATCCAAAGGATAAATACTAATTTATTTATGTACTCACATTCATATTTTATATTGATTATTTTTTTAAATCAATTTACATACAATATTCATGGATAAAGTCCATCCTGGAATCGCCTTGTTGTGTATGTGTGTTTATATTAATTAGGCTGCCTATTGATTGTACATTATAAATATACTTTTACCTCATACAGACATGAGGGAAAGAGTATTTTAAGCATTTTAAAAAGATACAGGATGTAGTAACCAGCAGGACAGAAGGATGCTGTATTGCACCTCAACATCAGTGTTGCAGCAGAAAGATTGTCTTTAGTTTTATTCACTTCATGCCTCGTTACTTAAAATTATAATTGTAGACCTCTTTCAGATTTCTATAGTAACAACATACTATTAGAGCTGTGTATCAATCTTTTTAAAAAAAACACCAGTTGAACATCATACAGGTTAAAGGTTCTTGTATTTACTTTATTTCATTCTGTTTTAAATATTTAAACAGGTGAAAATTCCAACTGTATCATATTAATGCCACTTTATTGGCTGCTGTAATTGATATTATCCGTTATGTCCTGATCTGTTTCTACTATCTGCCATCTCCGACTGCAGCAGCACAAGCGGTGGAGTGTGTATTTTTTTTCGTTCTAGAGTGATTTGAAGAGCTATTTATAGAGCTGTGGCAGAACACAGAGCATGGTGCTGTTGCTGCTGCTGCTCCTCCTATCTCTCTCTTCCACTAACCGCTTCTGCCTCGGTCTCTCCATCTTTATTTCCTCTGTGTTTTCTCCCCGCAGTCATCTTGGTTTTCCGAGCTCCCCTTCGCCTCGTGTCTTCCTCTCAGGTTTTCCCTCGGTTCTGCTTCCCCCCCCCTTTTCTTTCATTCTCTCTTTGATGTGAATTATTGATCAGAGCAGAAGGGAGGCGACTACATACACAGCTGTAAACCGGGGCTCTTGGATTGGATGCGGCTCTCCTCAACTTGATTTTGACTGGTGCAGACCCGGAGGGCTTTTGCATGATGGTTCAAAAGGAAAGGAAACACAAACACATGTAAGAGTTTTTCTGGTTGATACATTTTGGGTTGATGGAAGCAGCTGCTCTGTTACTGTAATCCATGTACATTTACAAACTCTTCTCAGTGACTTCACTATGCATTCCAAAGGCCTTTTTAAGCTGTCTGTGCAGTTACAGTGATTGTCCTGTACACTCCTTCATGCTACACAAAGCGCTTGAATGTGTTCACAAATAACTAATCTACAATATTTTTGGCCTCTGATCCCTGCTCAGCCCCTCCTCTTTCATTTAAAGCCCTTTGCCGTGTTCGGACCGTCAGGAGGAAGAGGGTACCTGGCTGTCCTAATGTGGATAAAGCTGTCGGGGCATTAGGTGGCATTAGTGGAAGCCATTCCCTTATCCTCGGTCATGTGGTCAGCCTGAGACACTTTCAGTTTTGGCTACGCCGACATCAATGAGTCAGTAGTCGTCTTAAGAAGCCCAAACCTGAACTAATGAGACCATTGATGAGAGAAATGGCAGATGTGCTGATCATTTGGCCTAGCTGCAGTTTGACTGGTCTGTATACATGCAGGGGGGGATTTGACTGTCATTTCAGTATCTGGGCGCATTAGCTTGGCTTCTGTCATATAACCCCGGTAATACACAGGATGTGTTGCATCTGCGCTCTGCCACGAAAGCAGAGCTGATAAGGTACCACTCAAATCAATGCGTGTGTACACCGGCTCCAGCTTTGTCGTGGTCCAACTCTCCGGCATTCCGCAACCTTCTGAAAAACTGGCTCAGTATTACGTCAGAGGACGGAGAACAACTTGGCTGTTCCGGAACACAAAAGCAGTTGTATTATTGGGGTAGACCCTCTGACTGCAGGCCATGCCCCGCCCCCTTCTGGGGCATAAAATATGAGTTTTGTCTTCTTTAGTGATGGAATATTTGTACCATTTGTGTATTTTACGGGCTCTCAGAGTATTCTGCATATTATACAATTCTATCGGAGCATAAGATAAACAACAGGTAAATATATAAAAATTTAAACATTTTAACCATCAGTGGTTGTTGTATGTTAGATTTCTCGAGGAATGATTTCACTTCTGGACATAAACTTGCCTGGGGTTTCCTGCTAATGTTTCTTTTGATGCTGAACTTTTGACTTCATTTCCACTGTGGCTTTGAGCTGATGTTTGCCATAAGGAGGCTGCATGCAGGAAGACGATGCAAATGTATGTCTTGTGGGATAAAGCGTTTCTTTTTTGCTTGCTTGCTAATGAGGTGCTTTTATTACTTTCCTACACTTTCTTTGCTTCAGTGTGTCCCCTTTTATTTTTGATCACTCATTACCTCGGCTCCCATTCGCCCACCCAGACTGTCTTCCAAATAACTGCCTCTATTCTTTTTTTTTTTTTTTTTTTTTAATTGTAGTGAAAGAATAGTTTTGTTGACTGTGACGGCTTGAACTATGACTGTTTCATTGCAGGTTACATATAGGCTGATCCTGACAGCCATTTAAATAGCTGGGCTTCTTGCAGCACTAGGTTGGCTGTCATTGCAATTATATTGAGAGAGAGAGAGAGCGAGAGAGAGAGAAGGAGAGAGAGTGCGCGAGAGAAAATACACTTGAAAGGGAGGGTTGGAGAAAGGAGCAGCGCAAACTGTGTGCTTGATAGCATAAACGAGGGGGAACCAGGCAGCAAGCACAGCTTTCTGTATCACCGTAGTGCCAGAGCATCATTTATACAATTTGGGAGGTTTTTGTCCATTTTTCAGGAAGTCCATGAACAACAGATCAGAGCTGTTGGTACCTACAGACAAGAAAGGAACAGCAAGAATGAAGACTAAATAGAATGAGCTAAAAAAGAGTGACAGTATCCCCGAAACCTGAGGTATTTATACTCTGCAGTAAATGGTAGACATTACTGTGTACATAGCAGGAAATGTGAAATGACTGTTGATCTGTGGCTGCTGCTGGTTGTTGTGCAGTTATTTGCTTTAATCTGTGAGACATCAGATCCAACTTGACTGAAGAGCTGAACTTTGACTACAGCAGCATGTGCCTGTATCTGCATGTCTTTACCTGGCACTGTTCTGAATTGGTTGAGTGCTGCAGTTTGTCCATTTTTGTTTCTCCTTAAAGCATTGCCAGATATGATTGGCTTAGATTTTGCAAATTGTAGTGTTATTTTACTTAACATTCCTCTTGTAAATTATGCATAAGCCAAAATTGGTGGAATTTGGACTGCCCCAACCAGTTCATAATTGCACTTGATTTAAAAAAAATATATATATAGATGTGTATATACTGCTGACTATGTTGTTGCTTCCATGGTTTGATATGGAGAAAATGTATTTGTGGGTTTTGCAGATATACAGAAATTGTTTTTAGTCAGGCTAAACGTGAGCTAACGAGGAATTCCCTTCCACTGCGTCGCTATGTGGGAGGAGGGAGCGGGGAGGATGGAGGTGGCCTGTGTTGATGGAAAGCCACTGAGAGGTAGACGTCACTCTGCAACGTTGTCACAGAGGAAGGAGTGCGGGGGGGTTTATGGAAAAAGGAAAACCTTGCAGCTTACATAAGGTTGACAGCCTGCAAAGACTGTGTGACAGTTTGCAGCAGTGCTTTTTTGAATGATTGCTTAATGAACACTCCATTAAGTGCAAACTATTGATTCAGTTTAATTCATTTAAAGCTTCACGTCACAGCATTTAACCTATCTAAAAGAGCGTCGCAGTAAAGCGAAGAGAGGAGGTTAGAGATGCAGTGCCAGCATGAGAGAAAGCACAACAGCAGAGCCCTCTTGAATAAAAAAATCTGTGACTATAAATAGCCAGTCATCCTGACAGCCTCAGCACTGTTTCAGGTTTTAGAGGACCTGAGTTTCCCCTCATCTTTTTCTGCTCATGTTACTGTAGTATCATAAAATATCTGCCTCCATCATTTCCTTATTTTATTTCTCTATTTTGTTTGTATGGATCGACTCCTCAGTATTCATGTGTATTTATAATGACATTCAGTCACCTCATGAAATTATAACACTCCCATTATTCCAGTTCCTGTTAGTTATTAATGCAAAAGCACTTACAGAGCATTTCCAGAATTGGATAAAGTCAGACATTTCAGTTAGGGCGACAAGAAAATGACAGTTTTTGTACCACTATGTGGGCCGAGATTCAAAAGCTGGCTGCTCAGGCCTGAGATAATGTCCTCCATCCATACCATATTGAAATTACAAGCCCATTGTTGTCAGAGTACATGGAATGTACTTTCTTTTTTTTTTTCTTTCTTTTTTACTGTAGCATTCTGCTCTTCAGATAGGTGGTGCCCCTGCAGTCACACTCCTGCATACTGATGGCAGTGCGTGGGAAAAAGAGGAGACCTGATCTGGAGTGGAGCAGAGGACAGAAATCAATAGAAACCCCTAGAGTAACTGCTGTAATTGCCTCAAGACCAAAAGGTTTAGTGTTTCCTCTGAGAAACAATTAATACGTCTTTTCTTAAGTTGTTTTTTTAAATGAAATAATAATCCCAGTCATTAAAAAAAAAGTAATACAAGGAACAACAAGGAAGGAATTAAGCCAACTGTAGAATTTGGCATTTCTCCACATTTAGATGCTATTAAGGCTCCTCTTAAGCTGCTGTGTTGGCTTTTTCAACCATGTTTCAAGATGCAAACGTTGAGAAAATGTAGAAGAAATTGTCGAAGTGTTTTTTGATATGAAATGTGGCAGGGAGGTGAGAAAAATATGATGTAACATAATTTGCTATCCTTACTGAATATTACTGGGATTGAGTGGCTATTACAGGTAAACAGGTGGTACCGGACAGCAAGATGCATGACCTTTCAGTACTCTCAGGTCATCCATGTGACCCAGGGACTTACCAGTGTGTGCAGTTTCTCTAATTAATGCTACCTCTTAATCTACACTGGGCGCTGCACTGTTGCCAGTGCAACCTTCCTTAATATGTGTGACTGTTTCAATGGCTGTCATTAATGTTATGCAAAGGAATTTTAAAGGCAATGATTTAATCTAAATCCTTTCTGCAAAAACTGTAGAATAAAATGTTTTTTTGGCTGAAATGTTGGGACTGGGTACCATCACTCTTCTCACAACTCCAGTTTTGTTTTTTTTTTGCACTGTGGTTAAAGCTATCTTTAGGCATGACTTCATTTCAACTTCCTCGCTTCCATGTACACTATGTGCAGACCCCAGCATTTAAGCTTGTAGTTTCTGAATTCAATTTAAGTGACCCAGTCTGTGTTTGGGTGGTTGTTGTTCTGAATAAATATACTTTGGTCAAGTTGGGCATCTGCAATTCAGTTCATGTGTCACCTCCAGTTTCTTAGCTGGAATACCTAATTTTCTAGGTTATATAAATTTTTTCATACAATTTTACATATTTGTAAAATTAGATTTATTGTCTCTGGAAAAAAAAACTTTGTCAAACACCTGGATATTCTATTGCATATTCACACAGCAAAGTATTTGGCACCCTGATTTACCATGGGTGTAGTGTGTTCTGAACATTGTATTTCTGGTGCCCTCATACCTATGAACCATGTTTTAATTCAACTTTGGGCAAACAATGTGAAATCTAGCATATCTAGTTAAGATAATCTGGTACTTGTTTGAATAGTAATCCACTTACTAGACAAGTCAGACGCCCGACCAGTACTCCACTCTAATAAAGGACATTGTTGTGAAGCTAATTATATTACTTTCTAAGTAATATTTAATTAGACTGCCTCTTTTGTTTTACTCCTTTAAATTACATTTAAACCAGCTGCCTTCTGAGAGGAGGTACAACAGTTTTTTTACAACAGTCTGTAGGCTGCAAGCTTAGAGTGTAAACTCTATTTTTTTGTATTCTATTCTTTATTTTTTAAATTTATTTGTTAATCCAGATATATTTGGTCAGCCCATGTAAACATAATTTGCATAGATTGCATAAATGTTTCCTATGAGATTCACTTCATTTCTCACTTCATTAGGAGAATTATCTTAATTAATTAAAGTTAATACACTTTAGTTGACAGTTGTTACCCTGTCACAATTTTGCAGCACTACTGCTGCGGACATTAAAAGTTTAACATGAGTGACTGATAGGCACTTACTTCAATTCAATTAACTGTTGCAATAAATAAAGAAATGTTTGTTAATACGTTGGTGTAAATAATTTCTACAGTTTTGGATGAACTTGAATGTGCCTAGAAATGCAGATCTTGGATGAAGTCCAGTTCAGCACCAAGGACAGCATCTTGTCACGGTGCCAAAGTTGGACCAGATCAAATCGGGCTTATGTTGCACTCCTGCTCATAGCAATCCTTGTGTATTTTTTCGTCTTGAGAATGTTTGTTTTTTTAAAAAACTGTCTAAAAGACCCTGAAAATGATCTTATTAAAACTTCTCACTTGCAATTTGATTAGGTCACTGAAGTGTTGGCGTAATCGTCACTGTATTTGAAAGCTTATTTTTACCTCTGGAGTTAAAATGTATTTAATATTAATTTATTAGTTTCTTTCAGCATGTTTCCAACAGAGACTGATATACTCCTGTAGTACTAGAGGTTCACATTGTAGCAGAAACAATAAATCTAGAAAAGAATACATTTAAGTACATGTAATTACTGATCTTATTGGTTTAGGCATCCACGCGGTACTGATAGTAATTACTTATTGCTTTATGTGTTTGTCTTTATGTGCAGCTATTTTACCCTCAGCTGGATTGTAATTTTGGCTTCTGCAGAGTACATATATAGACAATTGCACATTTGAATCATTTTGCCTCTGTTTACCATCATAATGTATTTGATGTGGCTATGTTTTGCATGATGTGTATAAATAACATGGTTATTATTATGCTTTAAGGTGTTTCCTCACAAACCTTTTTTTCTTTTAATACAAAATTTCTTTATTATTTTTCGGGGGGGGGCTTACATTTCTTGGAGACTGACACATTTTCATGGGCAGGCGTGTTCGTATCACATCAGGTCACCTAACCACAACCCAGCGAAGCTTTCATTTCCTGAAGGCCTGTAAATGCGTAACAACTGACGGCAACATCAGACTTCAGAGAGACATGCAGGACAAAATAGCCAGGGATGCCCAAAATTGGAATCACATCAGCAAAACATATAGTGTGACCACATTTAGCAGTCCTCCTATCCCTCCTATAGTTCAAGAGGAACAAACACTTGATGTACTGCAGCCTGACAACAGAATGATCAAAAATATAACCATCTTTAGGCCAGTAGTGTTATGAGGAAAGGCAGTGCCAGTATTGCACACTTGACTGCACGAATGACTCTTGTTCTCATTACTGCGTAAGCACCATCAAATCTATCTTCCTGTGAATGTAGAGTATGCAAACCTTTTTGAGTTGTATGTGTCTGTGTGTTGTGTCTTTACAGTTGATGCATATTTAAGTATATTTATTTAGTTTGCCTTTGTATCATTTCGTGCTGTCTCACTGGTAAATCCAGTACACTTGTAATTGGGGAAAGGAGACAGGATCATGAGAGAGAAATGGAGAGAAAAATATGGGGGTGTTGCGCGATATGGCTGTTTCTCTCTTGGTGACAGAGCTTGTTGCCATGGAGCTGGTCTTGCTATTGGTGGAGGTGTGGGCCAATAGCTTAACAGAACAGATTGTTTCATCATTGAGAAGTTTTTCCTCTCTTCCAATCTCACTGGCCACCACTTACACCTCCATCTTTCTTGATTTTCGTTCCTGTGCTCTCTTACATTTCTCCTCAGCCTCTTTCATTCTTCATTCATAAATATCAACTTCAAGAGAGCTTAGTTTTGACAATGGTCTCGAGTTGAGCATCCTCAATCATTGAAAAGGCTCTTTACTGTAGAAATAAAGTACCTCTGTAAACAGTCATGTAGGTTCAGTATTTAAAAACATTGTGCTTTATTATTATTTCAGATCCAAAATGCATTAGACCTGTAGAAAAATGTTAAAGTAGTCCACTCATTTTTTAAAAATAGTGTTTAACAATAAAGGGTCAATATTAAATAAGTCAAATGAATTCATAACATTGCATTTTGTGGATTTAAAGCAAGCTATGATCAAAGTAGACAGTTGATTAAAAAGAATGCAAATTTTGATTAAATTGAACAATTGTAACACATTGTTTGCTTTGCCTGTGACCGCCATGACTTTTTGATGCAGCGCTGCCAAGTAAGCAAAGTAGCATTTTATTAAATGCTTCTTGAAATAGCCAATTTACATATTGCAGGGAGTAGAGGTGTGAATCATTTAGAGAGCATGTGCATGTGTTTGTGTGTTTCTCATTTTTAAACTTGCTTGACTCCTATTGAGGCAGGTTTTACTCTTTACCTTGATTTACTTACAAAAAAGTATCTATTACAGGTGATTTTTGATTTTCTGCCAACCCATTATTTGATGCTTCATCCATGCGGTACCACTGCCCCCTCGTCTCCCTCCAGACAAACTTAGGGTTTGGCATTAATACGATCTTGATTTAGGATCACATAAATTCTGATGAATTTTGATTATCAGCTTGGGATGTTTTTATTATCTATCACATGGTAAAAGTAGGCTTTAGCATTAAGTTGGAGTGTGCCTGTGGGTTTGCCTGGGTACCAGAGCTGCTGCTTCGTGTTTTACAGATGTTGGCATCCAACTTAATGGTGTATTACAACCACCTTCTGCTCCGAAGTGTAGGGCTACCGGATCAGGGTGCTGCACTTAATTATGGTACCATAGCAACTGGCAGTAAATAGAGTGACAAGTTTAAAAGAAAAAGGGAGAAAAATGAGTGAAACTAAGGAGATTACAAAAATGACACCAAACACAAAAGTGACGTCATGACATCTTTGAAGATATTGTTGCACCTCATATTGTGAAATGGTTTTATACCTAAAGTGTTGCACAGCAGACAAAGTTGGTCAGCAAAATATGCTGGCTCTGATTGGCACGGCTCCACGTTCATACACACACCCTATCAAGACCAGATCCAGTGGCAGCGGTTATTCTTGCAAAACAACAAACTATCAGTCTTGTTTTACTACCATTCCCCATATGATAAACACTCGATGTGGAGCAAGCATAACTACCACCATAAAATGTTTTAATAATTTAGTTATTAATAGTTTGTAAAGGGAGTCGTGTTTGCAATAACAAATGATCTGCACTACTGACCCAACTGGTTTATAATAATTTTATCTTTGCATTTTTCAACTCTCTGGGATGTAAACCAGTAAAATATTTTTTAATTTTAGTTTAATAGTTAAATTTTTCATTACTTTCTCTTACAATTTACTTTTGCACTGCCTCCACACACCTTTGAGATTATTGTTATATCAAATGATTTAAGTTGTTGTATTTACCAAATCAATAAAATGTAAAATATATATTTTTTTGTTACGTTTCAATGAACTTCTTCAAGGTTCAATCAGGATGCTCCCTAAACTGGCCTACTTCAGCAAAAATGACATCCCTAAACTGGCCTACTTCAGCAAAAATGACATCATAAATATCAAGATCCATCAATATGGAAAAAAAAAAGTATCTTGATGACATTTTTTTGCCATATTGCCCAGACCTATGATACTTAAAATTTAGTTCTGTTTTTGACACTGAAACTGTGACCATGGATGGCACTGAGCATGTCTGCGATGCAAGTATGATGTGGGATGGGTCTTTTGTGTGACATACATAAGGTACCATGGAGTTAAAGGTAGAATTGATAGCTGTCTGAATACTTTGCTGATTTTTAACAACTGCAGGTCTGTAAGGAATACATGTGTGTGTTGTGAATATTTTGCCCTAAATTTTACTCAGTTTGAAGAAGTGATAATACATCATCCCTCATTATGTCCATGCTGCTGAAAACCAGCGTGATGTGCAAATATGTAATTATACATACATAATGATTTTTATAATTGTTCTATCTTATTAACCTGATACTGTCCCTTTCCAAATTTTCGATATTGCATAAGATCTGGAGCTCCATTGTCATTCTTTTACTATGCAAAAGGAGGATTGTCCTTTACTTGGCCTTTTCACCATCTTTCTGTTCCCTGTCAATGCTATTATGCTTCAGTATGATTCTTTTCTTATCATGCTCCTTCCTGTCTCTTAGATGTTGTATATAATTACTCCTAGTAGTTTTTATCTCTGCAGAAAGTGATAGGGGGACTAAGTGGGAGCTGCAGAAAGGTAGGTAGGTAACTAGGGAGGGTGGAGAGGGCTGAGGAAAAGAATGAGTCATAGCTCATCCCACAGGACTGAGTGGGCTGGTTGAGTGGAGGAGGATGGCGTCAGCAGCAGGTCTGACAATTTAAGAAGACGTATTAAAAGAGTGAGAGAGAGCTTCAACTTAGATCTGGTAGGATGAAGAAGGATCTGGGAGGGGTCATTATGAAGGGGGTGGAAGGTTGGAAGGGGTATCCTCAGAAGAGGGAATGAACAAATCATGGCAGAAAGGACAACAGAGGCAGAGATGCATCCTTGCTGCGATTGTGATAAAAGTCATTGACTCCTCTGTTCCATTCTGTCACAATGTCAGAATTACATATTGCAGAAATTGGTGATTATCAATTGTCATAGATATTATTGAGGATTTACTTTGCAAAGCACAATACTTTGTATTTAGCTGCAGAGGAGCCTTGTTCATTCTCTGCAGCCTGTAGTGTGCTAACAGCCCACCCTGAGTGCAGCTGACGTAGCAGGGATTCCTCAGTAACGAGCACAAGTGCAAAATCAGGGCCTGCTTGGAAGCATCTGTGCTTGTATGTGCAGTCATTGAGGTTATGTAAAATTTGCCATGACTACATCCACAACTCTGTATATTTATTCAGTTCACTGTCTATTCTATTAATGAATATTCTTTTCTGACGTCAGATGGGTTAGCTGCGTGGTTGGTTAGAAAAGCTGAATCGGGCTCTACCGCCTGTTTCTCCTGCTGCAGTTTGTAGGCTTCCTCATGCTTCCATTCAGCTTTAGATTTCATTGAGGCTGTGCAGGCCTGTCTGTTTCTCCATTAATGGATTTCAACTAATGAAGTGTCTTTCAGTAAATTAAAGCTAAAAAGTAGTAGTTGATCATGTTCGTTTGCACTCAACTGACAACATTAGTCTGACTGCATGTCTGCTGCTATTTAGTGCATCTGAACTTTAAATTTCCATGAATATTTACATCTCATAAGTTTGCAATAAACCCAACCATCAGTATCCACCGTTAATAGCTATACCTGTTTAATTAGATGCTAAATTGGACATCATATAATTTCATGTAAAAATGGTAAAGGTAAATCCAATAGAAAGAGTGGCAGCTCAATATAGGTGAGCTGGTGACAGATACACAGCAGCTGCACTGACATTTATGAAAAGATTGTTTGTCGGCCCGTGCTTCTTGTATCAATTTGGCCATCAATGGGATGAAAATATCTGTCAGTTCATCTTTCTTTAATTCCCCCAATTGACCTAACAGTTTAATTTAGCTGATGTTGTAGAAAGCCTTGACAGTATCAGATGTAGGAAAATTCCCCTCAATTTTTTTTGTGTTGCCTTGCTTTTTTTTGTGTTGCCTTGCTGCTAGAGCCCCTGACCCAACTTGACCTCTGGTAGCTAAATTTGACAGTGGGCTCATACCTGCATGAATAACCCCCTGTCTGAAGTATATTATGGTATGTATCCTTTAGCCTGATATAATAAGGGGTTTGCAAAAATCTCTCAGCAAAAGGCAAAGCAAAATGTGACATTCAAGTGTGTGTGTGTGTTTTATATACTAAAATCTTGTACGGGCAGTATAAGATATTTTATTGGTATTTTCATGCCGATCTTGCCTTTCTCATCGGTACACACTAATTATAAATGCTGGCAATTGAATATGACGTTACCATTTCCTTAGCAACCATGTGGGCAGATGTGTGTGTGCTCAGTGATGCATCATGGATCAGAAGAATGGCTTCACTGGTATAAAGAAAGGAAGGCTGATACAGCTGGTGTTGGTTGTAATCTGCAGAATTATAAATTGTCTTGTGTTAATGTGGATCATTGAGACAGTAAAGGTGTTACAATGCTACCCTTCAATTTTACAACAATATTGTATTTACCACTATCCCACAGTATTGCACCTGAGCAGAATCTTTGGACATTTGTTTTGTGTCATTATGCTTTTGCAATGTAAAACATGATCTTATAGATATGGCTCCATTTATCTAAATGTGATGATGGTATGAAACATCTGGATTTCATTGACATTTTGAGCTGGTTCCATTTCCACTGTGTTTTTGTATACTGTGAGTAAAAGAAAAAAGCATCATGCTACAAGTTTGCTTCACTTTGTTTCCAAAGAACATACATAAGTTGGGAACATTTATTGCAACACTTTCAGTCTGGTTCTAACTGGTCAAGCCTTTTCTTCTGTGATCTTACTGGACTTGATGCTTGTTGCTAATTGGTTAATAGTAAAAAGATAAAACCAACCTTCACTTTACATTGTCTTTGTTTCTATGTAGCTTCACATTCATACCATCTGTCACATAGCTCCCAAAAGCAACATTTTAAATCATCCATTAATTTCTAATCTCATCACATTCGGCTGTTTTTAAATGCTTTTGAGCAAATAGAAATGGGTGTGGTCTGCTCAATAATTGCTGAATTATAAATATATTGACCTAACATTTGCTTAACAAGAAAGTTTAGCAGAACAGATCGTGTGTGTGTCTGTGTGTGTCTGTGTGTGTGTGTGTGTGTGAGTGAGAGAGAGTGTGAGAGTGAGTGAGAGAGAGCGAGGTTGCACATGCCAAATAGGGTTGAACATGTAGGTTTTCTGGTACTGACCTAGTAAAACACTGCTCTTTCTTATGCCTTTGCATTTCCCACACTGGGAATAACATTCATCTTACATGTAATCAGCTGTTTCACCTAGACATGGTGATAGGCTGTATAGGCTATCACCATGTCTCACTGAATTATAGCGTGCTTGCACTTCTATATTAGAATTAGGTTAAGATGAATTACATTTATAATATGTTGTAATAAGAAGTAAAGCTTAATTTATTTCCGGGAAATCCTGTTTTTTATATAAGCTATAACACAAATAAGGAACGATTAAAGCAGGTTCAGGGTTCTCCTTTATCTGTGCTGCTTTGCTCTCCCTCCCCGGTTCCACCAGCAAGAGTAGCAGTAGCGGCAGCAGCAGCAGCAGCAGCAGCAGCGATGAGTCACTATGTGTGAAGATGACGTCACCGGTGTCCTCCTCTTCTGCTTTTGTTGTGCAGGGCTCTCGACTGGAGCATAGACCATGCTGCTGCACTGAGCCTGAGGGAGAGAGCAGAGAGGCCCCAGTGATCACTGAGGTAGTGTGTCCCTCCCCGTTGTCTGACTTATGTATTTCACTTGTTCTCTGAAAATATTGCAACATGTTTTTTTCTGATAAATGATTTGTATGTTTAATTCTTGTCCTGGATTTCCCCTTATTGCTGACAAATTTAGAATTGATTGTTTTTCTCTCCTTCTTTCTCCATAGTCCCTCCTCAAAGACCAAGTCTTGCTATGGACTACTCTCCGCCTCCTGCTGGTACACAGCTTAATACACTACCTTAGTTGGTTTCCTTCATATTCCTGGTTGCACTTCTCTTTAAACCCACTGTATAGAGAGCATCACATCTGCTACTACCTACTGGTAATTATTAAGAGTCCACCATGTCTCTTTTACAGAAGCGTTATTTAAGAACCGTCATTTTGTGAGATCTTAGATGTCTTTTTTCACTTTCTCTTTACTGTCAGCTGCTCCTGGGTTTGTCACCCAACCCCCTCCCCAACTCCCACCCTCCCTCCCTCCCTCCCTTAAGAAGATGTCAGTGAGCCTGACAACAGACATCCAGCTGGAGGGAGAGAATGGGCCACTCATTGAGCCCTGCAGTCGAGGCAAGACCTCTCCACAACCACAGGGCACAAAGGAGGGGACAGGAGAGAGTGTGGAGCCTGAGGAAAGCTCCCCTCAGGATGCACAGGTGGGTGAAACATACCATATAACAATAACTTTTTTTGCTGCAATGAAATCGCACATTTATAGCTTATGTGTTCTCTATACTTTTTGAAGAGAATGGCATTGTATGTTAGGAAATAAAGTAATGTCACAGGGTTTCTTCAATATCAATAATTGATATTGAATGAGGACCTTGACAGTATTTTGCTGAATTGTCCAACAAATTATTTTGGTTGTTACCAACTAAAATGGGAACACAATTATTCAAAGATTTGGAACCTGCATTGGTTACTGGTTTCAAAATTTAAATAGTGTTAGATTAACAATATGATGTGACATCAGACCAGTCCAGGTTTAGTTAGTATAAAGATTCTAAAAAATCTTTAATATGCCTATTTAATTTCTTATGCAAGCCACAAGATGCTGAGTACTGTTGTGCCAATTGACAAATGAAGTTTGAACAAAATCTTCCTTTGGCTCTTACTTAATTCAAGAGAATAACACCTTTTTATTTGTCCTGCAGAAACGGACTTCAAATCACAGCCATGGCAGGAAACGAGCCAAAGTAAGTGGTTCGCTGTCAGTGATTTAATATTCAGGTTTTTATCTTTAAAAAAGTGATCCCTCTACATGAGCCACTGAATAAAAGCATGTCTCTGATTCCTTAAATAACCCCCTGCTTGTTGATTTGCAAAATGAGCTTGCAGATTTGCTTTCATTTCTAATCTATCCTCAACTGCCTTATATTTATCACTGGCCTAAACTATTGAATCTACCCACTAAGCACACATGGGAGCTTTTCCCCACTTTTCCCGGATCAATGTGCATGTAGGAGCTGCTACATTTTGGCCTTCCATCTATGACCCTGTTTTTGGCAGCTTTTTTCCCTGAACTTTTTCAGTTCCATCCACACATTTTCCATCACGTGTAAGTGAAATCTTTGTAGTGACCACTAAAATAATGACTTTATCGTCCATTTTGCTCCGACTTTTGAAGTACGTTCAGCTATCAACTTTACAACAAAGCTTTAATTTAATGGGATGTATTGAAAATCTCTCTGTATATCAATATATATATTTATACTCAAATCATTAACAGATTTTTTTTATCACCATAAAATATTTGAAATAAAGTAATTAAAATGTGATACATTTTCAGCTATAGAGGTTTTAGAAAAATATGGATTTAAATAATATTTCTTTCACATTTTCAGGGTCAAGAATGGGACTGTTGACTGGCAATAAGCAGTCTGTTCATGTCACAAAGAAAACATAGAAACTAGCCTGCCTGGTTCTAGAATTTAGTTCTTTGCAGATAAAATTAATTAATTCCCGTAGCAGAATGATGAGAGAACAACCCGATCATTTCAATTTATCTCTTGGTGGTGTAATGACTACTGATGTGTATAGTTCTGTAAATACAGTGCTTGACAGCACTGAGGAATAGTGACACACCACATACAGAGACTCACAGTTTTGTGAAGGTGAAAAAGAAATTTAGTGTTTTCAATACTCTAACCAATTAGAGTAATACTTCAGTTTGTGTAGGGAAAACTGAGTTGTAAAGGTAAATTCCTTTAAACGAAAAGCCAACTGTGTTGGATCATAATTGATTATTTTGTATTTATTTGTTATTGATAGAGTGAAATGATGAAAGAAAATTGAGATTGTCAAGATTAGTCAAGAGCCCATTCCCTCTCTTACGAGATGATACTGCCAACCCCTACATTGCATTTGGCTGTTTTGCTTGGAAAATATCTGGCACCATTTTTAGGGTATTTCTTTTGTGGACTGTTAAAGGGAAATAGAAATAAAACATTAATTTGTCAGCTTAGTCCTCTTATAAGACAAAATCATGTCAAGTCTCTTTGCACACTATTTCACGTTGCTGTAAAATAATCCATCCATGCTTTGGTATTTTAGTATGTCACCAGAAAGAGATTCTTTCTTTTTTGTACTCTTGCTATTGCTTCACTTCCACTTCTGCTCCACATTCCAAACTCTGAACTGATTATGCACAACTGGCTTAAATTAAAACACATTCACTGGTCTCATTGCTATTCTTTAAATACAACTTGTTTTCATACACATTCCAGCTAATGTTGCATTATTCTAATAATGCATGTATTCAGTACTGCTGGACTTTTTTTGCTTAGAAATAGATATATTTTAAAAAAATGCAACATGACTGAAAATGTGTGGTAGAAAACAGGTTGTAGTAGCTTTTCTTGTTATGCCAGCACTCTGCAGTTCAGTTTGGTTCCTTTGATTCCATTTTTAGTGAAAGGCACTTTGGTTCCTGATTAGGGGCTCAGTCTCTCAATTCTATTTTTATTATTAAGTTTATATTACTATCAGCTCCTTTTGACCTGTGTTACAAAAGAGCTTTATAATAAAGTCCACAAATTTTAAATGCATGTCATTTGCAAAGTTAAAATTTAGGTTATAAAGTTATAAGGAACAGAGTATGTGGCATCTAAATTCTGGGTGAAAATCAACAAAACAAAGTGAGCACAGTCAGGCATGGAGGTAATATCTATGTGGTTTTGTTGCAGTCTAATGCCAAACTGAAGTTGGTACGGAGTCTGGCAGTGTGTGAGGAGTCCTCTGGTCCTTTCTCCAATGATGGACCTCCAGAATCGGTACCGTTTCCCCTTTAACCCCATAACACTTCACACTAATCCTCTTCCATATCCTGCACTTAGCCTAACCTGCCAAAGTCCAATTTCTTCAGGATTGACATCAGTTAAAACCAAATTAGAGGTTTGTCCTCAATCCTTGCTTTTCACAGGATATTATCCAGCTTCACATTAGCTGTCCGTCAGACAAAGAAGAGGAGAAGTCCTCGAAAGATGAGTATGAAAATGAAGAAAAAGAGAAGAAGGACAAAACTCCAAGAAAGATGCTGTCTCGTGGTAAATTCTGCAGTGACTTTGATTTTTTTTAACCTGTTTTTATCAGTAACATCATTTAATTGTCTCCATTTTTTTCTACATAAAACCAATGCTAAAATGTAATGTCCACCCTATTATTACTGTCCTCCTAACTGAGATGAGCTAACATTATTTGATGATTCAGGCTCCACTTCCCATGTTCTTTTGGAAAGGCCCCCAGGCAACTTTTAACTGAAGATAAGAAATGAAACGGCTGCTTCTACTGTCTTTCATAGTGGCACATTTTGATAATGATCACCTGTAGGGTGTGTGTGTCTGAAGGCAGAGAAGGAAATGAAACTGTACTCTTAATGTTTATTCTTACTGAATAATGGGGTGCCATTTTGGTAGCTCTGCCTAACAGCATTCTGTCTCAGGTTTCATTATCACACTGTTATTACTTTTTGTAACATTATTTCAGAGCTGTATCTTTCTCCTACCTGTCTGTTTCTTTTTCTTCCGGTAGACTCCAGTCAAGAATATACTGACTCCACGGGCATCGATGTTCATGAGTTTCTGGTCAACACACTGAAAAATAACCCCAGGTATGAGCTTTGAGTCACAAAGTTTGACTGAAAGTCACAGCTTACTTATATTTTATGCTGTAATATATTTGTTTATACAGTGTATACATATGCATGAATAATCAACCATAGATGTTAATGTCACTTATTCTGGTAGTTTAAAACTGATAACAGAACACTGCCAAAAGTAAAACCATGAGCCATCCAGCTCATATATAGTCATGTAGGGATGGCTGTCTGACTTATAGAGGCTGTTTTTGCCTAGTCTTGTTAACCAGTCCACCTTTGAATATTATCTGGTTCGATATGGTTTTGTGTGCCCTGTTAAATTAATGTCACTACTTTAGACTGAGACTTGATGCAGGTTCAGGCAGATCATCATAATTTGTCTTTATACATAGTTATGTATGCATATAGTAGATTCATGTTTCATAGGCTTTAGATAAATTTGATGCAAAATGTAAACTTTTCTTGTCAATAATTAATAGATGTCAAACTTTAAATGTTTGTGTACTTACCATAAAAAATGCTGCACTAAAACTTTTCTGTTGAGATTATTTGTGTTACAAATGAAATGGTAGTTATCGTGCCTTTGATCATATCCTGCTTTTGACCTACCAGGGATCGAATGATGCTGCTCAAACTAGAACAAGATATCCTGGAGTTCATCAATGATGACAAGTGAGTCATATGCCCTGACACAGTCTTTTATTGACCTCTTTTATGTCTTTCTCATTGCATTTAAGCACTTTTGTTCTCTTAGTTGCTCTCTTAAATTCTGAATGGATAGTGTAATTAGACTCGACTTTGGATGCAGCAAGAATTTGGGTTTGATTCAGAGGTCTTTCTTTGTGGAGCTGCTGCGGCCTGGTACTTCAGGTTTCTCCCACGAAAACATGCAGTTTAGATTGATTAAAGGCTCCGAATTATCCAAAGTTGTGAGTGATGCTCTGTGATGGGCTTGACAAGATTGAGTTCCTGCCTCTTGCCTCATAATTGCAGTTGGGCTCCAGCTGCCCACCTACCTGCCAGATAAAGAATATGAAGTATTAACCAAATTCCTCATGTGAGACTAACATGTTTCCCTCTTTGTGTTTTGTGTTGCATGTAGTAACCAGTACAAGAAGTTTCCTCAGATGACCTCGTACCATCGTATGCTGCTGCACCGTGTAGCTGCCTACTTTGGCATGGACCATAATGTTGATCAGACAGGCAAAGCAGTCATCATCAATAAAACCGGCAACACACGCATGTAAGTGTAGGTTCTGACTGTGGTCTGAACTACAGAAACAGTCTGTGGTTCAGACCACATCAGACCACAGTCAGCTTGTTAATTTATGGCCAAAAAGTAAATTAGTACCCAAAGTACTACGGATGTTACTGGAAAATTAATTTGACAATTATTAAGTGTTGATATATTTCAAATGATATGTTTCAAATGAGTTTAAATAGTGTTTATTTTATCCAAGTATAAAAGTAGAGAGTAGTAATAGAGAGACCAGTTTTGCAGACTAACCTGTTGTTATTTCTTTTTTTTTTTAACGCAGACCTGAGCAACGGTTCTCAGAACATATCAAGGATGAACGTAACATGGACTTTCAGAAGAAATTCATACTTAAGAGAGATGATGCCAGCATGGACAAGGATGATAATCAGGTGGGCTTCATTGAATGATACTTGTTAAGTCACCCTTCTTTCAATTCCAAAAAATGTTAAGACATTTAACAGCAGTCAAGAATTTATAAAGCATGCATGCATGGTGAGGTTCCTTTACCCCGAAGCAACTAGCTGGCATGTACACCAAAAAACTACACTTTCTCCTTGGCTAGGAGCTCACCTCCTACATTACATTTTCAGTGATATTTGCCAACCAGTAAACATACTTGTGTGTTGTGTTGGCGATGGTGGTCACAGTGATTGGCCACCATGGTGTTGTCCCCTTAGTTCTTTCCTGCATGTTTTGCAGACAGCTTGTCCGTCTTCAACGTTTCCCGTTTAAATTTGTCTAAAACAAAATAGATACACCCATACTTTATTTTAGATGTTTTGGAAAGCTACTGACCAACATTATTCCTTTCAGCAATATGCCATGTTTGATATTTGACTGAGGTTGTAATGAACATGTAAAAATGTATCAGTTGTGAAGTTGGCTGTGATCTGTCATGGAAACCATTTACAATTTCTTGACATTATGATGTTTTCCCACATCTTAGATCCGTGTGCCACTTCAGGATGGTCGCCGAAGCAAGTCCATTGAAGAGCGAGAGGAAGAGTATCAAAGGGTACGAGACCGGATCTTTGCCCGGGAAGTAAGTGTCAAGCCTGAACAGGGCAACAGTCTTTGAGCAGCACAAAATGTATTGATTCATTTATTCAAAGTTACATGAAAACATACTGATGGATGTTCTCACAGTAGAGACCTTTCTTAATAAATGCCTTATTTTTTTGAGGCACAATGTGTTTTAAATTTGTCTTACAATTTACTACAGCCTTTAAACTGTTGAAGTAGACGAGTGAAGCATTTCATAATGTACAGGTCTCCTTTGTTTTACAGTCATCTCAGAATGGCTACATCAATGACAACAGGTAAGAAACTGGATACTGTTGTAGACTTAAGATAAAAATGTATCCCAAGTCAGTTATCGTGTCCTAATTAATGTAGTTTTTGTTTTTCCTTAAAGCTGTTTCAGGCTTAAAATTAAGAGAATGTTGATTATTTATAAAAACACAAATACTGTTTTAGTTGTGTATAAAAGTGCATAAAATAAATTTTCATTATTTTTCCATATTTTCTCGTAATTTAAATTAACTAATGCATGTATTGCATTTGCCTATAGTACTCGTAAGATACATTTTTGTTTACACTCTGATGTGTATTTCCTGCATCTTTTTTGTTAATAACAAAAGGGGTATAGGTTCTACCTTTTGTCTCCTTCCTCTTCTTCTCCTGTCCTCCAGTCCAGTTCTGTAACATTAGCATTTTCTCCTAATGTTAACAGACTTTCCACTGAGGGCTACTGCTCTAGCTCTCAAAAGAGGAGGCAGATCTTTAGGTATTGGGGTGCTGCTGACTTTGACTTTTGTGTTGCCATGCCTCTTTTTAAAAGTGATTTGGTGATGATAGTTGTGAGTTGTTGTGGTTTCTCTAACTTTGCTTGGTGTATCCGGCTGATTGATTCCAGCACTGCACCGTGGGGCTTCCATTTGCCCATGCATGGCTGCTTTTTGGTTTCACTGGAAACTGATTGACCTATTTACCCTTCTGACCCATTCAACATCAATAACATATTTGTTTTTTACATTTTTGTGACATATTGTTTTGGTAGCATGTCACTGTTTCATAGACGTACATAAATGGTACTGTCAAGGTTACAGTCATGTTTAAAATATATTAAAATTTCTCACAAGCAGTTGCCATACAATTTTAATGTGAAATTCAGAAAGACAAGACTGATTGAATCAGATATCATCTGATCTAACATAAAATAATTTGACAAAATACACACTTTAAATTATCATTGTATATGTTGAATTAAGCTAAAGTTAATTAGCATATCAAGTTGGAGACAAATAAACTCATCCATTCCATTCTCAAGATCTCTTTTCTTTCATTCTTGGCTAATGTGTACTGACACAGCTGTGAAACATTTGTTTTAAAGATGTTATTTGAACCTGGTCACTGAACAGTTAATATTGAGCCTCAGTGGGAATTTTTGACATGTAGCCTTGCAAAATACACTCTTTTAAAATAATTGTATCAAAGATATAACATCTAAATTGAGGCAGTATGTTCTTTGGTAAAAAATTGGTTAATTTCTTAAGGGAAAAAGAGCAATGGAAGCCCTAAAACAGCAGCTTTCATGTTTGTTGATGTGGTGAAAAAATCTTGAGAAGGAAACGAAGTGCTCTTGTTCCTTTCACTTGGCTTTTATCTATGTCTGCAAAGCCAAGTGAACAAATGCATCCCAGCTATTGCAGTGAATATGCAAGTGCCCAGCTTTACTCCAAAATAGGCTGTGCAGAGAGGACTCAATATAGATCCTACATTAATTATAGTGTATCTGAAATATTTATCAACCAGTGCCACCTTGAAACTCTGCTCACTATCACCAGGATTCTGCAACACGCCACATTCTTCTGCTCATTGTGGAGATTCCCATTATCATGTCTTGAATTTGTTCTACTCTTGTTCATTGCTCATGAAAAGACCACCCATGTCCCCCAATCATGTCCTAGATGATAAAAAGGTCATTTATAGCTTACCTTTCTGTTACTGCTGACACAAAGTCTGTAAAATCTCTCAATGTTGATATTTTTGTTGACATTTATTCCCAATCACATCAGTAAGTTAAATGCAATCGTTACTGATTCTAACATGTCACTGGTAGAGCCAAACATCGACATGTGTTGGGGATTTCCCCGGAGTGGTTACGCTTACAGTGTGATCATTGGTTTTCTCAGCAGCTACCCTTATCCAGGGTGACAGCATCACAGCAACACAATGAGTGTGTATACAATAATACAATTTAAAGACCATAGTGGTGATCCAGTGGTAGCAAGTGGTTATTTTGTAGATAATTTTGTGAGTCTGAATGTCTTTATGTATGTATGGTATCAATTTTTATGGGTTGTATGAATCAGTTCTTGTCTTTTTTTAATGATTTAAAGAGCATGTGTTATTTTTCTGTGTGTCTTGAATTGTCTAACTCAAATGCAAGTATCTAATATGTTGTCCTTTATATGTGCATTGTCCCCCCTTTTAGATGGATTATGTTTTGAATTTGTGGACTTTATGCCCTAATTGTTGACTGTAATATGTTCCTACAACCCCTTTTTGCTTTCTGCAGAGCTTTTGTTCCTTTCCTCGCATGTATGTGTTCTTATGTGGTCAATTTTGTGTATGTGTTGGTCTGTGAGAATGAAGTCGATCATAGGTCTTTTAATGATATTTTTGGTGGTCTCTTGCTTGATTTTTGTGTTGTAGTTCCTTTAAACCAGCCTAATATGCATTTGTTGTGAATGCCTCCGTCTATAGCCTGTCACTGTTAGATCTACCATTCTATCTGCCTTCTATTTTCTGTTTTATCTTGAATTTTCTTTTTATTCATAACCTACATTCTTGGTTTGAATTCTCACGTGTTTGTCTCTTCATATTTATGTGTCATCCACATTCAATTTGTCTTCACTTCCATTGTTGTTTACCTCTTCTTAAATGTCTCTCTCCTTACCTTAACTCATTGTGTCTTCCCTCAGAGGGAACCGTGACAGCTCCAGCCGGGCGTCTAGCAGTCGTCAAAGCAGCACAGACAGCGACATGAAGTGCCTGGAGCCTCGGCCCTGGAGCAGTACAGATTCAGACAGCTCCAACCGCACACTCCGGCCACCTGTCACCAAGGCTAGCAGCTTCTCTGGCATCTCCATCCTAACCAGAGGGGATAGCCTTGGAAGCAACAAAGGCTCCCAGGGTAGCTGCAAAGGATCTCGCTCTGGTAAGGACGGGACAAAAGGAGAGCAATTGTGAGTTTGCTAATGTTGGCTTCCGCAAACTATGTGGATTCTAACATTAGAAATCTCATAACTCACTTGCGCTTTAATCCAAATAGTACTTGTATAGTAATTCTACTTGCATAATGCAAGTGAAGCAAAATATAAGGCAATTAATGTCAGTAAACTGTCATTGTTTTTCTTGATCATGTCTCCACATTTTCAATAGAAAACATTTGTTTGAGAATGGGGGAAAAAAACCCAAGAAATAGAGAGACTATATCTTCTGCTGTAAGCTTAAATTAAGTGTTCTCATGTCTTCCTCTCCATTTACAGGTTTGCCTCTAGTTAGTCCCGATGTGTGCCCGCCACCTACAGTATCCCAGCCTGGCCGTAGTCTGCTGCCTTGCCCATCACAGCAGCCCCAGGGTCCACCACAGACTGCCCTCCTTCCCACTCCACAGCAACACCCAATGGGCAACCATATGATTGCCCAGGTTTGTGCCTCCAGTGTTTATATTTATGTCATGACACATCCATACATAATAAGACATGCTTTAATGTAATAGAGGGAATTTGGTGCTTGTCAGTATAAAACCTTTCTTGGTTTTCCAAAATAGAAAAGTGAAGGTTTTTTTATGCAGGTGCTTGAGGTAGTTTGACAGAAAAATGGAGGAAAAATGGATTAAAGGTGACATATGATGTAAAATCACACCTCATTTAGACAAAAAGGAACCAGGTTAACTTAAAGAAAATAATCATATTTCACCATCAACTCTCTGATTCCCAAGCAGTTTCTAGTTGTTTTTTTGCTTCTGTCACACTTTTACTCACTGTAGTCTTGTTTTTCTCTACAAAGTGAAGTTCTGCACCTCTATGGTTTCTCTATAGCTTTTGGATTAGCAAACGGTCAGAGGGTTAAACACGACCAGAACACACTGTACATACTGATGACAGGGTTTAATAATCCAGCTCTTTACAAAATGTGTTTACTTTTCTTAAGCTGTTGATCAAACAGAAGCATCTATTTTTGTCAGATGAAATTGACCTACGGATGTATTTACTGTTTGTCATGTCTTGTTTGTTTTTTATGAGCACATGTGTATCGTCTAATTCAGGGTTTGTCCATTTTCAAGACTACAGTTTTAAAATAAGTCACATCTGCACAAAAGAACTATAGTATTTATCAACAGACAGCAGAAAAAATATACTCACTTCTTTCATTCTGTGAAATGGGACATTTTGTTTGATTTTAACACTTTTGTATGTTTGTTCCTGGTATTAAGTTCCATTTCTATCCTTCTGTTCATATAATTAACAAATGATCCTATGTTCTAACCCACATCTTTCCTGTTCTTCATTTCTTCCCTTCTTACCCATCTGCCGTTGATACCCTCCCTTTCTCTGGCATGTATCTCTCTCTCTCTCTCTCTCTCTCGAATTTTTGGTGGTGTGCGTGTAGCCAGTGGCATCTTTGCAGCACTCTCAGCCTGTCTCCTTCTCCAGCCCTTCCTGCCCCCAGGTTCTCCTGCCAGTTTCTCCTCCCCAGCAGTACACAATGGTACTGGCATCTCTCACAGCTTCATCTCTTTGTATTGATTTTTTTTTTTTATTATGTCTGCTTATTACTGACACCCTCCCTCATCACATTAAACTCCTTGTATTCATTTAGGAACTTTTGCATTAGTATTTTAAAGCACTTTAAATGCTTTAGAAGCACTTATGTTCTTCAAACTTGTAAGTTGCTTTGACTAAAATCATAACTTTACTTTTAGCATCTTTACTTAAGTAATGGCTTTATTTGATTTTCACACTTTCTGGTTGTATGTCCCATTTTTGATCAGTACCACTCTGTGACAATCATGTTATTTTTATATTTGTCTGCAATAGAGCTGCTCTACTGTACAAATGTAAATCATCCCATTCTTACCAGGGAGAAGAACTGGCATCCCAGTTCAGCCAAATGACCCTAAGTCGGCAGGGCTCCAGTGAGAACCCTGAGCCCCCCCCCATGTATCAGACTCCAACAGTAATACCCCAGCACCCACCACCTCAGACGAGCTACATCATGGCGACCACGGGTCAGCCAATGCCTCCACCGTCTGGCTACCAACCTGCTACTGGTCACCCTCATCCTCCACCTCCACCGCCTCCACCATCCCAGCAAGTCATGCAGGCCCCGCCCCCGCCACAAGGCTACATGCAGCCTCCACCACCACCACAACAGGTAATCTAGCACAGGTTGTAAGAGAAATGGAGTTTTTTTTTTTTGTTAATAGAAACTAATCACAGTGTGCGTGAGCGTGCCACAGGAATTCCAGTCAGCTTTGATGACTATAGATGTTCTATCCTGTATAGGACATCATAGTTTATGTATGCATACAGTCGCGAATGTACAGGAGTGACAGTAAAATTATAAACATAGAAATACATCAGAAACATCTTTAAAAGAATCAACTTGATAATCCACTGCCTGGATGCTCAGTCACACTTTAAATATATGACTGATACAAGCAGGATATTGCTGTTGGTCTTGATAGGTTGGTCTTAATTGCAGCCTCCAGTGTGCACTCCAGTCCAGTGTAGCTGAGTAGTCTTTGCTTTGACATTGCTTATGGTGTTTTATAGTCTAAGTATTTTCTGTCATAGGTTTTACATTAAAGTTGATTACAAGGATCATTAGATATTTGTTATGTGTTAATAAACTGGACTTATCAAAATAAATCTTTTTATTCTTAAAAATGTACTAAAAACTAACCTTGTGTCCCAGCTTGTACTTATTGTTTGAATTCGCTTGTCTTCAGATTCAAGTGTCATACTATCCTCCTGGTCAGTATCCCAGCTCAGGCCAGCAGTACCGGGTACCCCAGTCAATGTCTCACCAGGTGTCTTATCCAGCCCAGCGCACACAACCCATACCTCAACCCTCACAGCAGTCAGGTCAGTACAGTGTCTTCTAGTGTTCTGACATAAGCTCTAAATTGACACTCTGCTCTGGCAGAAGAGGAATGTGGTGCTTTTCATGTCATCATTACATTTATTTTTATCACTGCAGTATATACCGTGTTCTTATTTTTATATTAGGTCTCCAGACCATGATTCCCAGCCAGCAGCCAAGCTACCAGAGTGTGATGGGTGTGCAGCAGCCTCAAAACCCTGGTTTACTCAATTCACAGAGGGCAGGAATGGGAGGACAGATGCAAAGCATAGTGGTTCAGTATGCACAGATGCCATCATATCAGGTATGGACACTTCAGTTTTACATCATAAGAATTTTTTTTAAATATCTCTTTGATTCTTTAATAATATTAAAATAACATTTATCAAGATTTTCCATTTAACATTGTGAGGTTTTGTCAAGGTTTATCTACTCAAGAATAATAAATGTGATAATGTGTTAAGTCAGTTTTTATGGTAAAATGGTGTCTCTTCATTCTTCACAGGTTCCAGTGGGAAACGAAAATCAGCAAGTGGTGCAGCAGCAGTACCAGCAGCAGGTGATGGTGCCTGTCAGCCAGTCTGTCCAGGCACCGATGCCTGTCTACTACAGTGTCATCACACCTACACAACAGAATAGCACAAGGTGAGCATGTCAGTTCACACAAAAACACATATGTCAATTAGCTGTCAAGTGCAGCAACTGAAATAATTTAATAATTTTGAAAAATATTACTGAAAGATATGACTGAAAATGACATTATTGGTTCTCTCCTATTCTTTGATGTCCTACAGCCCATCAGTAGGTTACCTGCAGCCCCCCAGCTCTGAGCAGTATCAGATCACACAGTCACCGTCCCCTTGCAACCCTCAGCAGTTGCAGCAGCAATATACAGGTTTGATTTCTTGTCACATACTTTGTAGGAAATAAAATGTAACATTCTAATGCGGACAGAAATGGCTCTGTATGCAGGAGTACCACCTCCAGGGCCTGGGGTAATGGTCATGCAGCTCAGTGTTCCCAATGGACCACAGCCTTCCCAGAATCCACCTCTTGTTCAGTGGAACCCCTGCAAATATTACAGCATAGAACAGAGGCCTGGGAAGCCAGGTGACATTTACAAAGCAGACAACACTCCACAGGTATGCATAGATGTATATGAAGATTTTTCTTGAATTGGGTTAAAGGACTTTTTGATGTTCAATGACTGCAGTTATCTTCATCCACAAGGCTGTCTGCCATCTAGTGGTTTAATGTGATGTTGTGGCTTGAGATTGGAAATAAAATCATAAATTAACCCAGAATTTTTCCACTTAGAATTAATGGTCTGCGAATATGAATAATTTATTAATTGGAGCAGATCAAAAACATCTTTGATGTTTTTCAGATATTTTTCTTTTATGACTCTGATAAAGTGCAGATACTAACATTTGAACACATTATTTTGTAATGTGAAACAGTATTCACATACTAATGCTGCTTCCATCTAGTAAATTGTTTTTTGATTGGAGGACGTCTGTGAATAAAAAAACACACAAATTGGAGCTGTTAATTCAGTGCATGCATATTTGCATGGGTTGTAATTGTACCAGTGCTTTAGTTATATTTTTTCTGTGTTATTTTTTCTTCTATCCAGGCAAGTACTCAGCTCACAAGTCCCTTGGCCTCTCCTACACAGTCTCCTACCCCATCACCCTCTGGCAGCATCAGTAGTGTATGTCCAGGCCTAGGACCATTACCCATAATTTCCCAGTTTCCACGACCAGGAGGACCAACTCAAGGTACACATGATTGGCCCATTCTTAAGAGGTGACAATATAAGAATAAATAAAGGTAAATAATAAATTGACAAGGATGAGGTGAGGTTAGTTAGAGATTTGATTGTGCTGCGTTTACAATGACGATAAAAAGCTTCTTCAGTTAACTTTCTCACTGCATATTAGTTGCTCATCTTGATTTGAACACATTATTTTTGTTTTTCAGGGGATGGCCATTACTCTCTTTTGGGGCAGCCTCTCCAGTACAGTGTGTGTCCTTCCACACTCATGCATGGCCAATCCTCTTACAGCTCCCATCAGGTCGGTACTGGTGACCTTGTACACGCGGCACTTCAGTGTATTTGCATATCATCTTCTAGTGTTTCATCCATTTTCATGCTGTAATCACTTTTGAATTTGATGTGTGACTTATAAGATGTTTCAGGATGAACATGCACTGCGCCAAAAAAAAAACTGGAACACATAATCATGGGATAGAGGTCATTTGAAGGTTCCATGGATCATTTATACAATAGTTAGTTCAGAGGAAAAATACCGTTTAATAAGTAAAGGTTTTCAACTGAAATATTTAGTTCTTTTGGGATCTAGGATGTGGTTTTTAGTGTGCATTTTTCAAACAGTATAGTTTCCACATGGCAATTTTCAAAGTCTGAATGGATGAAACGCAACAGGTTCACATCAACAATGAGCTCCAATCAGATGCAGTGGGTGTGTAGGGAAAGTGGAGTCGTACTTAAAGTGCACTTTAGATGTAAACAGTAAAGTGACTGTTTTTTTTGGAGCAGTGCTTGACTTCCTTATGGGAAACACGGCATTCTGTGCTGCACCCCTTATCACTTCCTGTCACTTTTGTGGATGAAGCAACCAAAAATAAACCTTTCACTCATACCCCATCTAGTGTCTCTATGTGGAACTGCATTAAATGGCCTCATTTTTTTAATATATATTCAGAGCCAAGGAGTGATGAAACATGGAGCACGAGGGAAGAAACCAACACTTAAATCTGCATCAACAGATCTGGGCAATGCTGATGCTGGTCAGTACATGGTGTAGTGCTACTTTTAGTATTATTGTTATTATATGTAACTACTTTTTCTGTATGTTAATGTTGTGAATACACCAACATTATATGCTAAGGCAACGTAGTTTGTTGATTTTGCTGCTTCGGTGGTCTCTATTAAGATTGTTACTATTTTCTAGACTTTCTGTCCCGCCATCTTTAGCTCAGATCATTGTGAATTCATCACAAATGTTTAAACCTTTTCCAATAAAAACCAGTTGAACCCGCTCGCATCCTGTAACGCCTCCTCTCCATTTCTTCATCCAGTTGTGAGCCGCGTACTCGAGGTAACGGACCTGCCAGAGGGGATTTCACGTCCGGAGGCTGAAAAACTCTTCAACCAGCTTTCAATGTGCGGAGCCAAGATTCAGTGGCTGAAGGAACCCCAGGGAGGCAGGGGAGGGCAGGGTGGGTGCGGTCCCGTGATGGGACCTTCTTGCGGAGCCACCGCCGGGCCCGGAGCCATCATGGGAGCAAAGGGCGACAGCAGCGACCCTGCTCACCTCTACACAGTAGTGGCAGTGTTCCCCAGCACCACGGCTGCCCAGAATGCTTCCTTCAAACTGAACAGCGGAGCCAGCCTCTTCAAACTGAGGGCCGCCAAAAAGAACTATGACCTGCGTGTGTTGGAGAGAGCCAGTTCTCAGTGAGAGAAAGCATGAGAGGTGGAGGACGGAAACTCTGGGACGGAAAGAAAGACTCTTGGTGGAGTGGTGGAGAGGAAGGAGGTCTGAGAGGGGGGGACTGCTTCTAGTGTACAAATGAAAAAAAACAAACAAAAAAAAACCCATAAAAACTTGAGTTAAAGATGTGTCAAATGTATAAAAGGGAAGAAGGTGTGAATCATGGGGTGGTTGGTGTTTGGTTGCAAATATGATTTTGTCGTTTTTACTATTCATTGTTTCTTTTGTTTTGTATTTATATAGCAGAAGAGCACACAAGACACGTAAGCATGTGTTTCACTGTTGCCGTGGAATGTGTGCTGCCATACAACAAACACACACTCGCTCCCCAGGAGACAGAAGATACACACACCACACAGGCAACAGGGTGACGTAGCACATAACACACTGGACAGTCGACCTCAGCCAAGCCCTTTTCCTGCCCTTCACCCCCCCCACCCTTTCACCCTTCCTTCAACCCCACCAACACGTTCTCTCTTATCTCCCGAGCAGCCTCGCGTATTTATACGTTTTCATGCGCACACGTGCGTCCTCCTCCTCCTCCCTCTTTCTCGCCATGTCTACAGCCGCCTCCTCTCTCTCTCTCTCTCTCTCTCTCTCTCTCTCTCTCTCTCTCTCTCTCTCTCTCTCTCTCTCTCTCTCTCTCTCTCTCTCTCTCTCTCTCTCTCTCTCTCTCTCTCTCTCTCTCTCTCTCTCTCTCTCTCTCTCTCTCTCTCTCTCTCTCTCGCTTTCTGTTTGCCTTACTGCTGTTGTGGGTTTCCGTATTGCGCTTTTTTTTCCTCAAGTTTGTTTTATTTCTTTTTTTGGGATTCAATATATTTATATAAGTGATGTAAGGAATTAAAGAAATCTATATATTCAGTGATTTTTTTTCTTTCTTTCCCCAGAGTAAAAGAGTTTAGGCCGTTCTTTATCCTTTCCTCTCTTCCTTGCCTCTTCATCCCTTGATCCTCGTTCCTGCCCTCTACCTCACTTTTTGGGTCTCCTCTCCCCCCGCATCCGTCCCCCCCCCCAACTCAATGCCCCGTTGTGTTTGCGTTTTCGTTGACAGCTGTGCAGAACGTATCAGAAGAAGTAAAGTGCACAATGATTGCATATGTCTACTGTAAATTTTATTTAATCTGTTATTTTTGTTTGTTTTTAAAAATATAAAAAGTGGAGAAAAAAAAAAAGCCAGGACATTTGTTGTGCTTTGATTCACACACGCGCACACACACACACATTGTGTGAATGAAAGAGTGTGCTAATATGCTACAGGGTGAGGACCAGAGTGCATTTCCCAAACAAAATGAGGACATTTAAAGATTAAGATTCAGTTTTAGGGTCAAAGTTGATTATTTTTTTCAGGTAAGGGTTAAGATGAATGATGGGTTTTAAGACTATAAGATTTGATTTAGGATACAGGGATGAGGAATGCAGAGATCCACATGGGTGTTTACAACTCTAATACTTAAAGTGGAAACTAGAAAGTTACTCCAAGAATGTAGAACAGACCTCTATAAACTTTCATGCAGTATTTGTATTTAATAATAGAGTAGCTTTGATGAACTTTCAATCAAATTTCAGATATTTTGTTCAAGAAACAGACTTATTGGTACGTTACCCTGGGCTCCTCATCTGTCTGTGCAAGGGGAATAAATTGATGGAAGTCAGATCTTCAACTGTTGATCCTGAAGGACAGTCCACCAAAGTGCCCTTCCTAAAATGTCTGTAAATATAACACAGTTTCCACCTTCACCCGTGCAATTAAAGATTCCAAAGTTCCAAATCACGTTGGAAACGAGTGAAAAACACCCGGCCAGGCTTATATTTAAGCAAAAGTGTGTAACGCTGCGCTTGTATACACTTTGTTGTTGTTTGGCAGTCTTTAATTCATTCAAGCCTGATGTTCCTCCTGAAGAGAACACGTTGATATTTACGGTGGTTTTTGACGAGAGTAACTGGACAAATCTTGATCAAAGACAGAAAGAAGACTGGCGGCTGCCGTCTAAGTGTTTCTAAGACTCAGCAAAAAGGAAAATATTCCCGCCTTCTGTGTTACTCCTCAGAGGAAACGGGAGCAAAGCTCTCTCCAGGCTTTGTACGTGCGCAGCTGTCCCGACAGTCACATATATAGACACACACAGACCAGGGCTGGGCCGGGGGTGTCCTACTGCCATGACTCATCCCAATCTCCCACCTGTTTCAGCCTCATTTGGAAAGTTGGGCATGTTAACCACGGAACAACAGGCCTCCTAGAAAAGGCTAGAAAGGTTCCCCAGCAGTCTGACACTTTTCCCAACAAACGGGAATCAACTTTCATGGTAAGATGATGTTTTTTTTTTTTTCCTTTATGACTTTAATTCCCTTGTACTCATCTTGATCCCTGGATTAATACTTCCTGGGACCTTGTTGAGTTTAGAATAACTGGGTTTGAGATAAATAAAGACAAGGTAAGACTGACTCTGTGATGGGACATCAGTGCCCAATTTTATATAGGTTTTTCATAAAAGCAACCACAACAAATTAGAAGACCCAGGTCCATGTTTCACAGCTCTTTCTGTCTTATCTAGAGCCAACCAAAGCAGCTGAAAGAGGACCAGAAGATAACCTCAGGAGTTAAAGGATCAGCACTCAGCAGCCAAGTGTCCAGAAGAGTCCAAGAGTATCCGTGGTCCAGTAAATAACAACATGTCTTAGCTGTGGAAAAATTAGTTTTGCACAATAAAAGCTTCATGCTTTGCACACATGGCAAGAGAACTCAGATGTTTATGACTTGATGGTTGAAAACGAACTGAAGTTTACTGTAAATGTGCCTCAAATTTAGGCCGAAACTTTGTCCTCAATGCACTTAAATAGAAGGTCCTTATCCATAAGTCCTTCTTCCTTTGTGTTTTAATGCCAGCGCAATAGAGATGAAATTAAATGTTTTCTTGTACATGTTTTTTTGTTCTTGTTCATTCTTTTTGGGGTAAAGGTTAGGATTAGTCATTAACCTAATGGAAAACATGCAATCATCAGCTCTTATCAGAGCAAAAAATAAATACAGGTGTAACTTTATAAAAACTCCTTCTTGATCTGGCAGGAAACAAGTGAACAGCAGTTATTAAATATATGTAAAGAAATACAAAACATAGTTTCAGTAAAAGCACTTTTGTATTTACTTGAGCACAATGACGCATGACAACACACATGAAAGATCAAGTTTCAAAGATTAATTCCAGCATATGTCAAAGTTTATGTGCTCTGCTCCTTCTGCTGCGTTACCAGTTGAACCTGCTGGACGTCCTCAGATCTCCTGCAGCAGATTCGCTGGGAAGAAGCCCAGATGCTGGAGCCAAATCCAAATGATTCCTTATTCCAGTCATTTTAATACATTTATAGTTTTGAAGGTTATAAAGTTAGTAAAGATTCTAAATATTCCCAGAGCTATATTTTCATGAAACATACACCAAAGAAGAATGCTTGTCTGTCCTGAATCAGATCTGTATAAGATGAGAAATAATTTGATGATGAAAATGGAGCCCAGAATCCCAGCTGCCTACCCTGAACAGAGGAAACAAGTATCAGCAGTCTTCCCGATCTCAGACCACTGAAGATGCTACTTCCCAAAGTGCATGTCTTTTTTTCTGTGGGAGGAAGATGGAGTAGTCTGAGAGAAACCGGTGGTCATGGGGAGAACACAGAAACTGTACACAGAAAAACCCCGAGTCCCCAGGGGATTGAAACCTACAACCTTCTTGCTGTGAGGTGCACACTGTTAAAAGTGAGCAATAATATCAGTAGCAATATTAACAATAATAAAAATATTCCGAGGCTCTTTTTGACCTGGCTTCTTCACAAAGAAGACTGAACTACCCCACCCCCTCACTGCCCCACCTGCCTGAATGATAAAAGTTACAAAATAATCTTTAATGGCTTTGATGGCTTTTATGGCTTTGGATGGTAACAAGATATTTAATAATAGGTGATGGCAATTTTAATGCATCAGCACATCGACACCTATTGGTCTAAGGTAGGCATTTCGAAATATATGAGTAAATTACAATTATAGGTAGATTTCAAGTAGGTCGATTGGTGATTCTGAACTGCCCATCGGTGTGAGTGTGAGTGGTTGTTTGTCATGTGATATCAACGAACAATAATGAACATGAATAGGCATTTCCATCAACTTTTCACTTCCAGTTTTTATTAAAATGTCTGTGACCAAAAATTCACGATTGCTTTACTGTGGGGTGCTGCTTGTAAAGTGAGCCGCAATAGAAATAACAGCAACAAGAAGTTAATTTTGAGTTCTTTTCACAGGACGACAAAGACAACAACAATGAACTTCCAACAAGCAGCCCAGCCCAATCACAGTTTTAACTTTAGCTCACACAAGAAAACTGTGGATTGGAAGTGTTTTAATGAAGTGGACATTGAGCGACTGATCAGGGAGGTAGATACCGATGCCCTTACGGAGCACATCGAAGACATCACCTTCGGCTTTCTGGATGGTGTAATCTGTCATCATTGTGTGACCCCCCTGAACCCGTTTATCAAAGCCTTTCGGATAGCTCAGTTGGCACTGGAATGGCTTAACCATTGTCAGAAGAAAACCACTGCTGACTTGCGCAGTATGGAAGACAAACTGAAAACAAAAAAGGAGAAGTATAAAAATCTGACGAACGAAAATAAGGAACAGAAGGACAAGATCAAAGAATTGATCTCTTACCTAAACCAAACAACAAATGCGATGAAAACACAACAAGATCTGTTTGCAAATGATATCAAGAGCAGTATCGAGGTAACGTAACGTAAACTCACTCTGGAGGCACATTAACCCCATTCATTTAGCAAAACAACAGAGCTCTGGCTTTTTTTAATTATATTTTTGCTGTGTAATTTTGTCTTTCAGTGTAAGTACTGTGACAAGAAGTACGTGAATCCGTTCTTCCACCAGGAACACATGCTGCGGTGTCACCCTGACCAGTGTCAACTCTGTAAGAACTGTCCATCATCACGCATCTCCCTCATGTTTTACTGTTACACTAAACTGTGTTTTTATATCATTCCAGTAACGGTTCAAATCGGTCAGAAGAATACCGAGATTAATCATCTCAAGCAGGAGATCAGCAGTCTGAGGACAAAGATGGCCCAAACAGCTGAGGTAGAAGAACCACACTGTTCTGCTGTTGGTTTTGTGATGTGATGTTTGATCCCATGTATAGACACAGGTCCAGGCAAAACTATCCTATTTCTATAAATCCATGGGATGAAGAAAAACACGTGTTCTTGTCTCTTTCTAACAACCAGGAGAATAACCTGAAGCTTCATCAGGATGTTCAGAAGGTGGAGCAGGAGAAGATGGAGCTGCACACTGAGAAGGAGAACCTGCAGCTGGAGAAAGAGCAGCTGCAACAAGAGAAGAAGGAACTCCAGCAGGAGACCGCAAAGTTCCATGAAGAAAACATTAAACTGATGCTAGAAAAAGCAAAGATACAAATGGAGATGGAGAACCTGCAGCAGGGGAAAGAAAGGTTGCAAGAAGAAAAGGAGGAACTCCAGCAGAAAACTGTGAAGTTCCAGACAAAGAAGCTTAAGCTGCAGCAGGAGAAAGAGCAGCTGCAAGAAGAGAAGGAGGAACTCCAGAAGGAGAAAGAGGAGCTGACACAAGAGAAGAAGGAACTCCAGAAGGAAACTACCGAGTTGCGGGCAGAGGACTTTAAAGTGCAGCTGGAGAAATCAAAGTTACAAATGGAGACTGAGAACCTGCAGAAAGAGAAAGAGCAGCTGCAAGAAGAGAAGAAGGAGCTCCGGCAGGAGAAAGAGGAGCTTCAATTAGAGAAGAAGGAACTCCAGCAGGAGAAAGAGGAGCTTCAATTAGAGAAGAAGGAACTCCAGCAGGAGAAAGAGGAGCTTCAAATCCAGAAGAAAGAACTCCGGCAGGAGAAAGAGGAGCTTCAACTAGAAAAGAAAGAACTCCGGCAGGAGAAAGAGGAGCTTCAACTGGAGAAGAAAGAACTCCGGCAGAAGAAAGAGGAGCGTCAACTAGAAAAGAAAGAACTCCGGCAGGAGAAAGAGGAGCTTCAACTGGAGAAGAAAGAACTCCGGCAGGAGAAAGAGGAGCTTCAACTGGACAAGAAACAACTCCGGCAGGAGAAAGAGGAGCTTCAACTTGAGAAGAAAGAACTCCGGCAGGAAACCGTGAAGTTGCAGACAGAGAACGTTAAACTGCAGCTGGAAAAATCAAAGTTACAAATGGAGACCGAGAACCTGCGGCAGGAGAAAGAGCAGCTGCGAAAAGGAAAGGAAGAACTCCGGCAAGAAACCACAAAGTTGCCGTTAGAGAACCTTAAGATGGAGAAACAACAGCTGGTGATGGAGGTAAGAGAACTGCAGGTGTAATAAGACATTTATCAATATTCTGCTGGAAATGAACCTGATTGAAACAGATCCTATCAGCATATCATCACTTAGACTCTGACCCTGTGTGTGTGTGTGTGTGTGTGTGTGTGTGTCCATGTGTAGGTGCAAAGGCTGCAGCAGGAGAACGTGAGGGAACAGACCAAGAAAAACATAAAAGAGAAGGTAGATTCAGACTGGCTGACACTCCAGCATCCTTCCACAGAAGGCCTAATTAAGTTGAGAGAACATGTGAAACACCGTATTATCCCCCTAACTGTACAGAACACAGCTGACAAATCTGAAGATGGAGGGAACAGTGAGAAAAGAACAACTGTCAAGGTCCAGCCAGTCAGTCACGCACAATCAAAGAAACTCAGCATGGACAGACAGGTGATTCCATCCCGTCCTCAGCTGACTGACAACCTGGCTGGAAATGAGGAGGAAAACCCTGATAAAGGTCAGTTGTATGTTCCATATCATTATATACAGTTTATTAAAGTATTTTCCCCCTTAAGCCATAAAATTGTTCCATTTCAATGTCGTAAAGCAGCACATTTGTTTCATACGTAGAGATTATTATGAACAGAAAAGATTGTGAAAGACTTTACATTGTGACAAAGACAACCTGAGGCATGTGTTTCATTTCAAGTAATTTGTGTTCAATTTAAACATGCAAATACAGGGGATTTAATGTTAAAAAATAAAGTTAAAAAAATAATCCTGATGAACTTAAATGGTGACTTTTATGTTTTCAGAGCTGCAGGACCAGAACCAATCAAAAGTCGTATTAAAATCTTTACTGAAAAAACCGAAAACTGAAGAGGCAACAAAGAAGACTTCGAGATTTACAGAGAGAGTCTCTTTCAAGCTAGACAAGTAAGATTTTTTTAATAGAAAAACAAATGATTTTCTGTTTATTTTGTTACACATGAATAATCAGGTTATTCAGATTTTAAAAAGAGTTTCTGCAACTTCTCAGGTCCCTTTCTTCATCTTCTTCATCCTCAAGTGAAGAATCTGAAGATGGAGAGAGCAGTGAAGAGAGGAAGAACGTAAAGACCCAGCCAGTCAATCAGAAGGACAACTTATTGCAGAAAATCAAACCTGATAAAGGTCAGTCAATGTCACTCCCCCCAAACTGATTAATTATTGCCGATTTATAAGATCCAACATATCTTGATTGTGTGGAAATGATCACTTGTGTGTTCAGCGCCGGAGGAAAGTTTATGTTGCGGCCTGCCCAAAGTCACCCCGGTAAAGCCAGTCGAACCAAAGAAGACATCAACAGCTCCTCCAAAGAAAGTCTCTGCCGTGTAAGAAGATTCAGATGTTTGATTTAGATATTTTATTGTGGTCCTCCATCAATGTTTGAGTATTTTGTATTATGTGTTGATGAATGTGATCAGGCTGTTTCTGAGGTTTCTGGTTACTGTTGGATAAACGATGATTAATGACAAACTCATTTTCTCTTCTATATTTACACATAAATTATATGGCATAGATGGTTTTTAAAAATGTTTTTGCAACTCCTCAGGATAATTTCTTCATGCTCAAGCGAAGAATCAGATGGAAGTGACAGTGAGGAGGTGAAGAAAAACGTCAAAAATCAGCTGGCTGGACACAAGGAGGAAAAACCTGATAAAGGTCAGTTGTATGTTCCATATCATTATATACAGTTTATTAAAGTATTTTCCTCTTTCAGCCATAAAATTGTTCCATTTCAATGTCGTAAAGCAGCACATTTGTTTCATACGTAGAGATTATTATGAACAGAAAAGATTGTGAAAGACTTTACATTGTGACAAAGACAACCTTAGGCATGTGTTTCATTTCAAAAAGTCAAATCATGTTATTTGCCAAAAAAAGAACGACGTTTTAATTTTATGTTGCTTTGTAAACTCATTTCTGTTCAATTTAACATGAATTAATGTTAAAAAAAATTAAGTTAAAAAAAGAATCCTGATGAATTTAAATGGTGACTTTTATGTTTTCAGAGCTGCAGGACCAGAACCAATCAAAAGTCGTATTAAAATCTTTACTGAAAAAACCTAAAACTGAAGAGGCAACAAAAAAGACTTCGAGATTTACAAAGAGAGTCTCTTTCAAGCTAGACAAGTAAGATTTTTTTAATAGAAAAACAAATGATTTTCTGTTTATTTTGTTACACATGAATAATCAGGTTATTCAGATTTTAAAGAGTTTCTGCAACTTCTCAGGTCCCTTTCTTCATCTTCTTCATCCTCAAGTGAAGAATCTGAAGATGGAGAGAGCAGTGAAGAGAGGAAGAACGTAAAGACCCAGCCAGTCAATCAGAAGGACAACTTATTGCAGAAAATCAAACCTGATAAAGGTCAGTCAATGTCACTCCCCCCAAACTGATTAATTATTGCCGATTTATAAGATCCAACATATCTTGATTGTGTGGAAATGATCACTTGTGTGTTCAGAGCCGGAGGAAAGTCGTTTCAATTTTTTTTCTGTTTTGTAATCTCATTTCTGTTCAATTTAAACATGCAAATTAAGGGCATTTGATGTTAAAAAAAAGAGTTAAAAAAGAACTTTACGTTGTGACAAAGACAACCTGAGGCATGTGTTTCATTTCAAAAAGTCAAATCATGTTATTTGCCAAAAACAGAACTACATTTTAATTTTATGCTGCTTTGTAAACTCATTTCTGTTCAATTTAACATGAATTAATGTTTTAAAAAAAGAAAGTTAAAAGAAGAATCCTGATGTGTTTAAATGGTGACTTTTATTTTTTCAGAGCTGCAGGACCAGAACCAATCAAAAGTCGTATTAAAATCTATATTGAAAAAACCTAAAACCAAAGAGGCAACAAAGAAGACCTCAACATTGAGAAAGAGAGTCTCTTTCAAGCTAGACAAGTAAGATTTGTTTTTAAAAAAGGCTACATTTTTATTTTTTACAAGTAAATAAGGATTTTCAGATTTTAAAAACAGCTTTCTGCAACTTCTCTGATCTTTATTCTTCTTTATACCAAAGTGAAAAACCAGTAGAAGACAACAGTGATGTGAGGACGGATGCAAAGAACCCTCAAGAAAGTCAAAAGTGTGACTTATCACGTAAATACAGTGAAGGCAAACAGAGGATTCTGTCCCGTCCTCAACTGCCTGTCAAGCTGGATGAAAATGAGGGAAAATCTGATAAAGGTCCGTCACTGGACTTTTCTTTTTATCCCCTTTGAAACTCGTTTCCTCTTAAATGTAAACATGCAAATTAAGGTGAATTCATGTTTTCAATTTTACAAATGTAGATCAGAAGAGGACAGAGACACGTCCAGCCCATCCTCAGCTAAAGAGTGTGCAAGAGAAAATTCAAATACCGAGCGACAAGGAGGCGAGTTTGAACAAACCAGTAAGTCCTTTTTTTGGTGTAACTGTAAAGTCTTTGGGAGCACCAGATGAGCGACTTTAAATTTCAGTTTTGACTGGCAGGACTTTGAAATCTCTGCTGTCTCTGCTGTCCGCTGGAGAACACATGTAGCATAAGTGTGGACTCAAGGTCACATTTATCAAGACCTTGTTTGAATCTTTTCCACGGCAGACACTGTTGATGGCAGCGGTGTTCTGATTGCATCGATTAGTGTTAGAATGAATGACCACGGCCTTGACTCAGACTGTGTTCTGTCTGTCAGATGAACAGAAACTCACACTTGTTTGTCTGTTTTTATTTAAGAACAAAGTTAAAAATTTTTTCAAGACAATTTTCACAAGAATCTCACCACCGAAAGAGGTCCCCAGAAAAGATCTTTGAGGTTGAGGAAGACAAGGTAAGACTGACTCTGTGATGGGACATCAGTGCCCAATTTTATATAGGTCTTTCATAAAAGCAACCACAACAAATTAGAAGACCCAGGTCCATGTTTCACAGCTCTTTCTGTCTTATCTAGAGCCAACCAAAGCAGCTGAAAGAGGACCAGAAGATAACCTCAGGAGTTAAAGGATCAGCACTCAGCAGCCAAGTGTCCAGAAGAGTCCAAGAGTATCCGTGGTCCAGTAAATAACAACATGTCTTAGCTGTGGAAAAATTAGTTTTGCACAATAAAAGCTTCATGCTTTGCACACATGGCAAGAGAACTCAGATGTTTATGACTTGATGGTTGAAAACGAACTGAAGTTTACTGTAAATGTGCCTCAAATTTAGGCCGAAACTTTGTCCTTAATGCACTTAAATAGAAGGTTCTTATCCATTAGTCCTTCTTCCTTTGTGTTTTAATGCCAGCGCAATAGAGATGAAATTAAATGTTTTCTTGTACATGTTTTTTTGTTCTTGTTCATTCTTTTTTGGGGTAAAGGTTAGGATTAGTCATTAACCTAATGGAAAACATTCAATCATCAGCTCTTATCAGAGCAAAAAATAAATACAGGTGTAACTTTATAAAAACTCCTTCTTGATCTGGCAGGAAACAAGTGAACAGCAGTTATTAAGCAGTTAGCGCTAAAATGCACGAGCTTGGCAATACATAGCACATTAGTGTAATTGAGGAGTAATTTTATCAAGATTTTATAGAGTGCATTTAATTTATATCTAGGGTTTTTGTAAAATAAACAAATCACCCTCCAAAAATCTGTAAAAGGCAAGAGCTGTATGTATTGTAAACAGTTCATTTTCATTACACAATTCAGTTCAAATATACAATTCACCCATTTCTTAATGATAGTACATTAATAGTACATTACATTTATTAATGATAGTACATTAATAAATGTATGTTGCCGAAGACATTATGATGTAATCATTATTACATCTTTGTAGGAAATGGCAGCAACAAGGCCCAAGAGGACTAAAATAAAACCCAAAGAGTAAGCAGCATATTTTTTGTCTATTTGCAAAGATAAGGATGAAGTGCAATATGTCAATGCACCGAAAGGTGAGAAATGAATAACTGTATGATGTTTGGACATGTGACAACAACTTTTATAATTACACTAGATATGTTCTGATTCATCATCTTCTCTTTATTAGGTTGTGGTGTCTTCAGTCAACGGAGCTTTGTCAAAGGCAAATTTCTTATTGAATGGAGGGGAGAAATACTGAGCAAAAAGGAATATGAAAACCAGCTAGGAATACCCCATGATGCACTCAGTTTTCCTGTGCAAATTTCGATGTAATGGGTAGTATGTGATGTGGTATGTAAGACAATAGTTATCTAATTTCCTCACTCAATGTAAAAAGAATAGTCTATTTCAGAGTTGATGCAGGGTTGATGCAGCTAAAGAGGATTAGTCTTTAGGAAGACTTATCAATGGTGGTCATGTGAATCCAAATTCTAAAATAAAAATTGTAGTTGAAAGGAAGTCCCACCTATGTTTTTTTATTATATTTTTGCTGTGTATTTTTGGAATGGGATTAAAAAAACAAAAACACATGTTTTTGTCTCTTTCTAACAACCAGGAGAATAACCTTAAGCTTCATCAGGATGTTCAGAAGGTGGAGCAGGAGAAGATGGAGCTGCACACTGAGAAGGAGAACCTGCAGCTGGAGAAAGAGCAGCTGCAACAAGAGAAGAAGGAACTCCAGCAGGAAACCTCAAAGTTCCATGAAGAAAACATTAAACTACAGCTTGAAAAATCAAAGATACAGATGGAGATGGAGAACCTGCAGCAGAAGAAAGAGGAGCTGGAGGCAGAGAATATTTAAGTGCAGCTGGAAAATTCAAAGGTACAAATGGAGACTGAGAACCTGCAGAAAGAGAAAGAGGAGCTTCAACTAGACAAGAAGGAACTCCGGCAGGAAACCGTGAAGTTGCAGGCAAAGAACGTTAAACTGCAGCTGGAAAAATCTAAGGTACAAATGGAGACCGAGAACCTGCGGCAGGAGAAAGAGCAGAGATAATTTTTAAAATTAATTTTGCAACTCCTCCGGATCATTTCCTCTTGCTCAAGTGAAGAGTCTGATGAAACAACAGTGAGGAGGTGAAGACAAATGTCAAAAAGCAGACAATAAATCAAAAGTGTGACATTCCAAATTAAAAGAGTTTGCAGAAGCAAACCAACAAATTATAGACATTTGTATTAAATGGTGTCAATATTTGGTCAAAAAAGTGTGGCTTTTGATTTATTGTGAAGAACCACAGAGAACGTTAAACTGTAGCTGGAAAAGTCATTGCAGTAATATTTCAAATCGGTCAGAAGATTTCTAAGATTAATCATCTCAAACAGGAGATCAGTTGTCTGAGGACAAAGATGGCCCAAACAGCTGAGGTAGAAGGTTAAACTGCAGCTGGAAAAGTCAAAGTTACAGATGGAGACTGAGAACCTGCGGCAGAAAGAGAACTTACTTTTAACTTTACTAGGTCCAGCTCCCCCACTCATTTTTATACCCTTTTAGAAGTTTAGAAGACATAGCTCGTCACTTCGTTCGAATCTGCTCGGGCTGGACGCTGATTGGCTACCTAACGTTCAGTGGCATTATCGTCAGCCAATCAAGAGTTCCAGGACTGGGCGTGGTCATTCAAACGAGCTTGACCGACGGAGTATCTTGGAACGGCGACGGCGCTCATCTGACAGTAAGCTCGGCCGGTGTGCTCGTAGACCTGCTTCGGGGTCTTTTTCAAGGCGCCCGTCCCCGGAGTGTGTGCCTGAGGGGGAATCCTGTCAGTCGGGACGTTGATCGCAGCCCTGCGACGGTTACCTGTCGGCAGGTGAGGTGGCGCGGCGCTTGAGAAACGGACGGTTGGGCCCACTAACGGTCGGGCCGCTGCCGGTGACGGAGGTCGGGCCGTATCCACAAAGCTGGAGAGGGAGGTGAGAGCCTAAAAGAAAAGCCAGAAAGGCTCAGGCCAAGTCGACATTTTGGTCCGGTGTCCGCCCGCAGTGGAGGCTGCGCGAAGTGAAGCCAGGCCGTCAAAATAGCGGGAATCGAGGGCGTCGGCCATCGCCCCGACGGTTGGTACGGCACGAAAAGAGGTGAAAGTGATGAACTTGTCTCCTTAGAAATGAAGTTAAAATGAAAGCACAGCGCTAGTATATTTGCATTGATGATTTCGAGGTGTTGAAAATCAGTTTGTAGAGCGAACGGTATTTTGCTAACGATACGTGAAACGTTAGCTAGCTGTGGCGTTCTGCCTAATTTAGCGAAAAGTTAAAAGTGATCCAAACACTTCTATTCCGGTTATTTTGGATGCTGCATACCCTTTGTAACTCTCAGAATTTACTTCGGCAGGAAACCGTGAAGTTGTAGGAAGAGAATAATAAACCGCACCTGGAAAAATCAAAGGTACAGATGGAGAACGTGGAGCTGCAAAAGGAAAGGAAGAACTCCGGCAAGAAACCACGAGGTTGCCGTTAGTTGCCGTGTGTGTCCGTCCATGCGCAGGTGCAGAGGCTGCAGCAGGAGAAGGTGAGGGAACAGACCAAGAAAGACATTTCAATGTCGTAAAGCAGCACATTTGTTTCATACGTAGAGATTATTACGAACAGAAAAGATTGTGGAAGACTTTACGTTGTGACAAAGACAACCTGAGGCATGTGTTTCATTTCAAAAAGTCAAATCATGTTATTTGCCAAAAACAGAACTACATTTTAATTTTATGCTGCTTTGTAAACTCATTTCTGTTCAATTTAACATGAATTAATGTTTTAAAAAAGAAAGTTAAAAGAAGAATCCTGATGTGTTTAAATGGTGACTTTTATTTTTTCAGACCTGCAGGACCAGAACCAATCAAAAGTCGTATTAAAATCTATATTGAAAAAAACACAAAAACCGAAGAGGCAACAAAGAAGACCTCGAGATTTACAAAGAGTTAGTCTCTTTCAAGCTAGACAAGTAAGATTTGTTTTTAAAAAGGCTACATTTTTATTTTTTACATGTAAATAAGGATTTTCAGATTTTAAAAACAGCTTTCTGCAACTTCTCTGATCTTTATTCTTCTTTATACCGAAGTGAAAAACCAGTAGAAGACAACAGTGATGTGAGGACGGATGCAAAGAACCATCAAGAAAGTCAGAAGTGTGACTTATCATGTAAATACAGTGAAGGCAAACAGTTTGAAGCAGCTGGAAAGAAGACTGAACTACCCCACCCGCTCACTGCCCCACCTGCCTGAATAATAAAAGTTACAAAATAATCTTTAATGGCTTTGATGGCTTTGATGGCTTTGGATGGTAACAAGATATTTAATAATAGGTGATGGCAATTTTAATGCATCAGCACATCGACACCTATTGGTCTAAGGTAGGCATTTCGAAATATATGAATAAATTACAATTATAGGTAGATTTCAAGTAGGTCGATTGGTGATTCTGAACTGCCCATCGGTGTGAGTGTGAGTGGTTGTTTGTCATGTGATATCAACGAACAATAATGAACATGAATAGGCATTTCCATCAACTTTTCACTTCCAGTTTTTATTAAAATGTCTGTGACCAAAAATTCACGATTGCTTTACTGTGGGGTGCTGCTTGTAAAGTGAGCCGCAATAGAAATAACAGCAACAAGAAGTTAATTTTGAGTTCTTTTCACAGGACGACAAAGACAACAACAATGAACTTCCAACAAGCAGCCCAGCCCAATCACAGTTTTAACTTTAGCTCACACAAGAAAACTGTGGATTGGAAGTGTTTTAATGAAGTGGACATTGAGCGACTGATCAGGGAGGTAGATACCGATGCCCTTACGGAGCACATCGAAGACATCACCTTCGGCTTTCTGGATGGTGTAATCTGTCATCATTGTGTGACCCCCCTGAACCCGTTTATCAAAGCCTTTCGGATAGCTCAGTTGGCACTGGAATGGCTTAACCATTGTCAGAAGAAAACCACTGCTGACTTGCGCAGTATGGAAGACAAACTGAAAACAAAAAAGGAGAAGTATAAAAATCTGACAAACGAGAATAAGGAACAGAAGGACAAGATCAAAGAATTGATCTCTTACCTAAACCAAACAACAAATGCGATGAAAACACAACAAGATCTGTTTGCAAATGATATCAAGAGCAGTATCGAGGTAACGTAACGTAAACTCACTCTGGAGGCACATTAACCCCATTCATTTAGCAAAACAACAGAGCTCTGGCTTTTTTTAATTATATTTTTGCTGTGTAATTTTGTCTTTCAGTGTAAGTACTGTGACAAGAAGTACGTGAATCCGTTCTTCCACCAGGAACACATGCTGCGGTGTCACCCTGACCAGTGTCAACTCTGTAAGAACTGTCCATCATCATGCATCTCCCTCATGTTCTACTGTTACACTAAACTGTGTTTTTATATCATTCCAGTAACGGTTCAAATCGGTCAGAAGAATACCGAGATTAATCATCTCAAGCAGGAGATCAGCAGTCTGAGGACAAAGATGGCCCAAACAGCTGAGGTAGAAGAACCACACTGTTCTGCTGTTGGTTTTGTGATGTGATGTTTGATCCCATGTATAGACACAGGTCCAGGCAAAACTATCCTATTTCTATAAATCCATGGGATGAAGAAAAACACGTGTTCTTGTCTCTTTCTAACAACCAGGAGAATAACCTGAAGCTTCATCAGGATGTTCAGAAGGTGGAGCAGGAGAAGATGGAGCTGCACACTGAGAAGGAGAACCTGCAGCTGGAGAAAGAGCAGCTGCAACAAGAGAAGAAGGAACTCCAGCAGGAGACCGCAAAGTTCCATGAAGAAAACATTAAACTGATGCTAGAAAAAGCAAAGATACAAATGGAGATGGAGAACCTGCAGCAGGGGAAAGAAAGGTTGCAAGAAGAAAAGGAGGAACTCCAGCAGAAAACTGTGAAGTTCCAGACAAAGAAGCTTAAGCTGCAGCAGGAGAAAGAGCAGCTGCAAGAAGAGAAGGAGGAACTCCAGAAGGAGAAAGAGGAGCTGACACAAGAGAAGAAGGAACTCCAGAAGGAAACTACCGAGTTGCGGGCAGAGGACTTTAAAGTGCAGCTGGAGAAATCAAAGTTACAAATGGAGACTGAGAACCTGCAGAAAGAGAAAGAGCAGCTGCAAGAAGAGAAGAAGGAGCTCCGGCAGGAGAAAGAGGAGCTTCAATTAGAGAAGAAGGAACTCCAGCAGGAGAAAGAGGAGCTTCAATTAGAGAAGAAGGAACTCCAGCAGGAGAAAGAGGAGCTTCAAATCCAGAAGAAAGAACTCCGGCAGGAGAAAGAGGAGCTTCAACTAGAAAAGAAAGAACTCCGGCAGGAGAAAGAGGAGCTTCAACTGGAGAAGAAAGAACTCCGGCAGAAGAAAGAGGAGCGTCAACTAGAAAAGAAAGAACTCCGGCAGGAGAAAGAGGAGCTTCAACTGGAGAAGAAAGAACTCCGGCAGGAGAAAGAGGAGCTTCAACTGGACAAGAAACAACTCCGGCAGGAGAAAGAGGAGCTTCAACTTGAGAAGAAAGAACTCCGGCAGGAAACCGTGAAGTTGCAGACAGAGAACGTTAAACTGCAGCTGGAAAAATCAAAGTTACAAATGGAGACCGAGAACCTGCGGCAGGAGAAAGAGCAGCTGCGAAAAGGAAAGGAAGAACTCCGGCAAGAAACCACAAAGTTGCCGTTAGAGAACCTTAAGATGGAGAAACAACAGCTGGTGATGGAGGTAAGAGAACTGCAGGTGTAATAAGACATTTATCAATATTCTGCTGGAAATGAACCTGATTGAAACAGATCCTATCAGCATATCATCACTTAGACTCTGACCCTGTGTGTGTGTGTGTGTGTGTGTGTGTGTGTGCCATGTGTAGGTGCAAAGGCTGCAGCAGGAGAACGTGAGGGAACAGACCAAGAAAAACATAAAAGAGAAGGTAGATTCAGACTGGCTGACACTCCAGCATCCTTCCACAGAAGGCCTAATTAAGTTGAGAGAACATGTGAAACACCGTATTATCCCCCTAACTGTACAGAACACAGCTGACAAATCTGAAGATGGAGGGAACAGTGAGAAAAGAACAACTGTCAAGGTCCAGCCAGTCAGTCACGCACAATCAAAGAAACTCAGCATGGACAGACAGGTGATTCCATCCCGTCCTCAGCTGACTGACAACCTGGCTGGAAATGAGGAGGAAAACCCTGATAAAGGTCAGTTGTATGTTCCATATCATTATATACAGTTTATTAAAGTATTTTCCCCCTTAAGCCATAAAATTGTTCCATTTCAATGTCGTAAAGCAGCACATTTGTTTCATACGTAGAGATTATTATGAACAGAAAAGATTGTGAAAGACTTTACATTGTGACAAAGACAACCTGAGGCATGTGTTTCATTTCAAGTAATTTGTGTTCAATTTAAACATGCAAATACAGGGGATTTAATGTTAAAAAATAAAGTTAAAAAAATAATCCTGATGAACTTAAATGGTGACTTTTATGTTTTCAGAGCTGCAGGACCAGAACCAATCAAAAGTCGTATTAAAATCTTTACTGAAAAAACCGAAAACTGAAGAGGCAACAAAGAAGACTTCGAGATTTACAGAGAGAGTCTCTTTCAAGCTAGACAAGTAAGATTTTTTTAATAGAAAAACAAATGATTTTCTGTTTATTTTGTTACACATGAATAATCAGGTTATTCAGATTTTAAAAAGAGTTTCTGCAACTTCTCAGGTCCCTTTCTTCATCTTCTTCATCCTCAAGTGAAGAATCTGAAGATGGAGAGAGCAGTGAAGAGAGGAAGAACGTAAAGACCCAGCCAGTCAATCAGAAGGACAACTTATTGCAGAAAATCAAACCTGATAAAGGTCAGTCAATGTCACTCCCCCAAACTGATTAATTATTGCCGATTTATAAGATCCAACATATCTTGATTGTGTGGAAATGATCACTTGTGTGTTCAGCGCCGGAGGAAAGTTTATGTTGCGGCCTGCCCAAAGTCACCCCGGTAAAGCCAGTCGAACCAAAGAAGACATCAACAGCTCCTCCAAAGAAAGTCTCTGCCGTGTAAGAAGATTCAGATGTTTGATTTAGATATTTTATTGTGGTCCTCCATCAATGTTTGAGTATTTTGTATTATGTGTTGATGAATGTGATCAGGCTGTTTCTGAGGTTTCTGGTTACTGTTGGATAAACGATGATTAATGACAAACTCATTTTCTCTTCTATATTTACACATAAATTATATGGCATAGATGGTTTTTAAAAATGTTTTTGCAACTCCTCAGGATAATTTCTTCATGCTCAAGCGAAGAATCAGATGGAAGTGACAGTGAGGAGGTGAAGAAAACGTCAAAAATCAGCTGGCTGGACACAAGGAGGAAAAACCTGATAAAGGTCAGTTGTATGTTCCATATCATTATATACAGTTTATTAAAGTATTTTCCTCTTTCAGCCATAAAATTGTTCCATTTCAATGTCGTAAAGCAGCACATTTGTTTCATACGTAGAGATTATTATGAACAGAAAAGATTGTGAAAGACTTTACATTGTGACAAAGACAACCTTAGGCATGTGTTTCATTTCAAAAAGTCAAATCATGTTATTTGCCAAAAAAAGAACGACGTTTTAATTTTATGTTGCTTTGTAAACTCATTTCTGTTCAATTTAACATGAATTAATGTTAAAAAAAATTAAGTTAAAAAAAGAATCCTGATGAATTTAAATGGTGACTTTTATGTTTTCAGAGCTGCAGGACCAGAACCAATCAAAAGTCGTATTAAAATCTTTACTGAAAAAACCTAAAACTGAAGAGGCAACAAAAAAGACTTCGAGATTTACAAAGAGAGTCTCTTTCAAGCTAGACAAGTAAGATTTTTTAATAGAAAAACAAATGATTTTCTGTTTATTTTGTTACACATGAATAATCAGGTTATTCAGATTTTAAAGAGTTTCTGCAACTTCTCAGGTCCCTTTCTTCATCTTCTTCATCCTCAAGTGAAGAATCTGAAGATGGAGAGAGCAGTGAAGAGAGGAAGAACGTAAAGACCCAGCCAGTCAATCAGAAGGACAACTTATTGCAGAAAATCAAACCTGATAAAGGTCAGTCAATGTCACTCCCCCCAAACTGATTAATTATTGCCGATTTATAAGATCCAACATATCTTGATTGTGTGGAAATGATCACTTGTGTGTTCAGAGCCGGAGGAAAGTCGTTTCAATTTTTTTTTCTGTTTTGTAATCTCATTTCTGTTCAATTTAAACATGCAAATTAAGGGCATTTGATGTTAAAAAAAGAGTTAAAAAAGAACTTTACGTTGTGACAAAGACAACCTGAGGCATGTGTTTCATTTCAAAAAGTCAAATCATGTTATTTGCCAAAAACAGAACTACATTTTAATTTTATGCTGCTTTGTAAACTCATTTCTGTTCAATTTAACATGAATTAATGTTTTAAAAAAAGAAAGTTAAAAGAAGAATCCTGATGTGTTTAAATGGTGACTTTTATTTTTTCAGAGCTGCAGGACCAGAACCAATCAAAAGTCGTATTAAAATCTATATTGAAAAAACCTAAAACCAAAGAGGCAACAAAGAAGACCTCAACATTGAGAAAGAGAGTCTCTTTCAAGCTAGACAAGTAAGATTTGTTTTTAAAAAAGGCTACATTTTTATTTTTTACAAGTAAATAAGGATTTTCAGATTTTAAAAACAGCTTTCTGCAACTTCTCTGATCTTTATTCTTCTTTATACCAAAGTGAAAAACCAGTAGAAGACAACAGTGATGTGAGGACGGATGCAAAGAACCCTCAAGAAAGTCAAAAGTGTGACTTATCACGTAAATACAGTGAAGGCAAACAGAGGATTCTGTCCCGTCCTCAACTGCCTGTCAAGCTGGATGAAAATGAGGGAAAATCTGATAAAGGTCCGTCACTGGACTTTTCTTTTTATCCCCTTTGAAACTCGTTTCCTCTTAAATGTAAACATGCAAATTAAGGTGAATTCATGTTTTCAATTTTACAAATGTAGATCAGAAGAGGACAGAGACACGTCCAGCCCATCCTCAGCTAAAGAGTGTGCAAGAGAAAATTCAAATACCGAGCGACAAGGAGGCGAGTTTGAACAAACCAGTAAGTCCTTTTTTTGGTGTAACTGTAAAGTCTTTGGGAGCACCAGATGAGCGACTTTAAATTTCAGTTTTGACTGGCAGGACTTTGAAATCTCTGCTGTCTCTGCTGTCCGCTGGAGAACACATGTAGCATAAGTGTGGACTCAAGGTCACATTTATCAAGACCTTGTTTGAATCTTTTCCACGGCAGACACTGTTGATGGCAGCGGTGTTCTGATTGCATCGATTAGTGTTAGAATGAATGACCACGGCCTTGACTCAGACTGTGTTCTGTCTGTCAGATGAACAGAAACTCACACTTGTTTGTCTGTTTTTATTTAAGAACAAAGTTAAAAATTTTTTCAAGACAATTTTCACAAGAATCTCACCACCGAAAGAGGTCCCCAGAAAAGATCTTTGAGGTTGAGGAAGACAAGGTAAGACTGACTCTGTGATGGGACATCAGTGCCCAATTTTATATAGGTCTTTCATAAAAGCAACCACAACAAATTAGAAGACCCAGGTCCATGTTTCACAGCTCTTTCTGTCTTATCTAGAGCCAACCAAAGCAGCTGAAAGAGGACCAGAAGATAACCTCAGGAGTTAAAGGATCAGCACTCAGCAGCCAAGTGTCCAGAAGAGTCCAAGAGTATCCGTGGTCCAGTAAATAACAACATGTCTTAGCTGTGGAAAAATTAGTTTTGCACAATAAAAGCTTCATGCTTTGCACACATGGCAAGAGAACTCAGATGTTTATGACTTGATGGTTGAAAACGAACTGAAGTTTACTGTAAATGTGCCTCAAATTTAGGCCGAAACTTTGTCCTTAATGCACTTAAATAGAAGGTTCTTATCCATTAGTCCTTCTTCCTTTGTGTTTTAATGCCAGCGCAATAGAGATGAAATTAAATGTTTTCTTGTACATGTTTTTTTGTTCTTGTTCATTCTTTTTTGGGGTAAAGGTTAGGATTAGTCATTAACCTAATGGAAAACATTCAATCATCAGCTCTTATCAGAGCAAAAAATAAATACAGGTGTAACTTTATAAAAACTCCTTCTTGATCTGGCAGGAAACAAGTGAACAGCAGTTATTAAGCAGTTAGCGCTAAAATGCACGAGCTTGGCAATACATAGCACATTAGTGTAATTGAGGAGTAATTTTATCAAGATTTTATAGAGTGCATTTAATTTATATCTAGGGTTTTTGTAAAATAAACAAATCACCCTCCAAAAATCTGTAAAAGGCAAGAGCTGTATGTATTGTAAACAGTTCATTTTCATTACACAATTCAGTTCAAATATACAATTCACCCATTTCTTAATGATAGTACATTAATAGTACATTACATTTATTAATGATAGTACATTAATAAATGTATGTTGCCAAGACATTATGATGTAATCATTATTACATCTTTGTAGGAAATGGCAGCAACAAGGCCCAAGAGGACTAAAATAAAACCCAAAGAGTAAGCAGCATATTTTTTGTCTATTTGCAAAGATAAGGATGAAGTGCAATATGTCAATGCACCGAAAGGTGAGAAATGAATAACTGTATGATGTTTGGACATGTGACAACAACTTTTATAATTACACTAGATATGTTCTGATTCATCATCTTCTCTTTATTAGGTTGTGGTGTCTTCAGTCAACGGAGCTTTGTCAAAGGCAAATTTCTTATTGAATGGAGGGGAGAAATACTGAGCAAAAAGGAATATGAAAACCAGCTAGGAATACCCCATGATGCACTCAGTTTTCCTGTGCAAATTTCGATGTAATGGGTAGTATGTGATGTGGTATGTAAGACAATAGTTATCTAATTTCCTCACTCAATGTAAAAAGAATAGTCTATTTCAGAGTTGATGCAGGGTTGATGCAGCTAAAGAGGATTAGTCTTTAGGAAGACTTATCAATGGTGGTCATGTGAATCCAAATTCTAAAATAAAAATTGTAGTTGAAAGGAAGTCCCACCTATGTTTTTTTATTATATTTTTGCTGTGTATTTTTGGAATGGGATTAAAAAAACAAAAACACATGTTTTTGTCTCTTTCTAACAACCAGGAGAATAACCTTAAGCTTCATCAGGATGTTCAGAAGGTGGAGCAGGAGAAGATGGAGCTGCACACTGAGAAGGAGAACCTGCAGCTGGAGAAAGAGCAGCTGCAACAAGAGAAGAAGGAACTCCAGCAGGAAACCTCAAAGTTCCATGAAGAAAACATTAAACTACAGCTTGAAAAATCAAAGATACAGATGGAGATGGAGAACCTGCAGCAGAAGAAAGAGGAGCTGGAGGCAGAGAATATTTAAGTGCAGCTGGAAAATTCAAAGGTACAAATGGAGACTGAGAACCTGCAGAAAGAGAAAGAGGAGCTTCAACTAGACAAGAAGGAACTCCGGCAGGAAACCGTGAAGTTGCAGGCAAAGAACGTTAAACTGCAGCTGGAAAAATCTAAGGTACAAATGGAGACCGAGAACCTGCGGCAGGAGAAAGAGCAGAGATAATTTTTAAAATTAATTTTGCAACTCCTCCGGATCATTTCCTCTTGCTCAAGTGAAGAGTCTGATGAAACAACAGTGAGGAGGTGAAGACAAATGTCAAAAAGCAGACAATAAATCAAAAGTGTGACATTCCAAATTAAAAGAGTTTGCAGAAGCAAACCAACAAATTATAGACATTTGTATTAAATGGTGTCAATATTTGGTCAAAAAAGTGTGGCTTTTGATTTATTGTGAAGAACCACAGAGAACGTTAAACTGTAGCTGGAAAAGTCATTGCAGTAATATTTCAAATCGGTCAGAAGATTTCTAAGATTAATCATCTCAAACAGGAGATCAGTTGTCTGAGGACAAAGATGGCCCAAACAGCTGAGGTAGAAGGTTAAACTGCAGCTGGAAAAGTCAAAGTTACAGATGGAGACTGAGAACCTGCGGCAGAAAGAGAACTTACTTTTAACTTTACTAGGTCCAGCTCCCCCACTCATTTTTATACCCTTTTAGAAGTTTAGAAGACATAGCTCGTCACTTCGTTCGAATCTGCTCGGGCTGGACGCTGATTGGCTACCTAACGTTCAGTGGCATTATCGTCAGCCAATCAAGAGTTCCAGGACTGGGCGTGGTCATTCAAACGAGCTTGACCGACGGAGTATCTTGGAACGGCGACGGCGGCTCATCTGACAGTAAGCTCGGCCGGTGTGCTCGTAGACCTGCTTCGGGGGTCTTTTTCAAGGCGCCCGTCCCCGGAGTGTGTGTGCCTGAGGGGGAATCCTGTCAGTCGGGACGTTGATCGCAGCCCTGCGACGGTTACCTGTCGGCAGGTGAGGTGGCGCGGCGCTTGAGAAACGGACGGTTGGGCCCACTAACGGTCGGGCCGCTGCCGGTGACGGAGGTCGGGCCGTATCCACAAAGCTGGAGAGGGAGGTGAGAGCCTAAAAGAAAAGCCAGAAAGGCTCAGGCCAAGTCGACATTTTGGTCCGGTGTCCGCCCGCAGTGGAGGCTGCGCGAAGTGAAGCCAGGCCGTCAAAATAGCGGGAATCGAGGGCGTCGGCCATCGCCCCGACGGTTGGTACGGCACGAAAAGAGGTGAAAGTGATGAACTTGTCTCCTTAGAAATGAAGTTAAAATGAAAGCACAGCGCTAGTATATTTGCATTGATGATTTCGAGGTGTTGAAAATCAGTTTGTAGAGCGAACGGTATTTTGCTAACGATACGTGAAACGTTAGCTAGCTGTGGCGTTCTGCCTAATTTAGCGAAAAGTTAAAAGTGATCCAAACACTTCTATTCCGGTTATTTTGGATGCTGCATACCCTTTGTAACTCTCAGAATTTACTTCGGCAGGAAACCGTGAAGTTGTAGGAAGAGAATAATAAACCGCACCTGGAAAAATCAAAGGTACAGATGGAGAACGTGGAGCTGCAAAAAGGAAAGGAAGAACTCCGGCAAGAAACCACGAGGTTGCCGTTAGTTGCCGTGTGTGTCCGTCCATGCGCAGGTGCAGAGGCTGCAGCAGGAGAAGGTGAGGGAACAGACCAAGAAAGACATTTCAATGTCGTAAAGCAGCACATTTGTTTCATACGTAGAGATTATTACGAACAGAAAAGATTGTGGAAGACTTTACGTTGTGACAAAGACAACCTGAGGCATGTGTTTCATTTCAAAAAGTCAAATCATGTTATTTGCCAAAAACAGAACTACATTTTAATTTTATGCTGCTTTGTAAACTCATTTCTGTTCAATTTAACATGAATTAATGTTTTAAAAAAAGAAAGTTAAAAGAAGAATCCTGATGTGTTTAAATGGTGACTTTTATTTTTTCAGACCTGCAGGACCAGAACCAATCAAAAGTCGTATTAAAATCTATATTGAAAAAAACACAAAAACCGAAGAGGCAACAAAGAAGACCTCGAGATTTACAAAGAGTTAGTCTCTTTCAAGCTAGACAAGTAAGATTTGTTTTTAAAAAAGGCTACATTTTTATTTTTTACATGTAAATAAGGATTTTCAGATTTTAAAAACAGCTTTCTGCAACTTCTCTGATCTTTATTCTTCTTTATACCGAAGTGAAAAACCAGTAGAAGACAACAGTGATGTGAGGACGGATGCAAAGAACCATCAAGAAAGTCAGAAGTGTGACTTATCATGTAAATACAGTGAAGGCAAACAGTTTGAAGCAGCTGGAAAGAAGACTGAACTACCCCACCCGCTCACTGCCCCACCTGCCTGAATAATAAAAGTTACAAAATAATCTTTAATGGCTTTGATGGCTTTGATGGCTTTGGATGGTAACAAGATATTTAATAATAGGTGATGGCAATTTTAATGCATCAGCACATCGACACCTATTGGTCTAAGGTAGGCATTTCGAAATATATGAATAAATTACAATTATAGGTAGATTTCAAGTAGGTCGATTGGTGATTCTGAACTGCCCATCGGTGTGAGTGTGAGTGGTTGTTTGTCATGTGATATCAACGAACAATAATGAACATGAATAGGCATTTCCATCAACTTTTCACTTCCAGTTTTTATTAAAATGTCTGTGACCAAAAATTCACGATTGCTTTACTGTGGGGTGCTGCTTGTAAAGTGAGCCGCAATAGAAATAACAGCAACAAGAAGTTAATTTTGAGTTCTTTTCACAGGACGACAAAGACAACAACAATGAACTTCCAACAAGCAGCCCAGCCCAATCACAGTTTTAACTTTAGCTCACACAAGAAAACTGTGGATTGGAAGTGTTTTAATGAAGTGGACATTGAGCGACTGATCAGGGAGGTAGATACCGATGCCCTTACGGAGCACATCGAAGACATCACCTTCGGCTTTCTGGATGGTGTAATCTGTCATCATTGTGTGACCCCCCTGAACCCGTTTATCAAAGCCTTTCGGATAGCTCAGTTGGCACTGGAATGGCTTAACCATTGTCAGAAGAAAACCACTGCTGACTTGCGCAGTATGGAAGACAAACTGAAAACAAAAAAGGAGAAGTATAAAAATCTGACAAACGAGAATAAGGAACAGAAGGACAAGATCAAAGAATTGATCTCTTACCTAAACCAAACAACAAATGCGATGAAAACACAACAAGATCTGTTTGCAAATGATATCAAGAGCAGTATCGAGGTAACGTAACGTAAACTCACTCTGGAGGCACATTAACCCCATTCATTTAGCAAAACAACAGAGCTCTGGCTTTTTTTAATTATATTTTTGCTGTGTAATTTTGTCTTTCAGTGTAAGTACTGTGACAAGAAGTACGTGAATCCGTTCTTCCACCAGGAACACATGCTGCGGTGTCACCCTGACCAGTGTCAACTCTGTAAGAACTGTCCATCATCATGCATCTCCCTCATGTTCTACTGTTACACTAAACTGTGTTTTTATATCATTCCAGTAACGGTTCAAATCGGTCAGAAGAATACCGAGATTAATCATCTCAAGCAGGAGATCAGCAGTCTGAGGACAAAGATGGCCCAAACAGCTGAGGTAGAAGAACCACACTGTTCTGCTGTTGGTTTTGTGATGTGATGTTTGATCCCATGTATAGACACAGGTCCAGGCAAAACTATCCTATTTCTATAAATCCATGGGATGAAGAAAAACACGTGTTCTTGTCTCTTTCTAACAACCAGGAGAATAACCTGAAGCTTCATCAGGATGTTCAGAAGGTGGAGCAGGAGAAGATGGAGCTGCACACTGAGAAGGAGAACCTGCAGCTGGAGAAAGAGCAGCTGCAACAAGAGAAGAAGGAACTCCAGCAGGAGACCGCAAAGTTCCATGAAGAAAACATTAAACTGATGCTAGACAAAGCAAAGATACAAATGGAGATGGAGAACCTGCAGCAGGGGAAAGAAAGGTTGCAAGAAGAAAAGGAGGAACTCCAGCAGAAAACTGTGAAGTTCCAGACAAAGAAGCTTAAGCTGCAGCAGGAGAAAGAGCAGCTGCAAGAAGAGAAGAAGGAACTCCAGAAGGAGAAAGAGGAGCTGACACAAGAGAAGAAGGAACTCCAGAAGGAAACTACCGAGTTGCGGGCAGAGGACTTTAAAGTGCAGCTGGAGAAATCAAAGTTACAAATGGAGACTGAGAACCTGCAGAAAGAGAAAGAGCAGCTGCAAGAAGAGAAGAAGGAGCTCCGGCAGGAGAAAGAGGAGCTTCAATTAGAGAAGAAGGAACTCCAGCAGGAGAAAGAGGAGCTTCAAATCCAGAAGAAAGAACTCCGGCAGGAGAAAGAGGTGCTTCAACTCGAGAAGAAGGAACTCCAGCAGGAGAAAGAGGAGCTTCAAATCCAGAAGAAAGAACTCCGGCAGGAGAAAGAGGAGCTTCAACTAGAAAAGAAAGAACTCCGGCAGGAGAAAGAGGAGCTTCAACTGGACAAGAAACAACTCCGGCAGGAGAAAGAGGAGCTTCAACTTGAGAAGAAAGAACTCCGGCAGGAAACCGTGAAGTTGCAGACAGAGAACGTTAAACTGCAGCTGGAAAAATCAAAGTTACAAATGGAGACCGAGAACCTGCGGCAGGAGAAAGAGCAGCTGCAAAAAGGAAAGGAAGAACTCCGGCAAGAAACCACAAAGTTGCCGTTAGAGAACCTTAAGATGGAGAAACAACAGCTGGTGATGGAGGTAAGAGAACTGCAGGTGTAATAAGACATTTATCAATATTCTGCTGGAAATGAACCTGATTGAAACAGATCCTATCAGCATATCATCACTTAGACTCTGACCCTGTGTGTGTGTGTGTGTGTGTGTGTGTGTGTGTGTGTGTGTGTGTGTGTGTGTGTGTGTGTGTGTGTGTGTGTGTGTGTGTGTGTGTGCGCGCAGGTGCAAAGGCTGCAGCAGGAGAACGTGAGGGAACAGACCAAGAAAAACATAAAAGAGAAGGTAGATTCAGACTGGCTGACACTCCAGCATCCTTCCACAGAAGGCCTAATTAAGTTGAGAGAACATGTGAAACACCGTCTTATCCCCCTAACTGTACAGAACACAGCTGACAAATCTGAAGATGGAGGGAACAGTGAGAAAAGAACAACTGTCAAGGTCCAGCCAGTCAGTCACGCACAATCAAAGAAACTCAGCATGGACAGACAGGTGATTCCATCCCGTCCTCAGCTGACTGACAACCTGGCTGGAAATGAGGAGGAAAACCCTGATAAAGGTCAGTTGTATGTTCCATATCATTATATACAGTTTATTAAAGTATTTTCCCCCTTAAGCCATAAAATTGTTCCATTTCAATGTTGTAAAGCAGCACATTTGTTTCATACGTAGAGATTATTATGAACAGAAAAGATTGTGAAAGACTTTACATTGTGACAAAGACAACCTTAGGCATGTGTTTCATTTCAAGTAATTTGTGTTAAATTTAAACATGCAAATACAGGGGATTTAATGTTAAAAAATAAAGTTAAAAAAATAATCCTGATGAATTTAAATGGTGAATTTTATGTTTTCAGAGCTGCAGGACCAGAACCAATCAAAAGTCGTATTAAAATCTTTACTGAAAAAAACGAAAACTGAAGAGGCAACAAAGAAGACTTCGAGATTTACAGAGAGAGTCTCTTTGAAGCTAGACAAGTAAGATTTTTTTAATAGAAAAACAAATGATTTCCTGTTTATTTTGTTACACATGAATAATCAGGTTATTCAGATTTTAAAAAGAGTTTCTGCAACCTCTCAGGTCCCTTTCTTCATCTTCTTCATCCTCAAGTGAAGAATCTGAAGATGGAGAGAGCAGTGAAGAGAGGAAGAACGTAAAGACCCAGCCAGTCAATCAGAAGGACAACTTATTGCAGAAAATCAAACCTGATAAAGGTCAGTCAATGTCACTCCCCCCAAACTGATTAATTATTGCCGATTTATAAGATCCAACATATCTTGATTGTGTGGAAATGATCACTTGTGTGTTCAGAGCCGGAGGAAAGTTTATGTTGCGGCCTGCCCAAAGTCACCCCAGTAAAGCCAGTCGAACCAAAGAAGACATCAACAGCTCCTCCAAAGAAAGTCTCTGCCGTGTAAGAAGATTCAGATGTTTGATTTAGATATTTTATTGTGGTCCTCCATCAATGTTTGAGTATTTTGTATTATGTGTTGATGAATGTGATCAGGCTGTTTCTGAGGTTTCTGGTTACTGTTGGATAAACGATGATTAATGACAAACTCATTTTCTCTTCTATATTTACACATAAATTATATGGCATAGATGGTTTTTAAAAATGTTTTTGCAACTCCTCAGGATAATTTCTTCATGCTCAAGTGAAGAATCAGATGGAAGTGACAGTGAGGAGGTGAAGAAAAACGTCAAAAATCAGCTGGCTGGACACAAGGAGGAAAAACCTGATAAAGGTCAGTTGTATGTTCCATATCATTATATACAGTTTATTAAAGTATTTTCCTCTTTCAGCCATAAAATTGTTCCATTTCAATGTCGTAAAGCAGCACATTTGTTTCATACGTAGAGATTATTATGAACAGAAAAGATTGTGAAAGACTTTACATTGTGACAAAGACAACCTTAGGCATGTGTTTCATTTCAAAAAGTCAAATCATGTTATTTGCCAAAAAAAGAACGACATTTTAATTTTATGTTGCTTTGTAAACTCATTTCTGTTCAATTGAACATGAATTAATGTTAAAAAAAATTAAGTTAAAAAAAGAATCCTGATGAATTTAAATGGTGACTTTTATGTTTTCAGAGCTGCAGGACCAGAACCAATCAAAAGTCGTATTAAAATCTTTACTGAAAAAACCTAAAACCGAAGAGGCAACAAAGAAGACTTCGAGATTTACAAAGAGAGTCTCTTTCAAGCTAGACAAGTAAGATTTTTTTAATAGAAAAACAAATGATTTTCTGTTTATTTTGTTACACATGAATAATCAGGTTATTCAGATTTTAAAGAGTTTCTGCAACTTCTCAGGTCCCTTTCTTCATCTTCTTCATCCTCAAGTGAAGAATCTGAAGATGGAGAGAGCAGTGAAGAGAGGAAGAACGTAAAGACCCAGCCAGTCAATCAGAAGGACAACTTATTGCAGAAAATCAAACCTGATAAAGGTCAGTCAATGTCACTCCCCCCAAACTGATTAATTATTGCCGATTTATAAGATCCAACATATCTTGATTGTGTGGAAATGATCACTTGTGTGTTCAGAGCCGGAGGAAAGTCGTTTCAATTTTTTTTCTGTTTTGTAATCTCATTTCTGTTCAATTTAAACATGCAAATTAAGGGCATTTGATGTTAAAAAAAAGAGTTAAAAAAGAATCCTGATGTGTTTAAATGGTGACTTTTATTTTTTCAGAGCTGCAGGACCAGAGCCACTCAAAAGTTGTATTAAAGTCTATATTGAAGAAACCTAAAACCAAAGAGGCAACAAAGAAGACGTCAACATTGAGAAAGAGAGTCTCTTTCAAGCTAGACAAGTAAGATTTGTTTTTAAAAAAGGCTACATTTTTATTTTTTACATGTAAATAAGGATTTTCAGATTTTAAAAACAGCTTTCTGCAACTTCTCTGATCTTTCTTCTTCTTTATACTGAAGTGAAAAACCAGTAGAAGACAACAGTGATGTGAGGATGGATGCAAAGAACCCTCAAGAAAGTCAGAAGTGTGACTTATCACGTAAATACAGTGAAGGCAAACAGAGGATTCTGTCCCGTCCTCAACTGCCTGTCAAGCTGGATGAAAATGAGGGAAAATCTGATAAAGGTCCGTCACTGGACTTTTCTTTTTATCCCCTTTGAAACTCGTTTCCTCTTAAATGTAAACATGCAAATTAAGGTGAATTCATGTTTTCAATTTTACAAATGTAGATCAGAAGAGGACAGAGACACGTCCAGCCCATCCTCAGCTAAAGAGTGTGCAAGAGAAAATTCAAATACCGAGCGACAAGGAGGCGAGTTTGAACAAACCAGTAAGTCCTTTTTTTGGTGTAACTGTAAAGTCTTTGGGACCACCAGATGAGCGACTTTAAATTTCAGTTTTGACTGGCAGGACTTTGAAATCTCTGCTGTCCGCTGGAGAACACATGTAGCATAAGTGTGGACTCAAGGTCACATTTATCAAGACCTTGTTTGAATCTTTTCCACGGCAGACACTGTTGATGGCAGCGGTGTTCTGATTGCATCGATTAGTGTTAGAATGAATGACCACGGCCTTGACTCAGACTGTTCTGTCTGTCAGATGAACAGAAACTCACACTTGTTTGTCTGTTTTTATTTAAGAACAAAGTTAAAAAATTTTTCAAGAAAATTTTCGCAAGAATGTCACCACCGAAAGAGGTCCCCAGAAAAGATCTTTGAGGTCGAGGAAGACAAGGTAAGACTGACTCTGTGATGGGACATCAGTGCCCAATTTTATATAGGTCTTTCATAAAAGCAACCACAACAAATTAGAAGACCCAGGTCCATGTTTCACAGCTCTTTCTGTCTTATCTAGAGCCAACCAAAGCAGCTGAAAGAGGACCAGAAGATAACCTCAGGAGTTAAAGGATCAGCACTGAGCAGTCAAGTGTCCAGAAGAGTCCAAGAGTATCCGTGGTCCCGTAAATAACAACATGTCTTAGCTGTGGAAAAATTAGTTTTGCACAATAAAAGCTTCATGCTTTGCACACATGGAAAGAGAACTCAGATGTTTATGACTTGATGGTTGAAAACGAACTGAAGTTTACTGTAAATGTGCCTCAAATTTAGGCCGAAACTTTGTCCTCAATGCACTTAAATAGAAGGTTCTTATCCATAAGTCCTTCTTCCTTTGTGTTTTAATGCCAGCGCATAAGAGATGAAATTAAATGTTTTCTTGTACATGTTTTTTTGTTCTTGTTCATTCTTTTTGGGGTAAAGGTTAGGATTAGTCATTAACCTAATGGAAAACATGCAATCATCAGCTCTTATCAGAGCAAAAAATAAATACAGGTGTAACTTTATAAAAACTCCTTCTTGATCTGGCAGGAAACAAGTGAACAGAAGTTATTAAATATATGTAAAGAAATACAAAACATAGTTTCAGTAAAAGCACTTTTGTATTTACTTGAGCACAATGACGCATGACAACACACATGAAAGATCAAGTTTCAAAGATTAATTCCAGCATATGTCAAAGTTTATCTGCTCTGCTCCAGCTGCTGTGTTACCAGTTGAACCCGCTGGACGTCCTCAGATCTCCTGCAGCAGATCCGCTGGGAAGAAGCCAAGCTTTTGCCCCGTGCTGACCTTCAAGTAGCCGTTGACCTCCTCACCTTTCTTCACTACAATCTGGAAACAGAAGATCCAGTATGTGTTTTTGACCTTGTTAGTACATCCGGTGGACATCAGCAGAGGGATGAGAACGTGTTGTAACCTGGTCTTTTTTCAGCGTGATTTGACCCATCTCTCTGTTGCCAACAAAGGAGCGTGTGGCCTTATAGACACCCTCCCCCACCCGCACTCTGATGATGTAGCTGGCGGGTATGAAGCCAGTTCTCTCTTTTATCTTCCCCTGGTGGCACAGAGACCCTTTTATTATTGACCTTAAATGAAGTCACGCATCCAGTACGTAAAATGCTTTTGTAGGACTGATGACACAGTTGTCGTGTCAGACCAGGATCCCCGGCTCACCCTCCACCACTCCTCATTGGAGTCATCGATGACTGTGATACGGTCACCAGCGCTGAAAACAAACATTTTTATTTTCAGCTTTCGTGTCTTGCGTAAAGCGCGGAGGCGATCAGGAAGATTAAACGAGCACAGACGTCAGGAGGGGCTTACTGCACATCCAGGTCATCCTTCTCGATGGCTTTGAAGCGGTACAGGGCCAGATAATAGTGAGACTGACTGAACACTCCGATCTTCCCCGGCTGGAGCTTTTTTGTCTTAGATCACACAAGTCAAAGGTTGGATTAGCCGTGATGACGCAGGTGATCGCGGCCGCGTGTCAGCGGTCGTCACCAGGTCGGACCTTGTCGTCCGCAGGGACCTTGTCTCCTTTTTTGTCTCCGTCCTGGTTGGCTGCTGGGCAGATAAAAAGAGAAATGACTCCTGTGAGAGACACCGGTCTCTGAGCAGACGCGCTGCGTAGCCTCAGCTGCCCGCATCAGATCGTCTTTACCTCCTTGGCCTTCATCGTCGTCCTGTTTTGGCTGCGACTCCTCTTCCTCCATCATCATCATCTGCGCAATTCATGACACCGTTACCTTTGGCATTTCTTTGCGACTTCATCAGTTTCGTCCTTGAATTTGAGCGTCCAACTCACGTTCTTCTTCTCCTCGGACCCTTTCTTTCGCTCCTTGTTGGCCATGGTCACGCCAATGCGCAGCGTCTCGAACACGGGGTCGGTGCGGTTTGACTGTGCTGCACATCGGATTCCAATGTGTCAAAACATTCCGATTTTCAATGGGGGTGTGAGAAAAGGGCGGGAGGACTCACAGAAGGGGAGCAGCTGCGAGATGGTGGCGTTCTGCTGACTGCTGTACAGAGGAGAACTGTAGGCTCTCCTGAAGCCTGGAGGCTAATGGACGAGAGACTCATGACACAAAAACCTGGAATAACAAAGGAGAGACCCCCCCCCAGCACTTCTGCCCGTTCAATCTTTAACGAAACGCACAATTTTACCAAAACACCTCTGGAACTCCACGTAGGACCGACACTGGTGATGGATGCTGGTTTTGCAGTTCTTGCATCTCAACGCAAACTTGTTGTTCACTGAGGAATAAAACCCAGAGGGAAGCGGGAGACGCGCGTGAGCGGGTCACTTTGGCAGCGCGGCCATGGGGCCAAGAGACGGGGCGCACGTACACACGCACGTACACACTATCATGCGGGCACAGACGTCGCAGAACTTTGGCTTCTTGCAGTAGTGGTCCTTGAACTTGTGAGGCCTGTCGTTGACCGGTTTGGCTGGTTCTGCGGGAGGAAGTTCATCCTTTTCCTCCTCCTCGACCTCTTCGTCGTAAATGAAGTACACCTGCGGAGAGGAGCGAGAAGGTTTGGAGACGTGAGAAGGAAAGCCAGACTCGAGGAGACGCTCTGAAGGAAAGGTAGATTTAGAGCCTTGTTGCACTTCTCCATCCATGTTCATTCATCCATGAGTTAACTCATGAAGGGTACTTTTCATTCGTAGCTCTGTTCCTGGTTGGGCCTCGTTGTGCTGAGCGGATGCAGACAGATCTCTAAAAGCCACCAACAAATGCTTGCAGGACCCCAATGTTTAAAGAAATGTGTTAAAGCCTCGGGACTGGTTCTGGAGTAACAGAAGATATGCGTAGGTAGGACAACCATATTGCCCAACATTAGTTAGTTTGGAAGAAGAACCTTGACTTTACTGTCAATTATTTGACTTTATTTATTTATCATGCACAGCAGCACCTCTGGGTCCCAACGTCTGGCGCCCCCCTCGTGTACAGCCACCAGGGATCATCACAAATACACCCCACCCTGAATCAAGCTGTCAAATGAGGAAGAGCATTTCACTGAATGTCCACACACATACACAGGTTGGTAGGGCTGAATGCTTAAATCTAAAATTAGCCTTCAAAAGATTCCTCCAGAAGGCCCAAACCAACACGTCCTTGCCAATTTTAAATATAACACGCTTGCGTTGAAACACACAAACAAACACACACACACACACGCGCGTGCGCACACATTCATCTGCGTGCACGGTCCCAGTTCCAGAGAACAAACTGGCTCCAGCGCTCCATCACCGGCAGGATTAGAGGCGTCCTGTGGTCACCTGGTGATGGATTTGGAGCACAATAAGTGCTAACAGCAGGGATGGCTCCCGCGTTACCGTACCGACGTTCTGCAACTCCATTTAGCTGCAACCCCCCACCCCCAGCCCCCCCACCCCACTCTAATCATCAGCTGTGGCCAAGATATTCATGAATCCATCACAGCCGCCAAAAACCAACAGAGCAGGAAAAAAAAAAACCCCACTGAGCTCAGGTCATGAAAACAGTATCAAGTATATTAGGATGAATAATTAGACGTGATCAGGCTCCACACACTCTGGGCATCAGTGCCCAAGCTCTTCACTTCTATATGATTTCACGAAGGGCTTGCAGACCCACGTCTCACCGTGTTGTCGTCCTCTTTCACCACGTTATCAGGGAGGGGCGGGTTGTCGTGAATGTCCACAGAGTCTTTGTCGTTCAGCCTGTCATCATCAGACAGCAAATGTTGAAAGTGAGATCTCTGCTGTGGACTGACTGCATCAGGGCCTCGTAAATCTCACCCCGCTGCCTTTTCGAATCACGAGTCTAACGAGGCTCGACTGCAGCAGTCGGAAAAACAGGTCAGAAAGACATCTGGCTTCACACACACACTTGTGAAGGAATGAGGAAAAACAATCACATTTGACATTTTTGATTCGTTTTTTTTCCTTTTTTGAAAACATCTCAAACCCAACCGATGTCTGAACTTACGAGTCGTAATGAGCCATGGTGATGTTTGGTGAGGTTTCAGATACTCAAGGTTGTAGAGACTGCAGACAGACAGACAGACACACACACACACACACACACACACGCCCTCATAAACAGTAATTTCATTTGCACCAGCATTTCAACAAATTGGCTGTTGCATATTACAGATGAGCGGGGTGAAGGTCTGGAACCTTGTTAATCCACAGGTCTTGTCACCACGTTTGGGATAAGTTCAGAAATATTTCAGTTAAAATTAACACAGAAGACTTCAGAGGCAATTTGATCCTGGCTGAGGTGAGACCTGCTGCCAGATATACATCTGATGCATCCATGCAGGGTTTCTCAGGTTGCTCTAGACACGCAATCGCCCAGTTATTCTAAACTCAACAAGGTCCCAGGAAGTATTAATCCAGGGATCAAGATGAGTACAAGGGAATTAAAGTCATAAAGGAAAAAAAACAAAACATCATCTTACCATGAAAGTTGATTCCCGTTTGTTGGGAAAAGTGTCAGCCTGCTGGGGAGCCTTTCTAGCCTTTTCTAGGAGGCCTGTTGTTCCGTGGTTAACATGCCCAACTTTCCAAATGAGGCTGAAACAGGTGGGAGATTGGGATGAGTCATGGCAGTAGGACACCCCCGGCCCAGCCCTGGTCTGTGTGTGTCTATATATGTGACTGTCGGGACAGCTGCGCACGTACAAAGCCTGGAGAGAGCTTTGCTCCCGTTTCCTCTGAGGAGTAACACAGAAGACGGGAATATTTTCCTTTTTGTTGAGTCTTAGAAACACTTAGACGGCAGCCGCGAGTCTTCTTTCTGTCTTTGATCAAGATTTGTCCAGTTACTCTCGTCAAAAACCACCGTAAATATCAACGTGTTCTCTTCAGGAGGAACATCAGGCTTGAATGAATTAAAGACTGCCAAACAACAACAAAGTGTATACAAGCGCACCGTTACACACTTTTGCTTAAATATAAGCCTGGCCGGGTGTTTTTCACTAGTTTCCAACGTGATTTGGAACTTTGGAATCTTTAATTGCACGGGTGAAGGTGGAAACTGTGTTATATTTACAGACATTTTAGGAAGGGCACTTTGGTGGACTGTCCTTCAGGATCAACAGTTGAAGACCTGACTTCCATCAATTTATTCCCCTTGCACAGACAGATGAGGAGCCCAGGGTAACGTACCAATAAGTCTGTTTCTTGAACAAAATATCTGAAATTTGATTGAAAGTTCATCAAAGCTACTCTATTATTAAATACAAATACTGCATGAAAGTTTATAGAGGTCTGTTCTACATTCTTGGAGTAACTTTCTGTTTCCACTTTAAGCACACACACGCACATACACACTCACACACTACTGTCAGGATGCAGATGAAGAGTTGCCACTCCTCTTTCTCCTGTTTTCTGTCAGGATGGAAGCAGGAAGCTGCACCACAGGTCTGGGCAGGTTGTTGCCAGGCTCCAGCAGTTCTCTGATTGGCCGACAGAGCCACCCTTCAGACACGGGTCACGTCCCCCCAGGGGAACAGACTCTGCTTCACAATGCCCTGCACCCAAACACAGTTGACAATATCACAGCTGCTATGCTGTCATCCACAAACCCCTGACCCTTCCACTGCTGAGTGTCAGGACAGAAGAGGCCTGTGTGTGTGTGCGTGCGCACACACAATAGTATAATAATAAGCAGAACAGAAGAATAACTTTATTGTTGAAACACACAGGGCATTGATGGTACAGAGCCTTTGTAGAGCTTAACTCTTCATGATCATATATTGATATCTCGTCAAAAAAAAGAAATCCTTTTTTTAATGATAAAAATAATTACAAGAAGTTCCATTGAGATAATTAACTTATTGTGTGCTTCATGTAACTACCAAGTGCATACTTTTAACCAAACATCAATATGGGGGGATTTACTTGTATATTTGAAACCAGTTATTTTAAACATATAATGAAAGAAAAATGTTCATATTTCAGGTTTTACAAGTCGAAAATTAATGTTTAAAAATTAACAAATGGAAAAAAGAACATGTAGGACTTTAACATGTAATTACAATTTTGTCCAATAGAGGTCAGTGTTGTATTGGTTACGTAGCACAAAAGGTACATTGAATAACTGTAAGTGAAAGTGTTGCTTTTTCTTAATCAGGGCAGATGCTGGAGCCAAATCCAAATTATTCCTTATCCCAGTTATATTAATGCGTTTGTAGTTTTGAAGGTTATACAGTTAGTAAAGATTCTAAATATTCCCAGAGCTATATTTTCATGAAACATACACCAAAGAAGAATGCTTGTCTGTCCTGAATCAGATCTGTATAAGATGAGAAATAATTTGATGATGAAAATGGAGCCCAGAATCCCAGCTGCCTACCCTGAACAGAGGAAACAAGTATCAGCAGTCTTCCCGATCTCAGACCACTGAAGATGCTACTTCCCAAAGTGCATGTCTTTTTTTCTGTGGGAGGAAGATGGAGTAGTCTGAGAGAAACCGGTGGTCATGGGGAGAACACAGAAACTGTACACAGAAAAACCCCGAGTCCCCAGTGGATTGAAACCTACAACCTTCTTGCTGTGAGGTGCACACTGTTAAAAGTGAGCAATAATATCAGTAGCAATATTAACAATAATAAAAATATTCCGAGGCTCTATTTGACCTGGCTTCTTCACAAAGAAGACTGACATCACCACATACATTACAGGCAATAGTTCAGGGGCCTTTAACAGGACTGCATCAGTGATTAAAATGCATTTAAACTTCACACACACACACACACACACACACACACACACACACACCTGCAATTCACAAAACCTATTAGGATTGGCCCCAGAGCCGGCCTCTGCTTAGCAAATAAATAATGGTAATGATGATGATCCTTCATGTTGTCACCGGGGCTCTCCCTGGGGGTCTTGTAGTGCAGGTGCAGGGAGCCTCTCCTGGCCTAATTGGTTCCAACCCTGCAGTCTTCTTCGCAGCATTTTCCCAACAATCCCTCCTTCGCAAACTTGCCTTCCCTCCCCCAATCTGCTGGCCTTGGGACTCTCTTGGTAAACTTTCGCTTCATATGCCGTCCCATCTACATCCTTATGGATGGATAAAGGAGCTCAAAACAGAGAGAGACCGAGACTTAATGAATACTAAATAACATGTTGCTATGTCTTTCTTGAAAAGATTTGCGAGACAGGACAGTGCGGCAGATCCATACCTGTGAGCCCTCTGAGCCTCTGCACAACCGTCATAAATTCTTATTATGTCCTCATTTTTTAAACAGACAGGGAAGATTACACTGTGGGTGTATTAGCACTGGAAATGTGCAAATCAGATTAGATAATTCAATTTTGGTGTCGTGACTGAAACAAATGAAAAAGACATTCTGGAGCGCCGAGAGAAGAAATATGGGAAGATCTTTGACACGCGTTTAACACACAAATTAAAAGGTGTAAAGTGTGTTCTGTTCCGGGTGTGTGTGTGTGTGTGTGGGGGGGCTCAACTACTACTTGAAGAGAGAAAGATTTCTTTCCAAATCAATACCATGTGTGCAAGGCAGGGAGGATTTCTAATAGAGTGCCCTGTTATTATTTATCCACACTTATTGCTACGTCATTCAGCCACGGGCAGGTAGAGGATCTATTTGGTCCTGGACTGGGCGCTTAAGGCGATTCTGAATGTGGTGGGCCAATGAGTTGATGCCGAGTCGGTGCCCTCAAAAAAAACGGATGCATCTGCATCTGCGGCAGAACAGCCGAAGTCCTCTTACGTTTCAAGGCTACGTCGGTCTTCAGTACACCGCGACAGGTTCGGTTGGGGTATATGCTGATGGATGACGCGAGGATCTACTGCATCTCCCGAAAACAGAATTTCATTTATGAGGCTTATCTCAAAGCCGCAGTAGTAGCTATGGTGAAATTGGAGGAAGAAGAATATGTAGAATCAGTGTAATTTCTAGACATCCTGGCACCCTACACGAGGTCACACCTGATTTTGACTGTCTGGCACAGCAGAGGGGATGAATGAATGAATGAATCCGTTCTTCCACCAGGAACACATGCTGCGGTGTCACCCTGACCAGTGTCAACTCTGTAAGAACTGTCCATCATCACGCATCTCCCTCATGTTTTACTGTTACACTAAACTGTGTTTTTATATCATTCCAGTAACGGTTCAAATCGGTCAGAAGAATACCGAGATTAATCATCTCAAGCAGGAGATCAGCAGTCTGAGGACAAAGATGGCCCAAACAGCTGAGGTAGAAGAACCACACTGTTCTGCTGTTGGTTTTGTGATGTGATGTTTGATCCCATGTATAGACACAGGTCCAGGCAAAACTATCCTATTTCTATAAATCCATGGGATGAAGAAAAACACATGTTCTTGTCTCTTTCTAACAACCAGGAGAATAACCTGAAGCTTCATCAGGATGTTCAGAAGGTGGAGCAGGAGAAGATGGAGCTGCACACTGAGAAGGAGAACCTGCAGCTGGAGAAAGAGCAGCTGCAACAAGAGAAGAAGGAACTCCAGCTGGAAACCTCAAAGTTCTCATTTGAGAACCTTAAGCTGGAGAAACGGCAGCTGGTGATGGAGGTAAGAGAACTGCACAACTGTGTGTGTGTGCAGGTGCCAAGGCTGCAGCAGGAGAACAGGAGGGAACAGAGCAAGAAAAACCTAAAAGAGAAGGTACGGACATCAGATTCACACTGGCTGACACTCCCGTAGCCCTCCACAGAAGGCCTAATTAAGTTGAGAGAACATGTGAAACACCGTATTATCCCCCTAACTGTACACTTTAATAAGCGGTGCATTTACTCGATTTCGATGTGCCATTATGGATTCATAATGAAAAACACAGACCACTGGGAAACTATAGAATTAACTTTGCACAAACTTGGCAAGGGTTATTTAAATGGTTCTACAAAGCTTTCCCCTTCACAATGGCGTCAATGTCTCAACATATGAGTGACACTTCCATCACTCCCAAAGGTCTCAAGTCTTCAGATTTTGATACAACTTTATTGGCCGTTAAAATTATTTAAAAAGAAGACTTACACACCCACTTCAACCACAACCTTCAGAATGTAAGAAAATACTGATATCAGACTACTTTGCTTGTGTGATGAGATAAAAGATGACTGAGAGAAAAATGTAAATAGTAGAAAATAGTTCAAGTGAAGAATCTGTAGATAGAGAGAACAGTGAGGATAGGACTTTGGTGTAGTGAAGCAGCACATTTGTCTCATTTTAGAGATTATTATTTAAAAAAGAAAAGACTCTAGAGGATGAGAATAAAACACCCTTAGTAATGAATTTAGATAAAAAGTAAAATTATTTAATTAACAGAATTCTGTCGCCCCCTGTTGGATAGTTCATTGCAGTACCGGATCTTTCTTTTTATCCCCTTTGAAACTCATGTCCTCTTAAATGTATACATGCAAATTAGGTGAATTAATGTTGATAATTTAAATTTTTACAAATGTAGATCAGAATTGGAGGAAATAAATGGAAAAGGAGCCAGAGAAGTGTTTTAAATAACATAAGGAGGACAGAGAGGCACGTCCAGCCCATCCTCAGCTGAAGAGTGTGTGAGAGAAAATTCAAATACAGACAAGGAACCGAGTTTGGAAAAAACAGTAAGTCCTTTTTTTTGGCTAACCCTAATCCTAACCTTATTTGAATTTTTTCCCACGGCAGACACTGTTGATGGCAGCGGTGTTCTGATTGCAACAATTAGTGTTAGAATGAATGACCACAGCCTTGACTCACAGACTGTGAAGAACAAGAACAACTCCCTGGAAAGAAAATCTTTGAGGTCGAGGAAGACAAGGTAAGACTGACTCTGTGATGGGACATCAGTGCCCAATTTTATATAGGTTTTTAATAAAAGCAACCACAACAAATTAGAAGAACCATGTCCATGTTTCACAGCTCTTTCTGTCTTATCTAGAGCCAACCAAAGCAGCTGAAAGAGGACCAGAAGATAACCTCAGGAGTTAAAGGAGCAGCACTCAGCTGTCGAGGCTCCAGCAGAAGATGACTGTAGAGAAGTATCTGTGGAAGCAGCGAGTACCTCACTTAATTCTGTCATATGCTCACTTCTATTTGCATGTTGACAAGCACAATAGGTGCTATAAAACACATGTGCTCTCATTGGCACACGTTGCTTGGCGTGGGTGAACTTGAGTGTGTTGGTCAGGATGTGTGAGCGAACGGGGAAAAAAGGCTATCAATGAAACAGTCCCATAAAGATAGCACCACAGGAACAGCTCTGTGTGTGTGTGTGTGTGTGTGCATGCACAAATATTTGTCTGTATTAATGAGGACCTCGTGTCTCACTGTGGCACAAGTGTTGTGGAAGAGTAACTATAGTTGGGTCATAACTCATGATGCTCTCCATTCAGAAGACACCTCGGGGCCCACATTACACCCAGTGAAACTCAATCACAGCCCACACTAAATCGATAATCCTGGAGATAGTCAGTGGGAGGGAAAGAGCGAAGGATGGAGAGAGAATGTGCGAAAGTGTAGAAAACAAGACAAACTCAAGAGGAACGGGTGAGGGGGAGAACAAAGCTGAGATGAAGGATGAAGGCTGGTTCTCCCACAAGCGCCCTTTTGCTGACTGTGTTTTTATGTGAGGATGAGGGGACCAAAAGCAAAAAAAAAAAAAAAAAAAAAAAAAAAGGAGAGGAGAAACGAGAGATTGAAATGTTTGACTGAATCATAGAAGTTGGAGGAGCCTCTCAGAGTTGCATGGAAACAGCTGGGTAAGAGTTCTTTGTTGATGCTGGTGACAGATATCACGAACGTCCGCCTCACGTGTGCTGTGAAGAACAGCACTGTCGGGATAGCGAGGCGACAACTCTGTTTTTAAGCCTGGGGTCGAACCTGAAAAAAAGAAACACCGGAAACGAAACAAATGAAACAATACGGACTTCAAACCACTGCAGTCGAGGAGATTTCAAAAAGCGTAAGTCCTAATGGTCTGTGGCGACACCAATCGAACCCCCACATGTAGAGGAGTGGTGAGCTGTGCGCCTCACCCCAAAGACCCGCGCCTCCTTTTTCGCACATCAGCTCGACTTCACGCACCCCTTGACTCTCACACACTTTCTGGTAGCTCATCTCTCTCCCCCGCTCTCTCTGTCTCCCGACCATGGTAGCGTTCACCCCCCCCCACCCCCACCCCATCCCCAACCCCCTTCTCCTCCATCCAAGACTTGCTGTTGTTTTTGAGTGATGCGCCGCTGATGGCAAACGCTGAGCGATGACAGATGGATATGACAAGCAGATGGTTTTGCTTGTCATCTTTAATCACACAAATTCAGTCAGCCGTGACGCGAGGGCTCTGTCTTGTCAAAGCAGCACAAAGTAGAGACAAATTTATCCAGCCTGCCGTTGATTTTGATACGGAAAATCTGGGGGAAGGGGGGGGGGGCTAAATCTAAAACGGTGGCTTATCACATTGAGATGAGCTTTGATATAAATCTGCTGAGTCCTCAGGTTAATTTTCAAATCAAAGCATTGAATTCGGGGGTTCTTATGCTGTATTCCTGGGACTTTATGCTCAGTGATGTGCCATCCAAGGCCCTTAAATTCATCCTCCCTTTGCCTTTAATGCCGGAGGATTCGAGAAGAAACAGAGGTGAGCTGTGATGATGATACTACTGAAACACAGCTGTGAAACACACGCACAGGTGGGGGCATGACAGAATGAAAGCCAGGGTGTTCTCAGGGAGTTTCAAAATGGGAAGCTAATTAACACCTGAATGACCAAGCCAGCAGAACACGTTGGTGACTGGCTGATAAGGTGTAATGTTGCACACAAACAGTCAAAAAAAAAAAAAAAAAAAAAATCAGACACCCGAGCAGTCTGTTAAGAGGTGTGTCGATGTCATCTCCTTCCATTCAACCTGCTATGCCCCCCCCCCTCTCTCTTTCTCCCTCTCTCGCTCTCTGCTGGCCTACAGTGTCGTTCTTTGCTCCGGTATCGTGACAGCTACAGCACTCAATCTCAAGGTTAGCTTGCCAAGGTCAAATTGACTTTAGATTAATTAACTGTCAATTAAGGGAGTAATTGTTTCATAATGTGGTCTGCCCTGGAGACAAGGTGTGTGTGAGGGGGGCCAGCACTGTCAGAGCTGGTTTAAGCCGATAAGGTGGTGACTGACGCCTCTCAGAAAGGGAGGACAGCGAAAGGATACAGAGAAAATAGAGCACTATGAGGTATATGCCTTTATGTGAGCTGGAAAGATGGCCGCAGAGAGCCATAATGAGGGGAATATGTGATAGGCTCTCCAGTAGGAATAAGTGGCGGTTAACAGGAAATGGAGGGATAGGGGGCTGTTCTTTATTATCATCTAACAGTGGTACTGCTGGATGCCCCCCCCCTCCTCTCTCTCTCTCTCTCCACACATATGTCTGCAAACAAAAAAACAAGCACACACACACAGCAGTTGTGCAAAAAGCTTTGTATTCTTCGCTCAAATAAACTTTTAATAGCTCACACAGGGGCAGAAGAACTGGCACATCCGAAGCCAATGTCGACCGGGCGGAGGAGAGAGCAGAGCTCCGAGAGTGACGGAAATGGAATGAAAATGAGAAATCGAGACGGGGAAAAATAAAACAAAAGCAAAGAGGAAGAGGAGATGAATAAAAGAGAGGGGGTGAGGGAATGTGTGGTGAGAATTGATGAAATGGTGATTGCCTCTTGTTTTCTAATGGCTGGCCTGCAGGGCCGTCAGAGAATGACGCGTGCAGCTAAGCTCCTCTCTGCATCCGATTCTCCTCTTCTGATCGTTACCAATGGCGTTCACCTCCGAAGACAATTGCGGATGATTCATTTAGTGAACACAGGGCAAATCAATAAGAATTCCATAACATACTAATTGGCTGAAACAGCAAATGCAGCAGTTCCGATACTCTTTTTATTTCCCTGAGGGTAATATAGAATAAAACTTTACCCGGTGCACAGTATGGTAAAAAATGTATTTTTTAGTAATACTTTGTCTTTGAATGCATCACAGTCATCTATGGAACAGCACATACTGTCAAGGTGAGGATCTGTTCTGACGTTTAGTCCATTTCTTGTTTTATTTTGATAGTCCTGTCCTCATGTATTTTCTCTATGTTTACTTCCTCCCTTTGGTCTTTTCCCAAATTAGGTCATTTCCCAGATGCGTGTCACCTGTGTGTATATAAGCCAGGCCTTCCTTCCCTTTGTTTCCATTTTGCCTTACCTTAGTGAGTGCTGGTCCACTGCTTTGCCCCATATGCTGCTGCATCATCGTGTCCACCCACATGCTCCTTGGAACGCTGGTATCACCACTTAAGTAAATGGAAGCTCTTTGCAATGAAAACCAGTGCTGTTGCTGTCCAGGAACACTTTATTGTAAAATGTACCCAATATTTAGAAAGCGTACCGTTCAAGACCCGGTTTATGTTAGAAGATACGAAAAATAGTGTCTCTTGGGTCAGATACCTTGATGACAGCATCAAATAACAACATGTTGTTATTTGATGAGTTGGAGATGAAAGTGGACTTTTCTGGACCCAACAGGCTAAAGATTCAGAGCATGTGATGACTATAATCTTTTTCTGTGAAAGGTAATTTCCCATCTTACTTTGCAATTGTTTTTGGAAAAGTTGGACTGCATACTATATAAAGTCTTGGTTGTTGACCTAAAATTTAAATAAAAAATGAAATAAGTGCTAATTAAAAATAATTGAGCTAATTGCCACAATCCAGCTGATCTGTGCTGCAGCTGACAGTTTGATAGGATGAGACAGTCTTAAACTCAGGGGAACCGTGTCTAAAGTTTATTCCTTAAAACTTAATTATGCTGTTCTTAAGAAGAAAAAAATTGAAAATTAAAAAGTGCTGTACATGAAGACCAAAGTCAATGTACCCCCAGCCCAATTAATCAGTATTGTTGGGGATAGTTGCTGTGTGACTGCCCATGGTTCAAGGTTTTTTTTATTGTCATTTGTCACCCATAGAAGATCTCCAAATTTAACCTCAATATAGACATAAATAAGATAAGAAAAATGGGTGATGGGTGAACTAGTGACCCCCCAGGCCCATTAAAGGAAATTAACTTAAGACAAATATGGCAGAAGATGGATGGGTCATTTGTGTGGTGTCTTCTGGGGGCCAGTACCTAATGGTTGTAAGTTCTCATGACATCAGTCTTACAAGACCCCACTTGGTCAGATCCTCCTATTGTTTACTTTATGCTTTGTTTCCACTGCTATGCTGATGATTCCTAACTTTATCTCAGCACATCACCATGCACCCAGCTCCCTCTACATTCATTTATCAACTGTTTGCATGAATTAAAACCCTGGATGATCACAACCTGCCTCAACACTATAATATGGAGTCAATAAGGTTGGGTTGGGGCTCTTGTCCTGTCCGAGGATGGTTTTCCACCTCGATGTCCTCAGAACTTGAGTATTATTTTGGACTCTGCTCTTCCATTTGACTGTCATATTAAATCAGTCACTAATTCTGCCTTCTTTCACTTCAGACATATTTCCAGACACCGGCATCACTCCCTGATTCTGCTGCAGAAACCCTCATACATGCATTCATCACCTCACGTCTGGACTACTGTAATGTTATTCTCCACGGCGTCACCAACAAAACTCTGGATAAGCTTCAGTGTGTACAAAACTCTGCTGCCAGGATTCTCACCCGCCCCAAACATTGGCAACGCATCACTTGTATCTTCAAACATCTGGCTCCCCGTCAAACATTGGATCCTCTTCAAAATTCTCCTCTTTTACCTACAAATCTTTACATGCACTTGCCCCTCCGTATTTAACCAGTCTTCTTCATGTTCACCACCTATCATGGACCCTGCAGTCTGCCCACCTGGATCAAACCTGCACAAGTAAGTGTACCTTTTGGGAACAGGGTCTTTTGTTTGTCAGCTCCCACCTTGTGGAACTCGTCCCCACAGACTGGACAGTTTCAAGTTTATGCTGAAGAGGCACTTATTGCAGGCTTTTGCCCGCTAATAATTGTTAATAATTTGGTTGTCTTTATCTGTTTTTCTGTTCTTACTGTAATTGTAAAGCATTTTTGGCTATTTGAAAGGCGTTATATAAATGTAAGTTATTATTATTAGTATTATTACTATGGATGGATGGATGGATGGATGGCACAGAGATGCACACAAGGGTGTATGAATTGCTGGATGGGAGCACAGATGGATGTGTTGATGGAGTGATTATCTAAAAGATGAGGGAGAGGCAGAAGAAAAATGGAACAGACAGGGCGGATTGTCATCAGATGAGCTGATGAATAAATGGGCAGACGGATAAGTAGATGGCCAGGCAGATATTAATAGGTGCTTTCCTCGGTGGGCCACCTGCATCCTCAGCATTTAGAGGAGGATGGAGAGCAGATACTCGTCTGTAATAGGGGTAATAGAGCTCAAAATAAACCCACAAACAGCCCCAGGGTCCTGATTTTTTTCCCATCATCCTGTTAGAACACCCGCACTCTCTTTTATACTCTCAGTGTGAACATTTTTCATGTCCATGCACTCTGTTCTGACATTTTGTAGAGGCACTACACATGCTCCAGTGGAACAAGTGGAACAAAGCCAAATATTGTACAGAAGAAAAACATGTGAGTCCCAACATAAAAATTTGGTTAACAGGGAAGCATTGATAATCAACATATCAATAAATCTCCCCTCATGCCGTCCATACAAACACTCAAATAACAAGCATTTACAGAAAGTTGGTGATTGTGGGTCTATTGCTGGTTCATGACTGCATCTAATTGTATACCATTAAAACTAGACAAAGCATGATGGTCCTACTGCTGATAAGTGAGGTTATGATGCATTGTACCCAGAAATTAATAAACTGAAATCTGAACTTCTGTATATTGGTAGTAATGTAGTATACAGAAATGACAGGAACTGTAGGGTAGTCAGTTATCTCAGCTTTAATGCTGGTATCATCTATGCTTATCTTAGGCAGTAAAATGGGTAGCCAATTCATATGTCCTTAAATCAGTAAAAGACTCATGCGTTTTTCAAGACTGGTTTGTGGAATGTAAAAAATATGTGAATCAAATCATCTAAAGAGTGTTATACATCTGGGATGTAAATCTTGTTTTTTCCTGTTCATGCTAATTAGGTTTTTCACTTGTATTTGTTGCACAAGATCCTTAAAACATTTAAATAAAGTCTTCACAGAGAATGTGCTGATGTGTTTGCAGAGCTCAGTTCTGAGCCACTTCAGCATTCTGCAAATCAGTGTATCCAAGAGGCCTCAGCACAAAACAGACTGTTTAAAGTCATGGTGTTCTGCAGGTTTATATCAGTTTTTGTCACAGCCAATTAAGCCACTTGATGAACGCTGACAGCTTCCAAAGAAACACATCACTGCCATTCTTTCATTGCATCCTCCTCACGACTCCTCTCCTCAATGTCTCTGTTGTTTTTGTGTTGTATCAGCATTTATTAGCTTGTGAATAAGCAATGTAAGTAGCAGAAGTGCCACATTTAGCACAGAACACATTTAACAGCTATCCTGCCGGCATTCTGTGTTCAATCTCGCTAATGGGAATGCTGTTGAAGTGTGAGACTGCTTGCTTATTAGCTGTATTGACCATCATTTTGCTGTAAATAATTGTTCAAATGATCATTATGTGTTGGCATGAAATGCAGCATCCACAGAGAAGCAGAATAAAAAGAAGCTTCTGCAGAGTGGGGATAGAAAGTGGAAATCAATACAATGAAAGCACCTTTTTGTCTCTTAAATAAAGGTTCAGGGAATTCATAAATACATATGCACAATTATACGCTCTAACTGTTTTCTGAACTATATAGTGATAAAATTACACTATAGTGACAACAATGAAAATTACAGTCGATCTCTCAGTTTTGTTATTTATTGGGGCCACTGACATTCTTCAGTTGTTGCCAGGTGACAGTTAACACCAAGGTCACACCATCAGGATATCTGATCCCACTGACTTCATGGCAGATTGCTTTGCAGTTGCCAGTAACTCACAGAAACACATTAAGAAGTGGCATGTATCAACATGCACATGAATCAAGACATCAGAAACTATAAAGTGATCATTCTGGTTATTAGAAGTGTTACATGTGTAGAGGGAGAGCTACTGTATGTGTGTGGGTAGATTTTATCTAAAGGATAAGAGTGACAGTTACAAAACAAGTGTGTACACACACACACACACACACACACACACACACACACACACACACACACACACACACCTTGTGAACCATCTTGACATAATCTATGCACTCCTGACCTTCCCCTCTGCAACCTCCTGATTTGACTCAGCCTGGAGTTTGCTGCATGGGTGTCTGACACGCAAGTGACAGCGACAGCATGAAGAGATCATAAAAGGAAGACTGAGCTACAGTATTTAAGATTATCAGTGGGAAATGCAAGCAAAAACTGTTTCAGAGAAAAGAGAGAATAGAGTTCATACCTGCCTACAAATGCATTTACAATTATTAAAGCTAAATAAGTTATAATGGTTTTGAAAGGTGCTTCCAAACATTAATGCACGTGTTTGTAAGCCTGCAACACACCACACTGCTCTGATCATGTGTTTCTAACGTGTTCAAATATTTGCTCCTGTGATTCCAAGGTAAAAAACAAACCGACCTGGTTCAGCCATTAAACATTGAAGAACCGCAGGAGACACATGTTGACATGAAATCATAAATCAGAAGCAACCCTCAGGAGGTTCAGATGATGACCGAGAAGGTATGAAAGCAAAATACAGCCAAAGAAGAAGAAACATGTCTGCTGGCTACTAGTGTGATGTGTACTGTGTGAATTTCTGTGGTGTATTTATTTTCTATCTTTTATGATTTGGTTCCAACAGGGACGTGTTGGATGCATGTTGGGAAAGAACATATTGTATCTTCGACCCACCTCAAACCAGAGGGAGAGAAAAAGAAAATGAGATTTTCCATCGTTATTTTAAAATTTCAGAGGTGAGTCTTACCTTTTAATTGATTTTTGAGAAAAATTGTGGCACTACAAGAAGAACACCAATAAAAGCGTAGTACTGAGACTGGGAACAAAACAAGAAAATGGATACATGAGTCAGTTCAGACAGTTTACACACAGAAACGATCATCAGGACCTCACTGTCAGAAGGGAAATACTCCAATAACAAAAGACCTGTTCTCACTGGTGTGAACATATTATTTTACTCTGTATGTAAAGAGTAATCAGAGATAAATTCAGTTTATGGAAAATGAATTAGAGAGAAAAGTGTCTTGGTGAAAAATGGGTCTGTCACTAGGAGATGGCAAAATGATGGCTATAATAAAACAAAATGATCTCTGCAGTCTGGGTATCAGTAAACACTGGATAAAATACGACCATTTGGTTATGAGCAATGTTCTGCTAACTCGCCACTGAAGCTGCCAGCCATCTTCTGTGTCCATTAGTGTAAGAGCGCGTGTGTGTGTGTGTGTGTGTGTGTGTGTGTGTGTGTGTGTGTGTGTGTGTGTAGGTGTGTGTGTTGGTTGGCAGCCTGACCCCTGTCATGTTCCAGCTAGGTTCTTATCAGTGTGTGTGGAGGATGGTAATCAAATGATATAATAGATCGGGCAGTGGAGGGAATATTACTGATACAACCACAGCGCGATCCCTCTCAGAGCGGCCAGCCTGCCCTTGAAATGAGACTGAGGAGGAACAAATTAGAAGCAGGGGTTTATGGTTCCATCTCAGCTTTGGTTCTTCACCATAGACTGAACATTTAGCCAGCACAGTGCATGATTTTGATATGTGTGGATTTGTTTTTTATCCAGAGATGTGGCTTTTTAGTTTTTCTAATGATTTAACAAGCTTTTTTTTTTTTTTTACCTTTTTAATGTGATAAAGTATGTACAAGCTTGATTTATTTTATAATTACATGTGAACTTAAAAAAAAAACTAGTGTGTGCAGGAAGAATGAAAAAGAAATACAAAATACAATCATCTATTTTTCCAGCTTCTTGTGGATTTGAAACCTAAGGCTAACATCACCTCTAATGAGAGAACACCGTAGATGTGGTGACATTGTGCAGTGTGGGATTGTTTAATCTAAATTCCTCTTATTCCATCTGCTACAGTGGCCCTCTCCAGGGGTCCGGGGCCATTCTGGTCTGGGCTGTCACAGCTCTGCTGCCTGCTTAAATGAACAGCGCTGCCCGTACATCAGGGTCACCTTACAAAAGTACAGCGTAAGCATCCACTCCTGCATCTCACCTCCCTGTCTTTGTTTTCACCACCTGTGTTTTCCAGCCTGTGCTCACGCTTTATCGCTCACACTCTTCCTCAGCAGAACGGACGTTATCATCGGGCAGCAAGCAGACATGACAGCAGGGTACGGAGGGATCCGGTTTGGGAAAAATCTTGTTTTGATTGGGTTTTATTTTAAACCTCAGTAAGAAAATTAGCAGATTATTTGTTGCGTATTCTCGCCATGCTGCTCTACCACTAATAGCGTCCAACTTTAGCTGCCTTTTATGTCTCATAGTGTCTTAATTATGGATCACATATGGACTCCTGTCTTCTGCCCACCACATGGCATCCACTTCCTTGTGTAGTCTTCTGTCTTGTACCATGAATATTGTCCCTCTTTTACTATCAAATATGTTTCCTTCTACCCTGGACTTTTGGTGTGAACAAGATGTGTTTTTATATGTTTAAGCATTTATCACAGTTACTAAAGAAAAGCTCTAAAATCACCTATTGTGCTTTGAAAACATGGTGGATCAATTTAATGTGTCCGCAAGTAGTTGCATGTGATGTAGGCAGTGTAACTTTTCGCTCCATAAAGGTAAATTTGGTCCATCCAGTTGCAGCAATAATAATTGCTGTTCTCTCACATGCTTTATTACACCAGGGGTTTTAAAATATTCATCTGACGCTTCTGTACTTTTTCCTCTATCAATTGCGAAGCTTTGAAGCATGTCGGTCAGCCAAGACAGTGAGTTTATGACCATCTAAAGAAGGCTCATGTTTTTACGATAGAGATAGAGTCTCTCCCTGTTATTTATTGAGTCAAACCTCAGTGTAGACCATTTCTGTCTTTATATTTATCTTTTGAATGTTTCATTTACAGCCAAACCTCCAGCAGGGAATTGAGTATCAAGTTGTTTTTTTTTTTTTACCATTTGTATTTTTAACACATTACATGTATTATTATTAATATGGACTCCAGCCTTAAGTTAAAGTCCTAATATTTTTTAGTAATGACACTAGGAATTCAATGTCTTCCTTAGCAACAAGTAACAGGTCAACAGAGATCAATACAGTAATTAAGTAACCCCAGTTGCTTAATGTGATCAGGTCAAAGGTCACATTAAAACAGTCATTGAGAAGTGTGCACGGAGGGGTTGTTTCAGAGGAGATTCTAAAATATGTACACTCCCTCTGCCTTTGTCAAGATCCTTCCACTTGAATTAGATGAAATTCAAGAGTAAAACAGGGCTTAAAATAAACATGTCAGGTCTTAGCACTTTTTTTTTAGCAAATAGACAAAACCAACCTGGAGAACTTTTGTAATACATTAAAAAAGTAGGCTGAAATGTCCTGTGAAATATGAGATTATATTTCTGACACATAAAAAGTGTGTCTGTATATAGTTATAGAAGTGTTATAGTACCTGAACTTCTATCCAAACTGCATTAAAACTGCAATGAAAAATGCCCACTAAGTAGAAAAACACACAAAAAAAACAAATGTGGCAGCATCAACACTGATAGTGAAACTGACAAATTGAGTCTGACAGAAAACCCTGTCTTCTGCTGATAACACGCCGCTCTCCGTGCACTCTCCTTTACCTGAGACCCCTGATTTGAACGCACCAATGCTGGACGGCGGCACAACTCAGAGCCCTCCTCGGTGTTTATCCCGCACAGGCCTGAGGGAAGTGTCTTGTTGCTCCCGTAAGTCGCGTGATTGTGTTCCTCGCACAACGTAAGGACAGCGCAGGAAGTGACGACTTCGCTCACCGGTCCGGCTGGCCCAGGGGGGCAGGGGCCACAAAGGGAGGGTTGGTTGACGCAGCGTGATTCCCATTAGTGTCAGCTCCGCCGTTGAGTCTGGCAGCTCTGACACGGAGATGCAGAGCATCGACGTTAATGCTGAGCTGTCATGGTTAAGAGGCCCCCCGCTCAGTCGACTCTGGGTGGTTCCACTCATGTCGCTCTGATGATGACTTGACTCTGGAGATAAATACAGTAAAAACCCTTTATTATTCACGTGTCGCTGCTGCGCATGAATTCCCAAAAGGGCACTTTGCATTCAGCATTCTCGTGTCATCTCTTTAATTTGCTGCTCTGATGAGAGGGTCCACAGTCAGTCATAATAACACCACTGGTGGGCAGCTAATTAAATTGTGTGACTGCACATGGAAGGGGCTGATTAAGAACAGGGACTTGGAGGCCGCGGCCATGACAAAAGGTCATTATTATCTCTATCTGGACATCATAAGATAAGGGAATCTGAAAACACTTGGACACATAAGGCTGTAAGTGTTGCTAAGGCTTCATTCTCAGTGTGAAAGAGTTTTGCAAGCTTTAATGAGTTCAAAAACACATGGTCAGACACAATCACAGTAGAACAGCACCGGTCTCCAGCACGGCTGGCATTTCTTAATACGTTTGTAATTAGAAAATAACCATGAATTTAAAAATCTGCCATATGATAATTAATCATGCATTCGAGTGATATAACTACTGTAAACTCTTCACAATAGGACAGCACATTCTGCAGGATTTTGTTGCTCTATTATGTAACAAGAACCAGATTCTTTAGGACTATGCTCTCCAGATTGAGACAGTAGATTAAAACACAGTGATGTAAATAGAACTTTCACTGGATTCCCTACAAGTCTGAGCATGAGGCGATTCCAATTTGTCCTGACACGCCTCCGGGTGCTAACAACAAGAGTTAATGTTGCGGGGCCCCGACTTCTACATCTTCCTGCCACTGCTGCCCATCCCAGACTTGATTACTACAACAAAAGGATATTATTAATCAAACACCACTAGAAACAGACCCCCCCGCGCACACACACACACACACACACACACACACACACACACACACAAAGACATAATAGACCAAACAAGGGATCCTCTGTTGATAAATGTATATCGGACAGTACAGTTCAACAGCGCAACATTATTCTGGACAGATGAAGTGGAAACTACGGTCTCGTAAAGTGTGTTTCTCCATACACAACATCCTGATTTGTTGAGTGTGTCGTCCCTCTTTGCTGTTACTCCAACAACATGTGGTTACTAAAAGTGCACGAGTATACTGACTACTGTTGGTTCTTTCTGATGCCGTTGTTTGTTCTGAATCACAACTCAACATCAGTTTCTAAGTGATCTTTAAAGACCTATACCACAGAAAATACTACAGTCTCAGCATGTTGCTGCATTTCTTTACATATGTGAAGACTTGAGTGGTATATAATAATGGCAGTTGTTTGAGGGCTAAGTCAAGCGTCACTTGTGTTTTTGTACACAGAACGCAAGTCTGATGTTGAAGACTGACTACAGGACAGTAATGTTCAACCCATAAACCCACACGTCTGCCCAATTTAGCCCTTGTGCCCAGTTAAAAAAAATAAAAGCACCTCTTTTGGTCTTGATGGAAAATGGAGCCCAAAATGGTCAGAGCGGACTGAGGGAGAAGGGTAAGGCAAACGATCCCTCAAATAGCAGGAGGGAAACTGGCCCATGACCATTTGCTGCTTTGCTGCTCCCACAGAGAGGAGAGTTATTTTTCACTGAATTATCTCCCCCTAATGATCAAGGGACTCTAATTAAAGGCGTGATTAGGGATCGCTCTTAAGCACCTTATTGGAAATTAAGTACAATCTATTCTGCCTGACAGCAAGTTTCTGCAGACGCACGTTTGCTGATCATTATGACCAGCGGGGAGAAAGATGCTGTCCTGATTTTTAAGTGTACACTGGTCGACTAGAAGAAGTTTATATCCACAAACAGAGGGTCCACTTTCTTTTTTTTGACAAAATTTGCCGTTTTTGGCTGCACTCGGAGTGTCGCATGTCATGTATGTTGCCCAAATATTGTGCATTTTCCAGAATACAAACTACATTAAGTAAAGCAAGCCTACATACTTTAAAGTGCCATTTTGACTTTGTTTTCAGTGAATATGATGTGACTCCTCAGTCCTATTGAACCTGCTCATTCTAGTGTGTAAATAGAATGCATGCACACATTCACCCACGCACCCCCCAACACACACAGTAACATCTAAATACACAATGAAAACAATGATATCCCAGTCTATTGATTTGCTCCATGCATGCTGCAATAAACACCCTGGAGAATTGATCCTCTAATTCAGCTGTGCTTTGCTGGATTTGCTGTATTAAAATGTTTAAAACTTCTTTTCCGGCTGTGTGACTATGATATGTGTTAGCTTGGTTTGCTGAATCAGCGAGGATCGACATATCACTCTGCCTTCAGAGAAGTAAGAAACTCCTTTCGCACATATATAAATACATCTCGATGAACCTCTAAACATTCTCGTCCATAGTGGGAGGTGGACATGCACGTTGTGCATTTGTTTCATCTCTTGCAATTCTGGCAAAGTTTCTTGAAAAGGTCATTTCTATCTTGTTAGAAATGAAAATCCTTTCAGGGAAGATTCGCTACCCTTTCGTAACCTTTACACAAGAAATCCCATTGGGTTGACTCATTGTGCAGTAGAAAGCCTCATAAATCTATATTCCATGCAATGGATGCGTTTAATCAATGGATTTGGGCACTTGTCTTGTCTAATCACCTGGTCACACCCATTGATCATGACAGCTGGGTCAGAACTGGAAGCAATTACCAATCCAGCAAAACATGCTGCTAGTGAACAGTGTGTGCATGTGCATATATGTAATTATGTGCATATTTGAAAAGCTTTATAGCTTGCACTATCGGCTGCATGTGTTAATGAGCTCCAGTGGAAGTAAATGGATTGCTGGGGCTTGGGCTTTTGCTGGGTAGTGTGAGGAGTGCGCTCACAACTTTGTGAGTGGGTGACAGGAAGGGTCAAATATTCCCCCTGGGCCTGGAGTACTCCTGACCCTCCTACAAGACCAATTTAACCGTTGGTTAGTCTGTGTGTGGCACGGGGTTGGCTGTCGATGCTTGGCTGACACTGTGTGTGATGCTGGTGGATGTGTTCGGGTGACATCTTAACTAGGGCTGCTCCTATCAATTAGAGTGAGGAGGAGGGAGAATGCAGCACCAAGGGGAGGCCAGAGGTGAAAAAGAGAAAAAAGGAATACAGCAAAGAAACAAAGGGGTAAGACAAAGTGGTTCTGAGAAAGAGGTGGGTGTTCAGTGGAGCTTTGTGATAATTATACCATACATAAAGTGAGGTAGAGCACGATAGAGAATGATAAAGTGCAGCTGCATCACCATTAAGCTGGCATCTGCTTTTAATTTAAGTTTTCTAACTCTTATATGTGTGAATTCTTTATCTAAAATGACATTATTAAAGGTGTTGATTGGATTTTTCTAAAAGATGCTGAAAGGTTCTGCTTAAGTAGTTCGCATGTGCTTTGTGGACCTGGAAAAGGCTCAATTCCAGGTTCTTTTGGATATTCCAAGAATGGCATTCAGAGAATATGCTTATATCACAGGGATTTTTTGTAGTTATGCACTTTAACTTTTAAATTTTATGTATTCTCAGTCCTTTTGAGAGGCTGGAGGTAAATTGGTGCACGCATGCTGTTTCCTGATCTCCTCAGCCCGACATCATTTGGCTGATCATCACCAGATTGTTCCTTATTATACAAGCCCTCTCTCCAGTTACTATATTTGGTGTTTCATTATTTTCAAAAAGATGATGTCTTTATAATCTATAGTTGATCATGTGCATCTCAAACTGCTAGTCCATACTAACTACCTAGAGTTAGCTGACTGTGTTAGGTGTATTTTTCGCTGGCTGTGTTAATGGACACAGTCACCATGTAAAAAGAATATTGGTCCATTCAGAACACAGAGTTTGGATTTTCTCCCCATGCCCGCAGGATTTTTCTAATTTTTCCTTCCCACAGTCCAAAAATCAACATACTTGTGGACTCAGCAGTAGTAGGAGGGAAGGGCAGCGAAGTCCTCTTCCTTGGGAGTCCGAACCACATTTTGATGTAGCTGTTTATATTTTTGAGGAGATGAAGTCCCAAACTTCCTCAACCCTCTCAGAAAGTACAGCCACTTCTGAACCAACTGTGTGGTGTTAAGTGTCCAAGTGAAGGACACTGATTTGGACACCCAGGTATCCAAAGACGTTCACCCTCCCACCTCAAACAGATGGGGTCTCTTATCCTTCCTTGTCTCTGTTTTTATTTCTTTTGTCTTGAGCTGGTTACCCTCACAACATGATACCACAACAGCTCCTATCTCTTCATTTCTTTGTCCTATGGTCACAGTGGACCCATTTTGCAGAGGACTAGAATGTTCATGTAGACCAACTGGATTATTTGAGCAGATGTGGAGAGAATGGAGCAAACATACAGTATCACGTTTTCATAAATCTCTAATCATCTGCTGTCTCTTCATCTGGAGGGGAGTTTATTATCATTCTATACTGCTCCACTATTGATTATTAGTATTCTTCTGCTCACATAGCCATCATCCACGTGCCCTTCTGTGTGAGCTTCTCAAATTTCTTCTCCTGAATCTATGTCAGATCTCACCCAGAGTTTGTCAATGAAGCCAGCAGGATAGAAAAAGGATTTTTGAGTTCATATGTACTAATCCAGGCTGAGAGAAGAGGCTGATCTTTGTATTTTAACTGTGAATCTGCATCAATATCATACAAAGGATTTTCACTTCAAATTTAACCCAAAAAAAATTCAAACTTCCCTTAATTCGTGCTTTAAATCATTAAATCTATCACATCTCACTGATGGTGCAGCAATGATGATGAGGATGATATCTCTTTAAAATGTGATCTTCAGGCTGTACATTAGTGACAGGTCTGATAAAGTGCCAAATCAGCAGCATGTGAGGGATTCAAGCCACCAATTGTTCATGCAGAGCAGGAAAATGCTGTTTCCCTCCTTTTCTAGTTGCACTTGCCACACATTCAGTTTTGCTGGAGGTGCACCGTAGCTTCTGTAATGAAGGCCAAAATCACAAATCCACTTAGTATCACAGAGTTCTTCTCTTAAATTCTTTGAAATGCTTTAATTTGGAAAGAAAAACAAGCATAAATTCATAATCCAGCCTCCATAGCTTGGTAATCCGGTTCTCTGAAATAGCTTCTTAGTGATTAACTGACTCACCACAAAACCTGCTGTAATATTTTCAGCCAAAGACCAATAAATTTGTGCACACAAGAAAATGCATCATATTTGGAGCCATTTGAAACAACCCATAATCCTAAATCAAGACATCCTCCTTTATCTACTTCACTTTTTCCAACACCTATTACACAATAGCTGTAGTTAAATGGTTAAGTTGCACGAAACGCTGACATTTCTCACACCTTAGATTGCTTACATTACACATACATCAGTTGTGTTGCCACAATTATCATAACTGCTGTGTAGCAAATAAATATGGTTACTTACTGTTACTTGTAAGTGAAAGAATTAAAAAAAAACAACTTGTCATCACAGCGGTCATTGTAATACATACTGGTCATTCAGTGGGCATTTTATCACAATCAGCCCGAGATACAGATGTAGTGGGCTGCTTGTGTGTCGGACAGTCCCTCATCAATCTTTGCAGAGCAGTTCCCTCAACAACGCAGTGAAGAAAGAAAATAGCTGCATTTAATTAATGCACTGCCTCCTTTGTTACGCTGCTGCTCAGCATCTTTCAGCCCACCATGCAAGAGAAAGAACAGGAAACTCATTCATGCCGAGGATGCATGGATTAAAAAAGGAATAGAGAGAGAGAGAGAGAGAGAAAGAGGGGGAGAGGACAAAGCTGGAGATGTAAAGAGTCGATGGAGAAAAACAGAGAGAAAGAGGCGGCTTAAAAAAAAATGAATGGCCGAGCAGAACGGGCTGTATCCATCGGTAAACTTTATAATGAATGTCTAAGTTTGGCAACTGTGATGGATGAGTCAGGAATGGTGTTTGTCACAAAAGCAGTCTTCTTTGAATCGCACTGCTGTTTCACTGTTTCGAGGCTTTGTGAGTGCAACCACATTGCCATCGACAGTGCTGCCATAATCCGGCTGTTAACAGTTGATGTGACAAGTGTGCACAGAAAATTTGCACACACGTATGACAGTGTAACTCTGTGACTGTCATGTCTGACCATTACAACAAGGGCAATACACATTGACTTTGTGCTAAAATTAAAGATCAATCCCCAATATTCTCTCCACAATCTAGACTCTGGATTTTGGAAAAGCCAACTTATTAAACCAAAAAACTAAAATATTACAACCTCCAGTCTTCTTACTACAACTACAAACTTTTCACAGCCAAAATCTGCAAAAAAAGGCAGAAATGGAACAGCTTTCAGGCAAAACCAGTTGCCTCTGCGAGTGCACTGCAGCACCTATCCTGCGCTGTCCATCAAGGGGAACTTTGTGGAAAGTGTTTTGCAAAGTCAGCAGCACATCCTGGTGTCATATCAGCCACCTCAAAGCAAGCCTCATAGCATCAGTTCCTCTACTGACAATAGAGGATTTCATGCTACTTAGAGACTCACATACCTGAAAACATAGAGAGGTTATCCAATCAAACTCAATATCTTTGCATCTTGATGACGTATTTTAACAGGGGGCAAACACAGTTTAGGTATTAGACTGATAATCGTAACTGGACCATATTACAAGCTGGGCTAATGAAATCACTTGATCTTAGTTTTCTTTACAATACAGAGAAGCTGATTTCAGTCATATGTTGTTGCATTGAGGTTTAAATTATTTCTTATGTAGGTTTGCATTATTACAGGAAGTGCAGAGTAAAAAAAAAATCCCATTAAAATTCATGTCCTCATAATGAATGAGACTGAGTGTATTAGATGTAATCAAGCCAACATAAAGAACAAACGTGAGCTGAAGGTGTGATCGTTTCTTGGAGGTGCCCACAGTCCAACACCCACAGTCTGCTCTGTGCGAAGGACAAACAGCAGGGTTCATTTCTCAGAGATGTAGGTGGCCAGCTGCTGGCCCACCCATCAATATCATGCAAGTATGTGGTGCTGAGCTGCCATATGTGTCCCCACAGCTTAGATCAATAACACCAACAGACTGTACACCCCCCCCCCACTCCCCAAAGCCTCAACCCAACCTTTGCTCTCTGAGGGATTGTGTTTTTTCTACATCATTATCATATCTCACTTTGCAAGAAAAAGCATAAATTCACTTGACCTGTAATAGCAATTGTCTAGTGGGGTTGATAATGAAACGATCAAGTGATGACCAGTTTAAAGTCACAGAATAAAGTGAAAGTTAAAGGATGATATTGATTTAAATTTTGACTTATAAAGCACAATTGATGATGATATTTAAAAGATAAGAGTCGCCACCTTTACACACCGTCTCCAAAACAGCCAAAACAGATGGGTGGAAAAGAGGATGCACAATAATGGGGAGGAGGGAAAAAAGTGAGGAAGGAGAGGTGTTCACCTTGAGAGTGCTCATCCATTACAGGAAGGCTGAGGCCCGCTCTGTCACACTGTCACAGTGATGCCACCTCCACAGCACCCGAAAGGTCACCACTTCGCTGCACTGCTTCAAACAGGAAATGCATGCTCGTGTACACACACACACGCGCACACACACACACACACACACACACACACACACACACACACACACACACACACAGCAACTGTGCATTGTTGGAAGAAAAGGTAGATAGTCCCATCTGCTTCCCTGTCACTGAAGAGCTGCTGTTAAATAGACACAAAATAAACAATATTCATACATCTACTGTACACCAGATGATGTTCAGCACAAAACCTGCAAATATTTGGAAGGGTTGCCTTTATCCTTTGCTATATTTTCTTCATATATTTTACTTTATAGTTGAGAACATTGACTTGCTTTTGCATTCAGCCATCACCTGCAGGTATTTGCTGCATTAAAGTGGGTCATGATTGACTCAATAATTAGCACATTTGCAATAATGACATTTCCACTTTTGTCTTTTGCCTGTGTGATTGTCTGAGTGGGGGCAGGTGCTGAGGATCCACCAGCTGCATCCCATCCTCAAATGAGGATTGCCTTTCTTTGTCACACTTTACTTTATTTGCCCCCGAGCAAAGATGTAAATGATATTTCTGCACTGCTTACTTCTTTTTAGCAGGTTGATCAAAGTCACTGGATGGATTTCAGTTAATTGAATGGGCTAAGGACCCACACATTCATTTAATTTTGGGTTTTTCATTTAACTATTGTGTGATTCCATGTGATCTTTAACACAACTTTCACTTGAAATCAATACCAGGAAAAACTGTAACAGGCATGATTGAATTTTCTGGTAATATGTTATTCTAAAACATCAAGAACACTTTAAATGAGTTTTTTCACTCTGTATGTAATGATAGTGTAAGGGGCCAAACAATGTTACTACAACTCTCGTATTACAAACACAAGTTTACACACAATGACACATTTGCTCCATTTATATGTTCCTTTCAAACTTCTTGTACCAGGATAAAATCAGGTTAAACACGGCTCAATGTTCATGCACTTTAACTGCATTCGGTGCACGAGGGCAGATCACAAATCTGATCACGGTGCGGTTTCTGTGTTTTCTTTGGGTTACATCACAATCAGAGTTTGGCGATAAAGCAGCGGAATCCTATTTTATAGAAGAGAAAAATACAGAGGTACAACATGTGCACAGTTTGGAGACACTCACAAACTGCACAATTTTTGCACAAACCACGCAATTGCACATAAAATAAAATCCAGTAAAAATGAAGACAGAGGCCCGAATGTTATAGGCTAAAGTGCGTGACTCAATGAGCTGGGTGAGCGTCTGAAAGGCGGGCATTCTTTAGAACCTGGAGAGAACAGGTGGTGTTATGATATCAGCCCGGTGCTTCGGAGGCTTTTAGCACAAATGTTCATCTAAGCGTCCAGTTAGCAGTTACCACAGCATCTGTTTGAGGAAAGGAGCCTCACACAGGGAAATTTTAGACCATCAGTAACCCTCAAGCCTTGCAGGCGATCTGTGGAGCTCAGAACGCAATAGTCACATTGGTAGAAAACATTAATATGTGTATAACAACTATAATCTTTCACATCAGGTGGCTTTCCTTTTTCATTTTTTCCCCTCCCTTAATTACATAAAACCTTTCTTACTGAGATCAGCACTTTTTCCCAAGCAGTGAAGAACAAGCAGCATCTCTGTCTTAATTTGCTCACACCACGAACAGACAGCGCCTTACAGTGTGTCATACATACGACACTCTTCTTATTATTAAAACACAGATTTCCATAGCAACAAAGGGGAGAAAAAAACCCCATCCAATCTGAAATGGAAATTCACAGCACAGTTGCAGTTGCCTCTGAAGTGGAGGGAGTGCATGTGATACACAAAGCAAAATGCTTCAGCAGATTGGACTGTTTTTGAAAATGGAGGAAGTTTGGGTCACCCCAAAACAATTTTCTTCTGTGCAACAGCAACACAAATTCCAAGAACCTTATTTTTACCTTAACAGTTTGAGGAAGATCCGTTCTAAGCTGTAGCTGTAATTGCATGTCTGTCTAATCAGTGATTTGGCTGAAAAGACATTTAGGGAAATTTTCCCCCACAAATATGCAACCTTGTCACCATTTCCATCACAGGAATGCACGTCATCTACAGGATATTGAAAAACCTTACCTGAAAAAACATACCCAATGGGAGGTTTTGTTTCTGTACTTTGTTTCTAAACTGCTCAGATTCCCCAGAGTTCCTGAGGGTTAGGTTTTGGGCTGGCTCAAGGGGGCATGTCATGGTAATTGATCGCCCGTTTATATAATTGCCTTGCAATAACAGTTCCTGGAAGTGTTGGTGGAAAAGACAGGGGTTCCTAGTAGTTCCCTAAATTGTGTACTTAATACGTAGGAGGGGGGAGAATAGATGTGTGCTTTGGTCTGCAGAATGTGCCAAGCTGAAAACAATGGATGTTCTCTGCGGAAGACAAACTGATTAAGTTTTTAGACTGTGATTAATGGTTGCACATAGTTTTGGAAAATACTTTCATTGATTATTGGTTATTTCTTAAAATGCATATGCTAAAAGTCTGTACTCCGCCTCCTGTTCCACTTCAGTGAAACCTTTCCATGGCCACCAGTTACTCAGTCTAACAAAGAACCAAAACTACACGAGAAGCACAAAATAATTAAAAAGAATTAGAAACGTTTAGGCTAATGTCACCTCTGCAGACATCACCTTTGTTCAGGTAAGCACGTGGTGACAGCAGCATTAATGTTGAGGAAGCTTTTGCTTGCTCCTGCAGCATTAGAGCTAATAGCTCTAATGTAACAAACTGATGTGAATAGCACTCTTGAGTCAGGCAGTGCGGTACATTTAAATTAAATGATGCAGCTCTCTTCTCAGAAAAGTTCTCTCAGAAAAATTCGGAAACAAAGAGCATGTTCAACAGAGCAGAGAGATCTGCAGGGTTAAAGGAAAAGAATCAATAGATGAATGCACCAGATGTCACAATGGCACATTATCATTTTATTATTCAATTAAAGAAATCAAAGAGAGTGGAGGCAGGTGGAGGTAAGCAAATAAAGCCATTTAATCCATCGCTGACTCGTCATAAAGTCAGAATGTGAAAGGATACCACGAGAGAGAAGGAAATGAACTCTTCAGCCAGTGAAACCTGTAGAACTCAGGCTGCAGGTGGAGAGACAGTGAGAGAGAGAGAGACAGAGAGAGAGAGAGAGAGAGAGAGAAAGGAGGAAAAGGTTAATTGCGTCTAAGAATACTTATGGCTTTTTGCATTTTCCATCATTCACCAAGGGCCACCTTAAGGTTTCCTGACCTTTTATTTGCTACCTAATGAAACCTGTGTAATAAATGAGACCACCTCCTCTTCTCTTACATCCTCTGGTGTATTTAGTGAAGTTGGAGCCCATGTGCCACTTTCTGCCTGGCTTCTGGTTCTCCTCTGTCCCTTTTTCTTCTTTCCCACTGTTGGTCAGTCTCTCTCTCTCTCTCTCTCTCTCTCTCTCTCTCTCTCTCTCTCTCTCTCTTTCGGTCTGCATTAATAAATCTGACACTCCAAACAGGAGAGATAAAAGGAAGTAAAGATGGGACCCAAAGTCTCTCAATAAGTGCACTTCATCATGGAGTCGACAGCCTCTGAAACAAGTGTGGCGGGGGAGATGCAGTGAGGAGGTCAAGAGGAAGAGGAGTAAAGAGGAGGAAGGGGCTGTTATAAGAAAGGTGGCAGATTGTCAGGAAGGTGATATTACCATGTCAGCAGCTACGGGAGTGGCTGGTAAAGGGTTCGTTCTTCAAACACAACAAAGTATCAAATAAAGCAGACGCATGTCACACATCTTGTACATTTTTAACCTTTACTGACTTATTGGGTTTTTGGCAGCAGAAGTGTGCTCATAATTGGTGTTGCACCGTGGAACAGCATTGGTGAAAATTAGAGTTGGTGATTATCTAATAATAAACTTAAAAATAGTCTGAAACAGCTTTTCTTCCTGGAGAGTCCTTGTACACTGTGTACAACCATACTCCTCTATAAAAAATATATAAAACTGGTTGAAGACAACTGCTCTTTCTCCTCTCCCTCATTCTTTTTTCCCCCACTTTAGTGATCCCATTGAACACTCAAATCATTATATAATCCTTACAAATAACCGATGCATTTTCCCAGAAAGGTTCTGTAAACTTTTGCAACCTTATTTTTCAATCCTTTGACATCTTTATTGGGTCGTCAGTCCAGTCTTAATAACGGGATTGTCACGTCTAAAACAGCACGACTGAATTTATGCTGCTTAAACTTTCTCTTGCTGGAATGATATTGTCAGCATGAGAACTCAATCTGTTGAATCTATTTAGGTCTAATCACTAGTAAGTAAATTCTTAAAAGGCAGCGTTTCTTTTAGCCACATCTCTTTTTTTTACTGACTTCCTTTTTAACCATGACTGTTTAAACATATAGCTGAATAATAAATCCACTAAATTCCCCTCTGCTCTCCTCTGGTTTGGAGAGGCTCAGGTCCACCTCAAACATGCCATCCAAACTGCAAACTGCAGTTTGTTTTTACATAAAACCCCGCAGCTTGGTCGGGACTGTGCAAATGACAGGATCCTTGTACAAATTTGAAGAGTGGTTGCACCCAGACATGCGTTGTTGTGTCTTTATCCGCATCGCCGGGCAACTTCAGCGCTTTCTGACAGAACTCCAGTGAGACAAGGAATCTGTGATGAGACTACATTTGTAGAACATGAACATCTGACATGATCACAAGCGGTGCCGTCACCTTGATGGTGGAGGTCTCTGCGTCTTCATCTCCCTTTTGCCTTTCTCCTGAAACCCAAAAACACGTTGCCAGAAAAAGCCACTGAATTTTATCTTTAAAGAAAACAGCAGATAATTTATTTTCAGAAGCAGATCGTTTCAAGCTCTCACAAGTAATTAACAAGATGAAAGATGCGGGGGGAAAGCGAGAGGCAAAGACAGATCCTCGGTGGCTTTAATTGGAACAACATCTCACACAGAGGTGTCGTACTGTTCCCATCGGCAACAGCCATGTTTCACTTCATGCCTCCCTGTGCTCTGCTTTTTTCCACTTTCCCACTGACTGTACTTGCCTTCAACACTAGTCGCCAATCAGTAGCCCAATTAAGTGTTTTTATTTCTTACTTCCTGTATCTCTCTCTTCTAAAGATCATTCACATTCCCAATTAGAGGGATAATAAATGGGATTAATGAAGGGATCATCAACTGCAGTCATGTCAGTTTGCAGGGTTGCACTTTGAAGTGTCTTTCCCATGCAACGCACGCAACATTTAAGCTAAGTTAGTTTCGTTTAAAGGCTAAAACAGAATAAAAGACACAGCCGGACTCTCTGTTTTGCTGTCCCCCGTTTGTCTGCCGTGTAAACCCCACAAGCCCGCAAAGAAGGAGTGATGAGCTGAGGCGGCCATGCGTGGCCCCCGCGCGAGCTTTGCTTGAGCTTGAGGATGCTCAATGAGACGCAGAGAGTGTCATTTCTCAGGCCCGTCCCGCAGGCTCTCTGAGAGGGCGGAGAGGGGAAAATGGGAGTGTAACAAACAGACTGTTCAATTAGGGGCGGAATGGTGTGAAATTGCCTCCAAATGATAAGCCTCCATTATGGCTGCGGCTGCGTTCTCGCCTGCTAGCTGTTGAGTTGTTTGACGTCTTGGGAAGAAAACACAAACTCAGATGCTTTTGCGCACGCATCTTTATGGTTCTGAATCTGAAAGCTCGCTTCAGGAATGTTATGACACCTTTGTGACACTGACTCAGCTCTATAGTTATTTTCTAGTTATGGTCTAGTGACATTTCTCTTCCTTTTATCAAAACATTGATACTTTTACTTGTGTTCCTCAGCCTGGCATTAAAAACAGGTTTTTAAAAAGTTAACAGTAGTGTCTAAATCCAGAATTCATGGTCCGGTTCCAGACAATAAACCACGGTCACTGTTGTGCGCAGTTGTGTGTGACGATCTACAGATAGGCAGAAAGAAAATGGCCATTTTGGGAGCCTCTGCAAACCACTGCTGATGTTAACTTATTGATTTGAAATCTGAGCCTTTACTTTTATGTTGTTTTTCAATTCTAATTTTCAATCAATTGGCTTATTTATAAAAATGATACCAGACTCTAGAGAGTATCCTATAGGCCAAAGTGAAACCACTGCACATTTGAAAATAGGCTTTAATTATTTATAGCCAATTTAAAAGATAACAGTTCTGTTTAAAGCTTCCTCACCCCTGCTGTGCCACACTCGACTCCTCTCTGACATTATGGATGCACAGGCCTGCAGCCGCTCCTCTGAGCTCATATATCACCCGGATAAAGGTTGAAGAACAGAGCTTCCCTCACACAGTGAACCAGGAAAGGCCAAGAGTAAGCAATCATGCGCGCATCTACCAGCCTCACGGTGAGAAAGTCGAAATCAAGTGTTCAAAGTTAGCGGAGAAGCACGATTCACGGAGGAAGGGTGACAGATCAAACACTCCCATTCCAAATAAATGGAAAAAAAACAAAACAAAACCAGCAGGACACACTGGAGAAACCCTCATGAATCAAAGTTTAAATAAGCTGAGTGGTGCTCGGGGTGCAAAGAGAGCTGGGAAACTAAGCAAACTAATAACTTTTAAATATGCAGCAGCTGAGTGGTCCTTAGAAACTCTCAAGATGTTCCCAAACTGTTTTGTTATCATTATCATTCATGATGAGTTTTCTTAGTGTCCTCAACTACCACTTCAGCTGGATGCAGCACATTAGATGCTAAAATACATGTTTATAAAATTACAGCTACATTAATGTTATATCTGTCATAAAATAAAAATTTAATGCGGGATTCTTTGATGATTCAGCATCGTACATCAGTCCTCCTCCTCACTTTTCAACTGACAGGTCAAAAATGAACACATAGTGCCTTCTTCACACTCGCGCTCTCCTTTTCACCAAAGAGCCAAACCGCAGCTGACAGAGCTCAGATAAAACAATAATTACATTTTTATGGATGACTTTACTCAGTGAAATGAAAAGGCTCCTGCAGCAAAAAAAAAAAAAAAAAAAAAAAAAACAGCGACGCAGGTATGATGTTTAAATCCCAATCCCGCTGAAATCAGCAAACCTTGGCGCTGCCGTTTTTCCTCCAGCACGTTCCTGACAGTGAAAAATGTCTGTATTCTAAACCTCGGACCGGGGGACTGTGTGAGGAGGGGAGAGACGGAGTGAGCGAGAGTTAGGGCGCTGGATAAGGAGCATCGGGGTGTACGCATTATGAGCAGGTTCCAACCGCTCCTTGCTGCGGTGTAAAGACCATTTTTCCCCTGCATCTGTTATCTTTGCTCAGTGGCATGAGGTGAATGATCGGTCTGCGCACACTGCGTTTGGGGGCCAATCCTGTCCCCTTACCAGCTGGCCTTCACCTAAAACAGATAGAAACACCACATTGTGTAATGACCTGCATGCACAAACGCACTCCTGACACAGCTTACCCCACCATGGCAGACAGATGGACGGAAGAGGGTGGAACCCCCAGGAACCATTCTGCAACCTCTCGATCACTTAAGTGCCCTGAAGATTAATGGCTGACAGTTCACATTCCTCTGCTTGTTTTCCTTCATTTTTGCTTCTATAATCATGCCGATATAAGTTAACATTGTGAACGCTCGTGTTTACCCCCCCCCCCAAGGATGGATGAAGGAGGACGATGCAAGCTCTGTCTTTGAAATGTCTAAATAATTTACTGAATACCTCAGAAACTAAAAGATGTGATCACCCTTTATCGTGGATGTACAAATGTCATAAATTTAAACTCGCATATAAAATGGTGAGTTCCCACAACAAAAAAAAAAGACCCATTCAGTCCTGTCATTCCATTTAAAATACCTCTGGTTCTGGTTTATCCATTTTAATCACTGTGGAAATCAGGCACATGTTTCATTTTCATCCTCACATTATCCACAAATTGATATAGAAATGCCCTTTAACATCCATTTGCATGTCAATACTTGCTGTGCCTGTTCCAACACGCGTCAGGCCTGTCGATGAAGAAAGGAGGAGGAGAGGGGAAAAAAAAACAAAACACTGTTTGACTGTGTCTCATCAGTGAGGGTCTCTGAAAACTGTCACCGAGCATGACTGGTAAACATGCTGTAGACTATTTATAGCGCGCCTAACAATGTATTCACCACGGGTCTGCAAACCATCAACACAGTGATATATTAATCATCGTTATGATAATGTCGGAGCGGTCAATAGGTAGTAATCTAGTGTATGTCGACACGAGGTGGATGGCCGGCTTCATGGACAAAGCAAGCACACTGCCGGATTCATCTTTAGAGTGGGCTTTAGTAATGATGTCGGGTATCCCAGCCTCATCTGAGCCGCTGCTGTTGCAGAATTATTCACCTCTGTAGCTGGGGACACTCACACCTGGGCTGCATGTATGGAGGAGTGGAGTGCTTGTGCACCAATTGCATTGTTACACACTCTTGCAGCCAGTGTAGGGGATCAGTAATGGCCACCAGGCGCGGCGAGATGTTATTTAATTTTTATACAGTATGCCGAGGTGATCTGGTTTGTTTGATCAAGAGCTGGAACTCTGACCGTGTCTGGAAAGAGTTAGGTTCTTAAATAAACTGTAATAGAGGTCTCGCATATATGTTGGTCAGGCTATACATGAGCTGCGGATTCCAGTTCAGTCAGTTGTTTAGATTTTAATGTAATAAAAGCGAAATTACAAGATTGCGTTCAAGGAGGCAAAGTAATTAAAACTCCCATCCGATCATCCTACACGCTGAGCAGCAAATGCCAGCTGATATGATGGTACAGTAATAAATGTAACCCTCCATAATCTGATTACCTTTCGGGCAATAATGGTGAATTCACACAAGCAGACAAATGAGACAGCAGCCTGACGATGATGAGATAAGTTATAAATTGAAATATGACATATTTTATTTAATTTTGCTTCAAATTAAATGAGGGAAGAAAGCATTTTGGGTCCACGCAACTCCTCCCCGGATGTGAAAAGTCAAGGGATGACTGTCTATCAATGTCTGCCAGGTGCTCCTGTATTTGATTCACCAAGCAGAACTTTCACTCTTGGGCTTTAATTATGCCTAAGGCACTACTGGGCAGCCTCTCTCTGAGCATAAATACATAAATACATGAGTGAAGTTAGAAAAACAAACACACTGCTGGTCAGAAAGACACAATAAGCTGCTGGGTTTTTTTTGTTTTTTTCTTTATTTGTTTTTTTCGGGGTGTGATTTTTTTTTTCTTTTTCTTTTTTCAGAGCGGGAACATTATTGCACATCATTTCAATGTTACACAGGAATCGTCAGCTACTGATGTCCCCAGGTTCCTCAGTCCAGTCCCGCCGGTCGGCCGACTGCCTCTGAATATAAAGCATCATAATGGCTGTCTGTCTCACCTTGTACCTCTGTATTATTTGCCCAGCAGCATGTGAAAAAAAGACAAGGGGATCAGAATATGATTCGACACATATAACGGAATTTCAACATTGGCACAGAATGTTATACAATGAATTTTATATAGCGGGCATTGTGCAGCATCACTCTCATGACAAGCCGGGGGAGGAATGCTCCGAGACTCCATTATAACCCCCCGACCAGCCCTCTGCCAGTGTTTGCTGCATCTTCAGACTGCATCATTACCTATTCAGGGCCGATTCCGGTGCTGTCATGGGACTCATTACTCCATTGCTTTGTGAGGCTGCAGACGCTTGCACCGCTCTGCGGCGGGTAAGAGAGAAGCTGTGTTGGCTGACCCGGGGCACCGCTACTGACCTGCTGGGTCCTCCAACACAGCGCAGGGGCTTTGACCACCGAGGGTGTGTGGACAGCACATCACCTGAGCCATTTTTGGAACTTTTTTTTTTATGAAACAGAGAAAAGTGTGTGTGTGTGTGGTGTGTGTGTGTGTGTGTGTGTGTGTGTGTTTTAGAATGGGGTTTAGATTAGGGCTAGGGAGTTGTAATAATTCGGATTAATTTAGGGTAATGTATATATGTATGAAAGTCACAAACACAGATAAGCCTTCGTGAGTTGGTGTGTGTGTGTGTGAGGGGGTGTGTATGTGTGTGTAAAAATCAAATAAATGCAGCAGCATGGCATTCTTACATGTTGCATTTGAGCAAAAAAAATAAAATCTGTTATGGTTCCTTCTTATTTTTTCTCTTCTGCTTCTTTTTTGTTCCTCACTGTATTGTCAAGACCTGCAGCCAATTAATATGAAATAGCACTCGCCTGTCATCGGCCAGAGCTGGCAGAACAAACCAGATGGTAATGGTAATAAAATCAATACTTTTAAAAGAACAAGACAGGACAGCAGAGAAGGATAAAGACTATTGGGTGAAACTCACACATACACATACACGCACACACACACACACACACACACACACACACACACACACACACACACACACACACACACAATGTTATATGATCCAGAAAGAGAGTGATAATGGAAAAATGGAAAAGGCCCGAGGGTGTGAGTGGATCTTCTCTATGGCTACAACTCTCAACTGTCCACTGCCTTCAGTTTCTTTACAGCAGGCCAAAGAATTCTCATGCCACGCTTGCACACCAGTCATAGCAGCTGCAACGCTGCACAATAATAATACAAGAAAAACCCCACTTTTTAAACTGAGTCTGTTTGGCTCAGGAGGTGAAGGCTCGGTTTTCATAATAATTAATAGAGAACATACGTCTTGAAAATAGATCGAACCAATTAAAGTAAAAGTAAAGTAGGAGTTTGGAGAAAAACTCCACATTTAAATCAAACTGACTTGTATAATTTAAGGAGTTTAAACCAGGGGCCACTCCTTTAGAAATATATATAAGTCAGTTTAATGATGACATGAAATTAGACCAGCTCAATTACTACCTCCATTAGTGGCTCATTTAACAAGTGTGCTGTCCTAGCACCTGAGAAGCTGCAGTAGATGCCCGCAGATCAGCTCTGCGGAAGGCGGAGGACCATCCATTCCATGACATTTAACCATTTCCTTTTCCCTCTCTCCTGCTCTAATGATGAGAGAAACTCCACATCAGTACCAGCTAAATTTAAATCAAATCTGTGTCCAACTAAACTAAATAATGAGCTTTACCCAAAACCTGTCAGACTCACTCGTGGCGAAATCCGCGTTTAGTGCCACGCTAATTAAATCCGGCCCGACGACTGTCTGAATGCTCACAAGGGAGTGCAAATATGCCTTTCCGAAGGCGAAAACATACTGTACCAGAAGCTTCTTCACACTTTTTTTTTTCACCCACATTTCATGAGAGCAGTTCAAACACAGTACATTTTAATAAATACTTTAGAAACACACAAAGAAGTCAGAACTTTGTTTATATGTGGAATTCATGGCTGTAACAGACAAGTTTACCCCCTCCTGACCCACCTGTCTGATCTTGGGAAGGGATAGATGCTGATTGAATGCAGTGGACATGGGAGGGGGTCTTGTAATGCTTTAACACATACGTGTTCTATTAATGAGGTTGCTAATCTAATTGAATACATTATATTAAATGAAGATAAAAATCAGCTATACACCATTTCTCAACTAATCATCACTTTTCCATTTGGGAAAATCTTTGAAAAGCATGCCTCACAGGTGTCATTTACAGTTACTGATGTCATTAGCTCACCTCTGTCAAACACGCCCGACTGCTGCCCTCACCTGCTGTTTTTCGTGCAGTAACATCTGCTTCATTCGGCGTTTGGTTTTCAGAAACAGTTCTTCTGACAAGATAAGGTAAGATAAGCGCCTGGCAGCTGGTCGTCGGTCTCAAAAAAAAAAAAAAAAAAAAATCAGCATTAATGTTCATCTATCACAACATATTTATAAAGCTTCACATCAAAGCTGCGTGGACAGAGTGAACGCCTGTTTCCAGCCAACTTACACAGATGCATATGTTTAGTCTCTGATGGAAGATTCTAATCAGAGCCACGGGGGCAGAACCATGGCGACCTGTTTTATCACTTATCAGCCCATCCTGCTAAAACAGGTCGCAAGTGTTCCATCTGAATGTGAGGTCAGGCCAGGTGAGAGCTGTCATGTGTGGTTGTGGCGCTGATGGGTCGTCCTCCACATTTGGCTTGTTAGCCTCTCCCTACTCGCCTCGTTCTGTCACAGTCCCCCTCCTACCTTTGTGCGTTTGATTGAAAGTTGATGAAGAGTTGCCACTTTTTTTTTTCTTTTTTTTTTTTGTCTTTTTACGACAAACTTTCTGTTATAAATAATGTTGAACCTGAACTTGAATTTTGAAAAGTGCTTGTTTCTTTGCGGTGTGGGGGCTGTTTTTGATTGTGTGTTTCAGAAGGTGTTAAAAGCACGTGTGCACTGGTGTGCTGAGGTTTGTGCTTATGTTTAATTGAACAGCATTCCTCTCGTCTCACATCCCCACCTCTCTGTGATGTCTTTTGACTCAACACCCACATTTACATGCAGCTGTTACTTTTTTGAAAAATCTAAATTAATGCCATCTGTCTTTTCTCAGTTTGTTGAAATGAACCAGTGAATAACAAACCTGAATCTACTGTACATCTGTGTTTCCAATTTCATGGTTTAAAATATGTAGCTGATCTAACATCCAATTTGATATTAAAATACGACAAATATATAACCTGAAACTACATTATTTATTTATTTCACAATTACTTTATTCTTTTTTGGACTGTTGGAGACACCTTAGAACAGGGGTGTCCAAACTGTTCCACAAAGGACCGTGTGGCTGCAGGTTTTCGTTCCAACCCAGCAACAGCACACCAGATATGACTCACTTAATCAACTCATCTGAGTCTTCAGATAGCTGATTGGTCAAACTGGGTGTGTTTGACTGGTTGGAATAAAAACCTGCAGCCACACGGCCCTTTGTGGAACAGTTTGGACACCCCTGCCTTAGAACATTTTTTTCTGTAAAAAAAAAAAAGCAGCATTATTCTTATGAGCACAATTATCACTTGCAACTGGATGTTAATTGATCAAAATTCTCAAAACCAATTCAAAAAAATCACAAAAATGCACATCTGAAATTACAGTCCATTGTGTTTTGAGGTCAATGCAAACTGTGGACTGTTGGAAAAGCTGCTATAACATATAAAGAAGTCTGCCGAGTTCCTGACTATTCATGGGCTTCTTAGTCAGCCTTGAATGATTGCTGACCCTTCTCAGGTAAATCTCCATTTTCCAGAAGTTGAAAGACCATGAAGCATCAATGTTTTGCAACCTTCTTCCTGAATCATTATTTTCTTAAGCACTCATCAGCTTATCGGTTTGGGCCACCTGAAAACTCTCAGAGTTGCTGCATAACTAATGCACTGGGAAAGGTACAGAGTTGGTCTCTTTCATCAAACACACCTTCTATATTTGCAGAGAAGTAGCACATGAATTGATCTTGATCATGCATGATATTAAAACTTTCTTTTCCTGCAATTTAATCCTTTACAGCATTTCACTGTCCTAATGGTGTCAGTGGCCTCAGGTTCCAGGAGAAAAGGCAGTAACAAGTGATGTGAATGAGCAGAAAGTAACACAACATGTCATACACGATGCAGCGAAGAGCAAGATATTGAATGATGGCAGGTGACTGTTTGGAAGGGGGTGTTTCTTAACAAGCTCCAAGCATGCAATATAACGGAAACTGGGCCTGTGCTGATGGGAAGGCACCAAGGAGCTCATTAAGAGCCACACTCCAACCCGACCGGCTCTGTCCGACCTTTCGCCATCCAATTTTCAAAATGAAGGACAGGTCCTGAGCATTGTTTCCTGTGTGAGACAACGCATGCTAATAAGGAGTGTGGCTGCAAATTTTTATCTGTGTTTAACTGCTCACGTTGGAAAAAGGATGTGATGAGGATGATCATGATAAATCCATGGAATTGACGTGACATTGGTACAATCGGGTATCAACTACCTGCTGCCACAGATTTAGAGAAAGAAACAACTGATCCAGGAATGACTAAAAGACAGTAAAAGAATCAGGGCCAAAGGCAATTTTGAAGATTGTACCAGCAGAAGTGTATGTATTGTTCTTCATCTATGTATTTTTCTTCACCCTCCCACTGGCTGTAGTGAGCAGACACATTGTGGCTGGAATGCTGGTAAAAGCTATCATTTTCCACCATCCTACTGATTAAGGAGTGCATAAAGCTCGTCAATATTTCCTACAGTTCATGTTACCAGGGTAACATGTTACCCTGGTCTGATTTATGCAAGCATATTATAGCAAATACAGAAAGTTTTGAAGTAGTAACCCTTTAGCTGAATTTTATACAAGTAGCGCTTTTGTGAGCTATGGAAGAAAAAAAAAATCTTGTTCTGTTCCTGATAAAATGAAGAAATGAAGAAAACTGGCGCCTTGACCTGCTCCTGACTGCCACCCTGGTGGAAGTTCACACTAATCACTGACGGTGTGAAGGCATTAGCTTCACCTTTCTGGTCAGTCCACCTTTCCAAACCAAGAATGATAGGTGCTGCCGTCCACACCTTGATCTCAAAAGTACAGATTTGTCTATTTCTTGTCGTGGTCAAGGATTGGACCGTTGTGTTTTGGCACATTATATATTATATATATAAAATCAACTCAGGCAATAGCTTGCATTTGTTTCCATAAACCATCAAGCACTGCAAACATTTGTTAAAAGAACTGAACATCTAGCATAATAAAACAAGAAAGGCAATACCATGACTGGTGTACCTTATTTATTTATCTATCTATTTTAATTATTGCTTCATGTCAGGTCATTTTTATTCTTGGATGTCCTTGTGAAACCGCACCTTGGAAATAAGAAACAGCAAGTCTTTTGAGATCAGAGGAATCATTGCCACACGTATTGACCTTCACTCCCTCTTCTGTGGTTTGTATGGTAAGAAAATGCATTAAATGCTTTGGACACTGATCTGCGTTCACAGAGCAAATGACATCTGGGCTGCTGTGACAGGCAAAGAGAACTTTCAACCTCTTACAGAATGGTCCAATTTAAGGGAAGTAACAACAAGCGCAGTCATTGGTCCCCATAAAGAGGCCGTGGGCAGTTGAGTATTTCCTCCAACAGCGCGGCTGCACAGGAACCAAGCGGCATGGAATCATCATCTGCTGTGTGGTTCAGAGGGAGTACACAAGGAGTTAAGAGTGTCATGGAGAGATGAAGAGAGGTAATGCGTGCTAAAGGATAAAGAGAGAGGTAAGCTGTGGGAGGTGAGAGGTAGATAAGCCTGCAGAGAAAAAAGAGATGGAGCAATGCAGGTAGGGGAGAGAGAGAGAGAGGGAGAGAGAGAGAGATACAGAGAGAGAGAAAGAGAGAGGGAGAGAGAGAGAGAGAGACTCAGTTCCAAGTGCTCTCAGACAGGCCCTTTTCCCCAGAGACTTCCTATCATTGTGGGGATCTTTGACTCGATAATCCTGCCTCTCGTCACATATATCACCCTGAATCCACCTAAAATGTGTACACATGCACGCACGCACAGACACGCACGCATCGGCACAAACAAACACACACACACACACCCACCTCTGCACCCCTGCCCGAGGCCCAGGGGAGTGAAGAGCAACAGTACCTGTCACTGAGCTTATACCTTCAGGCAGCTTGTGGGGCAGGGTGGTGAGGGCTGGGAAGTTGTCACCGTGCCCAACTAAGAAGTCACCTTTCGGGGATATGAATCTTAATGAGGTAAGGAGGGTGGGGGGGGCAGGATGGGTGTGGGAGCAGATGCGTGCGTGTGTTTGTGTGTGACAGATGGGGAGTTGCGGAGCGCTGACAGGGCCTGTATGCTTCCTGGCTGCCAGATTATTTTTGGTAATTTATAACCGTTGTTGCTTAAAGTGGCTTTTGTCTTCAGTCGTTCCTGATATGACTCTTCTCAGAAGAACACCGGTGTATCTGCTCTGAGGTTCTGGCGTTTTTGCTGTGTGCAGATAAAATTTCTGTTTCAGTGTGAGAACACAGAGGTCAAACTTCGATACTCATCTGTTGTAGTCATGGCTTTTTTTTAAGTCCTGGTTTTTGTTTACGCGCTAGTTGTGCTTCTATCAGTTTCTCTATTGACAGTTGTTTCTTTGTTTTGGTCATGGTGGAGGGTTCTGGAGTTTATTCCAGCAGTCACTGCACAGGTCACCAGTCAGTCAATGGACACAACCCCCACTCTCATTTTCAGGTGTGCAGTTTGGTTTTTGGACTGTGGGGAGAAACAGCAGTCCGTACGCTCAAAGCCAATGCACGCTGAAACTGGAAGGGAACCAGGACGATGCCTGCTATAATCAGAGCACCTGTCTGGGGCAGCTTACTCACGCTGACACCTCTCCATAAATGGCTGCATGTGTTAATTGGAGGTTTGTATATACTGCATGTAAAGACTGTAAAAGCAGTAAATATCCTTCTGTGGGATTAATAAGGTGTGCTTCTCTGTCTTTTCAGTTAACTATGTTAAAGATGGTGGCTTTGAGTGACAGTTGTGTCACCATTGGTGGCATCATCCACCATGTGCAGTATTAACACTGCACATGGTGGATGATAAATGGTCTTTAAACAGAAGGTCAGTGTTTCAGTGTTGTTTTTACAGCAATCACTTAAATAATGCTTAGTCGCACTAGTCTCTAATATACTGGTCCACTGGTGCTGTCCATGTCTTGCGTCTGCTCATGCACATTTCTTTAAATGAACTTTATCTGGACCTTTATGATTTGATGTTTTTAGTGGCACTCCACATGTGAAAGGTCAAAGCTCAGATTATTACATATTTAAATAACATTTTAACTTTCTGCAGTTTAAACTTGGGTTTTTGTTTTTTAAATTAGAATTAATTTATTAATTAAAATACTGGTTATCACTGCAGCAAAAAGGTTTTGGGTTTGATTGCTCTGTCTCTCTCAGTCCAGAGACATGCACCTGAGGCTAACTGGAGACTCTAGTTTACTGCTGTATGAATGAATGAATGAATGAATGTACAAATTGTCATACACTTTAGCACAGTTAAAGAAATGTAAGTCAGTGGGAGCTTATTCTCTTTAATATTGCATTGTCTTCTAGAAATCCTCATACAGAAGAGCTCATCCATGAGTTGTCAATATAGGAGATAGTACTGTATAGGAGATATTTGGCAGCACCCACAGACCCATTTTAAAAAGTGAAGAAGTCATCAGCTAATATGAGCATGTGTGATATAGTAAGGTGTAAATATATCACAATGACGGCAGATCAGAAGTAGCAGGAGCGTCATCACTATTGTTGGTCGCAAATACACAAACGAGATTCCATTATACAGATACTGTAGCATGAGATGTGCCACAGTTGTACTGAGCTGCTATTTCAGATTTGGAAAATAAGCACTTAAAGCTGCAGCCAAATGGACGCCCTGGATTATATGATGTGTCTGACAGTGAAATTTGATTACGCTTGATCACATTTTGACACTTTCACTTAGATACATTACGCACAGGTTGTCATCTGTATATCATCTGAGGCAGTTGGACAGAGCCATCGATGTAACCGGAGGTCAAAGAATGTTAAAGGCCGTTAAACATTAGTTGCACTCAGCAGCGCCTGAAGGCTCAAATCGACCATTTTGTGGCTCGTATCCAAAAATTATTTGCGATCCATGCAACACTCTTCATAATTCATGGATGTCCTGAGGCCTTTTATAGAGCCACCGATGCAGCAATGGTGAATAAGGTGCCTAAATAATGAGGGGGACATACAATATTTATACTACAGTATGATGCCAATTTAAATAAAAAAAAATAAAAAATGATCTTGACTAGAAAGGTAAAACCAGTACACCTTACATGTCAAGGGGTGTGTTTTCACCAATTTGTTATTACCTCCGCCAAGGAGGTTATGTTTGTGCTGGCGTCTGTCTGTCTGTCTGTCTGTCTGTCTGTCTGTCTGTCTGTCTGTCTGTCTGTCTGTCTGTTAGCAACATAACTCAAAAAAGTTATGGACCGATTTTGATAAAATTTCCAAGATTTGTTGGAAATGTGAAAAGGAAGAAGTTATTTCATTTTGGGGGTTATCTGGAAGAAATCCTGGATTTTGGATCACTTTAAATTTTCGTTAACATTGTGGTAAATGGGGCCAAAAATGTTGTTTCTCAATATCTCGGTTAATTATTGACCAAACCCCATGAAATTTGACTCAAGGATGGACAATGGGATCCTCTATCACATTCCAAAGGCTGATCCGGATCTGATCCAGAAGCTGAATTTTATTGCAATTTATATAAACTTGGTGGAGGTCTGCGCTCTCCGAGTGCTGTCTAGTTGCGTTGTGAATATTTTTTTGGTCTGCAGTAGGTGGACAGTCAAGAAGTAAAGCAGACCCCTCATGCCCATAGCCCCCCAGCCCCCCAGCCCCCCCCAGTGGCCTGACTATCCACGGGAGAACTCTTTCATGTGCTTGCATCAGGTAGCTGCCTAACCAACCAAACGTCACAAAAAGTTCTACACTCTCTGACAGTGTCGAAATAATTCCAGCTTCCTATTAAGCCTGCCCTGTTCTGACAGACAGATGTAATCAAATCCAATTATCCCACTTCTCCCTTTGCTTCCCATTAGAGCTCATCTCTCATTCTCCTCTCAAATTCCCTTCCTGCAGCAAAACATTTGAATGACAACGGCAGAGTCCTCACATACTCAACACACACGCCGCCCTATCACTCATCTTTCACCGTTGCCACGTTCCACATGTTCTGCCTTCGGAAAGGAGAAGCAAAACAAAACGACACGGTTTCATATCACTCGTGCGATACTCCCGGTCTGCACAGGGAAATGACAATTTCCACACACAAAAGTCTCCATTACTGCCAGGTGACCTCGCCTCATTGTGTCCCTTAACCCCCGACTTAGACACCCAAGAAATCAGGACTTCAATGTGTGTGTTAGCAGGTGTGTGTGTGTGTGTGTGTGTGTGTGTGAGTGCATGTGAGACAGACTGTACAGCATGATTGTGTGTGTGTTCCAATGCTTGCCATGCAGCAGAGATGTAATTCATTCTGACTGCTTTTTGCTGGCATGTTTGCAGTTATTGCACACTTGTTGTTGCATGTTTGGGTGTGCACGTTTATTCTGAAAGGATGAAATTAAAATAAAATAAAAAACAAACCATTACATGGTGTTTAATTGCTTCTATATTATTAGCACCTCTACAGAGAGTAGGAGAAAAGTTAATTAGCTTTTCAGGTTGACCTTGTCCAGCTGATTTTGTGTCTCCTTCAGCCTCCTGTGTCTCACCTCCCCTCACACTGGCCCTCCTTGATGAAAAGAACATATGGTCTAAAACAAGCATGCAACGGTGGTGCTTTTATGTCCACACAAAGTTCAGAATTTGTCAGTGTTCAAGCCAGAGAAGCTTTCTTTTTTTAAATTCAAACTTTGTTTTAGCCTGTGAAAATGTGTATCATTATTAATTAATTATAATTTGCTTCCTCTCAATCACTGTAATAATTTGGGATGTAATAATTTATAGCACCCAAATGGATGGACATAAGAAGTTACTCGTGTCATCTCCTCGCATACCATCTTTTGCTTCCCCTCATTTTGCCAACTTTACAACATCCCCTTGGTCTGAAACATTCTTTTGTTTCATAAATTGTAGTTTTCTGTCTGCAAGGTGCTTCATCCAACCTGAGCATACACAAATTGGCACAGTTATCTTCAACATCCTCACCTTCAATTGGTTTTCTCATAAGTCATCAAAGTAACTTCATGTTAAATTGCTGCTGTATAACCAAGATGATAAATATACATGTGGGGTCTGAATAAAAACATCCCTGATGTTTGCAGTTTTGGAGATGATTAAAGTTTCTGCTGAGAAGAAGGGGAAAAAAAAGAGAGAGACTGATACGGCCATCATTTTTTGTGAGAGTGGACGCGATCGACTCTTGTGCCGAGCATGTTCATTCATTTAAAATAACCATGCAGCAACTGAGTGAGTTGGAACAGAAGCCTCAGTTTAAAGTGGAACAGAGATGGGGAGCAGCTGGACCAAATTCACCTGCCACTTTCAATGTGTATCAGAAATTGCACTCACACCAGTAACCCCACTCCAACAGTAGGGGAGGGACAAAAAAACAGTGGAAACAGAAGGACAGTGTGTGCTTTGACCATACAAATCACAGATAGTAGATCGAATGCAGGGCAGCGATGGAAATGGGAAATGGCTGCATTCTTTGAGACCTGCTGTGTTTCATAGACAAGGTTTCATGGTTCATTAAGATGAAGGAACTGGTGCAAGACTGATTTACAGCCAGTGTCCCATCTGACAGGAAGTAAAGTTCAACCTTAGCTGCATTTGTTGACTTTGGGGCAGCGAGTGACTGAGTTTTAAATTCATTGTTGCGGTGGCCGGATAATGTTACAATATACATTCTTGTGTTTATTTCAAACATACTTATTTCAACCCTATAATGCTGCCTGTAATCCACGATTGCTTCGAATTTGGAATTTGGTGGGTGAATTGTGTTTAAAAGTAGAGCAGCGAGGGCACAAAACACCAGAGGTGCTTGTGTCAATAAGTAGATGCAGCAGGGAACAGTTTCATTATGGTTGGATTGAAGGTTAGGACCTGAAAGCACAACTGCTGAGTCAAGATCACTTTTTATCCTTCAAAAAAATAAGAGAGAGAGAGGGGGGGGGCACCTCATCAGAACAAAGCAAGAGAGGAATAACCTGCATCTCAATAACTAGCTAAATGGAACTTTAAAAAAAAATGCAGACTGAGAAATACAACTCTCTGGTATGATGAAACCAATTTGTTGACCTTAATTCTAAGAATAATTTTTGGAGGGTGATCCACCCCCAGGTGTCACCTGCCCAACATCATCCCATGTATGTTTTCCAGCACCTGGTACACGGAAACTGGTCAGAGATGAAGGAAGGCTGAATGAAGCAGAGATGGTTAAAGTGGATCCTGAGCACTTTGAATCCAGACTCAGCCAGAGTCCAGACTGGAACCCAATCAAACATCTCTATAGAGATGTGAAAATAGTCGTCCACAGACAGACCCCATGGGAGCATCATAAATTGCACATGATTGGGCAGGTGATTGGGAGGAATGAGCGTGCGGGGAAAGAAGGAGAGCAAAACAGAAAGCATCGAACCTAAACTAAACAGACCAGAAATTCTAATGAAAAAGTTGAGCTGAGTTAATAACAAGCTTAGCTGTTTCAATGATATTAAGTGGGTTTCAATTAGGTGTTGACTGAAATAAATAAATAAATATGGGTCACGGCTCAGAATCTGGGTTTTAATTGACACTTCATTAAACTAATGCAGGTCTTGTAAAATACTAAATATCAATTCCTCCAATAAAGCCAGTGTAGTCTTAAAAATGGCTGTTCTGATAGACTGTTTGGTAAAAGTTCTTAAAATAAACCTGGGTGTGTTCATATAATTATAAACCTATTTTAGAGTGTAGATAACCTGTTAATCTTCAAGCTGAATTAAGAAATCGTTCTGTGAGATTTACGTATTCACTTTGGTCAGAAAGGTGATTCAGGCTCTGATATTTCCCTGTTTAGACTTTAGCCCAGCAGCATGACGTTGTCAACGTCAAGCGAATGTCAATATTGTATATAATATATTGTGCAATTTTAAATGTTCAAGTATGTTTTTGTAAATAAGGAATATTTATACTTCATATTGTTTGAGCCATCTGGTTTATTGAATTTTGTTTATCTCCTTTTCATATGTTCTGTGCAACTGTGGTGTGAAGTGAATAATTGGGGTGTTGTAGTGATTATGAAAGCTCGTAGATGCATGAACGTGAACGTAAAGATCTGCAGGTCTGTTTCTGCTGTGCCCAGATCCCAGTAATCCATGGCATGGCTCTTGTGCGCCTCTGCATGTAATGACTCGTTGCCTCACACGGAGGCAGTACTGCGTCATTGTAACGTTGACGAGAGCCGCAGACAGGCTTCACCAGGCCTGTATCACAGTCTGAGAAAAGCATTTCTAATATAGGGTGTATCATCCAACAGCACGACAACTGATATCACATTATTATCAGTTTCTCACAGAATATTTGATCCCAAAACTGCTTTGAGTCAACATCAATGTTACCTGCTGTTTCAAAGATGTGATCTATAGTGAGTAGATCACATCTTTGAAACAGTAAAGTATTTTTTTTGCAAAATGCACTTTCAGTTTATTTTGCATTTGGTCTCATAAACAAGTAAAACAAACTGACAGGGTACTTGCAATATATGCATATATATTTCAATACAGGAAAATATCCCCTTTGATACCTTGTATTTAAGTGTCTCTCAAAGTAAATCCTTCGGGAAAAAGGTGAGATATGAAAATATTACATGACTTCTTTCATTCACAGCTAAAGGCCAAGACTATCTCGGTGTCCCGCTGTGACCCAGACTGCTGTGTCCCACCGTCAGGATGTTAATAAGAACATAATCCTGGTCGATGCTGCTGTTATTCGCTCCTATCTGACCAGACCGTCTTCCATTGCTCTCCCCGGCTGTATCCATACCCAGTTTGGCGTCCAGCCCTGATCAGACGGAGCTGACCACAGTGACTCCTGCTGTGATAAGAAGCCGTCAATTAGGCAGATGGCTGAGTGAGATAATCACAGGTTCAAGGAAAGTCTTGATATCCCATTCATTTTAAATGCACCATCAAATCCATGTCAATTTGTTGAAAATGCTTTCTTTCCTCCCCATTAACAGGTATATAACTGCTGATCCTGAATACTGTATATAGATTATTAATATTGATGAAAACCACAAGCAAACAAAGATGAAAAACAGTCACATGGAGAGATGGACTAGGAAGCAGTGGGAAAAAAAACTAATACACACTTAGCAGGCCAGTCAATCATCCAGACAGGCAGTTATCCAGAGGGGACAATTCATAATACAGAGACAGAAAGTCAAGACGGGCATTATACCGGAGAGTCGTCAGCAGCCAGCCAGCCAGTCAGAAATATATGGCTGATTGACAGTATCTTGTAAGCCTACACAAACAGAAACTCCATCAGACAAACACTCCTCTACAAGGACGGGCACTCCAGATAGGCGAGCAAACACTGCGTGTCCCAGATCAGTTCATTTTAAAGGTCCACAATCAGGCAGGCAGCAGCTGGGACTGGCCATCAGGGAGAGATGCAGGGCCACGCTGCCCCAATATATCCACGCAACATTAATATTTCAAAATTGTTTCTCTCTGAATTTATAGTCCGGCCAGCTCGGGCAATCGGCCTCCATCACACACGGGCACTTACAGTAAATGTTGGGCGAAGATAATGACTGTTTTCCTTTCCGCTGCTGTGTATTTAAAATGACACAGTGGATGTGAGAAAAGAACATTCTTTTCCAGAATGAGATGCTGAAACACAAGTGCCAGAAATGATAGAAAATATTACTTTTTTTGTCTTCAGAAAAAAGTGTAAATCCTCCTGTGTTTGTATTGTGTAGATATGGCTCTAATTTGCTGCCGTGACACTAATAGTATACGAAGTTATTCGGTTTTGTCAAACTTGAGCCCAAAACCCACAAATGTCCAACTGAGAAGTACATGGGATCTGCTGTGCGCAGGGGGCAAAGGATGGAGAGAAGGGGGGAGAGAGAGGAGGGTGAGAGAGAGAGAGAGAGAGAGAGAGAGAGAGAGAGAGAGAGAGATCGCTCCTCTTTCTAAATCAGCCATCCAGCGATCCAAAAGCAAGAAGCGCCGATGATCTTCATTGAAACCCTCTCTTTGACTCCAGCCTGACTGGACGTGCAGCAGGAGCGTCTGCAGACAGCATGGATGTGCCATATGAGGCGAACCGCAGAAACTGAAAGCGCCGCTCAAAGTTTCCCCTGAAGAATCAGCGTGGCCGCCACCGCATAAACGCACAACTTTACGCGCCCTCTTCCTCGCAGTTTTTTCCTTGTCTGTCTTTTGGGATTGTTTTGGATTGTGCTGTGTGGCTTTTTTATGTTCTTCCGGGGACACGTGTAGCTTTTTTTTGTTTGGGTTTTTTTTTTTTTTTTTTTTGCTCGGGGTGGTCTGCCACAAGGAAGGAGACATGCAGCTTCTCGGATGGACCGTCGTTCTTCTGTGCCAGTGGATCCTACGTAAGGTGAGATTCTCAGCACCACAAACAAACAATAATTGTCTGTTTATATCACAGAGACGTGCACGTTTGCTTTAGAGAGAAACGCCCGGCATGGGCATCTCACATATACTATGGGCGCATTTCTTACAAATTAACTTGATGGAAACGAAAATAACGCATGTTTTTAAACGACGCGTTTCCCGTATCTCCTGTTTAAAGTTGTCAATGATGCAAAAATCGCAGAATTCACTCAAGTGTGGGGTTTTATTAAATAGAGTTATGGTAGTTGGAATCATAATGTGACTTTTGCCTCATCAAAACGCGCGTAATTTCCCTTCACTCCGCGCGTTTCTGCTCCATCCCAGACGTTCCAGCTGCCTCCTTATCTATTTATTATCTCTTTGCGCTCGCAGCAACTTCTTTTAATTTTCCCTCTGAAGTTAAACACGCCCGTGGCTTGTGTTATTATCTCGGTATCGGAACAGTTTTTGTGATCCCAGCTTGGCTCGGACGCTGCTGCGCTTGCCGATTACGCGCGTACACGTGCGCACATTTGGCTGTTCTATTAGCGTCGGCTGGGATGCAGCCACAGTAATAATACTGATGTTTTTTTTTTTATCCATCAAGAAAACGAGCAACACGAGAGAGTGCAAGAAGCCCTCCTGTCCTTGAGGCACACCATCTCCAAGTTATGAAAGAGAATAAAAACATGACCTTTCACTGTGATCTGCCTCTCCTTCTGCCTCACCTCTGACTCTCCTTTCTACTTCTACCTTTTCCCTCTCTCACATCTTCCTCCTGTCTCTGGTTTTCCACTGTCATGGGTGATTTCAGGATTTCTAAATTTATTTGAAAAACACATGACACCTTGTTTTATCCGGGCTTTGTGAAATGACAATTGCATTAACAGAAGAGCATCACATACTGACCACAGTGGCAGAAATCTGAGGCGGCGGTGCTTCCAGGTTTATTTCCAGGTTTCTCTCCAAACATAAGAGAATGAAATGGGGACTCAGAGCAGTTAAGTGTGTGAGTTTTTTTTTTTTAAACACACTGCTGACTGCTGGCAGATTGGGGTTAGGTTGTATTGTGACAGGTAATAACATGTACGCTGCTTTTGAAGATTGAATGCAAATCATTCCTTTTCCTGGGCGGAACAGCTCTCCTTCCTCATGAGAGTGCAAGTGGGGTTTGAATATGATGACCGACTTGCTATTAGATTATGTCAGCCGCGCTTTTCAGTAATGCGCCATTTGAATATGTGCGGGATCATTTCTTTTTATTTATATATTTATTCATTTTTGAGGGAGGAAGGAGCCATAAGAGACTTGTTTGTTTTCGACAACAATGCGGCGTCGACGTCGCGGCGATTTTGCTGACATAATATGACATGCTGCGTCCCAAGAGCGCCATTAGTTTGAAGGATTAATGGGAGAGACGGGGAAGGTTCATTGTAGGGAGGAGGAATGAGAAAGAGAAGAAGTTAGTGGCGGAATGCAAAAAAACATCCCCGAACCACATCTCTAACTCAAATTCATGACTTCTTTCGACAAATCTTTAGCGGCCATTTACTGTACAGCAGGTCTGAGGCCTCTCAAAACGCACGTGGACGTGCATCAGTGTGTAAAGCAGCGAAGCATCCATTCAGTTTGTCACCAATATAGAGCCAATTTTGCAGATATTGTTGAGTACCAATATCTGCAGGTGGGTTCTCACTTTCTTTTTTGTGTCTGCAAAATAAATAAATAATGCACATCTCCAGTGCTGCAATATTATGGGGTTTTTTTTTCCTCTACCTTGTGCTTTGAAACGATATCAACAGTAACAGCGCTACAAAAGCAGAAAAGATGTGTGAAAAGCCTCTTTGCTGTTTCATGCTCCCAGTCGGAACAATAGCATTAGCCGGCATCTCAACCTGACAAAATCCTCTTATCTCCCCCCATAAACCAACTCGCTGTATACCCCAGGGATATTACAGCAACTGAGTCACTTTAATTTCATTATATATATTCTGACTTCCGTTGCAATCTTGTATCATATATTCTGCACTGCTTTGCATTCCTGCCAGCCTCGCTCCTGCTAAAATGTGCACCTCTTGTTCATGCCCACATGTTTTACACTTTTACAAGCTGTCAAAACAGCAGGATGTTTGTTTTTTTCCCTACTGTGAATTAGACCAGGTGGTTGGTGGGTTCCTTCCCAATTCCTGTATCTTTGCCTGTTCATCTGTCCATCTGTGGTTCATGCAAACTGTCAATCAGCCCAGATTTAACAGGCAGGAAGGTGCAGGTGTGTGTGTGTGTGTGTGTGTGTGTGTGGGGGGTGGGGGCACCACTGCACTGTAATCTCTGCAAATGATATTCCCTGTTCATGAACTGATTAGATGTGTAATCTGTTGAATCATGATGAAAGAAGCAATTACATTAGTGCGGTATCTATTGACTCGCAAAATGAAAGTTCTCTGAGATCGCGGCATTCTTTAACCCAGTGCTGGGCTCAGATTTGTGCTGGATTTAATAGATTCCAACATGGTTTGTTCTAGATTAGCAGCAATACATTGTTACTTAATGTTTTTCCTCTAACAATTTTTGACATACCATCACTTTTAAAAATGAGTTATCGCTCGCATGTTGCAGGGAATGGTTCCACCCCAGTCTTTGGATCAGCCTGAAGGAGGAAGAAAATTTAATTTAACTTTGTGAAGATGTCATATCTTTTAGACTAATGTAAAATAAAACATCGCCGCTGCTGCTCTTTTTTTAAAAAAAATAAAGACAAAGTTGGGTTATAAAAACGACCTCATAATCTCGCGACTGTTCTGCAATTTCTGGATCCAGCTCCTCTCAGATCCAAGTTTAATAATAGAGCCACAGAAATGAACACTGTGCGGCCAAAAAAACTCAATTACAAACAACAGAGTGCACCTTCTCCCTGACTGACAGCTCAACTAGACCTGAAGTTCCAGGAAAGGGACCTTTATTATGTCTGCAATTATTCATAAGGTATTTTAAAGGCACAAAAAAGAGTTGCTGATGCTGCTCTCAGAATTGTTCTCACCTGGACGTGGAGCTGGCGCAGACATTCAGCTTGTATCCATGCATTTAAGTGCATTTCTTCAATTAAAAAAAAAAAATTGGTCATGATGCCACCTCAGTAGCTATCAAAAAGGATGTTCAAGCGTCCCCGCATCACGTCACCGTGAGGGTTTCATTTTAATGTTGCTGATGACAAATAGAAGATCAGCCAAACCCATATTTATACACATACTCAAATTAAAATATCCATCCTGTTTGTAGGAGATATCTCAGGATACATCTTTATAGACACAGAGACAAAGAAAAGAAAGTTGGGAATTTTTCAAAATTGAAACCAGACATTCCTAATTTTCTAAAGCTTGGTTGCATATCTGAAGAGCATTTGCAGCCAGTCAGGGACACTAACAGATGTCTGCTGTTGGGTTCTATAGGTAGACAGAAAACATCTGGAAAGATGGGCTGTGCTGTTTATTCAGACACATTAAAAAAAAAACATTGATTTAGAATTAAATGAAGGATTTTCTTCATAAACTTTCTTGCATAGACCTAAATCCATGTTTGACGTGATGTTCATAACATGTTCTCAATAGAATCTGTTTGGAAACAAGCAGCATGTACAGTTACATGTATGGCCAACGCATATTCAGCCTCATTTTGAAGGAGTTAAATCTTAAACTACGCTAAAATAAGCTTGCTTATTGGTGTAAAAATGGAAGCATTCTAAGAGATAGAGCCCTCTATTCATTTTCAAATGATATTGCAAATAGTAAACGTAGTATCACAACTTGTTTTTGAGACCACATTTATTAAAAAGAATAAAACCAGTTTTAGGTTGTACCCAGCTCTACTTCTTTGGAATTTTGTCTCCACATTTCACCTGTAAAACATACTTAAAAACAAGTAGGTGGAACAGATTTGTGTGCTACAAAATGATTTAAATGGTGTCCATATGAATTTGATTCACCCCACCTCAAAAAGTGGAGCTTGAACAGATCTGCCTGTCTGTCTGTCTGTCTGTCTGTCTGTTGTTTTTAGATAACTCCTTAATGAATTTATCCACCACACCATCTCAGATAAGGTCTAAGCCATCTTTATAGGACAGCCAGTGTGAGAAGATAGGATTTTATTTTACCTTAAAACCTAAAAAGAAAAACAGAAAGAAAAATTCTTTCTATTTAATTTTATAAACATGCCTCCAGCTGTCAGAAGAGCCTCGCTTTGGTTTCGGTTGAGTAGATTGCCAGATGGTGGGTTTTGAAGCTGCAAATAATGTCGGTGATTGGATAAAGTTTTGGGTTGTTTTTTTTTTTTTGTTGTTGTTGGAACAAATAAATATGAAAAGTCTGAAAAGGCATAACTAGTTGAATATAGAAACCATTTCCATTCGTCTGTTTTGAGAATTTTGTGATTCTGGCTATCGCATATTTAAGTATAGTGTATACTTGTCTAAAAATGTAGAGGAGTAGCAGGAGGAGGACATGATCATGGTAACATCACTGTTCACAGAGTATGGTTGTACAGTGTATGTCTGATTTTCCTCATCAGAGCTCCGTCATGGTTGGTGGCTGAGAAACGCTGCCACCAAAAAGCTAGAAATATTCTCTCAATGTTCTTGTATTTACATGACACAACAACAGAAGCATACGGTGCATTGCCGACATATAGTAATTTTGGACATTGTTTCGGACATTTATTGCGTCTGTTTTATCATGCATTGAAATAAAAGTCTTATTTTCATGAGGCTGCAGCGCTGGCATTTTAGAATATGACCATGAAACCAACATGGAGCCCCATTTTGCCTGAGCGGGATGGCTGAACCTCATATTTGAAAGCCTAACCTTAATGCTGCTGCTAATGCCGTGAACCGTTCAGTGACACTCTGCTCGCTCTGCAGCAGGAATTATAGGACGTAATAAGAATCTCTGTTTCCAAATTTTAAATATGGTGCATCCCATTTCATTCATCTGAATTTGTTCCTGGAAATAGTCCTAAGAAGTGCCCCTGATACTGAATCGATGAAGCTCGACACAGAAGTAAGGATTGAAACCAACAGGTGGTCTGATTTAGCTCTTCTGCTGCTGTGCATTATTGTGCTTGAAGTTCCACAAGTTCCACACAAAAAGAAAAGGAAAAAAAACAACACCTTGAACATTAACAGTTAATGGCAGGTGTTTGTTCATTACGGAATAACATGTGACAGCCCTCGCATCCGTCTTCCCCCTGGACACAAAAATCCCTGACCCGCCACTGGAAAAAATGTGGTCTTGAGCGGCAACGAAAACGCGGCCAGAGCGAAGCAAAAGCGCAGTACTGGGCTCCACATCAGACTGTGCGATCTGCTCAACACTGCCAGGATAATCTGGAGAAGACCTGCCCACAGCTGTTGCCTCAGCCCCAAGAGGGTCTTACATCTCACAGCCTGACCCACTGTCCAGCCCCCGACACAGCTCTCTATGTCACTGCCAGCTCCCACAGCGGCGGGTGGGTAGGTGTGGGCGGGGGGGGCGACAGGGAGCGACAAGGAGACAGAAAGTTTCCCGATTCTTGTTATTTCTGTACAGTTATTTCTGACAGTTTTTTTTTTTTTTTCCTCCCTCCACTGAAGCTTCCATATTTTGGTCCCTTCTCTGTGCATGCGGCAGGGAGAACGAGGACAAGGGCAAAAGCACATATGGAGGGCCGGGTCAAGATAAACACACCTGATCTGTCTTGAACCGAGTTCCACCCAAACTGCAGAGCCGACTCACGCAGCATTTTAATGCATCCCCGCCCACCTCGAAGCACGCACGACCATTATTACAATAGCAGTGTTGTGACTTATAGAGCAAGTATGTAAAATTGGTCCCCGAGAGGAGCTGCAGGTGCGCAAAAATGTCTGGAGAGAAGATAATGCCAGGAAAGGAATCAATTTGAAAATATTACTCCCGATTTGTTTGCTGCACAGATATGCAACGTAGACTCATATGCAGTGAATGGGAAATGAAGTATAGGTGTAAACACACGGATCCAAGCTGTAGCTGCAAGGTTGTTCATGCCATCATGAACATGGTGGAATAGACAAAGCGCTTATCTGCAGCAATTACCACTGAGGTAATATAGGTGTGATGGCGGAGCGGAGAGAATGAAGAGGGGGTATTAGAGCCGGGCGTGTCGCAGGCGTGTAATGCTGTTTGCTAAGAGGGATGCATACATCACTGCACCGGGGCAGAGGGATGGAGGCAGTTTCAATCACCATTACCTAACGTTTCACAGGCTGAGTTTAATGCTCTAACATTTAAACTTTTGATTTTTTCACGTGGGAGAAAAGTGACCGTAGGCAGCACCTCAGCTCTACTCTAATGTTCAGATTATCATTTGTAGATTTCATTAGTTCGATCCAGCCCTGGTTTGGTTTTTCACAATGGATTTCTTGTCCTCAGGCAGAAACATCAAAATTTTTCCACATTTTGTATAGAAGAAGACATTCGGTTCTGTTTCAACAACACACCTAAATGCTTTTCTTATGCTATAGTTTTAAATGAAGGCATCCAAAGCAGCTTCAGCATTAAGGCCAATCCTAACAATCCTGATTGTCCAGTGGGAGCCCAGTCCCAGTACATCGAACTCTCGTGGCTAACATGCTGCGATGGGTCTGTACGATAAACTAAAGTCTTAATAAACATTTAAAAAATGATGTGGTTAAGTAAGGTAGCATCTGACTACCTCTTTCAATCCAAACTACATTCTATTATTAATATTATTAGATAGGATAATTATTCAAATTCTGTTTTTAAAAAGGAAAATGTTGTCACGATTGGATAAGTGAAGCTGCGCAGGAAGATCCCGAGTGTAAATCAATCACCCGAACATTACACCGCCCCACTTCATGACCAATCATGCAACATGTTCATCCTTGTCCCTCTCTCTCATTCTCACTTCTTCCCGATGGTGAGGGGCTGCAGAAATGAACCGCATATGCTTGTTTCTGACATGCATGGCGGGCTGCTTCGGCTCCGTGGGGGCCTCCGGGCATGACGCCTCTGCCCGTGGTCAGTGTGTTGCCTGGTTGCAGCCCCCCCTTGGGAGAAAACACATGCTGTGCTTCATCACTTTTGCTATTTGATACAGCAGTGTGTGTTCTGCCGCCATCACACGTGCTCACTCGTGCAAGGGACGAGTATGTGAACTGAGCATGGGATCACGCAGTGAGAAATGTGATGGCGAGTGTGTTTCCATGTGTGCGTGTGTGTGTGTGTGTGTGTGTGTGTGTTTTTGTGATCACAATAAATGTAAGTGTTGGACATATGAAATGGTGATATATTAGATATCCTTGGTGGTGGGGGGGGTTGTGCAACATCTTCTGATTAATAGTGACACATCTTGGAGGGGGGGGGCACATAGAGCAGGAAAGGGTTTTGTGCATGTAATGAAATATTAAAGTGTAATCCAAGTGACACCAAATATCATAACTCACAGTGCAGACGGCAGAGAATGCTCAGGGTCAGCTCAGAGTGAAGACCTTGCCACAGATGGGATTGTGGGAGAGGGATTAGTTTTTATCATTTTTTAATATCCCCACCTTGGCCTGTAATGTATTAATTCAGACATGCATTGAATTTATTGGAAAAACTACGGCAGGAAAGCACATGCACACCCTCGCGTTTGCGCCCACATCGGTATCCCGGTTAGACTGATGACCTCTTTGCCTCGCCTGACTGTGCTGAACCCCCCGGTGCTCTTAATAAACAAAGGATCGCGCAGGAGACCACTGGGAATGCGAAGATCTGGGGGATTTTGCCGTTGGTTTTTTTTTGTTTGTTTGTTTTTTTTAAGGAGACATGTAATAAAGGAGTGGTGTTTGTTTCCCAGTTGGATTTCGTGAGCGACACAAGAGACATTATTGAGATGAAAGCGGGACAACGGTGCGGCCGCGCAGGTTGTCTTCGCATGTCGTCTCTTGGACCAGGTCCTAATGGCGAGAGGTCTCAGTGGAGCGCTCGCTACATTCGGCGACAATACCCTCGCACTTCTTTCGCTCCATTTCTCTGACTTTCTCCCTGACACTGTCTTTCATCTGACGCCCCTCTCACCTGTCACCTGCCTGTCGACACATTTACAACCGAGCTGCTCTCCTTCGTTCCACCGCCGTGATATCGGTCACATCACACTTCAGCTTTGCCCGTGCGTCTGATTAAAATGTAGCGGGAGAAGGAATCAAATATGTGACAAGAATTTCATGGTTTCGGGGAGCGGCTGCGCGCTCTGATGTCAAGCTGAAGGAAACGAGATCGGCATTTGTTTTTATTTTTTCGGGATGCCATATTTTTAACCGGGGTGGGATTTTTTTGGATCGAGACAAGGCGCTCCTTGCTGCTTCGTAGGCCAAACACAGAGAAGCAGGGAGGACAGAGAGATGGATGGGGTGGGGGAGAAGGTCTGGTGTCTGCGGAGGCAACCAGAGCAGACGTTCTCTCCTTTAACTTGGTCCAGATTGGCCCAAAGGAGGCTGGTGGGGGAGGCATTGTAGGTCAGAGCTGAGGACGAAGATGGGTGGAGGGAGAGTGAAGTCATGAGTGAAATAAGAAGATGCAAAAAAAACCCATCTCACTCTTGAGGGGGCAGAATAATAATAGATTATCTAACTTTAAATATTTATTTAAAATACTATATTGTCATCATTGTTGTCATTATACCTATTTATGCTTTTGAGGAGCTTAAACTCTCCATTTATATAAGCAGGTATGTGTGAACAATTATGTGAACATGTCGATCTAAAACAGCAAAAAAAAAGTGTGGCACTCAAGGCAAATGATTGTGGATATTGAAAATCTGTGTGTCTGTGTGTTAGTCTGTATGTGTGTGCGAGTGCCAGCTGGACCGTATCTTGCACAAGAAAATTTTTGCAGTTTTAAGGTTTGGCTTCATTTCGCTCCTCAGGTAAGAGACGAAGGCTCACACCTCTGCTACGCTTTCACTTCAGAGTTTCTCACACTGACTCGGCAGAGCTGGACTTGCTGTCTTGCAAATGTTGCAAAAAATACCAACTGGGGTGTGATCGCGATGTTACTTGCCTGTGCACAAACACGTGCTAGAATCGTGTCAGATGTACGCTTGTGCCCTTCACTTGGAGAGCTGCATTTACTCTCAGGACAACCCAAAATCATTTCAGCACTTTTTGAGATTAGACGAAAACCAATTCTGAGTCAGGACTAGTTTAAACCCATTTCTCCCGGCTTAGATGTCTTTGCTCACCAGGTGTCACCCTCCTCCCAGTAGAGGAAAGACCCCAACCTGCATGCAGTGACACGACACGGCTGTGACACTGACATAACGCGCTACCTGGAGAATCAGACAGCGACAGAATGAGGGCTGAAGTGAGAGACAGAGGAACAGATGGAGAGACGGGCGCATATGGTCCAGCAGCGAGAGGCCGGACCCTCGCTGCAGAGCGCCGTGCTTTTGTTTGTTCACCGCAGACCACGTAACGCAGCAGAACAGTGGAACACCTGAAAGACCTGTCGTGAAACTCTGATCGAATTCTCCTCTTCGGGGCGAGCTGGCAGCAGTGAAGTCTTGAGTGCTGGATGCGTTCCAAGCCAGTTCCCGTTTAACTGGTTCCAGCTTCGGAATGAAATGGATTAAATAAATTTAATTTACAGACTCTGGGACTTATCTCCTCATGGACAGAAGGCTCCATTTTTCTCATTTCTTCTGAACGTAATGTAAAATTCTTATTGGCTCGTGAGGCTTTGTTGTCGTATCATTAATTTGATTTCATTCAAGTATTCAGGTCATCTAATTTGACTATTCTCTAAAACACACACACAAAAACCCCTGCTTTCCAGTGGTCATGGAGATAACAAGAGCTCTGAGGGCGCTAGCTTATCTGCAGACCAAAGTTTGAAAGAGTTGATGCTTAGATGATGGAACACATGTGTGTACCTTAAATAGCTTGCTACATGACAAGTAAGCACGTGGGCAAAGGAAAAATCTGTGAAGATTATGGACTGTGAACCAGAGTGTCTTGCCTGCAATGTCACTAATAAATTTAGACAGAAATGGTGTTTTAAGTTGAAAACGAAAAGCAGTGCTTCATCAGGTTGTGACAGGATATGTGTTAATAATGTGTCCTGGGTTACTTACAGGCTCCACCACATTTAAACATCCCAAGGTCTGAAGATATTTTTATTTTTTTCTACCATTCCACTACATGAGTGGCCATCACATTTATATGTATATAATTTTAGTGAGGACAAGCAAGTAATAGCATGTTAAATATGGAAAATACCAATGCTTATCAGGTTAACATTGTCATTTGAGCCCTTAACTACCCATTAAATCAATCTTCAAACCCACACCACTGCATTTGTTCCCCAACTTTTCGCGTTTCATGAACTAATTTCCTTCACCTACTTTACTGCACCACCCTGGGTGGTTGGGTGTTTTCCTGCAGTTGAGATAAGGAGGCCGCCGTGATCTCATGTCTCGCAGCATCAGACAGCAGAGTATTGAGAGGCCAATGGCCCGCTGAGGCACATAAATCAAACACATGCACACACAAGGACAGAGAGAGAGATTAAAAAGATATCTGTGAGAGATTGACTACCGTGTTGCCTTGTAAAATTGAACCGCCGAGAGGTTAAAAAAACCCAACCATACCTCTGTGTACATATCAGCCCCTCCCCTCCTCTGTGGGAGCCACGGATGACTAAAGCTGTCCATTAAAAGCCACGTTCCTGGTGTAGTTTACACTCCGAATACAACTCGAGGACTTAACCCCAGAGCACTATCAAAAATGAAGTGTCCGCTCATTTTTGCCTGCGTGCATCTCTCACAATTTACAAAACCTAATCGGCTGAAGCAATTTGTATTTACCTCAATGTGCATAGATGGATATTGTCACTGAGATTAAAATGAGGTTTGTAAATGAATATTTCTTAATAATCTTTTTTGGTAATATCCTCCTCTGTGTTTAATCCACGAGGTCAGCGTTTCCTGCAAGCCCCCGTATCCATTCTTGTAATTCACATTCCAGACCACCATGCTTACATCCCATACGCTGGTTTAGTTATTGTATTTTACATGACAGATTACAACAGGCTTTCAAATTTAATGTGCATCCTGAACTGCTGTCCCTGCAAACGGTCTCCAGTAATGATTTTTTTTTTCCTTTCACCCCTCCCCTCAGCCACAAACACCCCTGGTGTCTTTATGAACCCGGCTTCGACTCTGATTTCTATTTTGAAGAGAACTGATTTTCATCCGCGATAAGAAATGTTCTTTGGTGAGATATCAACACACCCTCCTATTTCCATTTACCACATCTGATGTCGGAAAGATTAGATTCTGTTGCCAAATAGTTGACTTAATGATTTCATTCTTGTTCATCATTCAGGTATCCCCCAACAGTGTCTCATTTTTGCTGCGGAAGCGGGGGTTAAACTTGGGCACCGCATGTCTTACACACCAGACTGTGAAACATATCTGATAAATATATGTGCAATAGCACTACTGCCTATTTGCAGTGTTGTTACCTGTAATTGAAATATATTTTTTATATCAGAAAAGGCTGGTGAGATAGTTGTTTTTTTAAACAAGAAAATGCCATAAAGAAATTAATAGTTGAATTTTTAATCTTGTTCTATTTGAAAGACTGCAGCACCCATACTTTTGTAATATTTTTAAATGTACTCAACAAGCCCTCTTTACCCCCAATGTGAGGGAACGTGTGTAAAACTATTCTGTCACTCTAAATGGATTCTGCATCTGGCTCAGCTAACCACCACAATCCAGGGTGTTGATCACCTATTTAAATGCAGCTATCTTCTCTCTTTTTTTTCAGTTTTGTCAGCAGCATGCACCTTCACAAAGTTCAGGGTGTCTCTGTGGAATAATGTGTCAGTCTGGAGGGTCCATATGCACAAACTTTAGCTTTCTGTTATCTCATCACATCTCCATTTCAGCATAGTTTTATTTTACATTCAAATTACTTCTCGTGGTCCTGACAAAATCAATGAAAAAAAAAACTTTTTTTAGAAACCTGGTTTTATTTGTGACTATAGTATAACATGAAGTGTGCGACAGAATAACAGAAGTGTGACTCCAACACCTTCGATGCTTGGGACCTTGTGATTTGTTAGTGAGCTGAGATGTGTAATGCCATTACTGATGCATCCAGCAGAGGGGGATGTCAGGGAGCACAGAGGGAGTGAAGGAGGTGAAGATGGTGGCAGGATAAAAAAAATCTCAGGTAAAATTAAAAAAAAAAATAGCCCCAAAATGAAATAAAGATGAGTCCTCCACTGAGCCACAGAGTGAATATAAAACACTGCCGTGAAATATACATGGCCGTAAGGAGAGTGGAGCAGAATGCAACACACCAAACTCCACCTGTAACCTGCAATAACGGCCCGATCCTGGGCCCGCCGATCATCTCAGAGCGTTTACGGATCAAGCCAACCGCAGCGATACATCCATCGTAACCTGCTTACAAAATGAGACAGGAAGACATGGAGGAGTAGAAGCCATCTTCCATATTTAATAAGATTTGGTGTTATTTTTCTCCTGTCTGTGAAGCCTTTATTATTGCAGATTAGCTTAGCAGTGAAAGGTATTGATTGTGAGCCAGAGCCCCAACTGGGACAGAGGAGAAGGAAACAGAGAGGGAGGCTCTGAGTTGTTACAGCGGGCGTGTTTCTTAACACGTTATTTTTCCCACATGGTGCTTTTCTGTAACAATGAACTCGATGTGCGTGAACTGTTTTAACTAATTTGGAGATATGGGATCCTAAATAATGGTAGTGTCAACATTAGTATTCATTTCAAAGCTAATTATACAAATATCTGTAAAACAATTACTAGTACTATTGTTCCATAAAAGTTGAAATTTAGACATGTTTTTTAAAGATTAGTGCAGAGCTCCTCTGCTCATTTCCAATATTTAAGATACTTTCACATGTTCAACTGTGGGGCATGGTTTATTCAGACACGGTAAAAAAAAAGATTTGTTAAGGGGGAGGAGGGAAGGAAGAAGAGAAGATATATGGAGATGGTGAGTGAGTGGTCCTATTCTTAGCCTTTTGCAGGAGGAAAAGAGGACTGATGATACCTCCTGACCTTAATGGCCAGTGCCCAAGGTCAGCCCTCCAGTGATGCATCATGGGTAAGGTGCTCTGGACTGCTGAGGCGCAAGCACTCAAGCTTGTTTGCTTTGCAGTTTGAATGTTATTATTTCCCACAGTTCAAGACGGTTCCTCTGGTTAGAGCAGTAAGTGCAATCATAAAATTAGCAGTGCAGCCTCTGAGGGGAACTAACAGAATTTGTTCTGCAAGTTGCACCTTATTAAAAAAAACAAAAAGCATTATTCAGTGATAATTTCACCTGATGGCTGATGGGAACATCAGAGAGTGTAGGATTTGAAACAAAAAAAGGACTCATGAAAGTACTCTGGAAGCTCCATTGTGTTGTGTTGTCTATTTCTGTATCTTCAGATAAGAGAAAACAAATCAAATATCATTACAGGCCACAGTTGACCATTGCCACTAAGGGTCTTCTGAGGTCATCATCTCATGCTCAATTCAGGTAACTCGTGTCCTAGATGCACGCAACCCTGGGAGAAGAATTAGCTGGAATCTCATTTAATTCGTATGATGAATCTGAAAATGTTTCTTCTTCACACTGCCAGGCTATTTTAACTAATGTACACCGGTATATGTGTACTATATGGAGAGACAGAGAGAGTAAAGTCACACTTCTACATGCTCTTTTTCTAAAGAGTGTTGGTTTGACCTGACTATAAATGATGAGCGGCTGACTCAATGGACAACTAAATGTTCAGTAGACGGAGGTTGAGTCGCACCATCTCGCTCGCTCGGATCGTTAGTTGTGGTCTAATTAGCAGGAATGCCACAGTTGGAATGCGATGCCTGCATGAGGATGTGCAGCAGGCATGTCTGTGTCCTGTGTCTGTGACCTGCCTTGGCTCCAAGGCTCCTGGCTTGTTAGAAATGACAGATTGGTGCTCACCCCCCTACCCCGCCCTGCCCACCACCTCCACCGCCACCACCGCCGCCGCCCGATTCGTCTAACCAACCCACCCATCTGCTCTGGATCTGTGCCACACACTTATGGTGTGTTTGAGCCATGTGGGTGTTTGTCTGCGTGCCTGAGTCAGTCTGTTCGGTTTTGTCACTGTATATTTGTTTGAATCAGTGGGGGTAAACTTAAATTCAGGCCTCTGTGACTTCGCCAAACGCCGAGCTGAGTGTGATGATGTCATTTTTTTTTCCCTTTTAGACTCTCTCTACTCCATTTGCTTTATATGCACACTTTATGTGTCCATGGATTCACACATGCAGAAGACCTGTTGGCTTCTGTTTGAAACTATGAATTCAACTGAAAGCAGTTGAGCATCCTTCTGAAGACTTCTGTGAGAGTGCTCAAATTGACTCCACGGGTCACTGTTCATTTCCTGTGTTTCCTCTCTCATTGTGGATAAACTGCGTCAGCCAAGCTTTTCATCAGCTGTCCTCTGATTTTTTTTTCTTTTTTTTGAAAGACCCAGACGGCACAGTGAGCCCTGCCTCCCCCGGGCCTGAAAACATTCATTTAGATAGTGTCAATATCCAATCTTCCAATATGATTCTTCTGGACGTTTCTTAAAGGGGGGAAAACAGAGGAATGCATCAGTGTTGATATCCTTAGGTTGGTGACATCACATTTATAATGTGTGTGTTTTTGTGTGTGTGTGTGTGTGTGTGTGAGAGAGAGAGAGAGAGAGAGAGAGAGGGAGAAAGTGAAGCATCTGAACTGTAGCCCAGGGACAGAGAAAGCTGCCCCACACAGTAATTGAACCACATTTTCACTAACCTACGAGCCACCAGACATCGCTGGTCCAGAATCCTTTGAACCAACACAGACCATGTAAACGAAAACATGTCAGCCATACAGATCCTTCTTTGGGTCGATTGAGCCTGAGAGATCATGAAAAAACGAAATGACAAAGCTGTAAAGTGCAAGGATGTCATGTTACACTTATCATGCAATATCAATGTTTAACATGAAATATAAGACCAATGAAACATTCAAACACAAGACAACATATCAAATAATGCTACTGTTGTGAGCTTTATATAGCAGCTAAATCAGTGAGGACGCGTCACAGTAGCAGAGCGGCAAAACAATATTCTGCATATCTCTTGTGCCGCTGCAGGTTTAGCATCCTGGTTATGGGGTTCTTCTTCCACAACAATAAAAATGCAAGAAACAACTAGCCTCATTGTATCAGAGCTTTTTACTTCCTCTTTAACAAGAAACAGTCTCTTTTATCCACTCCCACATCACACATGCAACTCCAAAGGCATTTCCAACAATGATATCATTGATTTTACTGGGTTCGACATTTACCATTGCAGCATGAACACCTGTATCTCATCTGCTGATGAGCGACCATCCCATAGGTAGATACAGAGGGGAAAAGAGTGCCGCAGCCATAAATAATACGGTGGTGTTTTGTTGTGATGGGGAGACTGCAGGCAGATAACTCCAGTAGGTGGCCCAGAGAAATATTGCATATACTTCTCAATGGTAAATAGCAAGACGCAGATAACAGAAGTGGACACAATTGTCTGTGAAAGGCCGTGCCGTCTTCCTTATTTCTGTTCATATCTCCTTTGATATTGTGCCTTGTGAAACCAAAACAAGTGATAGAATGACAGCGGTGTCAGAGAAAACAACAACATAGCAAAGAAAATGTAACAAATATATCAAACTGTTCTGGATGAACAGACAGGTCAACTCTCCTATTTTTTTTTGTGGGATCCAGTTTCTAAACAAAAAAGGGGGGGGGCAGGAAAACATTTAAATAGTGCTGTTTAATTCAAATGTGGACCAGGTTCAGTTTCGTATGAACTATATTAAGCACTAAGCAGTTATTGAATCAGGCTCCCAGCTGCGGTGTGCACGTGACCCCCGTCTCGCTGAAGATGAGCAGGGCTGCCGGTCAGCACTCTGGTTCCTCTGCATCCAGATGGTGAATGCGAAAGATCCCAGTCAGGGGTCTTGAAGCCGTGTCCTTGAAACCAGATGATTTCCTACACCAGCAAAGGCACACAAAAGGTGGTAGAGGGTAAAACTGGGTAGACTCCGCATGTTCATTACACAGCGTGACCTCACGTGTTACCCAAACTTCATTTTTCTTATCTATGGTCCTGTTTCCAATGTCTTCTAATCAAATTTGTTTCCGCGTTAACGTTGCACTTGCGCTTGTCTTGTTCTCTGTCTGCCAAATGTACTGCTGAAGTGGCTCCTTTGTCCTCGGAAGCAGGTGTGTATTCCTGCGTGTGTGCATAACCTTGCGAACGAGGGAATGTCACCATGCCCTGCTGCCAGCTTCTCTGGGGGGTTTATTCATCCCTACCTCTGACTGTTTTCTCTCCAATTAACTCAGCCATCAGACCTCATGAAGACGTTCTGCCCCCGAGCTGGAGGGACACCGTCCCCTTGCTGATTTGAGCTTTGCCCCCACCCTGGATTGCTGAACCCCACTGGGCTTCAGACCCTTAATGCAAGAGGATTCTTCACAGCAGGGAAGCAAAAGAAATGGAAACACTTAGTCTTTTCATCTTTGATTAATCACACCATCACATCCTGAGTTGACTGACTCCAAAAACTGAGTCAAGTCGGGAAGCAGGAAGTGGCAGGCGGATGGAAGAAAAGCACAGCGAAATATGTGTGTTTGTCTGTGTTTGAGGGAGTTTGAGTTTGGTAAAGACACTGTTTAGCTGTGAGAGTTTGAGTCTGTTTGAAGAATAAACACAGTTAATATCGGGCCAACGACGCTGTTAACCTGACTGTACAATAATACAGTTCAACGCAGAAAAAAAGTCCTTTCAAAAGTTAACAATTTAATGTTGAAACATTAATAAGATGGTCCTTTTTATGCCATACATTAAAACATGTGATATGAATTCAGAGAGTAATCAAGCAATCGAAAACAACTCATTTTTGGTGTTTTTGTATGTCTACAAATATGGGCAAAGGCACCACGGAAGACATGGAAAGTACCAAATAAAGGATGAAAATGGAGGGATGGCAGAGGTCAGAGGAATTAGGAAAGGATGAAAAATCTGAGCAGTGAAGGACGACGGAATCCAAAGCAGACTGAAGTGAAATGAAATGAAATGTGGGACTGCAGGTGGCTGGAATAAAGGGAAGGCAAATGGAAGGAAAAAGAGCAGGTCTTTATTATGGTTAGTGACTCTGACACGCTCGTGTTGCGCTCAGTGCCAGTCCATCCGTCATCCAGGTCTCCTACTGATGAGCACTGGAAACAAATCTGAGGAAGCCGGGCTTTATTTTGCTGCCTGACTGACTTGTCGGAGTCGTCACAGGCCCGCGTGTCCCTGTACCCACCGCCCCCCCCCACACACACCCCAAACTGACACCTCCCAAGCTCAGTTTCACCCGCTGGGAATCTTTGCCTCTCGTCTCCGTCTTCCCGTCTATCTCATCTATTCATTATTAGATTTTTTTTTCCCTTTTGCTGCTGGTCCCTCGTGTGCATTTCATTATTTATCTCAAATGTTTCTTCTGTTCAGACGAAGCCTGGTGTATATGCCTATAAGTTGTGGAACACAGAGGGTATCAATCACTGTCACTTAGCATCTCGAAGCGTTGCTCTTGGTGCCAGAGCTCGACTGCCTTGTACCTCCCTGAACTGCTGTTGCTTAGTCTAACCTCCATGAATTTCCACATCTTCCAATACATAAATCTTTGACAGAATGAAATGGTGGCGGTGGTGTTGGTGGAGGAGGGCGTAGTCACGGGTGATGACTACAAGCATTTTTGTGCGTTCGCAATCTGACTCAAATGTGTGTTTACGCGTTTCCAAATGAGAAATCCAGCTGCACCACGTCACTTTTCATATTCCCTGGTGCCCATGGCAGCCTGTCTGGAGAAGCCGCCTCTGGTAGCATACTTCTGAAACAGTTATTTAGATGAATGATTAAAGTTAAGCCACAGCCAGCAAGTCTCACCACTCTTATTTAAGGAAGAATGGGATAGCTGTCATCTTTTGATGCATTGCCTGCCATCCTGCATGCAAATACCCGAAGCCTCCCCTTCTCCTTCGGCCCTCCCTTCCCCTCCGGTGGGTCCCCAAAGAGTCACATGGGTGATTGATCAGGTTCCATGGCATCGCTGGAAATGTGTGGGATGTCTGCCCACCCGCCCTGCCAACCAGGCAGGCGGAATCACTCCTGCATACTGATCTGATGTGATCAGTGAGATAGGAGGAACAAAGAAAGAGTGCTGCATGCTGTTGATCTATGGCCACTGAAGTCAGGCCCCCGAGAGCAAAATCTTCTTACTTCTGATAGATAACGCTTACTGCTGTTTGTATTCTCTCATATCCTTATCCGAAGGCCACACCAACATGCTAGACATCTCAGAAAGTCATGGCTGGGGTTAATCTACTTTATCCCTCAGTTGTGAGATTAGTTCTAAATCACAATGTTCTGTCATATCAAAACGATTCTAGATTAAGAGATTAACATTAACAGCTTTGTATTTGATATGAAAATATTACTTTGTAGTGTTCTGCTGCAACAGAAGCCTCTCATGATATCAGATTATAAAAGTTTCTTTCATTTCTTGTCATAAATAAATAAAATCTTTTATTACCATTATACCAGAGTAAATGCAAAATATATCTATCTTAATGTGTCTCCAAAGTAGGCCTGTTCTTTATTACGCCTAATGAATTTACAAGTCTTTAGACATAAATTTTACATGACATTTTACATTTTAAAATGTAAATGCATTGCTTTTGGGTTGCATTTCTTATTATTATTGTGATGCTAGAGAGGCTATGTCATTGGTTCAGAAAGTAGTTTGTAGAACTAGGTCTTCAGTGTCTATATGTACTATAATATAATATAATATATATCTGGAACTTTCTGTTATTTTACCCATTACAAAATATAGCTGCCACAAACCACTGATAGACACTCTTTAAGGTATGTACAGGTTTTAATAATCAACTCTACAAAAAACTCATGACATCACTGACAAAGACTCTTGTGAATACTCCACTTTGGTTGTAAATGAATAGCTGTTATAGCAGGTTAATTTTCTTCCCGTGTTGCATATTGGATCTCAATGTAGTTTCTGCAGATACTTAATATTAGATTAGTTGATCACATTTAGGAGATGTGATTTAGGTAAATACACACCGGCAGGATAGTGATGACCGGCAGTGTAAGAACGTAAGTGTGAAAGGGTGAATAAAGCCTTTTAAAGCATTTTGAGAAGACAAGAAGACCACTTTAAGGTACACTACATTTACTGTTATGAGTTGGAGACGCTTCACGAGGAGTACAAAACAATGACATAGAAATGGAGGGCTATACTGCTGCTCTTTGAATGTCTAACATCTGTCTTATTTATGTGGTATTATGTGTAGCTGTCTGGCATTTCGGCAGATTCTCGTCCCCCCAGTCTCAAGGCTATCTGCAATACTTTGCAATAATGTCACCATATAACAGTGAAGCTAGCAGGCAATAACATTATAAATCCTCTGATATTCAGTTAAAATGGCAAACTAGCATCTTCTTTCTTTCTTTCTTTCATTGTCTTTCTTTCTTTCTCTCTACCACTGTATGTGTAGAATAGGCTGGATTGGTGAAACTTTTTTTTCCATTTTTCCGATCACCTGGGAAAATACTTCAACCTGTCTTTGCTAAAAATGATTTTGGAGCTGAGCTGGTCTTCTTGAAACAATATTACAGATATTACTTTTCAAGAAAACTCTGATTATTCTCTTTGGGGTGAAGTGATTCTCATCATTTCTTATTGCACTCATAATCTCAGTGCTTGTCGTATATATATTGTCTTTTTACCTATTCTCCCTTTCTTTGCACTTTCTTTTCATATTGTCTTACAGACCTCTTTCTTCGTTCTACAGTAGTTCTCTTATTCGTTTTTTCTTTTTCTCCTTCAATGTGTTATCGGCCCCGGCTCCATTTCCTTGCTCCCTGATACTCCCTGACTCAGTAGCTTTCATTTTCATGATAATCCAACAACACCACTGGACTGCGAAATCGCTTTTGGTGCCCCCTCCTCTCCCCTCTCTCCCTCTCTCTTTTTCTAGTCTCTCTCTTTCTCTGTACCACTATCTTTTTTTCCCTCTTGGCTTTATTTTGCTTTATATAATTAACTGTCATTTTTGGTCCTTTTTTTTTTTTTTTTTTTTCAAAATTAGAGAGCAAAGACTTTTTTTCATTTCAGCGAATATAAGATCATTGTCAAAACACTGTTTAAGGTCACTACATTACACCCCCGATGCATGAATAGGTTTAGTTAACTTTTCCCCATGTTCCTTGATAGCAAAGACATTCAACCCTGCCTTGACGTTCTTCAGTTTCAGGCATGAAATCTTTGTTTTACAGTCAGATTTCCCTCATAGCATATTTACAACAACTGCAGTTTAGGAAAGTGCTTAAATGGGCTGAAAACAATAATAGAATGTTTTAATGAGTCCTTGAAAATTATAGCAGTCTCAGTTTTCTTCTGTTCTGTCCACAAAATCTGAAGCACCACTCAGAGAGCTTGATCACCTCTATTTTAACCTGAAGAACATCAGGAGGCATGTGATTGTCTGACCCCAGTGCTCAAACTGGAGCATGACCATGTGGAAGTTCTGATAAACAGGGGGGCAACAATCCATGCAAAACCATGACAACAAGCAGCAAAATCTTAAAATACGTGCGGAAACAGTCAGGAAGTCAGTGAAGTGAGGCTAAAATGCTGAATTCTGGACTAACTGCATCTGTAGATTTGGAGAAAATGGGTGAATTGCTCGGTATGACAAAGCACAAAATATTTAGACTAGTGTTCTTTTAAAGAGGAACCAACCATGAAAACATGATCTCTTTAACAGTTTCACAAAGGCTGCAGAGAGTCTTTGCAGGCTTTGACAAATAAATAGATTTGTACATCATCAGCAAAAGAAAGAGCCATTGTGCTTCTGGAAAAAAAAAAAACCCTAAGAGCAGCATGTATCAGGGATGTGCTGCTCTTAGCAACAAGGAGCCCAAAATGGATTCCCAAAGGATCCCACAAGAAATATGGTCCACAGCCAAGAGGAAACATCATTGTGCTGCTAGAAACCCATTTGTAGACAGAATAATTCTCTGGTATCAACTCAGATAGGCTAAGCAGCATAATTGCTGTCTCTTTTGAGTTCTAGTCCTTGCCTTTCATTTAGATAAGCCCTGGCGTTCTCTTGTATTGGTCCCAGCTTTGTCTTGCATACAAACTGAGAAATCCTCTATTGTAGTAACATTTTCTCCCAACATTGTGTAATAAACATCAATAATCCATCCAGTTTACCCCAGCTCAGGTCATTTTGCTCTTGGACGAATTATTTTATATGTCCCTGTACCTGTCAAGTCTCTTTTTGTGCTGAGAGATTCAATTAGGGGAACGTCTAATTTATTATGTATCTTAAGGCAATGTGGCTAAAATCTGCACCTTTTTTAATCTGATGTCATATCTTGGGTTACTACAAGAAAAATAAGATAACCACAGATTACATCTACAGACCACTTACTGATTTCTTACTGTGGTGAGTGTGACCCTGATCTCATTGTAAAAAGGTCTTCAGTTCCAGCTTGAGGCCAAGATTAGGATAGGGGTGGTGTGATTAGCCTTTTTACAAAAATATGTATGTTAGATTTTTTTTCAATGCTAAATGTGTAGCTTATCAAATTCCATAGCTCTTAAAAGTTGCCTTTTAAAGTTGTGAATAAGGTCACTTTTATTTTTTAGCTTTCCATCAACACCTTGAAGAGATTATGGAATTTACCTCTTCCATAAATGGTGAAACAGCATTTTAGAAAACTTCAAAGTAAAATGTGAGGCGCACTCAGCTTTAAAACATCTTATTCTGTATTAGTGTCAATCGACTGCTCACAGATGGGCTTCAGTTAGCATTCTGGAGGAAATGTGTGATAAACCTGAAAAAGCCTCAAAACTCAATTATGCAGTGAGTCACTACAAGTGGCAAATTCGTAGAAACTAAGGAAACAGTGAGTAAAAAGAATAACTAACATAAAATATCCATGGCTGGCACTAGAGCCTGTGGCTGCCTGCGTTGTGGGAGCAGAAGTGTACATTTGACTTTTGCCTGTGACAGCAGATCAATGCAGCCTGCAGCCGAGAGAGAAATGAATTGATTGTCACTAATAAAACTCCAATTAAACATAAGAACAAGACTGGGAGAGTGCTTCAAGTCAAGAGCTCTCATCTTTTCATCAGTCTGCTTGGGGGAGGGGTGAGTATGAGAGTGGGTGTGGGGGGGTGGAGGGGGTGAGGAAGTCAGATGTGTACGAGGGAGACGGTGAACCAGGACTTCAGGATGCTTTTACAATGAGGAGAGGAGGTTAGAGGGCCGAGTTGCAGATTCAATCAGTGGAGGATCATATACAGGCGGGGAGGGAGGGCAGGAGGAGGGGTGGAGGTGGGACCATTGATCACATATTCCTTAATGATGAAAAGAGATCGTAATTGTGGTGCCATTTGATATTTGAGTTTCAGCAGTCAATTCTGGAGCTCATCTGACCTTCTCTGCTTTAATAACTGCATGTAAAGCCCTCCAACGCACAACGTCTGAACCCTCCTCGCTGTGATTTTCTTTCGCTCGCCGTCACGGAGTGTGTGAGGTAGACTTGTAATCTTCTCATTGAACAACCCCTACATTTCATTCTTCCATATGCGGTGTGGTTGGTTACTGGCCTCTCATCTAAGCAGCAACTCAAGGCGCTTTTTGCTCATATGAACCTCCAAATGAAGTTAAAGATGATTAATGTTCCCCATTCCCAGAAAATGTACAAGATCTCCTTACTCTCTCCTCTTCTCATCTCACTTGCTCACTAATAACATTTTCTTCACTATCTCTGTCTAACGCCAGAGCTGTAATCTGATTGTTCTGTCTAATCTTGGATTGTGCTGTTATTGAGTTGCCTATATCATACATATGTAAAAGTTACATTCTGCTGTGATTTACCCCGCTCCCACCTCCACACATACACACACACACACACACACACACACACACACACACACACACACACACACACACACACGCGTGCACTCCAGTCCTAAATAGAGGAAACGCCAATATGCCAGGTTATATCAGCAGGTCACAAGAGGTAACCTGAGGCTCTATATCAGGTTTCACTCTGATCCATCCATCCATCCATCCATCCATCCATCCACCTATTTATAAATGTATGTGTGTTGTGTGTGTGTGTGAAATGTGTATGTGGATTAATATAGCCGTTTGCATTACTTCTTTTTTTCTTTTTTATTGGTGTAGTTCGAAATTCTACACGACAAATTCAACCATGATTAATGGCCGTCCCAAGTTTGAAAACTGGTTTTCTTAGAAATTGGGTTTTGGCAATATAGAAATTGATTGTTAGGTTAAACAACAGCATGGTTCAGACTGGAATATCACAGCAAATTGTGCAAAAGTTTCCCAGAGGTAATATATTTAATAAAATTCCATGGGCCTTTGGCTTTTTCTTCTTTTAACTGAGGGTTTCAGTAACTTTTAAATATCCAATTTAATGTAAACTTCTGTTGTAGTTTGCTTAAGAAAAAACTCTCTTTGGCTCCTGCAGTTTTAATGCTGGTGCTGCTAAACGACAATATTAAATCAGAAATAAACATCAGAAAACATTTAATTTACTATGAATTTAAATTGTCTTGTGTATTTTCACACTGAATAATTACCGTAATCTCGGTTTTATAGCAAGTAATTATCAGTGCACTCAGAAATGGAAAATATAGACTGACCGATATCTCTCTATCAGGATTCAGCATGCTTTTGTGTTTGGAATGCCAGATTCTTCTTAATGACTATACAATAATGAAGGAAAAATGACACAAGTACAGTACTTGGAATTTTATATTTTTGTATTCCTATTTTAAACAGACAAGACAAGAGTACATAGAAAAAGCAGGATTTTAAGAACTGAGAAAGGGTGATGTAGGTAAGATTCCATAAGCTGATGGATCTAACCACAAAGGGTTCCAGATGAATCACACATTCCTGCATATGTTCAGTTACAACCTAATGACATCTGAAGTCGAGCCCCGTGAGGGTGTAAACACAATGCGTCTAAACTGTGTGTGCATCTGTGCATCTACAGCAACATCCATCTGTCTCTAAATGCTGCTCCTCCCTCGTTACAAATGCGGGTGGAGGCTAAGAAGAAAGATAAGCTGGAAGATGCATTTTTCAAGATGCCGGTGTTTCACCGGCTGTAGCTACCTGATGTGACCTTATAGCAAGCATCCACTTTCTGCAAAAAGTCTATAGCTCATGGATTTAATGTCAAGAGAAAATATTTGATTTTTCTCCTAACAAATCCTCACACTTTAAATGGATTTAGTGTCCAGGACAAATCATATTTATGCTAATAAAACCCATCTATTTATTGGTTTTTGTTGGCAATTTATTACTTTGCTGCCATAAAAGTAGAAGCCCTCTCTCCATACTCATCTTTTCCCCCTTAATCAATGTTTGTTCAGGCTGCTGACGGTGTAGCTTCCTCCTCCTGCGCAGGATCACCCACTCTGACCTGAGACCTCATCATTTTTGATCTTCAGACATTTGACCTTGAGACCAGGCCCGGGTTCGTGGCACCATGTTGCCACTGAAGACGGTTGAGGATTATGATGATGGTGTTAGTTGGAGCTCTGTGCCATCAGCAAGAGGAATGATTAGAACTGCACCAGCAGCGTGTTAGCCTGACAGATGGCAACACACGGAGGTAGCTGACAGCACTGCTGACAGCGCGTTCGCAGGAAGTCCCCATCTTGCATCTTCTATGCACACTTTTTCTCTGCCTATGGGCGGATGCTTTCCCCCGCTATCATCGGAAGCTTATTCCTTATCACGGGGAACAGCTTTCATCAGCAGATCCCTGTAAAATTGCAAGATCATTTGACAGGCCGAACGTCATCGTATGACAGACACAAGTGCACAGAGCCACCGCCGCCCATCATTTGGCACACTTTTCTTATTATTTGTTCCCTTGGTAAGTCGATAAACTGCGTCACACGTTTCCATAAATCAATCTCTCTGGAAATCAGCTGTGCGGGTGATTAATGAATGGCCAGCAAATACACTTCAGATGCATTCATTTTAATCACTGCATTGAGTAATGGTGAGTGCCGCACTGCTATAAATTGCAACATGGAGTCATTTTAACTGATTATTAAAAAATAAAGACCTGCTGTTCTGAATATATTAGAAGACAAAAAAATTATCCCTGCATAAGGAGCAAAAAAAGATCTGAACCTGTCTTGTTTAATCACCAGCAGAGCAGATTTCAGCTCAATCCAAATACGTCCTGGGGGGAGTACATGTAACCTCTCCTCCTCCTCTACGATGCTTCTCACTGTCACTTCATGACAGCTCAGGAAGCTTGGAGCTGGCACGTGCGTGTGTGTGCGTGCATATTTTTGGTAGGGTGAGAGCGTGTGTTTTTAGAACTTCTGTGTGTGACTTAACATGCATCCTATCAGGAAGTGTGGCGGAGATGTGACGGATGGCAGATGAAAGACGGCAGAAGAAGATTCCCAGTCAATCGATAAACAGCAAGGCAGCGGATTAAAGGCACAAAGCTGTCTGAACTAACAAAGACTCACATCCATTACCTTACATGAAGAGTTGTTTTTCTCACCGGAGCAACACTGACAACAAAATTAAAGCGTGCTAACAAAAATAGATTATTTTGTTTTCTCACATTCAAGAGATGAAACAGAGACAACATATTTGATGATGGTGGAGATGCGGAAGAGTGACCCATGGGGGACAAAACTCTATTATCAAATTATACAATTATCATCAGATATTCTCTGTATATCTGTATGCACACATATTTAATTTAATATATCCAAATATGCGTGGTCACCATTTGCAACAGGTTTAGTGCAGCTACAGTTAAAGATCTACAAAAACCAAGACGTATTTTAGATATTTAAATTTTTTGACGAAGCATTTGGGCAGTGTTCAGCAAATAAAAGGACCTGGAGAAGAAGTAACATTCGTACTTGGTGGTTTATTCAATTGCTAAAACTGTATGAAGATCGATGCTGGATTTCTTCCATTTAATTGCTGAATTTCACCCATGTTTTTGTCGTCTCATTTGTTCTTTAGGTCCAAGGCCTGGAAAAGCAAGTGGACTTCTCAGACCTGGGACCAGTTGGGTCTGTGATGAAGACTCTGCCATACGGCATGGGAGGAGGCTCAACTGGCACGACAGGGGGTCTGGCCAAACCTCCATACCAAACGCGCATTTTCTCCACGTCCATCGATCAGACACCCATGAAATCGAAACCACCCACTTATAATTTCTTTTATCCCTACGACTCCACCCGGAACCAGTCACTGCTCCTGGACCAGACAGGCTATCGCTCCAAGCGCAAGCCCTCGCTAAAGACGGCCATGAAGACCAAGAAGATCTTCGGCTGGGGCGACTTCTACTTTAACGTCAAAACCATGAAGTTCAGCTTGTTGGTGACGGGGAAGATTGTCGACCACATCAACGGAACGTTCACGGTTTACTTCCGACACAACTCATCCAGCTTGGGCAACGTGTCCGTCAGCATCGTGCCTCCGACCAAAGTGGTGGAGTTTAAGGTCCTCCAGCAGCAGCAGCAGGTCTACACCGAGCAAGACGTCCTGATCCAGGAGACCCACCAGTCCACCGTCGACCCCAAAGAGGCAAAGACCTTTAACTGCCGCGTGGAGTACGAGAAAACCAACAGGTCCAAGAAATCCAAGCCCTGCCTGTACGATCCGTCCCAGACCTGCTTCACGGAGCACACCCAGTCCCACGCTGCCTGGCTCTGCGCTAAGCCTTTCAAAGTCATCTGCATTTTCATCTCCTTCTTTAGCATCGATTACAAGCTGGTTCAGAAGGTGTGTCCGGACTACAACTTCCAAAGCGAGCACCCTTACTTTGGATGAGTGAGAATGAACTAAAGGAAAAAAAAAAGAAAAAGAGACAATGTTAAATAAAATGTTGATGATCATGGAAACGATAGTCATATTGATTAAGATGACATAGAGGACAGTTTTTGCCTCTACTCTGCTGTGAATTGTGGATCTAAATCACATATAATCAAGAGTTAAGGATGGTTAGAATATGGCAAACATTTCCAACTTATTTTCGAACTTTATATTGCTGATTTGATTTCTTTCCCTGTAAATAATGTACTCAACCTCAGTCCACTTACTGTTTATAGATATTTGTTTCTCAGTGTTAATACCCTTTTGTTTCGCATTTGGAGAGTTTATTTAAATGCAGACAGAAACAGTATTAAGCCCTTTGAGTACGACAAGGCTACACTGTATCATTGCTGTATGACAGATGTAATGTTGCGGTGGCTGACTGGTAATCTTCCTCCCAGCTTCAAACCCTGGATGTTAAGAGAGTTATATGTATGAGAAATGCTATGCTGGATATGCAGACAAATTACTGTATGAAAAAGCACATTAAAATCTCCTAAACTGTCTCTCTGTTACTGTGTGAATATTTTTGTGTGAATGTGCAGAGCATATTTGCTGCATTTCATCTGGCAAGAGCTCCATAAAGAACATGCAAACCCGGTCAAAGAGTTTTCATTTTCTAAAGTATTGAATGGATCTGTCTTAGCTATTTACTAATGATATGAAAAATATAACTTATAGCTTTTATTCATTACTGTGTTAAGTTTGGAGAGTTACTTTAAGTAAAACATGCTAAATAACTCAAATGTGCCACTCTCTCTGTCTGCACTGTCCTCTCCTCACTTTTGATCTGGCTATAATGGTTGGTATAAATTTCATTAGGAAAGATGCATTCGATGCTAAATGAATCCTCATCTCTCTCTTACTGATCAATTAATTAGAGATAGAAGTCCAGGGAGGTCTGTGTATCTTACGCTTACTTATGGATAGTCTGGACACAGATTGATGGTGCAGCAACCAACACCACCTATTTGTTTGCAAGAGCCCTCACATAACACGTGGGCTTGAGCTTGCTCCTACCTGTGTGACTGCTTACATTACTGCTTTTTTTTTTTTTGCCAGACTAAGTGGTCCTCAATCCCTCTGTTGTAAAAACTAACCCATTTTCCTTCCTGCCACTTTCTGGGTGACAAATTAATTTATCACACAATTAAAAAAAAAAAAATCATCCCAATCCCATAAACTGTCTGCAGTAAACGTGACATTTAATCAAGACAAACAGATAATAGGATACATCTGTGATCTACAGCAAGTCACCTACTGTATCATGAGCTGTGCTACTCTTCTATACATGTATGTATATTTATCTGAATACAAATTATCACAATAAAACAACAAAACACTCCAATTTGTTCTTGATGGACGTATTGACAAATAGATGCCAAGATGATCGTCAATAGCATCACTTAGATGTACAACAGCAACCCCCTCGACTCCTGTGTCTACTGCATACATTTCCCATCGTGCCTTGCGGAAGATTACCGTAACGCGGGGTTACCAACAACGTCCCACGGTTCTGGTGGAGCCTGTCAACGGTGTGTCGGCAGGGCGCACAGCTTCTCTCCTGGCCCGAAATCTGAAAAAACATGCTGTCATTCGCTCTGAGACAACTCACACGGGTAAGGAACCTGGTGTTTTTTTTATACGCCTTGAGTTCGGCGGTGTCCCGATCCCGGTTCTGGTTGAATGGTTTTAGCTAGCTTGGGATCTGTACGACAACCGTCCCACCTCGCTTTCGTAACGTGGACGTTTCTTACCAAACGTTTTTACTTTTTTCTTTTCTTTTTTTAAAGAGTAAAGAGTGGCTAATTGACAGCTGCTTTGTTTATCCTTTACGCGGTGCATGTGGAAACCTCGTAGGTGGAGGAGCTTGAAGACCCGCAGCCTTTGAGTCAGCAATGATGCAACCGCAGCGGCACCGTTTCATCAGAGACACTCCACATTTGCTAACTTCAGTCAAATCACGATCGATAGAGACGACAAGACTCGTTTTAATGCCGAACCACGATGCACGTTGCAGTCAGGAGCAGATGCAGAGAAAAACGAGATGTTTAGCGTTGACAATGCGCCTGCATCGGTAACATTGAAGGTACAGATTGGTTGAATTATGTAACGTAAAGTAGGGAAAGAAAAGTCAGTTTAGACCGGTTCTTTTGTCTCTTTTAAATTTTCAACCACTTTAAATGATACTAAACATGTCATTGCAGAATGCAATCACTTGGTTTGCAAGCCGCACTTACTATACATTAGTTATACTTTAACTTTAAACATATCCAAACTTTGTAACTTTTGAAAAACTTTGTCATAAGATTTACAAAAAATTAACCCCCCCCCCAAAAAAAAAACATTTGTAAATGGCTTGAGAAGTTTCTTCTCTGTTGGTCCTCAGCCATGACTTTGGAGGTAGAGAGACCCCACCTGAGGATCTCCGGCTGGGGTCACATGGGGGTCACTCTTCAAAATCTTTGAAACTTTAAAGTCACATTTCTAAACTGGATAGGCAGCTCTTGAAGGGAAGCCCAAGACGATGCCTTTTAAAACCTGTTAAAAGTCACGCTGCTACATTTTCTTTTGCAGTAGCTGGAGGCGGGGTAGGGACCTTTGGGAGATGCTGGTCACAGTGGAGTGGTAGTTGAATTGTCAAACTAGGTAAGAAGTAGGTTAAGGGAGATGTTGGAGAAGGGGGGGGGGAGAAAGGGGTTTTTTCTAATACTCTAAGTTTAGACGTTTTAATTTGTGACCAATTTGAGTAGTAGATTCCACATAGTTTTACAGAAAGGCCAAAGGCTAATGTCTTCATGCCAGAATCATGTGGCATTCTGTCAAGATGCCATTAATGTTTGAAGGTTGAACGGATTCACATGCCTGCATGCTTTTCTTGTTAGTTGTAATTGGTCACACAGGCATCCTTATTGAATTTTTCAATAGATTGTTCCCTAGCTCTGCATAAAACAAATTCAGCAATTGCTCTTAATGTAAGATGTTGCCATGTCTTATCTGACTGTGGTAATAGATATTTTATTCAATTGTGGGAGTGATCACCCTGAAGTTACTAAAGGAAGTATGACAGTACAAAGTTGTAGTTAATCCATTTCACAGTAAAATGGAAAGGTCAAATTAACAACAGATCTGAAATCTGCCCTTTAACAGAAATGTTTTTATGTTAACCTCAGGTAATTGATTATATTTTTTATGGGAATAAGACATTTAGAATTTGTTGTTGGTAGCCATTGTGGTACATTATTCTGTTGCCACATTAGCTCAGCAAGAATGAACAGATACATACTTTAAAAAATAACATTTGAGCTTTAAAGACACCTGACATCTCAACCACATATACTTGGATTTGCACTGGAGATTGTATATAGATTCCTGAATTCTGGATTTCCTAATTTTAGGAAATGTTGATAATCGACCAAATGGAAATGGCCTGCTCAGTGGAGATCTGGACTCTCTGAGTGCTTTTTTTTCTAGATTTATTGAAAATCTCTTTAACTTCAAACCAAAATCTACCTTCAGGTACTAATAAACCTACCTTATAACTTGCCATATTAAACAAACGGCTGATGTCAGCTGTTTATTTCCTTATATATCAACTTTATAAAATGTGCTAAAGATGATGGTATATCCTGTAACATGCATCTGAACCTGCAGAGGCCGTGGTCTCACACACTCATATCATCACCATCCTCACCATTATCTGCAAAGTTTTTGAGCAATGGTTCCACGAATGTGTCGTTCCGCTCCCTACACTTCCTGGCGATTGGTTTCTGGCATCACTTAGGTTTCAGATTGCCACCCTGACAAACCTTTGACCCAAATCAAGTGGAGCCCCTCATGTGGACCTTCATCCAGGTTTCTCAGCCTTGTGTTATCTAGTCTGAACCACAGGGTCATTTGTTACAGACAGGCCTGTTATTAGTCAGTGACAGCAGAGAGGCAACAGCGTGTCACACTGACTGATGCAGTTCTGTACTCACATCTTTTCTCAACCCTACATATCTTTTTTTTTTTTTTTTTTTTTTTTTTTTATATTCCCCTTCACTGCCTCCCCCTCTGTTTATCTTTTGTTACCTCTCTGATTGTTGCCGGCTATAGCCGCTGATAGACAGCAGTCATCTGTAAAATTGACCTGCCTTAGGAGCTGCCCCAGGAAATGGACAAAAATAATACAGTGCTAGGATTAATGAAATGATTTTCTCTGGGTTTTTTTTTTGTTTTGTTTTTTTTACTCCCTCCATTCTCTGTCATTTGTTTTTGGGCACAGATGTATGACAGGAAAGGTAAACTGCAGGCTGTTACCTTGTCATTGTCACACAGTTACAACACATCTGCCATTATTGTTCTTCTTCTGCTTCTTTTCTCACAGCAGAGTTTCAGGAAGATCACCTTCAAATGACAGCATCATCTATTGCCTAAAAATAGTCCCACTTTGACATATTTGGTGCTCATATCTTGGCTCCCTCTTTTCTTGGATCAGCTTATGTTTATTAATTAATCTCCCGTAATGATAAGGCAGGGAAGCGGAGAGGCAAACCGCAGGCGCTGACCTGGGTATTGTTTTGTGGCCATATTGATGACGAGACAAAGGAATACAGCCCAGCGTGAGTGCCGCTACGGCGGTTAAGGTGATATGAAGGGGAGACGGCCGGGGTGAGGAAACAGAAGCCTGGATGGAGAGGCCTACTTGTCCAGTTTGCAGTTTTCGGGTAGCATTAGTAGTATTTTTGTTATTTTTCTGTTTTTTTTTTTGTTTTTTCTTTTTTTTACTTTCTTTTTACCCCTCTGCCTTCCCTTGCCCCTGGGGCATTCCGGCAGAAATGGAGACAGTACATGACAGTTCCTATCAAGATCTAATGACCCGTGTGATTTCTGTAGGAGAAACTGTTTCTTTAAGGGGATCTCAGCCCGTCTCCCCCGGCCCTCATCACCTCTACCCCGGGGAACTGAGGTCTTAGACCACTAATACCCCTGACAGGATGCTAGAGTAGAGACTGAGTATGACCATTAATGTGCCAGAACCCCTCCCAAATTTACCACTGGCCCTCCTCTGCCACCTTGGGGAGCAGATGAAGAGGTGGGGCAGGAAGGATGGGCCCAACAGTGATGAAGAAGATAAACTATGTGCAAGCTGTTCCAAAGGATAAAGCATGCTTGCAAACGGTTTCCATTATTCAGCAGATTATCTAATCTATATAAATGAGATATAGTTGATAGCATGTGTATATTTTCCAGAAGCAACGGCAACGATAACACATTTTAACTATAGCTGTAGCAATATTGGAAGATGTTGTGCCTCTTTTTTACAACACGTAGTAAAAGCATAAACTATCTTCATATGGATATCCTCAATTAGTCCCAAGCTTTGTGCTAATTACTTTTTAATGGTGCTATTAAATGGAGGTTGTCTCTCCTACCCTGCCAACACCTGTACCGATGATAACTATAGGTTTCCAGTGTTGGGATTGATCTCAAGTTAGAGGCATCATCATATTTTTGATTAAATGATCAGACAAATGAGCTCATTTGGTCTGTATGCAATCAACCTGGCAGGCAGTTTTGGTTTATGTGTGTGTATGTGTGGTTTTTTTTATTCCTGGCAACTTTTACCTGGCAATCATTTTGGCAGTATTATGACATGCCCTTTGGCAAAGTGGATGGAATATTTTAGTACGGCGGGCTCGGGTGGCCCTGATATCACAAATAATTTCAAGCCATATCCTCGTAGATGGTAATTGGTTTGTCATTATTGCTTTTGTTAAGCTTTTTTGAAAAATACCCACAGTATGAAAGAATATTCCAGGATAACTATTGCCTTTTCAATGAAATACTACAACTATTGGAACAAAAGGAGGGCACATTTTACTTTAGAAGTTACCTTGCAGTGAGTGAAGAGGCTGAAGGCAAATATTGGAACAGATGGCTTTTTAGGCAAATGTATTTTACACAGAATATTTTTTGATAAAGCTTTTACGACCTTTAGGACAAGGGGAAAAAAAACACTGCCATATTATAATGTAATATGCCTCTTTTTTGGTGATCACAGTGAATGGTATGTACTGATCTTTTAACTCTTAACTTATATATGTTTTTTTGTTTGTTTTGTTTTTTTTATTGTTTGCTTCTGTTTTATTACTTGATTTTCCTGAAAGGTGGATAGTCTTTTGCAACTGAGGGTGTGTTTGTAGAGAAAAACAATTTTCCCATCTTATTTTATTGCACTTTCATCTCGTAAAACCTAAAACATCTAATTAGTCAACATGCTCAGAGCTAGATAAGTTGCCTTTAACCAAACTATCATGGGCAGATAGTGACAGCTGACAACCGTTTCAACATGGATAAATAAATAAAGAGTACAATATAAGAATACCGTATAAATTTTTCACCTACTCGTTGAGACAAGCAAAAGCCCTGCGTTTCCTATGTAGTGGACTCTGTGCAGTTCTGAGGGGAAAAATACCACAGAAGAAAAGTGTTTGAACAGGAAGAGAGTGTTGGTTAAAATTGTATGGACTTGTATGATCAAGCGCTGCAGACTTGCACCAGCGGGAGGAGGCGTGATCGTCAACCCCAGTCCAGATTAGATAAGGGTAGAAGTGCTGAATTTGTTCCCCATATGCCTCCTTCAGAACGTTCAGGCTGTAAAAGTCAGCTTCTCAGTTTGTAGAAGTGCTGATAGAAGCATAATTAAACAACCATGCTGATTATTGATATGCAAACACGCCCATTTCTAATTACACCAGCCTGCATATTTGAGTGCAACAGGAACAGAGGAGGGGGCTTTGAACATCGGAAAATAAATCTAACACAAAAATATCACATAATACACTTCCATTCTTTTTTTTTTTTCTTTCCTCTCTCTTGCACTATTTCTCCATCCCTACTGCTTTCTCTTTGCCAATAGCCATTGTGCCAGCGAGCCCCAGTGTGCCTCAGTGTACGTGGTCAGCAGTCCTATGCTGCCACCCACACCGCGGAGGAAGATCGTCCGTGGACAGGCCAGGAGAGTCTCGCCCAGGACGACCCGGAGATGTGGGATCTGCTGCAGAAAGAGAAGGACAGGCAGTGTCGAGGACTGGAGCTCATTGCATCTGAGGTGAAGTAGACGTCACTCAGAATGAAAGATTTATTCTTACACTTTCTTGCAGGAGCAAAGCCTACAAGGAGAGGACATTTCACACTCGACTGCATCCTTGTACCCAAGGTCCACTATGATAACAACTTAATTGGCTCGATATGGCTCAGTATTGATACTTTGAGAATGTTTTTCTGGTGACCTTGTGTTTATTGTATTCAGGTAATGAATTAAAAAGAACATTTTGGACATTTTTTTCTCTTTTTATGACAGTCAGGCTCTGGCTCCATAACAGAGCCTGAATGTCCCTGAATGTAAACTTAACATTGAAGCAGAAGGTCTCCATCATAGAAAATGTTCATATTCGGATGAGTATTTTAACAAAGATTAAAGAAAGATTAGTACCTTTTCTAAGAGCCAAAATATACATATATATATACTCTCTCTCTCACACACACACACACACACACACATATATATATATATATATATATATATATATATATATATATATATAAAATATTATTATTTTTTATTTCCCATGTCTAGGTAATGTGAAACTGGACATTTTCTCTTTGGAAGCACAGCAGTGTAGTGGCTCTCTCCTGTTTCCTCCTCTCCTCAGTAGTTGAGCTGTTGGAGTGTATCAGCCTCCTCTCTGCACAGAGCCTGACTGCTCTAGTGTGTGATAAAACTGATATCTTAATTCTGCCTCTCTAGCACTACACAGTACAACTAAAAAGAGGATTCCTTGGCATGAAAAGACCTAGATTTTTTTTTCTTTTTTTTAATTCATTTCTACATAAAGACACTTAACAGACTTTGAGAAGCAAAAATGCATTTCCTTTTCAAATGTGTGCGCTGTTGTCAACATGACAGACGGGTGGAGCAGAAAGCTCTTACTGGAGCTATTATCTGCTCTGATCTCCTTACAGGTGAAACATTAGCATAAACACTCACAGCACATCGCCCGCTTCTGTGTGTGTGTGTGTGTGTGTGTGTGTGTGTGTGTGTGTGTGTGTGTGTGTGTGTGTGTGTGCAGGCCACCAGTGTGAGTGTTGAACCGTGTCAGAATCTGTTGAAAATGTTGAGCATCATTTTATCCAGAAGGATGTTGGATAACAACGATTCTTTAGTATGAACACAATTATTTAGTGTTTTTTTTTTATTTTCATCATTGATGAATCCACCATATGGAAAATGTTCTGTTTAGTAAGTGCAAAATCTTCTGGTTTTTGTTTTTTAATTAGTTTTCTGAGGCATATGTGCAATATATAAAGCATAAAAGAACATTTTGGGGATTCTTATTTCTTTTCCTGGAATATAATTTGCAGAATGATTTTTTTTTTTTTTTTTTTTTAAAGACGATGCCAATGCACCATTCCATTGTGTTTTAGCGTTGTGCAAAAAGTTTATTACATTATCTTGTATCCCCCAGCAGTGAGGCGATAAGAATTGTGAAGTGCAGAGTGTTAGTCTATGGAAGTCCAGAGGTTCAATACAGTAATGATTGCCTTTAGCTACTGGTGGATTTCTCACTATCACTTAACAGACTTTAATTTGCGGTTCTTGTCCCTTCTGTCCATTCACACCATTGATCTTGTGTGCTGTGTGTGTGTATGTGTGTGTGTGTGTGTGTGTGTGTGTTTGTGTGCGTTTGTGTGCGTGTGTGTTTTAACAGAATTTCTGCAGTCGTGCAGCTCTGGAAGCTCTTGGCTCTTGTCTGAACAACAAATACTCTGAAGGCTACCCAGGGAGAAGGTAAGTGTGTTTATTCACTTGCAACCCAGCAAATTAATGCAGTTGATATTAATCACTTTAGGATATTTGGTACAGATGCAACACACACATACACACACACACACCACACAACAAATAATCTTCTGCCTCTGTCATGCCAAGAAAAATTCACAAGAGTACAGAGGTGTTCTGTGCCAACACTGAGCATTGCTTGTATTTTTCTGTTATTAGATTTCCTTTTTATATTCTGAAATTTAGATTTATCAGCAGTAAACGGGTTTGTTTTGAGACCTTCCATTTACCCTAGGAGATTTAGGCCTACCGTAAAGCTCTTGCACTGAATCTGTTTTAAATTCCCTGCCCACCCTTTGACACACCCACACACATCCTACTCGTACTGTTTTATATTTTAATGTAATGAAACAAATGGACGACCTTGGTGAAAAGAGCGGTTTGAACAGTAGCCATCTGTTGTTTTGTCTATAGTTCCTCTGAACTGGATGGAAGAGCACGTTCATATCAATCCCGGCTCTGCTCGGCTGGTTTTCAGTTAACAGTAATTGCACTAGATTTTTCTAACAAATGTGTGGTGATGATGACGTCATTGCCTCAAAGCAGCTGTAGTAATTCACATTTATACATCAGACTCCTGTGTGAGGCGGGGGGGGGTTATAATTAACATACTTCCTCTGCTGTAACCTGTCTTGGTTAAACTTACGTTAAACTTATGTACAACATTTCATTCAAATATATTCATTATTTTTATTTTAAGTTTTTATAACAAAGACCCTAGAGAAGATATCAATGCCGCACATTAATTCCTTTGACCTAATTAATCATTATAAGATTAAACAAAACTCAAAGGTGATGGTTGTTTGTTATAATTATACTTCTTTGGTTGCATAACACTCCACTCCCCTCTCCACAGGTACTATGGTGGGGCAGAAGTGGTCGACCAAATTGAGCTGCTGTGTCAGAAACGAGCCCTGCAGGCTTTTGACCTGGACCCGGCACTGTGGGGTGTCAACGTGCAGCCATACTCGGGCTCCCCCGCTAACTTTGCTGCCTACACCGCCGTGCTGAATCCCCACGACCGAATTATGGGCCTGGATCTGCCTGATGGAGGACAGTCAGTGGTCATTTCTACCCTTCCCCTTCTTTCTCTTGCCCGGCAGACCGAGAACTGACGCATGTTTCACAGAGCTGAACACAGAAGTGATGAGTGTTTGAATAAATGTGACTTACTTTTTCCGACACATTCTTGTTTTTGCTTTTCCAGCCTGACTCATGGCTACATGTCTGATGTGAAGAGGATTTCTGCAACGTCCATCTATTTTGAGTCCATGCCCTACAAGTTAAATGTAAGTGAGAAACTATCAAAATACAAGCTCATAGCTCAATTATAAACTTGCCACACTGTCACACAGAAGAGTGTAAAACTTTGCAACATCTTTGCACTTCATATTTACATGTCAGTGTCAGTGGAATAAAACTATTCAGTGTGTCTAACAGGAACTGCCTGCTCGTTTGTCGCTAATATGGATGTTAATTTTAAATCATCAATGGGTGCAGATATAGTTTTCAGGCTTTCAAAATGAACATGTGGGATGAATCTTTTTGCAAGCCATATATTGAATTTTTAACACATTTAACACACACACACCTGTCATACTAACTTTGTAGCTGACCAACAGAGCCTAAAGGCATCACACTGGAAAGTAGTGACTTGGAAAAAAATATGACAATACAAGACAAAAAATTAGGAGGGCACCAAAAATAAATATGCAGTGCTTTGCTCACACTTTTTTTTTAGTTTGAAGTGTCATTTTAATGCTCACCATGTGTTAGTCATGCCTTCAGGTTCTGGTGTTATCTGTCTTTTCGTTCTGTATGTCCTGTGATTAATCTGAATATACAGTATTCTTTTCAATTGTTTTACTAAATACTGGTAAACAATGTATTAAAGTTTAGAGAAAACATAAGGCAAAGTATTTGGGCTAAATTGGAGAATACACCCAGGGAGTATAGTTTAAGTTCCTTACTCATGAACGCGTTGATGCTTGCCAGCCGAACGCAGGATTTTGCTGAAGGTGTTTTGGTTGATATATGTCACAATGCAGCCAACGTGACTCCCTTGTTTCAATGGAACTTTCCACCAGCAGTATTATGAACCCTTGTCACCAGGGTTTTTTTGTTTTTTGGGTTTTTTGTTTTTTTTTTTGTAGGGAATGATCTTGTAGATATGATCAGTGTATTGTGAGTAAGAGTAAAGTATTTTATCTCTGGGATTATAGTTGTGTGGTTTGTGTAGCAGCTGATGGATTGCCATCAGAGTTTGCATGTCCAGACCTGCTGATGTATGGGCAGGCCAGACCCCTCTGTGAGAGAGATAATGGGAAATCGACAGGCTGGCCAGCGCCGCTCGCTTTGTCTTCACAATGAGCAGCTTGATGGAGTGAGGGGGCATCCACAGATGTGCTCTGGAGATGGGATATTATCAGGTTGCCTAAATAAAGCTTCCCCCTCACCTGTTCTCTCCTCCTTGTGCCATCTTTGCCCGCCTCACTCTTTTGTCCTTCATGTCTCTCACTTATATTTTTTTCTGCTCTCATTTTTGTCTCCTTCATGATTTGATGTTTAGAGAGCAGGTAGACATGGTAAACATGAAGAGTCTAGTTAAGTACAGTCACTCCCTTCTGTAGGACGTTGAGCAAAGTACGTCTGAAATATTCATTGAATTCGTTTTCCTCAATAAAAGAGAAGAAAAATCCAACTGGATGCACTGAAGCTCTTCTCACCAGTTGAATATATCAAATGAAAGTTGAATTAGGATAAGCACAGGTGCATTACAGCAATTGCTTCATCTTCTTCCTTGATATGTTAGATGGAAATACCTTTCTTATCAACTTCTGCTCTTTTAAGTTATCCAAATATCTTTAAAAGCATCTCCAGCAAAGTCACTTTGATTGGCCAAAAGAAAAAAAAAAAAGCCCTGGCTATTGAACCTCAGTATACATATTTTCTTCATTTGTCCTTCAATCTACTTCTAATATGCTCACGTTCCTCCTTTTTGTACCCCCACACACTCCTTATCACTTTATTCTTCTCTCAATCTTCTTTCCTTTTTGTTTCTCTGCAGCCAGCAACAGGACTTATAGACTACGACCAGATGGAGTTGACGGCCAAGCTGTTCCGGCCCAAGATCATCATTGCTGGCACCAGCGCCTATGCCCGCCTCATTGACTATGCCCGCATCAAGAAGGTGGGCAAGAACTTCCTCTCCTCTCTACCCCCTGCTGTCTGTCTGTCTTCATTCTATCTATAAGTCAGCCGATGCTTGTATTGTCATTTCTCATCCAAAGATGTGAAACTCATCCGAGCTTTTCGCTTAAGTGTGATGCAACTCATTTTAGTGATACGTCATAACATTCGGGTTAAAGAGAAGAGCTTTTGCTTTAAAAATGCAAAACCTGATTTATAGGGTTCTTCACACTACAGCTCTTTCTTCCTCTCTTGCCTACTCATCCAAACTGGACATGGATTTGCCCACTGACTCCTGCCTGCAGAGCATCAACTTATGACCACTTGTCAGAGTCCAGAAGAGCTGCCTTTTTCTGTTGTGTTAGATTCACTGACTCATTCACTTCATTTACTCCACAACCCGTGCCTTTTGTAGCAGAGATGCTCTTTAGCTTGGACCATCAGATGGAGCGTCCCACCATTACAGAGCTGTGTTTTCATTAAGCACCACAATGACTTTGTCTCTCGGCCTGAAGTGGGGCCATATTTCCCGCTCAGCGAGTCTCTCTAGGACCGTTTACCGTTTTATGGCAGAGTCTGCTGGATCCAGCTCCTCTCCAGATTTTCATTGCTGTGTTTCCAGGACCAGTGTGGCTGCTTCCAGTTTCCCCATTGGCATTCATCAGCAAATGCACATCACCCGACTAATATGCTCTACCCCCTCCAGTCACTGTGCCATCTATCCTGCCTTTTAATCTCATGAACATGGTGATCCAGTTTTGATATGAGAGGGAGATGGTCACGATAAAGCACGTTAATCACAGCACTGAAGTTATTGTTTACCACTCTGATCTTTTACCAAAAGTAGTTTACTTGTCACAGATGCTATGTGTTTGGCCATATACGTAAAAGGTTTATTTAATTACATTACAAGACTATGTGTTAACCACATTTCTTTAAACTAAAACTAAAGCAGCTGATTGTGATATTACAGATGAGTTTAAAAAAAACAACAACAAAAAAGATGTAATCTCACATGTCTCATACCTCTCATTCAACTTCACCAAAACAAAAAGTCAATATTAATCTTTGGTTAATTAATCTGACTGACAGTTTAATAACCGCTAGTACTTGAGATGAAAAATAGACCATATTTTTAGTTTCTAGGATGTTTTTTTGCTTTTATTAATCAGGAGAGTATTTGTAAGATGAATCATCAACCAAAATAAATGTTAGCTTCTGCCCTCCTACTGATGCTGTAAACATTTTTACATAAAACAAACCAAATATTTGGTTGTGATATTCAGTTGTGATATTTAGTCACTCATCACAATGATCAAGGCCAGCCAGGTCAATAGATTTAAGGTAGAAACAAGATGATAATGACACAGAGGCCTGCAGCCGGGGCCGTCTCCAGATTTGTATACAGCAGTTACCTGTAGCTAAAAGAGCTTTTGCTCTCTCTTCCAGCTCTGCACCAGCATTAATGCCTACCTGTTGGCCGACATGGCTCACATCAGTGGCCTGGTGGCAGCCGGAGCTATTCCCTCTCCCTTTGAATATGCTGACCTGGTCACATCTACCACACACAAATCCCTCCGGGGGGCCAGGTAAGAACGAGAGGAATGCCAACAAAGCCTGACCGGAGCTTTTGGGCTGTTGTAACTGAACCACCTGAGCACACTGAGCACTCTAGAATTTGACTGTTTTAATAAGAGCATTATTGAAATGATGGGATCATTTTTTTGTGCTCAGTATGTAAAATACTAGAAACTGAGATATTTTTGGAGGGATCATTTTAGAAGGTGCTGATATTTCTCCTTTCCCTCTTTTTTCCCAGATCTGGCCTCATTTTCTACCGCAAGGGTGTCCGCTCTAAGGACAAGAAAGGGAGGGAGATCATGTATGATCTGGAAGACCGGGTAAACTTTTCGGTGTTCCCCTCCCTGCAGGGTGGACCTCACAACCACGGAATCGCTGGTGTGGCTGTGGCATTAAAACAGGTCAGCACAGCGCACAAGCGTGATGAAAAAAAACTTGATTTGTATCGACGCGACACTTTATTACCCAGGTCTACTATTTCCTATTAAGAAGTTGATAACTGCTGAATCAAATTTTATAGTGAAACAAAATCTTTGTGCTGAGATGCTTCAGTGCATCCTGACCCAGGATCCTCGTCACTCAGCAGCTGAGAATATTACCCAGAGCATTTTTTTAAGAATTTTTTTATGGAAAATATTTTTCTAGTTGGGTGATGAACCCTGTATCTAACTTCTGATTATGTGTGTGTGTGTGTGTGTGTGTGTGTGCGCGCGCGCCTATCCAGGCACAGTCTCCAATGTTCAAGGACTACATTGACCAAGTAATAAAAAATGCCAAAGCCATGGCTGCGGCGCTCATCAGCAAAGGATACACCCTGGTATCAGGTAAGCTCATCTCTGTAAAGTCCCACAGAACCAGCTCATCCGAAAAAGGTCGAAGGAAATTAATTTTTTAGAAAAAACCCAAAAGATTGATGATTTAAGATTCTGAAATGTCAGTATGCTTGTGTGTGAGTGTGGCTGTTCCAAAATGACAGGTGTAGATGTCACTTCCCGGTTGTGTGTTTGGATGTTGTGCTCCCCAAATGGTGTGTCTGTTACTCAAGTGAATGTGAATCTGAGTACCACAGTTTAAATATGTAGAGAATTTTAGTTGGTTTTAACTGGGTTTTTTTTTTTTCTTGTCAAAGTTCAAGTTCATTTTTTCCTTAACTTTCCACAAGTAATCATGCGGTCATTGTGGGAGAGAAGTAGAGTTTTGGCTCATCCGTCAGGCAGATCTTTAATATTTGCTTATATTTGCATCCCAAATTGAGCTTTTGTTTATTTAGAGTCACTGTTAAGTGTTAATTAATTAGTCTTATAATATGAGGCTTCTGTTTTGACTTCATATAAATTAACTTGGATCAAGACTTATATTCATTAGAACTTCAGGAATTCATTACAGTTCACAAAATGGTGATTTAGATTTACTGAAGATTAGTTAAAAGCTCTATTGATTAATGTTAATTACCGACTGTTATTTAGGTTCGTAAGCATCCATCTTAAATAACAAACCGAGGTTATCTCCACGTTTTAAACTGGAAGTTTTTGTTTCCTCCACTTTAAAAGTTCTCACAGCGTGCTGAATATTTCAGGGGGCACTGACAACCACCTGGTCCTGGTGGACCTGCGGCCCATGGGCATTGATGGGGCCCGGGCCGAGAGGGTGCTGGAGCTCGCATCAATCACTGCCAATAAGAACACCTGCCCCGGGGACACAAGCGCTCTGACTCCTGGTGGCCTCCGGCTGGGTGAGCAAGAGCTTGACTTACTTAGCATTTTAAACAACCAAGAACCAAAAGTTGTATAAAGTTCAAATTGTACTTCAAGTCATATTATAGTGTAATGTCAAAACGCATGTCTCTACATTTACTGTAAAGTTTGACTCAAGTTCTGATACAGTTTTGCATTTTTTTTTTTATATTTAGACACCAATTAAGCCTCAAGCAGTGAGCAGATCATGATTAATTAAGGATGTTTGTGTGTTTTAATAATCTACCAGGAAGTTTAAAAGCTCCACATCTCCAGTGCCACATTTTTAGCACGTGCTCAAGGCAACGGTGTGCTCATTAGATCCAGATCTGGTAACCTTACATTACTGCAGATGTGTTGACAAGTATTCATATTTTCTTTAGTCTACAAAACACAGATCCTTCTTAGGAAGACTAAGTAATTGGTTTGATCATTAAACTTTTAGAGCTTTAAAGCTTAATGCGTGTGTGTTTTGTGTTCCAGGTGCTCCGGCTCTCACTTCCAGACAATTCAAAGAAGCCGATTTTGTACAGGTTGTTGAGTTCATGGATGAGGGCTTCAAGATAGGCTTAGATGTCAAGAAGAAGACCGGTAGGCTGAAACCAAAAATACTGACAACAATAATAATCATAGTTTGTTTGAATTGGCAGGGATCTTTCTACACCCTCTTCTGTTTTTCTCTCCAGGAAAGCTCCAGGAATTTAAAACCTTCCTCGTTCAGGACCCAGAGACTGTGGCTCGCATCGCTGATCTGCGCCATCGCGTTGAAGCTTTTGCCAGACCATTCCCGATGCCAGGCTTCCACGACCATTAAGCAAGTCAGTGTTGTCTGGGCCCAGAACAAACAGACAGGTGCCAGGAGTGAGGAGGGGGGGTTAATGTGGTTTGTGCCAATCAAGATGATGACTCCATTTGTTTTTCTTTCTTTTTTGATCAGGAAAGTCATTAATATTCCTGCTGACTAATCTGGTAAAAAAAAAAAAATGACCTCAAATAAGAATTAAAAATCTAGTTTATATAGCTGAAGGTCTTATTTTGTACATGCCAACAGATGTCATTGGACTTTATTTAATGGGAAATATTTGAGGTGACACTCCAAAGAGACGTGTCTAGGATTAGTTGATAAACGAGACACTGAAGGTCTGAATGCTGTAGAGTCTTAACTAATGTGTATTCACTTAACAGAGAGGCTACATGGCTCCCTGCTACCACTTCCTGTATTAATGTCATACATGACGAGGGTATTTTTTTGATGATGATCATTCAAAGTCAGTGGTTAAGTGCAATTCTCCTTTTCTTTGAGTTTACTTTGAATGTTTCACAGACAGAACCGTCGCTCTCACTGCATCAGTGAGCAAGTGAGTTGTGTTTGTGAACGTTTTACAGCACTACCATGTAAAGATAGGTCTTATTTCACATTTAACAAAGCTTTGAAAATGAACTCCATCGACCAATCATTCGTACATATGAAGGCTTGACAGCCAAATAGACCAACAGATAGAATATTTTACTATCATATTCATGTCAGTGTAGCCTCGAACTTTCTTTAACATATTTTTATTGTTAACAGATAAATGTATCTTGGTTAATAAAACTGCAGTTCTGAAAAATATTGTCTGATCATTGGGAAACACAAAATGTAATTTAATTTCTTTTTTTTTTTTAACTTTAACAGGCTACAAAAACATGAGCGGTATAAAATTATAATCTTAAATAAAGAATGATAAAGCGTGAACATGGAAGCGATAAAACCTATGAAGCTTTTGAAAGGCCAAAGCTGGAAAACATCCTCCTGATCTGTGGATAAACCTTGTTCTCTGCGCTCGGCCTGTTGAACCCGCCTCAGGCGAGATCGTCAATCTCAAACTGTCCTCATAGAGGCGGCTGTCAGTGTGTGAGTGGTTAAAGCAGCGGCGTTTAGAGTGTCCTCAGCCAGCGTGGAACGGAGATGCTTTGACAGAAGAAGGTGTGTGTCCTTCCGAATCCTGCTCGATCAATGGAATGTACCAGAATTGGAGTCCAATCAAATGGGGGAAAACTCAAAATCTGGAAGCTTTCCGGCTGCTCTGTGTGGACATAAAGAGCAGAGGAAGAGGCAACAAAAACCAAAAATCCATTGAGGGAGCACTCTTTGGCAACCACCGTCATGATTGCGGATTGTTTTACCATCTGGTGCGGTTCCTCAACGCGCCGATCGTGAATCAAACAATTTCAGTTTGTGTGACATGAGGCGATAATAAAATTCCCATCTTTTAGTTGTTGATGTGACAATAAATCACATCGGTGTAATAAGCAGATGAATAAATGAGGATGTCAGTGCCGCGTTAATTAGATATGTATCTTCAGTTTCTCTTGTCTGAGCGATCCGCATGTGTGCAGACAAACTCGGGGAAACCCATCACCTGGATACCAGTCGTGTAATTAAACCTGGCAGGAGCTGAAGTCAGGATATCTGCACGTGGATGAGGTTCACGCACGCTTCACGGACGAGTCATGCTTCACAACATCTAGACATAATAGTCCCAAGAGTCCTAATCTGACTACTATGATGTAATTATCCTCGAATGAAACTGTGGGTGCTGTCGTATTGCACAATAATCCTAATCCTGCTTCTAATCGTTTAAATCTGCGGCAACTACGGATACAAACATTCATAAATCTTTGGCTGACTGATGAATTGCTTTTCTAAACAATAGTTTCCCTCCTTTTGTGGAATTATTTAAATGGTCTGCTCTGAGAAATTAAAGATACATTCTGTTTTGCGACAGTATAAAAATGTAAATCAGGACATTTTGTGTATAATTTGATACAGACATAAATTTAAATTTGCAGGCGGGTACAGGTCCCGTGTGGAGGATCTGGTGACACCAAGTGGTGAGAAACTACCTGCTGGTTTATGTCAGTCAGACATAAAACATTTTTCCAAATAGTTCCAGAGCAGGGTTCCATTCTCTTAACAATATTTAGAAATAAGCTCTTGAATTTGACATTGAGATTTAATGGAATTACGGCTGATGAGAAATATAAGGTTGAAAAATATTCGGAATGTTCTGAAAGATAGTTTTTGATCTGTAAAAACATCCTAAAACTGTTGAGATATTTCTATAACGTTATTGCAATATATTGCGAGTTGGGATACGAGAAGGCCACATCATTATTTACATAAGACCTTCCTAAGTGAATGAAAACAGTCATTAGTATGCTAATGCTGAGTGCACCTGTGCACATTATATTTCCTTTTTTTTAAATCCTGCTGGACCTTTATTTAAAGGTGAAGATGTGGCAGCTGCTGAGCTGTGAATTGAGGTTGGGTCAGAATTAGACTGAATAAATGACTGGAAATCAGTGTAAACCCATGAATGACAGCTACATGAGTGTGTGTGTCTGTGTGTGTGTGTGTGTGAGAATCTTGGTGTGAACAAGTGTGTTCATATTTACACATTAGCCCTGTTTATGTGCATTTAACTCCTACAGTTTCCCTTAAATAAACATATTGTCAAACCTGCAGTAAACCTGCTGCTGCGGGGAGACAATAATTGAAACATTCTTTGCTCGTGAAGTGATAACGGGATTCTCGGAAGCAGACTGCCGACGTGGCATAATTCTTTGTCCTGCTTTTGGCACTGTGGGAGCTATTCTCGCGCTTTACTTTATAAATATGCCACCGGTACGTTCAGGAATTCCTATAGGCAAACTGGTACTTTGTACTTTGACATATTTTCGGCTGGATGTTCCCTCTGCAGATGCGTTTAGGAGCAGTTCTATCTTCATGTTTGTTTTTTTTGGTCAGCTCAGCGTACTTGAAAAAGTTTGGATATTGTATATATGCAATATTGAAATATAGGGAACATGTTTTAGGTGCTGTGACATGTTTCCATATAGCACATTGGTCACGTAGTGAGAACGTTAACAGATATTGAACATAAATCTCCAAACATTTGCAAACATAGAGCAGTGGGCAGTTTGCCTGACTGTTATTCCAGTGTGTCTTTTCTCCAAATATTCCAGATTTCTCCAGAGCCTGATCAGAGACTCTAAATCGCTCATAGTTGTGAATGTGAAAGAAAGGTGAGTGTGCACCGGGACGGCTGCCATCTTGAATCATCGCTCTTTGGCTTACGTTTTGCCTTCGCCCTTCATCGGTACTTTACGCCTTTTGCGGACGTCTTTGAACGACACGCGGCGGAATCCGAGCAAACTGCCCAGTGACCTCTTGCGCTCCTCTCCTCGGCGGTTTGCAGTCAGGCATTTTACTTATTTGCTTGCCGTTGCTCTTCATCAAAGCGGCGTCTTACCTCTCCGCTACGCCGGGCCGCTCCATTTGGAGTTGGGGACAAACGCTTTGATTTTTTTCTTTTCTACCTCTGGGAGAGACAACATTCAAGGATGAAAGGCCCGATATCTTCAGTGGATCAGCGTCGCTGCCCAGGGCCTCGCATCAGCCGCCACCGCTGCCACCGTTACGTCCTGTTTTGCACCATGTCCTATTTACTTATTTACTCAACCCACCCACCACTCACTTCTTATCTCGCCCATTAAAATTAATCTCCGTCTAAAAATACCTACTCTTGCTCATCGGAGGGGACGTAATCGAGGAGGGGGCGGCCTCGCTCGATCCGCCGCGCTCTCGCCGGCAAGCGTTGTTCGACGAAAGTCCCTTTCGCTTCAACTTCTGAGCCGGCGAGAATTAACTAACACGCACTTTGTTAAAAGTGAGATCGTGATCGCGCCTCACCATCTGAAGATTCCTTCGGTTCACCTGCATCTCTCTCTCTCTCTCTCTCTCTCTCTCTCTCGGCTCGCGTCAGGGTGTCACGCGGCGGCGGTACAGACGTGTTATTAGACGCGTCTGCCGAGTTTAGTGACGGGAACGTTTCGAAGACTAAACTGGGAAGCAAAGCCCCTGGAACGGAGGCGGGCGCCGGCGTAAATGGGCCGATTTCGTGCGGCTGGTCCACATCACCCTCATCCCTTTAACGCTCGAGAGCGATACTGAGGCGATGCAATCGCAACAAGCTCTGAGGCTCGGGATAATAACTGTCGCACCCCCGCCCCCCCCTCCGGTGAGTGTGACCTTGTGATTATGCCCCCAGTGTGATGCTTTGGCCTGGCTGATTACCTGTCAGCAGGTTTCATGCATCTTTCTCTCTCTTTCACACGCACACAAACACACACACACACGCACACACCCGAGCAAACACACCACATCCAGCGAGCGCCGCTGCACTGTTGCGGGAACAATCGTGCTGTTTTAAAAGAAACACACATAAGTGGGAGCGTACGGACTTCAGAGCACAGATTGTCTATCAAGGGTGTATTAGGGGGTCACGGGGGTCAGACACTGAGACTTATTGCACGACAACAATAAGACTTTATATCGCTCATTGTATACTTGCCCACTGTCACAGGACCTAGCGAGATCAAGTGAGACTTGTCACCCCTCCCCCGACCCCCCCAAATGGACATAATGTTTTGGTTCTTAAGTTTGGATCAATCGGTTCTGTGATTTGTGTCTTTGGATTGCATCTGCCTGGGACTGGAAACTGGTTTCAACGAGCTCTATGACCCACACAAATATTCATCTCTGATGATTGATTTCTATTTCGGTCCTCGCCGGCTGCAGCTCCGCGGCTCAGCGTGTGCTCGTGTGCGACTCGCTTGTCTCAGCAGTCGACGTGTGATGTGCCCAATAAATAATGTTTCTTCTGCTTTTGGAAAATTTAAGCGAGAGTTTGGATTTTGGCCCCCTCGGCTCCGAGATCCTGATGGTTGCGGCCGAGCTTTCTTAGTTTGAGGAATTATAGAACCTAGGCAGCATCAAGTGTTCGTTCTTAGAGACGAAAGCTACTCGAGCCAGGGCTTCAACATTGGGGCCCTTTGCTTTGGTAGCAGGACCCTCGGTGGATCGACGAGTTGAGCACATTACCGACACGGCAATGCGAGAGCAGACCCAAGAACGCGGTTCTTGGGTCTGCATCCTGACTCCGTCTCGCCAGCCGCCGACCCCTGGGTCGTCCTACAACCGGCTGGAGGTGTCCCCGTGGCCAGCCCCACACCCACAGGCTTGACAGGGTGCCCTCAAGACCTGGAGGCCTGTAATGTGTCTCTAGGGCCCCGGACAGAGCCAGTTGAAGAAGGCTGGGCAACATGATCGGCTCTATGTAGCGCACGAGAACTAAAGAGGAGAAGAGGAGACAAGGCAAGCTCAGTTAATTACCTCAGCCAAGGAAGTCATGTGACTGCCACCGTTTATCTGGCTTTGAGCAAAATAACTGGAAAAGTTATGAAGGGATTTTAATGAAATTTTCAGGAAATGTTGATAAAGGGACAAGGAAGAGATTATTACATTTTTATGATGTTGCAGAGGGACTTTGACCTTTTAATCATCCAAAGGTCAAAGCCATGGACCTACCTACTATGTTATGTAAAATTGTATTATGACATATTGCCTATAATACTGTACTGCAGGTGTAAGTCACAATATATGGGGAAATGACCCCCCCATATATTGGGAAATTACCCGCTTACTGGGGGTCCACGCTCTCCAAGCGCTTTTCTATGCTACCATACCTTATCCTCTCCTCATCTCGTCTCTGTGTTCCCCATACATCACAGACAAAAATCAAATAATTATAAAACTCTCTTAATCTGGGTTGGCATATATGTGAATCCATTAAGCATCCAAACATGCATACATTCATATATGCATAACTAGAGTTCAGCATCCAGTATCTTTAATTAGGTTGTTATTCACTGTTTTAATCTGATTAATCAAAAATGTGTCGATAATTTCCAGTTTTCTCTACATTGCTACACACTTTTTACCAAGCTCCTCCTTGGTTGGCCCAGCACATTGACTTGGCTCCCCTGTGCTAACAGCTACAGCATTATCATGAAAGGCACGCTTTTGTGAAACTGAACTCATGACCTTGGTGCCTAAACTGCAGTTTCACTTTGTGTTAGATTTCCGAACACCTGAGCCTTGAGGGAAATGTGGAGGTCTTCAGCCGCTCCTTCGGCAACTGCTCCAAGCCCTTGTCTGAAAAACTGAGCGATGGTGCTAAAATAATAAGTGTTAATAATAAAACATAAGCAAAATTATGCTTAGACATTGTTCAGACTGACTTTTGGGAGCTTGCTTTCTTGCATCAATAAGGCTTAAACCAGCAGCAGCGGATTTGTCGCCGTGTACAGAATCACATAGCACAGCAGCAGCTTTCTCTTATAACTTTAATGTGATTTTTACTAGGCTATAGTCTTAACTCGGAAAGACATTTCCCGTCAGCGGGGCAACAGAAGGAGGCGATGACACCAGTGCTCCTGAGTCACCTGGATGGCCTTTAGAAGTCTGGCCCTTGTTTCTTCAGGTTCTTGTAGTCCGTGTTGACGGCCACAAACTGTGGAAGGCAGAAGGAACACATTAAAATGCCCTTTTGCTTATAGTGACCTCACTACATGGCATGCATGGCTGGTTACTACTGTTGAAACGTACAGCGTTCTTTCACGTTTGGCTTTTTATTTTTTTTTTTAATCCTCCAGTATGTCTGTCATTAATGCTCTCTTTCTCCACCCCTCTATTCCACTCACCCCCCCCCCACCCCCCCCCCCCCACCTCCTCCCGCTCATTACCAACATTGTTTGGACTTCAGTGGAATTTCGATGCGCGACCTTTGCTTTGCTATTGAGAATTAAACATGCCGTGTCCTGACCTTTTGCCTGCAGCGACTTTTATTCTGCCGGCAGCGGACGTGGCCTTGAAACCGTCTGAAAACACTCTTTTCTATGAAAAACACATCACTCAGACGTCCTCTGCTGGGATTCATCACTTAGTTGTTTTTCTGCTCCGTTTTGGGTCAGCATTGATCATATTTTTATTAGCGTGTCTGTGGCCTTGTTTGAGGGGAAAGTCAAATTATTGTCAACCCAAAGAAAAAAAAGAGAGAAAAAAAAAACGTGTCCAGCACCCTCCGCATTGATTTGTTTTTGAAAGATCTGGTGCCCTGTCTGTGTTTGATCAGATGTGGAGAAATCCAGGGATGCGGCCGGGTTCATCTGACATCACTCCGGCTGCACCGTCCTGTTTTTCTAAGCTGGTGACGACTGCGAGGATGTCAGTGAATCTGCCTTTCTGTCCTGTTGTAGTTTTTCTGGCAGGCATGTTTGAGACGAGCAGACTTGGGCAGCTCTTCCGAGTTTGACTGGGACCGAGTCACCTTGTACTGGTAGGTCGGATCCAGCTGGTTCCAGGGTTCTGGGTTGTTCTTCTTGTCCCAGAAGCTGCAGATATGAAAGGATACGGGGGGCATCCAACACAAAGGCAAGAGGGGGAGGACAAAAAACAAGAGATTAGTTTCAAACGTGCTATAAGATGCAAAGAAGGGAGATGTTGGAAGGGAACGGCGGAGACAAAGCAAGATGAAATAGAAGGAAGTTTGGTAGAAGACGGAAAGGTGATTATGGGATGAAGTGATCTCCGCCCAGTGATTTGGCAGAGATTCAGATCATTAACCAAAGTCTGGATTTCACAGAGCTCCGCTGTGGTTGTCCATCTCTCCTCCTCTCCCTCTGGCAGAACATCACCAGGCCAAAGCGCAAACAAAGAGAGAGAGAGAGAGAGCGAGCGGGGGGCCCAGTAACCAGAGCACACATCTGCAGCTGGTGCTGAGGTCAGGCATTACAGCCGACCCTCCCAACAAGAGCTTCTGTGCAGCCTGAAATAGCACGCAAACAGCACTTCATCGCCGCTGGTTTCTGGGCTGTTGGGGAAGCTTTGGGATCTAAGGAGAGCCAAAAATCTAAACAAACATAATAAATAAATAAATAAAACCGTAAAATGTTGAATAGCCTGAATGGAAATAACAGTGCTGTGTTTTCTGCCACCATGTATCTGCTGGTTTCAAAATGACCAGTACAGATCAGTGCTGATTGGGTGAGTGCAAATATCACCTGAGTGTAATAATGTGTACTCACACTCTCTACTTTGCACATGGAGATGATTCATCTCCGTGAACACGCAGTCCTCTTCTATTTAGAGGTTACAGTGTGTTGTGCAGTCGAAGCACACAAGTCACACGAGGATGCACAAATGTGCCCATGCTCATAGACGCAAAAGAGCAAAGAAGATAATGTGGCCCTCCGGTGGTGGGCTGCATAATCGCGCATTTCTGGAATTATTGCTGGTGGCAAAACGCAAATTATGGAGAGGAGCAGAAGCCGGAATACCAAATTGTTCCCGTTTTAGTTTCACATATTGATAAAGTCAAAATGAAGATACCAGTCTAATGAGGCCTCTCTTTATAACAGAGTCTCTTTTGAGATGAAATAAGAGAGACTTAGGAACCATCTTACGTGACATGTGGTCCTCTCGCCAGACGGAAAAGATAAAAGGTGGCCCCTGTGATGCCCACAGTCATGAAGAAAAACTGAGGAATTAACTGAGGAGGCAAGAGCAGAGGAGAGGAGACGAGAAGGTGAGAGGAGACAAGAGAAGATGAGAGGAGAGGTGAATTAACACATGGACATATGAAGGTAAACAAATCCAATTGTCCTATCCAGTGCTTGACTGGGATATTTACCCTGAATAAAATACTCATGAAGAACACACACACACACACACACAAAAACAGGTAGTTGTTATTCCTGTTTTTCTTCCCGCTCTCCTTCATATGCATGAGGCCCAGGCCATGTGTGTGGCAGCTCCCTGTCAGCCTGGGTTGAATGGACAAGGACACGAGCGCTGCCGCGTCTCTGCGTGTGCCAGCCTCTTCTCAAAACTGAAGCTGTCAGACTGAGCGACAGCATCACACACACACACGCACACACACACACACAAAATCATTTTCAAAGCTGATGATGACGGGATTTAAATAGAAGAGCACATCAGGATACAGGGGAATAATGTGATATGTCATCTTAAACAGTCGGAGCTTAGTGTCTGGCTGCTTTGGTACTGTTTATCGAGGCAGGGCTGCCATACGTGTCTGTTTTACCGTGCGTGAGTGTGCGCGTGATGGACGACGGGGAGAGGCGGAGGGACTCACACTCCTGGCTAACAGCTGTTCACAGCACACTTAGTTAAACTGTAAAGAGATGACAGTTTGATGCGGTGGAGCTGACGGATGTCTCTGCTCAGCTGTATCTGGACATCTGTCTTCTGTCTGATTGCCTTGTCGTTGATTAAGCGAACGTCTGATATTCGCCACGCTGAAACAGCGCAGAGATTGATGGAGGAAACGTGCCTCCGTCGGCTACCACTCCCAAAGCGCAGCACACGATTTTCATATAGCTGAAGCTGCAAATAAAAGCCGGTTTATCGCAGGATGTGCGACGGGGGCGGTGCGGTGGCTGGTGCCGTGGCCTCACAGAAGCTCTGGGGGTGGTTGTGGGCCTCATGGCTTGATCTGTGATCTGCAGTGTCAACCTTATATGGATAGGTGTGTGTCTTTACCAGAGACGGACCCCAGTCAAGGTGGAGTTCAAGAGACTGGAGATCCCCCACAGCTTAGGTTATGTGCCCAAAAAAAAGCTCTGAATGATTTCATCCAGTTGGCCAGGGTTTCATATATGAACTTCTTAACTTCTTCTAACTAATATATCCATGATGCAGTGTCACTGCACGCATTAACATTCTGTTGCAAACCTCTGCGCATGAATGGAAGCAGGTCAGCTTTCACAAGCACACACACACTCACACACACGCACTCGCACAGGCCCGTGCCTAGCGAGCTTCCGTGTTGATGCCTTCATACAGCAACAGGAAGCAGTGTTTCACCTTTTAGCGTCCAGCCTGACTGATGGAGGCAGCCTTTTATTCGTGCTGGGGTTCGATACTGTCGCTGCCCTTATTACTGTTCTGGTAAACTGCCAAACCAGCTGTCAGTCCCTGAATGTGGGTCATCCTCACTTTAACTGAGGCCAATAAATGACAAACACAAAATAGTGCAGACTTTTTCATGGTCTCCCATTTCCTTTCTATCTATCTATCTATCTATCTATCTATCTATCTATCTATCTATCTATCTATCTATCTATCTATCTATCTATCTATCTATCTATCGCTCTGATGATAATTTTGATTATTCAAAATTAGTTTCTAAAGTGTTTAGGTACACTTGTTTTAAGCCAAATTCCTCAAGATGCCAAAAAGACCAAGCTTTTACAGTCATTTCGAAATAAAAATGGATTTGTATTGGTGGTAGGAGCCATTATTCACAGTTTTTAAGAGCTCCATGCCTATTTCGTACCAGTATTTCTACACAAGAATGAATATGTTCAGATTGGCGCATTTCAGTCATAATAAACAATAATAAGTGTGATCCAACCTACCCCTGGATGTTTCTTTGCATGCTGAAACATGAGCTTAATCATCTTCACTGTTCTTCGCAGAGCTCAAATGGAAATGGAAGTCTCAGCGGTTGCGCGTCCATGTGAGCGGATTTGCGTTTGCTGAAGCACACCAGTGGAACTTGGTGCCAGTCTCACCCTGCCTCCCCTCTGCTGCTTTCTCTTGCCCCCATTGGATGAATGGGAGGGTCAGAGGGGAGCGGGAGAAGGGGGAGAGAGGGTGAGACAGCACTAATCCTCATAATCACATCTGTTGAGGACGCAGTCTGCTTCCACTGGGTACTTGTTGTCCTAAAATACCTCGTTGCACAACTACAAGGGTGAACGTGCTCAACATAAAGGAATGTTCTAACTTTCTCCACAGGTATGAAAAGATTCCACCATAATTTCTTCCTGAAAATGTGTGGCCTCCTCTTCTTATGGTTTTATTTATAAACTAAACCTGATTTTATCAGTTGGGGCCATTTCTGATAGATTCACTTCATATTGTTGTTTCTGGATTTCCGGGTGGTGTTTTTGGATACTCATCACTCTTTGAGACTTTAAAATCTTCCCCAATGACTGGCAAACATGCTGCATCTGCAAAGGGTCTTGTTGAGAAGAACAAGGAGAGAAGTAATAGCAGCATGTAACATGTCCCAGGGGTCGGGACCTTTGTACCGGACATGATAATGGAAATTGATTAGTCGGTGATGCAGCATTTGCAGAACTTTCACTTAACTTAACAACGCTTTGCAGCATAATGTAATTAACACCAAGATGCAACACGGTGCAAAATCCATAAGTCATTACCAGTCCAGGCAGGAGGCTGCTCCTGCGTGTTTTATTCTGCGTAAGTGGACTGTGGTTTATTCTGAGTAAGTGGACGAGGCCGCGCGCTGGAAATCTGGTCAGAACTTGATCCAGACTGAAATATCTCAACAATTACTGCCCAGATTGCTGCGTATCCCACAGACCCACAGGAAGGATCATTAAAAACTTTCTGCATACTTAGCACAATGTTACTTTAGCTATATTATTCACTGTTCTATAATGCCGACGATGAACAGTAGAGGACAGAGACAATGAATTGTTTATTATTTTATCTAATATCTGCATAGTTCTATCAAACTGATCTTATTCTCACATGCCAGGATGTCAGCTATCATAGACACTGAAAACACACCTGATCACCAGCATGCAACCGTTGTTATTAGAATCTAGCATTCTGAGCACTGCATTTAAGCTATTAATTATTAGCCTAATTAGAATTTTACTCAACTGGTATCAAGTATTCAAATTCCAAACTAATTAAGATGTGAGCGATGAATTTTAAATATTATGATGTATGCACAAACATTAAACTAGGCCCAGAAAAGTGTAAGCATGGCTGAAGTGTGATGAGGAATACACAAACTAGTGCTTGCATTTATTAATTTAATCATTCATATTTAATGATTTTCCTTTTCCTCTAAATTAGCTTTTCTAAATTCTAAATGTGCTCATCTGCAGAAGTCCCCCGTGTGATAAATATGTCAGATATTAATCTTGCGGCTCAAGATTATGGCTCTTTTATTTTAGAAGTTCCCCCTCTTTCCCCCAGTTGTCCAGTCGTGGTTATCGGTGCTCTGTCTTTGTCCTGCAGCCTCGTCAGCAGCTCTAAGTTGTAAAAGCTCACGTTTGTCCGTCGACAGAGTGCCATTTTTTTGTGTTCCACATGCCAAAGGTAATGGATGCCATTTTTCACCCAGCGAGGATAGAGAGATTGATGACGGCTGATGGGGAAGGAAAGGTGTTCGACAAAAGAGGATGGGGGGGAAATGAGATGCATTAAGATGAAAGGGGAGCGAGGGGTGGGGGGGAAAGTCAATACACGCTCCGCGTCCCTCATCGCTCTGCTTCCATTGTTCCAGCTAACAGATCACAGGCTGCGTGTTTAAAACAAGAGTGCCATATCCAAATCCATTTTCCTCGGAGCGAGAGTGGCTTTAATGAGATTTTCTTGGGAAGAATGGACACAACGTGCTGACCCTTGAGCCCTGACCTCGCTCCTAACAATCCTCTCTGCCCATGTGGCCTCAGCACATCCTTAAAACTAAATCATGGAATCAACGAAACATCATTCATTCATCAGAAAACGGGGAATCGAGTGGCTGTTGGAAACACGCGGTTTTGCATTTCAGACAGGTCACATGACCATCACGTTGTTTGCTAACCATAAAGTAGACAATAAAAGCTTTAACTACCCCCCCAGGCCCTGCTCATGTCCTCAGGACAGTACGTTATAACATGGATGTTAATGTGTCCGACGCTACTTCTGCCCCCTGGTGGCCTGGATTTACTGATTCTCAAACATTTCTAAATTTTCACTCCTCCTCTGTGCCCCAGACATTCTAACACCAGTTTCCCGTGAAGTCCTGGAACTCGTTGCATCCCAGGGATCCACCTCCTGACCCGACACGCCCTCACAACTCCAATAAATGTTCAATAAGTTCTCCTTTCATTCCGCCGAGAGCGATAAATAGGCGTGAGCCCCTGCAGTGTGATGACTTTGAAGCATTCTGGATTACAGATGTGTAATCCAAATTCAGTCTGTCATCCTGTACAAATATGTGGTGACCTCAGCGGGATGGCTTCCAAATAATAGATGGCTCAGTTATGATTTTTTTTTTTTTTTGGTGATACTGACTCCTCACGTCTATTTTTATCCTCCATTTTCACATAAGATATTGGACACAAGCAGTGTGCACCATTGGCGTTATTAAACTCAGGACCCCTGACCCCTTCCTGATGAGTAAGGTGTTTTCCATGATCCTTTTATTTTCAGGAGGAAATTCAAAGAAAAGAAAAATATAGATAACAGGATTAACACATTAATTAGACAAACAGGCATGCATAAACATGCCCAAAAAACTGAAGCTGTAAGAGAAGAGAAGAGGAGAGGAGAGGAGAGGAAAAAAACATCATTCACTAAATGGGTTTGAGTGCTAGAAGCACAAAGAGGGAACTGTTAACAGTAAACGGTTGCGTTCGCGTTGTTGAAACACAGACCTCAGCACTGGACCCTCTGTGCTCATCAGGACTTTAGGTTCTGCTGCTAAATGTGTCCTCCACAACAACGAAGCGAGCCACTTCAGCCTTTTTTAAAACACATTTTCTTGCTCGTGAGGGGGACAGCGCTGACCACGGCCCCCCTAACCTCAACCACTGCAACTTCTAAACACATATTTAAAAGCAATTCAGCAGACCTTCATGGTGGACCAGTCGAATTGTCCTCACCTCCAAAACTGTCATCACTATACTGGTGACATGCATTTTCTTGATCTAAGTTGCATGTAGAACACGCGACAAACCAAAAACTTGAAACAAAGAGCCGTCGTGGAGCTTTGATTGGTGTTTGTTAACACTTAACTCCATTATCCCAGTGTAACTCCAGCCTAATCTGCCGTTCTTGTTCGCCCGTTGGGATGTTTGGCCAAATGTTATCTGTGCATGTATGAAAAGAAGATTTTCAGTGGGCTGTGTTCATAATTTATTTTGCAGGCAGACCCGCAATGAGAGGCACAGCAATAAAAGCAGAAACGAAGACCTTCACGTTGCGTATACAAAAGCAACTATTAAAATGACAGTCCTGTAGCCACCGATGGGGCCGTCCCTGAATCCGTGATCAGATTAGTGCGCGTTTCTAGCATCGAACTCCAGTAAGTTCTTTCCACTCGGCAGTTGTAGATGCAGCTTTAACTGCGCGTTAATAAATGCAAGTGATGTAGTTTCAGTTTCTATTAAAAAAGGTTTGTGTCCAGCGATGTTTCCCGATTCTTGACTGAGCAGAAGGTGGAAGACAGAGCAGCAGAAGGCGTCCCCGGCTAATGGCCGCGTGTGAGCGCGAGCATGGAAACCAGCGCAAGCTGTTTCCAAGGTTTTCGAGATATTTCCAAAAAAAAAAAAAAAGGGGAGGAAAAAAAAAAAACCCTCTTAAGTGGAGAAGTCAGTGTTTTTTTTCTTCTTCTTTAAGTGTCACATCTACAGAGATTACAGGCCTGTGTTATGAGCTGGCAGGACTTTAGTGGTTATAATTAAGTGGCCCAGTAACACAGAAGCAGCAGCTCCATTTCCAGTCCCAGCTCTGGATGGCGGTCACGACTTTGCGCGTCCGTGCCGTCCCGGGAGCTTCCGCAAAGGCTTTGATGCATTTTTCAGAGGGGCCGTGACACGACTGCCAAAGAGACCACGGCTCTCCATTCTTCAGTATCCTCCATCACATCTTCCGCTCCGCTTGTGTAGTTGTGTCGATGATCCGCTCTGCTCCCTCCAGCCCAGCTGACTCTGCTGCGAGACTGTTTATGCAACCTTCCTCCTCCCTCGTCTCGTCATTCATTTAGATGACCTTTGACCTGACGTTTGAGTGTAACCGATCTGGATTTTTGACCCACCGCGGCAGCCAGTGTAAAAATCAAAACATGAATGCGACTTATTTTAATCTCTGATCTCACAATCTTTTCATCCGAATCCGGAATTATTTAATTGAAATGCAAAATTTCACTGAAGTCAAAACTAAAGAGTAAATAGAATGAATTTATGCAGCAGTCAGTATCAAACAAAATGTAGTTATTCATGCGTCTTTTCTTATTTTTAAAGCTAAATCTGAATCTTTTGATATAATCAGGATAAGATGAATTATTAAATCCATTTGGGAAACAAAACAGTGCAAATAATCCTTCCTCTAGTAGCGTTCTTCCCCAATTAACAATCACGCCTTCACGCAGAAACCAACGGAACCAGATTATTTCCGAGCGGCGGGTGTTTTAATCCCCTTTTTGCCTGGTTTAGGGCGACTGATGCTGCCATGGTGCTCAGGACTCCAGCGTCATAAATTCAGCCAAAGAGACGCTATCATAACATTAGAGAGGACGTCATATCTGAGCAGGGAGGAATAATAGCCTCTCCTCCTTCTGTCTGCAGGTCTTGATGAAAACCTCATTTTATTGCCACAATCATAATGGGATTATCTGCAGGTGTGATGAGGGCATTTAATGAAATCATTACAACCGATTGCTTGTTCTTTTCACGAGATTATTAAAGGGGCCGGTGCGATCGGGGGGGGGTCCTTGCCTCTCCGTTCTCTCTCTCTCTGCTCTGACTGATTGTATGTTTGTCAGACTGACAGTTGCACCATTTGTGGCTGGCATAAAAAGCCTGCAGGGAGCCACAAGATCTGATTGGGAATCTTGGGAGGAAAAAAAAAAAAAAGGAGGGGAAGGGAAAAAAAAAGAAGACAAAACAACAGTGAACAGCGCGGTGTTGTGCTGATGTGTTTGAACACGGGGCTCTTATTTCCATGCCCTCCAAGCGCACATTAAAATGGTTTTTCAATAAGCACTCCGCTTTGATGTCGCGTTTATCTGCTCAGGCTAATAATAATAATAATAATGGCGTTTCTATTTCGATCTCTTGCCGTCTGCTCCACTTTTGCCTTCCACTTCCTGTTTCCTCCTCCTTCCCCTTCCTCCCGGTCTCCTCCGTTATTAGCCGTCATGTGTTCCTCCTGCTCCAAAGTGCTGAACTGTCTTTAACCTGATCCTCTAACTCAGGTTCCTGTGCTGCCGGCGGGGAGACACACTTGGATATGAAGTTTAATGAGAATTCCCTTTGCCATTCATAATTCTATTTGATTGAGACATGGATTGTAAAATCAATGTCCTCTTGCCCCGGTGCTAGCTTTTAGGTATTATTTCCCCGGATTGGCGAAACTTTTTAATTCCCTCCTCTGCCGGTTTTGGCCCGAGGAGCCCAGGTTTTGACAGGTGACGCTACAGATTGTTCATCTTCTCTGCTGTTATTGGCATTACTCTCGATTTACTTCTTATCCATTATTAAAAGCTCCGCGTTGCCAGTTACTGATTAATAAAGCTGCCCTAATGCTACTATCACTGGCCCTGGTTTCCTCTCTTCTCTCTCCGATCTTTCTCGGGAAGTGGGAAATATAGGAGTGGCAGAGTCGGCTGCTTTGTAAACACTTGGCAGACCATGCGTCACACAGATATAACCCCCATGTCATCCTATCATTGTCAGATTCTTTCTTTTTCCTCCTAGGTCGAGATGCCTGGCCAACCAGCGTGTCTCTGATAGATTGAGGAGGTCGCAGCACGACATCCGCACCCCCCCCCCCCCCACCCCGCCATATGGGCTCTGATACATGAAAGATTCTCGACAGCAGAGACCTTTGCTGTGTGTACTTTTGAAAACTTTGTCGAATGTGGGCAACAACAGAGCCACTTGAGGACTTTCTGTGTATTCATACTGAAGTGACAGTTATTAATAACCCATTACATACTGGAGTCTACCCCGAACAGTCACAGTAAAGGAGGCAAGCACACACGTCGGACTGGTCGCCAGTCCTGCACTCACACACGCTCGTGCGGGGGACACTTTACCAGAGTTTTTGGGCTGCAGGAGAAGCCTGGGCGCTCCGGGGAAGCAGACAGGAGAAGATAGAAGCTGGGCCCGGAGACGGGAAACAATCCCAGAACCTTCTTGCCGTGACTCTGCAAAGTAAACTAAAAGTATGGGGGAAAAAAAGAATGAAATAAAAAAAAAACAGTCGAGCATTTGTATTTCTGGAGTGCACTATCGCACCTCGAGCAAACAAATGACTTCTCTCAGCCTTCTTGTTTACATCAACAGCTTTTTGTCAAGCGGTGATGAATAGCTCCTTCTAAGTGCTATACAATACTGCTTGAAAGGGAAAATTAATCCAAGTCATGAATAAATGTCTTAAACATTGTGTTGTTGCCAGCTCAGCACTGATTCCAGTTAGCTCAAGGAACGGGGGGGGCTTAAACTCTAGCACTCAGCTGCTCCACCGTACACCATTAGTCTTCATTTTCAGCAGGACATGCAACAGGGCCCTGGCATCGCGAGGAGCAAACTAAAATTTATTGGCTCGGCCAGTTCGGGCTAATTGAAAGAAATTGTGTGTCTGTTTGCCTCCATTAGGTGCCGAGGATCATGGGTAGCTGTGGGGTGATGATCTGGGGCCCGAGCTTGTCGCCCTCTGTCTGTCACCGCGGCCCGGTTCCCCGTTAATGGTTTGATCCATGAGCGCCCTCCACCGAGCAGACAGCCCGAGCCGCGGGAATCATTTGAGGAGGGATCGTTTGGGGGGGGATTTATGGGACGCATTCATTAGCGCGTAAAAGGCGAGCGCATTTCGATCAGTGATGGCACCTCGGTCTTTCCCTGGTTTTGCTTCATTCTTGCCCAGTTGGAATAACTTTTCAGGCTAACTCATCATAGAGCATGGATCGAATGGCAGTCTCTTTTAATTAATGGGTCGGCCCTTTTCTGGTCACGGATATAGAAAATATTATATCCAATAAAGGCATAAGCCTAAAGATAAAAATATAAAAGTAATAAGCATGTGTGAGCGCTATGTTCTCTGCGAGCCCAGTAACAAATAAATTAAAAGAGGTGGGAGTGTTGCCATGTGACACGGGTAACATCTTCCCTTCGTCGGAATCAGAGTCCCACCCAGCACATGTCTCCTGTCAATCACCACATTTCACCTAATTAACACCACAAATCTACCACGGATCAGGCCCATGAGCCCTGAGGGCAGCAGGAACCAGATCTTGATACATCTATATTTGTATTTACGTGCAGTCCCTGAGAGTGAGGAACAGCCCAGCAGTTACCATGACAATAGTGAAATAGTCATAGTTGTATGGTTATAGTTTGGATAGTGGACTGGGGTATGAAAGTCCTCACAAAGACAAAAAGTGCAAATATATCAGTTTATGTAAACCACTAAGCCAGGGGGTTTCTGAATCCAATCTGAATTTGGGGAACTCTCGCTCTGACGCTCCAGCGAAGGCCGATTTTCCACCTGGGAGGACCGAACACTTGGCCAGATCACGGCCCTCAAGGACTGGACTCCCCCTCCCCTGCACCAAGATGTTGAACTTACTCACTGTTAATTATTAAGAACACTTTTTACGAGTGAAATGAGGTTTCACAATGAGAATCCGAAAAACATGATGAGCGATCCATTAACTTGCGCCGTAACATCTGAGGTGCTTTCAGCGCCCATTCAAAAGCAGCAGCAGATGATGTTCTTCTGTAGATGGCTTCAAGTGTTTTGGGGGTTTTTTTGTTTGTTTGTTTGTTTTGCTTTGTTTTTTTTGCTTTATCGGCCATGTTTTACATTTATTGAGTAATTCTCCGCTATGAAATGTTCTGTGAAAACAAATTCCATTAGCCCCGTAGCCAAAAACAATCTTTCCTTCTTCTTTTTTTTTTCTTGCTTTTCCTGGGCACATTTTAGTTTCCACGGCTCCTGAAGAAACTCTCGCCGGGGTAATGTCAGGGCCCCCATCACTCCTGCGCCCACCCGGGGTGGGCCAGACAGGTGACAGGCGTTCAGCAACGTTACAGGCAAAATAATCAGGCAAAATAATCCCCCTCTGCAGTGACTTTTACACACCCCTCCTTGTTTGAGCACATAAACCCCAGATTTAATTTACATTTAACAGCAGAGTTTATAAATTCCAAGAAGCAATTACAACGAGGAGGAACATGCAAAATCAATAATAATAATAATAATAATAATAATAATAATAATAATAATAATAATAATGATAATAGTAATAATAGCTGCATATCTGCTGGTGATTGACGCACTAGGGTTAAAAATAATCAGATGCAGCTGTTGATAGTCGCGACTGTCTCCAGGTTGACTCTCCCCGTGGCCCCTGTGTCAGCAGAGGAGCCGTGATGAAGGCAGATGGCTGACAGGTGCTCCAGGATGATGCTGCTGCCATCAGCTGCATCCGCTAAACTTAAACTGGGAGACAGGAGGAGAGATGGGGAGGAGGGGGGGAGCAAAAGAAAAGGGGATGGTGAAGTGTGCCGTTTTTTTTTTTATTATTCTTTTTTTCCTGCGTGCGTCTGCGTGCGTGTGTGGGTGCGTGCGTGTGTGTGTGTGTGCGTGTGTGGGTGCGTGTGCGGGTGGGAAACTTTCCACCAGCCGCCTCCTGTAAAGGAAATTCACGGGGCGTCTTTGAAGGCGGCAGCCTGACGGAAGAGCTGCGCCTGCGTCTGACACTCTGAAGGCCTAAACAAGTTTACCGAGCAGGGCGGGAGACGGTGGAGGGAAAGTGGAGACAATGAGCAGATGCACCGGGTGATGGAGAGGAAGCCGGGAGACTTGTGTTTGTCCCTTGGACTGTGGTGGGGGACAGCTCCAGTGGACAAACCGTGCGCATGAGAATAGAATCCAATCATCACACCCTCTGTTCTGTGAAGAGAAGATGGTGTGTTTTGTTGTACCCTCTGAACCTCATCTCCACTGAAATTGATGTAAAAAGATATTGTTTTTTTTATTGTAGTAAAATGTGATCAGGCTAAGCGTGACTCATTGAAGCTCCGAGGGCTCCCCTCCAGAAAAGCATCCAGGCGCTCGTGAGGAGGACTTGATCCACCGTGTCCCCTTCTTCTCAGGTGTGTGTGCGCGTGACCTTGTCACCAGACGTGCACGTATGCAAATGTGCAGCAGGCGTGTGGAAGGAGCCCAGCCTGTCAGAGCCCAGAGCATCGCAGGTAGTCCAGCAGAGTCGCTGGGAGCGCTGTCACCAATTTGTTCCTAGCCATGGGGGACATGCAGGGGACGAAGAGGAGATGGCAGCTCTCTGTCCTCATCGTGGCTAACGAGGCCCGAGCTTCTCCACCGTGTGTGTGTGTGCGTGTGCGCGCGTGTGTGTGTGCGCGCGTGTGGTTTTGTTCATATTACAGTACAGCCGAGGATCCTTTCCTAGAAAACAGGTTTGCTACAGTACCTGAGCACAGACCACCTCACACACTTCTCTGAATTATTTACCAGGCCCAGACACACACACACACACACACACACACACACACACACACACACAGAGGAAGAGGAGATAAGGAAAAGCACTCTAAGGGCTCTTCCATGTGCACACTGTAAACGTGAAGGAGAGGGAATTCAGTGGTATAGTTACTTATGATCATTATAAAGTATGCTTTATACTAGTGTTTATGCCAATACACTGTTTGGTTTACACCCATAAACACGTGAAATCTTTGTGTTTAAGAGACATTGACTTTAATGGGGTTTTTTTTTGTTTGTTTTTTTATAGTTAAAAGTTGTCACCTTTGTGTTTGTATGACGGGTCTGGAGGTTGATAATTGAACAGCAAGCTCAGGCCTCTCTGGTTGAATCAGACAGTTTAAGCGACACTTCCACAGTCTGATCCACACCAGATGACAGCAGACCCGCTGACGCGCCGTCTGTCAGCGCCAGGAGCGAGGGGCGCCGGTGGCCCAGGAGCGCCCCTGTGTGGCCACCGGCGGCAACTGGACCAGGCCTCCCGTCACGGACGCGAAGCTTGATTTTTCCTTCAGAAAGACCTGCAGGACTACTCATTCATCACTGTCACAACCCCACTAATCCGTTTCACCGTATGAAAGCATTGAGGCTAAATATTGAGATAACGCTCTGTGTTGTTAAGCTGTCCTGAATAAGTAAGCTATCACAATCATTCATGTCATCAACTGGTCTCTTTTATTTGTGTGTGTGTGCATTAAACTCTAGTACCTGTTCCTGTCTACACTGGCGAACATCTGGACTGTATTGCATTGATGGAAAATTCCATTTAGTTCTCCTACAGCCACAGAAGCTCCCGTGAGAACAATGCAACTTGACTTCTGGTCACCAGGTTGTATACATCACACAAATAAATGACATCTCATTGGAAGAAAAAAGAGGAACTACAAAAGAGGAACTTTATTATTGAATACAGTGTATTCATGTGGAGGGTAAAAGTTATGAATGTAGTGTGCAAAGAACATCATTCCTTTGAAATTCATTTGAGGTCAAGAATATGACAAAAGGAAGAGGGAGAAGAACAGCGGAGATGTAATGGCATTTATTTTTTTAATCGAGCAGGAGAATCCATTCAAGAAGAAAATCCTTTCGTTGTGCAAACGGATGTTAAAGGCGTAGAGATGGCATTGAAACACAGGCAGTTACCAATATCATGCACCACCATTGATACCGACACTGAAACCCAGCCTGACGGGTGACTACAGGGGGGAGGTAGCTGACAGAGGAGAGTAGCTTAATTATCCTGCCGATTCATTCACATTACATTCATAACATTAGATCCTTCCAACGGGAAACTTCACATGACTTAAAGACCAACCAACCTAAAATATTTTTAACATTTTTAAAATCCCTGATATTTACTAATGATTGGAAATAAATATTAGCTGTACCGGCCTTCCGGCTGCTGCAGTACGCACGTAAAATTAAGGTAAGGTCTCAACGTTTCACTAAAACAGCAACGCACAACTCGGCTCAAAAACTAAACTTAACTAAGTCACCTGAATTCACAGCGATTATCAGCCATTTCTAAATTATAGCCAATGAATAAGATCACCAGTTGATTGTTGCTTAACAAAGGATATTAAAAAGAGTTGGGGGGGGGGGGGGGTCATCAGGGTGCAGCCGTCGGGGGCTTAAAGTGTCCAGTCTTCCTGAAATACCGCACGATGAGTGGGACAGACACCAGCGTGATGCTAATGCGAACGGGAGCAAAGAGCTTATGAATGGCGTAGGCCAGCACGAACGTGCTCGTCCCCGCTGCCATCTTGGAGCGGACCACGGCCTCGCTGAAGCCCAGCTTGCAGAGCACGGCAGCCATATCGATCCCACTGGGGAGACAGATGACACGGAAAACCGGTTAGGAGCACAAGTGAGAAAGGAGCCGACTTCTTATTCTCTTCCTCGTCTTAACGACAGCAGCAGCGCGTCATTCATCCGGCGTTCCAGGTGTCGCGTCTGTTTATCTCAAGGCTTCAGAAGCACATGTGAAAATAAAATAAAGCTGCAAATAGGATGATTAGATGACGACGTTTCTACAATTCATGATTAGACTAAGAGCCAGAGGAAGGAAGTCTGAGCAGGAAGACGATCAAGGCAGAAAGATAAAAGTAAAGAACACAAACTGCGGAAGATTTCATCAACAGAGCTGATTAGCACATCTCTCTTGAAGTTAAAACAGATTATTTATTGTAATCCTCACAGAAATGCTCCAAAAACATAGGAATTATGGAGTAGGCTTCTCTAATATAGTGTGTGTGTGTGTGTGAAGTTGGAGGTGCTATAAATAAATGACTCATTAGCAATACACGCAGCAAGTTTTGATCAATAATGCAGGAGTTGCCCCTTACAGACAAGAGTCTTGTGTATCTGATGTATCTGATCTCTCTTTATTCTAAATTAAAATGCATATGTTGTCATACAAATCCACCATCGGGACTCAGCGAGAAACACAAATCATCACTAATAATTTATTTCAATAAATAACTGATAATGTCTTCTCTTTCTTGTGACTCCAGCTTGGTGATGCGGCTGAATTTTAAAATAAGGTGTAGTGCGCCTTTAGCGCCGCTAGAGGGAGACATGGGCCCAGTTATTACAGTGTGAAACATAGTTGTCTAACTGTCTGCAGGTCTTCGGAGAGACAGTGGACTACCTCTGAGAGACATGCGCAGCAGGTTTCCTCCTCACAGTCAGAGCGAAAGGGTGAGATTTGGTTCCACAGTCTCCTCCCTTGTGCTTTAGTTCAGGTGCAGCTTTGGGCCACGCAACGAACCGCAGAGAGGACTTCTGCGTTTCAGCGGAAAGCTGACATTCGACGCGGGCTGAAAAGCTGTCGACGCTAACACAAAGCTGTGCCTCAGACACCCGAGACCTTGTGGTTTCCCTCATATCAGACAATAAAAATGTGAAATACTGTGCGTGGCAGAAGAACTGCAATCCAGCTCTTCGACTAATGTGTTTAATATAAAGTGTTGGAATGAAGTCAGGAGCCCCAGATCAGAGAGGGAGTCTACGAGGTGACATACATGTATCTGATGTGAAAATGACAATATGCAGGATAACTGTGATCTTTCCTGATACCTTGATATAAGCAGGTAGAACATTCCCAGGGACATGAGGGAGATACAGATGTGAAATGAGACTCCCACCGCTCCGTACTCCTTAAAGACCTTCTTCAGCTGTTGGGTCTTGTTGGGTTTTGCTCCCTCTGGCTCCTCTGAGCTGTTAGCCTCCGCTAAATTCGTCTTTTCCTGGACACAGGAAAAAAGGAAATCAACATGAATGATAAAGTTGCTGTTTAACATTGCTTAAACTTGAAAATGTGATTTCCTGGGTTGGTCCAGTCAGTAGGTCAGAGGCTCCTGCTCTCTTTTTTTTTTTTTTGTGATTACATCATTCTGACACGCACACACACACACACACACACACACACACACACACGCAGGCACGTACACACACACACACACATACACACACACACGTGGGTCCGTTTGCGACAGTCAAACACGGCGCTCCGGGCTGAGCAAACAGGAGCCTCGGTGCAACCTTCCGAGGTGCAGCAGGGAGCATGCGGGCTGTCCCAGTGTGTACAGGCTGTAACCCTAACCAAGCATTACGCAGCAGCGAGAGCGCACATGTGACAGCACGTGGAGGAAGAGGCCCCTAGCGCCAAGCACACCCACCAGTCCTCCTCACTAAAAGCCCCACGGGCTGCACCTTCCAACAGGATTAAGCCTTAAAACCACAACTCACGACTAATGGGTTAAGTGTATTCAAATATGTGTTATAATATTTTATTTATTTATTCAAATAGTTGCACGCTGCCAGGAAACGCAACTTTCTGACGAAACAGGAAGTTTGTCATTGATCCATTTATAGGCCAAATGGGGATGACCTAGTAAGTTACCCAACTTATTGTCAATATTTCAAAAATACAGACAAAGGGCAACAGGCTGTGAAACCCCATGTACAAATCAAGTTTGCACAATGGGTTTCTTTAGCAGAGGTGATGTCATAAGAAGAAAAGGATGAGGATGACTTTATCTTCCTCTGTATTTCTTGACGAGGCCCCGATGATGATTCGTGAGGGGAATCTAAAATGGTTGCACCGTGTTTTGGATCTCTGGAATAAGCCAGAGTCCCGGCGAGGCCTTTACTGTCAACAATAGACAATAGGAGAGCCAGAGTTGGCGGGGGGGGCAGCCCGCCACTTTCCAGAGGCCAGTCAGGCCAAACGGAGAGTGCAGGCGGGCGGCGGCGTGGGACGGTCATGTGAGGGCATGGCCAAAAGCGCCGTGCCAGGGCGGCTGTACGGGTGGAGAACAGTGGAAGTGCTGTCTGATGACAGCTCTTCACACGGACAGATGCACTCACAGAAGCAGCGGACGGAGCTGCCAGAGGCTTATTAAAAACACACACACACACACACACACACACACACACACACACACACACACACACACAACGTGGTACTCAGCGTTTGATTATATCTACTGCAAAAGAGGCCCTCCTTCAACTCTCTTTCAGCCACTGCCGTGCCGGCGGCAAATGCGGGGTTTGCGAATAGTGAACTTATCTGCCGACATTGGCCTGCATTCCTGACAACGCCTCGATAACTGCTGATACCGTTACCAGCAGAGCATTCTGGGTAACGCGATTTTTAAACAAACAAGGGAACGCTGGAGTGAGTCGCTTTCATCGGAAGAATGTGTGCGTGTGGGCAGGTTTGCAGATGAGGCAGGAACGTGTCTCTCTCTCTCACACACACACATGCACACACACACACACACGCACACACACACAAACACAGGCAGGAGAAGCTCGGGCCTGTGTGTGTGTGTGTGTGTCCCATCAAGCTGTCCTTTTACCACCATGTGTAATGACAGTTTACGTCTTGCCTTCAAACGCACTATCCCCAAAATCCAAAAATGAAGACGGGCCCAGTCTACTCTGGTGTTTGTATCATCTACTGATTGTTCACATCTATTTGGGTCTTCTTCTTTTTTTAAGGACAATAATGAAAACGATGGTGGGATCTGGTAAACACAGCACATCAGTGTGTTGATAAAGGTGCAGGTAACAGCATGGCTGTAAACCTACACTTATCCTTAGAGGTTTTAAATCAAGCCAGACACAAATAAGTTTTGTTCTTAACTGTTTTTCCTCCATTTATTGTGGATCAATAATAACACCTGCACACACCTGTACTTCCCGTCCCAATGCCTGAGCCTCTAAATGCTCTCTCTTGGTTCAGTTGCAACACTTTCTTTCTATATTCTCAGCGCCGGTGACCCAACACCCCCACCCCCCACCCCCCACTCAACTCGGAGAGGGGGCGAACAGTGCTCACAGAGAGTCACACGTCTCTCTGTGGTAAAACTTAAAACTTCCCCCTGAGCGTTAACTGTCGGCTCACACGTCCATTCCCTTTAACGTCGCAGCAGCTGTTGTACAACCAGCCTGTTCAGACGTCACCACGGAGAAGGCTCCTGCACCCTGGACCCTCCCCCGTGCCCTTATTAACCCGTCATCGGGGTTAGTTCAACTCCAGCCGGAGACTTTAAATTACCTCTTTGTCGTCGCGCCTCTTTGTGGATGAAGCCCTGGTCTGCATGGTCCAGGACGCGCAGCGCGCACCGGGAATCCTCCAGTTCCCTGTGAACAAAACATTCCCGAGCGGCTCGTCCGTGCTGCCGAGGCGTCCGCAGACGCGGAGAGACGGTTGTCTGATAACGTCGGTGCAGCCCGAACTCTGCGCGGCTTCGGGGAGGCTCGGCGCGATGGCCGTGACCCGATCCAAGCGCGTCCGGCCCGCGGTTCCAAAAGCGGGCGCGTCCCGATCCGGGACGGTTCTCTTCCACGGGCGGGTTGGATCGAAACGCCGGTGTCCCTGGAACGTGTGCGTGTTGTTTTGGAACGTCAGAGCGGCGTGCGTCGGTCTGTTTGCGTTCACTTGAGCCAGAAACGCGGTGGTAGTCTTTCCCGTCCGGGCCGCGGGAAGCCTCCCGGTCAGGCACAGAAACATGATCTGGCCTGGGTGAGGAACCAGCTCGGCGTCTTCAATAAATGCCGCCTACTTGGGGCCAGTCAGCAACCGCAAACATCCTGCCCCGAGTCCTCCAGTCCTCCCCCGATGCCCCGATTGAACGATGATCGCCGACAGCCAATGAGGGCCGACGCGCAACCGCAGACGGCGGCGGCTGGGGGAGAAGGAGGGAGGGGGCATTTAAAGGTGTAAATGAGTTATACGATCAACGCTCAGGTGAAGGAGATAAGCGCTCTCGTGTCAACTCCGACCTGCTGTTGTCTCCTTTAAGAGATAGAAGAGAACTCCATTTCCCAGCATGCATCGTGGCCGTATTCCACCTTTTGGGCTGCATGGTTAGAGACTCCAGACTCCAGTCCAGAATGGGACAGGGTTGTACAGTATGTGCTGCTGCCATGGCGACGCTGCCAAGTTCAGATCAGCTTTTCCATCCTCGGTTGCTCAGGTCACATAGAGGCCAACATAGAGGCCATTGTTGTTGGGTCTTAGCAGGAAGTGGGGCTGCCAAATGTCATATTCCTCTTTCCAATCCATTTATTTCAGAAGTTCTTTGGCTTGGTTACCAGGTCAACCGACCACAGAATGAGAACTGGGTCAGCCCAAGGCTATCTGGTGATGGATGGAGACTCTCCTGTCAGTGTGGTGGGAAACTGACAAAAACCGTTACAAATGTGGGGGGAAACCCAGGCGAGCCACTGAGAGATATGAGCGAAAACAGCTTCCCAGAGGGGTATGGGCATTCTGGGAGGAAACAGCTCAAAGTGCAACGTCGACGTGTGGGCTGATCTCTTGAGTTGTCTTAAAACCACTTCTTAAAGTGCTCCATCGCTTTCTGTTGTTCGCTCAGACAAGTCAGGAACCCGTGAGGGCCGCGCAGACGTTCTGCACACCATTCATCCAGCCATCTCATAAAACGTCATGAACAAATGAACAGAATGAAGCCGCTAATAGTTATCCAAATCGTGGTCAAAGTATTTCACGTTTCCTGTTTCAGCGTGATACAAAAAAAAAAAAGAGATCATCAGTCAATCATTTTAATGCCAACGTACAAAAAAAGGACTCAAAATTGGTCTGGCCGATTTTTAATTAGTTTATTTGGAGTCAAAATATGAGGAGAAACAAAAAGAGAAGCATTTGGCTCCTCAGAGAGAGACGCTTCATCGCGCTTGTCCATCCAGGTGAAGAGGTCATGGACTGAGGTCAGAGCGGCGTCTCGCTGGACGCCAGCTCCTTTAGGTGACTCCCACCTGCAGAAGACGTCCGTCTCGATGACTCCCTCGTCCAAGGGAACGTCAAAGAAGCGCCTCGACACGTCTGCAGGGACCAAACCCAGAAAACTCTCCCGATGCAGAAGACGAGGACAGAATGGACACGGTGTGTTGACCGCTGCTTTGGATGAGGCGCCCTCTACTGGTGGATTTATGAAAGACCCCCAGCTTCCATCTCTGACCAGGAGGTCCTGGAGCTGGTCCTCCTGCTGATCGAGGCCCTCAAGGGCCTGGTGCTCACCTGTCAGGCCACCGTCACTCAACAGACCTCCTTCCTCAGCCTCCGATAGGATTGTTTCATGCTTTACACTCCCAGAGTTGGAAAAAAAATTCCCTTTTCACACTCACTACATTATCACTGAGGTTATCAGTGAGGTCCTTTCTAACCAAAGAGTGTGTATTTATATAAAAGATAATTCATGTGTTCATGCAGTTCAGGTTAAGACTTTCACCTTCATGTTCATTTATAAGTGTACTGCTTTTTTAATGAAGCGTTTAAGTTGGAAAAGACAGGAGAGCTTTGGGTGAAGGTGTCTGTGGTGCTGTTAGAGCAGACCCCTTTGAAAGCAGCGTTTTCTTTTTGAATTAAAAGAGGCCACGTGGAATTCTCAAAATATACAATTTATTCAAAATATGTTAATGCAGCCATCAGTACAACCTCCTACAATTACAAAAATCAGTAGTCCTGCTTCTTGGTTTGAGACAACACGGCCAGCAGACGAACACAAGCTTCCATCGCTACGTATCATGACGGGGCACAGAATTTTGTCTCAGTCCTGACGGCTGAGACAGGGAAAGACACACTTCAAACGCAGTGAGAAGGCAGAAGTGAGTTTGAAATGGAAACGAACAGCGAGCAGCGGCTGATTTCTACCAGTACGTCACCGACTGGGGCACTTCCAAAACAAATATAGGAGCCGATGCTGGGGGTGGGGGGGGGGGGGGGGGGGGGTTGATGGTGTACTTCTGCCTCTCCGCTTCAAATTTTACTTCCTTCATTTAAGCAGAACACGTTACTTCATATGGAAACATTAAAACGTCACAGTCACAGAGAAATAACCGCAGACGGAGGCTGCCACTGATGCATGACGATATGTCCTGTGTGTGCACACGACTTCAGGCTGGGGGGGTCGGGGGGGGGGTCGGACGCAGCTCACTGGAACCAGTAAGGGGAGTTAAACATATTTACAAACGCGTATGTACAAATATTCCAGACTGCAGAGTTCATGGTGTGGGGATGTAACAGTAGGGCCGTGGCGGATGGTCTCGTGAAGGAACTACAGGAACAAAAAGGTACCAATGTGTTTCTGAACTGAAATAAAAAAGGAAGACTGTTTGGCACTTAAAGGAATATTTAAAGTTTTTTGGAGAAATGTATATTTTTCTTTACAAGAGCAGGAAACATGAAACAGCTGCCAGCCCTTTAGCCCGGCAATGCCTAACTTTGTATTATCTTTCAGCATAAAAATCTAATCTTTCATGGCAAATATTGAAGATTGAGAGTAAAACGAACATGTGGGTAACGCACAAATATATTACCCAAACTGGTTGTTGGTGCTGTTGGGCTGAGTTGGGCTGAATAACTGCAGCTTTAATCTGGGAATACGCTTTATTTTCTGATTCCCATGAAAATAAATGTCCCGAAATATCATAAACATTTCTTATAATAAAAGCTGGAATCCTCCTCTGCTCCTCACTCGCTATGTTTGTTTGGTTGAACCATTTTGAGTTAATGTTATTAAAAAGCATCACAAACCCTGTGAAGTTTTGACTGCATTTTAAAAATAAAGACCCCCACGCAATGCCCACCAGACGAAAGTAAAACAAACAAAAAAACAAAAAAAAAAACTGCAAAACAACACTGACATTTGTAGTGACACAGATATATAATCCTTCCCAAAAGGACGGCCTGGTTGAACGATGTTAAAAACATATAAATACAACAGACGTTAACCCTTACTATGCTTGACCTGTTTTGATTTTTTTTTCCATGTCAGAAGGTGCTTCGCTGGAAGTCGCTCCAGCTCATCTTAAATGCATTCACACTCCCCACACACCATCCAAATAATAAATACACTCAACTCCAGCAACCACGACTTCTCTTTAACACGTTACATGAAATTCATAAATAAACGTCGGGTATTTCTCAACCACGTGTGCTTAAACGATCTAAAGGCGGCGCTGGCGGACGGGAACGCGGCGGCCGGGCTCCGACGCTTACTGGCACCTTTAGGAGCGCGCGCGGCGCTTCTTCTCTCGAGCTACGCGGGCAGGACTTTGGACGTGAGGGCTACGGTCGAAGAGACGCTCCCCGTCTCCGCTTTTTCGCTACGGTTCGCCGGGTTCGCGCGTCGCGCCTTTAAACTTGACCACTATGTGGGGGGGGGGACTCCAACAGTGTCCTGAATTCATTCATTCATTCAAAAAAAAAAGTCCCGCCGCATCTGTGGAAGCAGAACTTCCACCTTGTACCTTGTAGATCTTCCTCAGTCGTCTGATTTTGGGGGTTAAAGCTTAAAAAGGGGCCCCAACACTGACTCATGAGGGTGGACGGCGGAGGCGGGGCCAGACCCTTCCACCTGACTTCACGTTTCCACTTCGCCCGCTCTCCCGTCTCTCCTCCTCCTCTGCACGGGGACGTCCTTCTTTGGGTCAACCGTCTCCTCTGGGAGGAGGTGAAAGAGGGGGAGGGGGGGCGCGCTGGGGTGACTTTCCTTCCTTCCGTTCCGACCTCCGAGAAGCCCGCCTCGTGCTTCCCTCCTCCCTGCGCGAGCCGCATCCTGTTCCAAGCGCGGTCACGTGAGCGGGCGGCTACGACACGCAGCAGCAGGTCTGCGCCTTGGCCTGTTCCTCCTCCGCCGGCTGCTTCAGTTTGAGGAGGGGCGGGTCGCCGCTGGCCGGCGTGTAGTAGACCGCGCTCCCGTTGGAGGAGACCAGGGGCATGCGGGGGTCCTCGGAGTTGGATTTGGCGTCGGAGAAGGAGTCCGTGGAGCCGTTGCCGAGGTGACCGTTAAACAAGGGGTGGTTCAACAGCTTGGCGGCGGCCCTCTGTTTCTTGAGCTCGGAGAGGGTTTGGGCGCGCTCTTTCGGCCAGGCCTCGTCCTGGGGGGGCGGGCTGTCCCTGTCGGACGTCAGCGCGTTGCCGTTGGAGGGCGGGGGCGCCGGCGTGGACGTCGTCGTGGAGATGAGACCGTTCTGTGCGCCGCTCCCATCTTTGAGGATGGTCTGCAGCCTGGGCTTGTCTGGTGGCTCCACAGGAGCGACCTGCAGAAGGTCCACGCAAAAGCAAAAGCCACAAAAAGTTTTTAGGCTGGAGAACTTCTTATATAATATATAATATATTTTTATTCTTGTGTTTTTGGATCTTCTGTCTCTCTTTGTTGTTTTTCATTCTTTGTGCGGCACTTTGTATTACTTACTGTATGAGAAAGTGCCACATAAATAAAGTTACTACGACTACTACTAACTTTAAATATTTACAGCGTCATTTATGGGAAGCTTAAAAGTGCAGAAACACTGAGTGCATAAGAGAACAGAACATTCCGGAACTTCCCAATGTCCCCATGACCCCAGGAGCAATTCATCCATTGTGGTGTAATAACACAACATATATGAGTTCAGGACTTACTTCTGCACCGTTGAACAGTAAACTGACTCAAATCTGCCTCACCTGAACAATCTGGTTATTCTCCTGATCAGACTCTTTATCTTTTTCAGGCTCCTCCCTCTCTCCCCTCCAAACGATGGCCTCCGTCTCGTACTCTTTGCGGCACAAGTTGTGCCTGTCTGACAGGCTGGCACGCCGCACCACTTTCCTGTGAACACAGCAGTTTCCAGTGAGGCGTGGAAAAAAAAACAAAAAAAAAAACACATGCTTTCAAAAAAAAACAACCTCAAAGCAGCAGTTTGCTATGTTTAATAACTGAAGTGAATCCTTTGAGATGCAAAGTCACATTTTCTACTTTTGTCACAGGAGAATCTCTGAAATTGTAGATACTTGTTATTGCTATGTTGCAGACTCCATACAAGGCAGGCAGACTTCTTGTTGATTAATAACAGTTATACTTATTGTCTAAGAAGATTTACATTTGTAAAGTTAAAAAAAGTAAAGGACATTTAAAATCCAACAGCACTTGCAGTACCAGCAGTGTTTCAGCAGGCGGCAGCACTTACCCACGGCTTCCTGCGCTGGACGTTCGTCTGCACAGAGAGGTCTTGTGTTTGAGTTGGGACTTCATGATGGTGTCATGTTTGTGTTTCAGGTCCAGCAGGATGGCTCTGAAGTCCTCATCCTCACACAGATCTAAAAAAAAAAAAAAAAAAAGACAGACAGACATTTCAGATTACTTCGACTGAGAAACGTGTTTTTCTTATCTTTTCTGACAAATACACTCAAGCCGTTGACCCTGTGGCTGAGACTGACTTTTGATTTGTGACTCCGATAGGCTCGACTGATGAATATGTTACAAACGCACCGATTGGGGTCTCTTCCAGGAAGGTCTTGGCATTCAGGCTGGCCCCGTGAGACACCAACAGCTCTGCCACATGCATCTGAAACAACAGCAGCAGCAGGACCAAAATGACAAGAATGTTTTCAAAACCCTTATCTGTTTCCTGCTTCCTGTCTCGATTTCCGTACCTGACCCCAGCACGCCGCGGCGTGGAGTGCCTGCCATCCGTCAGAATCTCTCAGGTCCATGCGAGCTCCGCCCTCCAGCAGCAGCTCGGTGGCCTGGACGTAGCCGTTGGCTGCTGCGATGTGGAGCTGAAACGACAACAAGAAAGTTTGACGAAATTTATTAACCTTTAAAATCCTATCACACACACACAGAATAGATTTTATTTATTATTATTATTGTTGTTGTTGTTGTTGTTTATTAGTAGTAGTAGTCGTATAAGTAAATGCACAACAGTGGGAATGCTCCATTATGACTTAAAGGCATTGAGTTAAAGTGCATTAATGTTTTCTCTTACTGTGACATATGGCATAATAATGAGCTGCCTGGAGTTACTCTGAGAAGCACCTCCAGGAAAAAACTGTTTCTTGTGTCGTATATTTCATATAATGGGATTATACGCAGTTTAGATGGCTTAGTGATAATAATAAAAGTCTGCAATTTCTGAAAGTTTAGTATGAGACCCATGAAGAAGCACCTCTGCTCCCGTCTCTCCTGCCTTTAATCCTTCCCTCTCCCACAGGGAATCGCTGTGTTTCTGTGTTTCTACCGCTTCTCTTCTGCTGTAAAGTTGCTCTCTCTGCTGTCTGTTGTGCTTCTAATCTTGGGTACTGCAGCATACACCTCCAGGTTCTCTTTACAAATGTTTCGCTTCCCTCAGAAACCACACAAAGCAGGTAAACTCGCGCATGTTCCTTTTCCACGCGCGGACTAATTAAGCAAACCCTGTCCGTGGTCGATCTGTCAAAATAACGCCTGATCGAACAACAGCTGCTGCCATCATCTGATGGATGGAGCCCTTATTGACCTGCAGGGATAAAGGAATGTTGGACTTTTGTGGCGGCGGGCGACACGGACCAAAGCAGGGGCGCTAATTTGACCTGATGTTGATCAGAGGAAATGCTTGGACATTGGAGAACCGACTGACGCCGCCTTCCACACCGCAGACTGAGGTCAGCCGAAAGGCCGTCCAGGATGTGGCGCCTGTCTTGCCAAGCGCAGGCTGGGATAATCTCTGTCTGCCTTGTCTAGTTTCAGGAAACAGTCGAGGGACGGACCCTGAACGTCAATGTCAAAACCTGCCGGCAGGTGTTATTATGAAGTCTCAATCCAACAAGTAACCAAGAACAATGAAGGCGTCGTTTCCGCGAGCGTTTCTGCGAGAAACAGGAAAACAAAGCAGAAGATTAACCTTACGTAACTCTGTGACAATTCCGGGACTCCTTCTGTCTTCTTTGCTGGAGATTTTAATAATGCGTGCTCTAGTTTGCTTCATTACGCTCGAATGAAGATTAGCAGCCCACAAAGCTGGAGGACAAGCAGCTCAATCAGACAATCTGTGGTAAGACTTTAAAGCTTACCAGGGTTATTTTAGGTTACTACCATGTAATATCCCCTGACTATTTCCATCTACTGATCTGTCCCTGCGCCTCTTCAGTGTAGCTTAATCTCTGGCGCATAACAAAGATTTTGATAATGCATCTGGAATTCACCGGAATCTCCGTGGCTGAGATTTTTTTTTTTTTTTTTTTGGTCTGATTTTCAGAGGCTTGTTGCCTGGAATGGTCCAAAGGATATTGGAATGATCCCAAAGCTCTGACATTGTTCTGGGATGCAACAACCAGACACATCAGACTTGTTTTTAATTGCATCAGAGGGATCAGCGCGGTATAACACATGTACTCTGCACGGTACCTGCTCAAGCCAGGAAACAACAACAACAACAACAGTGGATGCTTAGAAGGTTGTGTCGCGCGTTTTCACTCTTGTATGAACTTGTTTGCAGGGAGAAAATGTAACCGTTGAAGCACACAGGAGAGTGTGGGACACTTTACTTCCATGTTCCAACACACAGTGGTACAGTGTTGGTACGGATACACGGGCACACTAGTGTACGTAGCAGAACAACACGGCATGGAAAGTTCTCTCCGATCAATCGGCAGTGTCCAACGGTTTCTGTGCACCAAAAAGCTGCAGCTGCAGCAGGAGCGGACAGAAAGGTTCTGCTAAAGTCTGAAGCTCAAACACAGTCCGTACAGAGGGCGGAGCCTAAGACTTGTGCAGCAGAAACACACATCCTGTGCAAAGTGTTGATTAGTACTGAGGGATAAATCATGCAGATAAATACGCCACTGTGTTTAGTTTCAAGGCCTGGCATTTATTATTAAAGCTGATTGTCTGTAAAGGTGTATGATTTACTTATTATGTGTATTTTATACCTGTAGTTACAAAAAAAAACAAAAACGGCAATTTCACCTTTAATGTTTGCAGTGATTTGTTAAATGACTGATTAGATGTGAGGATATTTTAACCTCATGGCTCATACTCAGAGAGAGCTCAGACTCATTAAAAGGTGAATGTATAATGAGGCCGTCTGCTTGAATATTCATGCAACATTACTCTCCCCCTGCTCGTGGGGACTTCTGATGCATTACAATTACTTCTGGTCCAATATAGTTCTGTTTTAGGTTCAGTTATTTTTATATTTTTATGTTATCAAAGACAGATTATTAAACCGGACAAAACAAGCAACAACGGTCATCTTTTTCTCATCATCATCATCATCATATCATTTTAATGCAACTCCAGCTCATGTAAGAGTTGTTCTATTTGCCAGTCTTACCAGTGTGGCGCCCTGAGAGTCCTGCTGGTTGACCTCCTCTCCCTGCCTCAGCAGCTCCTGGATGTCTCCGAGCATGCGCCTCTCTGTTGACGCGCGTGTCTCATTTATCATCTCCTGGGTGATTCCTGACAATCGAGACCACAAACAGTACCGCAGCATTTAACATAAAATGTTTATTTATTTATTTATTTGTTTGTCTTTATGACAGATTTAAAATGCTGCCAGATGCTGACAGGCGGTTAATGCTCGTCTGTCTGGGGACGCGGTGTCATGCTGGATCATTAGTTCATTTGTCGCTGTGCAATCTGGTTTGCTGTGTGGTCCGTCACAGTTTATGCTGACATTCAGGCTCTTTAATTTTATTTAAAATCCAATAAAAAAAAAACAACCATACAGCATTCCCAGTGTTACTCCAGAGAAGCTGAATTTGCCCTGGCATTGACATCATGCTGTCATGTCGATAGGGAACCACCGCCGTCTCTCTAATCCATAATCTTTGATCCAGGTTCTAAAGTACTCCACGCTCCGACGTATTTATGTACAATCACTGGAAGCCATCTGGAAGAAGCTGCCCGAAAGCCCTTGTGACAGGAGAGGCAGAAGTGGTGCGGCGAGCATCTGCATGGGCTTCAGGGAAACAAAAAGCAGCTTGTCAGGGAAAAAAAACGGTGCCAAGCTCCAGTTTTTGAGTGGTTGCTCAAAATCAGAGCACAGGGAGATCAGGAACACGCTGGCTGCTTCCAACACATACAATAACTCTACAGGAAGAAATATAGAGACTGATGGTCCAAAGAGGAGGAAGAGGAGGAGGAAGAGGGTCTCTCACTCACACTTGGTTTATAAAACCTCATTATGCAGCTTTTGCTGAACGCCAGACATGATTTGACCCTTCAGTAATTCATTTTCTTCAACAATTGGGATATTTGAGACTAAAGCAGCAGTCTGAGAGGGGCCGGAGCACGAGAGCAGCGGTCCAATGGCAGAAAATGCAAAACGGGTGATTCACAGAGGGGCATGCGAGTGAGTGTGTCTGATGATCCAACTTGCAAAACACGCTCTGACCTTGGCTTCCTCAGTGTGTCCAGGGTGTTTCAATGAGAAAGAAAAAAAACCAAAAAACGGTTCAACTCCCAGTGGACGGGCCTTATTGCATATTAGAGACAAACTGCACCCTAGAGGAAAGATCACGGAAGCCTCGGAGCAGTCAAAGAGAGAGAGGCAGAGAAAAGGGAGCAGGAGAGGCATGGCTTTGTGCCCGTTCCTGTGGTGCCTCTGGAGAGAGGAGTTTTATCCTGCTGTACGCCGGTGACTGTGGAGACCATTAAAAGAGCAATTAGCAGCGGCGTTCTCCCTTTGATGAGCTTAATAATCCCTCTCCTCACCTTCTGCGCTGTTATCTGGATTCCGCAGCTCCACAGACCCCACCGTAAGCTGAGATCATCGTTTTAGGAGGTCCCTCGTCTCTTCTCAATCCCGGTTTCGAGAATTCGCATCTTCCATGATAGCCCACCCCGTGTTTTGTGATGTGATTGTTTGTATTATTTCACGCCTCTACATTAATCCTGCACTTGATGGGATTTTAGGGGGGGTGCTTTTGGGTGGTGACATTTCTACTGGCGTGTTCAAAGGTTGTGCTGTCATTGCTAAAAGGAACACTTGGGTGTTTTGTTTTGTTTTTTTTTCACTTTCTTGGTTCTGCATTCATTTATTGTGAACCCCCAACAGCAGCAGCAGTAGTTCAACAGAGTCGAGGCCCATAAATCTATCAGTACAGTCTGCCGCTGTGCCTCAAACCGTGAGTGTAAACATCAACTACACGTCGGTAAATTCAGAGCGGCACTGCCTGCAGCACTCGCGCGCACAACAATGGGTGCGAATGCACTCTGCACAAAGCATTCTGACAACCGCTCCTCCTTCAACACAAAATAACCCCCAACCTGCCCGGCAGACACGTCGCAGACGTCCTCCAACTTGCGTCTCAATTATGTCTCAAAGATTAACGGAGCCCATGGCAGAGAGGCCCGGCCGTAAATAACGAATAAACAACTCACGTTGGGAGTCCAGACGCCTGTTAATATCACAGAGCTCTCTGAGGTGTAACTTGTACGTGCACGGACACGTAAGTGCTTCCCTGTGGTTGGCATGACGATCACCCAATCCTGCGCAAGCCCATGTATCCTGCTTGTGCCACGAAATTAAGGCTTCGACGGTCCGCTTTTTAAAGGAGCGTAAACTCCTCCTCTGAGCAGGTAATCTGTGTGCAAATATCTTTATTCTCTAATCTGCATTAAATGTGACAGTGCAGCACTTGAAGGGTGTTGGAGGACTGGATCAAACCTTGCGTTTATATGCACTCAGGCCATGTGAAATCCAGCTAATTTGCTTAATGCAAGAGTCTCAGCAGAGTTACTTTCAGCAACACATTAGAAGGACTGTCAGAAAAATACCCAGTAAGAGTCCTGACTTCAGTCGCTCTTACAGAAATACAGAAATACAGATGAGGATCCATGGTGAAATTGCACTTTTTTGGAGCCAGAGGTCCCGTTTTAGCCTCCCGGCCTACCTCTGTTGGCCATAGCCGTCTCTATGATGTCCAGCGTGGGGTCGTCTTCACACAGGTCGTAGGGCATGTTCCCATCGGAGTTGACAGCCAGCAGATCTGCGCCGCTGTGGGCGAATAAACAACGTCAACGACGGACGCCAGCCCCCCGGGGCGCAGCGGCTTTCTGTGACGCTGGAGCTGAGAGCGTTTGACACAGGCGAAGCGCAGGTCGGCGTCTCTTACTGTGCAATGAGGATTTTGACCAAGCCGGCGTGGCCACAGGTGGCGGCGGCGTGCAGCGGCGTCCACAGCTCGTTGTCCTGAGCGTTGACATTGGCCCCTCGGTCCAACAAGATCTTTACCATCTCCTCGTAGTTGTCAATACAACACTGGGGAGGGGGAGAGAAGACAAATACATTTCTGAAGCTCTCATTCTTCTGGCTTTAATATCCTCGAGCCAGACGGGGGGGGCAGGAAAACGACATTGACTCAGAGAGCAGAGAGGCTGAAACGATTGGGCCACACTTCCCTGCATCCCTATCTGCATTTTTTGACGCGGCGACAGAACAGAAAATGGAACGCGGGCCGAGGGGAGCTCTCGTCACTCTCCCGTAGAATATAAATCACGCCAGCGCCGCTGCCGAGCGCCGCTGCAAATGGCGCTGTAGCGCACGCTAGAGCACCTTCATGTGAAGAGACCCATTTGTTACCGAGAGCAGGGCCAAGAAGCCAAACTGCACCGCCGCCAGAGACATTACGGAGTGAGAGGCCGTGAACACGCGAAGACGCGCTTCACCTCGTCTGTGGGTTTCTTTGAAATCGAGCCAAAAGCCGAATTGCCCCCGTAACTCACGCCCACCTGTGGACGGAGACGCGGCCAGAAGAGGGCAGAAAGTATTTCCCTTGTTAAAAACCGGGTGTGACTTTAGGGCAGGGAGGACAGGCGTGTTTATTTTTTTCCATCCGCCCTCCAGCTCTTTTTTAGCCCGCGTTCTTTCCCATTGCAGATAATTGGTGTGAGTGCAGCGACGCGTTACCAAAGCGGGCTAATAAACACGGCATCTGGAGGCTGCAGGGCAACCTGTTGACAGATGAGTGCGTAAAAACAATGGTTTGTTTCTGGGCGATCACCTGTTGTTCCTTCCCGTCGCCCCAGACTTTCACACAATAAAGCGAGAAATGTGACAAAGCCGCAGATGCAGCCGAGCAGCGCTGGCGAAGGGAAGCTCCAGCCACAGGAGTGGTGTCTCCTTTTTGAAATGAAAATGAGAAGTCTGCCGCGATGAAATGCGAAATCGCTGCTGCGGATCCTGTGATGATTCCACCCGCCGAGCATCCTTCCGTTCAAAGTGGGGTGAAGACGATTGAAAGTGAGGTAAGAGAGCAAACTACAATTAAATTGGAAGCAACTCAAGCCTCTCTTGACACAATAATAACAATGACAAAGTAAGATTACAATCATTTATACTTCCTCCGATCCTCATTGAATTGGCTACAGAATGGCTCCTTCATGAAAGACATTAAATCCTTTGTCTCGTGAACCCTTATTCATCAATGATTCATTTAAGCAGGGGACAAATTTAAATCCTTATTGCGTCCTCATGTCAGAGGGAACAAGTTCTGTCCTGAGGGTCAACAGAGAAAGGCTTTCAGGCTCTGGACCATTGTCAGAATAATTACTGAATAAAAAGAAGTAATAAAACTGGAGCAAAATGTAATTTATGAACTGAAGGACAGATATTTCTTTGATTCACACATCTGCTCTGGGAAGAAAATAAATCCATTAAGGGGGAAAAAAAAAGAATAAAACCACATGTTACAATTGTGCAAGACGAGAAAAAAAAAAAAAATCCTCATGTGGCCTCAGAATTGACTGTAAGGCTGCACTTTTGGAGGAGACTGTGGTGTAGTCAGTCAGGATTTTGGCCGAAAACGACAAGAGTAGCTGCTGACTTGTTCAACAAGCAGTTCGTTTGTTTTTAGAGGACAACACACTGTGTTTGCACAAGAATGACCACAAGTATAATCTATCATTGAGGAAGTGAGGTCACTTGATTCGTACACGTGGCTTTTTTTTTTTTTTTTTTCGTGGCCATGTTGACAAGAATCATTTTACTATAGCATCACGTTAACAAGATTAGCAAACGTCTGTGATGGATTAGGGCATTTATCAGCTGCATGTCATCCAACGGTTGCCAAAGTTAAGTCCTCTAATATCCCTACAGGGTGACATAACTTCTAACAGGCATTTTTTAAAGTTGTTGTTGAAATGTTTTAATAATTACATTCTACCAGCGGAAAATCAAATAAAGGCCTTCAAATACAATTATCACTGAGAGAGCAAGACGTGTTGAGTTTGCTGGTGTTTGAGCCCCCGAGCTGGGGCCAGAGTTGTTCATGAATTAACATGCAAGAGAAAAGAGGAAATGAGATTATTTTTCCGATGCAGAGGACAGATAACAGGAAGACAGATAAGAGCTGATATATCTATAGAAATCATAACCGCCTACAGAGTGCACATGTCTCCCTCAGACAAACATCCTCTCAGGAACAATGAGTCAAAATGAGAAATTAACTGAGCACACTGGCAAGTTTGAATCTGGACAACCCTTCAACAGTCATGCAATCCGAGGCTGACAGTCAAATCTTGTCCAGGAAATAAAAAGCCCACATGATGATGTTGACTAATTCAATTATAATACCTCACAGCCAGCCAAAAAAGCATGTCATTGTGCAGCTCGACTAAGGTATTATGCTTCATATCATTCATACACATCGTCAACCATAAAAGAAGAAGACATGAAGGTTTTAGGGCGAGTCACAGTCACACAATCTGCACACAAACAGAGACTTTTAGTCAATAAAAATCAAATAGCCACTGCCTGAAATCTGATTGGACTGCTGACAGAAGTGGTACTGAAATGCTGGGCAGGAGGTACAGCAGAGAAGATGTTAACTTTTGTCCATGGCTCCTGATGAGGAGCTTCTCTGACAGGAGGCATTTCCAAAGTTCTGACAGAGCGAAGCGGACATTTACGTGATTTTGCTGCCCTTCTACCTGGCATATCCCTTTCTAATTGCCAGTGCTTCCCTGAGAGTAGATTCATCAGAAATCCTCCACACTGTCAGGCTTGTTTCCATGCGGTGAGCCTGTGGGTCCTAGTTGGTGTTTCATTTAGTATTCAGCTGACCAGCATGTAACTATCTTCTGATGATAGAGCTAAATTAGTTTCTGGGGGGGAAAAAAAAGCAGAAAAACAGAAATAATTCCTGATTCCTGGAGGGTAATCACACCAAGAAAGGGAGTTTCTGGGTAAAAGAATTGTAGTTTTTCTGGAGAAAAATGGCGTTAAATTGGTTCTTCGGTGGTACAGATTACTTATCGAATGATGTCTGCTTTAGTTCCAGTCTAAAGCTCCTGCTCACAGATTTGAGCCGTTTTGTGATTATAGATGTAATCTCCGACAAAGTAAAATGCAGTTTTTAAAAAAACAGTCTAAGAAAAAAGACAGCTCAACAATAAATGCCAAGACAACAACAGACCAACTCCATCTCAATATAGCTGCTTCTTGTCTGAAGATAGTAAATATGAGTCTGTTTGTTGGAATTCCAGTCACTGTGGGGACATAAATCTGTTTACAGACATTGTGGAGACTTGCCCTTCCCATTGGGACCACAATTAAAAGTTCATTTTCAGACCGAGGATCCGTTTTAAGGTAAAGGGCAAGAGACGTCGCGGTCATGGTTGTGAAGATCAACAGGAAATGAGCAAAAGCAACGTCACACAGAGTATGTGTATTTTGATGCATGCTGAGTGAAGGCAGGCCATCTATTGATTTATGTGTCAGATCAGTGGGACGGACCCCAGATACGTACGACATCTCATACAAGGAAACATCAAGCCCATTTTCTTTTATACATTTCACCCATTTCCTGATGAGTTTTCCTCCCCCTGTGTGCACTTCTGCCTGAATTGCATCCTCGCCGCGGCGCCTCCCACAACAAGATGTGTAAAGGTCTCATCTCAAGTTCAGCGCACAACCTGACCCGTCCAAATAGCAGATTATCGGACGCACACACACATACACGCTCACAAACACACACACACACATGGGTGCGCACACACAAATTCACAGCTGGAAGGTCAATCAGATTCCCAGAGCTTTGAAAAAAAAAAAGAAAAAGAACTACAGCACACAGGTGGTGACTGATGGGCATCCATTTTCTGCTCCCCAGTTCATCTGTGTGCCTCACAGCAGGAAGGTGAATGTGTGGCTCTCCGGCAGCCGCAGGAGCGAAACCAAGGAAGGCGCTCGCTGGAGCGAAGCGCTGCCAAGGAGGACATAAACTGTCAGAGGCACAGCTCAAATGAGAGAGGGCAGGAAGGAGGGAAGTGAACCGGAGAGGAACAAAAATGTAAAAAGAAAAAAAAAAAAAAAAGACTGTCCACACCTAAAGGTTTCAGAGTGTTTTTGTGAGAAGTCTCTCCCACCTGTTGCAGGGGAACCCGTGATTTGTTTGATCATGCTCAAATGCTGAGCACTCCAGGACACAGTCTTACTCTGAGAGCCATGTTTCTATTAACGACTGTGACCTGTGATTAAATGACAATAAAAGAGCAAAACCGGGTCCATAATTTGCAGTCCACTGAGAACTTTGTGGCCCGTGTAATGGGAAAGGAAATAGTTGTTGGAGTGGAGCCATGGAAATCTTTATAATCTAATTTTTATTTCAGCAAGAGAGTCAGGTTGACCTTTGAAAATTGCTCTCATCTCAAAAAGACACAGTCATAATCAGTCACTATTGACTGTCTGAAAGTCAGAGGTCCCTATGGTAATACATTAGTTGTATTTTCCAGGTTAAAGCGAGATATTGAACCTCCAAATTGCTGCTGATGCTTCACCTTCAGTCTATGAATGGAAAAACTAAGTTATCATGTGATCAGAGCTTTGGGTGGTCAAAGGTGGCTGTTATAGAAGCACATACCACTGTCGTAGATTTCCTGTAAACTTGCATTGCTGTTTTTTAAATGCAAATTTAAAAGGTCTTTGTAAATGAGGCTCTGAAACTTTCTGCGTCACAGAAAGTAACATTATTACTGGTGTTGTTTCTCTTCGGCCAGAGAAAGAGCTGCTGCTACAACGTCCAACATCCACCGGTGTCTAATGTATGATACACAAACCCAAACACCACATTTGACTTCCTTTTTTTGTTGGAACATTTTTAAAAATGTTTGTTAAAGAGGGTCAGACAGTAGCTAAGGTGCCAAAGGTTTCTCATTGAGAGGACATAATTCATCAAGACCTTTAATGACCTCAATAATTGGTTTTGTGGATCACGCTTGTGAGCCTCCTTTTCTAATTTAAGCCAATTATTGAAACAAAATAATGTTACAAACCAGAGCAAGAAAAGACAAAAAAAGTCGACAGTGTTACCTGGTGCAGAGCGGTGAGACCATCTTCGTTGCAGAGATCTGGACTCACATTGTTGGTCAGCAGGTAGCGTACTGGTGGGAAAAACACAAAACAAAAAGAGGATTAAAAACATTAAAAGAGTGCACCAAGATGTGCACAACTTTGAAATCCTCGTAAAAATACAACATAGAACTTAATGGGTGAAAATCAAAAGTTATGGAGTCTCATATTAACCGAGTTCAGGGTCCATGAGTGCAGATGCGTAAAAGATTCTGCTGCCTTGCCAGCGGCAAACAATAAAAACAGCACGAGAAGCGCGATGACATCGGGTATAACCTCAGCGATCAGGCGTGCTCACACCGCCTGCAGGTGCATCTTAACCTTTCATTAACCAGTGGCATCAACAAGCCAAATCAATCTGCAATCCATTAATCAGACGTGTATCCCTGCGGGAACTTCAATCTCTCAAATTATCAGCCCGGCCAGGATGTTACTCAACCAGCCTCGGAGATATGGATGAGAGATGGCTGAGCGTGAAGGGATGGGGGGCATGATGTAATGATGCCTGGGATTACATTGTTTGTCGGCTTCGTTCTCAGATAACCCTGGTGTGTCAGACACGTGAGCTACCGGGGGCCACGGCCGACAGCTGCCCGTCAGCCAACGGTCGGGTCTGCCGGCCCCGTTACGCTAGAAACACGCAGGGATCACGCATCAGGATAAATCAGGGTATGGTGCTGAACACTGTACAGAGATTTGGAACAATAATGATCACATCTGCCCCCCCGCGCTGACGGATGAACCCTCGCATAGACGCCAAGAAAGGCGCGCTTTGCCGTTTTGGGGCTTTCTGTTGTATTTTTAAGATCTTCCTCTCTTGCGTCATGTTCAACTGTCACTGTGTGACAACCATCATCCATTTTTTCAGTTTCCCCAGGTAGAGAATACCTTCTGCTCTGATGTTTGGGTCCCATTTATGTTTCATGGTGTCCCATATGGTCTGCAATCTTCCCATCGTCTGTTTTTCCTCCATCTCCTCCATTTTTGTTAGCCGTTCTGCTTATGCCTTAATGTTTTACTTGTTTACTTCTCATTGGATTTACTTCTGGGTATCAAATTATAATCACTGAAGCTTGTAATTGATTTTTACTCTCAGATTAAAAGCTTAAATATGCTACTATTGCTACTCTATAGTTTCTTTAAGAGATCCTAAATATAATAAAGATAAGCACCTTAATCCTTGCACACATTCAGTTCAGATTCTGAGAATACTGTGACATCATCAGATGCATACTCAGTATCCTCACCTCTTACATCAGAGAGCAGCAGCAGCTGCGACGCATCCGATACAGGCCGCCCTTCACATTTGAGGCAAAGCATCGAAAAACTAAATGAAAAAAAGTGGAACATCTGCCAAAAATGGCACTTTGACTTGGTTTGGAGGACAAAAGAAATGACATTCTGCAGTAAGCAAGTTAAAAAATGTCCCCAAAGTTATAAAGCACAAGCTCAGTCTGACCACGGAGAAAAATGTCACCAGCATTACATGTACACACCAAATTTCACGGTAGATTCGAAGCAGTGTCTCACCTGAGGGCTGCACAAACTGTAAATAACACATCCCAAAGGACAGACACTATTCACATAAGGAGCTCCTCTGTGGTTCTGGAACTATAAACCGCTGTCTTCAGGGGTCCTATAAATGCCACGCTTAGCTGCCTAAGCAGATTAACGCTGAATTTAAATTAAATACATTCAAATGAGGCACTTTAGGAGAATGCAGCAGACATGTATTCTCCCAAAAACATTCATCTGGTTTGTAATTCCCTTTGCCAAAAGCTGGAAAAGAGCATGCTCCAATTACTTAATGTGTTAAAGAAAAAGTTTTTCCGTCCCCCCCCCTACCCAACACAAAATACCTAAAATGTAATTGGTTGCCAGATTTCTCATCTCACTACATCCAAGAACCTCTTTTGCAATCAGTAATACTGTATAGATCTAAAGTCTGATTGCCAGAGCCTAGGCAAGCGCTGTGCACCCTGCCCCTTGCCGTACATCACCGACGCTCAATTTCAATTTCAATAAAATATCATCAGGAGCCAAACACCTGAATCATGGTGGCAGATGGAAGGTGCACAGCTCGGCCCATTTCTTCAAGCTGGAAAGGTGCTCAAAACCAGAGTGCCATTAACAAACGCTCACACCTTCAGCACAGGCGGAACGGCTCATGCCACCTCCCGGTCTGACGCTTGATTGGTTTTTGGAGTCCATACAAAATATAATTTTCCCTGCTGCTGAATTGCTTGTTCTGCGAGAAAGGGTGCGCGCTGATGCATTAATCAGGTGGAATCGGGCTCGTTTTTCACATTAGGATGTGTGGGACAGGAATGTGGAGAGTAAACGACATCTAAAGAGAGGTGACTCCATCTGGAATATTCCTGCACTTAATATTTGTGAGTTCCGTCTCTTAGTTAAGTCCTAGATGATGGCTTCCATTGTCTTGTTCCAGCTTGTGTTCAGACAGCTCATGAAAACACAAGAAGATCTGCGCATGAAAAACGCTGCCAGAATTTATTCTTATGTTAAATCAGAGACATTTTTGAGACATATTGAGGCATCGCAGCATCAACAGCAGTCTAATTTATTTCAGGGTAAACTATAATTACATTTGCATATATATTCTATGCCAAAATTCTTCGAGAAGATGACTCTGATAGGACCTGTGACCAACAAAAATCAGCATGCTTAATGAACTTAATGTAAAGAGGTCAAACATAAAGCTCGACAAGGTCAAAGGGTGTCACCCATGGGTTCTGATGGGAACCCATGGGTGACACCGCTCACACCGCTCACACGCACATCCGTTTTTATATACATTTACCTCTGCATGGGGTGAATACACAATGATCGTGCATCACCCCGAAATACACAAAAAAAACATGATACAATAAAGATTCTGCCATTTTAATGGCCGCTCTGATCAAAAATGGGAGGAGATCTTATGAAAAAATCCAATCCTTCAAGGTTATTCAAATGTCTAATGGAGTTCATTAACTTTGTGAATTCATTTGTAATTTATCAGTAATGTCAGCTCAACATATCAGTCAAAAATAACGAGAGAGAAAATTGAAACAAAAAGAAAAAGTTCTAGCAGGAGACAAAAGTGTTGACTGTGATTGCTATCTTTCTGTGCCAACACCCATATGACTTGAAGTCCTACATGACACAGAAAGGTCACCGTGGTGATTATCCAATGCCACAAAAGCCAAAAATACAAAAAAAAAAAAAAAAAAAAATCTTGTCCACATCTTCCTGGGTGGGACCCACATGCATTCCCGTGGAGGGAGGAGATGGGTCTCGATGAGATGCTTCCCAAAAGATAAAAGATATATCAACAAACAACAGCACAGGAAGTGAAAAACCACCCTTCCTTCCTGTTATCTTACTGGCCCTCCACCATATTGTGTTTGTGAACATGTTCCAGATGGAATCAAACCTCAATGAACATTTTGGACCAACCAGTCATTTATATAATTATAAAATATATAATATATAATAGACTAACTAAATCTGAAGATAGATCATTGGCTGCTAACAGAAATGCGTTTTCAAACTGAAAACAAGGCCAGTCATATACAAGATATGTGATTTATTTTTTTCTAATCCTTTTCCTCCACTTTGTAGGAATTAAGAAATACTTGGTGAGTCATGTGACACAAGTTTTGGGGATAAACCAACAACCTAAAGGCAATCTTTCAAATATGACATCAATATTTTGGATACAAATATATACACTGTTTCTGACATCCAAGTTTTGATTATTTACATTAGAAAAGGGCACTGAATAGGATTAGAGATTTTCTCTTTTTAATCTAATTTTCTTCTTTTAAGAGTTAAGGTCTGAAAACCCAACACCTTTTTCAATAACAAACCTCCCTCTCATAGATCCTATCACCACTGTTTTTCAGAGTTAAGAGTTGTTTGTGGGAGTTTGGTAGCAGGAATATAAAGAATTGATTTTCTTTCAACCACACATCTCTTTGATATATTAAAAACTTTGAACAGTAGAAGAAGCCACAGAATCCCCTACATATCAGACAGCAGCAACACAAACAGAATAGCTTATATAATATAAATGCAGTGGCTTCATTACACTAAGAGCAGATTATAAAGCGCTGCATGATAAAGATGTTTCATGTGCAGAGCCCCTTACACAACCTCTCAAATGTTTAAGTGTGATGCATTAAAATTGCTGTATAAACTAAAATCTGAGGTTCCCTTTAAAGAAAGCCAGCGATAAATAAAACATTGGAATGACTAAATAATAAACATGCACACATTCAGAAAGCTCATTGGCTGCAAAGGCTCTGCCTCAAAGTATCATCATAAATTCTGCTAATTACCCCCGTGCATGTGGGGGTGACCTTATGATTTCCTGGGTACCCTTGCTCTAAAATGTTGTATTGGTTCATATACAACAGTGATTAATTATAGAGCCTTGTTTGTTTTTTTTTCCTGCCTCTGCTTCTATTTAATCCTAATCTGTGTTTAATTCATACAAAGCATTAGTATTTGGATGCACTAATGCTGCACACTTGATGCTATTTTGCAGATTATGATGCTATTTGTACCTCCTCTATTAGTAAATGATGGGGACTAATTATTTCATCATGGCCTCTGCCATGATTTTTAGTCTTTTTGACCAGGTTCTGGCTGTATTAAATGTATAGTGCATAAAACTGTTCAGAATACAAGTTCTCTTCATGCACCTTTGATTTTCTGACAACTTTGGAGGAAATAGGCCAGTGAGACACCCAGAAGTAGTTGAATGACATTGGTTTTAGTAGGCCGTTTGGAGAGAACATCAATGATATAATTAGCCTTCCACTGTGTGGTATAATTGCCATCCACGTGACGAGCTATTACGGGCCTTAACTGTACCTTATTAAGAGATTTACGTGGATCAGACTGCAGAGAAAATATGAAAAGGGAGAGAGATTTTGATGCAGCAGCTGCTCTCTGGGTGACCGTCAGCAAATTACCATTCACATGGAGTAATTATGCCATATTTTAAATGTACCTGGTTTTCACTCAGTGAGATGATTACAGCTCAAAATTAAATCAAGGCAGTGTTAGTCTTTAACAAACACATCAGGTCCCCTACGTACACTCTGGGTGACTGAAGCCAAAATAAAAACTTCATAATGCATAAGTTTGTTTTTTTTTAACATGCAGCCAGTGGAACCAATGTTACTTTTAACCTTTGAGTCTAAGCTGTTAAGCTCATCTTCTAGATAGTAATCAGGACTGAACACAAGGCTGGTGTGTCTACAGATGCTGTAGTTAATGTGGGAGCGCTTACACACACAGCAGTAAACACAACCATTCACCAATAAACAATAATTTATTCAAAGGTCAAGTGTTTATATTGTGCTCCATACTAATTTGTTGCATATTACAATCAGTGTCTTTAAGCATCTTTTCAAGGTGTCTAGAACAGAAAAACAACACGTCCACTTATCTGCAAACCACTCAACATTTCTGACCAATCACACAAAAGAAAAGGACAATGTGTCAAGAAGGTGCAAGGACTCCCAAACCTGGGAGTGAAAACAATTTTGTCTGTTCTTATTTCAAAGATGAGATTTTGCCCGTACAAAATTTCTCCAGGTCCCAAGAAATATAGTTGTTAAATGTTATTATGTTATCAATGCTGTGTTAAATTAATGTTCTGTTCAGTAATCATCAGGTGCGAGAGAAGATGGGAAAATAAATTTGATTGTGTCTGTAAGATACTGGACTCCTGTGCAGTGTCGCATCCAATTAGACCCATTATGTTTGCTAAAATGCAATAAAACAGAGTGGCAGAGAAAGCTCAGAGGCAATTTTACAAGCAAAATAAAACAAACACATAAAATGAAACAAAAAGGATCTCAACACTCTTGCTGCTGGACCTCATTCGAGAGGAACTTAAACATTGATTTTTAAACAGAAAAGGCTTCTTCAAGGAACAAAAACATCGGGATGAATAAATTAACATAACGATTCTAACTTCATTTGGTTCTTTGCGATGGCTCACTGTGATTCTGTGGTTTCGTTATCTTTTTAAATGTTGCTAATGAAGCGGGCTGGCCGTGCTCGGCCTAATCCATGGGGGATAATCCACAATCCCATTGGAGGATTTACTGTATGCTGTATGCTGTTCATTCACTGTGAGGGTGGAGGTGGACAAGCAGAGGAAGACTGCAACATGGTGGTTAAGAGAGAATGAGGGGGCAGCAGGGTGCTGAACAGGCATTAGGGAGATTGGATCGATCTGGTTTGTCTCACACTAACACTTAAATCCCTGAGTCAGGACACGTGCGCGCAAGTAGATTGGATTTGTGAACAAACCGCTCCGTCGTTTGCATGATAAACAATGTTGGGTGACAAATGAATAATTTAATATATGCTAATTTGATTTCATGTTTAAAGACCTTGGTTGTGTTTAAGGAGGAAATCTAAATGTTTACTTACAAGAGTTTCACACCACGAGTCACATTATTTGGGGGGGGTATTTGACAGCTGGCATTTATCCATCTGTTTGTGAGCAAAATAACTCAAAGATATGAATTTTAATGAAATCTTAAGGAAATGTTGATAATGGGCCAAGGAACAGATGATTAGATTACGGTGATGATCCGGATTCCGGAGGGACTTTTGATCTTCTAAAGCATCCTACTATGTTATATAACCTTGTATTACGACTGCTTATACCAGTGCGCATGAAGGGTGTAAGTCACAATATGAGGCTCTCCGAGTGCTTTTTTTTCTAGTTAAAAAGTTGTCAGGCCTGAAGTGTGGTTCACAATTCACCACTTTAAAATGGAGAGCTGCACTTTTAGATATAATGGAAGCAATACATCAAGCAATTAAGAGAATCTATGGTGGCTGCCGGGGACAGAATTGATTTTTCCCCCCAGACTGCTTCAAGACATTTAAAAAAATGTTTAAATAGAATTGGAAATGTTGGTGTTTCATTAAAAATGTGATAGATTGTAGCCAGCCAGTAACGTCTATATAAGACACCGTCAGCATTTAGCATGCACACAAGTTTAACATTAAAGTTCAAACCCTGATTGACAAGATCATCAATATCTATGAGGGGTCAGCCCAGTAGTCTCCAGCACATGCTGGCCCATACACCAGTGGCACCAGTAACGATGCACAGTTTGTTTCTTTGCAGCTGTATAGCTCTGGGCCACTGACTCTAGCTCTGCCTCAGTTACCATGGAAATAAGAGTTAACTTGAGTTGTGGGGCTCTCCTGTGAGACCTGACAGAAGAGGAAGAGATGTGGAGAGAGAGAAGAGCTCAGTGAGTGTTCTGGTCGTGCACTTATCCATATTCCAAATTGAAACACCAAAGAATACATTCATTCTAGGTTTAATAATAAAAGGAATAGAACCAAAAATGGCCCTTTAAGAGACAAAGAAATAGATTCTTGGATCGGAAGCAGATGATATAATGAGCTCCAGTTCGATAAATGACCCTTTGTTGCCACACAACTGTTACAGTGCCAAGAAATTTGTTCCATTATGAAGCTAAATCAGCCAACATGAGAATAATCCCACAGTCCACTGCGTCCTGGTCTTTGTAGCGACCTCTGAGAGAACATTTATACGACACACAACACTGCGCATGGCAAGTCAAGCGCACACTCTGAAGCCCAGAACGATGTTACATGACTGGGGTGACTCAGTCCCCTGTGAGCGAGCACGTGAACTTCCATGGAGAGGAGCCATCCGTGCCAGTGTGTTCCAGGCGGAGCAGCAGCACGCAGACAAGCAGAGCCTGACGAGCCCGCAGAGGAATGTTGTTTTCAACCGAGAAAAGGAACTTTTATGGCAGCGAACATGCACTGAGGGTGGTGTGAACTCATGTTTAATGCAGGGCCGCCAGTTCGCCTGATTTCCGCTGTAATTTAATGGGTTAGCACCACAACAGGGAAAGGCGATATGGCTTTTTTTTTTTTTTTCAGGTTGAAACACAATTAATTTTCCTCCTAGCTTCTAATACACTCAAAGTTACACTAGTTACTCAAAATGTGCAAATAATTTCCACCTACTCAATTATTTCAGTTTCATTCATTTTAAAGCAAGCACTGTTTGTTGTGGCATTGTATATAGTGATTTTCTTTCATGAATAAGATTTTCTATCCAATTTTGCTGTCTTCTGCTGTTTTTATTTTACCATTTTTATTTTGTTATAGAGAGAAAAGAAACATGAATTAGAAGCAATATACTTGGGCAGAGAAAATCTAGTATATTGATTAAGATGGCAGAGCAGTCTGTGATAGACACAACAAAAGAAACACAAGAGCAGAAAAAAACAGAACTATACAGGCAGAAAGAGGAGAATTATTTTTATTCGGGCAGCTGGTGCTCGGCCCCTAACATCGAGGAGCTATCAGGAGACAAAGACGGAAACACAAAGATAGAGTTGCACGTCAGAAAGACTCCATCTGCACCACAGCTTATTCCACAAATCAGTCTCTGCATGACATGCTGCCCAATAACTATTTTCATATTATTTCATGCACGCAAAAGAAATAACTTCAAGGAAATGACTACTTTAGTGAGCGAATGTCGCCATCTAAAAAACTGTCATCTATGGTTCAGAAAATAGGATTTCAAGGTAGAAAAAACAGCTGTAACTTATAAAACAAGGCTGTGACGGCACAATAGAAAGTGTGCAAGGAAATAAAGGAACATTTATACAATATTTAAAAAACCAAACCAAAAAAATATTTAACACTTTAAAGTGGATGAAAGCGGAGACTTAAGTAGAATTAAAAAATTACTTTAAAAATCCATGTAGTTTATTGTTTAATGGTCTTGGCTGTAGAAAAATACTACAATAATTTTAAGAGTGTCGGTGCTCAATGATAATGGCCATATAAAACTCAGCCTAATCACTGACACGAGAAATTTGAACAAGGACACTGCTTTGTCTTTCGTTCTCTGGCTGTTATTGTCACCACGCTGCTCCAGGAGGAGAAACCCCTCAAATCAACAAGTGTTCATGTAAAAACCAGAAGCGATAACACAAGAAAGTCGATATTATAGAACCATACAAGATCAGCTCCACAAAGAAACATCTCTAGGGCCCACGAGCACAAGATTAAACAATCCTGCTATGTCATTTTTCATTAAATTTCAATATTAGATTCAGAAAATGAAAATCAAATGTACACTATATGTCACAGCTTACTGTAACACATCCAGGTAACAATACACTCACAGTAGCCTTTAACATTAATAAAATTGAGAATATATCACAAAATGAACAATACCAAGTCTTACAGCCTGTGAAAAACACAGCATCATCAAGGATTGCAATAAACTCAAATAATTAGTATCTCTGATTAACATCTCTTTCACATTATAAAGTAAAATACTGCATAATTTTAACCATCATCCACCTGAATAATTGGCTGATTACAAGGTTTCAACCTTTATACAGAACAGAATTACACATAATTACACATCTGAAGGTGTTCTTTACGTTCTCTAACTTGCAGTGGTTCTACAGTTTGTGTTGGAAGCTGTATTTATATCATAAGCCTGCACTCAGCTTCTCAATATACAGCGCTTTTCATAAAAAAGTTTTATTACCTTTTCGTTTATAACCCCCCCACACACACACACACACACACACACACACACCGCACCACAGTGATTTATGTTTACATATAAAGGGAAAGAGGGACTGGCTGTCCTGTTCTGCAGTCCTTAAAGGTCAGAGGTCACAGCTTAAACACTGAAGAAAGTACTTGTGTTCACATCCAAGTTCGAAAGCACCACTAACTTTACATTTGGTGTAAAATTTTTTGCAGATGTAGCATAAAGACCCCGTCAGAAAACCCATCAAAGAAAAAGGCTATATCAAATTTTTAAGGTCTCGTCATCTATAATGCTGACGGGGCAATGGAAAAGAGTAATGAACAAGGACGATGAGGAGATACATTAAATGCTGCATCCCAGAGATGGGCCTTTAAATCATTTGTCATCACCTTGAACTTTACATCAGATCAAACCATCTTCAGTACATGAAAACATTTGAGAGATGTGGAGGGAAATAAGATTCAGAGGGCTTGTGCAAGTGGGAAATGTGTTTTAAACATCCCTCTTCCCATGTCCTTTTTTAAATGTGAACCAATTCTGTTTTTTCTTGGTCTGTCACTTTCATTATAGGTTAAAAGAAAAACACTGACCCTGTAGCAGGTTCCACGCACTTTTTTACATCACTCTTTAATGAAGATTCAGTTTATATCACCAAGTAGCCAGAATTTCATTTTGGCCAACACAGACACAGCTTCCTTCTGTGATTTTTGATCACAGAAGTAAGCTTTTAAAGAAATTAGACATATCTGGTGTTGCATCATGTAGCAAAACTTGAGGAAAAACTTTATCTTCTATCAAACTTAATAACTTGGGAATTATCAGACTAATATTAGCTCATATCAGCTCATCCTTCCTTTTAATAACAGTTAAAACATACCTCCAAAACATCAAATACAAGACAAATCGGCCATTCACCTGACACAACATTAAATCAGCTGACTGATCTGCTCCTGGTCTGGAGTTCAATCAGTTCAGCGAGGCTGTTTGGAATGGGGCACTCTGAGAGGGAGTTCCATCTGCCACAGGAGCCTGAAGGCCTCAGCAAAGAAGAAAGCATCAAATCAAAGATACCGATCGACCAATGACTGACAATGACAGATCCGCAGACATCCCCACACCAGGGTCATTTATTTCACAATGCAAAGCAGCGTTTTCAGCACGAAATGTGCGTAATGTCTGCTCAGACTTGCCTTTCTGTTGGCTGAGCAGACCAGATGTGGGAGATGTGCACCAGAGTGGAGGAGACGAAGCGCAGACAGATGCTGTTTGTGTGTGGAGGTGGGTCTGAGGGAGCTGCAGATGTTCTCTCAGCTTCCACTGCAGCTCCTCGTGTCTCCTGTCTCGATCCAATAAAGGACTGAAGCGCATACAAGCTACATCAAAACATGCTTGTTTTTAGTCCACAAGCCTGCCTCCAATTATCAGGCATGACACCCTGCTGGTGATTATAAAGGGTGTTAAGAAATATATAGGTTTGGGGCAGTTTTCGGCCATTCAAAAAATTGTTCCTGCAGCGTGTATGCACAAATTGCTACAGCCAAGTGCACTTAACACATCAAGTGAGCCGGCGCACTCAACATGCTGTCCTCAATGCTTTGCTGCAATTAGCGACAACATTGGTGTAATGGGTTAGTCCCGTTGATTAAAAAAAATCTAAATATTACCCTGTTGTCATTTAAAGGCCACATATTTATTTAAAGTTTAGCATTTTATTAAACTGTTGCAACATCCTTCAGCAATATAAAAAAAAACTATTTTCACAAAAGAGTTGAGCACAAAAGAAGAAGTGCGTCGTTATAGTGCAGTCTGTGTCACATTTGCATTAATCTGAGCCGTGACCTCAGAGACAGACAGACAGACGTGAACTCCGCTACCACTGCTGGGACTTTTTTTGGGACCTCCTCTGTATTTATATGGTGATGACACAGCAGAGAGGGGAAAAAAAAACGGGGTGAACCGAAAGCCACCTTGCTAAAAATGGGATAATGGAGCGGAGCCATGGCGAGCTACATGTTATGATTTTAAGTGGGGAATAACAGGCAATTAGTGTGCTGGGTGTTGCCGTGTCAGTGCGGGAATGAAAAGAGGAGACAGATTTATATAACAAAGACGGACTGGGTGGAGGGCAGGCAGGAAGTTGGAAAATACAGCCAGCCCTTTTTTTCTGACAGCAACATGGGATATAATAATCCTCCACTTACAATTTTTTAGAGAATAAGAAGCCAAGTGCAACATTATCATCTTTGGAGTGATATGGATTGAGCTGTTGTCACTGTTTCCATCAGTATGACTCAGAATGAGAGCAGGTTCAATGCTCAACACAGCGTTTTTATCACTCCCTTAAAGGAAGTGTCAGAGTTAGGAGAGTAAGATCCAGCATGTTTCTGAAATATTCACAATGCTTTCCCTAAGAGGCTGATGGGAGCCGAAACTGTTCTCAGCTCAAATCTCCCATTTTGGGATTACTGCACATCCATGAGACGATAACACTGAATAATCTTAAAAACAGTCAAATCTAAGCTTCCTAATCCATTTGGAAAGAACCTCCATTGATCTCTATTCGGTTGCACTTTCAGTCTTGGATTGAGACATATTACTGCGCGCGTGTGTGTGTGTGTGTGTGTATTCACTGTCCTTTCCAACTCAGCGGCTGAGAGCTGCACGGAGCGATGCCGAGGATCTCTCGGGTTAATTTCACCACCATCAATCCCCATCGCAGTCAGGGGGCAGGAGGTTTAAGACAGAGGCAGCCAGAGGGCAAACAAATGACCACAGGCCGAAAATGACTCCAGTTCTTTTTATGCTCCTCTGTCTGGCTGCTGCTGCCCTTCGATTGGTACTCTGGGCAGCAAATGAGCCCAAAGACAGAGAGAAAAAAAAATCCCTAATCTGACAGGATGCAGATTATTCTCTTTTTGACATTTTAACGTTAATGGATGTACTTCGGAGGACGTTGATATCGTGCCCTCTACAGATATATATATAGAGCATGTCCTCAAGAGCAGTAAGACTGACAGGGAGAGAGAACACAAATCTACACACACACACACACACACACAAAACTAGCCAATAACACAATCTTTCTTGGGGACCAAATACTTATTGTCCTCTGTCAGTCAATAATCCTTAATATCTCATTTCTCTGAATTATTGTACAATTACGATTTCTTTTCCTTTGAAAATCTTCAAATGAATTTTAAACCGCTTGGAGGTAATTCTCCACCTGATTGTCTTCATATTATTAAGTTTGTGGGGATCCATGTTCGACAGGCCCCAGGTTTGCCTCAGCCCCGATCTGGGGCTCTGCCCCCCCTTCATTCATTGATTTTAAAGGCTGTTAAGGATAAATCGAAAGAAATCCTCCACAGAAAATGCTTGTTTAGTCAACTGGCCCCTCATCTTAAAGTAGATCTCCCACTGCTGTTGTTTTTACTGCCCTCTTTCCTTGGGGCTCTTTATTACACCTCTGTAACCCCCCATCGCTCTTCTTGGCTTTGCCGGCCATTACGTTTGTCATCTGAGATGTGCCCAACATTTTGGTTTGATAAACGAAGCATCAGCCACACAAAAGGCGCAAACATGTTTAAAAAAAAAAAAAAAAAAAGGAGTGTGGAGGTGTAGAATGCGGCACATTGTCACATTATATTTCTGGAAAGGGCATCTACAGATGGACAACATCATGCATGCGGGTCGTGGTGTGGAGGCGCCATGCTCAGTTGAACATTCGGGGGCCTGAGGGAACAAGGGAGGAGATGATGAGGTTCCTGAGCTAGCCAGCTGCCATGCGAGCTGTGTGGGCAACATTACACCCTGTTTGCCTTCCTTTTCAGCTGCCTCTTCCTTGGTCACCCTTATTAAATGCCACCGAGAGCTTAAGCTGAAAACCAAGAGGTAAAAATCTGCTCTCCACGTGCTCCCACACTTAGAAGCCCCAGCTGGAATGGTTATTAAAATATTCATATTTGATGTTTTTCTGCATTTCTTCTGCCTACCGAAATGCTACGCACACTCCTTCAAAATCACTAAAATATGATCCTCTGGTTTCCAAACTAGAGGTACTTATTTTTTATGTTAAATCAACCAGAGGGATTTTGATATATGGGGTGGTTCCACTTATATCTGAAGCTGACAATGCTGCATAGCCAAGCTATGTGAGGGGACTCATTGATCACTAATAGCCACATTCCTTTTTCAGAGTTCAAGCTGCTCGGCAGATCTGAGGGCTTCGCACTGCAGCGAACCGCATAAAAGAAATCCCACAAAACAGCTTCTATTGGTTCAAGGAGCAGCAACAGGATCAGCAAAAGATATCCTTTTATCTTATTGTTTATGAGGTTCCACCTGAAGAATCAAGTTATCAGACGCATTAAAAAAAAACACATCACTTCTGAAGATGAGGCACAGCTGGCAGGGTACCATATACTGTATATGTGCATGTATGTGTGTGTGTGTGTGTATGTATGTGTATGTGTGTGTGTGTGTGTGAGTGTGTGTGTGTGTGTGTGTGTGTGTGTGTGCATGACTACTCTGGGAGAACCATTTTGCAAATATTCAAGCCTCGTGACTGATTTGGTATCTGGTATCATCGAGCTACAGGCTGCATTGACTGTGATAAAGAGTTCAATCTAATTTAAAGGCAAAGCAGAGTTTAATTAGATGTCATCTCTAAATAATAATAAGCCGTCTGTTATCATTGGTGCATCAGTGGCACAGTTAGCACAACCGCATCACACTGTACGTACTGGAGGAAAACAAGTATTATCTCCAAGTACAGAGGCAGCGGCCATAGAAATTTTAATTAAAAGACTGGCAGAGTTTCATCTCAGTGTGACAACTCTATTATTCCACAACGATAAAAACGGTCTCCTTGTGGAACTAATTCGGCAGAATGCAGTGCACTCCGCTGGCAGTTAAAGTCAGCAAACCCAGCTAATCATTTTCCTGACCTTGCCATTTTGATATGAGGCTGAAGTGCTGAACTGAAGCTGAAATTCGCTAAACTATTCTAATGTGAGCCTAATGCACATTTGACTTATAAATGAAAGCGACATGCAGAATGAAAAGGCGTCAGTCAGTGACATTACTTTTGTACTCAGAGCTTATGATTTAAAATCCTAAATTAAAAGACCCAAAGTTGAGAAAGTTATAGACTTTAGACCCGTTCCCACTTGAGGAACGACACAAGGGTTCCATTTAACAGGAGTACCCCCAGGCTGGCATGACAAAAACAGCACTCATGCGTTTGGGTAAATGAACACCAAGTTCCCGGTGGTCCTACCTTCCTCTGGATCATTCCTGGCCGATGCCTCCAGGAGCGCCACACTGGCGGCGAATGACACATGCTTCTTGTACTCCTGCTGGAGGCTGTTGGCACTGCGCGCCTTCTTGTCGGCCTTTCGTTTCTTGCTCTGCATCTCCTTCTCGTAGACAGCCCATCTCTTCAGCTGCTGCGTCCGCCGCTTCTGCGCCGCCCGCAGCCTCTCCAGGCTGGGCACCTTGTCCAGCTGCTGAAGCTCCTGGATCAGCTCCAGGTGGTTGGCCATGACGCGGGGGGGGGGGGTGATGGCAGACGGCTGTCGTGTGAGGAGAAGGCTGCGAGTCTAGCGAGGGGCGCACCTTCGGCCTCCTCCCATCGTGGTTGTCATCCTCCCGTCAGCAGCTGTCCTAAGGGCAAGAGGAAGAAATGAGAAACAAAACTGACACTGAATGACAGCAAACCGATCAGTCAGTTTCCATCTGTACCACAAAAAACCACTTCCTGTAAGCCTTACATACCCTGTAAGCCTAACATACCCACGACATTGTACCGGAAAAAGAAAATATATACATATAACTTTTACCTGAAAATGTAATTTAATTTGACAATGTTTAGGGAATGTACAGTTGGCTGCTGTGAGTAAAACTAATATCAGATGAGTACACACTTTTAACTTAATTGTTTGGTGCGTCCACCTTCTGCAACTGTTACAGCAGCACATCATTCTGGCAGTATATTTCCTGACAACTTTAACATTAATGTTCTCTTGTTTTATACAACTCAAGCCTAAAGGCTTTTCTCGGAATGTACAGTATATCTGAGTATCTACACTGATTATGTCTGTCCAGTTTATTGCTCAATGTTGACAATGTTTTTTCCTAGGTTTTCTATAGTTATTCTATAGTATAATCTATGTACACATGAATGCACCACCCAGACAACGAAGAATAAAAAAAATGGAGGGCAGTTAGTTTAAGTTAAAACCACTGGAATTTGTGGATAAGGAGCACAACCAGCCTTGAATTTGTGGATAAGGAGCACAACCAGCCTTGAATTTGTGGATAAGGAGCACAACCAGCAGCAGACAGAAAGTCTGAAGTCTGACTGATCTCTTTCCGACCACTTCCTGTACACGACACACTTCTGCAATCGTCAAAATAGTTACTCATCTTGCGAATATAAACAGGTCAGAGCTATTCAAGGTAGAACCTTCAGCATAAAACTCGCAACGTCTCACCATTTCTGCGAACATGTGGAATGATTCATGCCTGCAGCCGTAATCAAACCTTGCTGTCACTCAGAACCACCTGATGGAACGCTTCAAAGCAACGTTCCGACTGCCGACTGTTAACTGCACTTCCTTTGTAGTGCTGGTCGACCACTGAAAGCATGTGCACAGGAAACAGAATCTCTTTAAGTCTTCTTTCCCATGCATGTATGCGTGCGTGCGTGTGTAAGTGAACAGATCTATCATATCTTCTAGGAGCACATACGTATCGATCCTCTGAAGACCCCGTCTGCAAAAACACAAAGCTGCGTTCAAGACGTACAACCTGGGAAGAGCCTTCTTCGTGGCAAACAGTTTTACACCAATTGATTCACAGAGACTGGGTCAAGATCCAAAGGTGGACCACAAGAGGATTAGCAGCAGGGTCTCCAATTATCCTGGAAGAATTTCAAAGTAAAGCTGTCAGTGGGATTTCCCACTTTTAAGGGAGACGGACGGCAATCGCAGAATTTCCGGCCACTCTGGACGCTTTCCTTTTATGCTTTTAGACATGGACAGGGAAGTTTGACGTTTGTGTGAGTGCTGTCCTCACAATATTTCAATACGGAATTGCCTGAGTCAACATCGCTCCATGTTTGTTATTCCACTTCTCTTCGGCTTCGCCAGCTTCTCCTAACTAGTAACTGAGAAATGAGCATGCAATTATAAAAGACATTTTGGTGTTAAAAATAAGTGCACCAGTAGAGAATAAACAGTTGGTACTTCTATCACAGTTCAGTAGTTTTTTATATAGTTCTGCATGTACTTATTTTAGTTTCCATGCATATCATTAGTTCTGTTTGTGAGGCTCTGAATCAATGCGGCAGGATGAGAAAAATGCTTACTCGTGAGAAAGTGTCTGATCACCAAGGCATACATTTAGGGCATGCTGATAATATAGTAGAACCTCAAGGCCAGCAAGTTTGTAAGACAAAGTCTTAAAAGCAGTTTAACTACAAATGCAGTTAAAATATAAGGAGTAAGGAGAAAACAAACCTTCTATCTGTGTATCCACATCAAGTCGGGGGTTACACATAAATTGTGGTAATCCTCACAGCGAAAAGAAGCATTTTCAATCACTCGATGTCAAGAAGCTAAGAAAATCGCAATTTTCTTCCCCACACAAGTGCAACATCCCACTGTGCAACAGCCAACAAATGTCAACATTTTTTTTTTTAAAAGTACTTTAGCTGCTTAAAAACACTGAAGACAGATTAATTAGGTCAATGGTTTACCTTCGAAGTGATGAACTGGCGTGGTCAGGGTGTACAAAATGTGCCCTGCATACAAAAAGCCATCTCATACACCTGCTTATTACGATCGAGAGCTACGGTTTAGAAACTACGCCCAGTAGACGTGCACACACCTTAATTTTTAACAGTAGCTTATTTGTATGCAAAAGTAGCAGCTGGTTTTCTGTATTTTGTGCTGAAGGCAACATTCTGTTTATATGACAGGTGAGGGTGGGGAAATGTTGCTTGTTGTTGGAAATGCTGTTGTTGGAGATGGAGAGGAGAAAATTACTTCTTTAGCACAAATTATGTGGTCAAAGTGGTTGGAAGACATGTCCAATTTTCACCAGGTCACAACATTTCTGAACATCGCCAGCCGTGGGTGTTTTTTTTATATCTGCGATTTGATGGACCGACAATGATGCGCAGACCTGCTTTAGGAAGACAATATCCTGCTGCCCAGTGGAAACATCACTTCAAAACAATATTTACACAAAGATATCAGCACGACTGGATGAGCTAAATGTACATTATACTGGTCAACAAGAGCGGAGGATCCGGAAGAACCAGCAAATGGTTCAACACCATTCTGGTAATGATTCGCCTCATCTTTCTGGGACTTTAGCCCAGAGTGGAAACACAAACAACACTGGGTCAATATTAATGGCCCAGGTAGAGAGGTCCTGGGAACTAAAAGTGCCCACTGTTTCCAAAGCAGCTTTTTCCTTTATAATAAATCTATATACCAAGAAACAATGTAATCATGAAACAAGTGAGAGACCAAATAATTACAACACAGAACAGATATATCCGGTCCAGAAATGTCTTAACGAGGAGAATGGTCCCAAAACTGTTTGTGAACAGATTCATTTATCAACAAGAGCTCTATCTAGTCAGGTACAAATTTCCTCTGATGCTCAATAAACGATTCCAGACACGGTCTCTGTCTCTGTCTCTCTCTCTCTGAGACACGAGTGCAACAGGAAAAGTGAATTAGGTTAAGACAGGATATGTGACAAACAAGAAACATCTCCAGCTTCTTTGATGGCTGATAACATTAGCAGCAGGGAATAAAAGCCAGAAGCTATTGCTGATCACATTAGGGGAATCAGATCTTAGGTGATAATATTTCCCTTCACCATTATGCATGAGGGGGGATATTAATAATATTAATGAACTGGTGTGTTATGTCTGTTTTCACCTTGTTACTTTTGTTCTTACAAGACTCCATATAAACACACTTACAATAATCATGTTATTTAGAATTGATTAAACTCAGTCTGAAGGTGATGTCACTGTTTATTTTCAATACTATAACATGTCCCATATGTATAGATATTTAAAATCACTGTATCGATGCCAAAATTTGGCCTGAATTAATTAGTTGATGTTAAATTGCTGTCAGCTTGAGCATTTATCAGGACTTATTCACAAATTTGTCTCCATTTAACTGGCCTAACAGCTCTGTGAATGTTGAAGTTGATGAGAGCAGCCTCTACTCTGATAAACTGTGACACTGACAGCAGGTGAAACGAAATCATGGCGTGATTGCAGCCGTTGGCAGCTGAAGATCGAAGGGAATAAATCATTCGCAGCCCCAGAGGAAGAATGTCTCCGCATTTTCTGCCATGCAGGAAAAGGACACACTCCAGTCTCAGCATACAGTCCTCAGCACGATGTGCTGGCGGGAAGCGACGGGGACGCCGTTTGGAGATATGTAAAATGAGAAAGGCTACAGGCAACGGTAAGCCTTCTGGTGATATCACAGCCAGTTCCTGAGGCCAAGGCTGCAAATCACAGATTGACCTCAATCAGCTCTGGGATTGCAGATAAGAACACTGCACAACTCTCACGATTTTAAGGAAGAATTTCATACCGGCTCATAAAAAAACAACAAAAAAAAAGCAGGTCAGAAAATGCATCTATGCAACTGCTGTTAGAAATTAAACTAGGAAAGTCAAGCTTGAAAGAAACAAAAAATGAATACAACTTGCTTTTAGCCCATGTAGGTTTTCATAAAATGTTACTGTGTTGTAATTGGCAATACCGGATATTTGCTTCGTCATGGCACAAAAAAGCAACAACCCTTAAAAAACAGACTGGTCTGATCTGGAAATGTTCTATTATTGCCTCCAAATTACTTTTTTCCCTGAGACACACCTGCCCTGCAAACCACATAGACCAAACCTTATCTATTGCTAGTCTTTCAATGCAAACTATCAAAGACAAACTGATTGGAAAATATGGCGGGTTTATAAAACTCTGAACGTACTGTTTGATATTTGAGTCCCCATGCAGTTTTCTTGGGGGTCCAAAAGACAGCATCCTCTCTATTTTCTCATCAAATTTCTCTCTCAAGCGAAAGCAATCAGTGACAGCGGTTAGGCAATGATAATAAAGTGACCGTGTGTCAGTGGGGCCACTACATGAGTTGTGCATTTGATCCATTGTGGCTGGTGCTCACAACATTAGGGTTAGGATTGAGTTTTAGGGCTGAGGCTTAGGTTCAGGTTAGGGTCAGGGGATGGGGAATGCATCGTGTCAGTAAGACTCCTCACAAAAAAAGGATGTGTGTGTGTGTGTGTGTGTGTGTGTGTGTGTGTGTGTGTGTGTGTGTGTGTGTGTGTGTTTACTAGCGAAGCTTCAATTCATTAATAACTCTGCATAGCAGCTGGATTGAGGTCATTCTGGACATTCAATCGCCATTATGGAGGTGATTTGCCGCAAAGTGCGTTAAGCTATATACATTATGCATAACATATAGACAGTGGCAGGGCAGCAGGCTGCATACTGTAATGCATCATGAAAATTACAGTTATGTAACTAATAAATTAAGTCAAGTAAATTTCATGTTTGCCGTAGCTATTAGTACCAAAACCATGCAGATGTGTATCTCATGAGCAGCACACTCACCCGTCTCTACATATCATGTAAATAAATGCACATTTTTGTCCACAGTACTGAAGTTGAAATGAAACAATCACAATTCAAATACTCCTGAGCTCCTGAAAAATAGAGGTAATTTACTCCGAATGGCTATGATTCATAGAAAATAATTCCATCTTTTGTGAATGGTCTAAAAATAGATCTCGATTGCTTTATTTCAAATACAATGTGGTGGTTAAAGTGAGAAAACTGGCATTATTATCCAAGAATGAATGATAAAGCTAGCTACAGAACAGCTATGTTCTGTAAGTTTTGTGAAGATGATCAACAATTTTGTTCACATAAAATTACAGCAGCCCAGAGATACGTGTGCATCGATTTGTTGTGTGTAGTAAGTGAGTTCTCATTCCTAATATGCAAGAATATAGAGCTGGAGAACTACGAACCTGGACTAAAAGCATGAAACTTCACATCAATGAAGCCAGAGGTTATCATGGCTGAGAGACACTTGAGCTCAGAAAGGCTCGAGCAAACACACGAAGGGCTTTACTTGCTAAATTTGGAAGGAAGAAAAACACTTGAATGGAGCCTAAGGAACGAGATGCCAGGGATCCAAAGCTGATGAATTGGATTTTTTTTTTCTTTTTTTATTGCTGGACAAATAAACTGCTAATTACTGTGAAAGTCTCTTAACAGTAGGACTAAGTTGCCAGAATAAGAAGACTCCACCCACTGTGACTGTCACCTCATTCATCACTAGAAACAAGCAAAAGACTGCAGAAGAGGACGGTGTTCTTGTTGATTACTTCTTGAAAAACGGGCTTTGAACGAAGCAATCTAACATCCATACATGGGAAAACGTGGTTTAAACAGATGATTGAACAAACGTGCCCTTGACTTGCCTTGAATATTGTGAAAATCTTCTTAGCAGCTTTACACAATAACAATGGTGGCCTCAGCCAGCAACACTATGACGGTTTCTGTGCTGCGCATCAACAATAACCTCCATAACAGTGCGTCACATTCAGCAGCGAGGAGGCGACTGCTGTGTCAGGACGCTTCGTGCCGAGACAGTAGCAGCAGTGTTGTAGACAATGGCCCAGTGTTAATGACGGAGCATGTGTGGACCTTAAATGTATCTGTGTGTGTATCGACACCCCTGTATTTCTGTCTACACTGTTTGCACATTCCTGCCTGTTCCACCACAGCATCTGAAATTCAACTTGGTTCATTTAATCACCCACTAACACAACAGCGAGGCGGAGCTGTCTTCACACTATCCAGGGGTTCCAGCTGCCAGACGCAATGATGTACACCATTTTTAATGAGATTTAACAAGGACGACTTCCTCCTCGATGCCCTGTCCCTTCTCTTTTAATCAAGAGTTCCCGCATCACAGGACGACAACATCAATTAAAATGTACAAAATTACATATTTATGACAGGGTTTCTTCAAGGCCACCCAGTGACATCGTTGTTGCGGATCTGTACTATTGTTTAATTCAAATAAACATGTCACACACTTTCTGGATGACAGGTTCACCTGAATTCTATCATTAATCCCAGCTTCTCCTTTTATGGTTCAGCCAGACATGAAGGCCTTGAGCAAACACAAGGTCCGTTTCATAACTGATTTCTTCCAAACTGTCAAGAGGGCTTGACACCAAAGCAGTCCTGTCGATGCGTTAGGCGTCTTCTTTTCACTGGAACTGAATGCTCCTTTATTGATGTTCGCCAGCAGCGATTTTAGGAGCGGATAAAAATCTTTAGGGGTTTCAGCTCCTCATAGCAGACCGTAATTGTCCCTGGATCCATGGATTTCTCTCTGTGGGCCCTGCATTCAAGAACAAATGATCAAACATGCTGTGGCTTTCAAAACGCCATCAGTATCACAGCGTCTCCTTGAAAGAATGTTTTCGTTAAAATACTTGAAATTTTGCCCCTTTCCATCAACAGCTGGATCAGAACAAAATTCCTTGTTTGTATGTAATGTTTTATTTTGTATGTACACATTTCCCAGTCCAATGACTTTAAAATTTGCATCCCAATCCCTAAACTGAGGCGAAATACCGCAATAATGGCTCACTGTGCAGGGAAACTGAGGAGCCTTTGTTGTGGCATTACCGATCTTTTCAATGAGTAACTTGGAGGTTTATGGAGAACCTGAATCATTCCCAGACCTGGTCCGAACATCGCTGAATGGTGGGTCAATGTATGAGGGACAAAAGTCAGGATGTAATAACACCTAATTACACACTACTAATGATCATACAGAAACAACCGCAGGGGCTACATTTCTTTACCAAGGTGAAAACAAGTTATGTGTGCTTCACACACGTCTAATAACGCAGCAGGTGGCCATTAAAGCAGAAGCCAGTTGGTTCTGACTGGAACGCTGAGATATGACCTTTCTGACAACTGCAATCATTATCCCAACACGACCCCTGGCTGTGTCGAATTAAAGTCACTGAAGTTGAACTGAGAGAACACAGGTCTGAGAGGAGACCCAGGAACATATACTACCCCCCACACACACACACACACACACTCCTGTAACACTAGTAATTTGTGTACAGCCTCAAAGCACCTAAACCAAGTTCTGCTGCAGTTCCTGAGGCCAGTTAGTTGCTGATTTTATATTCTGTTTTATTTTCAGCTCATTTAATACCCTTTGAATTATGGAGTCTCTTTCCAGTCTTCATTTAATAACTATCAGGTAAAAAATATCTTACATCTGGGCTCAATACCTGCATTTGAACCTCAATCACACAACGTATGCTTGAACATAACTTAACATTTATCTTTGATTTTACTGTAGTAGTTTAAATATGTTTTGGCTTATTTCTGCACCTTCTTTGAAAATAAGAAGGCACAAAAGATTTGATGAAAAGCATATTTTCTTTTGAAGGTCCAGCAACCAAGTTGCATATGTGGCAGATTTCTTCTTTAACAGAGAGAAATAAGCAGCAGGAGCACAATGTAGCAGCAAAACAGCTTCACAGGCATTACACACACAAACACACACACACACACACATTCCTAACATCTTGCTTTCTTTTAGAGATCTGTGTCCACGGAGATACATCAGGTCAGAGAGCATGTTGTTGTTACAGCTCTTCTCCGTCTCCAATTATCTCTCTCACTTCACCTCTTTCTTAGATTCACCATCTCCCCCGGTGTCCTCCAAGGGGACATTTTTATCCAGTCTGGATTACTTGTCCTAGTTGGCGCTGGGCGTGTTGGTGGAAAGACAATTTATTTCCTCTAGTGGAACCTTGAATTAAGGCTCCTGGGTCGGCCTAATTCTAGGCTGTTGTTTCCCCTGTTGCCTTGAACCAGGGCAGGGCCAAGAGTATGACAGCAGAGTGAAGTGTTTCTGTTCAAAGGTCCACAACTGGCTACTTTTTTTCTTTTTTGTAAAAAAAAAATAATAATAATAATAATAAAGAAATAGACTCAGCATAGCATAGAAAAAGGTAATCCAGTTTAGTGCCCTGATAAGCAGTTTCATTGATGCTTATCAATAATAACAGCAATTCTAATTATTCGTCATTTCTGGGGCCAGGACTGATCCAGCAGGATCTACTGACCAAAACATGAATCACTGGAAACACAACAGGCTCTGGAGCATGCACAGTCCACATTCTAATCCCCATTAACCTGATTTATAGTTATACATCACCCTGGTACAGCCAGGTCAGCACATACCATTAATCATTTAAGCTGGACAAAACCACAACTTTCATCTGAGCACCTCAGAGGAACACCAGAGCCCTACATTTAAATCAAAGCTTAGAATCTAGGCTACAAACACTCACAACCTGCATAAAATCCTTCCAATTGACAGATTTCCCTTATGTCCAAGCTTTAAACAGGCTTTGAGCCTTTAATATTCCTATGCACAGTAAATACTTAAAATAATATTAGTCTGTCCCTATATTATTACAACTTCCTTACTCGCTCAACACATACATTTTGCTCGTTTTTCTGCATATTTTCTGGAACCTCAGTGCCTCTGAGCCCTGTTAAAGTTTGCCTACTGGCTGCATGCATACGCAAAGAACATACTTTTCACCTTTAAATGTGAGCCCAAAACCACGAAGACCTTAGAAGACGCAACAACAAGCTTCTGCATTTTCAAAAACAACTTTTTTTTTTTTTTTTACCAACACCAGCTTGTGAAATGAATACCTTTCCATCTCTGGAACGGGCCGTCAGTGTCTTCCGCAGGTCAGAGGCCAAAGCCTCAGATTACCCAGCAGGCAGCATGTAAACTGGAGGACTTAGAGCACTCTTACTTCACACCACATAAGCCTTTTTGCTTATCTTTGCTCATGCAGGAGGGGTCTTCCAAGAGGAGCCCGCTTGGACAACTTTAAAATGAAGTCAACTCATTATTAATCAGGAGCTTCTTTTTATTACACAGTGTAGAGGTGCCTGAAACAGGACATGAGGTCAAACCAGTGCAGTCTGCATAAGAAATGAAAGAAAAATACGACTCTTGCAAACCACACAAGGAAGGCATCATCAGATAAGCATCGTCTCTGTAAGAGGCAGCCCTTTAATGTTTAACAGTAGACCTTTATTTAACTTGCATTTTATTTCGAGGCTTGCTTCTCTAGAAAAGAATTCCCGCAGTTAAAAGGATGAATACTAAGTAACTACCTGCAGTCAGCTCCAACAGAATTAATGGTAATATAGCAGCAGTGTTCTCAGACAGAACATGCAAATAATGATGTTTGCCTGCACGGTGTCTCTGCAGGGAGCACAGAAGACAATGAAGATGTAAGTGTAACTGAAAGACATGCAAAAAGTCTTTCACCTCCTAAATGGACTGAATAAGAAGCAAGTAAAAGGCTTTTTTGTAATTATGAAACTCCCTTCCCTTTGATGACTATTATTATATTTCCGCTTGTGCATTCTTTACGACCACATCGACTAATATTCCTTTTCTTTGCAGGTGATTTGTTTTTCTTCAAAAACATCTGCACGAATGACAATAATGTCTCACCGTGTGCTCACATGTGATATGAAACACAACAAAAACAACAACCCAGTGTGGTTTCCAAGAGCCACAGGAACTCAGAAGCTTACAGGGTACAAACCTGCCAACACTTGCCAAGTTTCCACCCCACGCATGTTGTAATTATAATCTAACGCGGAGCCATCGTGTGGTCACAGGCTGAACGTTGCTACACGTGGGACCCAGGGGCGAAATTCCAGAATCGCTCTTAACTTTCCCAGATAAGTCCATCAGCAATGCTACAGGTTCCGAGTGCGTAAGCAGATTAGGTCTTCCCTTCAAGACTGGTTTAACGGTTTCAGATAAATACAACTCGGGTTCTCATCACCAGTAATCAGTTCAGGAAAGATTCACAGTTGTGAAGTGACAATCCAAGAAACACATTTAGAATTTGGTGGGGAAAATTGATAGGACACTGTAGCGAAAATTACAACCACCACACTTGCCCCGCATGTATCAATATTTATATGGATTGTATTTTTGCTGCTAACAAACGGTGACCTTAATAACTGCTGGTTTCTTGGCAATACATGGCCTTACAAATCAAGCAGATGTAGGGAAATGTGGTGTATAAAAGGAAGGTAAAGGCCACCGACACACGATAAATCGTAATCTGGATGTCAGCACGGCACTGTAGTTTTCAAGAAAAGCAACTCCCCATCATCATGACGCTGAGGACGGCACTGAATAGCTCATTTCCTAAATGCTGTGCGTATTCTCACAGTTTTCCTTTTGTGTCCTGATAGTGCAGGAGCAACGCGAGCAAGAGCAACGCGAGCAAGAGACCAAAGCAATTTGCGGAAAGAAAGGCTCAAGAACATTAAGCTGAAGACCACCGCAAACAGCAAAGGCAAGCTAGCGTCACAAATGGTCTCGGTACGTTTCTGAGATTTTCCGCGGTGTGGCGATCCGCTCCAAAGAGAGGAAAAAAAAAGAATTCTACGACTAAATTTAGACCCTAGTTCCTCTGGCAGGACCCCTCCAGAGGTTCCTGTGTGGTGGAATACGGCTATTTCAAATCAATATTATATCAAGTTCATTCACCTCTAAACTGGTTGTTGAATATATTTTTTCCTTTTTGTCCGTGTGATTTTACAAATGACCTCAACATCGCAGCAGCTGAGGTCAGGGTGGGGTTATCCATCCATCAGCTCCACACTGACACAGGCGATCCGTGTTTATTTTAGAACAATCTGTGTGTTTATTTATAAAAGGAGTTGACCAGAACACGCCCCTGCCTGCAGGTTCCACCCCCCCCCCACACACTGATCACCCAGTTTACTGTATCTGCAGGCAAATTCAGAAATATCCTCTTTTTTCCACCTCTTCCTGTATTGTTCCTCCTTGGCTCTCTTCTCCGTCCAGTCTGGAGCTATAGGCCATGGTTGAGACTTTCATTTTTCAGATTTTGATTCTAAATCACAGCCGGAGTAAATGCTGGAACTGAGTCACTTTTGACGGACCACTAAAACACAATGGTGAGTCTGCACTGTCCCAGTCAGGGCAGGGCAGGGCAACAGTTGTAGGCCATGAATAGTACTACACTACAAACACACAAAAATAGGCCAAACAGAACACAAACAAATAAAAAGGGATAGCACCGAAAGGTTTGGTACGCATTTATCTGAACAGGGGGCATAAAATAGCTCCTGTACAGCTCCATTGTTATGATTACCTCCTGAGAATAATTAGCCATAAATTCGGTCAAAGCTGTTTGCTTGAAATCCTACCACTGTAAAATTAAACACACAATCCACGCAAGTGCAATCCAAAACTGCGTTCAACTTGAAGACTAAGAAAGGACCATCCCTGTTGCTACCAAATGGTCGTTTTATTTTGACGTTATGACTCAAATCTAAGGTGAAGGCGCGTCAGACATTAATAAAGGGAGAAACCATTACTTAATATTCAGTAATTATTTACAGCTTGACGATCTCCCCAAATGCCAATAAATCCATATCACCATATTGCAGAAATGCTTTCGCTTTGAAATTCCATCACGTGTTTCTTATTTTCCATCCCGCTGCTTTCCATTTAAATTCCATGTCGGTTTCATCAATAAATGTGTCAAAATATATCAAATTTGCTTTCTAATCATTTCAAGTTTGCGAAATCAAATCAAATTTGGGTTGAACTGGGGCTGACTTTTTTGAAAGGTGGAACTGAGAGGGCATCGTTTTTAGAATAAATCAAAGCAGTTGCTTTGATGATAACAGGACCACTAACAGAGAAGCCTTATCATGTTAGTGGTAGTCTGACTGTTCCCTCTTTAACGCTGAGACTTGAGCTGATCCCTGATCGGCACTTATTTAAGGGATCAGTGTCTTAAAAACATTGAGTGTCTTCTGTGGATTCCTTCAAGCTCCGAGGAAGCTTTTACACCGTACTGCACTGAGAACTGAAGGCCAGCATCTGTCACCAACACATGAAATCTTAATAGAGCCAGCGTCAGCGGTTAACAGACTGGATAATGTTGGCAAGTGTGTCACACACACACGCGCACACACACACACACACACACTTCTCAGCTGTAACCTTGGTGCAGTCAGAGATATTGCCTGCAGACCAACGGCTGAAGACAGAATCGAAGGGGCGGCGAAGCCCACATTAAAGCCCCGTCTCAACCGGCAGAGAGAATTCACAAAAGCTTCAGAAAACACAGATGAGCGCCATCTCCAAAACACGGTCCGGGGGAGTTTCACTTGTGAAGTTCTGCAGCTGCGCTGGTCTGATTTGACTTGCATTTAGCCCATCAGGAGACAGCATGACTCCTTCAGACAACGGGTTCATTTACAGGACCATCAACTTTACCTTCAAGAAGGAATCCTGGACGACCCCCCCCGTTTTTAAAGTAAACCACGCAGACTTGCTCAGCTTTCCACAACAATGTGAGGAAAAAAGCTTCACAATGCCTCCCCTCAGCCAAACGCCTTCCTGAGCACAGCGTTCAGGCCTCGCTTCCTGTTCACAGGATTCGAACGGCGCTGATTGGTGAAACTGCTTCCCGAAGTCCGCACGAGGTGTTTGCCTTCAACACAGATGCAACGACCTGGGGGGGGATCAAAAGAGGCCTCAAGACTGTCTATAATCTGTTTTTAAATCACAAATTGGGTAGAAAGTCTGTGGCGGTGATCTACTGTTGTAGCACCAGACAACACAACCCTGACAGTAATGGACAAAGTGACAAATTAAAGCTTGTTAACTCAGAATTCCTGAGTCTGAGCTGATGGCTGGAGCCTCACAGAAATTAAAAATTCACAGATATTGCGGAAAAGAGAAAAAAAAACACGCGCTGTCAAAGGGAAAGCAGACATCTAAAGCGCACTGATCTAATGATGTGGAGCCGAACCACGTCTGCAAAAACGACGACCGTTGTGGGCTTTAGCCTCACAGCGAGCGATCACAGGAGGGGTTCAGATACCCCAGCATCCCCCAGCAGCAGTTCAACACAGATGTCTGCGGATGCGCACAGCCAAACAAGAAAACATCCTTTCAGGGACCGTCTATTTACAGCAAACTGCATTTAACTGATGTTAAACAGATGTATGTAAATCATGAAATGCACGACTTAGCGGAAACATATATCATGATTAAAAACTGATTTAATCCTCATTTAGATGCAGCGAATATTATCATGATCTATTGCGTAAATATAAAATCAAACATGACATCATTAACTATTTACATTGTGGCTGCCCTGAGATTTGCCTGTCTTGGAACTAAGGCTGAGGATTAACAGAACACACCCTGTTTCTTGCTGTAATCAGGGCACTGATCTACAATAATCGCTTTTCGATATTAGGCGAGCAAGCTGGTTACAGGCGTGCCGCAGCGGAGACGACTGAGGGAATCAGCAGGAGGTCAACGAGCAGTTTTCTTTCTCCGGCTACACGGAGGAAACACGAAAACCTGGAGTACGAGCGCAAGTTCTGAAGCATCCAGGTTGGCGTAGCTTTGCTTTATTTATGAAGCATCTATTACAATTGTCAAAAAAAAAAAAAAAAGTGGCAAAGAAAAATAACTCCCTGGAACAGGAAGAAACCTTGAGCAGGACCAGGTTCAGATGGCGGGACCCTGCTGCAGGGCTGGGCAGCTGGACCTTTTAACAAGGATGCACGTCCATTTACTCGCGAGAGAGCTACTTTGTTGTCAGAAACAGATGCATGCAGCTGAGCTCTGAACTGTACGTGCAGCTTAAATATGGCCGGTGTCTTCCAGAATCTCGGGCTGCTCCTGTTTCAATATTTGATGAGCCGCAGTAAAAAAAACACCATGTTGGGATAATTACACACCCGTTAGCTTGCACAGCTACTGAGAATAGATTCTGAAGGCAGCCCATCGGTGTGGAGGGAGCACTGAAGTGGAGTGGCAGCCTTCCTTTGAGATCAGACACGGCCCACTCAGAGGAACCCAGCGTCGCTGTCGCACTTGATACGAGCTAATGGCTTCTTGTCACGCACGTCAGAGAACTTGGTGACTGAAGCACAGAGGAGGGCGAGACTAATGTGTTTTACTTCGGCATACTCACGGGTCACGGGGCGGGTCGCAGGATTAACACTCGTGGGGTTCGACAAAAAAAGTGGAGCCATACTGGACATGACTCATTCAACGTTACTTTTTTCCTATTTCTGCCTTTTCTGGCCGTGCAGCAGATAAAAACAGAGGATCGCGGGGGGGCGCTGGAGCATATCCCAGCAGTCACCAGTCCATCACAGATCAAACGCATCTATAAGGTCAATTTAGAGTCTCCAAGCAACCTAGTGTTGACCTTTATGGACTTAGGGGGGGGATTTGCAGACGCCCTCTAGCGGCCAAACGTAGAACTTGCAGCAGAAACGAGGACACCTTGGTTGGTGTCCAGGAGAAACGTTGTGTTTTAAAATAGGCGTCATGCTCTAACCTGCCAACATCCAGAGGCGCCGTGACCAATCTCCATGGCAACCTATGTCACAATCATAAAGAACTACACACGGGTTTAGAAATAACACAGCATTGTCCATTAGCACACAGGCCAGCTTTGCGTTATTTGACTTCATGAAGAGCTGAACTGTATGTAAAAGCATTAAAATGTTATACGTGACATCTGTTTATCTTTTTATGTCGTGCTGCCTTTGCAGTTTAAGCTCGACTATACACAGACATGCCACGCAGAATTATTGCATCCAAAAGCTGCTCTGCAACGACCACGCCTCTTGAATGAAGAACACCAGGGAGACTATTTACCATTACAGATCAGGCTGATCACAGCAGTTTGGTTCTACAAATTATGCATATTTTATTGAAATACTGTAAACTCCGAGCTAAACTTCTGTGCCAGTGCCCACTGCCACATCATAACAGTAGCAGCAGGACCATTAATAATAAGCAGCAATGGGTTAATGCACATTTAGAGGTTCAAGATTCATCTGTGAATGCTTCCAGATGTGTGCTCTCCCACAAGTGAATCTGCACAAAGACATAAAGTGTGCTGTCTCTCTATAACAGTGCATCAGCGATATGAGCTCCGGAGTGCAGCTGCCGAGAGAAACAGCAGGAAAAGCACTCAGAACACCGCTGAATACCAAACATTTTAGGGCCAGCACACTCAGACATGCACACTACCGTCTCTACCAGCCGTACGAACGCGTGGAAGTGCAGGACCGCAACACGGAGGCAGTGACCGTGAGGGCAAATGGCACCGATGTCGTCACAGCAGCCAGGATCTCATTGAAGTTTAATGCATCCCGGTCTGGGTTGTAGACGGTTGTCAGAATGCAGCAAACATCTGAAAACAAACCATTACCCCTGAGAGGATGTTTCCTCACTTGTATCTTTGCGCAAGGCAGATTCAATAATCAAGCCTTTTGCTTTCAAATGTGCTGATGACGACACAAATGATCATTAATATCCTGCCATAGTGTTATCTTCTAGAAATCTGCATTCACTTACATTAATAGCCATCATTACCTCCATAGGGCAATAATGCTTTAAGATGGTTTACTTGCAAATGCATGCTACTATAAACGATATGAAATGTTGTTTTCAAAACAAGCGATCGGGGAAGAAAGAAAGAAAGAAAAAAAAAAACAAGATGTCACATTTTTGGCATGCCACAGATCCGACCATGCCCATATGTTGATGGCGGAAGGACGGATGTTATGATGACAAGGAAAGTGCACCGGCGGACAGAAAAGTCAAAGTTTTCGGGAGTTGCACGCTCGACACGCGTCGTGTGTGTGCGCGCGTGTGTGTGAAGAGTTTTTTTTTGTTTTTTTAAAAAAGTAGTGAGAGAGGACCCCTGTGGTGCGTTCATGGTCTCGGTGTGCGGGGCAAGCTGCGGCGGTAGCGGATGTGCAGATCCGTGCGTAACAGGCGACGGCAGCGGCAGTGGAACAGCAACATCCCCGGGGAGGATGTTGGAGCCGCTCGGCTCATTTCTGAGGCTTCACGGGACATCGGCTCCTAAAGCCCGCTTTAATGGAAGGTTATTTAGCCGCTGAATGACTCCCTGAAGGCGGTAAAGTGGGTTAGCTTCAACTGCTCCAAGAAGAGTCGGACATGCCTCTCCTCCTCCTCCTCCTCCTCTTCCTCCTCCTTCTGCCGCTTTTTAGTCCTTTACTGAGGGGAAAACCCTTTTTTTCAGCCCTCGTTGACTTCGCTGCTCGGGTCAGCCCGGTTGCACTCACCTCGGTCCGGGTGGAGATGTTCACATGGATCCGGGAGCAGAGCTGAGGTGTACCGGGAGGAGTGGGGGGGCACAAACTTCTCCGGTCCAGTTGGGAAAGACACAGCAGGGCTGCGAGGAAAATGCTCGATCTGAGAGCGTGTGTGTGTGTGCGTGTGTGCGCGTCTGCAGGACCCCTGTCTCAGTCACAGCCGGGGGCGTGGCTAACCGAGGGGGCGGGGTAACCGAGGGGCGGAGACTCAGGCCAAGTCTTCGACAGGGGTGCGCAATAGAGGGGCCCCAGGCCCCCCTTTACTTTACCCTTACCTTTTACCTTTTACTTTACCCTTACCATTTTGACACTGTTTTTGTTTTTGTTTTATTTCTTTATGTTGGTCCTTAAAGACTATTCTTATTGCTCCTTGTGTCCATATGCACGATTATTGAAGGTTGCACCATAATCCATTGACGATTTTAAAAAATATATGCGTATAAGTAAGTGTTTTTGCAAAAGAAAAGCCCAAGTTTGGAAACAACTAATCAAATAAGTTTACAATATTGCAATAGAATTTTCAAGGCAAAGTCTTCACATAAAATAAATGAACAAAGTAAACTGACACACATAAAATTTAACAGAAAATAAAAGCATAAAAATAAATAAAACCAGATCTAGAGGTGCCCCAGCCTCACAGGGTATTAAAAGCCAGTCTAATAATTGTGGATTTTTGTTTGTTTGTTTTAATTTAAGATTAAGATCTTTATGTAAGTACTTAGTGCTACAATATTAGCTATCTCTGCAAAGGATAATGCAAACTATTATTGTGTAATCAGTTTGAAATATATATTTAAGTAAAATCAAAATCCAAGTGGACAAAAAAACATCAGAAGCTGATCCAGTTTCTGTGAATTTCCTCTAGATCACTCTGAATGTGATCAGTAGTGTGTGTGGTCTCCTTGTGCTGGTGTGTCTCCCTATGTCAGGGCATGGTCCTGGTGAGAGAATGGAGGGTATCCTCGGGTATCTATGGTGCAACGTGATGGCAGTGGTTGAAACAATACGCGATATCCATGAGGGGCTCGATTGGATTAAGGTCTGGGGAACAGGAAAGCCATTCAGTAGCATCAATGACTTCACGCAGAAACTGGCGAAACACTCCAGCCACATGAGAATAGGCATTGTCATACAGCACAGAAAACCTAGTGCACCATCATATGGTCTGACAAAGGGTCTGAGGGCCTTGCCCGTTTCCTAACAGCATGCAGTGTGCTGCTTCCCTCCAGCTTTGGGGATGGGTTAGATTTAGTTGTTAGTTACACACTGTACTGGAAAATATGACAACGTATCCTTAATCAAGTTGCCAATAAATGCTGAAAATATGAAATGAAATCCTTTTTTTCTCCACAATGAATGGAGCCAGAAAATTATCAATAAGTAACATTCCTATACAAAAAAAAAGACTACAAAGCACCCAGAGAGCGTAGACCTCCGCCAAGCTGATCATTTCCCCTCATATTGTGACTTACACCCATAGCAAAGTATTATAGGCAGTGAAAGGTTACATAACATCATATATTTGAATGTTTTGTATCCTCAACTGCAGCCTGCTCCATGGTAATTCAGCCATGATGAAAAAGGTCTCTGTTAGTTTTAGAGAATAAGACAGCACCATCTGGTTTCTGCTATAACGCTTTCTTTATCCCTCCACATCTTCACATTGGCTTTCACAATGACAACAAGGCTTTGATGGCCCTGACCGTGCAGGTTTGTCTTCTTTCATGTCCAAAATAACTGCTATATGTCCTGATTTCATATTTACCTAATTATCTGTTTTTGTATAAATGGTTTATCCTTTTTAAAGGAAATGGGATCTTACAACACATCAAAAGAAACCCCTCTGAAAGCCAGCCTTTCATTTCAACTTCAGCCTATAATAGGCTAAATGTGGGCTGGAGGAGCGTCAACACTGTGGACATTGATCTATTGATGAGGCGGGTGGATATCAGCGCCCTTCAGGAGCACATCAGAGACGTCACTTTCTGCTGTCTGAGCTGTGTGCAGTGTCAGCAGAGCCCGGCCCCCGTGGATCTGACATTTGTCAAACTTTTACGGCTCGGTTGTCTCTGCAGTGGTTCGATTATTGCCAGAAAACCGCGGTCGCTGCCGAGAAGGAACTGAAAAGTGACAAGGAGGCCAAAAAGCTGCAGGAAAGGAACACGGAACAGGAGGAGAAGAAGAACCAAATTGCTTCTGAGCTGAAGGTCAGGAGGAATATTAATCAAAAGCAACAATCAATGTTTGCATATCACAAGCAGCATCTAGATAGCGTTCAAAGGCTAAACGTTCCCTCCTGAGGCACATAAACCCCATTATTTTAACAAAACGGTTTTATTTCTATAATTCCATGTGATGAAAAGAGGAAGTCGTTCTTTCCTTCTAACAACCAGGAGAATAACCCAAGGCTGCGGCAGGAAGGTGGAGCAGGAGAAGATGGAGCTGCACACTGAGAACATTAAACTGCAGCTGGAGAAATCAAAGACGCAGATGGAGGCGGAGAACCAGCAGCAGGAGAACCGGAGGCTGAAGACAAGAGTTTGGGAAACAGCAGCAGGAGATCCTCCAACTAAGGACAGAGAGTAGAGAACTGTGGTGAGAGAACCTTTCACTGCTGATGAAGAGGGAAAAGCTGAACGAAGAAATGCTGAGGCTCCAGGAACAATGGCAAGTGAGATTGCAGCAAGAGAGCCAAAAAATAACGCAAGCACTGACAGACACTTAGGTGAGCTCAGCCGTAACGGAGGAGTCCCTGATCACACAGTTTATGTGTTTCGATCAACGTCTTCAGTGGTTCTAGATCACTCATTTAGAGTTGCTGCTCCAAGGAGAATGGCCTTTGCCCTCATTAATAACTACTGGAATACTGAGATAAATTAGGCTCATTACATACTGGATACATACAGCTTTAACCAAGCATTGAAATTCAAATCCACCCCCCACACAAAAGGAATTGTCAGGTATTATATAGTATAAAACTTATATTCCACATAAAGAATTTATTTCAACTTGTTTGACCTCTAATAGCTATTGTACAGTGTTTCCAATTAGAGTCATTTAAAAATAAACTGAGGGGCCACGACTCAAATAAACCAGAAGAAGAAGCCCACCCTAAAAAGAAAAATCAGATTTTTACATTTAATTGTTTTCCTGTATTTCCCCATTCATTACAGACCTTTTTGTTTTCACACCCTTCCCACAATTCAGATGAACAATCTGAGCAGGAGGAGACAAAAGTGTAGAAAGAAATAGAAGGGTGGCAAATCAGGGGAATTCAGAGAGGGTGGAGACGTGGTTTTGTCTGGTCTGAGGGTGACCGGTGCATCAGAGGCTCCTTCACCTGCAATCAATGAATCAAGTCAACTTCGGTCAGCAGCAAAAGTGGAAAGAAAGAGGAGCAAATCAACCTTTCAGAGCAGCAGCAGAACTTTTCATTGCCTGTAGCATCATCACCTAAAGCCCCAAAACACACACCATAAACTTCTGTTTCATTAATATATAACAATAATAATAATAATAATAATAATAATAATAATAATAATAATAATAATATAAACATGGATTAGTTTCAATACAATAGGTTCTGTTTTAAATAAGTAACTCATTAATATTGGTAGACACTCAATGACAATGACTGCTTATTTCTTCTGAGCAAAATCCAAAAATCACCTTTATTGTACTATACAATTCTTCTCATACGTAAAACACATGCACTTAACGTTCTATGTTGTTTTCTATTTCATTTTGAGTGAGAAACTGATTTCCAACTTTCCAGCTCCGTGTTGATGTTACATCTGGATGAAACCCCTGAGCCGTGATCAATACCAGTCTGATCTCTGCCCATCGGATAAGCTCGGGTAATGTGAGGGCGCCGAGCTCCAAATTACAGCAGCAGCGCCTCAAAATACCACAACACAGGTATAAACGTTACAATTAGCAGGTTTGTATCAAACGCCCTGGTGTTTTCTATGGTTCCGCCTGTTAGATGACTCTGCAAACCACCGAGGACCCAACAGTATTCCGTCTTCCTTAACTCCTATGAGATTTATTCAGATGTTATCTGTGTTTGCTCAGATACTTTCACAATTTCTTTTCGGAGGGGGGGTGGGGGGGTGTTAACTGCTAAACATGGTTGTGCTATTTTAAACAGCAAGTAAGGGTGATGACAGACTGAAGAGGCATGCATGCTTTAAGTTTTGGAGGTAAATCAGTCAATAAATCTGTCCTGTACTTTGCTTTATATCGGACTTGATGAGCTGCACAGGATTTATCGGCTATGCTCAAAGCATTTTTGTGTAACAATTTCAGGGGCTGCTGGCAATCTGTCAACGCAGGCCAGTAAATCTCAGGGCTATTTGGGATATTTGCTTCAGCGATGTAAGGGAGAAAAGATGCACATGCACATGTCATAAATACCGCTCGCGCCTCTTTAGAAGGTAATTGTGCAACAACGGTTTTTCTGCAGTTTTTCTCTCTTGTAGTAACGCGCGTGGACTATTAAGCACAGCGAGCAGAGTGAAGGAGGGAAAATACGATTGCTGCTGTGGCCTGACTGAGTCTCTCCGAGCCCGTCGACTTGAGAGGAAGGTGCTGCTCTGAATGTTTGAGATCTCGCTCCCGCTGAGATTCACTCCCTCCTCCTCTTGTCTCTTCCCTTCCGCTGCTGCCCTTCCTCCCATCGTTGTCTGTCCTTACATCCTCTCCTTCATTGGACAAACTCTCAGCAATCACATGAAGTGAGTAATTGTCTTGATTACGCCGGCGTCTTTTCCTCCAAAGTTCACGAGATTCGGCAGAGTGCTCTTCACTTTTGCTTTAATGAATGAATAATTTGTGCTTCAAACAGTATGCGCTCAGCTTGGGAATATTGACGGTTTGATTTTAAAATGCATGTGTAATACAACAGGGCTATTAATCAACATTCAGTAAATGTCACTAAAGGAAATCAGTCTTTGTTGTTGATGATGATGATGATAATGATGATGAGGAGGAGGAGGAAGGAGGAAGAGGAAAAAAGGGTTTTGAGGTGAGCATGAGCAATAGCGGTTAGTTAGCATTCACAAATCTTTGGGTTTCTGTAAATGGGTGAAAGCCCAGACTTTCCCCCCCTTTAATCATTTATAGACTTGCACTTGCCCCATTTTCACTTTTCCACATGACACAGGGGGTATGTATGTGGAGTTACCCCAAGTGACACCAAAAAAAACACACACACACACAAATGTGCATGTAATCAGCATGAAGCACACACCTCAACCCCTTTTCATTTTCAGTTTTCAGTTTTCAACCCCTGGGACGATCGTTTTCATTTTCAGTTTTGGGGGGGGCGATGTGTAATCGTTTTGTTTATTTACACTAAAGGTCAAGCATCAAATCGGAGCATCGCAGCTTTAATAAATGGTTTAGCAGATGGTTAACATGGGCTGACTCACAAAGAGATGCATTACAGAGGCAGAAATGCTTTGTGATGTGCTTCAGAGCGCACAGCGCGTCTATCTACCCTGCGCTGATCCCGCCTCTACCTCTGGCGTCTCTCTGCAGTGAAGTCTGGATGTGTGCCGAGTCCGTGTCGACGAGTCCTCACATTATGATATCAGCACGTCAGTCCACGCACTGAGCTCTTCTAACTCTCCAGTTTGTTTTTTTCTTTCAAGCCAAATAAACTACATGAAGTATTTTCAGCTGACCCCAGCAAGTGGCAGGAAAAACTCAACTTTTAACAGGGAAATAATCAAATACAAACATTTGTGTTGGTAAAGGTTACATTTTCCCTGTATATAAAGATGTTATTACCATCCTGACAACAGCTTTGCAGTAGATATCCTGCAGGAATAACTATTATTATGGGCAGGAACAGTGATAACACATCCCAGATGCAGCTTTATGGGTGACCTTTCCACTGATTATCCTTATCTGGATATCCTTTAGACAGCTGAGGAACCTTTATCTTTGTGTCCTCTCTATAGAATATTTAAATAGCATCTGCGTCCCGTCCATAACCGAAAAATGTCATTTTTATAATTATCCTAAGGTTTGGTTGGGCATAAAACATTACTTGAACCCTGTAAAATTGTAAGGAACACTTTAATTAAGAGTTCCCAGAGCTTCAAAGCGCTGCAGAAGAAAGCCGGTCCAAGTGTGACACAAAAGTGACAGCAGCAACTGACATGTGTTCTCGCCCGGTTCATTAAACCACAGCCTGAAAGAGCACGGCGGTACCGTGGGAGATGGGAATGGCGTCTGATGTGGAATTGCCAGCGAGTTACACAAGATTGGTGTGTTTCCTGGTGGGTATGGAAATTCAAGGAGACTTGGAGGAAGTTTGAAAGGAGCAGATTTCTGCTTACTCTCAGGCAACTCAATATTGCAATATCTTGCAAAACTACAATAGAAAATGTGCTTTATTATGAAACAAAATGGCTCTGGTTTGCTTTCTTTTGCTTTATGAAATTATCTAAATGCACTGTCACATCTTAACATCTGCAATTCTGACACCTAAACTAACCATTATGTTATAACCATTGAAGTTTATATTTCTAACATCAATATATGGGATCGTTGTGAAAGGACAATGTGTGTATTTGTCATAGTCAGTCAGCCTGGAGATCCTCTTCATCCTCTCACGATGTTGAGAACAGCAACAGTGTTTTTGGAAGGATTTGACAGTAAAGCAGATTACGCTCTGACTCGAACGCTGAATTATTCTCTTTCATCCAAATGGGCAACAACAAAAAAAAAAAAAGATTATCTCCTGGGGCCACTTTATATTTTCCCCCATTTTACTGCTGTTACATGCACTTTTTTCTTCACTAAAATATAAATAAAAGCCCTGATTGTGAGCTCTTTGTACAGCTGCTCTGAGTTCAACATGTGTATACTTTAAAACGCCCACACACGAAGTAGTTGACTCCAAGTCCTGCTGGAGTCACACTCAGCAGCAGATGTATTATAGGACTTCCTCTGAGTGCAAAGTCTGACAGTGCACTTCCCAAAGCTTTGATATTTTTGCTCCTAATGCGGGATGACAACTCTAACATAAAGCACACTTTGCAAGAAGAAAAAGAAACGCAAAAAAAGATTAAAAAAAAAAATCCTCTCCCCCACCCATAAAAAAATCTTTTAAGTTCTCCCAAATAAGGCACTTGATGCCAGTTACATCTGGTGCCCTCCTTCCCTCTGCAGCTCCTCTAGATCATTGCTGTTGCTTAAAAATGCATGCTGCTATTTACAGATGCATATGGACATTTGACTCACCGCGGATTTGATGAAGGGCCACTTGGCCTCAGAACAACCAAAGAATAAAAACTTGATCCTGAAGGATCCTAAATGTCACACTATACATCAGACAGTATGAAACACAACAACACAAAGCACTGAACATATTTTGTATTTAAATGACATTGAGAGTGGTAAACAACAAGAAAGAAAACAAAAGATTCAGGGACACTTTGTAATAATTGTAATGAATTAAAACCATTTATTTTCGCTTCGTATGGATTTTTCCTAAAGAGAAGACTGCTCTCTAGTGGCCTTACATAGGTACTTACAACTATAATAGAAAGAATTGTGATTATGTGTTATGCAACACAGAATTAGTATTTTTTTTAATACATCTTATGTACTTATAATTCTCAGTGAAGTGTATTCTATATCAACATGGTTTTGCCTGATTACGGGAGCGTTTCTGCAGGTTTACAACTCTCCCTGTTGTATCCTTTTCTGCCACGGGGGGACGTCAGTGTGTCAAATCATACTGGGATATTAAGTTCAGCTAAATCTACAACAGAAATGAGCAGCAAATGCAAAAAAAACAGGAAAAAAAAATCTTCAAAAAGGATCTTTTGAAACCTGACGTCAATTAACCAGCAATAAAACCTCTGCACGTAAGAAGAAAAGAAGAATAAAATCCAAAATGGCATTTCCTAAAAAGAATATATATATATATATATATATATATATATATATATATATTAACTTTGGTCTTCCTTAAGATCTGACTATCAGACAGAGAATGAAAGTAACTCTAAAACAGAGAATGAAGGTAATTGCATCAATTTCACGTCATTTCCTCATAATGGAGTCCTTATGATCTTTCCTGCGGAGCTTTGTTTTCACTCCCTCTGCCCCGTGCCCCCGTAAAGCCCTTGTGGCGAGCGTCATCACAACTCGTGCTGCTCGGCCCACCGCATTTATTTTACCCAGTTGAAATCAGGGCTAATCCCAAAAGCAGGATATAACATTGAATGAAAGGAGAAGCGGTTAAATATAGCAGACGATCTGAGCCTCGCCTCAATGGGGTCCATTGTCTCTGGCTTTATGTAATCGTACACCCACTCGTGTTAATGCAGCAGGACGCTTTATGGAAGCGCCACAAACGCAGATTGTAGAGGAACAACACGTAATCCCACCGGAATGAACCTCACGTCACGTCAGGCCTGATGAACTAAAGTGGTTTTTGGGACCTCCGTCGGTCCCTCACCCCCCCTCCGACAAAGGCAGGAATTGACCTTTGACGTGCGCGAGGTCGCAGGCGACCGTTGGAGCGCGCACGGCCTCTAATCCCCGGCTCTCTCCTCCAGGAGGAGGGTTCACGTGCCGTCGGGACATGAGACAGCGGGAGCAGGGCGGCAGGTGTCTGGCCTCCTTCCCAGTGCTGCTGTTAAAGCTGAGGCCCTTAAAGGCTTTAGCCGGCTCTTAAGGCACGCATGTCCGTCGGCGTCCTGGCGGAACCGTCGCGCTCTCTGACTCAGACTGACGACAACGGCCACTGTTTACAGTATGTGTGCCACAGCCCGCTGGCTGTTGTCACAGGTAGAATTCCGCAGATACCTTTCCGTTTGCGTGCCATTCATTCAGAGAGTGGCTCTGCATTCCTCTCTTTCTCACCCAAGCGTATCCTTTCATAAAAGCGTGTGTTTGGCTCTTTCCTTTTCCGGTGACCTGCCCACTATATTATAAATATACACCATACAACATGGCCCCACAAACTCTTCTCATGTGACAGCACAGATGAGCCCTCTGTTCTTTTCCCGTCACACCACATCTCTGACTCCGAGAATGCCTCTTGGCGGGGGGGATGCAATCATCTGTGGGCATGTTCTCCGTCGCCATGGAAACAGCGGGCGTGTAGGAGGAGTGGGCCGTGGGGACGAGGAGGGGCGGGGGGGGGTGAGCTGATGTCTCAGAAGCAGCTGTAGGCTATTCAACCCTCACATGGGCTTGGAGAGAAAACAATGACAGGAAGAGAGTGGGCTGCGTTATAGGCCCCCTACGCTCTCTTGCACTCTGCCTTTTCCTGGTCAGTATCTCTCTCTCTCTTTCTCTCTGTCTCTGTCTCTCTGTCTCTGTCTCTCTCTCTCTCTCCTTCTCAGAAAGCTGAGATAACAGTGAAAATAAAAACAGGATGATTGAGTGAATTCCTCCCTGCAGAAGTGATCTGTACAAACAACTGCGAAGGCGCAGTGTTCAAGGGCAAAAGCAGGGAGTCAGCATCACTGTGTCAAATGTCAGACTGGTTCACAAGAGCCAGCGAGAATTGTGAAATTGTCGACAACACATAGGGATTGCGTCTGCAACGCATGCTGACAATCAGATTTCCTCCTCTGTGGCCATTCAAAGCATTCTCCTACGTCTGACTTCACTTGCTCAATCAGAAGGGTTTTTTTGTACTTCTTTTTTTTTTTGTTTTTTTTGTGTGATGAGGTTTTGCAGATAGGGGACAGAAGAATGATCAACATGCAACCCTGGCTATTAGACAGGTCATAGAAGGAAGTAAACCACAAGGAAAGAGAACAAATCAAAAAGAACCCCTTCTTTCAATATATTGATCGAAAGGTAGGGAATTTTATGTTAATTTTATAGCTTTTACCAACTTGAGAAATATAATACAATGTTTAAATTTGAAGAGAAAAAACAGTACAGTAAAGTCATTGTTGCTGTTGTTGTTGGTAGCACTAGTAGTAGTAGTACTAGTGCTAGTAGTATTACTGGTAGAAGTATTTTTATTATTATTGTTGTTGTTGTTGTTGTTGTGGATGTGGTTGTAGTAGTTGGATTGGAGACTGTGTGTCGCTGACGTCAGGCATCAGGTGAGCAGGATAATGTGGTTTGCATTAAACAGCTAGGTGAACTGATCATCCAGGGCTTGTCCCCTACTCCATCTGTCTGCTTCACTCCCTCCGGTCCAGCTCTCCTTTTTGGTGGGGAGGAAGACAACCAGCACCTCAGCTGAGCTTTCGTGCGGCAGAAATGCCAACGGCGTTATCTCAGGTAATATAAATATCATTTTGGGTCCTCTTTCCATGAATGATTAAATTACACACTATTGTGCGTATTCTCCTGTTTTGTAGCTGAATTTGAGTAGATCAATCTCTGGGGTTTTGGTTTTTTTTGGTGGTCATATTGACTGTGGTTGCTTGGCTGTTGCAGACCAAAAAAAAAAAAAAAGAAGTAAAAAAAACCCCTTCTGATTGTGTAAGTGAATTCAGACGTGGGACAATGCTCGGACCTGTTGCTATGGGCGGGTTTTTCCCCCGCTGCAGCGTGAAGAAGCTTCCCCGTCAATCTTCTTTGATTTTTTTTTTCTCTTCATATGCACTCGGAAGAGTTATTTGCAGGGCTTCTGAGCGCTTGACACAGTGTGTTGCCGCGCTCTTGTGATCCACGTTGGCTCCATATGGCTCGAGGAGCAAAGCTCGTCCAACTTTTGCTGCGGACGAAAGTGGACGCCCTGCGGCGGCTCGGGGCCAGCAGCTGGCACCCGCCTGACAAATGCACCAAATATCCCAGCCCCATGGTCCATGTTGCAGATCATGTTTCAGTCATACGTTACATGGTCGTCATGGTCACATGGCTGCAGTGTGATTTCAAATGTAGGTCAGATTTTTATCTTCTGTGTTTTTTCCAGTTGGAACAGGATAGGCGACCGCTTAAATTCCTCCAGTTCCCAATAAGATGAGACGGTGTCCATTAGTGTGACAACAGGGGGCGGGATGGCAGGTTTAAGAGCCGGAGCCTTGTCGTGGGCTCGCCGTCACGTGTGGGACTGGCTTTCTTGAGAACTCCAGCAAAGCTTTGAGGCACGCATCTCTCCTTACGAGTTCACGGAAGCCGTGGCACTTTATTTTGCCAAACTGGTCCGGCCAAACTGAAATGGCCCCAGTAAATGTGGGTGTGATGCAGGAACTCGACTGCGTTGGTGCATAAACCGCAAACACGTGCTGTTATAAGAGGGAATGTGACAAAGGCGTCGCGCTCGCAGCCTACCCCCAGCCATCATTCAGCAACAGCGTTTGACAACAAAAAAAAAAAACCCATCATCTTAGCGTCTGCTGTCATCTTTTTTTTTTTTTTTTTTTTTTTTTTTTACCCTCCGCTCTCATCACCTGCCCTACTTTCTACTTCTGCGCACTCCCCTCCGTCACTCCAACCCAGGCTCCGCTTGAGGAGAGGCAAGAGGTGGATGAGCGGCGGCTGAGGCTAAGCTGCTCGCCACGTGTCGCCGCGCTCTCACGTTCGACCGCCCTGGCTCACCTCCAGACATGTCAGGATTGACAGCGAAGGCAGCGAAGGGCCCTGACCCACAGTAGAAACACTGACAAGCCGAGGCGATGCCCGGGGATCGAGGGGAGGAGGGTGAGGTCTTAAGGCTCAATCACAACACTGCAGCAAGAGATGGGAGGGCTTAAACTGAAAAATAAATCAAGATGGTTAGTTTGTGGGGGGGGGTGAGAGAGATTTCATTATACAGTAAGAGCGGGTGAGAAAGGTCAAACCTGCACTCCTGTGTCTGTCTAATCTGTTCTAATCTGGATAGAAAGTGGTGACTGGGTGAACTACCACGGAGCTGAGGCATCAACTGAGCTGAGGTCACTGATCCCAGCAGCTTTCTGAGCAACAGAGAGGAGCTTCACTTGTTTTCAGACCAACATCATGCGGGAATAGTTCAGCTTTACGGAGTCTTTTCCCCTTGTTTTTAACGTAGCGTGGTTCGTTCAGCGGAAATCGTCGAGGGGACGCGTCGCTGTGGGTGCACCTTCGGCGCCTGAGACGCTGTGTTATTTTTTTTTAATCAGACTCTGCTTTGTTTGATTTAGTCGCTCTGTGCCCCGAAATGTCCCGTGAAGCGCACCGCCGCGTGTGATTTCCCACAGCGCCGCTGGGCAAAGTCCAATCCGTGTTGAGCCCTCAGCGCTCTCTCTCCCTCTCCCAACGGGACAAATATAGCCAACGACGGTGACGCTGACACAACAGCTGTTTTAGCCCAGTTTGGCATCAATAACCTTTTATGCACAAAAGCAGCTTGTTGGGATTGTGTCTCAAGGACAACGTCCATCCAACCGTGCATCCATCTATGCGTCCAACCATCCATCCAACCATGCGTCCATCCAACCTGACTCTTTTCAAGTCCCAGCTCCCAGCTCCTCTCCCTCCCCCCTTTTGCAGACCTCCTTTTCCTGCTCCAGGATGTAGTGTCATGCCTACCAGCGTGGTCCGAACGTCCTCGTCCTTATGCGTCTGTCTGCCGGAGAGATTACAAGGAAACAACTTGCCGGGGGCAACCAGCTGCTGTTTCCTGCATTTAGTGCCCGGGGCTTTTTTTCTTTTTTGAGGGGTGGGGTGGGGGGTGGGGGGGGGTTTGGGGTACAGCGGCGGGATGCCATGGGGGAGAAGAGCCTCGGCGGCTCTGCTGCTGCTGCTCTCCAGCAGGACCCTGACGCGGGCCAAGGCCAGGTAGGACCGGGCCTCTGTCGGCTGACGTCAGCCACGGTTCGATCGCGAGTGTTCCGAGAGTCCGCGGACTCCCGCGCCGTTCTGAACCGCCAGGACACCGCGGAGAAGCTCTCCTACATGCCAAGCTGAGAAAAATAGAACTGAGCTATGAGGAAACCTCAGCATTCCAAGCAAGTTAAGAGGCTTGCGGTGGTATTCGGCCACAGGGATTAGACAGCGTGTTGCTGCTTTTTCAGGTGGATTACCGTATTCTCTCTATTCCCTGGCCCCGCAACGCTGCTTCGGGTTACTTCGCGCTAGTTCCCACAGTCTCAGCCGGCGTAAACGCAGAAGAACACTTGTGTCCGTTCCTGTCTCGTACTGGATGGCTTCCTGTTGACTCTCTTTGTTCTTGTGTAGCCCCATTCAATGAGCAACAATCTCAACAACACCCTGACATTTACAGTAGAACACCCATGGGCCCTGGGCTATTTTTAACTAACATGAAAAACAAAACTCAGTCCCCCCACACTAACAGTGCTACTGTATTGGACCGAAATAGGGTTTTTTTTGTACTCCTTTAACTGCTATATTTTGAGCACCTGAGTCATAAGACAGGGAGACTGGATTTACTTGGACAGGCATCTATTTGTAGACAACCCATACCCTGAAGCAGACCCCCACGTTCAGGAGAGAATGCAGGTTTCACAGAAAATAATCCATTTCAACGGGGATTTCTCATCCCTTCAGGTGGTTCCTGCATTTGTATCTTGCAAGGTGATCAGCTGATATATAGGTAGTCGTCAACATGACAAAAGAATGAATGAAAAATGGTGGGTTTTTTTCAGGGGGGGGCGGGGGCGGAATCCCTCACGAATCTTGACTGACCTGTTGCACCCGGGGCCGGTCGATTAATTCCTACGGGACCAGTTTTTCTGCCTGATGCTCGCTGGTGTGCAGGTATGACGCTGAACCAAGGTCTCTGCTCGTGGGTGTAGCACCTTACACACAAGGAAATTTGATTGAATCAATTCTTAAATCAAAAGCGGCGTGAAAACGAGGTGAGAGCGCATGTTTAACAAAGGCGCCCTGATTAATTGGCTCATAATAGATCTGCTCTTTCGCTGAAGCGCCGTTGAAAAGGTGCTGGGGAATGGCCGCTGAAGTGAAAGTTTACTTTAAAAAAGCTTCAGTATCAGCATCAACCAGACTGGACAGGACAGGAAGACCCACTTTGATATCTGCTTCAACCAGATACTAGATCTTGAGCAGTCTGGGAGTGTCACCTGAGAGTGTGAAGGGAGGGGACGGCTGTGAATGATGTGTGGTGTCACTCCTCTCCGCATTCCAGCCGTAGCTCCCAGCACAGAGGGTTCACAGCATCACTTCCTGTAAGCACACACGCGGATCAGAGCAGCAGCCTCACACGCTTGTTTTGAACGCCAGAGTGGGTAGAGGCAGCTCCGGCGGTGCCGGAGTCTAATTCCTGGAGAGCCGCGGCGCGGCGGATATGGGAGGCAGAGACGAGGTGGTGGTGATGAGCAGGTTGGGGTCCAGCATGGCGCACGGCAGGCTGAGCCGCCTCAGGCTCCGTCCTGCCAAGAGCAAACACCTGAAGAGGTCCACGCTCCAGAAGAAAATCAGGTTTGTCTGAGGCAAAGTTTGGTTTGGACCCGATGCAGCAGGCTGAGCCCTGGCGGGTGCACGCGAGCAGCGCAAACTTTGTGTTTACATCTTTTTGTTTTTGGCTTCAGTGTGTGTTTCAACTGTGTGGTGTGTGTGTGTTTTACAGCTCTCCTAAAGTTAAAACACTCACTCTGACGCTGGTTTAAATTATAAATGCAGATTGTAAATGTTTACATTTAAAGTAGCTCTGTTTTTTTTTATTATTATTTAATTAGAGTGGAGATTGAATCATGTGTCCAGCTAATTTCTAGTTTTGTTGATGTTAACCATGTCAAACATATAAAGTTAAAACCACTCAAGCAAATTCATCCGTAACAACAGTCACAGGAGTGACTGAGTCATGCATTTGAAATTATCACTGCAAATCGACCAAACCCTTTTAGTTTCAGCCTGAATTCATGTGTACAACTTTTAGGACGGAGACACCGTGGGAAATGTTTTCTACACTTAGAATATGGTTTATCACTCTTAAATTGATATTCACAGTGAAGCAATCTTTGTGACTCCAAAGCCTTATGGAGGCAAATATTGGCTCCATTTTTCATATTATTTTTGTTATCAGTTAATACTTTCTTCATTCTACTTCAGTTTATGGAGGTTGAGTAAGTTCAACAGCAGCCCGGAAATCAACTGAAACAACCACATGACTGTAAAAATAAGAGATAAAGTAAACTTAAAGACTGATTTCCCAGGTCCTTCACATAAATTGCTTTATTCCACTTGACTTGACACACACTCTCCCACTCCATGTTGAGAAACAGCGTTGATACTCAGCAGAAGCTTGACACGGATCTGGATCCGATTATCAGGTCCGAGCTTCATTTTTCCCTTTGTTCGCGTTGGCGTGATCTCTAACCACCTGGAATTCCGGCTGCGGTGCAGATGATCTTGAGATTTGAAGGAATGCGGCTGCGGCTCGGAGTGAGTCAGCTGACCACTTCCTGTGCATGTGATGGCAGGGTCACAGTGCTTGGGGGTGCAAATATGTGTGTCCCATTGTTGTCAGAGAACAGGACCCCCCCTTGTTGGGTCTTTACCAGGAAAATGCTGACAGCAGTTTTTTTTTTTTCTCCTTTAACAGAAGTGCATCTAACATCTGCTTTTGATACCCGTATTCCAAACATTTTACTGCCTTCTATTGTTAGTGGATGATGTTACTGGTTCCAATAAGCAGATTAAGGCGGGTAACCTTGAAGGAAACGTGAATCTAAGAGTCGACACTGGCCTCTAGTGGACTTGCTGGGTGCTGCCCCTCCATGCACATTTTCCCAGAACAATAGAGCCCTCCGCTTTGTGTCCGCTCTCTCCATCTCCCATCTCGCTCCAGCCCTCCCTCCATCCTTTTGTCCCCCCCACCCCCCCGGCAGATCCATTTATCCTCCATCCTCCCGCGTTCGTATGTGCCTCTGCGCGCTCGCCCCGCTCGTTCGCTCGCTTGTTTGCTTGTTTGCATGCACGCCTGTGATTTCTTCCCGTGTGTGTATGTCTGCACCAGAAACCCCAGCCCCACAGAAATGAGCGTGGAGCCATGGGCCGACACACGGGACCAGGCAGCCGCTGAGGACACCCACAGCACCAGCGAAGCATCCTCGCAGGACCAGCAGCAGCATCCAGACAAACTCTGCCTGGACTCGTTCTGGAGTGAAGTGCAGACCATCCAGCAGGGGTGTGGCTACCCGGAGCAGGACTGCACAAGGAGAGACTCCAGACAGTCAGAAGGTGGGCAGCTTCCCTTATTCTGTGGGGTTTTTTTATTTTTTATTTAAGACCAAGATAAAGGGGCTCTGGCGTCCTGCTGGATGCCGAACAGAACCGTGTCACTTCTCAAGACTGGTGATTCAGTCCTGATGGCACATCAGATCAGGTTCCTGTCATTACCATGACAACGCCACAAACCACCGTAGCAGGGACTGTTTCGTGTGATGCAGGATGAGCAGCAGCCACTGACGCTGACCCTTCCCTCCCACACCAGCTCGCTGCTTACTCTGCATTGTGACTCAATCCCTCGTTCCTTAACTGTGTTTCTTTTTCTGAGTGCTCATTGAGCGGTGTTGTAGTCAGGCCTCATTTAACAAATCTCAAATAACAAAAAAACCAAACCTGGTCACACCACATCAACTAGATATGAGAGATCATAAGAGAATCTCGTCAATAAGAGAACAAGAGAAGCCCTTTAGAGGTCGGTTCTGGGAAATTGAACTTCATTTACTGGATTGAATATTGTTCCTGCGTGTTACTATTTGTATTGGGGGTTACTGTCTGGCGGGGGGGGTCTTACCTGTGCGTCTCTGTGTCAGAGGGCGAGCAGGAGGAGCAGTGGCTGGCCGACGCCGGCCTGTCGAACCTCATCAGCGAGGACAGCGAGGATGTAGACAAGGCCGTGCTGCTGTCCACCCTGACCCGGACCCAGGCCGAGGCCGTCCAGAGGCGGCTGGATTCCTACACGCTGTCCTTGCGGAAGAGGAACAAGCCCGCGCCGCGCGACGTCCGCGACATCTTCCACTCGCCCATCGCCCAGGTCAGCCGCCTCTCTCGGCCTCCCCCTCGCCGAAGGAAGGGTGTTTAGGTGCTTTTCGGAGGGAGATGACACGCAAACCCACCGGGCTCTCGGGAGGACCGCTGAGGCTGTCTGGCGCAGGCCGTTTCGTCTCCCCTGGTGCCTGTCCGCCGTCTTCGCGCTGCCTTGTCCCGCGCAGACGGGCCGACGTGTGACAAAATCCCATGCAAAGGCCACGCTTTGTCCCCTCCGTAGCCGAGGGAAGCCTCTCCCGATCCCTATCAGCCCTCTATCAAAGGGAAACACTCCTTGTATGCAAAGCCGGCTCCCCAGGGGGGCCGTGTCACTCCTGCTCTGTGTGTAACGCGCTGATAAATGTTCTCTCGCAGACGCTTCTGCCCGACTCTCAGCCCACCGAAGACCTCGCTCAGGACAGCATGGCGTCCGTTGCCAAAGCGCCGTTGTCAAGTAAGGGCCGCATGTTTTACCGGGATTAAACCGGAAAGGAAACCGAAAGCGATGGGGGGCAGGCCAGGTCGGGCCAGGAGCATCTGAAGAAGCCGAGCCCGGTTCAGATCAACCCCGCCGCCGTTTGACTCCAGCTTTCTGGAGTCCGAGGCTTAGATGGGGGATGTGTCCGCGGAAGGCAAACGTTCCGAGGACGGGGGCGGCTGGGATCAAGCCCTGTGATCGGATCTCTAATTGGCTCAGAGGAGTCCCTGGGTAGCTGCTCGCCAACGCCCTGCCAGAGAAAGTCCTGCTCTTAGAGTTCCGCTTCGGGTCAATGTGAGATCAGTTTAACCCTTGAGTTGAGTTCGAAAAAAAAAGCTTCAGACCGCTGTTGGGCCGTCCCCGGACCCATATGGTCCCAGACCCGTGGTCAGATTCAGTACTATAGTTTACAAACACCGTTCCAATGAACACAACGTCATTGTATGACTTTCATTTGAGAATGAGCTGTGTGGATGGGTGGATGGGTGGATGAGGGGGTACCTTTGGTGACTTTTCCTTCCACGTGTGTATTAACCCGGCCTGGTTCTCCCTCAGCCCCTAAAGAGGAGTACTTGATCACCGATGTGGCCTACTGCGAACAGGCTGTCATCTTCCTCAAGCAGGCCAAACTGGAGCAGGATGCTGGCCAGCGCAGGAAGGAGGACGGCACCCTCCCCGTAAGTACTGACGCGCACTTAAGTCGGAATGACTGAATTCCCGCTTCAGACAACCGCTCCTGCGTACGGTCAGCGATGGGCTCCGCTGTGATTGGCACAAAGGGATTAGTCAGACTAAAGGAATAGAGTGGTTCATAACAAAGGAGGAATCGCTGCATCACAGCGGATGCTGTGATGATATTTTTTTTCCATACAAATCCAGATTAAATGGTAATGACCTCACAGATGCCAGTGCCAAATCTCACTCTGCAGATAAATGGGATGATAAACCGCGCTGCCGTCACTCTTGCGTAACATATTTCGCATCACTTTGCCATTTACGCGTCTCTGAGGCCATCCCCCCGACCTTTGAGTCCCCCCCCCTTAAACCCGGTCTGGCCTTTGTCTCTCCTTCCCAGCGCTTCGTCTGCCCCAAGTGTCGTCTCGGAGTTACCCGCATTCAGGACCTCTCCCACGGCGACATGAAGAAGGTGCGACAGCTGGCCCTCATCGACATGACGGCTCTGTGCGACCTTTTAGAGCTGGAAGTCAAAAGACATAAAACCAGCAAGAGGAAAATGCCAGGTACGACAGCAGCGCCGTGGTTTCACTCTCAGCTGACTAATATACTAATAATAAGCCCGTACGGTGCTGCAGCAATAACTGCTCCTTCATTTCTCTTCCGCGTGCTTCTGTCATATTCTATAGTGTCTAATGAGCCGAGCATGCAGAGAGAATGACAGGTTCACATGCCTAACATGGGAGAATGCTTCTGTTATGTAACTGTGGGTGATGTAGAATGTTTACATGGAGAGACTGAGGACTGATTGACAGTTTTCTATTTCGTAGAGAGCACACTGTTCGGGGTGCCCCTGTCCACACTCTTGGAAAACGACCAGAAAATCAAGCCCAGCACCACCATTCCTCTGTTCTTGCAGACGGTAAGGATCGAGGAAACGGACGACTTTAACCTCCAGACAGTCCCTTGATGACACATCTCTCCGGTGTGGGACTGAGGTGTCCTAAAATTAGCACTGACGTTCTGATAAAGCCCGTAAAACCCACTTCAGTGTCAAGTGAATGTGAAAGGCCCTGACCACACCCTGTCTGTGGGAGCAGTCCCTGAGAACATCCAGCAGGGGGCAGCAGAGGACTCCGATCTGCTCATGCGTGGGTCTCCGCTGATGTCTCCGTTTTTCTGCAGTTGTTGTCCGTTCTGGAGAAGAAACTGGATTCAGAGGGGATGCTGAGGGTTCCAGGATCTCAGTCCAGAATCAAGGTATAATGTTGATCACCTCTTCATGCATTTTGTCAGGTTATTATATGGCAGAATTTAAGCTCTGCTGCCGTTTTATAGTTCACGCAAACGAATCAAGCATTAATGCTCAAGTGAAACATTGACACTCAAACCATAACTTTTTTTTTTTTTTTTTTTTTTGGTGGATTGTGCTCGGAATAATTCAGACATGCGAATGTGTTGCGTGAGACGGTTGCAGTACATCCAAATAGACACACGAAGGCGCGTTTTAGCCCTTAAAATGAACAATTGTATAGAGTCAGATGACACAGACGCATGCTTTCCTTTTCCAATTCATCCCAGCATCAAAACCATATTCATAAATGTTATTGCTTTAAGTTTTGTATAAGTAACTTGCCATTAGTCAGTTACAATTGACTTTATTACTCAAAATATTTTATAAATTTTCTTTCGTGCTTCTCCCATCCGTGAGTTATTTGTCATCCCCAGACTGTGTAAACTCCAGCAGCAGTGTTCATGACAACACACCGGCTTCATGTTTGCCCTGTGTAGACAGACTTTACTGATTGCATTTATTTCCAATGAAATCAAACACCCGCCTCTCTGCTCTCTGTAATTGCAGTTGCTGCAGCAGAAGTTGGAAACCAGTTTCTACTCGGGGCAGTTCGGCTGGGACGAGGTGAACCCCAACGACGCTGCTGCGCTGCTCAAGAAGTTCATCCGGGAGCTGCCCGCGCCCCTGCTCACCTCTGAGTACGTCAACACCTTCAGCGCTGTCAGAGGTGGGTGGGCACGGCTTCCATAGCAGCTATGTTTACACTGGTTTCTCCGCTGCGACCGGATTGATATTAATATAACCTGATTGATGTCTCTCTGACACTTCGACTGTGTGGAGAATCAGTCAAAGGTGATAAACAGAACATGTGACCACAGAGACACGAGACACAGCAAATGGCCTGTCATAACGTCGTTAATCTTTACGCCTTCTGGTATTCTTTTTCAAGCAAAGGAAATGAAGTCTGTGTGTGTGTGTGTGTGTGTGTGTGTGTGTGTGTGTGTGTGTGTGTGTGTGCCTGTCTGTGCTCATTGATGTCAAACCTTTCTGGTGCTTTTCAGACATTGCGGAACTGAAGCAGAAAATCCATATGTTGAACCTGCTCATCCTGCTGCTGCCTGAACCCAACAGGAACACACTGAAGGTGACTACACAAAAACAGACAAGCATAATTGAACCCCCCCCCCACACACACACACACACGCATATTGCATCACAAAACCAGTCAAACACATCATCACCTTCATGCAGTCGAATCATGAAAGTTTTCATTGGGTAAGTTGCGTAATCAGGTTAAGTAATCCCAACCACCGAAACCACTGATACACCGAACCATTGTTCCCATTTAGAACACTCTGATTGGTTATATAACGATCTGCGTTAACTGTGACTCACTGTCACGCTCACACGTGTGCAGTCGGCTCCGCTTCAGGCCTAAAACCCACCTGAACTAATTACTTTGACTCCAGTGGAGGCAGCTGAACGCTGCAACGCGTGAGCGTTCTTCTCAGGAGAGCTGTTACAGATGATCCAACCGCACCATTGTGATTCCCTCTTTCAGTCTATGTGGCCTTTTAAAAACTTCACTGCGCTCAAATCGCCCTGGTTTAATTCTCGCCTCGGTTTCCTTCAGGCCCTCCTCGAGTTCCTCAATAAGGTGGTTTCGAGGGAGAGAAAGAACAAGATGAACCTGTGGGCCGTGGCCACCATCATGGCTCCGAACCTCTTCCTCCACAAGGCCGTCCCCAGCAGGCTGACCGAGGGAACAGAGAAAGGACAAGCAGAGAAGGCAGCTGACGTCATGAGGCTCCTCATCCGCTACCAGGATCTGCTGTGGACGGTAGGACTTCCCAGAGGGCCGTTGGGATCCTTGACCCTTCAATGTGAACAACAGGAACCTGCCAACGGAGGAATCCGAAACAGCACTTTCGTTCCTCCGTCCAAATCAAATGAGAAGTTGTAACGCGATGTTTCTCTATGCAGGTTCCCAACTTCCTCATGAGCCAGGTACGGAAGCTGAACGAGAACAGCAGCCGGCGATACCAGTTCTACGACCGCCGCATCAAGAACCTGCTGAGGAAGATCCACACGGACAGCCGGGAGAAACCCGACAAAAACAGCTCGGAGGTGTGCCGTACGAAGACGAAGAAAGAATACAAAACAAAACGCGAACTATCGACGCTAATTTCTCTGAATCCCTCAGCTGGTCCGGACGGTGAAGATCCAAGTTGGGGACGTAGTGAGCGGCACCATGGAGTACCAGCTGGAAGTCAACTCCAGAGCCTCGGACCTGCTCGCCCAGTTTCAGCTCCGCGGCTCGGAAAACGGAAAGGGAAAATTGCGAAGGTGCGAAGCGCTCACGTCATCATCCGCAATCAAGATAAGAAAGAAAGAGCTCGTAGACCCGAAATAGGAAAGCAAAACAAAGAAGAGAGTTGTGCATTCACACCCACCATTAAATCAGGGATATGAAAAATGTGTATGGAAAAACGACATTCTGACGTCGTTCTGATTCTTGTGGCGTGACACATGTTTCAACAGAAACGGCTCCGTCGCCTACCCAGACTGCGCCCTGTACGAAGTTGGAGGGAATATCGGTGAGTGGAAGTGGCCGCCCCGTCGGAACGCTGATGACATTTGCATGTCTTTCTGCTCATTGAACTAATAAGTGCAGGAAGGTCTTGCGTAATGAACCGCGTAAGCGCCGAACAGACAGTTGTGCATCTGCAGTTATCAGAGCAGACAAATGCGTACAGCACACACACACCCACACACACACACCCACACCCACACACACACACACACACGTACGTCTTGTCACAGGAGAGTTGACACACTGAACTGTGATAAATGTGTTCAGTCAGTTCAGCTCCCGAGCTCAAAACTTCCCAAATCCGCGCAATGGTCTCTGGAATGTATTAACTTTGTGAAGCCACGTTGATCTTTTAAAAACGTGATTTATGACAGTCAATAAATGCAATAGCTCAGATTCATTGATTATTAGGTCAATATTTATAGTTTATATGCTATTTATTTTCCCGTTCCACTGTAAAACATTAAAAAGATTTTTTTTTTTTTTTTTGCAGGCGAACACTGTTTGGATCCGGACACACACCTCCTGGACCTGTACAACAGCAACCACGGAGGGGAGTGGGTCATCAAGCTGAAGCCCAACACCAGCAGAGGCCTGTGACGGACGGACAAAATGGACAGACAGAAGGGAGCCCGAAAGCAGAGCGTCTCCGCGCTCGTGCCTCTTTTTCCGCTCTGCTCAACCTCGGAGCAAAACGGGAAAAGGAGACAGATGGAGGCAGCAGATCCGCCAGGAGCAGAGCAAAGGAGAAAAAAAAAAGAAAAGAAAAAAACTGTCTGCGATCACATAAACACACGCGCAGCGCTCTCCCTCCCTCGGTTCTGTCCATCATCCTTCTCCTCTTCCTTCGCCGTTCCCTTTCTCCTCCGCGTCCCCGCATCGCTGTGAGCGGGAAAGCTGCTGACGTGACTCATTACCTCCAACAGCGATCCTGCTGCTCGGGAAACAGAGGGGAAGGAGCGGATGGGCTGCCATCTTTTTTCTTTTTTTTTTTTTTTCCTCCACTTCTTTTTTTTTTTTTTTTAAACCCAGAGTGAGCAGATGGGGATGCAGGGCACCTCTGGCTACGCAGAAGCGAATCCATCCCCGCTGCTGTGGGCTCCGTCCGTCGGGCCTTCGGGCTGGAACGGAACAACGCGGTGCCCCCCCACCGCGCACTGACGGTCACGATCGTCCCCCCCCGCTCACATCCGTGCCATTCAGAGGGAACGAGAGACGATATCTTCTTATCTGTGAAAACCCCTTTGTTGTCCCCCAACCCCCCCCCGGGCCTTATCAGAAAAAAAAAAAAAAGAATCCACGGACTTCCAAGGACCCGTGACCTGTTCAGAACAGCGTCGATACCGCGGCCTGTTATTGTCGCGACCTCAGAGACAGTTACGGCCCCTCTAAAGGGGGGGCTGTTAGGGACGGGAAGTGAAGCTGGTCTTCAGGTTTTAAACGTGAATGCATCAGAATGTGGGGTGGGGGTGGGGGGGGGGTTATTAATATTTATATGAATGTAATACCATTGTTGCTTCGGTGTTTGATGAGTGTTCTGTAGGTTCATGTAGGATTAAGTGCTGCACTCCGTGGTCGAGTCTTGTACATATTTCTTAACCTCCTCGTTAGATCCTCCTCTGTTTTGTTTCGTTTTTTTTTCCCGGAATCGTAACTCCGACCTGTGCTGGCAGCGCTGCAAGCGGGACGGTCTGTGACGGCCGCGTGGGCTTCCGAACACGAGTCGCGTCCGACACTTTGTTCATTTACTCCTCCGCCATGTTCGTGCGCCGCGGCCATTTTGTGGGAAGCGCCTCGCGCGCTGCGGTAAATAGAGCCGACCCAACATCCATCAACACCCTCCTGCTCTGTCTCTGTCACACACACACACACTCACACACACACACACTCTCCCTCCCACCCACCCCCCCCCAAAGTAATGGACAATAATGGCAGCGTGGCTCATGCATCAGAAACAGCGGCCGAGGAGCCACATTTCTTTGATAAAGGGGAAGGTAATAAATGGCTGTTATAAATCCTGCAGCCTCGGACCCCGATGACAGCGGCGGAGCGCGCGCACGGGTGTGTCGAGCTTCATTACCCGAGTCCAATCGGCCCCGTCCCAGGGTCCCGGGCACAGTTCAGTGCCTCGGCACAAAGGCGAGCTGATGAGACTGCCTTCTGTTGACAATCAGGGGAACTAGGTCACCTCCGAGGCGGCGTCCCAGAGGGCGGGCAGCGTGGGTCCAAACACCCCGAGGAGCCGGAGGACAGGCCTCATCTGCGGCGCACGCGGCGGGGCCCCCGAAAACAGCGGCGGTGAGGAGCACGCCTCACCTTTGGGTTACGTGAGAAGCGAGCGAAAAAGAGGGCACTTTCCTTTCCGAAACAGTGTTATTAATGATATTGCCTGCGCTTGTTTCCTGTCAACATGATCTCATCTTTTATTGTGGCGACGCCTGAAAGTATTTAAGCCCCCCCCTTTTTTTTTTTTTTTTTTAATACTTCTGTGAATGTAGTCTTGGCTGTAGGAAGATCGTTTTGTCAATAAATGTGAATCGAATGTGTGGAGCATGATTTATTTACTCAAGAGCAGATAACGGGCGCGCGGGAAAAGATGGATATCAGCAAAAGCGCCATTCATCAACCTCAGATCTGCAACCTCGCCACCGAAAGAACCAAACAGGTCAGCAGAGGAGAAAACCGAGAGAATCAGGTGAAGTGCATTGGTTAATCCCACTGTAATTACCAGGGAGATTAACCCTGTAATGTGGATGGTTGAAGAGGCCAGTCGCTTGATTATCACCAGCTTCTGATGCTTCACTAAACGCGTCATTGGCTTTGATTAGTCAAGGTCTCAGCATGTCCAGACACAAAAGGAAGCTGCCTTCTTTGTTTCTCTCAGAAATAGAATTTTACACATTCTTTGGTGTTTTTCTTTGTATCAAACAAATGGGACAAAGGACAGGATATGTACTCCTGAAATAATAATAATAATAATAATCATCTATTTTTGTTATCTTTCAATGCTTTATTTTCCGGTTAGATTCTTCTGTGCAAATGTGCTCATGTCATCATTTACTCACTTCAAGAAAGGGAAGGGGAAAAAAAAACAAAAAACCCTGAACGTCATCCCCTCCGCAGACAGATCAGCAGCAGCCAGGCCCCTTTTGCACATCCAAATTACTGTAATCAGGGGATGAAAAGCAATCAGCCGTCTTGTCTGAGCTGCTGGCTGAACGCCTGACCCCCGGCCCCCTCCACCAATCAGGCCGCTGCGTCCATTCACAGCTAATCACGACCAGCACTCAGAAGCTGCCGCCTCCCTCACATTTGATGGAGGAAGCATTTCTCTTCTCCTCGTGCCTGTTTTTTTTTTTTTTTTTTTTTTTTTTTCCGTGTTGGCGGTGACCACAGCGGAGCTCACGGGTGAGGAAGCCGTCGAGCTCCTTCCTGCTCTTCCGTGGTGTTTTCCCCCCTCGGTGCCAGCTGCAGAGGCTCCACCGAGGAAGCACAAAGCCTTTCAAATTAAGACCCTAAAAGCTCACGAGCCGTTCAAGTGAGGAAGGAAATGCGAGGACATATGAAGGGAACAGATCTGGAGGTGGCTGGTGACGGAAACTGGTTTAGAAGTGACAGTGGTGGATAAATATACAGGCAATAGATTCATGGATCTCCTGATTTTTATAGGTCCTAAAGGCCCCTGAACACGCCTATTCTTAGGATTTACATCTTTAATATGAGTTGATGGATTGGTTGATGATTGAACCATTATTTTCTGGAAAATTCTACAACCATTTATTGGCATCATTTTTTGTTGCCATATCCTCCACTTTGACCAGCTCCAATAAAAAAACAAAAAAAAAACAACAGAGCAGACGCGCTTTAGGCCTGGAACGCGTGTCTCAAAAGGTGCTGAATGGCTGGAATGTGTGAAGCCGGACCAACTTTTATGAATAGCAGATGAGAAGATGAGAATGAAAACGGGGGCTGGAGGGGGTAAGCTTATCAGCTGGGAACAAGGATGCCGTCTCTCTCTCCCCCTCCCCACACCATCCTTATCTACGCTCTCCCTTTCTTACCCCCATGCTGGCCTGCTGCTTTCCCGCCCTCTCCTCGCCGCCAGGGGTGGATCCCGACGTTTATCAGCACCATCCAGCACCATCTGTCTCCTAGCAACCACGCATGGATCTTTTAACTGCCCCATGCATCCTCTGCTTAACCCATTCTATTTATTTAATTAAAAAAAAATACTAATTGTCTTTATTACGTTTTTTTTTTCCAACTATTCCTGAAACTGCGGGGTGTTTTTTTGTTTTTTGTTTTTTTTTCCAATTTTCACTCCGGCCGGGAGCTCTCGCACCATATCAGTGCCACACTCAAGGCAGACAGAGAGGCAGGAGAGGTTGTTCTGTCAGGATGTATCACTCTGAGATCCAGCAGGTGCACACAACGCGCACACACAAACACACATGCGCACACAAAATCCATGGGGGAACACAGGACTTGGGCCTCCGTCTGAAAGGCCCTCGCGGAATCAATTAGCATTCAAATTAATGAAGCGTGTAATGAAGAGAGTGCTATCTCTCCTGCAGAACGCCGACAGACAGGCGGAGAGCCGATTGTGAAGAAAGCAGCATCAAAGACATTCAAATAGCCACTTTGTCTTTTCTTTTTTTTTTTTTTTCAAGGAAACCACAGCAAATTAAAAATGGAGCTGCTTTAAATAAACTTGCAATGTGTTTGTAGGGTTAATATAATCACATTTCCATATAAAAAGTCCTGTGAATAAAACACATAATTAAAGATAAAATGATTGCACGGGAAAGGCCGACATTATCTTTCAATATTCATTACTGGAAAATGTGCTTAAAGGGGACGGCTTCCGGTGCAGATAACCTCGAGTGGTTACCTCAGCTGAACATCATATTAAAAAGGGGGTATAATAAAAATTAGACACCCTCCTCATTTATAAATGAATATCACAATAAAATATTATTATATATTTTGATCAGGAAAATATAAATCAATATTTGATATAATCAAGTACATAAAAGAGCAAATTTCAGTCTGCATGTGTGTGTGTGTGTGTGTGTAGGTGGGTGTGTGAGTTTAGAAAAGAAAAAGAAGAGCATTCTCCTCTTTCTTTAGGACATCCAATATCTTCTTTTGTGGCACATTCGTGACCATGCAAACACAAATCTAGTGAAGAGCCCGCCCACTCACACACTCTGCGTCACCAAATGTACCGCCCTGTATGCAGAATGTAGTAGTGTAAAAGAAGAGAGAGAGAGAGAGACAGAGAGAGACAGAGAGAGAGAGAGAGAGAGAGAAAGAGAGAGAGAGAACCAGAACACCCACCATTGCACCACTACACCCTGCAGGGGGCTTTTCCTGATCAGAGCAGAAGGAGGATGATGTGGGTAGACAGAGTAGTGAAGATGACACTGAGATGCCAGGGGTCAGCATGCCTCTGTCTGTGAGTGTGTGTGTGCGTGTGTGTGGGTGTGTGTGTGCGTGTATGTGTGTGTTCTTGTACTTGCTACAAAGTGATTACCAAATTACAAATTTAACTATCACAGTGGGGACATCTTGGCAAGTGCGGACATTTTGGCTGGTCTTCTCAAAAGTACTGTTTGAGCTTTAAGACAAAGTTTTAAGGTTGAAGATTGAATTTGGTTTGGTTCAGGTGAGGAGCTGGTAATGCATGTTGGGTTTAGGGTTAACCTAACTAGGGTTAACCCGATGTCATCCTTGTCAGAAATACAAGGATGTGTGTGTGTGTGTTGTATGTGTGTTGTTTGTGTGAATGTATATAATCTGAATTTGCGTTCAGATTTTCTTTTGTCCATCCGTTGGATAAAACATTGATATGCATGTAGCACGGTGGCCTGCTGCTGTTCGGCAGTGTTGCCTAAAGCGACCTGCTCTCAAAGCCAATCATCATCTCTCTGTGACTTGAGACACAACACACACGCACACACACACACCCTGCCATCACCACCCCCTCTCTGCTACTGTTCTATCGTCCAATTATTGTGACCATGGCAACTATCATGGAATATGGCCTGTGAATACTTTCACTATTACCAGGTCAGTGCCTTCCAGTCTGTCGCTGTGCTCACGCACACACACACACACACACACACACACACACACACACACACACACACACACACACACACACACACACACACATAAACCCAGACTCTTTTTAGCTGCTGTCGGCTGTAATCATCAGCTGGCGAGGAGGCACAAAGCCGAAAAAAGAGACGAGAAAAATAACCATGGCAACAAATTTGAGGCAATTTCAGTAATGATATGAATTAGACAGCAGGCTGAATCACGTTGGACCGGGAAGAAAAGGCTCTCGGCTCTGCCTTTTAAGTGAGAGCAAGAGAGACATCTTGCAGCGACCGTGTTTGTGTTTACAGACACAGGTACGGTGAGGAAGGTGAGCTTTATTTCAGTGATGATCAGGCTACATGTGAAATACTGTCTCTAATTTAATATGGATCCCACATTACAATAGCACACACAGACACACACCCACACCCACACACACACCCACACACACACACACACACACTCTCACTCATACAGAATGAATGTCTGAGCATACATGGCAGCTGGCAAAACAGGTTTAGCCAAGCGTGTAAATCAACATGAATTCCCACTCGACTGCAGCTCGATGCCCTGATGCGCCACTGACTGCGACCCGTGTCCATGTCCCCAGACGCCCCTTCGCGCGATGGAGTGGACAGCCGCGTCGTCCACGAGGCGGGCGTCGTCTCAGAGTATCTGAGAAGAGGACGGCTTCCAGACGATGGAGCATGAACTAACACATAGACTCAGGTGCGAGAGCAGCGCCGTCTTTTCTTCTACGCCGATGCGTATTTAGCATTTAAAGAGGGCGGCGAGACTGTCCACATTCACTCCACAACTTGTGTCTCGTCTGAGGCTGACCTTGAGTTTTGAGTCTGACCTGAGCGTGAGCACATCTCCCCTGTCCATCATTGTCTTTGGATGGTTGGAATCCAAAAATGACCTGTGACAAAATGCTCTTTCGTCACATATTTACAACACACTCACCTTTTATTTCATTAAAGAAAAAAGAGATGGGTTTGACTTGTTCCCATTTGATAATTGTATAAAAGGGCAGGATAAGGAGGTCAGTCCAGGCTACAGTCTAAATCAGCTTTGTTCCCATTTTGTTTGCAGCGTCTGTTGAGAATCGATGGGCCAACCTGTCCAGATGCCTCTTCAGCAGTCGGTCAAAAACAAACCCTGAAGCCGACCAAAAAGAAAAAAAAAAAAAAAATGATGCAGACCCCCGAAATGTCCTACACAGGGACTACCGGCTTTTATCCACTGGGCGCTCGGGTGTCAGAGAGGCAGGTTCGAATCGTCTCTCACACGTGATCTCGCTGACCCTGCAGCTTGCACCACTGTCATCAGGCCGAATTCCAAATCAACGAATGTTATGGCTGGATTTGTATTCCTGCGTGAGGTACCACTGAAACGGGGCGGAGATGGTCAGAAGTTGTCTCGCCCGTAATTGTAAAAGGATAATAGCACGTCTCCAACTGTGATTTCGCTTTTGATTCAGAGGGAGATTTTTTTTTTTTTTGTTGTTTCCTTTGGCTAAATGTGCCGCAGCGTGATGATTTTCTGCTGCCATAATTGCTCTTTAATTTACAGCTGCCGCTCAGCAAATTTAGAGCGGAGCATTCAAGTGGAGCCGGGTCGTTTCACCTTTCAGAGTAGCGCCAGCTGCAGGAGGCCGTATTGACAGAAAGTGGAGGAGAGGAGGAGAGAGAGAGAGAGAGAGAGAGAGAGAGAGAGTGAGGCAGCCATTAATCTCTTGCTTTCATTCACTATTTTACAATGCACTGCAGCTGTGGCTGCAGATAAAAACTGAATTTATTTATCTTTTTTTTTTTTTTTTTTCCCCCTCCCTGCTTTCTTCCTTCCCTCTGTGATTATCTGTAGTCAGACTCCTGGGTGGAGGTATGATCACAACGGCGCTGGAGGAGAGACACAGGCGAGGATGGGGGCAGTGGGGTGATGGGATGAGCAGGGAAAAGGCAGCAAAGAGAGGATAATGTTAAAAAAATATATAAAGTGGCAGCAGAAGACGGACAAAGGAGAGGAAATGCTGCTGGAGGGAAAATTGGAGGCACAAAAAGAGGCAACGAGACACCAGATTTCTGTCTGCAGACAGTATATTTACACAGCCAAAACATGTACATGGAACCATGGTGATGGCAGAGAATAAAGTTTTTTTTATTTTAAAAGTTAATTTACACTGATTGGTGTACATGAATCACATCAACAAATATCCTGAGTGCACCAGCGCAGACTGAAGGAGAAACACAAAGCATTGTGGGATTGAATTGCAATGAGAGCAGAGAGGGGAAAGCGCACGTATGCACGGTGTTTAATAATGTTTGCTGTTTATCGCAGTGAGACGCAGTCGCACAATGGCGATGCTATCTGGCCTTCCAAGGGGAGGACAAACATTTGTGTGAGGTGCGATAAGCTACAGTCGGGATTGAATTAAGGAGAGGTGGGATCTGATCTGACAGCTTTAGATTCTGCCGCAGCAGATATGGGGGCGGAATATTTATGGGGTTGCGTGGGAATTTGGGGGGGGATTCCTTTACATTAGAGGAAATTAATATTATTACTATATTATTCATTTACATAGTCACTTATACGACTGTAATAATTCCTGGGCGTCTTATCTAACACAGGAAAATGATGTTTCTTATTGCTGTGTCTTACCGTCGCCCACGTGCACATGTAAAGCTAGAGGAACTTGACCTTTCGCTCCCTTCGCTCGCCTTCTGCTGCCGCACGTGTTCCTCAATGTTCTGCTTAGATTGTACAAGAGGGAAGTATGAAAGCAACCGGTGGCGACGTGAAGGTGCATGGTTGTGGGGGGGGGGGGCAGCCCCCGGGGGCCAGCGTTGAAAGGAGTGAGAGGACGGGAGCGTATTGGCAGGTTTGTCACCGCAGCGGCTCCCCCGGGAGGAAAGGAGGTTAGAAGGAGAAAATGAGCCTCTAGTCTGGTGAATGAACTTTATGATCTGAGGTGGCCGTTTTTCATCCTCCACCAGCGAGCGCGCAGCACTGTGAAAGGATATGACATTCTGTGAACATTACACCCATCATCGCCCTGTTTGTTGTGCCAATTAGGCTTCTTTGTTATTGGATTTTATTCAATATCACAACCTCTAGTTATTACGTTGTACACTCAACTGGACTTGCGGCAGCATAAATGTAAATTAAAACAGACAGAGGAGCGAATATATCTTCTTTAAAGGCATTTTACTTCCTATAAAGTCAGTTAGGGTGGGCCCAGGCCCAACAGGACCACCCAAGACTGTGGAACTGTGGACAGACTACATATTGCATGATGCTTGTACGCAGCCCCAACCCAGACTGGTGTGTTTTCATTTCTGATTCTTCCATGGGATTTGAGAAAAAGACCGATTTTGCTCGTTTCATTTGAAAATGGTGGTGGTGGCGGTGTGTGGGGGGGGGGGGCGGGGCGGCAAAGGATTTCTGCCTGTTCAAATGTTTTATTGACCTGCTGTCTAAATACGGAGCCCGTCACGGGTCCACCGTAGCAGAACGATTAGAGCTTTTAAAAGACAAAAACACCTTTTGTAGCTGGCCTCGTGCAACCACTGTCTCTCACTCATCATCCCAGGGATCAATAGGCACAACCAGTCTCCTGGTGAGTGTGTGTGTGTGTGTGTGTGTGTGTGTGTGTGTGTGTGTGTGTGCGCGCAACCCGTGGCTGAGCTTGTGATAAGTGCCAGAGTTTTTTCTGCCCCCCCCCCCCACCCCCCTTGCTCTTGATTGTGCCGCTGACAATAGCAGTTAATGATAGCGCAGAGTGGCTGCACAGTTTGACGGTGGGGGGAGGGGACGGACACAGAGGGAGCATTCCATTTTCAAAAGCATACGTGGTTTTTATTCAGAAACCTGCATGCGACGCGGCAATCGGTTGCCTTTATTAGGCCTGCGAGCGCGCTCAAAGTGTTTCAGATTCAAAGGTTTTTCGGGGGCCTGCCGACATCACAGGAGCAGAACAAAACGCTTTGAGCAGATTGTGAATGTAGTCAATTGCAAACAAGGCGTGCATTTCAATGAATCACTCAGACCTGGTGGAGAGAGGAAATGGATGGGCTATTATAATAAAAACCCAGAGATGAGTAGGAATAAACAAAGTATCAATGCTAATTTTTCAAACGAGGATTCCTTCTAAGCTATGGCTTTATTTTTTTACACTCTCCTTTTTGGAATTGCTGTCTAGTTGAAATAAACATCTTATATTCCCAAAAGTGACAATCATGAGGAATAAAAGAACAATTATTTTCACAGCAAAACACTTGATGCAGTCTCTGTTCATTATTCACAGAGCCGGAGCACATCATCAGTCAGATTTTCTTGACTTTAAAGTCATAAAAAGTGATGTTTTCGATTAATTAAATGAGACGTAATACTTTGAGTTCATGAGACGACTTTGTTGCGGTGGGTGGAATCACGAAACACATCTCTGATCAATGTTTTTATATGCCCTGGTAACTACGTAAACTTGCTGTCGCGCGATCAACTGCACACACAGGTTAGTGAGGGCGGCCTTTGTCCTCCAGTCAGACAACTGGTCACCGGCTGCTGGATCCTTGAACTTCAGCAGAGTGATTCCAGCACACGGGGACCCTGGGAGAGTCGGCAAGATGCCCGACAGGCTCTCATGAAACTTTAATGAGAACAAAAGTATTACACATCAGTTAACTTGCACCTTTATTGACCCCCCCCCCACAACACACACCCTGACAGTCACTCCTGACAACCATCAGCCGCAGCACAGGAGGGAGTTGTTACTGTAGTGCAGTAGATTAGGTGCGAAAGTTATCGACGGCCCTCAGCAGATGATCAATAAAAAAAAGACGCGTTCCTTTTTTTTTTTTCCTTCGACTGACCTGCCCTCGCAAGTGACGTCTGGCAAAACGGCCACGGCTGAGAATAAAAGTCATTAGGAGGCAATTTAAAACAATAATTGGCTCTGTGATTCCACAATTCATTTGCCTGCAGGCTCGTGTCAGCTGAGCACCGTGTGCGCCATGTGCAGAACTTCAGTGTGTTGGGGTGGGTGGGGGGGGTGCACGACACGCATGCACGTCAGTGACTGTGAGGTTATTTTTTTCTTTATTTATTTATATACCTACTGTGTGTGGTGTTCTTGGGGGGGGGGTGGACCAAAATCGATGCTGTTGCTTTGTGCCAGCCCCGGGCCGTGCAGGTCCCCGCGGACCCGCTCAGTTTATTGTGCTCAAAAAAAGGCAATTACAATGTTAATGTGTCGCAGCGGGGGAGTCAACCCTCCACGCAGGATGTGAAAGGTTGATGGAGAGAGCAGAGTCACCGTGGGTTAACAGCAAAATGGCGTCTGGGGAGCGTTTCATATCAAACACCGCACAGAGAGAAATAAACTCCCCCCAATGAAGAGATAGATAGATAGATAGATAGATAGATAGATAGATAGATAGATAGATAGATAGATAGATAGACAGATAGATAGGTAGATAGATAGATAGATAGACAGATAGATAGATAGATAGATAGATAGATAGATAGATAGATAGATAGAGAGAGAGAGAGAGAGAGAGAGAGAGACTGTGACAGAGGACTAATACAGAAGCCTCTTGGTGGAAATCTCTCGGGAGGTCATAATAAGCCATTAAACAGGCGCATTAGGGCTAATGAAAAGGCTCTCAGTGGTTTACCACTGCAGGCCACCTGGATTTTCCATCTTTGTTGAAGTGGGTGGTGGCCCTGCATTTAGGAAAAAGGGGGAAATGAATTTGATTTTGAGATCATATGACTGTAGAACTAGTCTTATCTCTCTCTCTATCTCTCTATCTATCTATCTATCTATCTATCTATCTATCTGTTCTCTTCATCTTTGGGGGCGTGCACTTTTTTTAGCTTTAAAAATGTTGCATTAATACTCCAAGCGTGTTGCATAAACCACCAAAGCTTTCCTCAAAAAAAGCGCATCGCTACCTGTGATTGTGATGCAAATGTTAATGGACTCTGATTAGCCTGATGTGGGCTAATTTCCCCTCCTCTGCAGTCTCCGGAGAGTCAGGACAGCTTTTTCGCCATCCCCCATTAATTGAGGACAGTTTTTCTCTTTTTTTTTCGCCTCTCCTCTCTTCTCCTCTCCGCCTCGCCTCGCCTCGCCGCGCCGGCCGTGACGCGCGTAAGCATGCCGACCATCATGTGTTTAATGACAGGTAGCGTTGAGCCGAGTGGATGTCACGGTTTGGGGAAGACTGTTTTTTACTTGTATATGTAAGACTAAATATAAGACTTTTATATGTAGGTTTCAGTTAAGATTATTAACTGTACTAAATCAAACTTTTTAGTGTTTGATAAATTATGTTTTTTTTTTTATCAGAGGGTTGTTGTTTTTTTCAGGAGAAAATGTCTGCCTGTAATGAAGAAAATTGGGCATTTATTTCTTTTTTGTGGTTCTAGAAAAGAAAGACAGTGGGGAGGGTGCACGTAGGTGGGGTTGCAGGAAGGCGGAGAACCTTGTGCCAGCTCACCCATGTGTGTAATGTGAAAAGGGAGAGCCGGGGGTGAAATATACCGGGGGGGGTTAAAGGGAAAAGGAGGGGTGAGAAAATGAACGCGAGGACGCAATAAGATCACGTTGCAGGTTTTTGTTTTTTTTTTTCCTTTTCATGTACACTTCAACCCCCCCAAAATACAAAGACGCACAGGTGTATTGTCGGATCAAACACGGAAGCTTTGATCGGTCATAGGTGTATGTTCAGATGGATCCTCCCGGGACGCAGCACCCCGCGACCCTCTGATGACTGATGACGACGTGTGATAAACTGAGAACCCCCTCTCTCTCTCTCTCTCTCTCTCTCTCTCTCTCTCTCTCTCTCTCTCTCTCTCTGCAGATGATGGAGATCCCCGGAGCGCATGTCCGCGCCGGCGCGTGCTTTTGAGGGTGTCACACCGAATTATTTGAGAATGCAATTCCAAAGATCCAAGCTTCATTCTATCGATGATTTCCATCATCTTCGCATGAGGAAAAAAAAAAAAAAAGCAGAGCGCCCAAAGTGCGCAAGGGCAGGCGTGATTCACCGTAAAGGCCCAGAAGCCTCACGGTGAGCTCACTGTAAACGCAGGCCTGTCAAACCAAATATATTCTATTAACATTATAATTATTATCCGTACTACGGGTCGTGGTGAGGTAACATGTCGGCAGCTGCTGCTGATGCTGCTGCTACTGCTGGTGGCGCGGATTCTTTTTTTTCCCATCCTGCGGCTCAGACCATCAGACAGCGCAGATCAGAGGAGGGCTGCAGCGCGCTGATAACAGCCTCCATCATTAACTCTTTCATTCGGGGCTGCAGAAGGCAGCCACCTTCGTTCCCACGGCCAAAAAAAAAAAGAAAAAGAAATGTGAAAGAAACGCACAAAGACGCACGCGTAAAACGCAGCCAGTCTCCGTTCAAAGATGAAACACAGGTCATTTTTTTGCTCTCACTGGAAGAGTGAAATAAGACGGTGCCGCTCAGGTTGCCGGTGAAATGCTTAAATGTGTGTGGTGGGACTCAACTCAGTGGAGAGAGAAAAAAAATCTATTTGCTGTTGGTCCGTGCGTGATCAATGTAGCCGATCTTTCTGTGGAACTGTCTGCTTTTGAGCATTAGGTCTCTCACACTGGTTTCAGGGGCGACTGTTTGTTAGATGAGGAGCAGCCATTATTTATGTGTCAGTCTGCCATTCGTTCAGCTGCCTTATCCATTCAAAGACAGCAGGTCAAGAGCTATTAATTGACCGTGTCATCTCCTTCATCATCGTCATCGTCATCATCATCATCATCATCAGTCCTCGGATGCGAATCGAACAGCCTGAATGCGCACAGACTGCGGCTGATTTTGTGACAGCACAAGCCTCGATTGCGTGTTTGCTCTGACGAGGCCGCGGCTCTGTGTAACCATGAACTCTTGATACTGCAGCCTGAGGACGCAAACACTGAACATGGCGGACACAGAGTACAAATGACAAGGCAATGTCAACAAAGACTTTCTAGTATTTTGCGGCCCGGTTATTCCCCAGCTTGGCCTAGATTTACAGTGCGGGTGGGGGGGGGGTGTCTGCATAGAGATGTTTTTTTGTGACGTTTCATGTGTCACAGTGGAATTTCAGCCACGCACGTCCTCTTGAGTCAATCCACAAAATAATTTTGGAAGACTGTTTTTAATTTAAGCAGCAGAATAGCCTGGGTAGCTCTTTCCTTTGCTGGAGGACAATCCGAATTTGTTACTTGAATTTAATGTACGTAAAAATGAAAATGATCGCGTAAGAAATGTTAAATAAATTTAGCCGATTCATTTTAAAATCGCATTGAATAAAACGATCTGACATGCCCCCCCCCCGACAGAAGCAGCAGCATGGCTTGAGCTCTCACATCATACCAGCAGACACAAAGTCACTGAATGACTGAATGAATGAATGTGGGTCCTGAATGGAGGCTGAGACTGGATAGTCATATTCTAATCCAATTAATGGCATATAAATACACATATTGTATTTAGACCTTTTCAAATGCCGCAGGAAAGCATGTGTAATCTATCTTACCAGTAAGGGAAAAAAAAATAAAAGAGGCAGTTTTCCAAACAACAAAGGCACCGGGTTTTAAACAGTGTAATCCCAGAAATAACACGGCATGTCCCCTTCTCCTTCAAATGGAAACGTGGTTTCCGATAAAATAATAAATCCTAGTTTTCTATGTTAAAATAATATGGTCCAGACTTTTGGGTTTTTGTCAAATTCAAGCCTCCTTTTATACGCGTAAAGTTATGCGAGATTTGAGGCCCCCGGAATGTCATTGGATGTTCGAATGAGGTATTATAGATTATGGGTTTTGGGAGGGATGGTGGGGGTACTACAAGCACCTCCCCTAGAAATGCAGCAAATCTCTCCCGTTTTCTCTCGGTGGGGCACTGGGAGGGCTGGAGACGTGCTTTGCATTGGCAGGCTGATGAGGACACGTGTCTCCTCCCTGCCTCCCCCCCAGGCTCCAGTGGTACCGCATTGGCATCAGTCAAGGCACCTGAAACCCGACGACCAGCTCCTGGAAACGCTGCTCGTCACCTCACAACCCCACCAAGAAAACGATATCATATGCCGCGCAGGAACCTGTGGCTCGCCCTCGCTCGTGCGTAACGCCTTTCTCGCTCTCCATTGCGCACATTCACCTCAGTGGCTGGATAGGTGCGCTTCTCTCTGAGCGTCGGAGCGTAGCGCCAGGATGCAGAAGAGGAGCAGCGACGTCTGAAGGTGAAATGAACCTGGGGATAATCGATAACAGCAGGCGTACACTGAACAAGGAGTGGAGATAGCAACTAAAAAAAAAAAAAAAAAAACCAACAACCAACGGTGTCTTCAAACGAAGCTTGCGCTTTTCACCAGTGGCTTTACCTGAATGCAGACATCCACGAGCTGTCATCCGAAGTAACCTCACGATTTGGCCGACCGGAGGAGAAAACGCACTAATTAAGCTGTTGAGATTCAGGACAGGGAAGAAAAATGGCGACGTTAATCAGAAGCAAGATTTCTAATAAACTCTCCAACGCAGCCACCGCTGTGTCCAATAAGTCCCAGGCGAAGGTGAGCGGGATGTTCGCCAAGATGGGCTTCCAGGCCGCCACAGACGAGGAGGCTCTGGGCTTTGCCGCCTGCGACGACCTGGACTACGACCACCGGCAGGGTATGCAGATGGAGATTTTGACGTCCGATGACATGGGAGGAGAGGGCAGCGGAGACGGGGGCGCGACGGAGGGGGACAGCCACTACCAGAGGGACGGCACCGGTCCGCCGCACTCCGCATCGAAAGACGGGGTTCCGACGGACGAGCTGTCTGAGGAGAAACCAAAAATCACCGCGTGGGAAGCGGGCTGGAACGTCACGAATGCAATCCAGGTAAAGACACGCATAAGTGAAAATGCGCATCTCAGATCCAAAGTGGCCGATTGCCTTCTGACAAAAGTCGCACCTGCTTTCACATATCATCAAACACAGAATTTAACAGCTTACGTTTCACTAAAATTAACAAATATGTGTGTAATATTTTCTAAGAATATTTAGATTCATTATTCCACTCTAAACATAATTTTGAGCAGTGCAGAGATTTCAAGGCTGATGCGCAAACTGGTGGCGATATCCATTACCGCCGCCTCCTCCTCCCTCCTCCTCCTCCTCCTCTTTCTCCCCCTTAACGCACACATTCTTTGTCTCTATCTGTAGTCATGTGGGGTGACTACACCCCTACACGTCGGAATGGCGTTACACGAAATAATCTACAACGATAAGTAGATTTTAAAACCCTAACCACGTTTCTAGGTTGCTTTTGCGCATGAGTTATTAATCATTTTGTTGGAAATTGAGGGGAGGCGTTCGGACAAAGTGAGGCCACTGCGAATGAACAGAAAAGAAAAGATGTTTTTTTTTTTTTGGTCGGGGGGTGTTTTTGAGGTGTTACCGTCAGATCGGGCGTTCATTTTGCGCAAAACCGGTGCGAGCGTTTGAGGTGTGACGAGGCAGAACTTCAGGCAGAACGCACGGGGTTTGGTCGAGAGTGCGCGTGTAGCCAATGCGACAAAAAAAAAAAAAAAAAGCCATGGAAGCGGTCCTTTTCTTGCTGCGGTCACGACAGTCGCCCCTGACGTCACGGCGTGTGTCTCCTCTGGCGAGCCGTGACGTCACGGGCGGGCGGACGCGCTCAGAGCGATGTGGAAAAACCCACATGAAAGAGTGAGGCCTAAACAGGCCGGGGGAGGGGGGGGAGGACTTAGGGGGGGGGGTCTGAAAACGTGCTGTAGTGAAGGCCCTTGAATTTAAAATTATTTATCATCAGAAGAAATGTAAAGGCATTAACATAACCCCATGATCATAATGTATTTTTATATATGTTCCTATAGGGGATGTTCGTTCTGGGGTTGCCCTACGCCATCCTGCACGGAGGATACCTTGGACTCTTTCTCATTATTTTTGCCGCGGTGGTGTGCTGCTACACGGGCAAGATCCTCATTTCCTGCTTGTACGAGGAGGACGAAGACGGGCAGCTCGTCCGCGTGCGGGACTCATACGTGGACATTGCCAACGCCTGCTGCGCGCCCCGCTTCCCGTCTTTAGGTGGTCACATCGTGAATGTAGCCCAAATCATAGAGCTGGTGATGACCTGCATCCTGTACGTGGTGGTCAGCGGCAATCTCATGTACAACAGCTTCCCCAACATGCCCATATCCCAGAAGTCGTGGGCCATCATCGCCACCGCCGCCCTCCTCCCGTGCGCCTTCCTCAAGAACCTGAAAGCCGTCTCCAAGTTCAGCTTGCTGTGCACGATGGCCCACTTCGTCATCAACGTGCTGGTGATCGCGTACTGCCTCTCCCGGGCGAGAGACTGGGCCTGGGACAAGGTCAAGTTCTACATCGACGTCAAGAAGTTCCCCATCTCGATCGGGATTATCGTCTTCAGCTACACCTCGCAGATCTTTCTGCCTTCCCTGGAGGGGAACATGCACAAACCCAGCGAGTTTCACTGCATGATGAAGTGGACTCACATCGCTGCCTGCATCCTTAAGGGCCTGTTCGCCCTGGTGGCCTTCCTGACCTGGGCTGACGAGACCAAGGAGGTCATCACAGACAACCTGCCCCCGACCATCCGAGCCGTCGTCAACGTCTTCCTCGTGGCCAAAGCTTTGCTGTCGTACCCGCTGCCGTTCTTCGCTGCTGTAGAGGTTTTAGAGAAATCCCTTTTCCAGGACGGGGGACGCGCCTACTTCCCCGACTGCTACGGAGGCGACGGGCGCCTGAAATCCTGGGGACTCACTCTCCGCTGTAGCCTTGTCGTGTTCACCTTGCTCATGGCCATCTACGTGCCGCACTTTGCCCTCCTGATGGGTCTCACCGGCAGCCTGACGGGCGCGGGCCTGTGCTTTCTGCTTCCCAGTCTCTTCCACCTGAAGCTTTTATGGAGAAAGCTGCTGTGGCACCAGGTGTTCTTCGACGTCGCCATCTTCGTAATAGGAGGTATATGCAGCATATCTGGCTTCATCCACTCCATGGAGGGGCTCATAGAGGCTTTTAGATATAACATACAAGAGTAAGTGCAATGCTGGACCTAGATGTTACCCGCAAAAAGCCCCATTTAGTGAAAAAAAAAAAAAAAAAAAAAAAAAAAAAAAAAAAAAAAAAACAAAACACGATTTAAACACACGACTTCCTGGCAGGCGCTGCCCCTCTGCTTAATTCATGCGTAAAACCGCGCGTCAACGCGGACATTGTCGCTCTCATGCAGTCTTGCATCGATTCAGATATGAGCACACACACACACACACACACACACACAAGCACCCACTCGTACGCACACACACACGCGCGCAAACACTGAAGGATTCCAGAGCGCACCGGAAAATACAAAAGTTGTTTAAAAAAAAAACAAAAAAAAAAACGCGAACACATTTTCCAGTTGAGTGACCGTTTACAACATTGACCTTTTGGAATTCGCAACAACAACAAAAGAGAGAGAGAGAGATAGGAAAGTTTGTCTGTTTGTGCCTCTGGTGTGTTCATTCACCACACGAAGAGAGCAGGGGTGATATTCGAGGGCGCAACGCAATTGACGCAAAAGTGGTGGGAAAAAAAACTGCATCCGTTTTAAAAAGAAAAAGGAAAGAAATCGCACTCTTTTCAGTAATTTGCAAAGTGAATGAGAGCATTGAACGTGGTGTTAAATTCAGAAAAAATATAAAGAATAATTCACTGGCAATAATAAAATAATAATAATAATAGTAGAATAGATTTCGTTAGGGAAAAAAAATTGGAACCCCAGGAATTGAAAATAGACTGGAAATGCAAAAATATCAAAGTACATAGCAGCTATACAAACTATGCATTGAATGTATGATATTTCAGATATACACGACTTATTAAAGATGGGAGGTACAAATAAAACCCTGAAAATTTCGATTCTTCTGCGTGAAAGCGTTGCTTTGATATTCTTACATTAGAATTCTGTTTTAATAGAGAGATAAACCACCGCATCCTGGCCCTGATTCCATTCACAGATGCCCCCCTCCCTTAAACAAAACCCCTGAAACCAGAATTAATCCACTATGACGCTTTTCCATAACATTAAAAAGAAAAAAACTACGTGGCCTGTTTTGACATTCTTTTGAAAGAAAATTCATCGTCCGGGAAGAATCAAAGAAGATGGGGGGGAAGGAGAACGTGCATACAGACATTTTTCATTCTGTGCAAACAAAATGGGTCCTGTGGAAATGTTATAAAACCGTGTGTGTAAGTGTTATTGTGGTTTCAAAAAGATGGAATGTATATCTCAAAGTCGTTATCATATATCGTGAAATTAATATTGCAGAATAAAGAAACAAGTGAAATTATATTGTAAAAATGTGTGTGGTTTTACGTAAACGACAAATGGTCAGAACATGTATTTTTTTTCTCTATAATAAAAGACAAAATATTTAAAAACGGTCTTCTCGTTTATTCACATCGAATGACGTCGGGTCGAATTGGTACTCTCATCGCAGAGTGCAGCTAATCGCGGCACTAGAGTTTGTTAAGGCGTTTTTAAGGAGAAACTTGGAGCGTGCATGCATTTGTGAACACGAACAGATTTGCGCTGCAGGCGGAGGCCTTCTGTTCGACCTGTGCACCCACCGTGTTGATGCGGCGCAACATCTGACATAGTGCAACATCTGGATTCAGTCACCGGCTTCATCTGCAGCTGCCGAGCTGAAGACGGCAAAAATAAATAAAGAACAAACGCCGTTATTTTGCGTCACGATATTCTGAAGGGAGGGGGGCAATGCTTCAGGGGGGATCTAGCGTCGTGTGAAGGCCCCTCGACGTCAAACACGTGATGTATGCAAATATACACATTAATTTCCACCAGGTAAATAGTTTATGCACAACTAACAAAACGAACTGATTGAAACATCAACTGCGTCAAAAGTTTAAAAAAGAAAAAAAAAAATCATAACAGTATCGTCGTCTCTGCAGCCAACTACTCGACAGCAGTAAACAAAAGCCCAACAAGAATCAGCTTTGTGAACAGCTTTCTCCCACTCTAAGCCGATTACAGCTAATTTAATGTCAAGCCACTTCCATGTCATTTGAATTGTGAGTTTTATTGATTAAAAATCAATAGATCCATCACAGCGTACACTTCCATCCACGAACACATTTGGGTCTTCCCCACTCGCACACTTAAACCTAGCTGCAGCATCGACGCTCCGAGAAAGCCAACAAACACATTTCACACGCCATACTGGAACAGAGGATTACATTTCACCGTAATATTCCCAACAAGTGTTCTCACGCAGCACGCAAAGGCTCAGCCTGGCTCCAGTGGTGTTCAGGCGCCCTCTACTGGACACACGCGGTAAAGCAGCCGCGACCGCGCTCATTCATCAAGACATCAGGGAAAAAGGCATGTGGAGGCAGCTCAGGCAACAGGCTGAAATGCATTCAAGACAGCATGACATTCTTTAAATGCGCTGCTCAGTTCTAAAGTGACTTATTCAATTAAACTTAATGTTTTATTTCAAGTAATGGCAATTAAAAAAGCATCAATAAACCACATATGAGACAAAGACAGTGAAATATGTACAAGAAATTGCAGGTAAAAAAAAAAAAAAAAAAAAGTTAAATGTTAACCCGATGATGGCTCAAAATGTTTGATAGAAATGTAGTTGTGTAGTTACGTCAATGCAAGAAAAATAAGTTATCTGCACAGAGGTGCTCTTGCTCCGCATCAGCCAGTGTTCTGAAGGTCCCCACCCATTAGATGGGGGAAGTCATGGGTGGAGGAGCTCTGAGGGACTCATTTGCTGGGCTGTTCATTTGTCATGGTTGTGGGCTTTTTGGTGGAGCACTCAACCACCCATGGGTGGACCAGGACTCCCTGGACGGGCAGTCTGTGCATGGGGTTGTGCTTCAGCAGCCTGGAAACCAAATCTTTGGCCCCATCGCTGATGTTTATGTGCGCAGGGTAGGTATACTCCACCTGGACAACAAAGACCATGTTACATGAAGGACACAGATATGACGGAAAATCGTTGTACTCTGCTTACCCTCGATATCCGTCGGTACGTCTCCTCGTGAGTTTTTGCTTCAAAAGGTGGTTTCCCAACTAGGAACTCATAACAAAGGACCCCGAGACTCCACAGGTCCACCTTTTCATCATGGGTTTTTCCCTCAATCATCTCTGGAGGCAGGTAGTCCAAGGTTCCGCAGAGCGTGGACCTCCTGAACGACATTTAAAGACATCAACGCAAACCCAGACCACATCCAAATCAACGCACCACAGTTGAATCCACAGGCTCCCCACAAACTTTTCATACCTGGAAGAAGGTGTATGAACAGACCAGCCAAAATCTGCGATCTTCAGCTCCCCATTGGCCCCCAGCAACAGGTTTTCTGGTTTGATATCCCTGTGAATCACCTTCTTCGAGTGACAGTAGTTGAGGGCATCAGCCAGTTCCATGATGTACTGGAAACACACGGTAAAGACACACGCATCACATGCTGGACAACAGCCTCCTTTTCAAAGACATTGGGTTATTGACGTCAATCAAAAAGTGGGGTCTTACCGTGGCACTTCTGTCCTCGGGGAAGCGCCCACAGCGCTGCAGCTCGCCGTACAGCTCGCCTTTGGGTGCAAACTCAAGGATGAGATAAACACGAGATGGGTCGTGGAAATAACCGTAGAGACGAAGGATGTTGGGGTGCCTGTCGGAGATGGATGTAGAGAAAGAGAGCAACTTCAATTCTGACAATTTACACTAAAATGAAAAATATGACCAGTCATTTGGTAATTATTTCAGGTCCGCACACACATATGCAGCGACACGACATTAGAATCTTTAGGGATTGCTCAGAGCTGAAGGAGATATAGAGGTCCAAGTCTTCTGTCTCCTCTCTCGGAGGCGGCATTAGTCCAATCTTATTCCAGATTTGTGACCTTTATGTTTTCCGCGACCAGATCTGACTGGAATTCCCGGCCATGCATACATGTTTACCTGAGGTGAGACTGGATCTCCACTTCCCTCCTCAGCTGGTGCTCAACGCCGGCCTTCTCCAGCTGATTCTTGAAGAGCACCTTCAGGGCCAAGATGAACTTGGTCTGCCGCTCCCGCGCCAGATAAACGTTGCCGAATTTACCCTTTCCCAGGGGCCGGCCAATGTCGAAGTTTTCCAGGCTCCAAAGCGTTCTGGGGGGACGGAAACGCGCGGGTAAAAGGTGGAACGACGACAGGGAAGAGAAGAGTCGAAAAGAAAATGAACCGATCGCAGACGTACTTTGACTTGGACGCCTTTTCGGAGTCGTTCTTGGCAGGTTTGGCTGACAAAAGAGGAAGTAATTGTGAGATCATTCGAACATTGGAAAGTACACCGCTGATCAGGAGAACTCGAGTCAGACTGACTGTGTGCTCTCTCTGGCTCGGGCTGCTTGGCTGCCTCCTGGCCGACCTCGGGCCCGTTCGCCCTGGGTGGGACCTGCTGGGAGAGGCGCTGAGGCTGTAGCGCGGGGCTCTTCTTCTGCCTTTGAGGGTCCACGTTTTGAGTGGCGTGCGGCGCGGACTTGGCGGAGGCGTGGGCCGGCGGCTTCTGATGGCCGACGGGCCGCTGGACGCGCCGGGGTCCATTGGACACAGCCAAGACGCGTTGGTGCGGAGTCCCCAGCGGCTGCTGGGACTGCTGGGAGACGGGGATCCGCTGGGGCCCTTCGACGCTCGACTGAAAGAGAAGACCGGGGCGAATAAACGCACTCGCCTGTAAACAGGTCTGAGATGTCATCAGGTGTCAACATCTTTGGTATTTTTATCATGTTCCTGCTAGACTTGAGACAATTCAACACCAAATGTGCCATTTCACCAGCAAGGAAAATAGTGACGTTACCTTGACCTCAGGCCGCAGAATTTTCAGATCTTTAGTCAACTTGAGCTTAGACAAAGAGTCCATATTCTGAAAAATGAGCCAGAATGTTTAAACAAATACAGAACAGGAACCCTTTGACCCCTCCCTGTCATTCATTCTAACGCGACGTTTGATGCCCAAATGAAACAATAACAACATTAACTCACTTCAGAGCCCTTAGAGAAGGTAATCTGGCACTAATCGGATGTTTATCTTAAATTTGATTATCTTTAGATGGGACGGCTTCCTGTGGCACTAAAGCTAGCCGATGGTAAACAGGGTTCAACGCACCTACCTTTCCTTATTTTGGCTCAAAACGCACCCAGAGACCAGGATTAACCTCCCACTGATCAATTCTCCAGAATTCCGACCTTAGAGACGCCGTCGAGCAGAAAGCATGTCCGATCTGCCCCGAAAAGATGGTTTACATGCGCCTCGACGTCTGGAGCCACACCAATAGCGGCGGTGCAGCGAACCCGACAATGCTTTGGCTTGAAGCCGGAGCGGTAATATCCCCCTTTATTGGCGTTAGCGGTGATTGTAGATTAGTCAGTAAAACACACTTAAATCCGTGTCGATCGCGTCGATCGTGGTCTTCTCGTCTGATTTCAAACGTCGCTCTGCTCCAACCGTTTAAAAGAAACACGGCCTCTTATTGGCTGAGACGTACTTCCGGCCGCTTGTCATTGGTCGGGTGCAGTAGGGCCACGCCCCCCGAGTCCTCCGGGTCAGCAGGGGACGGTAGCTGCACACTACCGTCCCCGTTGATGACGTCACCACGATTTACTATAAATTATATACTACATTAAGGTTACAAATGCAAAACTGATGTATAATCGATTGTTTTTGTGGAGGTAACCTGTATTTACTGGGTAATTAAATGTACACAGACAACTGACGTAAATCACTTTACCTCTCTTGCAAGTCTTTAATTTAAAGAGAAAAAATACAGTAGACCTTAATGTTAATATATAATCATATTTTATTAATAAATTTGTTGAATATATGAGTTCTGGAGGCTCAAATTACAATGTCTCAACAGAGCACCGTTTCCATAACTTACTACTTCAGAAAAAAAAAAAAAAATCAAGATAAATATTTCTGACTAGAGATTATAAAAAAAATTTGAAGAAACTAAAGTTTTCACAGTTACCTGACCACCATGTGAAGACCTGCACGTAACAACATTTAATCCCTAAGAGGAATGCTTTACAACTTCATTTCAATCGTTCTCCAGTCCAGTACTTTAGCGATGGTCTCAGTCATTACAAACGCTGAGACGGCTCTAAAAGCACATCGATGCCCTTCCAAGTGTTGCAAACATGTCCAGTTAGGAAACATCGTTTAGTATCATTTTCTCTGCACACACACAACTGAAAAGCAGCATTAGAGAGGCCTAGAAATAAATATGATCCCTCAACTTAAATACTTTAAAAAGAATGTTCGTTAACACTTTTTAACATATTCAAGCTACATTGCCTGGTACAGAATGTTTTTTGCTTGTGAGGTCCCACACAAAGAAATAAGAACACATTGACGTCATTGTCAGTTTCTCGAACGCATACCCACACGTACCCCTGACATACATGGTACAAACCTTCAAATTAGGCCTTTTTTGTTACAACAATCGTGTCTTATAAATAAATATTTGGCGCATGGTTCCGTCGCTGGTGGCGTTCTGAGATCTGTGGCCACGCCCACCTGATGATATTTTGGCAAAACGTTTGTGCTTTCTGTCCACCTCCGTCAATGTTACATGTTTCCAAAATTACAGTAGGCCTGGACACCCCACCCAAGTCTGAGCTTACAGCTCAGCACCTCTGGGACACAGTCCGTGTTGGCAGTTTCCCTCTACGTCGCCGCCACAGGGCGCAGAGCTGCTCCGACGGAGCGCCTCAGCGCGTCTCCCACCGCGGCGTCACGAAAGGGGGGCCGCTTGTGCCGGCGCGGATCTTCTCGCGCACTCCGGCGGGGGGGGGGCAGGGAGGCGGGCGTCATTTCTCGGCGACGGCGGCTGCCATGGGGACGCGCATGGTCCCGCGCGCCGTGGCCGCCAGCTCTTCGATTTCTGCGTTCAGCCGCCTGATCACCCACTCCATGGCTTCACGACCCTGGAAAAGAACAAAGGATTAGCCTCCTGGAACGTTGGGAAGACGAGACGCCAATGTTGCCATCTGTAGCCCATGTTTGGAAAGAGCTTCCAAACTAAGCTAAGATACATAATGTTCATCTTGAACATGGCAGAGTAGAGTGATGATTAATCATTTAATGGTTGAAATACATCTATTTATACCATTTAGTTTAGCGTTTCATTCTAAAAAAATCCTGTGATTACCGTTTTCTATGATCATTTTTATCTTGTATGCTTGAAAAAAAAACACATTTACAGTGCCAAACCATCAAAATCCATACAGTTTTTAATCCAATCCCACAAGTTTTTTTTTTAGCTCCGACTGGATCTCTTCACCCAACGTGTGTTAACACAGAGCAGCAGCATGCATAACTTCTTTCCCAAGGAGCTTCAAGGTCTATAAATTCCTCAGGCGAAGTTGTAAAGAGGGAATTAAAATGATCGTGTGTCTCGGCAGCTCGTGTAACCCAGTTACAGTTCCTGTTTTGGGACAAACATGGTCCACCTTCGTACCCGTCAGGATAAAGGCCACGCAGAGGCTTTACGTTGAGTAATGTTTGCATGAGCTCCTTTACCTTTCCAGCGTTGACGGAGATGGTGCTGGCCATCACCCCCTCCAAGTAACTGCTGAGACTGACTCCTTTGACTGAGATGATAGCTTCCTGTGTCAGTATCGTTCTACAAGCAAGAAGACATGAATTTGAGATTCGGCGCGATTCCGAAACGTTAACTCGTTGACAGCTCGCGCTATAGATCTTACTTCTCTTTATCTTCGGGGTGCGGTTTGTAGGTCAACCTTTCATCCACGGACACCATGTTTGTGAATGTGATCTGTATCAAAAGGTGAACGTTAAGAAGAGTCATTCGGGACGTGCAGGCTGTGAACCACAGGAACAAGACTGACAACATTCCACTGATGTTTTTAACACACCTTACACCCCCCCCCAAGTAAAAGGTGTCATTACTAAGAGTTTGCAGCACTCACATTTGTGGACTGAAGTTCAAACGTCTTCTCTTTTGGATCCACAACCGACTGCTCCTGGATGTACGTGCACGTCCGCGTTTTACCGATAATCTAAAAACACAAAAACCCATTTCACTGCAAAGTTCAGCCTTTGTACATTTGATGCACTGAACCAAAGCTTTACATGAGCAACGTTCACAAATCAACGACTGCTTTGGACATTGAAGTGTTTGTGGAGCATTTGTCTTATCTAAACTTTTATCACTCCTTAAATCAAACTGTGTATACAAGAGAACACTGAGCTCCACTCTCAGCTTGCACAAATATCTAAATTTAGATATTGAAATCATGCCTGTTTCATACATAACTCTAATACATGACTGACCCTGACACCCCCCACGATCATCATCGCCCTTCATTCAAGTGACCCCCAGTTTAAACTGAGCCGTCAGCGACGGAAAGTTACGTCACACGCCATCAGGGGTTACACCTCAGCTATGACAAAAATGACACCATCATGTCCCGTACAATACGAGCTGCTCTGTTTAGCACATGCTGCCAATGGACCAAAATAGCAGCCACGGGATAAAGTCACGAAAAGGAGAGGGAGGGTCATACTTATGCAATTAAAAACCTGCCGAAGGAAGGTCACGAGCGCGAGTACGCGCTCCGCAGGTCACTTGTCTCTCCATTCAGAGTCACATGAGCGCATCTTTGTAAAGGTGCGACCAAAGTGGCTTGACCTCGGCGACGCTACGATGTTATTTTTGACAGGAACTGGGGCCGGGAGTGAACTTACAGCGGTGACTATGGACGGGAGACCCCACTCTGTGCTGAGAAGTCTCTTGCTGTGGAGACGCCCCTGCTTGTCTATGCTTCTGTCCAAGACGTCCACTCCAAACACGCTGGGGTTCATGGGGTTGGGGTATTTCTGCATCGCTGCCTTGGTTACCGTTTCCCAAGGATGGCTGTTTAAAGTGAAAAGAAAAAAAAAATAGTTAGCAACACAGACAACAGTGTTACACTGACAGTTTAATACACATGCACATGACATTACATCTTACATAATTGCAGGTTAACAAAACCTGCATTGATGACTGGCAGTGCATAACATTGAAAAGTAATTTTAATAGTTATTAAGCAATTAAGAATTACTACAAAAGAGTAATTGTAGTGTAAATTCGGGCTCTTCGGGCTCAAAAAAAGCTTATCATAATTACAACAATCATTATTTCCCTGTTTTTCTTTTTGTTACTGTAGAGTTTGCAAGTGAAGCAGAATGGATTGATTTATTTATTTAGTTTTTTAAACAGATTAATTTGGACCATTTTCCAATGGAATCAGTTCATGAATGGTTGCCATGGCGACGCGTGACCGCGCAGTGTAGCTCGGTGCCGCAGGCGCGCGCTCAATGTAGGGGAAAGGTCACGGGCTCTGATTACGCAACGTGACGTAACAGTCGGCCAGAGGACGAGGAATTCAGTCCAGTTGACAGCCTTGAATAAGTTATCGTTCAGGAGGTCACTGTCCGGTCACATTTGCTGCAGATGCGTGTGACTCTGCTGGGTTTTGTCAGTTATATAAAAGCAGCGGCTTTCGCTCGGACGGAGGGTCTTCAGCTATCCCAGCCTCTACATCACGGAGCAGTAAGCGATCAAACAAAGGGAGGTCGAGTTTCACGCTTCCAGGAAGGCTGTCGCCCATAAACGTTCTGCTCCTCGGGATTAAATAACGAGTTAGCGTCGATTAGCCGCTCAAACCAAAAATCACGCTGACGCCGCGGAAGGTTTTCGTACAGAACACCAGAAAACGAGACAAACAAAAAAAAACATCCCGTGCTAAGAGGTCTGCTTACTTGAATACGTGCTCGGAGGTCCAGATCTTCATGTTTGAGGAGGTTTATTCGACTTTCCGCCGGAGCCTCAGTGAACGAAGACAGCCGAGCACGCGGAAAGACACCGGCGAGGCCACGCCCACCCAGTCACATGACCGGCTTTGGTGACGCATTTCCGCCTGTCAGGGTCACCACGTGGCCCGCAGACAGCTGACCTACTAAATTAGATTTAACTCATTAACAACATAAATGTGAAGCAAACACTAACTGTTTGTTTTACCGGGATTACTTGTATTCTTTAACTTCACTTGTGTTTGTCTCTGATTTAACCGCTGATGTCGCGCTTATGTAATTGCTTATGTCAAGGTTGCCTGCAAGGGCATTTTGTGCTTTTTGTTAGGCTTTGGTTTGAATACTACATTTATTTTAAAATATGTTACAAGGCACCGTGGGATTGGTTGTTCAAACACACTGGTGCACAGTCATTATGCCACATATATTTTGTTGCGTTTGTGGACAGTGTTATCGCCGTGAGTGACCTTCCAGAAATATTTGGCATTTATTTTTGCATTTTGATCTGATATTTCAAAAACACTTGAAACATGACATCTCACCGGCAAACATTTATGAACCCTTGTTTACGGGTTCAGTAATGCAAAAAAAGAAAGGGAAAAAAATGTGGCAAAAACGGCCACAAAATGACATCCAGAAAGAAGTCACTGCCGTCGCTATCAGGATTTTATTTGCATATGGTGTAACTGTCAGTGTCCCTGTAATATGTCAAGTTTATAGCAATACAGGACAACTGACGCGAGCTTATCGCAGAGTGCAGACACTTTGGCCAAGTTACGTGTAATCTTTATGCCCCAGACAGCCTGAGAAAACTGTCACAGCCTTGAGCGGCATCACTATCGCCGTGCTGTCAGATACTGGGTCAGGCCAGTTGAATTGGTCTTAGCCTCCTGAAACTCAAACCTAAACTAACACATAAAATACTTCCCTTTAATTATAAGTTTTCTTCAATGATTCAAGGTGGACTTGATTTTCACCATCAAAAATTGGACATAAAATAATTCACAATGTAATCATCAAGACTATATAAAGCGGAATAAGGATAATTTCATAATTTACATACATTTACCATATTTCAAACATTTACCGGAAAAGAAAAAAATACATATAATAGTTCTAATCACAGTGAGTGACGAGACTTTGACAGAATTGGTTCATTGTTAATTGTTAAAATGTAACAACACTCTAACAATAAAGGCTATTAAAAAAACAAACAAACATATAAGCAGGAAATAAAATGTTTAAAAGTTTGTTTTCTTCACCAATAATCTGATATTGTGTTTTCTACATCCTCACACCAAACCTGCACATCACACTGTATTTTACTGATCTGCAATGTCCTGACTGGTTTCCGTCACTGTTTCCAGCTGATGCTGAACCTTTGTTGTCTCTACCAGTGAGGGCCCCTCCTCTTCTTCGTCTTCCGCCTCTGAGCCCAAATCAGCCGTGGCGTCTTGGTACTGCTGGTACTCGGACACCAGGTCGTTGAGGTTGCCCTCCGCCTCGGTGAACTCCATTTCATCCATGCCCTCACCCGTATACCAGTGGAGAAACGCTTTGCGTCGGAACATCATGGAGAACTGCTCGCCCACGCGGCGGAAGATCTCCTGGATGGCCGTGTTGTTGCCGATGAAGGTGGAGGCCATTTTGAGGCCTCGCGGCGGGATGTCGCACACCGCCACCTTGACGTTGTGGGGGATCCAGTCCACGAAGTAGCTGCTGTTCCTCTGCTGCATGAGAAGCATCTGCTCGTCCACCTGTTTTGTGGACATGCGCCCGCGGAACATGCCGGCCACGGTGAGGTAGCGCCCTCGCCGCGGGTCGCAGGCCGTCATCATGTTGCGGGCGTCGAACATCTGCTGCGTGAGCTCCGGCACGCTGAGGGCCCGATACTGCTGGCTGCCTCTGGGGGTCAGGGGCGCGAAGCCCGGCATGAAGAAGTGGAGGCGCGGGAACGGAACCATGTTGACCGCCAGCTTTCTCAGGTCTGCGTTGAGCTGCCCGGGGAACCTCAGGGAGGTGGTGACGCCGCTCATCGTCATGCAGACCAAGTGGTTGAGGTCCCCGTAGGTCGGCGTGGTCAGCTTCAGCGTGCGGAAGCAGATGTCGTAGAGGGCCTCGTTGTCGATGCAGAAGGTCTCGTCCGTGTTCTCGAGGAGCTGGTGCACCGACAGCGTGGCGTTGTAGGGCTCCACCACCGTGTCGGAGACCTTTGGCGAGGGCATGATGCTGAAAGTGTTCATGATGCGATCGGGGTACTCCTCGCGGATTTTGTTGATGAGGAGCGTGCCCATGCCGGAGCCAGTGCCCCCTCCCAGAGAGTGAACCAGCTGGAAGCCCTGCAGGCAATCGCAGCTTTCGCTTTCATTCCTCACCCTGTCGATCACCTGCTCCACCAGCTCTGCGCCCTCCGTATAGTGACCTTTCGCCCAGTTATTGCCAGCTCCAGAGTTCCCTGTAACACCAAAAAGTTCCTAAGGATTTTTGTAATTCTGCTCCAAGGAGAATCACTGCACAGGAGCGTACAAATGCATATAAAAATATAATTATGAAGAAAAAATGTGCATCTACCAAAAACTCATAATTACGTGTAAAACTCTATAATTTCACTTGTTTGACTGTGAACTGTTTGAATGCACATAAGTGGAGATTCTCATATTCCAAATGAAGTGTAATTTTAGTGAATTAAAAAAAAAGTCCTACTGTACAGGTTCTCCATATTTATCCACTCTCATGTGGTTGTGAACACTCGTGTTCTCTTGTAAATGTATTATTTCAACATTAATATTCTTATCTTTCATTATTGCCTTTCTTTTTTTTTTCCTCACCATGAATGAAGTTGTCCGGCCTGAAAAGACTCCCAATGCGGCTTCCTTTTATACTGTCCATTGTTCCGGGCTCCAGGTCAACAAGCACGGCCCGGGGGACATATTTACCACCTGTACATGATGACAAGCAGATAATGTGTAAGTTATCTCTAAGAAAAGGGATGTTATTATTTTTCTTCATGGGGGTTCAATGAACATTTTTTGGAATGTTTGTTACCATGCGCCTCATTGAAGTAGACGTTGACCCTCTCCAGTTGCAGGTCACTGTCTCCCTCGTAGTTGCCTGTCACGTTGAGCCCATGCTCATCGCTGATCACCTCCCAAAACTAGATAGACAAATATGTCAACACACTATCAGAGGTCACAGATTTCAAAGACACACGTGACCACAAATTGTTCAAAGAGATGAAAAATGTCCGCGGAATAGTGACAGGATAAACACAGAGTCACGTAACGCTCAGCAGCTTCAAGGGTTAAAGCGTGTTTTGTTCTCCAGTTACAGAAAGCTGAAAGCAAAAACAACATGCTTTCTCTCCTTCTTTTTCACGTTCAACATGATGGAAAAAAGTCACACCCACAGCAGTGTGACTTTAGTCCTTATCTCCCCCCAAATATTGACAGGAAACACCCTGAGCCACAACTGTTGCCGTCACCACACAAATAAATACCATGTTATCATACAATAATATAAAACTGGTCTTTTTTCTTGTTGAATAATTTCACTTTTTATCTTTGTCAACAACCATGAGTACAATCACCTACTGACAGAACATCATATTTAAGCACAAGTAACCCTAAAGCTCTTCTGAAGTTTGCTAGTATAAGTATAAGAACAATATTAGGCTTTTATTTCATTACCTTTGAGCCGATCTGGTTTCCACATTGTCCAATTTGCAGATGCACAATTTCACGCATGATGATCGTGTACAGTACACAGAGCAACTGGGAGTCTCCGATAGGTCCCAGCCCTCTGACAGGTCTTTTATGAAGCAGCACAAATGACATCATCAGTGATGGCAGGAAGTTAAAAGTATGATAGAGTCCTCAGTCCGAAAACTGAATGAACCAAACAGAAAAAGTCCCGAATATTGTTGTGATGCTTCTCCTTTTCATATTATTTAAGTCTACATGACTTATTTGTTTAGTTTTACAATTAAAATATTTGGAAGCTCCAGCCTATGTCATCAAACACTCTTATGTACAGGCCATGAAAAAGAACCCATAAAAGGTGGTACATTTCTGTTTTAACTTGTTTGTTTTCTCTTGATGGTGAAATAAATGCACTTCTGACAAAAGAAATGGTCCACCAGGGGGCGGTGTTGCACAGTCGATGGACGTTTAGAGGTAAAATGGCAGAAGAAGAAACTGGGCGAAACTGAAAGCTGTCAAAGTGGATTTTTGTGGAAATTCAAAGTGAGAGTTGGTAAATAAATAAATTAACCTCTGTGCAGGAATCCTACTGCTAAATTCTCCAACGAACTCTTTTCTTGCTCTTCACTACGTCACATTTGATAAAATTTGAGAAATCATTATATTGTTCATTCTTTAAAAAAAAGTTCAAATTGATTATAATTCATTAATCCCTGAGAGTGGTGTATCGTAATCAAGACATAACGTAGCTTTGATAGCCAATTAAATAAATTAAAATAAAATATAAATAAATATCCTAACTAATTAATTTGAAGTTTTTTTTTCGTACTTGATTGGAATTACTACTAAAAAATACCATATATTTAGCCGTTTACATTTATTCCATATTTTTGTCAGCTGGTGTCCATTTTAATTCATCTGTAAACTTGCTCATCGGGTTATAATCGTCTTTTGGAGCAACTGCTTCAACTTACGGGCTGTTTTTAAAACAGTACATTTGTGGGACAGGAAAGGTGACAGTAGCGTTGTTGTATTTGGGAGAGACAAACTGGATAATGTATGAAAAGAATAACTGATTTTTGGAAAATGGAAAGAAAAAGAAACGAGGATACAACTTATAAAACGTGTGTCTAATATCAGTCTATTATACACAGTCATGGTCGACTGATGCGTTTGTAACTTCAGGTTATAGTTGCAGATTGCGAGCCGTGTAAAGAGAGTGTTTGAAAATAATGTAAATGGAGGCACTCATAGATGATGATTAAAAGTAAGCAAAAGCAAGTATTTTATTTAGACACCTTGTAAGAAGCGATAACTTTGTCCCCCTCCACATGTCATCAGCAGCGTTCAAAAGGCCTTTAACCTTTGCTTAGATTTCATCAAACGTGCACAATAACCCCCTCCTTCCAGCGCCCTGGACGCCCTGACTTTGGCCGCGCTCTCGGCGTCGTTAATCATCGTTTTGGGTGGCGCTGCTGACGCCCACCGCTCCTGGAGGAGGGCGCTGCCGCGCCGCGCCGCCGCGCCGCCGCTCCGCGCAGTCACGTGATCCGCCGCTGCCGCGTCCAGGAGGCGTCAAGCGGCGGAGCGAAAGAAACCGGAAGTACCGCGCAGCCTCGTTCGACGTAAGAGCATGAAACAGCGTTCGCAAGAAAAATCCAAGCCTTTTTTAATCGACATTCCCAGCATAAAGGGTTCCCAAAATGGCACTTTAATTGCAAAACGCTAGCAAAATATAAAATCAGCCTAAACTGACTTTATTGAGCTATGTGATGCGTTTATTGCCATACGCAAAAATCCATCAAGCGTGCACGCATGCGTAGACTTTTCTACGTATAATAGGCGGCTGCATAACAAAGACGCATAAACACGCAATATACCGCCTTGCCGTAAACACGTATGCCCCGTAATTCTTCAGCAGGGCCTTTATCGCGCCTCGTATTCGCGGCTTGCAGGAGACGGGCGGCTTTATTTTGAAGGGCGGCAGCGGGAAGCGGTGGCGGTGTGGGTGGCTGTCGGCTCGGCTGGCCCCACCCAGCCGCAGCTCCGCCGGCCTCGATGTGCGCTTCCGAGGGGGGAAACGGAGCAAAAATAATGCAGGGCGACTCGGAGGAACCACGCCAAAAAGCCGCCGACACCTCCCTGAATGTTTCACCGGAACAGACGCGGCCTGTCGGTGATTTATGAGAGAGGGAAAAAAAAAAGAGAAAAGGAAAAAAAAAGGAAAAAAGGCGTCTCGCCGCTGGACCAGTGATTGAACGCGCCGTGGTGTGTTCACGTACCGTGCACATGTTCACTAGGATCTATCAGACGGATTCAGAGGGGGCTCCAAAAAAAAAAAGCCTGAAAGACTTTGACAGCAGGCTGCAGCCGGGCTGGAAGTAACGGAGGATCTCCACCGATATCGCCCTGGATCTTCCATTTCTCATCAAGGACACCCAGGCGCCGAAAAAGCGCATTCAGGAGCTCGGAGAAGTTTTTTTTTTTTACCCTCGATGTGAGGAGAAATACAAATTAACGTGATCGAGGAGGAAAAGAGAAAAAAAGGGGGGGTTGGACGGCTGCGGGGCCTGTTTTCGGCTCCGATCGAACCTTCTTGCAAAAGACAAAAAAAAAACGGCATCTGTTCCGCGGGGGGAGAGGAAATATCGTCGACGTCGACCAAATTATCGGGATATTATCGATCAGGATCGCCTCCAGAGGACGTCGGAGGATGTGACCTCCTTTGAAAGACGGTTTGTTCCAGAGAGGCAGACCCTGTGATTTACATGTCGTCATTTTAAGAGGAAATATTAACCAAAAAAAACCCACCACCACCACCCGCCCTCTGATGTGATTCTGCAAATAATCCCTAAAAATAACCCATACTATCTATAATTAACAGGGGGAGAGAGGAGGATCGGGCTTTGGTTGGGGGTGAAAATGAATGACACTGGGAGAGATCAGCCGAGGAAGGGCTCCGGGGGAGACGTTCACTGAAGCCCCCCCCCAAAAAAAATAAAAAATCGGAGAGCAGCGCCAATTTTGGTTTCCACGACCGTGCAAGGTGGCGTTGACATGCGACGGGCTCATCCGCGGCCACCCTCGCACCGACGTCCATGACTTCACTGCGGGTCTGCAGCCCGAAGCCCCGGAGTCAGACGCCGCCGCTCCGGCCCAGGACCTAGCCGCATCCATCCATCCACGGAGGAGCTCCCACATCTGGCCGATGTGCATCTGGGGGACATACATGCCGCTCATCTTCGACCACGTGTTCCTCTGTCGGCCGAGCCAAGGAATTTAGGATTCATTGATCCTTTTCCCTCCCCCCCTCCACCCACCCCTTTCCTCCCCTCTCTGATCGGCAACCCCCTCGCCCCCCCCCCGTCCCCATCACCTGTACTCGTCCATCCGACCTGCCTCTCACCTGATCCTCTTCCCATTGTTATTACCGCCGCTCTACTCCCGGAAGATGGGCTGCCTGGGCAATAGTAAGACTGAAGATCAGCGGAACGAGGAGAAGGTGCAGAGAGAAACCAACAAAAAGATAGACAGGCAGCTCCAAAAAGACAAACAGATTTACCGGGCGACTCACCGGCTCCTGCTCTTAGGTGGGTTTCGTGTAATTTGTCCTTATCGTCTGTGCTCTCGGCGAGGCAACCCGTTTACACGTCCCTTTTTTTGTTGTTGTTGTTGTTGTTGTTGTTGTTGTTGTTGTTTTAGTTAAAAAGATTTGCAGCGTTTCATATCCTGTTACAGCGAAATATCAGCACGCGCAGTCGGCGGGCGACGTCGCTCCGCCGTGTCTGGACGCAGACCTGCCTCCTGCATTCTTGCATGGTCGCGGAGCAGGCGAACGTGTGAGGCGACGGACAGACGGATATTGTTGTGCTAAAGCGGCACGCGGAGCCTCCGAGATCCGTCCGGATCGGCCTTTTGCCTGCTCGTCTCTTTGCCTTCCCTCGCAGGAGAATAATCCAGAGCAGAGCGCAGGGTGTGTGTGTGTGTGTGTGTGTGTGTGCTAGTCCCGAAGGCCTGCTGGTGTTCATTTTCAGACACTTTTAGATTGCACACCCGTCCTTTCATATAACCTTTGTGTGATATGATCTCAGTTTATCCTGTTTTGGGCTTATTTTACAACCAAATTTACAGGTTCAGGAATTGATACGGCTTCAACTTTTACCATCTCGACCTGCCTGTTACGACGTGAACCTTAAGGCCAAAGCTACTTTCCAGTTAATCTTCCTGGAGTGCAAATTATGATTATTGTAAGGATTATCAGGCATCTCCAGATGGATGAATATCCCATTCATTCTAATCTGAAAGCAGCCGTGCAGGGTACCCTCCCTGCTGGCTGCTCTGTTGGTGTTTTAAATCATCGAAACGTTGACTTGCATCGTTTAAACTTCAGAGCGCGCCGCTCTGATCGGGACCCGCTCCGGCATCGTCAGCTGCTCCGTTAGCCGAAGGCCCCGTTCACGTCTGGGAGCATCGGTGTTAGCAGTTAAAAGCACTTTGTCGGGATTCGATTGCATGAAATTAGACGTCTGTTCCAGTCCATCTCGGGCTCTGAGAGCGGATGCTCGGAGGCTTGGCCACCCGGTAATGATGCTTCTGTGCGCGGCTGTGCGGGAAGAGGAGGAGGAGGAGGAGGAGGGGTGTCCAGATGATGCAGATGTTCACAGGCCATACTTTTATTCAATCTGGCTTCAGATGGATTTTAATTAAGGATGCAGGAATGAGTTTTCAATAATGTATATACCAGACTGATTTTTACATTTCCTTTCCGCTTCCAGGTGCTGGTGAATCCGGGAAAAGCACAATAGTCAAGCAGATGAGAATACTGCACGTAAACGGCTTCAACGCAGAGTGAGTGTTCCTCTCCAACGCACGAGTGTTTATCACACACCACAAACCAGATCATTCCCACCAATATTCACCAGCTCACGAATAATTAGAATTTAAATTTGCACTGAAGAGAAGTGACCTCGGTAGTAAAATGACATAGAGATAGGCTATTCTGAACTGACTCATCAAAAAACATGGGAAATTTTCAAAATGGTGTCATTTATGAGCCAAATATTGTAGTTGGAAAGTTAAGGACTATTTTCTTTCGTGAACATGTGAAACATTTTGTTGGTTGGTAATTGGGCATATGAGCTTTCCACTATTTACTAAGTTAGTTTAATTAGTTAAGAGAATGAACATTCACTTATTTAATTATAAATGGGTTATTCAATAGAGATACATAAAAATAGAACATAGTTATAAAGTGGAACTTCAAAAATATGTTACACCAAACCGAATTATTTTATCGTATCACTTTTACATTTAGTAACTAATAATTAACTATTGATAATCATCAAGCTTTGCAGGAGTTTCCAAGTCCTCTCAGTTCCAACTAAGTAAATAACATCACTTCCAGTTCATAGTTTTGTCAGCAAAATTGCGAAGAAAAGTCTCCTGTTTTTGGAATTCTCAGTAAGGCTTTTACATAAACACGAATGTTTTTGCAACACCAAAACAAACAAAAAAAAGACAGGCTTTATCCATTTTTGGTTTTGGTGGAAATATGGCCACGGGCCTTTTGCCAGCTACCTCGTGAATTCCCTAAAAGCTGCTGCCAAACGAACGGGACGCGATTGAGTCACATTTTTATCATTCATAATCACTCTCCTCATAGAAAGGGGCTCCGGGGGCCCGGGGCCGTCCTCACGTGCTCGCGGTACATGAGGACCTCAGTCAACAGATGTTCTGCTCAGAGGCAGTGACACATCCTCTGTCGGACGTCACTTCCTAGAAATGTTGGATCTCGGGGGGGCAGCTGGTCTCTTGCTCCGGCCAGACGTTGTCGTCCTGATGGGTTTTCCCTTGTGGGGCAGGGGAATCTCCGGGGGGGGGTGTTTGGGTCGGTGTTCGAGAAGATGAGATGAAGACCTCTACCACAGAACGTTTAAGAAATCTCAGATATTCCCTTTTTTTTGTACCCCTCGCATCGGGCATCTGAAGTTTCATGCTTAAGTGCGGATAAAAAGGAAAAGGCGCTCTGGCTGCTCACAAAAACATCTGGCCATCTGTTTGGGGGCTTTATTTATTATTGATAAGTCTGCTGGTTGTTTCCTAGATGGTTTGATTTGGTCATCGCCCAAAACGCTCTTCAGATGTTTTCCTCATAGCCAGTTTTCCAGAGCTCCGATAAACCTGCACAAACTCCCGGCTTGATAAGCTGAAGTTTTACTATTAACCATCCTTCAGCCCGGTGGATGAGGTGGGAAATAAAGCTGCCGATGTTTACGTTACCCGCGAGCGTGCTGATTAGCTCCGAGGCGGAATCCGCAAGCGTCGGCAGCTTTCGCTCCGGAAAAATATACTTTTGTTTTCAGGCCCGTACGTTTAAAGTCGAGCGACGGGAGTCAGCGCATCAGTATGCGTGAGAGATAGGTTGGCACGTCCTCTTGATTGAAGCGAGACATTGATGCATGCAGCGCTTATTAACACATTTATTACACTTGAGGAACCACAAATGTGTTTGGATAGACTGTCAAAAACTAATTTTGGACAGAAAGTTCGCCGTCCCGGCGTCTCCATCGGGTTTCACTGTGGGTGCCTGGTGTCGTGGTTGGGGGTTAAATTCATTTCTTGAGCTGGTAATAATAAGTCGATATCCAATAATATCGAGAGGATTAATTTAAGAATTAATAATAAAGTTGCCTTTTCAAAGTGAATTTTCTTCCACGAAGTCCTCCACAGGTGTTTATTTTAGTATAAAGCAGCCGTTGCAGCAGTTCTTCATCCATATGCTCAACATAAAGCAGTGCAAATATGACTTACCCGGCCCTGCTGCTGTATCTGTGAACTCTAAACCCTGCACGCACACACACACACACACACACACACGCACGGCTGCGGTGTTTCTTTTTCTCTCTCCGATATGCCTTTGTGCCGTCCCTGTTCTCTGCTGGCATTAGATTGTGAAATCCGCCATGGGCTCCTTTCATTCAGCAGATCTCTGTATCAGCTCCACCTTTCAGCCGTGGAGCTTTTGCAAGGCCGAACCTCAGCGGCGGCTGGCCTGGTTTCGTGACATCGGGCCTTTCCAGCTGATATCGCGATGCTGAAATCCTCGTAAATCCTGTTTGTTTTACAAACAATGGAGCTGAAGCAGGTGTAACACTTGCGTCTGATATCCGACACTTGAGCTTCGGGCTGGCAAAGAACTTCTGACAATCGTCCATAAAGTTCTGCTCTCTTATTCTGAGAGTTGTTGTGTGAGGAATAATCATGTTTGGTTTTTTTATTATTTTTTTTTTGTCGTTTCCATCCATCGACTCGTACGTTTTGAGTCTCATTCGCCTCTTTTCCACCAACATTTGCAGGAACTTTTATTACCTGGATTTTATTTTAGAGAGTAACGAGATTCCTGGTAATCTGTGTGGTTTGCGTTTCCACCGCACCCTCAAGTTCCAGAAAATATAAGAAAAGGATCAAAGCACACACAAATTGAAGCTTGTATAAATGCAATAAAGGCTGCAAAAGTGTTTCCAACAATCGTCATTCTTCTTGTGTAGCCCCGCCCCTCAAGAATTCCAGGGAATCTAGAAAGTCCAACCCCCACAAAGTAATTTTTAGGGTAAGTTTGTGGTTGAGGCAGGGTTTTTTTTTCCTTTGGTAAATTAGATAGAAATGTGCAAAGTTTGTTTTTTTTTTGTTTTTTTTCTAAATCACAAGTAAATGATAAAATTTCTCTTGCAGTGGAAAAGGGTGTTCAAAGACACCCCCCCCCCCACAGCATTTTCTGTTGTATTTAGGATAGAGTATAGTGCACAATCCCTCTGCATCACCTTTGCTTTAACACCTCATCACTACATTCTCTACAGCTATCTAAATGAAATAACTGGAAGCTTCCTCTGACCTTCACAGGGAGAAAAAGCAGAAAATCCGCGACATTAAAAACAACATTAAAGAAGCTATAGAGGTAAGAGCCCGTAGGTTTTCGATGTGTTCTGAATGCCAAAGGGAATTTTCTCTGATTTCAGCGTCACAGCACGGGGACGAGTGTAATTATTACAAAGTCGGAGTTCGTGTTTTTGAGAACTAAGCGTGTTTTCTTGGGTCGCCTCCGTGTAGACGATTGTGGCTGCCATGACAACCCTCACGCCGCCGTGCAAGCTCGCCAGTCCCGCAAACCAGTGCCGAATTGATTACGTCCTGAACCAAGTAAACCATAAGGATTTCGAGTTTCCTTCGGTAAGTTTAACCTTCTCTGACTTCATTCCCTCCCTGTCAGTCCATTTCGATGCGACCAGACTTCTGCGCGATTGTTTCCGAAGCGCGCGGCTTTCTCTGTTTGTGTAAGCCGTAGATCTCCTTCCGAATCCACGCGGCTGCAGCCCGGAATGTGTCACGCTCTGATTCAGTAATTAGCGTGCGCACACTTCCGTGCGGGAGCCTGTCAGTTGAACGAGCCTCTCACCTGAGACCGACGCACCGCCTCAGCGCTAATTGTTTGTAATATCCCAAATGCGTCTGGAGGACAGGTCCCTCCAGACGCACGCCGACTCATTACAAGCTCAGGGGCATTCTGGTCCCAACAACCAAGACGCTCCACCAAGTCCAGCGTGGTTTTTTTTGTTGTTTTTTTTTTTTCTGTTTTCAACCTTTCTAAAGTGCCATTACTATCTGCACCAGGTCCAGATATGCATCTTAAAAAGATGCGTTTCTTCCTCCTCGCCCTCCTCAGTCCGCTCTCCCCTCGCGTGACCTTAAGGCTTGCCAACTGGTTGAACCGGTTCCCTCTGCCTTTAGCGGGGAGGATAAGAAAATTAGAAAGCCCTCAATTTATCGTCCAAAAACCCGTCTTGATTTCCTCTTCAGACGTCCTCTTCTTATCAGTTACTCTCACGTAATATTAAGTCGTTTTCCAGATTACGTTGAAAATGAATGACTCTCCTTCCTAATCATGTCACTGGCCTCTTGATAGACTTTTGAGACCGGACACGTTGAATTTGGTATTTTCGTGCGGGCGGAGAGCGCGCGCCGACATCTTTAACGCAGGAGGCTCGCACGCTAAAGCGTAGCCCCGCCAGCAGCGCGATCCTTCCAAAGACCCGCCTCCCGCGGACGCTCCTTATCCAGCGCTGAGAAGTGCTTTCAAAGAGAGAAAAGGATTCATTCAAAAGATAAACAGAGCCTGTGTGTTTCCTCATGTAGCGCTCCGACACCAGTTGGCTGGTGCTCGTGGGGTGTCCGCACAATTAGATTTGTGTTCGGTTCTGCCGGTGGGACGTTCGGAGAAGCGGAGAGCGCGAATGCAGAACACTCTGATGGATTTGATTTTGTTTTTTTTTTTTTTAAAGCGCGACCGTTGCAGGAAAATGCTGACAGAGATAATTGGCCATCCAACACCCCCCCAAAAAAAAAAAAAAAAAAAAAAAAACTGAAAAAACAAAAGAGCTGGGACAATTGATCGACCTGTGATTTCACCTGATCCAGGCGAAGGATGGACCTCGATAACCAGCCCCCCCCCCCAACCGCCTGGTTGTGCAGTAGGAAACTCTGAGCGATGAACAACGCTGCTGCTTCTTCTGAGTCCGGTCTCTCTCTCTCTCTCTTTCTCTCTCTCTCTCTCTTTCTCTCTCTCTCTCTCTCTCTCTCTCTCTGTTCCATCCAGTCAGTCTGCATTTCCAAACATTCGTATGTTTTAGTCCTTGGTGGTCGATGTGTAAACTGCTAACAGTTATAAGAAGGATGTAAAATTATATACAGGACCGGGGTCCTTTAATGGACTGACTGCAGATAAATGCGAGGAGAGATAGGCCCCTCTGAAGAACTTGCCAAGTCTTGTGTTAGTCGGAAAGCTGTTTTTTTTTTTTTTTTTTTTTTTTTTTCATGAACTCAATAACCTCTACTGTTTCCAGCCTCTGAATGAGGCTGCCCATCAGCTTCCTCTCTCCGAGCATTTTTAAATCCTTTGGAAATACCACGCGGCCCCAAAACTTTTCTTTTTAGCCTCCGCTGATGTCAGATTAAACGATTCGACCCTGTTCACCGTCCTTTGTTGCAGAGCTCTTTATTTTCCTCATTCGTTCCCTCTTTGGAGTGTTTTTGCAGCATCATCGTGGTTTAAAATGTCAGAGGATAAGAATGAAAAAGGAAAAAAAAAAAGTCTGCAAAGCTACTGGGTCAATGGGACTGCCTTCCTGATGGTTTTTTTTTTTTTTTTTTTTTTTTAAATGAGTATAGCGCTTGATTCTCTGCATGGATAGTGATGTGACACGTTACATTAAACAGCCAGTCAGGTGTGCGGCTGAACTGCTGGCGCACATCACATACTCCTGGGAAAAAAAATCTGATGTTAAACTGAGCAAGAAGCACAACTGGACAGCTGTTTGACCCCCCCCCCCCACCGCGGAGATCCATGGGAACGCTCTTGTGCGCGTTTACCCCGTAACACTGGAGCGATGTCTTTGATTTACATGCGTCCACGCGGTGTTTATCTGTTGTCGCTGCATAACTGCACGGCCCATTTCACTCTCATTAACCAGGACCACTAATTAAATGGATTGCTGGTCAGTCCCAGTTCACGTAGCCTGTGTCCCAAAGAAAATTGATGGGGAGCGGTGTGCGTGTAGGTATGTGTGTGCGTGTGTGTCTGTGTGTGCGTGCGTGTATGTGTGTGCGTGTGTGCGTTTGTGGGACGCAGAGAGTCTCCACTGCAACACTTCCTCTACACTTGGAAACCTGGGGAAATAAAATTTGGTTCTTTTCTGATGCGTCGGTATTTATAGAAAGCCTGATTTGCTGTTATTTCCTGCCTTCTCTTTCCAGGAGTTTTATGACCACACAAAAACCCTCTGGCAGGACGAGGGCGTGCGGGCTTGCTGGGAAAGGTCCAATGAGTATCAACTGATCGACTGCGCAAAGTAGTAAGTCCCCCCCTGTTCGCTCCCGTCGTTCCGTAAGCGCACTGTCCGTCACTCTCGTTCGGCGCGCCTCCCGACGACGTTTCGGGAGTGTAAAACGTTTTCAACGCGCGTCGCGGCGATGGAAGCCTTGTCGGCGAGGCCCGCGACCCCGGAACCGACCGTCCCGCCGGTGGTCGGTGCGGCAGAGGAACGTCCTGACTCGGGTGGCCTCCAGATAACGTCCTTCAGGCCGCTGCGGCGGCGGGGGCCACGGATGATGTCCCGGGACGAGCCGGCTCGGCTCGCGCCGCGTGAACGGGCGTCCTGCTGAGCCCGCGAGGAGGAGCCTGTGTGACGCGATGCGGGCTAAACGGGCTTTGAGCCGCGACCCCGACGGGTGACACGATTTTTGTTCTCGCTGATGTTGGGATGACGGACGGTAGGGTCCTTTCCTTTCCTTTCCTTTCCACATTACCTTGGTATTCCTTTCATTTCGTTTCCTTTCCTTTCCTTTCCTTTCCACGGTACCTTGGTATTCCTTTCCTTTCCTTTCCTTTCCTTTCCTTTCCTTTCCTTTCCTTTCCTTTCCATGTTACCTTGGTATTCCTTTCCTTTCCTTTCCATGTTACCTTGGTATTCCTTTCCTTTCCTTTCCACGGTACCTTGGTATTCCTTTCCTTTCCTTGTTATGGATCAGATGCTGGGCTGGGTGGCCGGACCGGAAGCCCCCCTCCCTCCCTCCGCCACCGCTTATGTAAACGGAGAAGCAGAGAAAGAGGGGGGGGGACTATTTTTAACCCAGTCAGGCTGCAGAAGGAGAAGAGAAAGAGCGACTGTTTGCAAAGAGACAACTTCAGCATTTTAGGTGGAAGTTGAGCGTCAGTGTCGATCAGCGAGGCTCGCGCTCCCTTTTTTTTTTTTTTTTTTCTTCTTCTTTTTTTCTTTCGGTGGGGTGGTCGCTTTCAGACCTCGATAAAGTTTTGAGACGCGGAAGAGCTGTGTTTTGCTCCGTCACCCTCCGAAACGGCGCGATTGAGGCGGTTGTCCTCTGTGACCGGCTCACGCGGCCGACCGCACGCGGGGGTCTGAAAAGAAAAACAAAACAGAGCACCAAATCGTTCAGTTCGGCCAACGTAATCTTTTAAAAGAAACGCGCCACGTGACCCGATCAGAGCGAAACCCGCGCGAGTGGTCCGCAGAGCGTCACAGAGCGTAAGTCGGAAATATCAGGCATCTTTATTGGCTGCCAAAAATAGCCCCTTTAATAGCAGGTTTATACCCGCCATCTGCATTCAGTGACTCAGACGCCGCTCCAGTCCAAACGCGTTTCACTCAGACGAGGGTTCGCCTGCGCTTTGTCGCAGTCGGGCCACGGCGATAACGCTCAGGCCGTCGCCGACCCCCCCACCCCTCTCCCCCCCTCGCCGAACGCCGCCGATTCCCTCTGTTGAAACGTGTGTGAAGTGATTCTCACTGCAAACTGGGAGTCGAAGCAAGTTAAGACGAGAGCAACAGCGAGTCTTCTGAGTGGTCGGGGGGGTTCTGCAAGTTTCTTGATGTTTGTAATTTCGCCGTCTAATGGCAGGAGAACCGCAGCATTAATCAGGCGCCGGAGGTCACGTGGTTAACCTCGGGTTCCCTTTTCAGCTCCACTCTCTTTTCAGATTCGTTGGTGTCCGTTTTTTTCTCTGAAAGTCGTTTTTATTTATTCATTTCTTTTTTTTCACGCTGCTTCGGTCTTTCAGTTTTGTTGCTTTGTCCTTTTCTTTCTTGCCTTTCATCACTTTGCTCTTCCTTTCATTTTCCTCGCTTCCCTCTGTGACTCTGCATTGTACTCCTTCCACTCCTCTCTCTGCATTTCTCTCTCTGTCACGTCCTCTGATTTTTCACTCCCCCTCTTCTGTCGTTCCTCATTTTCTCTCCTATCTGTACGCCTTTCTTTCTCCCCGTCTCTCCCTCTTTCTGGCCTCTCTCCAGTCGCACAAGATTTGGAGCTGATTGTCTATTTATAGCGCCCGTGGTTCTGTCACCATGACAACCAAGCTGGAGGCCAGGGCGCCAGGGAGCTATTTTTGGAGCAGCGCTGTAATGTTAGACACAGCATTCTCTCCTGCTCTCTCTCCCTCTGTCCCTCCCTCTCTCGCCCTCTGGTGCTGTCTCCGTTGCTCTCTCTGTCTCTCTGTTACTGTCTTTGTCTCTCTCTCTCTCTCCACTGCAGTATCTCTCTCTCTCCTTTTCTCTCCATCTCTCTGCTGCTATCTTTCTCCCCCACTCTCTGCATCTCTCTCTCTGCATCTCTCTCTCTCCATCTGTCTGTCTCTCTCTCCATCTCACTCTCTCTCACATCTCTCCCACTCTCTTTCTCTCCATCTCTCTGTCCATCTCTTTCCATCTGTCTGTCTCTCTCTCCATCCATCTCTCATATCTCTCTCTCTCACCATTCCTCTCTCTCTATTCTTCTCTCTCTCCATCTTTCTGTCTGTCTCTCCATCTCTCACATGTCTCTCTTACATCTCTTTCATCTCTCCGTCTCTCTCTGTCTCTCCGTCTATGTCTGAAGGACCGTCTGTTGAGGACAGTGTCTCTTCATGTTCAAGTGTTAAACCCACATCGGGGCAGCGCTACCTCCGTTGTTTTGTACTGCTAAACGACCTTTTCCACCCTTGAGGTCGAACCGAGAGCGTCGTCTCACTGCGTTTGGACGCCTGTGCAGAGACTTCTCTCAGCGCTCTAAAATGTTTTTCTCAATTTTCTCTAAAATCTGAATGTGCCAGGAACTTTTCATCTCACTGTTTATTTCCGTGCCCTTCCTCTGAATGAATCTTGGTTTGTGTTTGCATATGTTTTAATAGAGAAACTTAATTGTATTGAGATACTTTTTGATGAGAACAGAGTTTTTATCATCCTAAAAACAGAATCATCAACAGGTTGAACTCCTCACAAATATGAATGAGCTGTTTTTGGATGTGTGTGTATGTGTGTTATCATTTATGAATGAGTCACAACATGTGCGACAAAGCCAATTAAATCCGACGGAACTGTGTTTCAACAGTTAAATTTTAAACAGAGAAGTGTGCTTTAACTTTAATGTTTTCTTGTTTCAGGAAAATACTAATTTTCTATTTTTTAATCATTAAATTATTTTTTTTTCTTCATTCAACTAGAGAGCTACTACCCAATATGTAGGATTAACATACTTTAAAGTAAGCAAATAATTTGTCTTGTGTGTGTGGGGGGGGTATTGTAATCCTATTTTTTTTACCTGATAATCTGGGTAATGGGTTATCCTAACAGTCGCCCTTTAATGAGATGAAGTCATTTTGTGTGTGTGTCAATCATCAACAGGTTGAACTCCTCACAAATATGAATGAGCTGTTTTTAGATGTGTGTGTGTGTGTGTGTGGGTGTGGGTGTGGGTGTGTGTGTGAGATCAGTGAGGCCTCTCACACACTTCCAGAATGAGGAGATTTCCGTAGATTCTGGATCGGAGACATTCCTGCAGAGAAAAGAAAATCAGCCCCACAAATGTCTGCGGCTGTTTATGTGTGGATCTTCTGTTTTAGTTTATTCTTATTTAACTTAGTAATATTTTTAATCTCTTAAAGTTTAAAAGAGTTTAAAACATGAATGTAATTGACAAGTTATTACATTATAATGTTAAAAAGGGGGGAAAAGGCTTGTTCCCACACCAATGAAGTAAAAATAAAATGAGGAGGAGAGACCGTAGAGAGTAAAAAAAGACTTTATCATTATTGTAAACTGTTATTTTTAATCTCCTGATGCGTCCCGTCTGTGTGTTGGCCATCCCAGAATAACCCTGACAGGTTCAACATTTCACCGCGGCCCTATCCGTTACTGCGGCAGCCACTTTTATTTGTTGCAGCTCCTGCCCTGGTTATTATTGGCACCCCTCCTATTAATAGGGAGACCTGCTAAAAAAGCGAGCTGTGTGTTTGTCCTGGGCGTGTTGACGCCTCGGACCGGAGCCGTGAATAAACACAGTTTGGCCCCCGCGCGGCTGAGAGCTTCCAGAGTCCGTAACATCCACGTGGTGCGTTCAGGCGCACGGGAACGAAGACGCCTCTGAGGTCTGAGGAACGGAGCGGAGCGGGACTCTTGCCCAAGTTTGAGCCGAGGGTTGGGGACAGGAAATGGCCTGCGTAAAGAGCGGCTGGCTCCGTGTGTGTGTGTGTGTGTGTGTGTGTGTGTGTGTGTGTGTGTGTGTGTGTGTGTGTGTGTGTGTGTGTGTGTGTGTGTGTGTGTGTGTGTGTGTGTGTGTGTGTGTGTGTGTGTGTGTGTGTGTGTGTGTGTGTGTGTGTGTGTTTTTGTTGTTTTTTTTTTTCATCTGAATATGCGTTGGTGAATCTGCAGCAGGATACTGGCGTGGGTGTCCCGCCCCCCCACAGCAGACCTGTTACCTGCAGCCCTGCTGTCACATTTCACCCCTGCCCGCCACATTCCTGATTATCTCAGAGGGGGTCGCATACCTCCGCTCGCCGCTCCAGTCGGGACGGATGATCTGGCAACCCAGAAAAAAAAAAAAAAAAAATGGCGGCAACTCTCTGGCTAAACATCAGAGGATTTAAACAGGAAATGAGTTAGTGCTGTTCGGGAGTTGTGCAGTGACACATTAAGCTTAAAGTTAAACATACCCGGGGGTTATCTGGTCATTTACGAGAAGATCCCGAATGTGCGGTTGTGACTCAAACCCGAGTGTGTTTTTTTTTTTTTTTCAGGCTCTGGTTTGATGTGGCTCTGGTTCGATGGTATTTGATATGATGAGTGATTTAATCTGCGATTCTGGGGAAAAAAAAAAAAAAAGTTACGCAGGAAAAAAAAAAACATGTGTGGCTGAATCAGCCTCCCGGCCTCCGCCTTGCGCCCGAGTTTCCTTACGGAACCCGTGACCCTTCAGCCCCCCCGCAGGGATTTTCGTGGATAAACTTGTAATGTCGTGACGAACGGGGCTTGTGGGACTTGTTCCAGTTGTCGGGGCTTTATCGTAAAGCCCCCCCCCCCCGACTTCAAAGTTTGACAGTTTTTGTTTTTTTTCCCCTGAATCGTGAATTTTGGAGGGAGACGAGGAGAGTCTCCGACTTGATGGAGGACGTGGCGAATGTAAATTTATAACGTTATCTCTCTTAAATTCCTGCCTTTGCAGCAGCACCCGAGTTCAGCCCGCTGATCTTTCCACCGCAGGAGAGGCTCCTGCTTTCCTTCCTACATCATGTTTCCTCAACACATCATAAACTAGTATCAGGATATTGGCATAAAAGGCACTGTTTGTATCCATGTTTACATCCTGTAACCGTATCCAGCGAGTCGCCGGAGTCACATGTGGCTGCATATGTAGAAAAACTCGGTCCTTGTGCCGGTCAGCTGGTTTTATTTTCTTAGAACGAATCCTCGGCTCGATTCGTGAGGGGCCTTATCGTGCTTCCCGAGCCGGCCCGCCCTCGAGAGGCTCGGCCGTGGAAGCCGGCACCGCCAGCGTGTCCCCGATACACTCATTCTGAGAATGCCAGCGCCGCTCACACGCCTTAACGGGCCACGGCAATATAGGTCAGTTCATCGGAAAACTCGGCACGCGTTCGGGAAAGGCGCGCTGCAGATCAGTGCACTGTCGGCCTGCATACTCGCCCACACACGCACACGCACACACACACACACACACACACACACACACACACACACCTCTCATCCTGTGTGAGAACTACTACAGCGGCTCCATTGACGAGGCTCCTCCAGCCCGACTGAGAGAAGCTGCTGCTGGTGACTCAGACGGGCTCTGGAGTGAAGCCGCGCCCCCTGCCGGTCGTTCCGGGGACACGTCCCTCCCTCCTCGAACCTGGGTCACGCAGAGCAGACTTCCGCCTTCCTCCCATGGACTAATTGAGTGCATTCCTCTTTTCCCCCGTTGCAGTTTCTTGGACAGGGTGGAGGTGGTCAGACAGAGCGACTACACACCCACAGATCAGGTGACGCTTCAAAACACTGATCCCACAACACGAAACCGATTTATTGCGTTCGTCTTAATCATTATGCGTGTGTGCTTTTTTTTTTTTTTTTTTTTTTTTTCCCCCAATTACCATTATTCAGGATCTGTTGAGATGCAGAGTGTTGACATCTGGGATCTTTGAGACGACCTTCCAAATAGACAAAGTCAATTTCCAGTGAGTTTTGTTCGCCGTTCAGTTTTAATTCTCCCAAGCGGAAAATTTGGGGATGTATTTGCCTCGCACGTCCAGTCCTCATGGCTTCACTTGCTCTGTCCCAGTATGTTCGACGTCGGTGGCCAGCGGGACGAGCGTCGCAAATGGATCCAGTGTTTCAACGGTGAGTTATCCCTCCGTAAATTCCCGTAACCCAGCGTGGCCGCAGACCGGTGACCTTCGGCAGGTTTTTGCCAGAGCCCTGAGAAACGTTTGGCGTTTGTGACGCAGATGTGACGGCCATCATCTTCGTGGTCGCGAGCAGCAGCTACAACATGGTGATCAGAGAAGACAATCAGACCAACAGACTTCAGGAAGCCCTCAACCTGTTCAAGAACATCTGGAACAACAGGTCAGCGCCGCCCACACGTCTGTCTGACATTCAGTCACGACCCTTAATGTTAAAATCATCGTCCTCCGCGGGAGCTTTGTCGTCCGTGGACACGATAAACGGTCGTGTTTTTCCACATCCAGAGCACTTTATTATTTGTTTATTTTTTTTTTTTAAATGAGGGACGTCCAGATTGAAATCTGCCCCTGACCGACCACGCTCCGCGTCTCACTTCACAGGTGGCTGCGCACCATTTCGGTCATCCTCTTCCTCAACAAGCAGGACCTGCTAGCCGAGAAGGTCTTGGCAGGGAAGTCCAAGATCGAGGATTACTTCCCCGAGTTCGCGCGTTACACCACACCTGATGACGGTAGGGAACATCCGACATCCGTTATCCTTCTGGAACGTGATTTAAAAAAAAAAAAAAACGTATTTCCTGTATCAAAACCGACGATTCTCGTTATTTTCCAGTTTGAGGAGCCGCACAGGCGCCTAAATGCACCAGTTGATAGTGCAGATGTGTTCACCATTGTACCACTAGTGCTGTGAATAGTTCTATTACCTGTCTCTAATCCTCGATTTCAACTCCTGACAGCAATACCGGAGCCGGGCGAAGATCCTCGTGTCACAAGGGCAAAGTACTTCATACGGGACGAGTTTTTGGTACGTCCAGAGCCACGGGTTTTCCTTCATACCGTATATACGTTACAGTGGTAACACGGCCGTGCTCCTGTGTCTGTTACAGAGGATCAGCACAGCCAGCGGCGACGGACGGCATTACTGTTACCCCCACTTCACCTGTGCAGTGGACACGGAAAACATCCGCCGCGTCTTCAGTGACTGTCGCGACATCATACAGCGGATGCACCTGCGGCAGTACGAGCTCTTGTGATGGACAGCAGCCGCGCACGCTCCGCTCGCCTCTGCCCCACCCCCACGGACAAACGCCACAATCACCTAAAGAGCAAGATGCACCCCCCCCACATACACACACACGCACACACACACCGCCAACCCCCCATTCCCATTCCCGGACTCAGCGTTCCCCAAAACATTATTGCGAAAAAAAAAAGTAAAACCCAGGACTGACTGAGAGCGGGTACACTTTGAACCTCCAGGGATGAGCGAGACTGGAGACCCTCCTTTTTGTTTTAATCTGTCTCGGATTAAAAACTCTACAGCATAAAACAGAGAGAACTTTGAAAGAGAGGAGACACACACACTCACACACACACATACACACTCAAAGATCATTTAGCTGAATTCCTTCTGTGCTGGTTGAAGAAAGACGGAGGAACGGCAAACTTGCAGATTAAGGACAGAGCGCGCGTTTGTGTGTGGGTGTGGATGTGCATGCGCGCGTGCGTGTGTGCACATGTGCATGTGACATGCGACCCCACAGATCACATGACTTTCTTCATTTAACCAGTCGAGGTGCATTGAAGAAATACAGCAAAAAAGAAAAAGTATAAAATATCATAAAATGCATTCATCCATGCATAAAAGTGAACTTCATGCAAAGCAAAAAACATCCTAGCTATATATACAGATATTTATATATGTGTGTATATAAATATGTATATATAAATATTATATATTCCTGTAGTAACACAATTCAACTTTTTTTTAACCCTATGTTGTATGTTGGTACACTGTGTGATCACCTTTTGTGCACCATTTAAGCACCCCCCCTTACACACACACCCATCCCCCCACACACACAAACACACATAACCCCACACCCCTGCTGCTACTACCCGTTCAACATATGGAAAATCCGAGGAAAAACGTCTCAGAAATAAAAACGTGAAGTCAAGGAAGATGTTTTTTTTTTTTTTTTTTTCTGGGATTACACACACACCCACACACACACACTCACACACACTCTTCTTCCCACGCCACCCTCTCACCTTGATTCTTTTTTTCCTCTCCCAGCTTCAAGCTTCTTTATTTTACTGCTGGACTATTATTCTTGTACAGACTGTAAAATGTACTATTTTGTACTTTATTGAAGACAAACAAACTTGTAGAACATCCCTGTGCCTTGATCACGACTGTACGTGTAAAAATGAGCTAATATGTAAGTTATGTTTCACTGCGCTGTACGGCGGGACGAGTCCGCCCCCACCTCGTCCACGCCAGCTTGCCCCCCCCGAGGGGCATCGGACCAAGGCAGACGCCTTTCGTTGGTTGCTTAGTTTCATTTTTGGTTTATTTTTGTTGGGGTTTTTTTTCCACATTTGTTTGTTGATCCATTTGTTTTGCTATATAATAGGAATTTTGAAAAAAGAAATTAAGGAAAAAATAATCAAACACATCATGTTAATGCTGTGCAGTGAAGGATTCTGACTCATAACACAATTTAATATATATATAAAATATATTTCAGAGTTTATATTTTATATATATATATGAATATAAATATAAATATATATATGTATGTAGTGTTCACTTATATCTATCTCCCTTGTAAACTGTCTCAGAGGTTTTCTTTGCATCTGTCAGAACATCTGCATACGTCCTGCAGGAGAATTTGTCTTTTTTTTTTTTTTTTTTTTGGGTGTAATGGGGTGGGTTTTTCATTTCTTACTTTTTTTTTTTAAATTTTAGCTTTAACTCTTGTAAAGGAGATGAAATTATCAAGTTGCAAAACATGGCTTGTTTCTACATAAACCAAAATCTTTTTTGCTTAAAGAAGAAGAAACCGTTGCATTAATGTCTGGTTCATTCTTGTGTTAATTATTTCTTAATTCCAGGTCTACTTGTATCAGAATTTCAGGTAAAGCTGAAGTTTCTTGATGGAAGAATGTAAAATGTATATCCCAAATATTTTCCACATATGTCCTGAAGTCCTGAGGCTAGAATGATAAGTCTGTAGGGGGGGTTGGCACATTGCAGCCAATTACAATATGATGACTGTGATGATAACTTATTATTATTATTGTTATCACCTCTTTGAATCTGAAGTGATTCAGATGGGGAAAATAGGTTGCTCTAAAATGACCTAAGAAATCGGGTTTCCTGCACAGTTTTTGTTATAGGTGTATATCATGATTGTAAACTGCCACTAAATGCCAAATTATTGAATCACTGAATTTAAATTTGCATGCCCTAAGCCTCAGGTTTGAATCCTGTTTGGGATGGAGGCTGGGGTCTTCTGTGTGGAGTCTCCATGTTCTCCCTGTGCCTTCGTGTGTTCTCACTGGGTACCACAGTCCAACGTCATGCACGATTGGAGATTAGGTTGATTGGAGACACCAAATTGCCCTAAGGTGTGAATGTGAGAGTGAATGGTTGTGTGTCACTTTGTGTAAGCCCCTCGACTGACTGGCGTCCAGTCCAGGGTGTACCCCGCCTTCGCCAAATGTCAGCTGGGATAGGCTCCAGTCCCCCCGTGACCCTCTGTAGAGGAAGAAGCAGAAGAAGATGGATGGATGGATGATGCCCTAAGAGGCAATCATAAAGCCTTCATGGTTGTTAATAATGGAGCCTATCCAATATGAACTTGATAATATTTCGTTGGACCACCTTTGGCTTTGATTCCGGCACACATTCGCTGTAGCATTGTTTCAATAAGCTTCTGCAATGTCACAAGATTTATTTCCATCCAGTGTTGCATTCATTTTTCACCAAGATCTTGCATTGATGATGGTACAGTCTGACGTTCTCCAGCACATCCCAAAGCCTCAGTGGGGTTAAGGTCTGGACTCCATGTGTGAAAATTATGTCTTATGTCCCTGAACCACTCTTAACAATTTGAGCCCGATGAATCCTGGCGTTGTCATCTTGGAATATACCCGTGCCATCAGGGGAGAAAAAAAAAAGTCCATGTGAATAACCTGGTGGCGGCATGGTGGCATAGTGGTGTTTGTGTTTGGTGGTGTACAGGTTAGAACTGTCGGCTCAAAGCAAGAAGGCTTGAATCCTGGTTGTGACGGAGGCTGCGGTCTTTCTATGTGGAGTTTGCATGTTGCCCGTGCCTGTGTGGGTTCTCAGCATGTACCACAGTCCAAAGTCATGCACAATTGGGGATTAGGTTGATTGGTCACTCTAAATTGCCCATAGTTGTGAGGGTGAATGGCTGTCTGTCTTATGTGTATCAGCCCTGCAACTGTATGGTGTACCAGGGGTAATGTCAGCTGGGATAGGCTCCAGTCCCCCCGCGACCCTCTGCGGAGGACTAAGAGATAGAAGATGGATGGATGGAATAACCTGCTCATTCAGGGAGTCATCTGACCTCATTCTTTGAGCACATACCGCCGCTGAACCTAGACCCCACCAACTGCAGCAGCCCGTTCCTTTACGCAGGTGGCGACTCTTCTCTCTCTCTCTCTCTCTCTCTCTCTCTCTCTCTCTCTCTCTCTCTCTCTCTCTCTCTCTCTCTTTTTGTTTTTGGTCAGCCAGTGTGTTTCGCAGATTTTAAACTAAATCGACACACTCGTCGTTATCCCCCCCGCGCCACCAGGGGACGTTCGAGGTCTAAAAACAAACCCACGTGGGTCCAACCGGACGTCAGAGCGCACTTCCTGGCGGAGGCCCCGCCCCCTGGTTTCCATGCCTTGGCGGGCTCCCCCCTCCCTCCCCCCTCCCTCCTCCTCCTCCTCTCCTCCCCCCCGCGTCTCCCCCCCTCCTCCCCCAGCAGAGGCTGTCTGATAGCGAGGCTGCGAGCATGAGTGCGGCGGGGAACGCTCGTCCCGGGCCGGCCGCGGGCCCGGTGCAGCAGGGCCTGAAGGAGGCTCTGCTGGAGACGCTGACGGCCATCCTGTCGCCGGTGCACGAGCTCCGCGCCGCCGCCGAGGAGCAGGTCAAAGTGCTGGAAGTCACCGAGGGTGAGTGGCGGCCCCCGGGGCCCCCGGGGGCCCGGCCCGGCCCGGGCCACCGCCGCCGCCGCCGCGTCCCGAGGCTCTCAGCAACTTTTTGTTTTTTTCAGTGTTTGTGTTTTTGTTTTGTTTTTAATCGGAGCCGCGTCGGGGGCTAGTTAGCCGCTAGTTAGCCGGGGAGCGGCTGCGGTTAGCTGGCGTCATTCCGTCTTTTTTTTTTTTTTTTTCTTTTTAAAAAGTTTTCCGGTCGATGGGTTGGAGGTCCGAGTCCCCTGTCCGTCGTCCCGATGTCGGCTCCCGCTCGGGTTCAGCCGGCATCGGGCGGAAGAGTGCGGGTTTGGACGGAGAAGCGAGATGGATGGAGCACATGTGGGGGGACCAGGGCCGGTTCTGTCAGGTCCAGGTCAGGTTCTGTCAGGTCCAGGTCCAGGTCAGGTTCTGTCAGGACCAGGTCCAGGTCAGGTTCTGTCAGGACCAGGTCCAGGGTCTGTCAGGTCCAGGTCCAGGTTCTGTCAGGTCCAGGTCCAGGTCAGGTTCTGTTTGTCCGGGTTCAGATATGAAGCCCTGGGTACCTCTATTAAGACACCCCCCCCAGTATCAGGAGATAAAGATGGATGCTCCACCCTGGTGGAACAGGAGGATCGCCCCCCCACCCCGAAATAGTCTCAGATGTTCTGCTTCAGGATAGAGATCTCTGTGAGGAGGCTGACGGGCTCTTATCCGTTGCTATGGTAACCCCTCTGAGACGTCTCTGGACCGCCGGAAACTCTTCCCGGTCTCAAATCTGTTTTGTTCCCAGGACGCTGGAGGGAGGTGAACGATAACCCCAGACCGCGACGTCTCAGGCAGCACGAGGTCGTTGGCCGCACGAATGTATATTTGCCGATATCGCACCCTTCGTACATCCGCTCCACCCCTGTGGAGTTTGGAGAGGTTTAAAACATCCCTGAAATCACGTCACACCACAGCTGAACTACCAATGATAAAATGTAAACGGGCGCGTGGATATAGTTGCATCTCGTTCTTTTTGTGTCTGTCCTGAGACCTTTGTGTGTGTGTGTGTGTGTAAAGTTGACCGTGCTGCCGCTGCATCCCAGCAGCGTAGCCCGTCCTCTACAGTGGCCCCTCTCTAAGGCAGCCACTTTGTGGGATGGTCAGCACTAACATTGTCTTGTGGCGCCTGATGTCACTCAGAATAAAACCCAGAGAGAGCGAGCACGTTCACGGCCGAGGCCGACGCTGATCCCGAACCGCGTTAATCTCCCTGAAAGCGCGTCGGGGCCGCGGCTACACCCCTGTATGCTGCTTACTGCTTTATGCCCCGCTCTGCCTGGGTTGGGTTTTTTTGGGGGGGCTACTGGTTATTTTTGTCACTGTTGTGCAGCATTTTTCGCGTGTGTGTTTTTGTGCTTTGATGAGCACATTTTGGTCCCCCTAGAGAGAAGCCCCTCCGTGGCCTTCATTTACACTCTGTCCAGTTGGAGACCGCGTGGGCCCAGTCTGGCTGGGCTGCTTCCTGCCTCTCCCAGTGAATGCTGGGATACACTCCAGCACCCCAGATGAAGCGCAGGCAGAGCGCGCTTTGACAGAAAGCGGAACATGAAATTCAACTAACGGGAGCGTTTATCACATAACAGCCTGTGAAGCAACATTTATGCTGTCTGGATTGCGTGTACTATTCTGCTATTTACCTTCGTATTACAGGAGGTTTTATCCTGCTGTTTTATCAGCCAGAGCATGTTATTCCACTTGTACTGTGTTTAGTTTTCGTCTGAAGTGTCTGATTTCTTTCATCCCTCCGTATTGCAGAGTTTGGTGTCCACCTGGCAGAACTCACAGTCGACCCTCAGGGAGCACTGGCCATCCGTCAGGTGAGCGTACGACATGCGCGGTTGGTTGGGAAGCGTCTATCTGCGCGGTATGAAAGAAGGGGTGTTTGTTCAGGTTCTCAGTTCTCATTAAAATCCTTGTTTGCAGCTAGCGTCTGTCATCCTGAAGCAGTATGTGGAGACACACTGGTGTTCCCAGTCTGAGAAGTTCAGGCCTCCTGAAACCACAGATCAGGTCAGTCGATGGCGTTTATTCGTTTCATCACCTTCGTTCTGAAAACCGACCCGCCGACCTCCCCCGTCCAGGCCAAGGCCGCCATCCGGGAGCTGCTGCCGGGCGGACTGCGGGAGGCCATCAGCAAAGTCCGCTCCAGCGTGGCGTACGCCATTTCCGCCATCGCTCACTGGGACTGGCCCGAGGCGTGGCCGCAGCTGTTTACGCTCCTGATGGAGATGCTGGTCAGCGGCGACGTCAATGCCGTGCACGGGGCCATGAGGGTCCTCACAGGTGTGGTGTGAGATAGACAAGAAAACACACACACACACACACAATCAACAGAGTCACCCAAACTTCATGTTAAATAAAGTTCCCAGTGTGTGGCCTCCCTCAGGTCATTGACCTCTGTTTTAGTCTTAAGATCAATCACATTTGAGACTCCTTTTCTAACGTCATGTTTGATTTGTGCAGAATTTACTCGGGAGGTGACGGACACGCAGATGCCCTTGGTGGCTCCAGTAATCTTGCCTGAGATGTACAAGATCTTTACTATGGCTGAGGTATTACAGCAGCTCCCGCCTGCTCCTGTGTTATTAAGCATTTTCACATTTAGTCGGTCCCAACATATTTTTTGATGTGGAATCTCCTCTCTGCCTGGTATTGATCTGGCTGGTTGTTCCAGGTCTACAGTATCCGTACCCGATCCAGAGCAGTGGAGATATTCACCACGTGTGCCAACCTCATTTGTGCTATTGAAGAACTCGAGAAGGTGAGATGGTGACCGTATGATCTGTTCACCGCCATCATCAAAATTGCTCTAAAACATCTAGCTCGAGTTGTTTATAAAGGAAACTTTCCCTTGATTATGCTCTGCTAAATAAAGGACTGTCTTAAATTTCTCCAGAAAGTATTCGAGATGTGTTTCTAAAGCTGTGTCGTTCCCTTCTTTGTGTGTAGGGCGCAGCCAAAGCGTTGATCTTCCCCGTGGTGCAACAGTTCACAGAAGCGTTCGTGCAGGCTTTGCAGATGCCTGACGGACCTTCATCCGACAGCGGTCTAAAGATGGAAGTCCTCAAGGTGAGAGAGCAGAGATTCAGAGGGCCTGCCCTTTCATTTGTCTTGTTGCTTTAACTGGAACGCACGTCCTCTCTCCTCTTCTCCAGGCAGTAACGGCACTAGTGAAGAACTTCCCCAAGCCCATGGTGTCCTCCATGCAGCAGATACTTCCAATTGTTTGGAACACACTGACTGAAAGTGCAGCTTTATATCCTACTACTGCTGTCGAACACCTCAGCGAGGAGACGGGCTACAGACACTCCATGTCATGAAACAATAAGCATCTGATACGTATCCAAAGATGTGATGGGGAAGGATTGTGATTTGCCTTAACCAGATACTCACTTATGTGAGGACTGAAGTGAACTACACAGAGGAAGTGGATGATCCTATAGACTCTGATGGTGAGCAGAATTTGCCTGTGTAACACGGTGTGAGCACCCGCGGGCCAATAACTGATTCGACTGTCATTATCATGTTTACAGGGGAGGTTTTAGGGTTTGAGAATCTGGTGTTCAGCATCTTTGAGTTTGTCCACACGCTGCTGGAGAACAACAAGTTCAAGACGACGGTGAAGAAAGCCCTGCCCGAGCTCATCTACTACATCATCCTGTACATGCAGATCACAGAGGACCAGGTGAGCAAAAGCCTCCGCTCGGTGTCGAGCTCGCCAGCACACGCCGGTGTCGAGGCTCTGACTGCCTTCTCTTCGCCTCAGATCAAAGCGTGGACCGCCAACCCCCAGCAGTTTGTGGAAGACGAGGACGACGACACCTTCTCGTACTCTGTCAGGATCTCTGCACAGGACCTGCTGCTGGTGAGGCGGAAACCGATCCTTTTAACCCCCCCGGGTGTTTAACACAGCCCTCGGGAGTTTCCTCACCGGTGAGAACTCTTACCCGTCTGCTTACAGGCTGTTGCTGCAGAATTCCAGAACGAGAGCGCAGCAGCACTGGCAGCTGCAGCAACCAGGCACCTCCAGGAGGCAGAGCAGGCCAAGAACAGCGGAGATGAGCACTGGTAGGACAGAAACTGCTTTTAATGAAACACAACAAATTACATTTGTGAGTTCAAGTTTTACTTTTGATGTTTAAAAAAAATGCACCAAAATGCATTATTAATGCATTAACGCGATAGGTGGAAGATCCACGAGGCCTGCATGTTGGCTCTGGGCTCCGTGAAGACCATCATCACAGAGAACGTGAAGAACGGCCGCATCCAGTTCGACATGCACGGGTTCCTGGCCGGTGTCATCCTGGCTGATCTCAACTTGGCCGGTGAGCCCGTTACTCGCCCTGGACGCACGTCATTGCGGGGAAGTTGAGCGCTCACTCGCGTCTCTACCGTTTTCTCCCGCCGAGCAGCAGCGTCTCCCTTCCTCCTCGGCCGAGCTTTGTGGGCGGCCAGCCGCTTCACGGCAGCCATGTCGCCTGAGCTGATCCAGCAGTTCCTCCAGGCGACTGTCAGCGGGCTCCATGTTACTCAGCCGCCCTCTGTTCGCATCTCTGCGGTCAGAGCCATCTGGGGGTGAGGGGGTCTTTTCCTTGACGCCGCTCGCACGCAAGGGTCCGTCGTGTATGTGCAGTCAAACTCCAATAATGTCGGTCTTCTGCGTGCAGGTACTGCGATCAGCTGAAGCTGTCCGACAGCACCCACGTCCTTCAGCCATTCCTCCCCAGCGTCCTTGAGGGACTGGTCCAGCTGGCTGCCCAGTTCAGCTCGGAGGTGCTCACTCTCGTCATGGAGACCCTGTGCATCGTCTGCACAGTTGACCCAGCCTTCACCACCAGTGCCGAGAACAAGATCTGCCCCCTCACCATTGCCATTTTCCTGAAATATAACAATGGTACTCAACACTGACTGTTGAACCTGTCCTCTTTTTTCCTCCCGTATTATGATTTACTTCCTCCTTTCCTCTCCGCAGATCCTGTGGTGGCGTCCCTCGCTCAGGACATCTTTAAGGAACTTGCCCAGATTGAAGGCTGCCAGGGCCCCATGCAAATGCGTCTCATTCCAACACTGGTCAGCATTATGCAGGCTCCCCCAGACAAGATTCCATCTGGACTCTGTGCTGTAAGTAGACAAGAAAATGTTAGGTAGATACATTAGACATTCTGGTATATATATATATTTTATACAGTGCCTCTTAGATTAGACTAATAGTTTCCAGAAATGAAGTTGTTACCCTGCTTGATCTGCTTGTCTTTACACCCAGACATCCATAGACATCCTGACAACAGTTGTCCGGAACACAAAGCCCCCCCTGTCAGAGCTACTGGTGTGTCAGGCATTTCCAGTGGTGGCCCAGTGTACCTTACGCACGGACGACAACACCATAATGCAGGTTAGAAAGATTTCCATGTAATAACCTTCATAGATGCTTCATGTCTCCTCCGTTTACCAAACTCTTTACCCCTATCTCCCCTTACCCTCTCCAGAACGGTGGCGAGTGCCTGCGTGCCTACGTCTCAGTCGCCCTGGAGCAGATCGCCCAGTGGAGGGACGAGCAGGGCAACAACGGTCTGTGGTACGTCATGCAGGTGGTCAACCAGCTCCTGGACCCCCGGACCTCCGAGTTCACCGCCGCCTTCGTGGGTAGGTTGGTCTCAACTCTGATTTCTCGGGCGGGAACCGAGCTCGGAGAGCAGCTCGACCAGATCCTGCGCGCTATTCTGAGCAAGATGCAGCAGGCAGAGACGCTGAGTGTCATGCAGGTAAAAAGAGCAACGGCGTGGGCAACCTTCGGAGGGCGCAGTTAACCGACTCTCGTCTCAATTCCCCGTCTCCGCCGTCACCTGTAGTCTCTCATCATGGTGTTCGCCCACCTGGTTCACTCTCAGCTGGAGCCTCTTCTGGAGTTCTTGTGCAGTCTTCCCGGGCCGACGGGGAAACCTGCCCTGGAGTTTGTCATGACGGAGTGGATGAGCAGACAGCACCTCTTTTACGGACAGTACGAGGGGAAAGTCAGGTCAGGCGGCTTGCTTATTTATTTTTCAGATCGAAAATCTGTCGTCTTTCCGCGGGTTGTAACCGGCATCCCGCTCCCTTGTCCGGCAGCACGGTGGCGCTTTGCAAGCTGCTGCAGCACAGCCTCAACGCAAACGACAAACGGCTCCAGGACATTGTCGTGAAGGGAGAAGAGATATACAGCGCTGAAGACGGCATCCGCACGCGCTCTAAATCCGTCAAGAGTAAGCTGCCATAGAGCCTTCACATCAATCCGTATACTCATTTCTATAAAGCGATCACAACAGTTGGTCCACGGAGTCCTGCTCCCATTGAACCAACATCGTTTTTCTTCACAGACCCTGAAAGATGGACCAATATTCCTTTGCTAGTAAAGATTTTTAAATTGATCATCAATGAGCTGTCAACAGTAGTGGAGGCAAATGCCAGCAGAGCCAATGCAGCTGACTGGAGCCAAGGTAAATACAACTGACTAATTGAGTCGTTTTTTGAAGTTAAGTGGAACTCCTGACTTTGCAAATTGGCAGGAGCAAACCATATAACGCAAAGGGAGAAGTGTGTTACAACTGGTTGTTTGATTGACCGTTAAAATACATGGTTAGAGTTTCGTTGATTAAAGTGGATTGATTATTTTTGGGGATAAATAATGCTCTCTAATTTGCAATGACTCTTGGTGACCAGCAGAGGGAACAAAATATTCTCCACTCAGCATTCTTCCGCTTTTGTATTTTTATTTACTTTAACATGTAGATAAACAAGGAAACATCTTAATTGTCAGCACTGTGTCTCAGATTCTACTGGTATGTGGGAAGACAACGAGGCAGAGGATGGCGACGAGGACGAAGATGAGGAGGATGAAGGACTTGCAGGACAGCTGCTTTCAGATCTTATTGCATCCAATAAATATGGTACCATCAACTCTTTCTGCCATTGGCCTTTAGTTTTCGCCACTGTTATGTTAATAATATGTTAATTCATGTTGGGTTCTTTTGTGTTACAGATGATGATTATTATGAGGATGATGAGGAAGATGATCCAGATGCGTTGAAAGACCCTATATATCAAATTGATCTACAGGTACATTCCTTCTGAATGTTGTTTAGATTCACCTCTGTGATAACCTGGTCAACAGCTGAGCAGGGATTAAGCTTAAGCTTAAGCAATGCACCAAAGTGTGAAAGTAAGGTCAGGAAAATGCCAGTGTGGTTTAGCAAGTTTAGCTTGGAAGAAGCTGTATTGCTTTAATAGAAGTAAGAAATGAACATTTCAGCACTTTTGGGCTGCTGCAGGGTGTCCACCGGTCATCCTTGGGTGTTGCATCCCATCATAATAAGCTTCAAAAGTGAAAGGGTGAACTGTGGGCAGCCTGGTTGGATTCAGAATGAGGCCCACACTCTGCTGCTGATTCCTGACTCAATGTACTGCAATGATTTAACGAAATGCAAACTGCACGACTTGTAATTTTTGGGGAAAAAAAAGTCCCAAAGATTAGATAATGTCATTATGGTTTGTGAATGTACAAAGCTTGTATTGATTCGGTAATTAAAGAAAGTCAGAGAAATGTCAGAGTCATTTTTAAGTTCATTTTCTCTGTTTTTCCAGGCCTACCTGACGGACTTCCTGACGCAGTTTGCCCAGCAGCCATGTTACAGCATGTTTTCAGGTCACCTCAACAACAGCGAGAGACAAACTCTGCAGTCCATAGGTCTCTAGCCCCGCCGCGTGCCACATGAACACATCAAACGTGCTCTCTTTTGTCGCCCCCGTCACTTCCACTCGCGATACATTCGCAGTCATGAAGAAGAAAATACAGGGGGTAAAAAAAACAACGATGGGATGAAGAAGAAACTGGATTGGAAGAAAAATGACATGCACTTACCTGTAATCCCTGTTTCTGTATACTCGCGGGATGGCGGACCTGAAGAGAGAGAGAGAGAGAGAGACTGCCCTGAAAAAGGTCAAAGCACTCACTGTTTTAGATAAACTCCAGAATGGACAAGAGGCTTCGGAGCGATGCAGGAAATTCATGAAATATAAAGACTGTTTTGTCTGTATTAATTATTTTTTGTGTTCCTGTGTAAAGTACATCCTTAAAAAAAAAACAACTTTATAACATTGTCCAAAATTTAAAAAAAAAAAAAAGAATTTTTAAAAAAGAAAAAAATCCATCCTGACATTTGGAGAGGAATCTTCAGCTGCCTTGTATTCCACACAGTACAGACTGGGTTTTGACAGGAAGTGAGAAGCGCCTTGTGCCTGGGGGTGCAGTGGGTGTCATGGGAATTCACTCGGTTGCTATGGTGTTCACAGCCTTGTCATTTCTTTGTACCCTGATGGGATAGAAGCATTTCTAAATAAAAAAAAATGGAGACAGGAAACATTTTCAGATGTCCCGATCTTTTTTCCCTCCCATCACTTTGTGTTTGAGGTTAATTGCCGTTGAAAGCCAATTAAAGTATTTGATAAAAATGTGTGTGTCCAAACTTCTATTTAGACTTTATTTTTGTGTATTTAACTACATTCTTAGTTGTATGTAAGACTGTCGTTCTTGTGAGGGGAAAGGAGCCTCGGTGTGCAAACCTCTGCTGCATGTCAATTCGACGTCCAGTGAAATAAAATAATTAATTAGTGAATTGGTTCAGTATTAAACCCAATTACACTATGTAAAGCACTTTTATGTGGTTAACCAAATCATATATAAAGATTATACATTTTACTTGCTCGAGATGTTCTAAAAATGTTTAGATTGTCAAATGTAATATTGATACGATATTCCACGGAAGATCGTGTTTCTTGTTCAGGGTGTGTTTTGTGCAAAACACTAGACATAGTCACTTTTAATTTCAGTCAATGTCTCCCTTCTACGACTCCCTTCTTCTGGGTGGCTCGTCAGCAGTGAAAACAGAGCGCGGTTTTCCGACACTTTCGGGGAGCGCCTGAAGGCGGCGCCGCGTCGGCCCGTCAGATGACGTCACGGCTGCGATGTCGCGCTTCCACGGATAAATTCGGGAATCTCTGAACCTGACCCGCGGCCTCGAGCTCGATCCCGCTCCCGGACGATGCGCCGCGACCGCCGCTGATCCCCCGCGCCCCCCCCTCCTTCCTGTTGTCCGAGGTTTGATGAAAGCGCTCCGTCGCTGAAAGCTGCAGCCGCCGCCGCCGCCGTCGGTACCGGGACGAGGATGGCGTCGCCAGCAGGGAAGGCGTCCTTCATCGGGCCGGCCTCGGCGCTGCTCCTCTTCCTCTGCACTTGTCACGGTACGACTCCGGCCGTGCAGCCAGGGCCTCACGCCTCTGGCCCATCGTCTTGGCGTGCACGCTCCAGCCCGCGTTTGTGTGTGTGTGTGTGTGTGTGTGCGCGTTTGTTTGTGTTTGTTTGTGTGTTTGCAGCCGCACGAGACTCCGCCGTCTGCGATTTTTCATGCAGATTTTTCCTGCCGATGAGTTTTGAAATGTTTCACCTCAGACCTGCAGGAGCGGCTTCAGCTTCGCTCATTTAAGAGATTGAACGCTCGATCCTGAGCCTCTGTCCCTTGATAAGTGAGCTGGCCCCGCTCTTTTGTTGGTGTTTACGGGACATATATTTACACGAATCTGCATTAAAGCATGCTCGGGTAATAAGATCTACTCGTTGGGGGGGCTAATGTGGGATTGTGTGCATATTTTTTTTTGCACATATCTCTAATAATAGAATTCGATGGGCTCCTGCAGGAGGCCGTGTCAGATTAATTACCTTCTTTGCCCGCACACAAAGGTCATCCCCGTTCAGCTTCAAGAGTCAATTCTGCATTGATCCTAGAACACTAATGGAAAGTTCTCATCCAGCTCTTTAAATGTCTAATTTTGTAGGAACCCTTTTGTATTGTGTATGCACTGCAGCCTGTTTCTTATAGTTCTGCAGTATTTGACTGTGTTGTGGGGCTTTCTAAATTCTCTGCAGCTTAAGGCCACACAGCTGCAGTTTGTTAACACCGTTTAGTTTTTTTTTCCAACTTGGAGTCGCCTTGTGAGGTGATTTTGTACGATAACGTAAAAAAAAACCCCGAGCGTTTTCAAAAGAAACCCGCCGTGTAGGAAATTGGAACGCTCTGCATCGAGGTCGGTTTTCAGACGAATGTTGGAAGTTGGGAAAGCGGCAAAAATAACCGTGATGTCGGTCTTCGTTGCGTTTGTTTGGCAGTCGCCGCGAACGAGGACTGCCTCTGGTACGTGGACAAGAACGGGACCTGGCACAACGGCTTCGACTGCCCTCTCATCACGTTCTGCTGCGGGAACTGCCACAGGCGCTACTGCTGCCTGGACGCCTTCAAGATGATCACGGAGAGGGAGCAGAAGCGCTGCATGCTCTTCCAGTTCAGGTGGGGGGACGTGCGTCGTTCCTTTTCACCCCCCCCCCCGTAACACCCTGGTCGTGGGCGCTCGGGTGTCGCTGTCCACACAATAAACAATGCGGAGCGGCAGCAGAGGGGGCCAACACCAACTCACACCGTTGGCTTTGTTGCCGCCCGATGAAACGAAACGCCGAGAAATGTCTTTTTTTTTTTTTTTTTAAAAAAAAAAAAAAGATTCTTGGCATTCCGGCCGAGATGGTCGGACATCAACAACACTCAACGGTTGTCCTGACAACGGTTTCAGGACGGTTTTCAGGTTGTCCTGAAAGTTTGAACCAGGGCTATCGGTGTTTGTCACCGACATCTGGAACCACCTGAAGTGTTGCGAAATTCAAACCCTTGAAGCTCAGCTCTCATCCCGTGGTGGCACTGCGGCCACGCACGGAGCACCTAAAACGCCCATTAGCGATAAATCGCGACCAACCGACTGCTCGAGAAAATGATAGACGGATTGGTCGACAACAAAAACACTCATTAGTCGCGGCCCTGGTTTGACCTCCGACCCCCATCTTCCTCCCTCGGGCCTGACACTTCTCACTCGTTCGGAGGTTTTCATATCGTCTCTGTTGTCTAATGTCCTGGACGGGCTGTGTCCCCCACACACACTTCAGGGATGACAGGAGTGTGTGAAAGAGGTTTAACAGATCCAATCCCCCCCCCCCCCCGCAGCCCCACCACCATCGCCGGCATCGCCTCCTCCATCCTCCTGTTCGTGGCCATCATCGCCACCATGGTGTGCTGCTTCATGTGCTCCTGCTGCTACCTCTACCAGAGGAGGCAGCAGAGGGGCAGGACCCCCTTCGACGGTGAGGCGACCGTTCGCCCGCGCAGGTCGACCCCCGGGGGGAAGGGGGGGAGGGGGATGCCCTCGCGGACCAAACGTCTTTTTTTTTTTTCCTCTTTCCTCCCGCAGCCCAGCAGATCCCCATGGCGAGCTACCCGTTGCAGCCCATGTACGACGCTTACGGAAAACCGCTGGGCCACCCCGAGAATCCGCACGCGGGATACCCGATGGCGCCCCAGTATTCCGGCATGCCGCCCCAGTACGCTGTGATGCAGCCTGGCCCTTACCCGCCACAGATGATGGATCCTGCGTACGGCCAGGGTAATGCGCGGTCACCTCCATGTCCAGCACAAAAGTCACATCTTGGATCTATGTATTTTTTTTTTTGTTAACTTTGGTAAATTGGAAGTAAACTCTGCTTTTGGTCAGTGTGGTGATGATGATGATGATGACGACGATGATGATGATGACGACGATGATGATGATGATGATGATGATGATGATATTTTTCCTGATTCTAAATGCGATATTTCTCTTCTTCTTTTCCAGCCCCTCCCCCTTACTCTCCCCCACAGTATCCTGGTCACTGATGGGTTTCCTCTGCACGTGAACACACACACACGCACACGCACAAGCACACATACACACACACATGCGCACACACATACACGCGCGCGCTGAAACAACGTGACTAGCAGCGGCGTGAAGAAGGAGGGGAGGAGGAGGAGGAGGCTTTTTAAGCGTTTGCAACATTGCCCCCGCTTTTTCCGGCGTCTTGACGCGTCACCAGGCTCCACTCATCCCATCCACTCCACTCGCGCCGCCGAAAAGGCAAATCGAGGGCGAACGCCCTCGAGCTTGCCTTAAGGTGACGCCCGTTAACTGCAGTTAAAACAGCTCTCGGAGCCAACCCCCGGCTCCCCCGGGGGGCCGTGGGGCGATCATCGCCGAGGGCGACGTGTCTGTGATGTTAGATGGGCCGCTCCTCCGTGACGTGGTGGGGTCCTGTCCCGACCGAGGAGGAGGAGGAGGCCCCTTCGGCTTCGCCCGGACGTCATTATGTTGTATCCCCCCTTTATGTTGTATCTGAGTTCATGGTCGTTTATTAGCTGCGCCGCTGTAACCCAGTATCTCACCGTGCCCCCCCCGTCCCCCCCCCCCCCGTCCGGCCCTCTCCCTGCTCTCATACCCAGTTAGGAGCCTTTAGTTTGACAACGCCATGCTGTAGATAGTGTTACAATGACCTTTGTGTTCGGTGTTGGGTTTTCTCGTAACGTATCGATTCGGGGCAGCTCCAGATCCCGCTGCTTAGTTCCACAATAACGTCCCGCCTCACTGTAACAACCGCGAAGAAGAAGAAGAGCTTCATTATCTAAATGCGTGTTCTGTGAGTCCGTTCCTCGGCTGGACGTGTTGTGATCTCACCGGGTTATTTTAAAGCCTATTGTTGTAACATAATGACAGCATTTAGACCTTTTTTTTTTTTTTTTTTTTTTCCCCCCATATTTATTATCGTCAAACCTTTTCACTGTGACTGGCTTCTCACCCTCTGAACAAGCTACAGAGCCAAAAACCCTTTTTTCTTGTTGCACTCCTGGAAGCAAACTCGGACCGTCTCTCAAATGTGCTGACTCCGCCGGCATGATTACGGCCTGTCATCTCCCATCTCTGTGGTTCCTTTTCGTGAGATCTTTTGTGCTTAACATCTCAAGCATGCGTTGTACAGCTAGCCGTCTCAGAAGCCGGCGAAGCGGGGATCATTCGGGGCGATCCCCTGTCTTCTGGGCAAGCAGTTCACGGGGGGGGTGTTAAAAGGGGGGGTGTTTTTTTGTTTGGTTTTTTTTGCTTTATTTTTTTTTGAACGTTTGTAAAGCACAAAGCCAACATGGACGCCTCTTGGAAAGAAGCTTGAATATGTAGCTTGACCTAACGTTTGTGTGCAGATGTTCATTTGTGCTTCTGGACCGACCCCAGCGTGAAACTGACCCCAGTCCACAGAAATAATCTGTCTCGATGGCTTTTCGTCTGTAGTCATATGAATGGTATGACGCTGTAAAATAAAGTGAGGAGATGTTATTTCTATTAATGAAACAATAAAATTTAACTTTGGAATGTAGACGTGGTCTTTTTATTCCCAGAAGTTGCGTCGTGCTTCCACGAGAGGGCGACACTCGCCACCAAAGCAAGGTTTGGGGTTGAGCTCAGGCATGGATTATGTTGTCATTAGAAGCAAGTTATTGACCCTCTGAAGCTGGGATGTCCAGACTGCAAGTAGCTGCATATTTTTGTTCTAACCAAGCAGCGGCACACCAGACCTGAGTCATTTATCCAACTAATCTGAGTCTTCAGACAGCTGATTGGTCAAACTGTGTGCTTGTTTGGTTGGAGCAAAAACCTGCAGCCACACGGCCCTTTGTGGGATAGCCTGGACATTCCTGGTCTAGAATAGTTATTTTAGTTCCTGCTGCATACTGACTGATGTGCACTTCAATTAACTGTGACTGAGACGCATCTGTCCCTCCTCCAGACCCCCGAAAACTGCCTTTTTAACGCTGCATTCGCGCATCTATCCCCCCGCGCCCGGAGCACTTCCACCCAGAATCACAAGTGGCAAATTTCCTGACGGCTTTTAAAACCAGAGCCGCTCCTAAACAATAAAAATCAGGAAAGCATCCCAACATAAACACAAATTGTGCAATAGGAAGTCTCTGTGTCTCTGCTCTGACATTTCAGTAAACCTCAGCCCTTCCCATTACCTTTAAAGGAGTGTGTACCCTGAACTAAATATGGACATGCACTTTCACAGGATTTCCAAGAATGTCCCAGCCTCGCCGTCCACTTTGATGATGTGAGCTTGTTGCAGTTCATCACTGGTACCCCTCTCCGCAGGACTGTTGAGTCCAGCCTCTTTGCACGGGGATCGAGGCCTCTGGCGGCTCTTTGGGCAAAAGGGAAACAACGGGACAGCGACGTCGGCCTATGGGACTACTCACACTCGCGCCATAGACGTGCTTTGAGAGAGAAATAAAGGGGGATCGACTGTCGCTCCTCAAGACACCTCTGAATCTACCTTCGGCGACCATGTCCAGGAGAAAGGTAAAGGGCCTGACCCGTACGGGTCGTCAGGTCAGCGAAGACCCGGACCTGGACAACCTGCTGTCCACGCTGTCGCCTGAAGAGATGGATCAGCTGGAAAAGGACATGATGAAGGTGCCCGACCTCAACCCGGAGGACGGGAAGGTCATCGTCCAGGGCGAGAGCCAACCAGCGCAGTCGGCGGTGAGCAACAACGTGGACGACGCCAAAGCGAGGAGCGGTCCGAGGGGGAGGCTCAGTCAGAGGGAACAGTCCCTGGAGGTTTGTGAACGTTGCTTTGGATCTCACTTTAAGAAATTAGCGTATATAGGTTGGGATGCGATCTCCTTCCTTGCCAAACTTTATTCAACTATTAGAAGCTTTTTAAAGGTGCACGCTCACGCGGACAAGTCAAGTAAACTGGACTTTTCCACTGGTAGATGACCACATGGTGTAGCGTGCGCTGTCCCAGGGGTAATCTGACAATAGCCTTCATGTGCTTGATGCAAGCGACCGACTGTATCATGAGTGTTTGCGTCTGCGCCAGGAAAAACACGGCCCCCCCCGCGCCCTCCTCCGAGGTTCGCTGGCATTCGCTTCACATTCCCAACCGGCGTGTGCCTCCGCAAAAACGGTCCCAGAAAGCCGGCGAAGCCTCGCCGAGGTTCCCCGCGGCGTGGCGCGACGATGGATCGCGCGGCCCTCCACGGTGGAGCGCCGGGGCGGCCAGGGGCTTTGTGTTTAAACGAGAGGCACTTCAGTTGATGGAGCGGCGGCGCTGCGGAGCTTCTTAATCCCGTCCTGATGGAATTCCTTGGTTGATTGCTCCTACGCTCACTGCCTTTTAAGGATACATCTGCCAGGGCCACGGCCTCGCATAGCAAAACAGATGGGGATAACAAATCAAACACTTTGCAAGCTCGCTCACTGCAAATGTATCCACTACAAAAAAAAAAAAAAAAAAAAAAGGGTTCCTTGTCCTTTTGCTGACTGTAAACACACGCGCCATGTTATGTCAGGGAGTGTGCGCCTGTGTGGGTGTGTATCTGATACATGTTCCCCCCCCTACATCAAACCTCTGATTGTTTGTTCCATGCCCTGGCGTGTATTTGCGTGTACTATTTTCTGACCGAACACCGCAAACTCCGCATGTTCATCCCCCCTCGCAGGGCGAGCAGAAGAAGGAGAGTCGGAAGCAGGAGTACCTGAGGAAGATGGGCCTGAGCCAGGAGGGGAACGAGGACGCCGACGAAGGCCCGCGGAGGCAGAGCGGCGTCTCCGGCGAAAGGGACCTCAAGCTGGGCGACAGGAACAGCAGAGGCGCGGAGAACTCTCGCGAGGACCGGAGTCGGCTTTCGAGTAGGTTCGGGGCCCAGAAGAGCAGACAGGACGAGCGCAAAGAGGGAGAGCCGCCAGAGGAGGGGAAGGGAAGAGACAGAAGGGAAAACAGAGAAAGTAGCAAAACGAAGGACATGATCTCAAAGCTGCAGGACAAAAAGGACGACCTCCGCGAGAAGGACAGGAGGGAGGACTTCAGGAGGAAAGACGACGGCAAAACCAAAGACATTATCTCAAAGCTGCAGGGAAAGTCCGAGAAGGAACCGGCCAGGGAGAAGGAGAGGAGGTCGGAGAATTTCAGAACGCAGGGGCTGGTCTCGAAAATGTTGGAGAAACAGAGTAAAGCGCAAGAGGGCCAGGAGCAAGAGAGGAAGGCCAAAGCAGAGGAGACAAGTCAAGCGGGGGAGAAACCTGAGCGAGAGCCCTCGGAGAGGGGGGAGGGGCCCGAGAAGCAGGTGGAAAAGAGGACAGAGAAAGAGACGATCAACCACGGCGAGAAGGTGGAAGAGAAGGAGAAGGCGGTCGGCGCGGAGAAGAGAGGGAATAACAAAGGGAAAGCGACAAAGGAGGAGAGACCCGAGAACGTCGGCAACTGCGTGGCCCCGAGCGGCAAGGCCAAGGCGGAGGAGGACGACGAGGACGAGGACTCCAGCATGTTCGACGAGCTGATGGAGCAGGTCCAGAGCAACGACGCCTCCCTCTCCGAGCTCAACGTCAACAACTCCGAGGTCATCAAGACCAAGACGCTCATCGAGTTCGCGCAGGCGCTGCACAGCAACACCCACGTCAAGAAGTTCGCCTTGGCCAACTGCCGCGCCGACGACCACGTGGCCTACGCCATCGGCAACATGTTGCGCAACAACGCCGCCGTCACCAGCATCAACCTGGACTCCAATCACCTCACCGGCAAAGGGATCCTCTCCCTGATCCAGGCGCTGCTCCGCAACTCCACCCTGACCGAGCTCCGCTTCCAGAACCAGCGCCACATCTGCGGCGGCAAGACCGAGATGGAGATGGCGAAGATCCTGAAGGAGAACACCACCCTGCTCAAGCTGGGGTACCACTTCGAGCTAGCCGGGCCCCGGATGACCACCACCAACATCCTGAGCCGCAACATGGACAGACAGAGGCAGAAGCGCCTGCAGGAGCAGAAGCAGGCCCAGGCCAACGGCGAGAAGAAAGGGACGCTGGAGGTGCCCAAGATGGGTGGGGGTTCCCTGAGGGGCTCCCCGGAAAGCTTCCCCAGGCCGTCCCCGGCGCCCTCGCCGGCGCCCTCGCCGAAGCTGACGCCGAAGAGGGGGCCGCGGGCCCCCCCCCCCGCCGCCGCCGCCGCCTCCCCCCGGAGTCGGGCCCCCGCCCCCGCCGCCCCCGCCCATGGACGTGGACTCGCTGAGGAACTCCCTGACCCCGGTGTCGCAGAGGAAGCTGAACGGGAGGGGCCCGGGCGACAGCAAGAACTCAAGGGACCAACTGCTCGCCTCCATCAGAGGGAGCGACAAGAAACAGCTCAAGAAGGTACGTAGAGAAGGCCGTGAATCCCCCTCGCCAAACCCCCCCCCCCACCCCAAAAAACCCCCCCCAAAAAACCATGTGATGTCTCTCCCTGCAGGTGCCGGTGCCAAAGTGGCTGCAGTGAGGCTTCCCGTTGGAATACCGCGCGAACGCAAGGGGGGGGAGAGGGAGAACAGACATCTCTACAGCAGCTTTTCAAGAAGACGAACTCGACATTCCTCCAGGATGCAGCGGCAGTACCGTGCTGTAGGACACGGGGAGGGAGGGGGAGGGGGGGTTCTCCCCCTCACACACTGGACCAAAAGGACTCGGTGGAGAATGAGTGATGGGGGGGGGGGCTCTGTTTGCCAGCTGAGGACTCATGAGTTTAACGATTGTTTGTCTTCCGTCTATAATGATGCTTTGCTGGTCATTTGCACTAGATAATACGAAGTGTACCATGTTGCCGTGCGTATGCCTTCCGAATGTGACCGCCGGGAGCGAGCGGTCGGCTTTGTAGCAGCTGAATCTTTCGCTAAATTTTGAATACACAAAACTTTACCGGCCGTTCGACCGGTTATTTATTTGCTCGTGGGAATCCACATTGTTCTTCTGCGTGGCGAATCTGCTCAAACTGGGAACTCTGAAACGGCGGCGATATCAGGGAACGGACAAGCGAGCGGTCCGAATGCCCTGAATGAAAGGGGGAAGGAGGAAGTGAAGCGCGCGGTCTCGAAAAAATGCCAAATCTCAAAGCATCTCAGGCAGGGTTTAATGGATCAGAATGCAGCCCAGTGGAGGCCTGGTGCATGGCGGAGAGGGTCGACCAATGGAAATCGTGACAGAGCGTGTTTTTGTCAGGAGGGCGCGACAGTCTGCCCATCACTAGTTGATATTAAACAGAACCAATAGCCTGCTGTGTGCGCTTGTATTACATCACCGCGTGATCATGCGTTAACCTTTGGAAGACCATGATGGGCTCCTGGTGATTCGGGTCGCACATTAAAAAGAATGTCGTTTCCAATCAAATGGTTGAAAAAAAAAAAAAAAAATGAGTGGCACTCGTGTATGTTCTGTGTGTAATCCTGTCATATCTCACACACACACACACACACACACACACACACACACACACACACACACACACAAACCTTTCTTACAGAGCCTGTATGTCCTCAGTTAAACATCCTGGTATGTTTGCAAAGACAAGTCACAAGTGTAATGTTATGCCTGGCTGATATCATTAAAGGAATATGTACAGTACATGTAAAATGAAATAAAACTGGTTTCTGCAGCATTTTTTTTCTGTATTCACATGTGGAAGTGTAATTTCCTTCAGCTTTTGCAGTTTAAATAAAACAATTAATGTAATACACACAAGATTTAGCCGTGAAATACAAAAGAATGAAGCAAGACGTGCACACACCTATTCTGCATCAGCCCGAACTGACTAGATTCAAAGGGTTTTGACTTGTTTCGCAGTGTTTCTGCCTCATGTTCGCCTGCGAAGAAGCAAACCTTTCAGGCGTCAACAACACTTTACATGTTTAAAGCTTCAGAAAACACAGCGAGGGCTGTGGAGGATCAAGCCACCAGCTTCCCTCTTAGAAGAAGCACAAGGGCAGCAGCAGCAGCAGCAGGCCGGTTTATGTCTCCGTCTCTCTGCATCCACCAAATGCCTATATTTGGGCATTCTCAATGGAAGCTGTCTTTGCGATTCATTCCTTTTGCTTTCCTAATAATAGGCTGCGGGCCAGCTGCCTGTCTCCGAGCTGGACCTGCTTCCCTGACCGACAGAACTGACCTCATTCGGAAAGAAAGGGTTAGACAACAAAAATGTGGAAATGATAGGAGGCTTAACACTCACAACTGGGAGCTAATGGAAATGGAATGCTCTTATGTTGTCATGTCAACCTCCCTCCTTGTTTTTAATACTCAGATTTAGTCCTTTCCTGCTGTAGCACTGGTGAATTAACATAACATTAGCCCCCGATTGACCTTCTGGAATTCCCAAGTTTGGTAAGTAATGGTTGAGTAATTTATCCACGCACATTTATCTAAATATACACAACAGCTGAACAGAATTAGCCTATGTGAGCTTGAGATATGACGGTAAAGATGACAATAATGTTGGAAACATTTATGTGGAAAATAGCATTTGAAACACTTTCAGGAAAATATGCCTATGAACATGGAAAGCTAAGATCCACAAAGTTTTTTTTATTTAATTATATTTATTCTTTCTTTCTACGAATACAAAAAGTTAGAATTTTTTATATTTTATTACAACATAATATTAACATCAACATCTAGTTCTACACATAAAAAAATAAGAATCGTTGTATAATCAGGATTGAACTGCAACATGGACACACTAATAACTAATAAACAAAACGTAGAATCTGTCCAACATATTCTGGTTAATAGCCCAAACTCCATTCCCTTTCCAGCTCCTCCGGTAGGGGGCGCTATCACACCCCGCCTCGGTTTCCCGTCGTCGATCAAACCCAACGAAGAAGAAGCAGCAGGAACAAAATGGAGGAGTACGCCCGAGAGCCGTGGTGAGTGTTGCTCAAAGGAACCTTTCCGTCCTCGCTTGTCACGAGCCGCCCGCCTCGCCGCGAGCCCCGCGGGAGCCACGGGGAACCCGCGCAAGGGGACGCGCGGACCGCCGGGTGACACGCGCACAAACGCCCGTTACGCGGCGGCTCGGCTAGCGCTCGCGGACACGCCAACCGCCCGCGGACCTGCGCGGGCGCGGCGAGGCTAGCGCGGCTAGGCTAGCGCGGCTGAACACGTTGTGACCTTGTCGCTCTGTTCGCGCTCCCGACAGCGCAGCCGGCCCCCCCGCGTCAGCCGGCGGGGACCGCAGCGCTGTTGCGCGCCCCTGTGCGTCAGCCCGAGGGGCTGGTGAGAGCCGCAGGCGGCCGGTCGGGACAGTTTGAGGGGGCGTTCTCTTTAGCGCCGCCGTGAGCTAGGCTAGCCGCTAACGTTATCAAACGAAATTGCGCAACCAGTGACGTCATATGAACCGGTGACGTAAGATCAACTAGGGATCTGCGGGGTTGTGAAAGGTGACTATTGTTTAAGGTAACATCTCATTTAAGTTAGTGTCAGTGTTCCTTCAAGTCCCAGTAAACGCGTTAAAGACAGTTTTGTGTAATAATGTAAAGATTTATTAATGTGAACTATTTAAGTGAAAACACCCGTGTGCTTCCTCACAACTCCATCTCACTCATGACAGATATTATACGTCACCTCTATACTTGCATCAGTAGCCCGGAGTGTATGTTTTTCTCAGACCATCACGTGTTTCCAGGCTGTATTCAGGGGACCGCAGCAGGACATGAATTCAGGATTCCACTTAAAGATTGTCCCTTAATGCACTGTTCCTCACGGTCTTTCCTTAACTGTGATCTGAATTTTAGCCCCTGGAGGATTGTGGATGACTGTGGGGGAGCCTTTACCATGGGAGCAATTGGAGGAGGAATATTTCAAGCTGTGAAAGGCTTCAGAAATGCACCCTCGGTAAGTTGGCCTTTGTTCTGCTACTGCCCGGTGGTTGCAAATTAATTTTATCTGAGCTATATCAGATGTGCTGCATTGCCAGAAACATGGTTTCACATGCTGTTGTCAAATATCAATCTGTTTTTTTCAAATGATTCATCTCTTTCTTGTATTTTAAAAACTTAAAACAATTTAGATGTCACATTTAGATCTCTGTCCAGGGATACGCAGGCATGTATAAAGTTGTATAGAAACAGAACCACAGTAGCCGCATATAGAATTAAAAAAAATCTGTGGGAATAGAGTAGGATGAGATTTTATCCCTGATCCGTGTTTGCTATTCTGTTCCCTTGTAGGGGATGAACCACAGGATGAGAGGAAGCTTGACTGCCATCAAGACCAGAGCCCCTCAACTTGGAGGTGTGAACAGTACTGAATATTCTCTGCCTGATCTTCCACTTATTTCACAAATATAAGTTAGATTTTGATTCATGAGCTCATTAAAAAGGTTTAAATACTAATCAAACTCTGCATTACGATCCACTTTTTCTCTATTTAAAATAATAAACCATTGAATTTAATGGTTCTTTGTCAAAACAATGCTTTGTAAATGGATGACAAATGCCACATAAATTGACAGAAGGTACATGGCTTTACACTCTCTCGTGTGCTGCAGGAAGTTTTGCAGTATGGGGAGGCCTCTTTTCCATGATTGACTGCGGTTTAGTAAAGGTACGAGGGAAGGAGGATCCCTGGAACTCAATAACCAGTGGCGCCATGACAGGAGCTATTCTTGCTGCAAGAAGTGAGTAAACATGGAATGGGCCGCCATTCTGACTGTACAAACACGGCTCACAAAAAAGGCACCCGGTGATGTTGAACAGGGGTTAATTATTAAACAAAGTCAACAGATGAGCACGACTATAAATGGATATCAGCATGGATAGCGTAGATTGTGGTGCCAGAAATCTTTCTGGCAACAGTTGGATTTTTTTTTTTCCAACACCCATAAATAATAAAAATGTCAAACATTCCTGTCCAGATTTTACTGTTTCTGGAAGTTTAAAGATGATTTAGTGCACATTCGCCACATCTGTGGGTAAAGGTGGATACAGAACATTAATTTTGGCCTTTCCACTACAGATGGACCCGTAGCCATGGTGGGCTCTGCAGCCATGGGGGGTATCCTCTTGGCGTTGATAGAGGGCGCTGGAATCCTGCTTACGAGATTTGCTTCTTCACAGTTCCCAACTGGTGAGTACATTTTGATACAGTTTAATTACTGTCAACAAGAATTATTAAATGTACAGAAAACAGTTTTGTGATTTTTAGACCTTATAATAAACTTTTCTCCCTCTTTATTTGTGTTTTAAGCCCCCCAGTTTGCAGAAGAGCCCGCCCCTCCTGGCATGCCCTCCCCTCCCTTCGGCGACTACAGACAATATCAATGAGGACTGGCGTCTGGTCTTCTGTTGGGGTTTTTTGAATTCCTTGCTGATGTTTAAAAAAAAAAAAAAAAAAAAAAAAAAAGAGAGAGAAAAAAAAAAAGGAATGAAGACGCAGAATTCCACGTCAACATCAGCTGCATCCACTTTTAAGGGACTCTGAAGGACAAGAAACATGATCGTTCTCCTCTTTACCTGAACCATATACTGGTCTGCCAGTTGCGCCATTCTCAGCCCGGTCATATGTGTCTGTTTCAGTGTGATATGGTTCGGTACAGCCATATTGTCACATTTCTTTTGCGTTTGTGTGGAGGTGAGTTAAGTACCTGCGAGGGGTTGAGGGGGGGATACGGAACGAAAAGCTCTTTGGATAGTGTTGAAGTTAGCAAAAACACGTCACAGATGGACTCTCAGTAACGATGTTTAAGTGTGTTTATGTATATACCTTCAAGTCTTTCCACTTGTGTTCAGTCATATTATTTGTTTGCCTTAAGGCTGCTTGGGTTGGCCACAAACGTTTGGATGGTTTTGATTTTCCTCAGTTTTGAAAGCGAACACATCTCAGATACAGCGCTGTTGCTCCGACGTCAGCTTTGTATTTTAAGTGATTTATTTATTTTAAATTGTAAAGAGTTCTATTTTATGTGACCGTGCTTACTGCTAACACATTGCAACACATGCAGACTTTTATGACCAAGGATGGCAGACACAGTACAAAACGAATGGAGAAACTAAAGCAAGGGATTGCTGTATATTGTCTGTATAACAGATTGTACTATGGTAAAATAAAGGATTTAATTGTAATGGCTAAAGCAGTTTTTTTTAATCCCCCTGCCCTCTTGTTTTTGCCATTTTTGCGTGCAATTGCTCGTTTTCCCCACTAGATGACAGCGTCCTCACACACCGGCTCTTTATGTACCCTGAGTGCAAATAAGTGTTAAATGCAGCACAGGGAAGCACTTTTCTCACACATTCCTGCACGTTTGTGTCATACACCTGTTATCTCTTTGGCTCTCGTTATGATGACTTCAGGTTAAAGCCACAACATGAAACACTGACAGAACGCAGGACTCATGAAGTCATTTAAGGCGAATTTAAATGTTGGATGGCCTCTTTTATACCTTTTCGTATTCCCAAAAAAAAAAAATATTACTACTATTAATCATGCAGTAATGGTGACAATAAACGATAGTAGCCTTTCCTTTTCATGCTTTTTGTTACGTTTGCACTATCCCGTTCAATCACCCTCCAAGCGCCTTTAAACTCCACCACCGGCCAATAAAGGAAGGGTAAACGTGCGTCCGTGCGCGCCCGCATCCCCTTATCACGCAAATGACGGCGGGCGAGGAGCCGGTGCGTGTCATGCCCTTTTAAGAAAGAAGAGAGGAGGAAAAAAAAAAAGGAAAAAAAAAAAAAAAAAAAACCCGGAGAAACAGCGGTGACGTCTGCTGCGCACACAGGCCGGAGGCGAACTGACACCGGCGGAGCGGCGACAGACAGCGAGCCAGCGACGGTGAGTGGCAGCGCTGCAACTTCGGAGGAGCGACTCCGGGGTTTTCTCTTTCTGGGGCGCGTCGCTCCGTCCTCCCTTTGCGGGGGTCGAGCTCAGGCGGCGGCGGCGGGGAGAGGGGGGAGGAGGAGGAGGGCGGGGGGGTCTCCTTGTCTTTATTCTTTCTTTTCCTTTTTTTTTATTTAAGTGTGTCGCGTACGTGGGAGAAATGGAAAGAATGCGAGACGGAGCGAGCCGAGGCCGGGCGGAGGGGCAGGTAGCGTTAGCGGGCGCCCGAGCACCCTCCTCACCAACACACACCTCCACCCCCCCCCACCCCTATACACACACACGCCGCCGCTGGCGCTACGCGTGGATACGCGAGGCTCGGCGCCTCCGGTCGGGGGGTTCGGGGCCACCGAACACGGAGGAGGAGGAGGGGGGCGGCCCGGCCGAGGGGGGGGGGCCCGGCCCCGGCTTGGCTGCAGGAAATGCGGCGCTGCGGCTAACTAGCCCCAGCGGCTAAGTAGCCGCTAACTGCTAACTAGCACCAGCGGCTAAGTGGCCCCAGCGGCTAAGTAGCGGCTAACTAGCCGTAGCCGCGCGCTAACGGGCTCCAGCTAGCGGTCGGGGCTAGCCAGTTAGCCTCGTAACGGTGCTCGGTGCTGCTGCCGTGACGACGCCGGGCCGTCGGCCGCTCGTCTTTACCACCACCACCACCACCACCACCACCAGCCCGGGTTGCGGGTGACGTGCGGTAGGGTCTGTGTGTGGTCGGGGTCGTGTCACGGCGGCCGAGGTCGTAACGGTCGTAACGGTTGACGGTGGGGCTGTTGCAGCCGAGCGAGGCAGCCGCAGATTGTGGGGACTTAGCGTGAGCTGGAGTGATAATCATAGCCTCTTACCCTGAGCAAATAAGGGAGGTTTACTGTGTCACAACCTCTGGAAATGAAATGTCTTTCTGTTTGTGTCCCTTAGGGTTTTGTGTTTTCTTTCCCTTATTTTTAATTTCTTTGAGGTCGCACTGATGTGTTCTGTAGCCCCCAACCAATAAAACAGCAGCTTAACTTTAGTCATTGTAGATCTCTGCTGTCTCTTGGTTTTATTCTCTACTGAAATGATGCATTTGCATCACCCTTGACAGGATTATTGGTTTAGACATAGTTTCTTTTCCTGTCAACAAGTCAATCTGCAGAGGTCCCGAAGAGGAACTGAGACTGGAAGAGACTATTTTAGGAGGTAGTTGCTGCTTTTCCATCCTATCAGCACCAAGACTTCTTGTGTTTTGGAAAGAGGATGTGGTTACAAGTCAGGACCCCGGACACGGCGTTTGTCAGTTGCAGATCTGAAGCGAGTCGCCGAGTTTTATGTGCCAGGCAGCAGTTTCGGGGTTGAGTCACACACATCCACTTCGTGACGGACCAGAAAGCAGATGTGAGTACAGAGAAAGAGGTTACTTTTGTCAGGCTTGTTGGAAATGATTCTTGCAGAGATGTGGATCCGTCACAAGATGGTAGACGGGTGTAAGTTATCTGGCCGACCTTTGGGGACCTCAGATGAGTCATTTCCACTGAGTTTAGTTCTTGTAATGTTGCACCGATTCCACAAACCTTTTGAAATGTGAAGTGTAAGCCAGATCGGGGTGATAGAAGAGCTTTGTGGCATAATGTTGCTTGGTGAAGGTGACAGAAAGTCATTTAAAAAAAAAAAAACTCCACCACAACAGGATGTTGTTGCATCTTATCAGCATGAATGTTTGTCACAGCGTTCAACGGACACGAAAAAGTTTCTGTAATAGTATGTATGTTGACAGCGGCGGATGTGGGCCCCCCGCACCCCTCACGCTTCGAGATGGTGCCCGCCCGGCTGATGTCACTCACGCTGCCGTCCTGAGTCAGCGGTGTTGCTGTCAGATTAACTTGATCCCGCACGTCGCAGTTAAGCCGCGGAGCCTCCTCCTCCTCTGCTCTTCTAGTCATCTGAGGTCGAGTTTGTCCAGAGACGCCTTGTTTGCTTGCTCCAGTTTCCAGCCTTAGATGGATACATACTTTGGGGCCACGGAGGGATGAGGACGGCGTGATGTCACACATGCACGCCTTATTTGTTGGGGTTACTACGAGACCCAGAGTAGCTGCTGCCGTGTGTTTTGTTTTGTTGGAAGTGACAGTGTGGAGCTCAGGGCAAGCATTGGGCCTGAAACGAGATGTCCTTAAATGGGTGTGTGTGTGTGTGTGTGTGTGTGTGTGTGTGTGTGTGTGTGTGTGTGTGTGTGTGTGTGTGTGTGTGTGTGTGTGTGTGTGTGTGTGTGTGTGTGTGTGTGTGTGTGTGTGTTGGGGGTGGTGTTTGGCCGAGAGACAGACGCGCTGTTGTTTTGTAGATAGAGCATCAGGGTTGGAGCATCCGTCCCGGTGCTGTCAATCATTTTGAAGCTGATGTGTGAAGCTATCTGAACTGTGCAGACTGGTGTATTTGTTTTAACAGCACAAATGAGCCCACACTGCTGGAAAAGACTCTCCCAGCACAAAGTCTGGCACACTTCACCCTCAAGTTTAAATGGATTCTAACTCATAAAACTGATTATTGACTTCAGAAAAGAAGTCAATTCAATCAGCTCGCCACATCAGCTTTTGTCCAATTTTCATTAGTTTTGTGATACCAGATGATGCGATTTAATAATTTAAGTCAATATTTGGAGGCATCAGTACTTCCTGTGCAGAATCCAGAACCTCTGCTTCTGAGCTCCAAAACGATGGATGCACATCTTATTAGTGAATGTTGTGTCTGCTGCTTTGGCCACTCTTATTTCTTTTCCATTTGTCCATTTTTTTTGTTATTCTTTTTTGCTGCTCTAAGCAACCACAATTACAGAAATGAGGATTTTTTTTTAAAGTTTATTTTATGCAGTTGGTTTGCAGAAATGTAAAATTGAAAAAAGCTGCGCTATGCTCACTTTATTTTCCTCTGGTTTTAAAAACGGCACGCACGCGCTGTTTAAATATTCAACATTGTGGAAAATAGGAAAGTTTGAGGTTTGCTTAAAAAAAAAAAAAGTTTACTGTTTTTAGAAGAATCTGATCCAGCCATGTAATAATTTCTGACATCATCCATCTCAGTAGGAGGTCAGTTGAACTCATCTGCACCGGAACATTGATGCATGTGTATCTCTGTGTCAGAGTCTAAAATGACAGAATTTGTGTGACACCGTGCAAACACCCTCTGGACTCATGTACATGAGATGCCACACCTGGTTCGAGAAGCGACCTTTTCCTCCCAGCCGCACCCCCTAAGTTGTCTCTGCATAACAGATCACAAGCATGAATAATTAATCGGTCTTCGCAGCCCACGGTCACAGCTCGTGACTGAAGCCGAAGGTCCTCGCTCTTCCTTGGAGCTGGACGCGGCGAGAACAGAGGGGGGTGCAACTGCTGGTGATTAGCTTTTGATGGTCTGCAAACAGGGTTGATTATCGAGGCTGAGCTCTCCTCTGGGAAATCTGATTTCAAGGCTAGCCGCTTTCTCTGAGCAGCTTTGCGCCTTCATACTGTTGACGAGGAGCAATTCTGCTTCTTGGATCAATCTCATATTTAGTCAATGCAACCCGGTGTCACATTTTTAGTGAATGTGGCCTGCATAGTAATGCAGTTGCAGGAAGTTTCTGCCAGGGAAGCTGGCTGTAAACTACCTGAGCAGCAACGCTGGCTTGAAAATGAGCAGCTTTTGCCTGCTGTCCCCCTCCATTGTGCATAAATTTCTAATTGGACTGAATTCCTGTCATGTTTCCTGTCCATGTTCACATGCACATTTTTAAACTAAACCGAGCCCTGGAAACGGTAGATGAGAGAAATGATCTCTTCTGATTAAACATTTTGCACCAATCTTGACCCAAAAGAAATAAAGCTAGAAAAATGTGGCCACCAAAGAAGAGCCCTAATTGTTGAGCATTGTTTGAAAACTGGTTCATTTAAATGTTGGAATCAGTCTAATTCTGACTTCCACATTTACAAAAACCAGCAGAAATCCCCTTGTTGGCCCAGCTGGACCTCGGCAGAGTCGCGTCACTGTGTGCCAGCAATCGGAGGTCCTGCCTCCGTCAGTGATGCTGCTCAGGTTTCTCCACTTCCTCCCTATGACCTCTCTCACTTCCTTCAGCTGGTTTCTGTCATTAGTCAGGACTGCGCTGCTCGCCGCCACACTGTTCCAGTATCAAAGACTGGGGCCAGCAGTCCAGGGCGTGTTTCAGTTTCTGGAGGCCAGATGATGTCATTAGGAGGAAATCTACCAAAAACTGTGTATCATCTCCCCCCGAGTCCACCCCCCCTTCCTCTGGAACACACTCCAGCTGGTTTGTGTTAGAGAGGGGTCACATACTCCTCACCTCCTCCACCCTGAAGCAGCTCCACTTATGGGTGTTCCCTCCATTGTTGTGCTGCTTCTTGTTCCTTACCTCCAGGAATGACTAAAATCCTTCCCTTCAGGAGTCGGGGAAAACTCCGAAGCCCGGCTTAAAAAAATCCTTTTGTTTGTTTGATTGAAAGCAACGCTTATTTCTCTTTTCTTCTTTTTCTTGGTTGGTTTGCACCTTTCTCACTGGCTCCTGTTTTGATTTGAATCCAGTGCAGACTGTGAGGCTGTCCGGTGAAGCAAACCCGCCATGCGTGAATACAAGCTAGTGGTGTTAGGATCTGGAGGTGTGGGCAAGTCGGCTCTGGTGAGTATTCTTTCCTCAAGCTGTTTTATTTTTTTCTGGTCCGTTTTATTGTATTTCTCAGATGATGCAATCTGCTAAACTCTTTAAGTGATAAAGAAATAATTTATTTGAACAGCAGTTCCCAGAATACGGGATGATATTTTTAATTAATTGGGCTGAATATAATCGATCAAATCGGTGTCTGCAAAGTTTCGTACATCCTGCTTGGGTAAACTGCTGCCAGGTACACAGCTGCTAGGCTAAGCTAATGCTTCACTCTGGCTCAGTGACACATTTACACCTCAAGATGCTATCAGGTGATTCTGTCTCCGTTTAATCTGAACTGAGCGGAAAGCACAGAGCCTAATCCAGCAGCTCGGACCTGCTCTATGCTTGCAAGAGAAGTCTATGAAAAGGTTCAATATGAGTTGATTTGCATTCATCTTAGGAGGACTGAGCCTTATAGATTATATATAGATTCACAGATCAAGTTCTCTGATTTTCACACGGTTAAATTATTTATAGAATTCAAAGTAGCCTTAACCGCGTGACATTTTTATTTTAAAATACAAGTTCTGTGCTTGACTGGATAATCAATAGGACACAGTTCCACGTGTTCCATCACAGCTTTTGTTAGTTGATAGTTGAGGTCAGTTCCTGATGACAAGGGTCGGAGGTGACCGTGGACTGATTCATCAATTCTCAGCGAGTTAAGTGTACAGAAGTTGCCATGAAAATGTCGGAGGCGCTGCTGATGAGTCAGAGACGCGCCTCCTCGCCATCTCCATCGGTACTCCGCTGGGTCGCACAGCTCGGTAGAGGAGAGTGGCAGATCTGCTTAGGCCTCGACTCACTTTGTCCTTGTTGACGCCACATCGCATCGATCTGACGCCGCCCTTTGCTGCATCTTCTCTTCCAGACAGTTCAGTTCGTACAAGGAATCTTCGTGGAAAAGTACGACCCCACAATAGAAGACTCGTACAGAAAGGTGAGGACGGAGGAAGGAGCTGATTGCTCCCAGCTGCTCTACATGTTTATGTCATTGCTTTTCTGCTTTTCTTTCTCTCCACTCCTGTTCTGATTTACGCCTTTTCACCAACGATTGCCTTTGACTGTCAAAGGGGATTTTAGCATTGTGATGGTCCAGATAATTCCAGTTTACACATTCTGTCTGTGTTGTTTGTATCCTACATCAGGACTCTGTCACACTCACTGACCTGAAATTAATCTTGACATTTTCTGTCCTTTTATTCTCTGTTGCAGCAAGTGGAGGTCGACGGGCAGCAATGCATGCTTGAAATACTCGACACGGCAGGCACAGTAAGTCAAGTCTGGACCCCTCAAACGGGACACGACACCCATCTCTGGAAAGACAAACGATTGGTTCATTTCAGCAGTCCAGGCTGAATGGCTGTATTTAGATTAGATGTTTTGATTCCCAGGAAATCCAAGATGACCCTCCATTCCCACCACCCCCATCAACTGCAAACTTCTGATTTCCTATATGAAAATATATTTGTAAGGAAGTCTTGTTCATGTTGTGGGTCGAAAGCTAAATGAATGGTTAATCATTATTTAGCCATCCTGGTATTAAGTTCAGACTGTATCAACAGCTGTGGTTTATTACAGCAGCAAATCTCGATGCAGCTATAAAATCATAAGCTGTACTTCTGGTTCGTGTGCTCACAGACAATATAGCAAACAGTTGTCCCCATGGCTACAGTCATGAATTTAGGAGTAGCTCTGCTTGTGGTTGTTCAAAGTTTGCTAAACGAATGCAACAGACGGTTGTATGCATGTTCAGGAGGCGTGTCGCTGCCTGTTTTTAGCGGGAAAAAGCAGCAGCTCCATATTCTAGCGCGAACACGCTGCTTAGTAAAGCGTACAGTACGTGGTGTGACCTACACAATAATTACATGCATTGGAGTGTTTGGCGGTCTATAATATGACAGCAGAGCTCATTTCCTGTGTTTATTCTCTGCCGTGCAGGAGCAGTTCACAGCCATGAGGGACCTATACATGAAAAATGGCCAAGGCTTCGCTCTGGTATACTCCATCACAGCACAGTCGACCTTCAATGACCTCCAGGACCTGAGAGAACAGATTCTACGAGTAAAAGACACAGAGGATGTGAGTAAACATCCACCACATGCATTTTGTTTGTGAACTGGCTGTGGAAATTCTAATCGTGTGAAATGGCCCAGTTACATTATTTAACACCTTATTTCTGTGTCTCCAGTCTAAGTTCTGCTTTAATTCAGCTAGTGTACAACATGTGGCCGGGCATTCGCTAGCGTAATTCAGATCCCTGCGGGATGATTGAATTTATTAACTTGAACGGAACCGACTCTGGCAGCTGCACTGGTATCTGAGCCGAACACCTAATTTGCTCCTTCAGCCAACTGGAAGGGGAACCACTTCATGTGGATGAGGCAGTAAATTCTGCAGCGAGAGTTGGTTTGAATTGAGCGAAAACCCACTGTTGATTTGCATTGCTTCCAGTTAATCAGATCAAACACTTCTAAATAAAAGCTTATCTGTAATTATTTAAACGTTGGCGTCATTAAACCAACACAATGGTGATGTCTTTTTTTAAAAATTACAAATAATCTAATCGTATTCGGCTATATTATTACGTATTTATCACGGGTGGCACATGCTTCTAATCAAGTATTTATGCTGCCATCGCTGACCATCTGCTGCAGTGTTTGAACGAAAGGATAACGCAGCCTTTATTAACTCAAGAGTCATGTGATTGTCATAGATTGACATCAGGGATGTGTGAGAGAAGAAATGGATCATAAAATATATCAAATTTACCAGAATTACTGCATACTCTACTATGTTGGTACAGTCCCTACTCATGAAACACAGATTTTTGCTCTTTCATCTACAGTACAATAACAAGCAACCATGCTAACTAGATTCACTAGATAATTTGTGCAACCTGACCCTGATTCTGTTTGTTTAAATTAGTGAGTTTTTGTGAACTGATTGCTAGACGACGCGGTGACATGCTGCTCTGTTGCTGTGCCTCTCAGATCTCGCTGATCTGGCAACACACCTGATCCGACCCACACAATCTGTTGGAAGAACAGCTCAAGTCCCCACTTGGCTGAAATAAAGTAGTACGACATCCAGACTTAAACTTACTCTTTTATGTATTCTATCATTTTGTTTTGGCGTCCCCCGTCCCCGTCCCCCCCAAAAGCACATTTCCCTTTATCTGGGTAGTTGCGTTGCCATTGCAACTTTGTGTTGTGGGCAGATGGTGCGTCAGCAGTATTTAAGATGCCCTTTTTTGGTGATCTCCGCAGGAGTGAATGTAACTAAAACCCCTCTCAGTTGCTCTTTCCTTCCACCTCACTTTGTCTTCCCAGTCAACATCTTGAAAAGCCCTCTCCAGTCCACAGCAAGGTTCATTTAGCTTCTGTAGCACCATCCTTCTTTTTCCTTCTCCCCCATCTGTGCCAAGTTCTAGCCCGGTCCGTTTTGTTTCTGATGGTTCTTTTTAGTGGCTTTCGCTCGGCACCACTCCCCCACCTCACTCCGGCCTACCCTGTGGTTTTGCTGTGGTCTGGAGCTGGGAGCGGGTGATTAGGCTGTCAGAGAAGTTGGGCGAGGAAAAGCCTCAGCCCATCAAAACTGCATCGAGCTGTGAGGCTGCGGCGGTTCATTATAGCCTCCTCGGTCAGGGAGCTGAGGTTGGCCTCCTCCTAACAGAGGTTCATCACAATACTAGAACACAGTCAAACCTCCTCTCCCTCTGAGCAAACCCCCCCTGTCTTAATGTGTGTGTTAACCTCTTGCAGCTGCTGATTTAATTCTCTACCTTTAATGACTGTAACATCTGTTTATCTTACTTTTACAAGAATGCATGACTGTAGGAAATACCTTGAGTACCTGTAACAGCAAATTAATGTTCTGAACATCAGAGCAGTTTATGTAGCTTAACCACTCGTGGCTTTCTTGTTGACGATTTAACAGACAAAAGATGTGTTATAAAAACAGCAGGCGATGCATGTGGGTGTTTAAAAAAGTTAACTGGATGAATATTCAAAACCCTAGGTGGAATAATATTTTAAATGAAATGGTTATCCGCAGCAATTATACACACTTTTCCAGTACTTAATGTAAGCTTCAGCTGCAGCTGTTTTCATTCCCAGTCGCTCCATGCGCCATTTACTGCAAAGCTCGCAAAACGTACAGAAGCGCTCGACGCCAAGCTCAATTTAGGAAGTCTGTTAATGACTGTAAATTGAACACAGTCGCACCAATAATCCATCTAGTTTTAAGCCAATGTCTTTGCAGGGCAGTCGGTGGTGTATAAAAGTCACTTCCCCTTTAATTCATTCCAAATTTCTTACATAACCCTGGTCCTGTGACTTTTCCAGGCCATCTCCACTTGTTTGTTCCCGTCTCCGTGCTTGTGACTCACCGCCCCATTTATTGAAATGACTCCCCTGCTCCACGTTCCCCACAATCCAGTCTGTAACCTGCCTAGTGGGCGGGACGGGACCTGTCTGCAGCATGTAAATGGTTTCTATGTGGGCTGCAGGAATTTCTTCAGCCACAGCTACACATGTTTTTCCTTCCCCACGCTCTTCCCTCTCCCACCATACTCCTTGGCCCGGCTCGGCATTTGCGTAAGGCGGGCAATGCCGCGGGCTCTCCCAGGACCCCTTGGGAGAAATGTCGTTCGGCAGCGCGGTGCGAGAGGGGCTTGTTTGGATATCAAACATCAAGCGGCAACCTTCACAGGGTTAATCTAAACATCGCAGTTTCCTGTCGTCTGCCTCGCGGCCCAGAAAATACAAGAAAGAGGAAGGAAAGGAGGGGGGGGGGGGCCTCTGAAACGTTCATCTTATGTGTTTGAAAGGATCGTACTTCTTCTAAAAGTACAGTTCCGATGACCCCTCAGAGCTCCCCTTGTAGGTATGAGCGAGTTTGTGCATGCCTAGATGCTACCATAGTGCTGACAGGTATCTAGTTTTTCCACATGACAGGTCTGGGACGTTGGGGAAGTTGGGGGGGGGTTCCAGGGTCCAGGAGAAGGCAGCAACTGCAGGATTTCCCCTCCATGGATTTATTTATCGCCAGCCTACCACAAATAGATTTCCCCAGCCTATTTATCATCGGCGCCTACGGTGCTGCATGCAAAACTTTCCACTGGCTGATGACTGTGTGAATCTTGTCAGGCTGTAGCACAAACACGGATGTCCTGGGGACTACAGAAATAATACCGAGCTGGCCCTCGTCTCTGTCTCAGACACCAGAGGCTGGCCCAGTCTAGCCACAGGTTAGACGTAGATTCCGGCTACGCGCCAACTGAACTCAAGCAGAAAAAAAAAAAAGTCTCATTCCATCAGGTAATTCCAGAGAGCAGACGGAGCGTGGAATGGAGCTGAAATGTTGGAAAACATTCAGGAAGGAAGGCGATCTTATCCCTGCTGGGCGGGGCCGGCCTCCACTTCCTCCGGGCCAGCACGCTCCCCAGATAGGCCAGTCAGGAAACATCAGGCAGGATGAGGCTCATCCCGACACCCTGACTGGCCCGACTGTCACAGCAGACAGCCAAAACTCGCTCAACATGTTTATTTATTTATTTTTTTTCCCCCTTCAAATACTTTTTTTTACTTTTATTTGTTGGCCGAGTCAGGACACAAAAAAGGAAATGTTGTGTTTTGGGGACCTTCCGACAGCAGTGGAAAAGGAGATAAAACAAGAGGCTCTGTGGTGTTGCATTTCTGATGTTGTACATGTGTGAAGTTCTCACTTTTTTAGTCTAAATATAATTTACCAATATCCTTTAAACATTGCATTTTCCATCATTGTGGTTATTATGATTATCTACATACAGTGTGTATGTACACAGTTTTTGATACGTCACCATATGTCTGAGCACAAGGGTGATTTCTCTCTAATAAACCTTAAATAGAGCTTTAACCGAGATGTATCTGACTGTCTGCTGCTTCTTCACCAGGTACCGATGATCCTGGTGGGAAACAAGTGTGACTTGGAGGACGAGCGTGTTGTGGGGAAGGAGCAGGGCCAGAATTTGGCCAGACAGTGGAACCACTGTGCCTTTTTAGAGTCCTCCGCAAAGTCAAAGATCAACGTCCTCGATGTGAGTGCACCCAGATGCAACCCCTCCCCCCCCGCCGTAAATCGGTCTGGTCTATGAGCTCAGCTGCTGAGCCCTGGCTTGAACCCTCATCATTTCGTGACGGGTCGTGGGCCAGAAGACGACGCCTCTGTTGAATTACCTCCTCTCTTCATTTTGTCGTCTCAGATCTTCTATGACCTGGTCAGACAGATAAATAGGAAAACGCCAGTGGAAAAGAAGAAGGCAAAAAAGAAATCCAACTGTGTCCTGCTTTAAAGACCACCCCCCCTCCAGCCCCTGCAGCAGCTCTGAGCCAGGTGTGTGCCTCATAACTGTGTTTCATAACTCATGGCTGACAAAAAAGCCTGAAATCAACATGACGTCATCTATCAGTGTCGTCCTAGATGCTGCCGATGTCATTTATCATTAATCATCGTCCGTCAGACGTTTAGCTGCAGTCAAAATCCGTCCCTCCAGGTTTTATGGGGATCTTTTCGTGAATACTGCAGCCTAAAATGTGATGAATGTGATTCTCTGAGGACTTGTTTTTTTTTTCTCCATTGCAGGAGCCAGATCGTTCAGAATTATTACGTCTATAAATTTTACTCAAGAATGAAAGATTTCAACATTGTTTAATAACATACATTTTAATAACTTATTACTAAGCGGATAAATAATGAGATTTTGAATGGTGATTGCCGGTTTATGTAATCTGTTGATCCTTTTGCAGTGTGTGTGATGAGGGATGTTTTCTTGTTATTTCAGGTTATAGTTTTGCGTAGAATGCAGTTTGTCTGTTTTCTTTCGTTGAGGAACAGTCATCTGGGAAATGTCACTTTTTATGTTGGAAATTGCCAGTTTACAAAGTATGACAGTCGCCACATCAGCTTCCAGTAGTGCGAAGCACTTTCACTGGCATTTTCTTTTTCTTGTTAGCCCAGTTTCAATCCATTGAATGAATCATTTGATTCTAAATTCAAAGGATAGACAGAGTAACACTGTTTTTAGGCACCCGATATTAGGAGGTGTTGCATAATAATGCTTTTAATTAATTATTCAACATTCACATTTGACCCATACCTCACCCTAACAGGTCAGAGGTCATTCCATTTACTGCATTAACAGCCCCTGTTTCAAGAGTGTTTCCACCATGACGTGGAAGTTTCCATACAGAGATGATCTTTGAAGTTCAATCGGTTGGACAAAAGGGTTGAGATCTTGTGATGTGCATCCTCACATGAAGGTTGCAAAGTTAGGACTCAATGTTGCCAATCAGTTTGCAAGCCTGAACGGTGAAGTGTTCACCAGGAGAGGCTGTTGGCTGTTGTTGTTACTACTGGAGAGACTTGGTTGATGTTGTTACTACTGGAGAGACTTGGTTTATGTTGTTACTACTGGAGAGACTTGGTTTATGTTGTTACTACTGGAGAGACTTGGTTGATGTTGTTACTACTGGAGAGACTTGGTTGATGTTGTTACTACTGGAGAGACTTGGTTGATGTTGTTACTACTGGAGAGACTTGGTTGATGTTGTTACTACTGGAGAGACTTGGTTGATGTTGTTACTACTGGAGAGACTTGGTTGATGTTGTTACTACTGGAGAGACTTGGTTGATGTTGTTACTACTGGAGAGACTTGGTTTATGTTGTTACTACTGGAGAGACTTGGTTTATGTTGTTACTACTACTGGAGAGACTTGGTTGATGTTACTACTGGAGAGACTTGGTTGATGTTGTTACTACTGGAGAGACTTGGTTGATGTTGTTATTACTACTGGAGAGACTTGGTTGATGTTGTTATTACTACTGGAGAGACTTGGTTGATGTTGTTACTACTACTGGAGAGACTTGGTTGATGTTGTTACTATGGTTGATGTTGTTACTACTACTGGAGAGACTTGGTTGATGTTGTTACTACTACTGGAGAGACTTGGTTGATGTTGTTACTACTACTGGAGAGACTTGGTTGATGTTACTATGGTTGATGTTGTTACTACTACTGGAGAGACTTGGTTGATGTTGTAACTACTACTGGAGAGACTTGGTTTATGTTGTTACTACTACTGGAGAGACTTGGTTTATGTTGTTACTACTACTGGAGAGACTTGGTTGATGTTACTACTACTGGAGAGACTTGGTTGATGTTGTTACTACTACTGGAGAGACTTGGTTGATGTTGTTACAGGATGATACTACAAGATAAGTTCTTTAAAAGTTTAGAATAAGTGAAACTTGGTCTGGCTGTGTTGGATAGTTTATTTGTTTATTTTCTCAGGCGCTCATTATTGGCACATTTCAGGAAGTTTGAAAGAGGAAAAAAAAATCCTGCCCAAAGACTTTGTACAGTAGCCACCGCCTCCTGTGCCCGTCAACTCGTGAAACTCTGATGTTGGCGATAACGTGGGATTAGTGAAGCTGGCGGTGCCATTGTGTAGCCCAGACACTGGGGTCTGTAAACCACCCACCACGCTCTCTCCTCCATCTGTGTTGCTCAGTTTGTGAGTCCAGCATGAGCGTGGGGCCTCTGTCAGCGTGGCCCCGGGGCAGTGTCTGTACACCTCCTGTTCACGGCCCAGCCAGCCCAGTGAACCAGCACTAATGGGATTCCAGCCTTGCTGTTCCATCGCTCACAACACCAGTTCATACTGGGGGGGGGTTTACACTGCCAGCCTCTGACAGGAGGACAGGGACAGTTGATCAGATGTTACAGTTTGTACAGCATGGCCACTTTCCAGGTTGGTGGCCTCATGATTCTGGATTTTCACGTGCACAGTGTTTGGAAGCCAGTAATTCAACTGGGACTGTTTGTTTTTAAAGTTAGAATATATATTGGCATTTTTCTTTTCTCAAAATGAAACTTGTGGAGCACAAAAAACCCCAAAAACTAAAATCAGCATCATGCTCATGAAAGTTTCCAAAATCTCAGTATGTTCTCTCCCCAGTTGTGGAACTGAAAGTTTCTACAGTAGAAGTATGGAATGCAGCCTTTAATAATGCAATACCGGCTCTCTGCCTGGTCGAGATGTCTCTACTGTTCATATTTTGATCTCTTTATTAGCTGCAACTCTGAAATTAATCCTCGGGTCAATAAATCCGTAAAGCAAACTGGAGAAAATATGCCACTGAAATATTTTGGCCTGCCTCCGTATAACTGGCCGCTCATCCAAGTCCTTTCTGTGTGGGTGAAAAACAGAGGAATGAGGTGGGGGGTGAAACTCTAAAAATAGGGAGCGAATGTGTGGCAGCCAGCGCTTATACCCCAGTAAGCTGCTGCAAATAATACTAGAAACACTGCAGAAGATTTCTGCAACTCTGACATTCTGTAGTATATTGACACAAGAGGCCTGCGCTCTCTGGTGAAATGTGATCACGAAAGAATAACAGTGAAATATAAACGTCATTTAATACTTGTTTGTAGATTCCTTCATATGATATCTGGGCTCAGTTAACTTTGTAAGCCTAATCACAAGTATGTCAATTTCATGCGTGGTTTAGAGCGTTTAGAGAGTTTAATAATTTGGTGGAATGATATCGACCTCTACTGTCCGTGACAAAGACAATTAGGAGAGAATAAGAGAAGCTTGCATGTTTGAACTGCCATCAACTTTCTCACAACGTGTAATATCATTGGAGGCCCACTAGATGGCACTGAAATATCCCCGGTTCTTATTGGGAATCTTTTGTTCTTGCAGAAATGCTGTAATGAAGAACTGTTGCCCTGATTGGAACGTGCCAGCATTCCAACAGCCCCCCCCCCTCCTCCATCAGCCATAAACGGTGAATCAGCTGACTGAACTGCTCCCACTAAAGATGAGGATGACCTACACGAGAGAGAGAAAAAGATGGAGAGAATAACAAGAAAGACAGTAAGAGAGAGAAACTCTGGTCTCTCACCTCCGAGGACCTTCCTCTGTCAGTGTGAACCTCAAATGGACAGTCTCCATTTTTGCCACCACAAACACCACAATCCTATGACGATTAAAGCCTCTGAACATGAAAAAAAAAGATGTAATAAAATGTTGTGAGCCACACGCACGGCCACAGAAAAGACCCTTACTTTCAGTTTATAGGTCAGCGATGCAAAAAGCTAAAGAAAGAATTAAAACTCGGCTTCAGTATTTTTATTCTCAACATCGTATTAGAGACCTGGAAGTTGACCTCCTTTATTTGTATGATTAAAGATATTCAGAGACGAGCATGAAAAATAGCATCAGTTATTAAGTGTAGATGTTTTCAAGTGAAATCAAGTGGAAAAGTGAGAATTTTTTTTCTAGCCATACACCTACTCCATGCCTGTCATGTCGGTGATAATAGATCAAGGTCTATGTATTTTTATTATATTTTTTTTTCTTTGTTTGCCCTGTCGTTCATCATGGACTCCTCTTCTGTGAATATCTCTCTCTGATGTGACTTAATTTTATACTCAGTCACTGGGATTTCATAGCTCCCATAATATATTCTAATGCCATTTTTTTGCAAAACTGCTTCAGAAAAAAATGGGTCTTTTATAGAAGAAATATGGGGGAAAATAAGGATTGATTTCTATGTCTCTTGAAGCTGAAATATATTATACTAAACCAACTCTAATAATGCTTCTTGTGTTTTTCTGTCAATGATGTTCCAGCTTTTATGGATTATTAAAGTACATTTTAGTACATTTTAATTATAATGGTCAATGTATTTTTGTGAATTAAACTTTTATCCAAAGCTGATTTGACTTATTTGAAAAGGTGTTCTTAAAGAGTTGGATTCATGGGACATATAGGAAATTGGAACCTTTTTTCAGGCTTAACTAAGGTCGTCATTTACTTGGATAGGTCCTCTTAAAGGGGACCTTTGACAAGCAGGTGTCGTTACTGTTGCTGGCCACTAGGTGTCACTGTATCACCAGCAGTGGTCCTCTGACTAAAGACTCGTCATTAAACCTCATCTAATTCTCTCTCACGGTCCCAAAAGCTGCACATTCGTCTGACTAGCGATTCCAAAGTGGTTTTATTCTTGTGTATCCAGTGACCAGACGGTCTGGATTAGGCAATTGTTCAGAGTCCCGATACACTGGGATGGGTCTGTTTTCTAATAAATCAGCTGAGAAAAATATCCGATTACAGACTGTATAATTGAAAGGTTTTTGCTCGGATTTGGCACATGAACAAACTTGAATAAAACACTGAATGAAAAAAAAAAATCTGCTGCATCATCTAAGCTCCTTACGGCCATGGAAGAGTATGTGGAGTGGAGGGGAAATGCTGAACGTCTGCTGGTAAGAACTTTGGAGGAGGAATTAGAGCGTGTGACTCACTTCTTGTTTTCTGACTTATCACCAGCGCAGCAGCCTCGATCGGTCCCTTAATCCCTTTAGTGGTGGAAAAGCAGAGTAATACTGAAACACTTTTGCATTTGTTCCCCTCTTTGAAATATCCTCCACCCCCCAACGTCTGATGTTTCTCCAGCTCCTTTAGCTTCTCTCGGAGCAGTAGGAGGGCGCTCTCTTTCTGGGCACAAACATCCTGCAGTCAGTTTCATCCTTCCAGTAGGTTCCTGTTTTTCTTTTTTTTTTTTCTGAGAAATCTATTTTAACTTTAATTCTGGTGGAGAGGAACAGCTCTCCTGCACCTGCACGCCTGAGCAGCGGCACTAAATCTGTCAAGAAGCAGCCGGAAAGATCTTCAGAAGACCTCACCGGTGATCATTGGTGACATCATCGTCCTCGCTGACAGGTCTGCGGGTGCGACCTGTCTGCCGACAGGTCTGAGCGCGTCCCTCGGTGGTGACGAGGACGTTGCGGGGTGTCTGAAAACAAAAGCTGAAGTTGCTTTGCACAGATCCACGCCGGTCCAGGGATGAGGAGCTGCTGTCCAAACCTTCACCCGTGGCCCCAGGTGACCCACCACTCCCAGGAGGGCTCACGGGGCTCTGCTGCCTTCAGGAGCCTTCCCTGAGATTCACACCAAGAGATCAGTGATATTACAGCTCACAAAATATAAGGAGTCCAAACAGGCTTCCAGGGTGTACCCCACCTTGTCCCCAAGAATCCTAACAACCACTGGATGGTCTTGCAATTATGTTTTCAAAAGAATTTCAGGTTCCTCCATGAATGGATGTTTTAATGGTGCCTGTATTATATGCAAATGATAATATTCTATGGAAAAGTAAAAACTGATGGACTTTTGTAGGCCGTCACAAACAACAGCTTGGATTCTCTTGAGGTCTATGAAACCCATTATAACAACACACAATCATCCCTCCTCTCCACACACACACACACACACACACACACACACACACACACACACACACACACACACACACACACACACACACACACACACACGCATGCGCGCTTCCCTCTCCAGATCAATTAACAGATTAAGGGTTATGGGAAAAGATGGAGGACCCTGACTGTGGACATAATCTTTGTCTAATGCATTTTCTGGAGCGCCAGTGAACATGATCTTCACCGTTGGGGGATTATTGACAGTTTGGAGTGCGAGGTCGGGTTTTCCCTCTGAGGATTCATCGTCTGCTATTTCCTGTCTCTAATTCATTTATATCCATGATGTCAGCGGACTCCGTATTGATGGAAAGAAAAAAAAGGTTATGGATCTTGACTCCACAAATCCTGTCTTTCCCCTCCAAACACATGGAATATCTCATATCTCTATCGCCATGGAGATTGTAATGCTGTAATGCCAAACACACCGATTTGTAATTAAAATGAAGGGATCCACTTGCCGTTAGCACTGACATGTGATTGAAAATGGATTTTTTTCTCTCCCCCTCTGGAATTTCTTCTTGTTAGTATAGGGGAAATGAAAAATGCAATTTGTTCCCGGTAAATTCCGCCTGTATTTACACAGGCAGCGGCGTCACACAGGCCACGTCTTTGTTGACACTCGTGTATTTGGCCGGCCTGGGTTTGCGGCTGTTTAGACAGCGGTGCGACTATTTCTGACAGCCTTCCCCAGTCCTCTGAGCGAAACAGGCGGTCGGTGCCTTCGGCTCAGGATCACGAGATCGTCTCATTTACAAACAAGACTCAAAGTTCAACAGTCTTTTAGAAAACACTCCAAATATCTGTGGCTAGGGCCACTGGGAATATTATTTGTTCCATAATAAAATGTAAAATATGGAGACAGTTTAGATGCAGTAACCTTGATCCTCTTTGAATCATCACCGCTGTTTTAGTTGCTCAATTTGACTTTGAATTTCTCAAACTCCAACCATCCATCCATCCATCCATCCATCCATCCATCCATCGTAGAGTGAGAGAAGAAAATAGAAAAATCAATGGTAATGTGTTTCCGAAGCGACGCGGCTGCTCTTGGCTGGGGCGCTTCCTGACATCAGTCGGCTACTTTTCCTGCTCCCGCCCAATAAATGCACCCTAATGTTCACGTGGTGGACGGATGAGCTGGGGCTCCGCGTTGGGAGGAAAGCCGCGTCGAAAAGGGTTTCAGTGCTCGACCTCAGCTGCGAGCGTCGCTCCGTCTATCATCTCTGTAACGTTTGGTCACTTTATCTTTAGAGGAGAATCAATTCTCCTCTGTGGGGGAACGTATAGGGTCTGTAATCCACGCACTCCATCTGACTACCATGTTTAAAAAAAAAAAATCTTTAGAACCCAAAGAAGCCCCGTGTTGAACTAATCATCTGTTATCAGGCTGTGTGGCGTGCACAGAGCACACCCACTTCAATAAGGCACTCTGAATTAAGATTTAAAGTGATGCGCTTTAAACTAATGACAATTTATCTGCACACGGACAAGAGAGCAGAGCGTGTCTGCTGAACTATCTGTGCAAGCAGGGGAATGTTATGAAAGGCTATAGCGCAACACTGGTCTGACTCTGCAGGACACATTAATGCCGTGGCAACGGCGCCTTATCGGTATTGAGTGTGTGCCGTGTAATGCTCTCGCTTATCGTTAATGGAACGCGTAGCGAAGCATCCTTCAAAAACTAAAATCAGAAGTGGCGCAAACACTAGCCTAGATCCCTTCAAGGAACCTTGGAACCACGCACGCGCTCACATTCGACAACATCCTGCAACTACAATCCCGGTGTGGCCATGGGTCCGTGTGGAACCAGGAAGAAGTATGAATGTAAATGCATCAACATCAAAGACACGCGTGCATGGCTGACATCAAAGGGGGTAAAGCCTCGGAGAAAAGATAGATAAAACAAAAAGTAACAGCCCGGACAATGTGGGCTACAGCAAAGCTTCAACTGCAGTAACCAATGAACGCCTTTAATAGACTTTGACTCTGAATTCCACTTTTTACAATTGAAGTAAGATGAAGGCGCTTCAGGGCGGCGCCGTCGCCTTCAACGCGTCCAGTTGTTCACTGCCAGCGGCGGGTACAAACCCACGCAGAGAAGACTTGAGGGTGCAGTGGACCATGCAGTGGAGCATGACGCTGGAGAAGCTGGAGGGAGTCTGGCTGTGGATCCCCGCTGGGCCGAGGGAGGGGCTCACAGCGCCCGAGCTGGAGGTGCTATCAGACCACCCGGATGGAGGAGGAGACGCGATGGTTCTGCTTGCTGAAGGGGGAGAAAACCAAATAGGGGACCAACACCAACGTTCTCCCGGAGACACCCGGGATAACGGTGGACGGCGATGCTGGGGTGGGCAACGTGTTCCGTGGTTTCCCCCAGCCCACACGTTCAGCGATGGATACGCAGATGAAGAGGAAAACGGCGAATCGGCGCTTTGGCGCCGGTGATTTCATAGTACACCACGATTCCAGACACCCGGGGCCCGGTCGGAGAAGCTCCGGCTGTGTCTGCAACAGGGCAAGGAGCCACCCGGGCACTTCCCTTCTCTTTTTCGATACGCCGCTGTCCGACTCGTCTTTCCCCTCCGCCCTTGCGACCTGCCGGGAGCCCGACGTCAAATACGAGCCAGGCGGGCCGAGCGCGGCTCCCTCTGAGGCTCCTCCGCCTCGGCTCCAGCTGGCCCTCTTCCCACCTACAGTCAGCGATCTGTCTCCGCCCGTGTCGGAGCTGTTCGATCACGATGATGAGTTTTCTTCTTGTGGGGGGGGTTCAGCACGGCTGTCCAGTAACAGCACAGACAGCGATTGTGAATTCGAGGAAGACGTCTTTTACATCGATTGGCGTGTTGATATATATTTTTATGTATCAGTTTAACTTGAAATGGTGCCAATTTTAAAACATATCCCCAATGAAACGATACAGAAAAAAGGGAAAATGGCTTTCTTTTTTTGGCACCAGGCTTCTTCCCGTCGGCTCTAATATTCATTAAGCGTCCGCTGACATCTGGAGTGAGCTGAACTCAGCCCACTCCTCCTGTCAGAAACAGGCTGCACGGGTAGTCAGTAAATCAGGGAGGAGTCCCATTCTAATGGAAGCCCATTAACCTGCAAATGGAGCTTTTGTCAGGTGATGAAGCAGCAGTGTGTGTGTGTGTGTGTGTGTGTGTGTGTGTGTGTGTGTGTGTGTGTGAGAGAGAGAGAGGGAGAGAGAGAGAGGAGAGGGAGATGTGGCTGCAGTGTGAAATCAGAGATGTCTGCCCTCCCACTTTGCTGACTGAGGCGTCTGCAGATGTAACAAATACCTGAGGAGGCGTCGCGGCTCTCATCTCCCAGCTCAACACTCCTCATTCTCAACGTTCCTCATTCTCCTGCTCTACTTTCCTTTTTTTTTTTTTTTTTTTTTTTGATGAAATTCATTGCTTGCGTAATAGAGTTTTATTGCACGCTGACTGGCTTTGGTAATCTCCTCCCGGTGCTGGATGAAGATAAATCAGCCCCCAGAAAGTCATTTTGAGGGATAATTGCTTAGGTGCGCACCGGCTCTCGTCGGGGGTTTTGCTGTTTGGTCGCACCGCTGTTGGTGAATTCAGAAGAGAAACATCTGGGAAGATTGTGTTGCAATAAAAGAGTTATTTACATGAGGGGATTCGGGGCCGCAGTCCCTTCCCGAGGCTGAGGTCCATAAAGACGTATCAGTTGTCTACCAAATGTAGGAGGATCTTTACCTGCCAGCTCAGAACATGAGAGGCTATTTTTAGGCGAAGGGCACAGCTTCCGAGCAACAAAATGGAAATGGCGCAGCACAACGTGCATTTAAAGACAAATTCACCTGTAAGTGGGACAATCAAAGAGGGAAAGAGGAAATCCATTTATATGTAAAGCATCCCTGCATCAGAGGGTGGGAGGAAGATGGGAGGAAGGTTGGATTCCAGCTGGCGTCTCATCACACAGCTTTTCATCGCCGCTCCTCCAAGCCCACGGAATATCATCTCTTCATCCCCATGTGGTTCTCCGAATGCTGAACACTGAGCTGCTTACTGGAGCGTGACGACACGCCGCAAGAATAAAAGACCCGCAGCCAAACATCGCACAGATGAGTAGCCGCTCCCCGACAATGACGGCTAGTGGAACGCAGCGCCCTGCCTCTCAGAAAGGCGGCGCTGGGGCCCAAACGAGCCGATGGAGGGTTAGAGTTCTTTCTAGAAAAGGCTCTCAAGAAGCGAGCCTCCGCAGCTGCCACAGCTGGATGGCTCTCCTTTGCTGCAGTGGAACAGAAATGGGATGAAATGCTGCTCCAGCTGTGTAACGCTGTCCTATGTGGAGCTCTTCCTCACTAAGTCTGGACCAGCTTTGAACACAGAGCTCAGTGTTTGAACACAACGCTGCACCCAATCTACCCAAATACATCATAAGATAGACAGACAGACAGACAGACAGACAGACAGACAGCCAGATAGATAGATCAGAGAGAGAATATGAACATACTTTGTGACACTAAGGAATGTTAATGATGATGGATGACTAATTGGTTAATTAATGACCCTTAATGAATCTTAATGAGCATTAATGACCTTGGGAAATCCCTTAAAATTTTGAGAAAGATAAAGGTCACGTCTTCCCATGACCTTTACTATACTATACTATACTATACTATACTATATTATACTATACTATACTAGGGTATTGTTATTTTGTTTTTTTTGCGTATGACTAGTGGATATGTGTCGTCTAGCGGATATGTGTCATAAAAACAAATCAAATTAAAAGATAGTAGAAAACTAAAGGTCACACGGATCCCTTGACCTCTATGGTGTGCTGACCATTGGTCCTATGTTCTATGAAGGGAGTCTGTTTCCTGAGTCAAGGAGTTTTAAGAAGCAGACAGACTTGTATGTATGGAGTGTCTCAGTGTGTGTGTATGTGTGTGTGAGTGTGTGTGTGTGAGAGAGAGAGAGAGAGAGAGAGAGAGAGAGAGGAGAGAGAGAGGGAGAGAGAGTAACAAATAGGTTTTTCCTGTTTAAGTCATTTTTTGATGAGCCAAAATACTTCATGTCAAGACAATCCCCACACAAAGAGTCAGTCCACTAAGTGTGATTTGAAATGTGTAAATCCATTCACTCTAACATGGTCACAATCAAGAGAAAACAACATTCAGTTCTATTGTAATACATTTTATTAAAGATAAAGGTGGAGGGAAAGGTCAAAGGTCAGAGTGAGGAGAGGAAAGGAGGATATGAATCAGGCCGATTGCTGGTTCTTCTTCTTCTTCTTGAAGAACCAGCACCAAGAAAACTTTTTCTTCTTGTTGTTCTCCTTATTGCTGGACTGCTGAAGCTGCGCTACTTCATTCTTGAGGCTTTGGATCACTTCATGGTGTGATCTGACCTCTTGCTCCCACATATCAGTCTCTTTCTGGAGCCTCTTCTCAATCTCTGAGTGATGTTCAGCCAGGTCCTTCTGCTTTTCCTCCCATTGATGACACATAGTAGAGAGCAACATCTCAGAGTTCTGTATACTTTGTGAGAGCTCCTCCCTGAAGCTCTTCTCGTTTTCTCGGACCTCCTGCTGCCACATCTCCCGCTTGTCATTCTGGACTTTTGAAAGTTCTGCTTCCAGAACTGCACATTTTTCTTTCTCCTCTTTCAGAGCCTTTTCAGTGCAGGTCAGATGGGCAATAGTGTCAATATTGGCAGCGGCCCGCCGGCTGGCCTTTCTTTCCACCTTTTTAATGTGCTCCTCCTTCTCTGCCAGGAGCTCTTTAAGCCGGCTGGTTTCGTCCTCCCAGCCCTCCTCTGAGGTCTGACACCCTTGGGAGCACTTGGAGTCCTGAGAGGCCTTGATCTCTTGCAACTCCCTTTCTTTACACTCCAGAGACCTCTTCAGAGAGAGCAATTCTGTATCTCTGTTTTTCATGGCTTCATCAGCTTCAAGTAGTCGCAGCTTCAATTTGCAGCAGTCCTTCTCAGATTGTGCATATTGCTCTTGTAAATTCCAGAGCTGCTGCTGAAGACGCTCAATGATTTTGTTGTTCTGGTCACTCTCTTGTAGGTGGGACACTTTGTCAGACTTCTGCTCGTCCTGCCGCTCCGTCAGATCGAACCAATCTATTTCCACTTTGGCCTTAGCTGTGGTACTGGGCTTCTGTTTATCTTCAAACCCGTGGGCCGCCAATGTTCTGCCAAACATCTGGAAAAACAACAAAAAACGTAGTTTAAAATGTTGACAATAATGCATAAATAATAGGTGGTCAATAAAAAGTTTAGTCAGGTTACCACAACAGAACTGATACAACTTAGGACATAAAAATTTATTGATATTCAACTTTAAAAATGTCCCAAGGAGCTAAGAAAGTCAAATAGATAAAGTAAATTCAATCAAATAATATGAGACTTGAACATATTACCTTACTGACTCCTTGGTAACTTGCCATAGTGTTTGCAAACGATGAAGTCATGAATGTAAATCGAGATTACGTTTGTGCTGTTGTATACTCTGATCAGACTACAATTGAGTCAGTACTAGTTAACTAACTGACTGTCCTTTGATTAACTGCCCTTTGATCTACTTTTTTCTCCTACTGTTTGAGCTCCTTTAATGTCCAATTATTTTTTATCTACTTTGATGTCCTGTTGGCGTTGTAACCATGGTTACCATAAACATTACATTTCCATGCATCTTCTACCTCTTAGTCCTCCACAGAGGGTCACAGGGGGACTGGAGCCTATCCCAGCTACCACTGGGTCCACCCTGGACTGGACGCCAGTCAGTTGCAGTGCAAACACATACAAACAACCACTCATGCTTCACACCTACAGATCAACCTGATCCCCAAATGTTCATGTCTTTGGACGGTGGGAGAAAGCTACAGTACCTGGAGAGAACCCACACAGGGACAACATGCATACTCCACACAGAAAGTCCCCGGCCTCCATCCCAACTGAGAATCAAACCCGGGGCCTTCTTGCTGTGAGGCGACAGTGCTGTCCACCACACCACCGTTCAATGTAATTAATTAAAACAAATATACTTTTTCTTTTCATCCCTATCATCGTGCAGAGGAACACGTGCAGATACACTCACTATTAGAAATTAGACAATTTGAATTCAAGCAATTTGAACCAATTAGTCATCCATCATCATTAACATTCCTGAGTGTCACAAAGTATGTTCATATTCTCTCTCTTAGATTGATCGATCGATAGATAGATACATGCCTTTGAGTGTGTAAATGTCTCTTTGCTTTCATCTCTTAAATGACTAGAGCACAGTAAAACAGCTCTGGGAACAGCCACCACCAGATAACAGCATTCCTATACCCCCAGTGCTGCCTTTATTGGGCCCGTTAAAGATCAGCACAAATGAAGAGGTTTGTGGGCGCAGACGTCTCGTGTTTTCTCCGTCTTTGTAAATAAGCAACGCAGCTGCTGCTTTCCCTTAATATTTCAGCACGTGTGCTTAGTGGAGCCGCGTCGTGCGTGGGGGAGCGAGCTTTAACACGAGCGCGTTTGTTTTCACGCAAAGTCACGAATGCAACCCCCCCCCACCCCCCTTGACATGAGGTCAGTTCAAAACAGCTTTGACAGGATTGTTGTGGGGGAATAAAACAGCAAAAAAAAAAAAAAAAAAAAGAGCCGCTTGATGAGAATGTCATTTTATAGCATCGCATCCCAGCTGTGAGGAGGAGGAGGAGGGAGATGAAGGAACTTTATGAGGGGGATGGGAACAACCGCAGGCTTTTCCTCTAACCACCCCATTGCTCCTGCTTCTGCTTTTTCCCCTCCAGTGTTGCTGGAAACATGGAGAGCGCTAATGAGCACAGCCAATTATGGTGCCCAACTCTTTGGACAACTTTTCAAATGAATGTCATTTTCAAAGTTTAGTGGTGCAACACATGCAGCGTAATAACAGGATGGTTTTGTCTATACCATACAGACAGTGCTTATGTAAAAAAAAATGCATAAAATATTGTGAAAAATCTAGGCAGGGTTGTATTTTTGTCAACAACCGCTTACACTACATTTTGTCTGGTTGTGAACACTCATTTTCTCCATTTACCCTCAGTTACATAGTATTTCAGACCATACACGTGTGGGCTTACTAACCTCCATAATGACCCCCCTGGTTCTTATTATGACCTCCAGCTACAGGGCCAAAGTAAGCACCACCTAGTGGCCGTATTCATAATGACAGTCTGGGGCTTATTTGGGTCGTAAAGTGGTGTTCTGCATCACTTATGGGCTTAAAAGCAGAACAGGATATGTGAACACTAGCGGTTGTGGTAAAATCAGTAAAATCAATATTTGCAAAACGCGACTGGTGAAAATCTGATCTGTCTGCTAAGCTTAACTGCCCACCGGGGGTGTTCATGTCGGACACCTCTCCCTGGGCTGGATTAGACGCTTGGAACAAATGACCCATTTCTTACAACCTATATGTCCAGTGTTGCCCAGAGGAGGACGCTTTGACTCGCTTGTTGTCGTGTTGTTATGGGAGCGTCGACATTGACACAGTGATGCCCTGTCTCCAGAAGACAAGCGCGGCTGTGTTCTCCTGTGGCCTCCGAGGGTCATAAAATCAGCAGGGGTGTCCGTGACACCACTACGTGACCCCCGGGACTACGTCGGCGCACACGCATGCGTGGGACGAGACGCGGGCATGTCATAAACACGCGCATTCATCACGACACAGAGCCAAGGGCTAAAATACAGTCGGTCTATTTAAGTCACAATCACAACTGCCGAGCATGAACCTCTCCTTTAGTGACTCGATGTGACAAACTCCAAAAATACAAACAAAGAACCGCTTAATGCAGATTTAGACACGAATCAACGTAGACACAAAAGCCAAATTTACATTTTGGTGTTGCGTTTACACGGCGTGGGCCTGCGCGCGACACAATTCACACAATTAACTCCAGCCACAAGCAAGAAATATTCTGACTCATTTTCATTTCACAAATAGGGCAACATGAGCCCACAGTGCTGATGTGGGGAGTGCACGCATGAGCAATACTCTCCCTTTATCAACCCCACCGTGGGGCCTTTGAGCAAGTCAAATGCTTTGTGTAGAAAACTGGCACTGGTGTTTGTAACTGACCTCAATTTGCTCCCCCCCCCCCCCCCCCGTTTTCATGTTCACCTTCTCCACCGGTCAGGTAGGCACAGACCGAAATATTTCAGTAGATTCTGATAGAAAGCTGGCTCGAGGTCACACGGTCGCCGCTACGAACAACCTTTTATTGTGTGCAACCCTGAAACCCTTCAAAAGCTCAAAATGACGCTAACCTTCAAACCAGTGTAGGGAACTTAAAAAAAAACAAAACACTCCCCTTTTCTATTTTTAGACCAGCGCATATAGGCGGAGATGAACATGAAATGCTTGTTGTCTCGATGTGATGTCTGAATGCTGCCCTGTCACAAAAAATTCCCGGGCCTGGACGGGAGCTGCGGCGGTAATGAGAAAGAGGACGACGTTTACCGCTCGGCGGGTCATCGCATCGACGTCCAGTTGCAATTATTCTGCGCGCTCTGTCATTGCCGCCGAGCGAGCGTCGTCGGGGGGGGGGCATAAACGTCCGAGACGTCGGGGCCAGCTGCGAGCCACCACATGCGATGCGGCTGCGATGACACGGAGTAAGTAAGCCATGACACGGGAAACAAAAAAAAAAAAACACGCGCGGCCGAGATTGTGGCCTAATGGGTTAGTGTGCCTTTCTGCACCAGGAGATGATGTGATGTAAGTCTACACAACAGCGGCTTTCAGCCAGCGCTGGAATGGCGCCCCGTTGTGCCTCTCCATCCCTCGTACATCGAGCGGCCTCGCATATTTATGAGCGGGGGAAAAGGATTTTGTTGCTCAGAGAAAGTAGTAAAAGTCAGCAGTTAAATGTTTAATGGTCGCCTCCGTGCTCAACTTTGAAGACGGATGTGGAGATGAAGGGATGGGGGGGGAAATGGTGCCCTTCTTTGGGTGTGTGAGGAAACAGGATGAAATGAAACCGAAGTGGGGGGGGGTCAAACTTACCAATGAACATGTGCTGAAGTGTGCGACACCGGCCTTCACCCGCATGCTTGTGTCAGGAGGTCAGACACGGTAGCCCCGCCCCCCCCCCAGACAGGAAGGGTCATGATATTCTGGGGGGTCCTCCTCCTCCTCCTCCTCCTCCTCCAGGTTATCAGCACCAGGCTCAGCCTCGGCCATTCGTTGGGGGATCACATTCAAATATCCTCTAACTGGAGGACGTGGTTCTGGGGGCTGTCCCAGGCCACGCCCCTTTGCAAGACCGAAATTGAAACCTACGTCTTTAAATTGTAGGCTCGAGGCACGTCCAACCCGATCGCATCAGCACACGCGTGCACGGCGAAACACGTACGCAGGTGCACAGAGACAAACGCGCCGACACCAAACGAGCTCTTAATGATTTCTAACGGCCGTGACGTTAAGGCACGCTGGCTGACGCTGCCCTTGGCTCCTCGTCACACGGCTCCTCTTCCTCGGGGGGCCAGCGGCGAATGTCTCTTCTATTCCCATCACGTCTCTCCTGCTCTTCATAATCATGCAATAATGGAGGGCAGAGATGCTTCCCTTTCTCCCACTCAGCTTTTCACATTTGCGGAGGCTTCAATTCACCATGTTCAGGTACCAAAGAGCAGGCTGGGAGTGAGCCAGGCCATTCATTTTGGACAGCAGCTCCTCTTCAAACCTCATCTGTATGTGTTTGAAACTCCCGGTGATGCTTCAGAGGAGGGCAGCTCCTACTCACGAACTGAAAACCTATTTAATGACGGGAACTTTACAGACATTTCCATGTCTTATTTAGTGTCCCTTTTTTTTAACATTCTGGGGGCGGCAGAAGCTCGGTCTGTTGGGAAGCCGGAGGCTTTCCAGTTAGTTGAGTCTCAGTTGTGGACCAGAAATCGGAAAGTGGGCTGGTAGCAGCAGAGGTCCCGGGATATTTCCATAGCCCCATAGTTCCCAACCCCTTCTGACACCTCTCCCTCGATGTGTTATTAGTAAGTTCAGGCAGAGGTAAAATTCAAAAACAAAAGGTAAAATTCAGGAGAAGCAAAGAGTCAGACGAGATGAGGAGGAGGAGGAGGAGAAATGAATGAGTAATGAGAGAAATGAGGTTGCAGTGATGCATATTAATGAGCTTCAGCGACTGGCCTGAGAGCAGCGAAAAGTGAATAAGACAATGGATGAAAATAAACTTTGTCTTCGGGGGCTTCTGAAACTGGGCCACGCACTTGTTATCTCAGCATTTGGGGTGATTCACTGTTTCACCTCTATGAATAATTTACCTAAAGCCTGGTCTGAGAGGGCAGATTAAGGGTTTAAAAGGTCAGATTCCAGGTTAGTAAGACCCCAACTGCTGAGTCACAATGCTGGTATAAAAGGTGAATCAGAAGGATTCTAGAAGGACACGGAGGCTCCGGTTTATGATAACGGACATAGCATTGCAGGGAGGACCATAAATGACTACATGTTCCATCATTAGCGAGGATTAAAGAAAGACAAATATACTTTGGCTCATACAAAACAGCCTCAACCACAGGTCAGGTCATTGTCCTTGAGGCTTGAGTTCTCCATCTAAACATTGACTCCGGCCTCGCCTATTAAAGAGCAGCTTTTCGTCACGAATACACCCTTGACAGAGGCCGCTGCCTGGGCCTCCTGCGTTGCTCCGCTTCAGCCTGAAGATGCATTAGCGTCACTGTCCTGTGCCACGTTCTCCTGTCTCTAAAATGTCCTTCTGGCTTCCGGACGGACAGACGGGAAAACGTAACGAGACAGCTGCCCGGTTGGTCGGTTTGGGGCTTCGGGAGTAGCAGAGATGGACGGACTCTGCTGCTGTTAAAAATGCAAAATAAGACGCCCGAATCACCGATGACGCATGTGTCAGCGGCGAATTATGTTGAGTAACAGAACACAGCGTTAAATAACTGTCAGTGGGTGAGAGTCAGAACTGGAGATTTGTTTAATCTGGATTAATAATGATGAAGAGGCCCCATTGGCCCACACTATGATTTAATGAAAGCACGGAAGAGTGTGTGTGTGTGTGTGTGTGCACATGTGTGGGCTGGCATTTGTCAGTGCAGGAATGACAGAAATGGAGGGAGAAATTAATAGAGCAAAGGGGGTGGAGATATTGTATCTGTGTGTGTGTGTGTGTGTGTGTGTGTGTGTGTGTGTGTGTTTGTGAGGCCTATCCGTTGGAGTTTAAAAGACTGTTCAGGCTGCCAATTCATGAGCGAAACACCCTGCAGAGATAAGACCGGTGGAGGACAAGCCTCAATTATTTACTGTGCGGGGAGAGGGGGGGGGGTTGGAAGGGATCGGAGCGGCTTCATGAAAATGGACCCCTTCTTTGTCGAAGGGGAGTAGACGTTTAGACGACTGCAGAGCCATTAGCAGGGGGTCACCTCTGAGGCGTTCAGACAGCAAACTGTCAGGGAACACGTCAGAGAAGTGCACCGCCTGCTCGTGTATGCAAGTCTTCGTGTAATTGCAAACAGCAACCATACTTCTGGAGCGATATCGTGCCAACATTGAATATAACATGATATCTAAAATGTTTAATGCTAAGTTCTGTTCCCATCGTTCACTCATCTGTGCCAGCACAACTGGCAGGAGTATCCAGTTCCACCCCGTTTGTTCCCAGGATGCTCACCAGTTTGTCCACATCAGCTGTCTGCGTATTAAAGGTCCAGTGTGTCAGAGCTGGCAGCACAGGAAATCACTGTCTTCATCCCCAGAGCCTTTTCAAAAGGAGAACCTAGACTAAACCTGAACCACAGAATAGATGGTTCCACGACTGCATCTTGTTATTTTTGGGGAGGGGAGTGGGATTGAATACACAGGTGAAAAGGGGAGGAGCCAGCTGCACACAGGTGAGTGGCATCACCCACACAGCGGGAGGGATCATAAACACAGAGAAGAACGGGGAGCAAACAGCCAGCTCAACATAAACCCGATCAAATAAGACCAACCGAGTCAAACACTCCTGAATTCACCCCCCAGAAGGGCTTCAGGCGCAGGGCCCAGCGGGAGGCGGAGAGCGCGGCATCGGCGGTCGTCTGCGGGCGGAGGCACAACATCAAGCCGCAGTCTGCAAACACGCTGGGAATTGCTCAGATACACAAACACAGGCGGGCAGCCACCACGCATCAAAGCACGAGAGCATTCCGGCGTGTCGGATTCACCTGTCAGAGCACCTGAAGGCATTAATCACGGCTGCAGAGGAGGGTGGTCTGCAGGCAGGGGGCATCGCGTTGCAGTCAGACTAAAAAAAAAACACAAACAAAACACTGGCTGATCCAGCAGAAGTTCAGAATCAACGCATGCGGCGTGCTTCAACTTCCTCTGCTTTTACGACTGAACCATGTTTTTTTTTTTTTAGCACATTTCCAGCTGGTTGTCGTGCTGGCCCTTTCTGAGCTCAAGCACAGATTTTTCCATCATTTATTTGGTCTCCTCTTCATCTGCTCATACCTTCGTGTGAACCGTCATTTATGTCCAGTTTACCCAGAGAGTGAGACAATGCTTGGGGGGGGGTGAATCGTGCCTGGTGACTGATCGTTAGACCACTTAAACCCCTCTATACCATTTACTTAATGCATTTGTGGCTGGCTTTGCTCTGCTGACACTATTCTCCTTGTTTCATGCTTAGGTTGACCCACTTCCACCACCATTAAAGCTTTATCTGGTTAATGCGCTGTAATGTTGATGTTTAATACAAACAGCTGTACAGTTCAAATGTTACATCGAACTGCCAAGCGTACGTTAATTACGGTTGTAATGGCATGTTTTTGGGCCGATGCGCGTCCCCTTCGCCTCAGCCAGAGTGCGTGCGTGTTAACCTTTTTCTCCACAGCCTGTCAAGCTCTGCTCTCGCACACGTTCCCATGTGTGAGAACGATCTTGTACAATAAGCGTCGCAATGCAAAGCCTCCAGATGTTAAATCCCAAATAATTCGCCCTAGATTTCCCACTGCATTTATCTCTCTGCCAAATCTGGCTCTGCTTGGTGGATTTAAGTTGCAGTCTTTGGTTCCCAAAAAGTGTGTGTGCGGGGACGTCTACGTGCTACTACAGATGACCTATGGTCTGCACTTGCTTCAGCATGTGTGAGCGCGTCTCATGTTTCTTGTGGGAACTTCCTGCAGAAAGCCTCGCCGAGCGTCGATTCTGGACTTTTAGGAGTGGATGATTCTAAAAAGTGAAATGTGAGCACATTCCTGAGGTCCGAGGTAGAGCTGTGGGGCTGCACAGCTGAGGCTTTACTGAAAGATGAGGACTTAGCAGAAAATTAGCCGGCAGAGCTGCAGAGGACCCACGGGCACGTTTGCATGCACGATCATATCGCATGGCCCGTTTCACTGATCCGCTGATGGTGATGATACCTTTTATTAAATATTCATTACACTAACCTGGTTCTTCTGCCCAGGCCAGCAGTTACCTGCTGCTGCCTCACGTCTTCATCATGCTCGGTGCGCTCGCCCGCCCCACATTTTTGGGTGGGAGTCGTGAGTCGTGAGGCTGTGAGAGAGCGACAGCTGACTGGAGGGTGGGGGGGGGTGTTGGACAGCCAGTGTCCAATGCTGGGATCCCAGGGGAAACAGAGCCAGAAGAGAAGGGAGCACAGTTGCAGCTGTTGCCACCCAGCCTCTCTCTTTCTCTCTCTCTCTCTCTCCCTCACACACACACCCACACACACACACACACACACACACACACAGAGAGAGAGAGAGAGAGAGAGAGAGAGAGGGAGAGATAGAGGGATTATTGTTAGCCCATCTCTAACTGAACCCTGCCGTCTTTTCCTAACCTCATGCTCACTGACCTATTCACAGAGAATTACATAAAGTTAAGATGCTCTTCTGCAAATCTTCCCTTTAGGTTTGTTTCTACGGTGAAGATGATAGTAACTGAATGGTAACGTGACAGTGAAATGATAGGAGGTCGTGCGATATTAAAAGATCATAAAAACAGAAAATATGACATTCTTAATTTAATTGCCTGGCCATTCTGGCCAAGTGCAAGATGATTTATTTAAACCAGTTTAAAAAAATATGAAATAACTGATGCAGTGAAATGACTTCATTAAGAAGCGTTTTCACGAAAACCAGAGATGTTGAAGGGAACGTGTTTGTGCACGCTGCAGTGTGGACAAACGCACAGAAAGACGGAGTGTGATGTCAGAGCTGTGTCGTATATCATAGAAAAAGAGATGAAATGCATGGCTGCATGGTTTCGTGTTGCATTTGTTTATTTATTGATGTCCTGATGGAGCCGCACAGATTTAGAATCAATTTAGTGCACAGTTGATGCAGCAGGGCCCGCAGCGGGCCCCCGCAGTCGTGCTGGAGGGAAGGGGGTGGGGGGCTTGGACAAATCAGAGAGAAAGATGTAGTTAAATGTCAAAAGTGTCTTAAAGGGACAGTTCACCCAACACGCACATTTCCCACAGAGATCACATTTTCCACACTTCATGTTTATATCTGAGGCATTTAATACACTGTGCATGTGTGAATCAAGACCAGCAGTCCCCTTTTTTTTTTTTTTTGAAAACAGATTTAATTTACAAAGAGTGACTCTTTTTACAGCATCACTACTGATGGTCGGCAGGACCTCGGTGAAAAAACAACAACAGTGCTGAAAATTACACACGAACAACTGTAAATATAAGAAAAACCACATTTACATACGTCACTGAGGATGCACAATGTTACTGGTTTGATATCAGTTGTGACTGAAATATTCTCTTTGACTGAACTGAACATTTGTGTTGATAAAACATGCTGAGATCAAGTTTATTTAAGTACAAGTGAGCTGTCACAAGTAGGGTAAAAAAAAAAAAAAAAGGACCCCGGATCAACACACACCGCCACGGCGTTCTGTGTGTGTGTATGCCGGACCCTCTGAACTGACCTGAATAGTGAGACGGCGGCATATGGAACAACTGACCACCACGGTCAGAAGACCCGGGGGCCTAATCCCCGCCGGCTCCGCTCATTTTGTCTGGGGGGGAAATCGCGTTTAATGACAGATTGTCTTTGCATAAGAGTGGTCCTCTGAGAAAGAAAAAAAAAACCAACAAAAAACCAAGCTGCATTCTGAGTCAGGCAGTATTGTCTGCAATCCTGAGGGGCTTTGGGAGGAAACTCCGATGACTGCTGTCACATGACTGAAGGTCTGAATTGGTTCATTATGCGAGGGGATGATGAGGGTCAACGATGAAGTCATCAGTCTGTGCGGACTTCTTATTGACACGTTTAAAGTTCTATTACTGACATTGAGCAAAAAAAAAAACAAAAAAAACACCACGTTACAGGTAATGTTCCTTATGGCTGCTGCTTGGTGATGTGTTCTTTGCAGTTAAACCTCGAAATGAAAAGAGTAAAATCGCTGGCCTTTACGTTGCTTCGGTATATACATTATACTGCACATGACATCATCATAATCGACCTCGTTTGAGAAGATTTGGATTGAAAAAAGGATAAGCGGTCGACGCTGGTTTGCATCTCCTCCAAACCTGACCTCTCTGCGATGACCGTTCACCAGATGGCTTTCAGGCAGATAGTCCTGACTGTGTGTCCAACCCCCCCCACCACCACCACCACCACCTCCTGACCCAACACGTGCTACAGCGGAGAACACTGGCAGGAACTACAGAAGTGCTCATTATCTAAAGCCCGACCTCCGCAGCCTACCCCCCCCCCCATCCGCGTCTAGACAAAAAGACAACAACGCGCCCTGGACATGGAATAAAACGCGTGTAAATGCGGCGTCTCCCAGTTTAATTGTGTTCGACGGTCCCTGAGCGGCGTGGGCGCGACCGATGGGCTCAGCTTCCCGGGGAATCGAGTCCAGCTGGAGACTAATTCGAGGTTGTGTCCGGCAGCAGCTGCTCGGTGTATAAAAACGGTAACGCGTGATAGGACAGTTGGTGTTTCTATTTCTAAAAACACGAATGCAGTCGCAGTGTACAGAGCTGCGGCGACGGCGACATTCTGAGACAGGAGTCAAAGTACCGTTTTTTTTAAAACCCAGAATCCCACGTACACACACACACACACACACACACACACACGGAGACAAGTGAGAAAAACGACTGTCTGCAGCCCACACAGACGATCAACATTTTAGGATTGTCAGACAAATTGTGGCCCTGATAATCTGGCTGTGTGCCCGTGGATGTCGTCTGTTCGTTTTTGTGTAAGCGTATCCCCAGCCTTCATCCGTTCACCCATCCACACCCCCCCCCCCCCCCGAGCACCTGTCAGACCCACACAGCTGTGTTGTAGTCAAACAACGGCGGCATTTTCTCCGCCACACTGCCTGCTTGTCTTCTGTCTAAGTAAATCCCAGTAAAGGCCTGCTGGTGGACACCGGGGAAGCCCTGCTGCTGGTTCCTGTCCACCTCCGACAGATGTGGGCACGGCTTCCCCTTGCCCGGCTGTCCGCTTGCCCAGAACGGCAGATAGAAGCTCCCTTTGGAGCACTTGGCGGCCGCCTTCTTCGGCCTTTTGAAGAGGTCGCCCTCGGGCAGCTCGGGGGCCGCCCAGCCGGGCCTCTCTTTGAGCAGCTTGTCCCTGTCGGGCCGGACGCTGCGCAGGAACTTCTTGAAGATGTTTGTGGTCAGCGAGAACTTCCTGCAGATCTCCTGCGAGCGGCTGAGGCGGAGGGGGTGGGCCGGCGCCTCCGCTCCGTCGCCCGCTCGCTCCGCCGCCCTCTCCTCCCTCCTCCTCCTCCTCCTCCTCTCTTCTTCTTCCGCCTCCTCCCTCTCCACCTCGGGCAAGTCCAGCCAGTTGCCCACGAGGTCGGCGAAGACGTTGTCGCCCAGCACCAGCGGCTGGCGGTTGCGGCTGCTGCTCATCAGCGAGGACGTCCAGTCGCCGCCGTCGTCCGCGCTTTCTTGGGAGTACTCGTTGTCCAATGAGGGGCCCTCTCGCGAGAGGCTGTACAGGATACCGGGTAGATCTACCACCCGGGCACGATGGGGAGCCTGTGGGTGAGAGCAGGGCTCCGGCGGAGGGTTCCCCACCACAGGTCCGTAGAAGTCCACCTGAGGGGCGGCGTACCCGGACCACCTCTTGGGTATGGACTCGAGGTCGCCCTCGCTCCGGGCGCTCCTCCCGCTCCCCTCGCTCTCGGTGTCGAGGCTGCAGGTCGAGGAAGACGACGCGCTCGCGCTGCTCCTGTTCTGCGACAGGCTCCCGTCGTCTCCGCTCCGGAGGGAGGGCCCCGGGCTCGGCGTGGCGCTCGCGCCGGGCTCGCCGAAGGAGGCTGGGCGGAAGCAGGACCTGCGATCGCCGCCGGCAGCCATACCCGCCGTGGCCGACGCCTCCGGAGGCGCCGGAGGGGCGGGCCGGGGGAGTCCTCGGTTGACTGGACGGCCCGTGATGTCAAGGTTGTCCAGCGCGGTCTGAACCTGTAGGAGCTTGAGTTCCTGAAGGGCCCCCATCATTGAATTCATCTGAGCGTGGAGGCCATCCCCAGCTTCTTTCATAGACACCTTCAGGGAGACAGACACAAGACATCACCGTGACTTCCTTTGTAAAAACGGTTTCTTTTTTCCATGAAAAAAAAAAAAAAAAAAAAAAAAAATCACATGTAATCTTAAAATGACCTGGATATAAGTCTAGACACGTATAGATCCCTCTAGGCTCCGCCCCCTTGGCTTGTTTTCGGTCATTACGTATGTCTTACCTCGTGTAAGACCGCATCTGAACATGTTAACAAGGTCGAAAGGGGGATTCACTGGGGAGAATCCTCAGACCTCGCAAAGGTCACATCATTTGCCTCATCCATCACAGGCGGACCTCCTCAGTGTTCCCCTCTCATGTTTAATCTCAGCTAGAGCATGAATCCAATTACACACTGAACCGGCAGTAATAATTAAATAACCCATTATATAAACATGACAATGAATAAAAACTCCCATTAAAATGATATATCGCTGCAGCCAATGTGTTCCTTCTACCCCATTTACACTCCTAATTTTGCCTGCATCCATTTATTTTATTCCATAAATGCTCTTCTCTGGGCTCTTTGTCCGCTTCTCCTTGTGCACTCGTAATGATCCCTTTTTTTCTTTTTAAACACCCCCCCCCCCCCTCCCTCCCCCTCCCCCTCCCCAGCTTTCATTTGTTGCAGAGACTGTGTCATGTGATCCACAGTAACCGTTTCTCCCCCGCGGGCAGACAGACGAACCGTGACCCGCGTCCTGACTCGCAGGCCCGGCTCAGTCACACCTTCGCCCTGACTTTGAATCACAACAGCGGCTTTCGCCATCCGGGGCGCAGGCCGGCCTGAGCGAAGGCAGGAGCTAGTAGAAGGAATTATAGGGGCCTTTCCAGAAAAATAAGACTCCACGGAATGCCCGTTGTAGATGAGCGTTTTCAACAAACCACATCAGGAATTCAAGATCGCAACGTTTAAGTAAAGAGAGGCCCCTCTGATCAGAAAGCCAGTCCTCGCTCTGGCTGAAAATCACAGCTTACCGTCTCTTCCTTGTCAGACACTCTTCCTATGTGTCCTATGTGCTGTCTGTCTCTCTCACTGTCTCGTCCACACCTCCGCAGCCTGTCGCCGTCTCTCACCTTTCAAACGGATCGCTGTGACATCCATATATGTATCTCTCTCCAATGAGGTGACACCTCAGGGCCCGCCAGCCAATCAGCGCTCCCTGTCTAGACAAACACCCCCCCTCACCCCAACCCCAAACCCCCCCAAAAGTGCGTGTTGAGGGTGCGAAATCAGTTCAGTGGAGCGGAAATGGACCGACAATGAAAGGGGCGAGAGAGTTGTGAGAATCAGCTGGATGAGCAGGGAACGGAGGAGGAGGAGGAGGAGGAGGAGGAGGGGATGGTGATGGTGTGTGTGTGTGTGGGGGGGGGGTTGGCTTGGCCATATGTTTAGATGTCTAAGGGAAAACTGTTGGATTTAATTATGGATGACACCATAAGATCACAGAAGGGGGGGGGGTGTATGTGAGAAAGGGCAGCAGATACACCGACACCAGGCGGCGAGATACTTAATCTTCAGGGAACGGGGAGCGCGTTCCGGCTGGGAACCGGAGCTGCGCGGGCCAACTGACAGCGCAGCATCCCCGACGCCAGCCATAAGCTCTGTGGGAGAAGCTGCAGAGGGGAGCTGTCTGAGAAAACACGCAAATGCAGCGACAGTGCGCTGCGACTTACACCAAAAGGATGCTGGATGTACTGGATGGACATTACAGCCATGTTTGACCCCTCGCTCTCTCTAAGGTGGAATATTATCCACATTAACATCTCTGATTTGTCCACATGTTATCTATTAGAAGGGTTGCCATGACAATACCTATCATATCAGTTGGAGACCCCTGTTGATTAAAATGAATCAGTTTATGTTATTATGACAGTAATATCTTCCCTTCAGTATATTTCTATTTATTCCCTCTCAGACGGACCATTGATTTTTTCCAAGTGCTCTACCTCCTTCTCATTAAACTGGGTTAATAAACTTTGCCGGTGTCATATGGCTGAGTAGGTGCGCGGGGGTGCAAGGAGCCCCCGAGATCAGATAATAAGCCTATCAAAGCACATGTCGGGAACAAAAGCCTCGGCGCTTCCTGTTGGCTGGGTGAATCAGGCAGCAGAGATACGTGTAATTAGCCCAATCAGGTTGTCTCTTGTCTTTGTGTCGTCCACATATGGCTGACTCCATTAGCTGTAATTCCCCATCCTGGGGGAGGCCTTGGGAAGAGCTGGGAGAAAGTTCAGCTTCAGAAGTCAGCAGACGGGAATATGAGCTTAGGCGCGCGCGTGCTATTGTAAAACTGCTGGAATCTAATCTAAAAAAAAAAAAAAAAAAGAAGCTGTTCCCGCACCGTATTTACGCACGCAGATTTTTCTATGTTTAATCAGCCTGGATGCTTCACACTGTGGCCTGAGGGAAGCAGAAACTGTGGTAATCTAATGCTCAACCTCTGTCACGTTAACTAACTTCCACCCGCACCAGTTCCAGGCTGAACTTTGTGGCCCAAATATGTCAGCTCCCCTCACCCTTCATCCCGGCATCTGCTCCGGAGCATAAAAGTGACTTTACGAAACAACAGCCCGCAGCCTTTTCAGCTTGAAACGCGCGTCCCCGTCCGTCCGGGGATGTCTCACTTTTACAACACGAGAAACGGTCGGGGGGGGGGGGGGGTTCGTCCTTACCTATAAACTAATGCCAGGAGAGAATGCCTGGTCTAATTTAATAAGGGACTGAGATGAAATGAGGCCGACAGGGAATTCCAGAAACTCCGGCGTCATTAAACCGGCCTTCTGAAGTTCAACTAAATCTCCCTCAAGCTTCCAAACAACTGCGGTCGTCTAATCCATCGAGCCTGCATTCCTCTAAAACCATCACTATTACAAAGCAGCCAAATTAAAAAAATCCAGTGGATAAAGACGCAAGAGCTGTCCAGAAGACCCCCCCCACCCATAAAAAACCTCTTCGCCCCCATCGACTCCATCTTGACTGCAGCCGTCCGACCAGACATAAGAGCCAATTAGAGGCCGAGTGCCTCAAAGTTCCAAAAAACAATAGCTGGCAGGCTGGAATTAACGCCGGCGGGGAGCTCGTTCAGACGTTTGTTTAAGTGGAACAAGACGAGATCTTCTGTTTTAGAAGGTGTCGGGGTTCATCCGCGCTGACGGCGCCTCCAGGAATCGCTCCACGCCGATGAGATAAACACCGGAAAGGAGTGAGAGATCAATTCTGTCTGTTGTGATGAAGCTTGCGAGGTTCAACGCTTTATTGAAATTGCATCAATGACAGGGGGAAAAAAAACCACACAACACACACACACACACAGTGTATATTCACACTTCCCATGAATGAAGACACCGTTCTGTGTTGTTTATGTGTGTTATGTGCTCAGAGGGGTACTCAGTCGGATTAGTCCTCCACAAATAAACACGTGGGCATTAAATCGGGCCCAAACGGCCCCCCCCCCCCCCACACACACACACACACTCTGTTGACTGCTGTTATTTATCTGCTATTGGCTGAAGGGGGCGGTGCTGGTGGCCGGGCCGACAAGGCCATGGTTATCAAACCCCAAAGGCCTTCCTGTTCAGAAGGAGGTGGCCGTGTACCCCCCTGCCCCCGCCCCCCGCCCACCCCCCTGCCGTCGAGCCCAATTAAAAATGAATGCAGGGTTGTGTTGGTCAAGGGTAGGAATGGGGGGGGGGCGGTACAGAGGGGGGTCTGTGCTCATTGGACGTACCACAGAGGGGATGTGCATGACCCCCGAGGTCACAATCGAGAAGGGGGGGGGGCAGTACAGCCGTGCTGTACCTTCACGTGTGCACAGCAGTGGGTCTCTGTTGAATGCAGGTTATTTTGTTGAGTTATGGCTACAGTTTAATTATTGTTTAATAAAGGAACACGGGCCATAAACGGCTCCACAATGAGGTCACAATGAGGTCACAGGTAGCAGCTGCTTTCATTTTCAAGAACTGTGCTGCTTTCTTTCAGGCTGTTTTTGTCCAAGGCTGTGCTTTTTCCTTAACCCAAGGAAACATCATAACCCTGAACCTCTCGGGCCTCCGCAGTCCTAAATCCAAACAAATCATCACACCTCTCCACACACAGGGACCACAGCGAATCATTGAACTATTACGCCATTAGCCTGATACCCAGTCGATAACCTCTGGGCATCGGGAGGCGGTCTAATGGCTTATTTCCCGCTACTGCTCATTAACAAGGAGCGCTTTTGGCAGACGACGGGGTTTCGCGGTCCCGGATTCAGCGTCAGCGCCGCACCAGTGGAAACGCATTGTCGATGCCGCCGCTGATGTCAGCACCCCGTTCCTGGGCAGCGACGATCTAATCCGATGGCTCACATTTGCAACATCGAGCGTAATTCTGCAGATCCCGCCCCCACCCCCCCAACCCCCCGCCGCGCCCATCCAATTCCAGCAGCCGTGCAAGACAGACGTCCCTCTTTAGAATGTTACACGACGCTAAATTCTATTTTGCTGTGCAATGAATCGCATTTCTGCAATAAAAAAAAAACATTTAAAAGCCAAAGACAGAATACCAAAAAAATACCAACCCAAATTGTTTATTTGCTTTAGGGAGGCAACAGCAGTGATCAGTGATCTCTGGAACAAGAAGGGCTCCAAATAAAACCTGTCGTGTGCTCGGTCCCATCATGACACAGCCGCTGCGCGAAGGGTTAACGGCTCCATCTCAAACACAATCAAACCGAGACAAAAAGCCCAGCTCTGCCCGCCGAGGTGGGCCTATTTTAGTCGGAGAGGAAGGAAGAGGTTGGGGAGAGCCGGAGCGGCGAAAGAATCGAAGCTCGGCGTCAGCTCGGGTTCTTTTTTTAAACTCTGCTGTAGCCCGCGGCCAGCGCGTCTGAGCGTCTGACTCGGGTCGAGCCCGAGGCGCTCCTCTCACGCGTCATGATGCCAGAAAGCTCTGGCGCTCCTCAAGACGGTAAATGACGTCTTGAGAATCTGCCCCGGGGGGGCGCGCCTCGCACCTGTCACGGACGAGTCAGCGTTTCGGATCCTCCGCTGACGTCTGCGGGGGCGCGCGATGACGACGATGGAGATGACCTCTGACCCTGATGTATCATCTTTGGGACATACTGGGGAAAGTTCTCTTTCTAAAGGGGGCGGCGTGCGCGAGGACACACTCAGACAGGAGCTGGGTGGTGGTGGGGGGGGGGGGTCGAAGGTCAAATGTTCATGTGTGGCCCCACGCCGACCTTCGACCCGAGGTTCTGCATTTTACCTGACACTTTTAGGGCCGAGCGCCTCGGGGGGGGTCGTTACCGAGGAGAGCAGAGCTACGACCCTGGCCTGCCGAAGTCACGTGGCTCCGCGGCGAAGCCCGAGCCATTCGCCTTCGGAAGGGCTTCTCATTTCACAAACCTCGCCTTTGCCTCCCCCCCCCCCGAACTCCCTCCGAGGGATTCGCCTCAGATGCAGGCGAGAAGAAAGCGGACCTCCGTTTTAGCGCCGCTCGGGCGCGTTCGATCGGTGCAGATGGAGCCGCCTCACCTCTCGGCGGCCGGGCGCCTGAATGGAGGCCTCTCGCAGCGGGAGAGGGAAGCTGCAACCTTGGCGCGGACGCCGCCTGTTTTCCCCGACAACAGATTGCGTCCCACACGGTCGCCGTGCGGAGGGAGGCGGGTCGGCGACCGTCTGATCCTCGCCGTGGCGTGAACCCACCCCCCTGTTTTTCTGTTCCGCCACCAAAAACCGCGACGTGGCAGCTACGGCGCACATGTCCTCCTGGCTGGCGGCCTCCGCCGACCCCGAGAGCTCAAGCGCTACTTCACAGACGGGTGGATAATTGGGAGAAGTGTATCAAAGCGTTTCAGATGAGATCTTGTTACAAAACAAGCAGCCACGCGAGGCTGTTCTTGGGGGCCGGTGGCAGACACGCTTTGAAGATGGTTCCAAGTGGAATAAGCCCTTTTAGGAAAGGGCTCTACACAGAATTCAGCTGCCAAGTGAGCTGAGTGTGACGGAGCGGCTTTATGATGATTTTATTTATTTATCTATTTTTTTTGTATTCCCAGCGATCGGGCCCCGAAATTTGCACGCTAGAATATAATCACAAATGTTTAGGGAAGCCATTTTCACGCAGATCCTTGGAAAACAAGACCAGCCTTCATTGACGAATCTGATCAGTCATCAACCCTCCCTGGTGTCTCTCTCTTTCTCCACCACAGCCCATACAAACTCACTTTACAGTGATCCCATCTGCAGCCAGGGGCCGCGGTGCGTTTCAGGACACCACAGATTTCGTGGTGCGTTTAAGGAAACACATTTCCACGGTTTTTCGGTCTACGAGTGAATTTAAACCCGGCCAATCACAAGAGGGATGATTACATGTGATTCCTTCGGGAGCCGTCGCAACAGTCCTGAGCTCGTAAACATCTGTCCTGGCTACTGACGCAAACGCTTTATTCCGATTTAAAAACACACGCGTGCACCCGAACTGAATGTAAACATCACATTAGACCCGATTATTTACACGATGCATGAAAAAAAAAACTTTAATACCGGGTTTGCAAGTGTGATTCTTTCAGAAAAATAAAGAAAGAAATTGCAGAATCGCGTCCCGATGAAGCCGATCGCATGGGTGACAGTGACAGATAAGTACAGCGTTAAACACGACCTACCAGCTCTTGCTTCAGCCGCCTCAAACACGCGTCCATGTTTCTGCATTCCGGTCTGGACCCCCGTCCTTCCATTAAATCGCCGCCCGATTCATTCAAGATCCAGATCCCTCAGCAGAAGCGTCCGTCTGGCATGCGTCTCCCGCCCGGGGGGGGGGGAGAGGAGGAAAACAACGGTGGCGTGGGGGGAACAGCTGGATCTGGAGATGCGCAGAGCCTGTGGAGGAATGCGCGCAAGGGGCGCAATGACGCGGAGCACCTGATTAAAAATACACACGCGTCAACTATTGATGCGCGTAGCCTCCGATCATGACGCGCATGAGCAGAATCCGCGCATGTGTTGCGTCTGCCAGCCGCGTCTGTTTCTATCTTTCCATCTATGCTGTTTCCCATTCAAGAGGAGCGCCTGCGTTGCCTGGTCGGTTTTCCTCCAATGAGAGAGCGTCTGAGGACATCCCATTTAACCCAGCCTGAAACCAGAGACGTCCATTTACTGTGGACCGGAGCTGCACCTTGGGACGTGAGCAGAGAAAGTTAATGCGGTGATATCAGGATGAATCAAATACACTATAGGGAGAGGAGCTGGTGAAGGCTGCCTTCAAGAAAACACATGGGTCATAAGTGGGCCATGCAGGGGGCGCTTCCTGGCCACCATCACTGTGCTCACAGAGGAAACACCTGAGTCTGAGGCTTTTGTTGCACAACCCGGATATTTTATGAGCAAGGGAAGGAAGAGCTGCCCAGACTGGACCCAAGAGGTTGTTTGTCAGCATTTGACGTTTCTGTAGAGCACGAGAACAGCAGCTCGAACGACGAAAGCGCGCTCCACCGAAAGAAGAACCCACCAACTCAGCCCTTAGACCCGATGGAGGTAGATGTCAGCTCAGCTGGGCGCAGGCTGACCCGTGACCCCCCGTGACCGCAGGAGGGCCTCGCACCCCGCAGCCGGCTTCCTCGCTGGGGCGAGCGCAGGAGGGAAACTGGTCTGCGACCAGAGCCCCTGACACCAGTGCAACACTGGTTTGACCTTAGGAGGGACACGGGGCAAAGGTCAGGCGGCGGGGCCAAAGGAGCGGCATCATGGACGATGCTCCCATCGTGCTCGATAAACCAGAGCTGAACACGTTGACCAAACCTGAAATAAGACACTCTAGAGTCTTCACGAGTTATGCTGGTTTAATGTTTTTAAATTTAAATTTAAAGAGGATGTAAAGTAAGTAAGTTGAACGCTGCTTTGTCATAAACCAGTACTTTCCAGTAATTCACTACACATTTCTTCAAATGATCTCAGTTAAGAAGTCGTTAAAGCTACGAAGCTATTAAAAAAAAGAAAAACAAATCAGGAAAAATACGTTACGTTATTGTGACGTCACCTAAAGAAATCCAATAGCTCTGTAGTGTCATCTACTGGACAAAAACAGTAACACGGATTTTAATACGACAGGATCCATTTATGGCCAATACAGGCACCAATAATTGCAAATTAAATAATTGAATTATTTTATCCATTATTGTTGATCCTGACTATTGAACAGAAAGAACATCCAAAATAAAAACTTTATTTACTTGAATGTTGGAGGGTGAGACACGGAGTCCTGGCCCCATTCACCTGGTCAATATTATCATCCTTGAAAAGTGGAAAATGTCACACGGACCGTATTTCAGGAGTCTCTGACTGACTGAGCAGATTTCAGAATATGACAAAAGTGGGTATCATTTTACTATTGTTATTAAAATGAGGCCAATTAACAAATATGTTGTTAAGAAATATAATAAATAAAAAAAAATACATCATGCCCACATTTTGAACTTTAAAAAGAGTGAAGAGAGTTGGTTATTAAGATTTTAAAAGGTGGATATGAGTCTTAAGATGACATACTTCTGCAGGAACATATTTTGTGACGCATGTCAGCAATTACTAATATTAAAAATGTGCTTTTATCTTCACTTGTTTTTAAAACGCTTCTTTCAATAATTATATTTAACCAAGCAGACAGATGCATGAATCAAAACTGACAGGCTAAATAATAATAATAATAATAATAATGATGAAGACAGAATGTTGTGGCAGATTTTAATTTCCATCTGACACGCCATATTCAATATAACAAACAAACTGATTACTGTAAACACAGCCAACAGACAGAAAAGCTCAGTTCCAAAAGAGAAATAGGAAACAACACAAACAGCAGTTCCAAAAAAAAAAAAGAAAAAAAAAGCAATGATAAAACTGTGAGCCTCACAATGTCTTTAACCGTTAAACCCATCATATGATGACGACAAATGATCACCAGGCAGGAGTCACACTGAGGGAGATGTGCTTTCAGATGTTCAAACATGATAGTAACATGTGTGAAATACAGTATCAGTAGCTGAGCAGCTGCTCAAAATTACCAGCTTCGGTGGTGAGGGGTTCTAAAGGGTTCACTTTAAAAAAAAAAACCAAAACACAGCAGCTTTTTAATCATGACAAAGGACAAAAATGCAACACAAAGTATATCGAAAGAGTAAAAACATTCTCACGCTGTGAGCAAAATCACAGATACTTAAACCATAGATGCCACAACAGAAGAAAGCAAAACAGAACAAAGATAACACTTTATACAACGGAATCAGAACGCACATTCACAAACTATCCAGAAACACCAGGCAGGTTCAAATGAGCAACAATGTGCAGCTGATCAGCACGAGCAAACTTATGCTGGGTTTGCCTCCCTCTCGTGGTCAGGTTGGAACAGCTCTGGGATTTACCAGATTAAAAAAGGGTGGATGCAGGATTCTTTTATTTACAGATATAACTTAGTTTGGGACACGTTCTGCATCTGTATCATTTTAGGTAGTGTTCTTCATCACATGGTGTCTCCCTGATGCATCTGAAGCTGCTGTGATTCCATCTGCAACACATTTACTCATTATTCTGCTGGCATAGTTTGAAATAGGTAGATATATATATATATATATATATATTTATTTTTTTTAAATGTTGGATTCGAGCGCTACAGTGGTCATATCAATAGTTTGGCGTCATCGTGATCAAAAATACCTCAAAGACACTGTAAAAATGTTTAATGTGGAGCAACGACAGGGAAAAAAAACGACACAGTTCAGTCTCACAATTTTACACGTCTTCACAATATCACATCATGGCTGTCAGCTGCTGCGGCTTTTCAAGTGTCATGGCGAAGAAAACAGGGTTTTGTTTTTTTTTTTTTTTTATTCTTCCATTAAACCTCAGTATATGTGGGATGAGCGAGCCGTAACACAAACAAGACCAATGGATCTCAAGCAAACACAGGCAACAGGTTCCTCTGTCCTTCGTTTCACCACGAGCTCACTTTAAACGGTGATGGTGCTGATGTACCCATATGCTAATTATGCAATGTCTTTCTCACAGTATTGCAGTAAAACTACTGCTATTAGAAACTATTAGAAATGCAGCGACTGTGTCCATATCTACAGTACATACATGACATGGCGACTGTTGGTTCTCTGGTTGACCTCCACCCAAGCGATGCTTCCAGGTCATCCGTCTTCTCCAAAAGGCCCGCTCGTCTGGAGTACAGCCCTCTTCTTGCTGACCCCCCCAGCGACAGGTCGTGGTGATGTGCGCTTCTTCCGCTCCCTCATCGCTCTCCTTCTCCGGGCGACGCCGAGAGTCACAGAGCCGAGACTTTGACGATTCCGACCCCGGCCGAGCTGGCGGTGGTCTGGATGCTCGGGGACGCCGAGTGGCTCAGCGGGGCGGGGGGTCTCCTCTGCACGGGCCCGTGGAGGCCGTCGCCGTCAGGGCTCAGATCCGGGGGCGCGGGGAGGCTGATGATCGCCGTGGTGATCCGGCCGCCCTTGCAGTTGATCCTGCTGCTGTTGTCCAGTTTCAGGTTCAGGTTGGACCGACCAGACAGACTAAAACAGAGGGAAAGAGAAGAAGGGAAAAAAAAAACAAAAAAAAACATTTGTGAAATGCACAGTTAAGCATGACTCTAGGGTGTTTAATCCCTTAATCAAATCTAATCCAATCTCAAACGCACAGTCGTGTTGAAAGTGCTGGACATGTCAAAACGCAAATAGCATAACTTTAAAAGAGAAGAGAGAAAACTAATTAAAAGAACACAACATGCACACATCAAAGTGGCTCCTTTCCACTGACTGAGTTGTTCAGCCCCTGGGAGAATTCGCCTCAAACTGGTCTGGATCATTTGAGGCTGCCCACTAACTCAAACGTCCAAGCGCAAAGGACTGGAAGCTCTTTGTCGCCAGTTCGTGGTCAGACCGCGAACTACAAGCGGTTGGGGCCAATTGAAGTATTCAAATTGCACCTGTGTCTGACCATTTTTTAAAAAAATAAAAAAAAAAAGACAACAAAATAGTGACACACAAACAGACTAGTTAAAAGTTAAAAACTTGTAAAATAATAAGCTGATCTCTGATCTAAAGAGCTTGTTTTTTTTCGAGTTGGGAGGGGTTCTGATCATGAATGAAGTGTTTTAATGTAGCCGATAATTATCTTAAATCCACATTCTGTCTAAAAATGAAACTTGACAGCACACAGAGACTGAGAAATGCTCCCATCGAATGGCGGCCGTGCCTCTCGCTTGTACCTTGCAGTGTGTGGGGCCAGGTCACTGCACTGTATGTGGATGGCGCTGAGCTCCTGCAGGGGGTCCTGGTGGGTGGAGGGCAGGCCGGCGTTGGGCAGAGGAGTGTTTCTTTTGGCCCTGCAGCTGCAGCAGCCCCCTGAGGAGCTGTCACAGCTAGAAACTGACGGGCTGCGGGAAGGGAAGCTCTGCAATGCCGTCTCTAAACAGTTCTGCTCGTACATCTGCTCATCCACAAACTCATGAGCCTGCCGAGGGAACAGAGAGGGAGACAAGAGGGGACAGAGAGAGAGAGAGATGAGAGGGAACAGATAGGGAGACAAGACAGGGAGAAGAGAGGGAGACAAGAGAGGGATCGGGGAGGGAGAAGAGAGGGGACAGAGAGGGAGATGAGAGGGAACAGAGAGGGAGACAAGAGAGGGAGAAGAGAGGGAGACAAGAGAGGAAACAGGGAGGGAGAAGAGAGGGAACAGAGAGGGAGACAAGAGAGGGAACAGGGAGGGAGAAGAGAGGGAACAGAGAGGGAGACAAGAGAGGGAGAAGAGAGGGAGACAAGAGAGGGAACAGAGCAGGAGACAAGAGAGGGAGAAGAGAGGGAGACAAGAGAGGGAACAGAGAGGGAAGAAAATAATCAATATAGGATCAAATGTCATTAGAATTTATGTGAAACAAAGACTAAAGAGCAAAATACAACGATCATTTTAAGAGGCATTATTCTATTCTAATTATTGGACATTTGCTTGACTGGAATCGAAAAATTCTCCTGTTGCTATATTTTAGATGTTTTCCTCTAAAGGGATTAAAAGTGAGTTGATGCATACTCACGGTGGTTTTCTCCAGACAGTGCAGCAGGTGGTGGTGTTGACTCTCTAACAGAGACAGAGACTTATTCAGCTTCTGCTCCTCTTCCTCTGTATCCTTGAAAAGCAAAACAAACACGCACACACAGACACAGACACACACACTGCATTAATATCCATGTATTGCATTTACGTTTTCCATTGAACTAAAGGACTAATGGCAATAAAGGGGTGTTATTGGGTTTTGTGTGATGGATGAATGCACAGAAAGAAGAGCAACAATAGCTGAAGAAAAGGGGAAAAAAGAATAATGGAACCACTTTTTTTTTGTTGATTCTCCGAACAGGAGTTTGTTTCAAGGCTCAGCCCAGTTTATTAGCTATTTCAGCTTAGTCTCAAAGTAACCACAATTGCCAAAAAGCATCAAAACTGGAAGCAAATTAATTTTTCCCCCCGCAGCGCGCATTGTTACTCAAAGGATTTGGGTGGGTGGTGATTCAGCCCAGGGACTCTCATTCAGATTCCAGACACATGAACAATACAGCACGTGGGAACAGGAGAACGCCTTCTGATGCCTCGTTCTCGGCTCCAAATGCTGCACGGAGAGAAAGCGAGACCCGTGTCAAGATCCAAAGCTCTTCTCATGTAAACACACTGACTTTGATGCGGTCGATCTGAGACGTGTCCCTGACAGTGTTGGCTTCACAGAGGAGCTGTTCTCCTCTTAATAAGTGGAGACAGAGTCACTCTCTGCTGAAGGGAGTGGGGGACACGGGTGACGCCTCTCCTGTTATTACGCCGAGTCCTGAAACTGACGTTGGAATTTCTTACATTTCTGTGACTGATGCCGGACGGGACACAGCCAATTAGGTTTGCTTCATCCTACTGTCTAGTTTGAATGCCTTAACCTTTGTGTTGTGTTTGGGTCCGCTGCAACCCCTTTAAAGTGAAAATGATATAAATATCGAGCATCTAAATTCACGATGTCTTCCACAACTTCTCCAAAGGTCTCTGAATCATCTGGTACGAGACAGCAGTGCACTGTTGGTGGGAACTCTGGGTCAAACTTGGCCCAATAAATACTCATCTCTGACTTTTGACCCCCACCCCCCCACCAGAAATATGCACACTGGAATTCCACTTTTCAACAAAAGCAAATTGCCTTGGGCTGACATGTTTAAATATCTCTGGTTCTCAGTTGTGAGCCTCTTGATTCTATTTTTGAGGTTGGAGGCTCAGAATGAAAATAAAGACGGCTGAACATGATGCAGACACACCTGTTGAAGAGCTACACCTGAATGAGAACAGCAGGAGGTCTCTGGAGTGGGCAGAAGGTGTCCAAGATTGCTTGAGAAACCTTATGAAAGGCTGAACACGGGCTCAGGACATCTTCAGAATGTTCCCCGTGCCCTCTAGACTTACAGTGTCCCATAATGAGGATTTATGGTGCAGACTGAGATAGAGCCTGGAACTTTGGAATAGGAGGTTTGTTTTGAAAATTATTCTAAAACAGATCAATATGGGTCTGTTTTGATCCAAAACACCACAGAAGTCACTATTATACACACGCACACACACACACACACACACACACACACACACACACACAGATACACACACACACACACACACATACACACATAAACTAGTAAGTAAAGTGAGTTAAATCAGCGGTAAAATTTAAGAAATTTGAACCCAACAAGAGGGTCAAATGTTAACCAGAAGATTTTAAAGATTTCAGATTTATCAACTTCAGTTCCTTCACCCCAACTTGTCTCTACCCCCCCAGTTTGCAACCGTCCACCAGGGCTGCGTGATGCGATCACGTACGCCGCGAGCCGCCTCCCCATCGACCCACTGCAGCAGTTCTGCTACTGGCTGCCCAGGTCTGACCTTGTGGAGCAGCCGAATTCACAAGATGGTGCAGGAAACAAGCGGGCCCAGTCGGGTCAGAGCCCAGACACTCTGTGGTTATATTGGATTGTCATGAAATAAGATAAATCAAAACAAAGGAGCCAACAGGGAGAATTCCAGCAGGACCACCTGGCCCTGACACTTTACGGGCCAAATCACAATATAATTTTATATTACAAGGTTCCCCTAAATCCATATGCAAACATCCGTCTACTGGTTCTCTTTTAAAACAGCGATAATCAATAAACTAAATAAAATAAATCACACATGTGACAGTGATGTGATTGACAGAACTGATCATTCCTTAAATTCACTTTTTACTCAACGAAAGCATTTTCAAAAATACGTCTCCATTCACTTCCATCCCTGATTCACGCTGGCCATGACTGACAGCGGTGACGGCACCATAATTTGATGCAGCAGGACTCTGGCAGCTTCATCATACGCACACACGTGCGCGCGCGCACACACGTGCGGGTCGCTCGGAATACACAGATGGCATTTATATGATAATTCTAACCACTTCCAGATACCCGTGAGCTTTCACGCTGGACTCGATTAGATCCAAATGGATTTTACTAACCATGCGCAAGGAGGGGAGTGCGTCACTGAAACTAAGGATGATGAACTGGATGGCATGGATATAGGGAATTTAATCATGTATAGAAGAATGCATTCCACTTTTTATGTGCTGACAATGTAAAAAAAAAACTGCTAAACACAAAACATGGATTTGTTCTAATCACAATGTCCTCTACTCTAACCATACAACCGGAAAATGTCTCCTACGTTTGGTGCCCTACAGTTTGGGTTTAAGCATATAAACTAGCAAAAACAACTGTTACAGAGAGCCTTTTGGGTCCCGCAGCAAGAAACTTTCATCATTAATTACCCATGTCAGCTCATGCTGGAGTACACGGCCACTAGGGGGTGTTCCATTTTGGAGCAAACAAGCTGCTCATTCACAAAACAAAGAAGATCGGTATCAGCTACAGGACGATTTTATAAGGATTGGAAAAAATTTATTCTAAAAGATATTTATGTGTCTTGCAGCTGAGTTAGACTTCTCATATCGCCTCCTGAGCTAATGACATGGCTAGCCTCACTAATGATGCATGCAGAGACTAGTAAATAACAAGAACAGACCATAATAAGAGCTGAATTCTGTACTTCTTGTAAAAAAAAACCCAACTATATATAAAAGCACAGCCGCTCTCTTTAAAGCCATGAAGCCTCCAGAGAATTTTCAAACAATCGGAACTGAATGCAGCTACCTGTTATTAACCTTCAAAATCCCGGCTCACAGAGCGATGGATAACAGGATATATGTGCCTTTTGTTTCTTAAACTGAGATTTCCCGGTTTCCCTGAATGTGATAATGTTAGAAAGACTTTCATGTATTGGTTCACACAGCCAAGACATGAACAGCGGCAGCAAGAAAGGCAGCAAGAAACCACGGATAAGAAAATGTTTATATTTCTTTCCTTGCAGTGATGGAGGCCATATCAGGTTTCTCTAAGAGTTGGAAGGACAGACACACTGGTCCTCCATCAGGGCGGGTTTGGTGCAGATTGACATTTGCAGCCTTTTTAAATGCACCATTCATCAAAAGATCGCCAACAGCGCAAGCAATTCCAGAGAAATGGGCTATGTGACGATATTTCGTCCAACCTTTGACCAAGGTGTTCCTGTAATGATCGTGTTTTTAGTGAAAGTGTTCGGGGGGGGTCAGGGGTCTCTCTCTTACCGTCAGCTCCAGCAGGTCGTTGAGCAGTCCTTTGCGTTTGCTCTGGATGAAGGCGTTGGCGCTGCTAGATTTGGATATTCTGATCCTGGCCAGTCTGGCTTTCTGGGTGTGGGAAGAAGAGGTCAGCATATCAAACAAGGTGGGTGTGAGATAACAGAAGATGACTAATGCCTTGTCTACTGGTGAAAACTCCAGGGGTGTGGTGGGTGTTCTTTTAATCACCCCCCCTCCATTCTTTTTTGTTTTGAATTTGCAGATGCAGAGATGTGATCTCCACAACCAAAGGCTCACAAACATCAACAGTAGTGAAGCGATCTCCGTTGAGCGAAGCTGTAGACAATGCTGCAGTATGCATGCCAGGCCAAAGGATGGCGGTGCACCACACACACATACACACAAATACACACACCTACTTACATAGTTCAAAACTCCTTAATCATGGTCATCTTTTTTCTTCTGTGCAAAAACTGTTGCCAGCTACACATAGACCCAGGCAGCTCAGAATATGAGCAAAATGCACAGTTGTATTTTTCTATATGGCAGTTTCAGTCCTTGAATGCACCATCACCTCACCTTGGACTTTTACGTTAATTAATCTGTTCATTTGTTTGTGCTGAACTGTGCCAGAGTTAAAAATGCATCTTCTGCTGTACCTATTAAACCTATGCTTATTTATATTAAGGAGGATAAATCTCTCTGCCAAAAAGATGTGCTGACAGGACTGTGATGGAGAGAGACAGAGAGACACAGACAGACAGACACAGAGAGAGAGACAGAAAAAGAAACAGACAGACAGACAGAGAAGCTCAGAAATAAGACAGACATTAAATGGAAGATTTGTTGAAAGTGAAAAGGATTTCACTTCAAATGTTACTTGATTGATGCGAGTCAAGAATCTTGTCATCTTTATTTTATTCCTCCATAAATGTATTGAATAGAGAGGAGAGATTTTAGCTACACATACACAATTCTAAAAAAATTAATTCAACTGAATTTGTCTATCAGAATCTAGAGAGCTGTGAAGCTGCTCCACTGAAAAAGCAACCCCCTGATAATAAAAGTAAGTAAAAGTTGGCGCCGCATGGAATTTTGCTAGGATTAGAATTCAAGGAACTGTAGTTTTGTCCTTCCTTCCACAGATGAATTGACGCGGAGGACTCGTCAACTGTCATTAAAGGGATTTTATTTGTGTCACTGTTTTCTGACTGTTGAAGTTACAACGACTGCACAAGAGGACTTTCTGTAAAGTCAAGCTGGCGTGCGATACATAAAACAGGAGAGGCGCGGTAGCAGCCTGCTGCTAGATAAGACTGAAGACAAATGAGACGAGGAGACGTGAAGGTCAGTAGAGAGTGAATGAACAGATGAAGGGGGTGAAAATCAAACACATTTTTACTGGTTTCCTCTCTACGCCTGCTTCACGATCACAGTTTCACTAAAATATTGTTATTACGATTTATTCCCTTTGAGTCACAACAACCATTCCTGTCATTGAGTTGAAAAGTTCATTTTCACATTTCACAGATTCAAAGGTGCAATTATAGATACTGGAAATTTCATTAGTTCTCTGAACTCTTTCAAACTTTTTGACCATGTTTTTTTCAGGTCAGGAATGAAATATGATTTAAAGCATCAGCGGAAGCTGGAATCACCATTTCTATATCAAATGATAACTGTCGAATTTAGGGACGTGAGATATAATAACATTGGCAATTGCAATTAAATAATAAAATTCAATTAAATAATATTCACCAAATTATTCTTTCTAGTTATAGATTTTCATGCAAAGCATAACAACAACACCACCTTGTTAAATGTTTTTATGCATCTGTTATTAAGGATAAGAATATTAGTTTAGGAATAAATCAGTGATATTTTTATCTGCACCATTTTGAAGGAGAACGTGCACTGATGCATGAGTGCGGATACAGTCTGCCACGGGCTGCAGGAACGAGTCCAAAGTCAGCAAGGTCGACAGAATATTCATGCTTTTCTCTTCCATTGGTTTCCATTTTCTCACAGCTGGTGCAGGAAACAGCAATAATATAATTAATGTTGCTTGTTTAAACACTCAGCGGGAACTTTTTGTAGTGGAAAACACAAGTATTAAAGACAATCGATCTATTTTGCAACATTCCCGTATTATTGGACACACTTTTATCGCAACTGTAGCTTTTTCAATTGTAGCTTTTTCAGTCAGAATATTATACTTCATCATACTGAGTTGGATTGTCTAATAAGTGCCCATTTCTTTGTAACCAGATAATAATTTAATCACCAGCTTGGATAAAGGATTTGAACACCGACCAAAACTAAACAAACAAAGAAATAAGCTAAATTAATTTCTGTTCTGTTCATAGCCAGATGGGCATTTTCTCATTTATGGCCACAAGTTTACTTATTCTTGAGGTGCAATTAGCAGAAAAAAATTGTCCAGATACTTAATAATTAAAAAAGATATAAAGATAAATCGTATGAAGATATAATTAAATAGAAATAATCAATAATTCACTATTTACCAGCTTATTTAGAAGTTTTTCCACTCGTCAAACATACTTTACTTTGACATACGGACCAACAAAATAGATTTTTCTGAATGAAATGAAAACGTTCACCGTGCTCCGACTGAAAAGGAAGAAACGTCCTCAAAGCAAAGTATACCTGAAAAACGTCTCCCAACCTCAATTAGCTCTCAGCAGCTGCTCTTGACAGTTACAGCACTCTTTTTCCAAGCTTGTCAAAAGGTCGAGTCTGGTGCGGGAGCCTGCCGAGAGGATGGTTAACTTTGCTAGTCAGATCTCACGTGTGTGTGAGACACACTCGGGCCTCTTCACCACACAAACTGTTCGGTGTTCAAGTAAGCTCATTCCCTCCCTGTCCCCGTTTCCACAGAGAAGAACACAAAGATCTAACCCCACCGCCGCGCGCTGTAATTTCCGATGGCATTTAAAAATACAAACACGGAGAGTGGTGTGGCGTTAGTTCAACCAGCACTCAAGAAATAATGGAATGAGTCACTCCTGAAACTCGTCTCATCGACTTCAACACTCTTATTTGGGTTAGCGCCGCCGAATGTCGACGCCTCATCAGCCAAGACGGGCTAGCCTTGCATACATAGTCTCACAATCCTTTCACACAGTTTGAGATGGAAACGAAGTCCTAGATCAACCATCTCCGAGAGCACGAGGTGACTGAGAGGTGGTGCTGGCTGTGCCCTCGTGCACAGGAGGAGAGATGTGGAGCTCTGTGGAGCCCTACAAAGACCAAATACACTCATTAACATCTAATCGGTGCCTTTAGGTGCCCAAAAGCAGATTAGAACACTGGCTGAATGTGAAAAGAACCTTGGATTTTCTGTGTTCAATTTTACAATAATTCATAAAAGGGATGGAGTTTCTCAGGTTTTTGGTCTTTCTCTACATAATAAACTTATATTACATTGATGTTTTCATCTCATGTTTTCATCTCAATTGCATGAAAATGATTAAAAAAAAAAAAAGAACTTCAAAAGGTTTCCAGACACAGCCATTAGTAAAAGCCCACCTGCCGCTATTACCCAGCTCTTGAAGTTCCCCTTCTTTCTCATCATCCTGATAATCCTCTTGGACATTTAAGAATCAAGAGCGAGCGCTGCTAATGGACAGACACTCGCCAGCATGCACGTATGGCACAGGAGGGCCTGACCGGCACAGCAGATGGGATGCCCCGAGGTGTCGGCGCCCCTTTTTTACCTTCTGAGCACGCCGCTTGTCGGCCCTCTGGTTCTGGTGGTAGATGCGACTGAAGTTGGAGACAATGACGGGGACGGGCAGAGCGATCACCAGAACGCCGCTGAGGGAACAAATGGAGCCAAAGATCTTACCGGCGATCGTCTTTGGCACCATGTCTCCATATCTGTTGAAGGAAAAGATGAGAAAAGTGTTGATAAAGTGGATCAGAACAGAGAAAAAAACAACATGTCCTTGCATATAAGACCTAAAGAGACCCCTCCCATTGATTTCTACTGTCTCCAATCAATCAACGCATGCAATAAATAGCTGCTGTGGTAATGGTTGCTCCTGGCTGCATGTATCATCATCAAGCTCGAGCTGACAGCCCATGTAGCCTCATTTTGGACGACAGGTGATCTGATGTCTTTTTAATGACCTAACTTCTGTTCTGATGCCTGAGCTGTGCGGTACGCTGGCTAAAATATACGAGCGCTCAGTGGGGAGAGCAACTATGTCGCTGTAAACCCGAGACGACGAGCTGAAAGACACCCAAAGCGTTCCAGCTGAAGGAAACCACGGAGGAGGTCCGTAAATCTCTGTTGGGGAGGCAGCGCTCTCACATAAACCTGCTGAAGTGGACCAACATGGGCGTAAGAAACTGGAACAGTATTAATGATCAGGCCATTATTGTACAGGCCGAGATGGAGCGGCCGAGGAAGCCATTTAAAGCCATCTTCCTCTGCTCCTTTTTTCCTTTCTTCCCCCTTTTAACTCGGCACATCCTCACTTTCCATCAGGCTCCCGGTAATTGGATTACACAGGTGAATGGCTGCTGTAACAGGTGGACAGTGGTAAAGAGATAGGACCACTGCTATCTACACCACTCAGATTATAAAAAGACACGTCAGTGAGATCCAGGATGAAACCAGGGTGGAATCACTGACCCGGTGCTATTGGCCACGGGGACGTGTAGTGGAACAAGTAATTTGAAACCACAGTCTTCTTTGGTGACCTTGTGAGCATCCAGACACAGGAGAGAGAGAGAGTCAGGAAGAACTCTCTATCCCTGGCTGGATGGCCTCTGTGCTGAGTTTCAAGGCTCACACACGGCCGACCACCGGGACTTCTTAATGGAGCCTCTCTGGAAGAGACTTGAGTGTGCATGAGCTGTACTTTAATCGCCAGTCTTACCTCCTGCACGTTACCCACAAACTGAGGAGCTGGGGGATTATCACGAACAAAGCCCCGCCCCCCCCCACTGAACAAACAAGATCGAGGGGAAGTTGTGATGTCGTTGTTGAAATTGAATCCCTTTTAAAAAAATGACATTTTTGTTTGCCTCAGTGTCATTTTAACGACGTAGGAAGAAAACAGGACGTGATAATTACACGATAAATGTGAGAAGCACAGGCCTCTGATCTCATGGTGCACCATGACAATTTGTTGGTGAGGAAAATAAGGATATATTTTAGTAGGAAACAGATTTATAAGTGCACTTTGGAATGGAAAAAAACAGTTTTAGTGATGGATTTGTGTATTCTGACGCACAAGTTCAGACAAAATGGTTTAGAGCGCACGGAACATTGAAAACACACTCCTTGAGTGTGTGTTTTAGGTGATGCAACGACTCGTGTGCACAGATGCTCCCTACTTGACTGTACACATGACCCTTCTAAGGAAGGGTACAGGAGTAGCTTAAACATGTCGAGGTAATGATTAAAAAAGCAAACACCTGCGTATCTATAGGTCTGATAAAAAAGAAAACTAACAACAAATCCAAAAAAGAACTGCATGAGAACGTATTGCTGTAGTTCACTATGAACAGAAAACTTGGTCCCTATTGCATTTGCAAAAAAATACATACATTTCCCAATTGAAGAATATTTTAATTTTGCCTAAAAATTTTTTCAAAAATTCCATAACAATGTTCTTGAGCCATGTTCAAAAGAACGTGGGTGGTTGGAGGGGAATTATCAGGCAGCTTCAACCACAGGTATCACACAGGAATAAAGAGAGCCCGCGGGGGAGTGATTATCGATTTCAAGATATGCAAAAAGAGGAAGCCCGACAGCAACAAAAGAGAGGATTTTGCATTATTCAAAATTTGTAACTTACATCTACACACACCGAACTCAGTAAAACCCTTTCAGGAAGCACATAAGAGGCAGAGTGAATGGAGCTAAGAGCTCAGCAGGGAGGGAAGTAGAAATATTACTGCAGGAATATTAAAAAGTGATTTGACCATAAAGCTGCTCCTGCCTGCAACTCTTTCAGACAAATGACTTCACTGCTCATGGTGCTCACGGTCCAAAGTCATTCTCACTGTTCTGTCTCTGCTCTGGCAGTGTTTAAGACTTTACACCTATTAGGACGCGACAAGCCCCATTACAAAAGCAATACCGGGGAACTTATACAGCAACAGTGAGTTTCTATGTTAAAAAAAAAATAAATAAATAAAAGGTTAATGAGCAGTTACATTTAGAATTAGCTTTGCTATTCGCTCGGCGCAGATTGCTAATTTTCAACCATAAATCCAAACGATTTTAAATAATAATAGCATTTAAAGTGAAAGTATACATTAACATTTATGGGAAATATAATTACATTGTGTAACATCTGCTGTTGCCTTAATAGGATACTTCATGAATATGCAGATTTCCTTTCCTCAGTGATAAATCACATCTTTTCTTATGTCAAAAAAAAGACATTATATCATAAATGAACAAATAAAGACTGAAATTCTGCACAATGATGTTGTGTCCTTATACTCTAAGGTTTAATCAGTGACAAAAGCTTCAAGCTTGTTGAATAAAAGCACATCTGCATGAAAAGGGATGATAACACACACATATGTGCCACACACTTTGTGTGGCTAATTTCATTGCTTTATTGTAAATGTAGATTTTGTATTGGTTTTACCAGACTGACAGGTGAGTAATTCAAATAAATCCTGTATAATTGTATTTTCAGGTGTTAAAATAGTTTCTTTTTTTTGAATTAAAGAAATATTTATAATTAAAGAAATCAATTCTGGGAGAATTCTTCCAGTCAAATATCTCTGTTACTGCACATAAAACCACCAGGTAGTTCTGTGATTGGCATAAAAAGAAAACTAAAGCAGATTTTAGGTGCTGCAGCTAAATGGTGGTTTGAGGCCAAAGCAATCAATGCGGATCGACTCCGACGATGGTGTGAGGAGGAACAGTAATCACTGTAATCTGTACTCACAACCGTAATCACGGGTACAGCCAAAGGTCCAACGTTGTATTTTAATTGTACAGTTCTCTGTGTTATTCTCGCCGTGACAACCTGTACTCATGGTTTAAAGTGTAATTGGTCATTTTTGTGTTTTTCTTGAAGATTGATCACCTGAGCCAGGGCACCTGAAAATGGTCAGAAAAGCCAGCAATGACCAAAGTTAGTGGACATCAATCACACACAGGAGCCATTCATCTCTTTCTCTCTCTCTCTCTCTCACACGTACACACACACACACACACACACGTATGCAGGTGCGCGCGCGCACACACACACACACACACACACACACACACACACACACACACTCATTGACTTTGGCATTTTCCAGCCCCTTACCTTACCCACTAAAGCCATTTCTAATCTTAACCTTAAATCATATATAATCAAATATGTTCCCTTCCATGTGGTTTCTTCTATTCTGTGATAGTTGGCTTAAAAAGCAATCACAATGTTTTTTGTTGATGGTAATCATACGTGTGTGGTCACTGTGGGATTCACTCGTTCCTATTAAACTAACAGTTCTTTAACCTTCATTAGTTAGAAGGAATCCTTGAAACGTATATTTTTGACTCAGATATGTGCTATCGTGGGTGGAGAAAGTGGCCCAGCGGGAGCTATGTTGTGGTGGGGGAATGGCTGCCAGCAGCTGATTCTGATGGAAGCTAATGATCCGGCTCGACCACAAACTAAAACTGATCAAACGGACTGTTCGAAAGGTTTTTAAAGTATTTTGAGATGAGAGATAATAAGTCGCAAAGTTACAAAGTGATGCTGAATGTTGAGTTTCTCAAGGCTCGAGTTGAGATCTGTGTTAAAGACACACGCCGGTCATTATCGAGGACGCTGTTGGCATTTCTCACACGTTTCATGAGTAAATCTACTGGATCGGGTAAACTTCATCTTCTTTCATCTTGGTTTTGGGCCCAATCTGCTCAATCTCCGTCCAACTTTGCGACATCATGAAGATCGTTGTGCTGCTCCTGATCGAATCAGAGGCGGTCCAGTCCAAATATCAATCCATGCTTGATATTTGCAGTTCCAGATTGGACTGCTGTCTTGTGGGTACCGATCATAGCGGAGAACAGCGGATGATATAAACCGTAATTGTACCTCTACCCAGCCATGATTTCGGCCATGGTCTTTCTGCCTGAGTGACACTGCAGGTTGCCAACAGATCTCGCCTAAAACTACTGTTCGATAATTCCAGATGTTTTGCTTTTAGAAGCCGTGGCAAAACCGAAACTTGGTGTTGTGGGCTCCAGTATTTGGACTACATTTTTGGATTTTTCTCCTTTTTTTTTGAGTCTTGGTTCTTTGCCCAAATTGGAAGCTATGTCTGGAAAAATCAGCACTAGACACGGGGAAATTACAGGGCATTAAAGGAGTCGGGGAATTATTACCAATGTCATTCCAACCACGGCTCGTAAGTAGCCACAATCCTTTATAGGCTGAATTCACATCTTGATCAGCTTGGATTGACAAAATTCAATATTACTTTTCCAGTTTTTCTGGTTCAAATGGTGCACAGGTGTTTACGTCTGTCTGAAAGATAAATGCAGCGCTGGGGAAAAGGTGAAAAATGGAGAGCGGCCACCTGCTAGAGCATTAATAGAAGTAATTTTGCTTTTTTCCTTCATCTGAACCCCATCATCAGGCGCCCGACTAACCGCTCTTCATCGTTGCTTAAAATGCGCCGGTATTCTCAGTTTGAAGTGGAGGGAAAAAAAAGTGGCCGGAAATCGCATTTGCTGTTACCGCCAAAACAATGAAAAACACGTGGAGCAACATGACATGCAAATGTAATGGGACCGAAGTAGCTGTAATGTTATCACAGATTGCACTAATACGAGGATGATATAAACGGACGGTCCAAGGTACTGATGCGTAACCTTGTTTAAAACCACTTAAATGCACTTACAACACATCGGCACACACACACTTTCCCTGTGGCCTTTTCTGATCCCGTTTTCTGCTCTCTTTCATGCTTGAGGACAGATTTATGATCCTCTCCTTCGCTCTCGTCAGCACGTGGACACAGACACCGCTCAGCTCTGTTGCTCCTCACAAAATAGAAATTGGGGGAGAAAAAAAAAAAAAAAAAAAGGAACGGAACAGGAATGTGAGCGATGGCACAGCGTGCGCGTCTCCACAGGGGCGCTTAAAGAGTGAGGAACCTTCCACGCTGATACTCAGACCCAAGCTCACCTGAAGAGGAGAAGGAAAGGGGGCCAGACGGAGGGATGGGGGAAAAAAAAAGAATGGGCCTAATGTGTGCTGCTGCACACCAACGTTTGTGACAGATTTGGGGTGTTCGTTTGGGTGACCTGCTGCCACTGGGAAGAAAGCGTCATCCATCACAAACTCTGTGAGCTCCTGCTGAGAGTAGGTGCTCGTCTCAGCCGGGAGCCCCGGCGCGGAGGTCAAACCAACCTGCCGCAGACCCGTGAAGGAGGATGACCCCCAACAGCAGCCATACTTTGTTTCAAAGCATGACTGAGTGCTTCCGCGTTCGAGGTGTCAGACGCCGCGCAGCGGCAGAAAATTTGTTATAAAGATCTCCAGAAGAGATCTTTTTCAAAACGTCATGGTTCTTATTTTTGACCTGCTGATACTGATACAGTATCACTGAACCCGTCCTTGTTTCCTTCCTGTTTTGACATTTATTTTTGGTTTTTTGATAAAGTGAACAAACAAAGAGATCACATACAAACGGAACATTCTAAAAGCCACTTTAATGGAAGTGAGGCAGCAGGCAGTAATCGAGCCTCTTCACGGCTTCCTCACAGTCACATATTCCAACTCTTCGCTTTGACAACCTAAAAGTCGGGAGTTCACAATTGACTGCTCTTTCCTTCATTAGGACATCTTTTTGGTTTCTCACAAGCGCCTGAATATTTTTTTTTTTTTTTTTTGCAGGAAAACCTTGGATTCAAAACCAACAATGTTTTCTGTGCGGTCTGAAGTATGATGGTCATTTCACCTTTGCGTTAGTCCTACGTCTGTGTGTGTATGTGTGTGTGAGTGTGTGTGAGTGTGCGTTCATGTACATTTAGCCAGCAGTTCCCACGCTGAAAGCAAAAATGAGACCATCCTGACGCCACTGGTACAACTAATTAAGTGAGTAAAATGTAGATGGACACAGGTATTGTTCCGTCTAATATTTGGCTATAAATTTTTTTTACGAACTTCACGTTTTCAAGTTCAGTGAACCCAAAGTGATTTTCCTCAGCTGAAAAAGGGAGAACAGTCACACATGCCTGAGTGTGGGATAGAACCCCCCCCACACACACACACACAGACACACACACACACACTTGTTGGGATGATCTGCATCCAAGTTCAGCAAAGTTGAACACCAAGTGAAGCGAAAAGCGTATTTGCTGACGTGATTCTCTAATTTCGCGCATGTGTGACCACACCCTTAAGCTGCGCACATTTCCATTCCCCCCCTCGCCGCCCTCGTGGATTACTTCTCCGAATCAATGCGCTCCATTCCCTGCTTCTGTTCGGTAGGCCTGTGTGGGGTTTGCCGTGGAGTGGAGTTGCGCTCTGTGCTGTCAGACGCTGTTTCATTGACAACTTCAGCAACACAATCATCCGAAGTAATGAAGCATAGTGTCCTGAAGATGTGACAGGAAATTCATATTTGTCTTTTGTGTTTCACTCATCTGTGGAGGTGTAGTAACAGCGCGTGCGGCTCAGAAATAGGTTAGAACTGCAAAACATTCAGAAACAATCATATCTGGGCCCTGACCAGGGTGGCAGAATGCATATTAACTTTGTTTATGTGATGGAAAAAAAAAATCCTCAACATTAATTCTGCTAAACCTCCGCATTTCAGTGGATGCAGACAGATTGTTGCAAAAGTCTATTACAAACACGGCATTATTCAATAAGCTTTTGCTTAATGAAATTTTTTCATCTCTTTGAGCTGAGGATTAACAGCGTTAGTGTAGGACGCTTCTAAAATGTCAGGCAGACTTATCCAGAATGAATAATGAACATTTCTGTGTGTTTGGAGTGATACAAAATGATGAAACAGAAAGCTAAAACTGACTAAATGCTTGCAAAATCTATGCAAGTGATTGAGCAAAGCTAAAGTGGTGTTCCAACATTATCCCCTTTAAATGGAGTACAGGTATCCATCCATCCATCCATCCATTCAATAGTCACTGGTTGAGGGATACACCCCGGACAGTGCACTAGTCCATCACAGGACACACACACACACACACACACACACACCTACACACACACACACGCACACAAACTTATTACCTAAATGAAACCATGGGGCAAATATGCCAATGAATTATTTTTTTGGCACAAGTGTGTGCAGCTCCAAGACATTGTTAAACAAATCACCCTCCTCTATGTTTGAACAAATACTTTTCACCTAAAACTCATCTTAAAAACTCCAGCATCCACAGCGCGTGCACTCAGGTGACCCTGCCAACTCTACACATCTTCAAATATCCCCTCTGGTTTATTTTATAAGAACTTTATCTTCTAAACGATGCCCACCCCTGACTTTCCAACACTGCTCTACTTGACATATGGGGAGTGTAATGGTAGACACGAGGGTCCATAATTGCAGGCAATGATTTACCCCTACAACCAATTACTTTTTCATCTCTGATTCACTTCTGCTTCTTCTCCTTCTGGCCTCAGTCATCACGGGTCCTCGGGAAGGAACTGCGGCTCTTGATCAATGCTACTCGAAGTTCCTCCACCGTAAAGTGATGGAAAGTCAGCTAATTAGAGATGAATCTCGGCGAGCGTGCCGAATTGTCGTACGTGGGGCACAGAATGAAAATGTGGCAATTAATAAGCAAGAAGTGCTGCCCTGTCTTTCCCTTCTTAATGAACCAATCTGGTAATTCTGTGATGGAGCTCTGGAGCAATAACAAACTCCGCACTGAATGTGGAGAAACAACATTAAAAGGAGTGCTGAATAAGCAATGCAAAGCCATTGCCTTTTACATTACTTTGATATGCAAGTTACTAGTTGCCTTTTTAGGTCATTATAGCGAGGGAGGAAAAAAAATGACACAGAGCAAATTATTTTCAACAATCTTCGCTGCAGGTGCAGGAGATTGTGTTCCGTTCTTTACATTAGGAGCCACTCTACATTTCCTGGTATTTAATGGAACAGCGAAAACCAATCAGAGGCAAAGCTGACATGTTATTTGCTGAAGAAGCATGGGGTCTGAATCACCTGGAACAGGAACGGATGAGAATCTGAGCGGGATGGCAGCACAAACAAACGCTGTTTTCCAGTTCTAACATGTGCATAATGTCGTCCTTCTATGTTAGTGCATTAGCATGGTAGAAATTGCCACTTAGCAAGGGCAGCAGAAGCTCAGCAGATGCTAGCAATGCTGAGAGCAAAAAGTAAATCTGTTTAAAATTTCATGGTGAACAACTGATTTCCTGTAAGCAGATCAAACAAATTCAGCTACAGTCTTTCTGTCTCCCCCTGCACGGAGGTGTGCTTTTACAAGCTCAGGGCTTCATTTAAGGACAAACCGGAATTACTTTTTAAAATTCGAACCAAGAACCACAAAATACAAGTTTGGGAATACAAAAACCCAACCCTCCAGGAAGACCATCTTCAGAAGTACTCAGCCTCATTTATCCTGTTTTATTTTTGGACCGATGACAGTCACTACAGCGGCACAGCAACTCCGAACAGACTCAGGATGGTTAGTATCAAAAGGTGCCACAGATGGTTAACCAGACACAGACGATCACCGGCGCGTTAGAAGCAAGCTGAGTGGTTTACTGGCTCATCGCCACCCTTCTGGTCGTGACTCCACAAACAGCTGCTGGAGTGCATTTCGTTCTCTAAACACTGCCCCCCCCTAAAAAAACCAACAACATTCAACCAGAAGAGAGGATGATAAAGTGAAGACGACAAAGATGAAGACAAAAGACTCGCCATCAGGTGGGACGGAGGCGTGGTTCAGCTGTGCATCACTACAGGATTACAGGATGATACCTAAGTATCCAAGATGCCTAAATAATTAATCGCAGGACCTGATGGTGCCAATACACACATTTTCTCTACTGGTTCAGAACTAGTGCACATTCCATGGTTGGAATTATGCCAGGATGCTGCTGCTTCTAACACACACACAGAAGCTCTTTTGCTCTTTCATATTCCATCCATACTTGAGTTTCAACACCCCCCCCATGCGCGCCTCGTGTCTTACGTCCACTCAGGTGTCTCTTCATGCGGTTCCATTAGAGATCGTGAGATGGGAGCGGAAATGAAGATGCTTTCTCTGGGATCTTTTTAAAAAAGCCTCCTAAGTAGGTTACAGGAGAAAGTAGGCTGTTGGAAAAGCTCGGGAGACTGAAGGAGCCTCTCTGGTACTGCTTGAGTGGAGCGACATCACACTAGAGGAGTCCACAGAAGAGCTGGAACTGTGTTCTTGAGAAGCAGCGGGTGGACTTCTGATTGGCGGTGAATGCATCACAGTACTCACCATGAGTCAAAACCACATCCCCAGGAATTACTTTGTTGTTTGTTTGTTTGTGGCATGTAAATATTCATGTTCAGTTATTCTCCATGTGCAGCTTAAGGGCCATACTACCTTTACAGCCTGAACTTAATTGGCCAAACTAAATTAGTTGTTGCTCTCCTAAATTCAACAAAACTCCTCGAGACAGAGTCAGTTTTCCAGCTTTCCTGCTCTGCTGTGACCAATTTAACCAATTTAATTTCTCCTTATATAAGACGAGATAATCCTCTCCAATTAAATTGTCATTATGTGTGAAATGTTGGACTGTTATGTTTCAGCGTGATGCAGCAGATGGATCGCACCAAAATGCAATTTTACTCCCCGTCAGCTTTAATCGCAGGCCACTATTTGCTCAGGACATAAAAAGGCGAAGGCTCAAAAGCAGCGAACACGGAGAGCGTTCCCGGACTGACACAGTCCTCCATCATTCATTTCTCAGATAAACATATTAATACTGTTGGAGTTTCTCAGCTCATACCTGGATCTCAGTGCTGTCTGGAGATTCTCTCTGTTTACAAACTCAAAATAATGAGCGCACTGTGATCACACACGGATTTAATGTAATCACCGGGAATCGTTTCCGCACCGGTGTGAAGCAAGGAAAGTAATTCATACTGATTTCATTTCCAGACATAATTTCACTCAAGTGCAGCATTTGAATAAAAGTGTGAAAGAGAAAGTGTGAAATGGATGAATAACGGCTCAGGTGACATATGGTGTAATGATTCATTACACTTTTAGAGCAGCATAAAGCGAAGAAGAAAAGAAAGCTTTAGAACACTGCCTTCCACTTTGGAGGGATTTTTGAGATATTTTGTAGATTAAAAGAGTTTTCTGAGAGTTTTCTTTTTGATGGGCTAAACATGCTGCTCCACAGGAGGACTGTTATTATTAGCTACTCCCGCTAACTCTGAAAAATATGCCTGGACCAGCTTAGATGTCTCCAGCACGCGTTCTTTCCGCCATCTATTCTGCTCCTTCAAGAGCTCAGCGGGCTTCTGTTTTGATTTCATCTTCTCATGAAAACCTCCAAACATAATGGAAATTTGATTCTATTGTTTGTCCAATATTATGTGACATTTTAATTCTTGGACAGGGATTCTGGACACGGCTGTGACAAAACATGAGAACTTTGATGCAGCAAAACAGCAATTTGGTGATAACATGGCTGCATGTCCTTTATGGTCTTTAGGATTTTTCTGATCATATGCCATAAAAATAAAAAGTATATCAGTCAATTAAACATAGTGTACTGTACCTGTATACATATTTAACCTCAAAAGTGAGTGTTTCCTGGCTAATATCACTGTATGTATTAATGCAACCATTAACGTTTGTGTTGCATGTGGAAAGAGAACTTTATAGTGGAGTTTATAATAAACCATTGTATTATTATTGTACTAACTGTCAAAGTTTATATTGAAGTCCTGGACTCACTAGATTTCAGGTTTACTGGTGAAAATGTTTGTGCCACACAATTACTCAGACTCTGGGGTGTTTGATTTAGAAACTCACCATGGCCTTCTCAGGGATGAAGGCTGAGTTTGCTTTTAACGATTTTCCTTTTCAAATCCAGATCAATCTGAAACATCCTATTTTCCAAACTGCAATGGATGAGAACAGTGGCAGAACCTTGCCCTTTGACGTGTCATAAAAGAAGACAAAACTGCTGCAGCTCATCAGAAGTATCAGCATCCCTCCTACTCATCAAAGTGAGCAAAATAAAATAGAGACGAGTTTCTTGCTTGAGAAACCATGATTAGTCTGGAGACAGAGGCAGGATCTAATTAAAGGAAATCTCTATTTTCTTTGATGGCAAAAATAAAAATAAATAAAGAAAACCACTTTGAACATTATGTACAAAAAAATGAAAGTAAAAGGGTGCAAGCACTGAAGGGTTGATGTAAAATAAGGTCGTAATAAATTGTACTTAAATTGAAGACTGTAAAGGTAAAAGAGAAGACTAAATTAATATATTAAAAGAATATTTTGTTGGAATATCACTGGCTATACCATCAAGGAGATTGAAATATTCAAGAAATATTTTACTACAATTAGCTGCAGTACAATCATACAATGACTTTTTTTCATGACTTCAGCAGCATAAAGACTTACAGCCTACCCATAACCGAGCTCATTCACAAAAGCAACGGCTCACTCGCCTCTGATGCTCCTAATTAAGACATCTTTGTTTTCCCTTGTTGCTTGAGTAAACCGTGCCCTCCGGCTGGCTGAATTCATACGAAGATGAAAAGGAAAACAGCATAAGGCGCCCCCCCCCCAACCCTTCCCGCACTGATGAGGAAGTTTAAAAAACAGAATCAGTCATTGCACAACCAAAGGAAATCATTACTCTCGATTGAATATGACACAGTGCGTTCCCTGTAGTAATAGATGTCTCTCTGGCATTCTTTACGCAAAAGATGTTCATTTACCGAAAATCTGGTCAACAATGAAGGGACATTTCGATGCCTTTTCAGTTTCACAGCCTTGGTTGCATATATTCTCTTATTATTAAGTACAGATTTCATAGACAGGAGGAATGGAGAAGGTGTTAATAAAAAAAATAAACTATTTTTCTTTATTTTCATAGTTCAAATATTTTCATGTCTGCTCAGAAATCTTAATTTCAACTCTGCACCGATGCATCATCATGGAGGCTGAAGGATGATGTAGACCTGAGTGTGGCTTTAGAGAAGCTCAGGACGTAAAGAGAAGTGTTCCTCGGTCGTCTGTGCTCCTTCGAGCATCATTGATAACAACAAAACAAACCCAGAGAGGAACAGTTCTGTTTTCCCTGTGCACATCCTCTCCTTCAGATTCAATCTGCAGCTGCAGCCACACCCAGGCATGATTCGCCGAGTCACAGCCGACCAGCCAGTAAAGCACAGTGTCTCTTCCTCCACCTGTGCCACACTCAGGTTTCTCCACAAATGGAGCACTACAGATTTTTATTTTGACTTCTCAATGTGTACTGAAATGATGCAAACTCCTGCTGATGATTTTTCGGTAAAATGATATTTATTTGTTATTTATTTTTTTTATATTTTGTCGGGAACATTATGTTGTGTTTCAGTCAGCTACAGTAAAAAGGCTTATTCATCTAAGGTCTGTGGCACTGGGTAACTTTGCGCTGTTACATCCTGCATGATTCTGAACGGATGTTTCAAACTCAAGTGCAGGTCTCCTGCATGGGGCACCTCCTAGTGCAGCAGACCTCGTCTCCACAAATGTATTTCCGTGTAAGACAATATTTTGTGTACAAATTTTCACACTTCCTCACTTTTCTGGATTAGCCACGCCCACATTTCAGTCCAATCACGCAATAGTTCTCAGAAACCAAATGAGGTCCACCAACATTAACTCCAAAACCAGTGACTGTGAGGAACTTGATGTTATTTTGTTCTCACAGCAGTGGAACCGAGAAAACATTTCTCAGTTCTTTGCAGAGAATGCAACAGCCTTAACTTTGCATTTTGAATATTTTAATATTGATCATCCACATTGTCAAAACCCTGCAATTTTCCTACACTGAAGACATTCGATACATAAATTATGTACCACTGATTTCTGCACACCAAATGCGTGAATGAGACAAAGGCAGAGACGGTGGGAGAGTCTTAAATCTGGATTAGCATGTTGTGAACAGCACAGACGAACTTGCACACTGATGAGGTCAGTTTGAGTGAATGCAGCATTTAAAAATCAGCAACAAGGGAATTAACTGCCTGAATGTGAAGCCGAACAACTGCAGCCAAGAGAAGGATTTTAATATCATGTCAGGTTTTAGGGAAACATTTGGGTAATTCCAAGCCCATTACCATCTGTTTGTGCACGTCTCTCCATGTGCTAGGCCTTTAAACAAACATTATTTACTCGGTGGGTTTCCCCGGGCAAACATCTGCACAGCAGCGATAGGTCTTATAAAGCTTTCCCAAGCTACCTGGCAGCCACGGAATAAATTATATTTGACATTTCTCCATGGGGGTGACAGTGAGGGGACTGTGAGGGGAAATCCGAATTTTCTTGTTTTTTTATTTACATATTGGTCTGTTTTCTTTATGCTCAGCTATGAGTGATGCGTGCACATCTCAGAAACCTGCCCTGAGTGAGGGAGCACGAAATGCAAATCCAGCTTATAGTTTTCCCAGACCCCTTTCCCAGCAAAACGTAATCACATCATGACATCACTGCCAGTGCTATACTGTGCGTTTATGCATTGTGTAAGTTTATGCGTGCAGAAGTGAATTAAATGTCACAGTTATAACTGCCCTGTTAAAAGGGTGATTTGTGACAGCCAGTAAAATTTTAATTAAACAAACTGAACTAGGCTCATCAACAGAATGAGAAAAAAAAGATGCATAGGGGTTTGAGTTAGATTTGAGCTTAACATTAGAAAACAGGAGAGTGGCAGCAAAGTCAAAGTTAAGTCATTTTTGATCTTTGGCACACACAAAAAAAATAAAAATCACAGATCTGTGACAGAGGATATAGTTTACCTCTCTCAAGCCATTCATAACAACCTGTTCTCTAGGGCGGACCAGGAGCTGACATCCGACTGTTGCACGGTCTCATTTAGCTCTCAGTGGTATGAGCTTCTTGAAGAAAGCTCCCAAACCAACATCGGCAACCTGCCAGGTTTTACTTTCACTGAGAACAATGTGGCCCTGCTCCTCCTGACAGGTCAGTGCTACCCCTGCCAAGTTGGACACTGAGGGGAACAGAGGTGAGTGGTGGCAGAAACCAGGTGGTTATGTGAGTGAATTTCCATTTCCACCATGGCTGCAGCAGCTGATAATGGGAATTAAATCACCTTTACTGCCCAAATAAAGACAATTAAAGAGTCTGTGGACATCGGTACATACCGTTAAAAACTACACACATTACAAACCCCTAAAAAAATCAATCAAAAAACTACTCTTATCGATTACTCACATGATGTAAACTTCTAAAGCTTTGCCTGTTCCATATTCGCACTGCTTCTACCTCGTAGAGGCAGAAACTCGGTGCAGGAGAACAGAGTGAGCTTGTGCTTTTTAATAGTCGTCACCCAAGGTGGCCCTCAGCAGGGTCAGTTGAAAGCACAACTGAAACTTTTATCATCTCATCTCACGGCCTCTCAAATGGACCTCAACCTTTGGCGCTCTGCACAACAGCACAAGCACATCGCTAATAAACTTCCAGCAGGGCCAGTGAATGCAGGGGGTCAGAGAGATAGGGATAAGCAGGACACACAATGTGCAGACACTTGCAGTAAATGTTCTTTTTTGGTGGAAGCCTGCGTTGAGTTTAATAAGGGCTTCACCTTTTAGTCACACTGAGCAATTTTAACGCTTTGATTTAGCAGTTTCAGTGTGTATTACATCTTACTTTAGTGTGTCTGCAAGCTATAATAAGGTCATTATACAGCTAAAGCCTGATGGGAATGTCATTACTATTGACCAGCTGATAGCATTAGATGCTGCTAATATGTGAAGGGATTCTCAATGTTATTAAAGATTCCTCCTGAGGGGAACATAAATATGTACCCATCTTCACGGCAATCCATCCTCAGACGCTTCCAAACAAACAGTGGCAACAAGTTCATCAATCTTCCGTTATCAGCAGTGTAGAATAGTTCATTTGGCTGCTGCTGAATAATTCTCAGTGATGTCCAGGAGTAATTTCATTCATTGCATGAGGGCGGAAGCCTGGAATTCGGGAGCATCGATGCTATTATGGAGCTTTGTGAATGTGAGGAAGCTGAGATGTGCCACAAATTGGGTCCAATCTGCTGGGAATTTAAAAAAAAAAAAAGTCCAACAGGTTAATTATAAGCTGTAAATTGTCTCGAGATGTGCCCTCACATGAATTGGTGACCTGTCCAGAGTGTGTCCTCGTATCTATGTGGTTCAGCGCACTTCAACAAAAGATGGATGGATAGAAGTCAGAAACACCACCTGGCAGTGTGGGCATGCCGCACTGCGCTATCGCCAGTGCTAACAGTCAGTAAGAGCATTTGAACTTACGTTTGTTCTTCAACACTCAATTGAGAGGAAACCAACTACCTCCAAAATCAAATTACTCGACCTTTACCGCCACTCACGGGCTCTGACTTCAATTCACCTCTGCTATGCTCTGTAATTTATAAATTGCCTTTGTTTTGCTGTCTGGGGGCATCTTTGGTGTTCAGCCGTCGATGACAGAAAGAGATGTTTGTTTAGCCCGATCAAACTGAGTGATCCCGCAAATTACATCCAGCCCCTGCCATGCCCCCACCCCCTCCTTAAAACATGGCAACACAGCAGACCGAGATCAGAGGGTGAGAAATAAGCCTCTTACTTTTCTACATGTGTATACAGGTAAAGGCACTGCCTACTAATAATAAAAACTATCACTATTCTATCGTGGCGGGCCAAGGGATTAAAACCAGTTTTTCTTCTTTTCATATACAGTGGCTGAAAATAAGGTCTACGCGAGCAAAGTACAGTATCATAGCACTAACTGATCTCCTTGCTGGGAACTCTGCAGTGTTTTAAGAATGGTGAATTGTTTGGTTACAATGAGACTGACTAGAAAAAGAAAAAGTCAGTTTAAGAATGTTCTGAGGAGAGATTTGGTCTGCCGCCACTGCTCTGTGGTAGCATTGTGTCTCTCGCACGCAAATTTATGAAGTTATTGCAATAAACGAGCTGTCTAGCCCTGGAGCCAAGCTAACTGAACTGTGAGGAGAGCAGCGGGCGGTTTCAGTGTCAGTGAATGGCCAACAAGCCCGCTTATGCTTGGCCTTTATAATTTTCTCACTCGATTGCTTTTTATTTTAGTGTTTTAGCATCAATTTGAAATCATCAGAGGAATAAGGTAAAAATTATCTTGCTCAATTTTGAAAAGGCCTCCAATGGTTGGTTCTCTGCAGTGGCGATGAACCCCTCCCTCTCCCCCCAGCAGAGGCCATACAGGCTGTGAGACCCTGGGTTCATCCTTGTTATTCTAATGTAACAGTTGGAGGAACAACATGCTGCAAGAGGTGAAGGGAAAGCGACCCCCCCCCCCCACAAAACCAGTTTACCTCTCATTAAAAGGTAAACATATATGCACCCCTGCTGATCAATTTGCATCACATCATCTGCATATATTTTCAGTGCATCCACATCATTACCCAGAAGGGTTTGCCACCTTATTGCTACTGGAGGTGGTGTGCAGATGTCACAAGGAAACATCAGAACCTCTGGCCTGTGTCATCCACAGCCAGCTATCAGTCACCTTCTCTGAGTAATCCCACGGCTGGGACTGCAAATGGAGATAGATGGATGGAGATGGCAATGTGTGCCTCTCTGCAGAGACCTAATCATGCGTTGGATTTCACATCTCGACAGCAGCAGCGGTGGCAAACGGCTGCTTACACTAAAGAAGCATTCCATTTCCACAGCAGGAAGCCACCGTATCTGGACTGAGCAGAGGTCAGGGATGCTATCGCCGCAGCACTTCCATGTCAAATTCCCCTTTTAGGGGTTATGTGTATGCACTTTAACAATGCAACATGCTGTCTGCTCTAATGTCATTGAAGGCATGAGACAGGTTTGTAAATTCTGGAGCTAAGTCTGCAGTGTAAATCTGTGCATTACACATCAAACATGATTTCAGAGTGTCTGCAGCGATGCTTTTACTCTGGAAACTCTGAGTGCACTTGAAGCGTGAATGTTGATAAGGACCAGTGAGAGGTGGGATCAGGCACTCTTCTGGCTCAGTCCAGGCTCATAGGTCAGAAACACAGGGGAAATTCTATTATTTTATATATATATATATATACACACACACTGTATGTGTATGTGTATACAAACACACACACACACACACACACACACACACACATATATGTGACTCTATTTATACCTGTATATATACAGGTATAAATAGAGTCATTCATGCACCTTTCATGCTGACAGATGGCTGTTTAAATTATTAGCAATGATGTATTCAGTGTCTGTTGACATTTATGTGCACAGGACTCTCTTCTAAACTTTCTGTCTTTCGCTATCATTGATTCTGCTTATGAAAACAACATTGAAATGAGTTTTGAATGCAACCATTTAAGTTCCACTGAGACGGAAAAACAAATCACATATTCCATTCTCATTGCGGAACCACGCTAACAACCTCGCCGTGTTTTCTTTTTTTTTTTTTCTGAAGTCAAAGGTATATAAAAAAAAAGATTTCTTCAACATTTAAATTAAGGTATTTCATCTGGAAAACATGTCCACTATCTTTCAATTTGGCCAGTCACTCAGATTGTTCTGTAAAAGGGCATTTCTTCTGGGCCCTCGAATCATCAAACGACAACACCCTGCCAAGGGAAAGCTTGATGTTGGGAAAAACTGGAAATACCTCATCCTGTCTGACATCAGTTCATCCATCTGTTTTCCCAAACACGGTAGCAGCACATAAAACAGAACACTTTCAACATTTAAATCAATTAAGTCCCTTTTTTTAGTGAAATGATGGGAAATCTAGTGCATACTTCTTTTTAACTGGAGCCATTTCATTTGCTTTTTTCTAGATTCATCACTGAACTAGGCGACACGCCGGGGCGGTGAAAAAGCGGCTGGTATCGACAGCAGATGCGAGTGATCTGAATGTAAACACAGCCTTTTCTTACAGACCGAGCAGCAGAGAAAGACTCGGCGGCTGCCTTTTTTTACGAGCAGAAGTCGATATCTTTGCTGTAATCACTCGTGCGTGGTTGAGGAGAGAGGTTAACTCCGACAAACGTGCTGGTATTCGAAGCGGCCTCGCTTTTAACAACCTCTCCTTTTGTTTAACCCTGGAGCAGCTGTTTCACTTGTCTTTTTCTATTTTTTACTAACTAATACCTTGCCAACCTGTTCAGGAATTAGCTGCTGATCTCGAGCGCTTGTTGTTTTCATTTCTTGTTTCATTTCATTAACTTTTAAGCCTATTGTTTGTTGTTGTTTTTGACATTTTGGTGAATAAATGTGAGTTTACCTTGATGTCTCTGAGGAAATGTGAACCCCTTGGGGCCTTCAAGTGCTTTATATTCAAAACAGTTAATCCAGAGTTTAGCTGAGCGTTTAATTAAGTATATTAAGTCTAAAACAAAATAAAGCAAAGCAGTCCTCCAGTCCAAAACCTCCAGCGAATCTCCTTACAAGCACCATAATAGAATTTCTCTTTAGCAGTGTTTGCATGCAAAACTGAAATAATGATTACATGGTGACCATTCTCTAAATTGAATAATAGCAACTGGACTGGTTGAGCTTCACGAAGACGTGTTGCCTCTCATCCAAGCGGCTTCATCAGTTCACGGTGACCATTATTCCCATCTGAAAACCAGTGCGTCAATTTAAAAGGTTCAGAGGCCTTAAGTTATCTTAAAATAAAGGAATTGAGGTTTTGCGTCAGCTCATAATGGATTCTAATGAAAAAAATAAACATGCACTGACTATACTTCTTTTAAATGTTAATTTGTTTTATATGTATTGCTGGACTAAAGGGGTGGGTGCTGAGATGTGACTTGAAGATGGGCAGAGATAGGAGAGTCTTACAGGAGGGCATTCCAAGGTCCCGGAGCAGGTAACTAGACAGCAGAGGATGAGGAACGAGGCTGAGGAAAGGTGTGAATAATTCTAGAGGAAGAAGAACCTCAGGGAGATAGAGAGGGCTTTGAAAGTTAGCAGGAGAATTTCAGAATTGATACGGAAGCGAAGAGGGAGCCAGCGGATCTGTTTGAGGACGGGGGCTGATGTGTTGAGCGGCTGAAGTTCTGGAGATGCTGCCAGAGTCGCAGGTGTAAGTCAGATCCATGAGAAGTTGCTCCAGTGATAAAACAGTGCTGTCAGGATTGTAATTATCAGATTTGTGGAGAAAAGCTATGGCTTGTGCATGCGTGCGTGTGTGTATGCGCACGCGCGTGTGTGTATGTGTGTGTGTGTGCATAGGAGAGTATTTGAGCCAAAAACACTCTCCCAGGAGTACTTCAGTTTGATTAAAAGCCTCTGAATTAATATCTCCTTGAGTATCTTCTGCTTATGGTCTTCTGTATATTTCTTCATCTAAATTGTGCATTTAAGAATTACTTCAAATAATCAATTGGTTGTAAAAAAAAAAAAAAAAAGCCCAGGGCATGGGACCAAGAGATGAACTAATCTATCACCATCAAGTTTTCCACCATTAACACAGACCCAGATTCACAGTTGCTGACACCACATCTGTGTGAGACACGAGCTGCTCAGGAACACTGGACCGTGAAGACCAAGAAGACAGAAGTACCATTATCCCGATACTAACTGGTAGAAAAATGGCTTTTGATGTAGTGTTTCTGGTATTTGACAGTAATACTCACAAGCTCATTTGAGGAGGGTACAAATTTTACATTAGCAAAAGAGCGTATTTAATGTCAAAGCAGGGAAATGGACAAAAAAAAAAAAACAGTTACATTTTCCTGAAATTTGTTACAAGTGGTTCTCAGCAGGGATAATTTAATCAAAATTACTCCGTACTACTTTAGTCAAATAAATTAGTTCTTAAAATTATAATTAAACATTTTACACTCCACTTAATGAGCATTCCCTCATTTCTGTTGAAGCTGGATAACGGTTATTTAAAAAGCTGTGTCGTAGATTTTAATTAGAAACTGCTAATTTGAATTAGGAGTTTTATGTACAAACAATGAGTTTTGCTTAAAGGCCTTAATACGGCATGTGGCTATTTTATCAGTTTCAAATTAGCAGATTGGCAACTCATAATTACACACATTTAGTAATTTATAATGGGATGAGTCACAACTAAACAGGTAATGATCCAATATTCCATGATAATTACTATCATTCTAGAATTCAGGTCATGTTCAGATCCCGGTTTTAAGCCACATTAGCGTGAGTGTGAGCTGATGCGTGGCAAGCCTTTTCCAACAACACAAACACACTGCACGTGTTCAGCCACTTTACAGTTACTTTTCGACAACTTTAAATCTGAAGTCCTGATTAAAAAAAAAAAAAAAAAACCTAAAAAGGACGTGTGATGCGGCTGCAGCGCAATCGCAGCGGAGCGTCCATTGTGTCGACGACAGCAGAGGGACGCATCGCTGACAGCTCAAGGGAGCGGAGCTTTGTGCTGCAGCTTCATCTGAAGACAGAAGAGAAAAGGCCACAGGAGACAATTTAGACAGAGTGGCTTTGTCTCCACGGCGACGCCTCTTTGAAGAACCGTGCTGGTTCTTCAAAGAGGCGTTTTCTTGACCCGCAACTCCAATCGATGAGACCGTATGAAGTCGTAGGACATTTCGAGTCATTTTCCAATTAAATATTATTCGTTAAATATCATATGTGGCCCAAATTGGCTCTCTCCACATGTGAGCATTCACTAAATCCCCTAAGGGAAGTTAGGCCTAAGTTCCTCCCAGCTCTTTCTATATGATTTACAACTGCAAATTTCTCATCAGCTTCATTTATATTCTGGACACAATCTCAGACCCTGTGATACACACTGATGGCTGTCCTTGTCCTCCACGTTAGAAAATATGACTCATCCTTCTGGACGCCATGACCTGGAACGAACTTCCGGTACCTGAGGGTTAGGGAACCTCTCCTGGTGGCTGATACCAACAAGACTACCGAATAATGTTTTATTCATGTGTTTAGATGGAAAACAGGTCATAATCACTTGACCTGAGGGTAAGATCGGCTGAGCCTTTTTTTTTTCCCTCCCTCATTTCAAAATATTTCTCCGCTGAAACAGTTTTTTGAACAGCTAAATCAGTCTTTGGTGTTGGCCTGACAGCCAAAAACAATTTGAGAACGTCAGATATTTTCATGCGCTGATATCTCTTTCATAGTGTCTGGGCCGACTACACAATGGAAGGCACACACTTTGTGACTCTGATGTGTGATTTGGTGGTTTGCGGTAAGCTCAGTTGTGTCCCCCGGTGGTTCACACCAATTTTCACACCTTTACTTTAAAAACTATATGGTATAATAGGTGGTTTAACCCGCACCGTGTAGCTGATTACTGATGAGGGTTTCTGGCTTGTGAGACAAGGTCAATGTAATGTTTCAGCACTGTCTGCACAACTCCAACCTCAGAAACATCACAGCTTAATAACACCCCGTGGTGCTGAGTAATTCAGCCACCCCACTTGCTATATTGGCTTTTGACAATTTGTTCTGGACAAAATTGAAACTGGCATCCCAGGCGTAAAGGAAAAAAAAGTCGCACAGAGAAAACAACAACTACAACAAAAATGAGATGTACCTTTTTTTGTAAGACCTTTTGTTTTAAAGATCTTCCCTACTGTTTATGCTACACACCAAACATTAATATTATATTAATAATATAATATTTCCATCCATTCATCCATCCCTCCATTTGTCCATCCATCTACTGTTACATAGATTCATTTCGACTGCTGCACTTTCTCCAAGTAAAAAGGGCCAAACTAAGAGAAAGCTTCAGTTAAATGTGTTTATCTCTCCTGTTTCCTCTAGGAAAGTGGAAAAGTTAAATGGCTGTAAACTCGGAACAAACCTTCCCAGCAGTGCAAGCGAGCTGCATTCAGGGATCAATTCCTCAACATTAGCAAGCTTCCACGCTCCTGCTGCCACGGCTGATGCGGTCCGCCGCCTTATTAACCTGTCGAGAGCGAGCTGGTGCGTCACATCCAAGCAAATGGTGTTTCAAATAAGACAGCCTCTCGCCAGTTTACTTCGCCGTGCGGGTCACGGCCTTCGTGAAGGATGGCCGCCACGCGTCTTCGTTTAAATTTCACTCTTGTCAAAATCCCCGAGCTGACTACGAAGCGCGGCGCTTATGTGACCGGGAGCCTGGAGGGTTGGCCGCGCGGCTGAGAGGTGGTCCACTTCCTGTTTCCTGACGTGTGCCACACGAGCTGTCAACCCTCGATGTCGGACGTCACAGGAGGAACTAAACGCTGGAGAAAAGTGTGCTCCTCTTGCGTCTTTGCTGTGTCTTTTTCCGCAACCACATCACAGCCATCCTGTTATCACACAAGCAGCAGTGCCTCTCAACTCCTCTTATTAAAGTGATTTTTTTTCTTTAATATCATACCTGCAAATGTGCTTTTCCTGCTTCTGTGACTCCTACAGAGCATCATGGCAACTGATGATGACAAAGACCAGCACAGTGGTTTTCCCTTGCACTATTTTTATTCACAAATGTGCAACATTTACAGAATTTATAGTTTATTGTGGACAGATTTCATGTTATCAAGCTAATAAACCCCCCCCCCCACACACACACACACATCCTTTTTTTATTAAGCACTGCCCTGAGAGGCTTCTAAAGGCAAAACCAATATTCTTGTGTAGACAGTCATTTTGTTGCCTGTTTGGCACATTAAGTGAAGCGACCTTGGTAGGAAATAACACATTTGGTTATCTTGTTACAGGGGTCCTCAGAGAGACATTGACCAGTGAAAGAGAAAACGCTTCACCAATATTATGAGCCGACCAAGGAAACCCAGCTGTGGCCTGCGGGGACAATTCGTTTCAATGTGTTTACTATATTGCCTTTTCCACTTCAGATCTAATCCTTTGCTGTTTCTGTCACAGCAGTCTTGTCCTTGTTTGAGTCTGAGACTTAGATGAAAATGATAAATACAGCAGCCTGTGCACCTTACAATTTAGCAGAAAGGAAAGCAGTTGTAATAAAATAAACTGGAGGGACGCTCTGTGCTGTGGAGACAGACAATTCTGAAGAGACGAGTGAAGATGCCAATTCTGGGAATGATGGTGCTGAAATGATTATTTTTTTCATCGTAGGCCGTTAAAGTATCCTCTCCGATCTAGAAAAGTATCAAGCCATTTAGTTGGAGCACGCCTGACATCTAGGATTGAAAATCTTGAGGATTATGTCAGTGTGGGGAAGTCATCTGTGTCCAATAATGGAGGACAGGAACCATCAGTACACACATATAATGCTTATGGTGGACTGGCTAGGATGGAGGACAGGAGCATTCTGGGACTGATTAACACTGTAAAGGCAAAAATAAAGGTGACTAATGTTTTGTATGTCAGACAGTACGGTTATGATTTTTGCTCTTGACTGGGCCATTTCCAGTAGACCAATGATATCACAGATCACAATAGCCAATAGGAAGTTAACAACACAAATGGAATTTGGGTTTCAGTTTCAGACACATGCCCTGTGTCAATTGGTGAGATTGACCTTCAAATGCGCTGTATAGGTCTGTTAACTTATTTCTTATCTATCATATTTACATTCACTTTAGTGAACTGTTTTTTATAAAATCTAAAGTATAAATCTAAGTTAACTCCAAGACTAGACAGTCATGGCACACTTGTAGAGGGTTTTATTAGGTGACAGGAAACAAAAACAATGCAGGTCCCTGAATTCATGGACCTCAGGAGAAATCAATAAAGCCATTACACTGCTGTTGTAAATGCAATGTATACCAGATTACATTTTACATCTAGATAAAGATTTATGAAAAGTTTGCTTGACATTAAGTACATCTTTATTACGCTGACTGGTTTCTGCTCCTTCTTGAAAACTTACAACATATCAATAAGCTTGCCTTTGGCTACAAATCAGCCTCTGAAGAGAGAGAGTCGCACCAGCAGAGCAGAGGTCATCTGAACCTTATAGAAACTCTGATGTCACAGGTCTTATATGAAGGAATATATAACATATGAAGGAAATTAAATCAATTTTAACTAATGTAGATTATTCTTGGAAGCTTTTTCATGTTCTTATGCTTCAATAAAAAACAAAAACCTACTGCATGTAACCTCAACCTTAAAATCACGTCTTCACCCTCAAGCAGTCTGTTAAGCAGTCTGTTGAAGTTGTGAGGACCAGCCAAACACAACCCCCCCCACACACGCACACACACCTGCCAATACCAATTTGATCATTATTCACACCTCAAGTAAATTGCTTTAAAATTGAACACTCTTCTTTTTTTTCTAGGTCCCTGGGACTTGACAGCAGACCGTGGTTTCGCCTCTGACCTCTGATCTTCAACTATTAAAAGACATTATGTTCAGAAGCAACTGGCATGGATGTGCTTGAAGCTTGAGACACGAGATCGATAGTGGTGATCTCTGTTGGATGAGAGCCGAGAGCCGTATGGAAAACAGATCCATGTCATTGACTAATGGGAGTTTGAGCGGGATAAACACTTGCATGGTTTTTGTATGGGCAAAAAGAAAAGGACCTTCTGACTTTTGATATTTCTGTCTTCCTCCGATCTAGGACTAAAATAATTCACCTGTGAACTCATCACAATACACTCTCCTGAAGACAGACTGTATATTTGACTCTTTCTCCTTCTTAGAGGTACTGGAGACAGTTTGTAAGGGCTTTCTTTGTGAGTGAGTGAATTGTCACTGCATCCATCCTGCTCACATGTCATTTGAAAGATGCAGGAGGATGTTTTTTTTTTTATTATTTCCCGTGAGATTAAATGTATATTGCCTCCCCTGACTTGGAATAAGGTGGTTGGATGTATGGATTATGGATCCTCCACCAATGGGAGAACATGACCCTGCTTTTTTTTGCAGCGTAATTCCATTTTATCAGCTCATATAAAAAGGTTGTTTTTATTTCTCAGGAGGGACTAAACTAAATTGCATTGGGTCAAACCCACAATAGGAGACAGGAGGACAAAAAAAGTTCTTGGAAGCATGAGCCTTGGAAGCCACAGAAGGTACTACAGACAAACGGATGGATATGAGAGAGATAGAACAGTTGTCGAGGGACATTATTTCAGTATGGAGGTAAATCATATTGACGCTTGAAGTTCAACACTAAACTGCTTGAATAGAAACATTTTCTGAACACTGTATTTTCATTCCCGAATTCGAGGTGCTGCCAAGAATGCCACCAGTGCAGGAGAAAAATCTATATTTTTTGTGGCATACCAGTTGATTTCATCTGTGGCTCTCTGGTATCTCTGTATACATTTTCCTAGTATCGCATCATGTGGTTGCCAGACTGAATTCAAACAGCATAAACTGATATTTGTCAAAAGTTTGATCGCTGGTGAACAACATCCTATCTATAATTTCATCACTCGCAAAAAAAAAAAAAATATTCTGATGGACGACAGCTGTACAAAAGATAAAAATGCAAATCTCCCCAAGAGACCCGGGCCACTCTCCAACAAATAAACACAGACTAACATCTGCAAAAATGGATGAAAGTGGTATGGTTAAAGTTAGAAACCACTGAGGAGCTGGATAAAATGTTATGTATAAATAAAAATGATGTATAAATGAATGGAAACCATCTACCTGCATAATTTATAGCAGTAAACAAGGCAGCCATCTTGTTGACTTTAAATGGCATTGACACAAGTGTTCGGTTCAATGACCATGTTTATGCTGCCTGTATCTTCATTGATGTGGGACAATACTCATGTAAACAAATAAACAAACAATCAGATTCAACAACATGCAGCACATTTAACCATGCTGATCTCAGCCCTTCATTACTATTCATACACTTTAATTGAAGTACATACATTATTCAGTTACCACTGGTGAGGAGTTTTGGAATTCTTCTGGCTTAGAATTGGTATTTTGCCGCAGGTCCATTCAACATGTCCTCCAACTTTGTTTATTCATTTTTTTATGTATGCACACAAGGATACACTGATGCGAAGTGCATCGTGGGGTCAAGGCAAAAACACCAAAGACAACCTTCTTCATTCAATCATGAACCAAACGTTGCAAATAATAACAAATACCCTCTTGTAAAAGAGACTCATAATCTCAATCATTTTGTTTTTTACCTGGTTCAATAAAGGTCATAAATAAACATGTCCACATCCGAGGTCTTAGTTCATCATCAAGAAATAAATTATGCTGCAATCAACGGGAAATAATAGGGTGGGTAAATATACAGACACAGAATGAATTTGAAGCTTTAGGTTTTTAAGGTAAGCAGTAGGCTCTGAATGTAAATGTTCCAAACTGAGGCAGTCAAACTCCCACAGTAAGCACACACACTCTGTTGTGCTTTACCTGCAGTCTGCACTGCAGACTTGTCAAATGGCATTGGATTTATGTGAAGTCTGATGACATCAAGAAGCAAATCAACTGTTTGACCCTGATTGGCTCCGTATGCACGTTGTGAAATGAGGATCACAAAGAAGAAGTGATGTAAAAGCCCCCTGTCGTGCAATCCTACACTCCATGTAAGGGCAAAAAGAAGAATATACAAAGCCTCCAAGAACAAGAACTGTAAAATAATAAATGTTAATATGTTCTCCACCTTTGTGAGGGGAATATATCCCTCCAGGAACGAGAAGGGCCCTATTAGTGATGAAAATGCAGGCAACACAAAAGAATGTGGATTTTATGGCACTGAAAAGAGCAGCATGACAGATGCTAACAGATGTTCCTGATGTTCCACAGAACACGGCGCTTCAGACAGCTACTTTACAAGGTTTCTGAACAGATGCTGGGCTGCAGCTTTTTACCCCCTTTCCACCAATTTCAGGTTAATGCATTTAATTCTCCATGGAAACAGCAGCAGTGTTGTCTTCTTATGAATCGTCGGAATCAGAAATGTGGCTCCCTCGTCATTAACTCGATGACACAGTGCAAAAACAATCATGTCTGTGGGCGACTGGTTACCTGCTGACCCGACAACGTGATAAGGAGCCAGGCCCACCACAGCTACGTTTCTTTGGAAGTGAAAGGGAGCGAAACATAAAACAGTTTTCCCAGAGAACAGAGAGCTACAGGGGACAAACGTATCTTCAAACCACCTACATTCATTAGTGATGGAAGGTGAGCGCAGATTAGTCTCTGATTGAGGCGACCTGCACTGGCTATCGCTGAGAAGACCATTAGGAAGTCGAGGAGTCACAAGTGTCTGCTAAGTTTAAATGTTCCTTCAGGCTAACTTTGTGGCAAACATAAAAACATGAGGCGCAAAGGTTAATTTCAAACACGAGCCGGCAACTGCTGGTTCCACATTAGAGCACCCTGGGTTCTCTGGGCTCTGCCCTGCTCCCTTCACCTTTGGAGCTTATGCAAATGCTTCTATCAGATCCCTCATTAATTCATGGATGTGTTTTTAGTGGAGCACGCAATAACCAGAAAGTCTCTGCCATCGGGGGCCTTTGAAGCAAGCCGCACCCACGGCACAGTCACAATCAGCAGGAGGGCGATAGGGATGCTCCCCGTGACACCGCGATGAAGCCACTGACCCGACACATGAAGGAAAACCCATTTCCTATCCTCTCAGAGCCTGAAGCTGACATTCTGGCCAGATAATCTGGCCTTAATTTTATGTATTTGTCATCCAGAGACTATAGAGACAGTAGGAGGGATACATCAATATGAAGAGTCAGGCTCATAACACACGTTTTCAAATTATTTCACACATCATATCACGACAGCTTCCGACCACCACAATATTTCACTTTGCCTCTCCGGCCCCTTTTATGAGAAACTCTCAGTCAGTAAATTACACTGAATCTAAGAACCTAATCAATACCTGTAATACCCTTGACGCAGATTAATGGCTCAGATGATCGATACGCCTACAGAATGTGTACAAGATTTAATTAAGCTTCCAGTGGTAATCTCATAAATAAACAATAGGGATAGCAGGGTACAGAATTTCAGAGTTTATTGATCCAAATGATCCAGATTACGATAATGAGACTTACAACTAACAAACTCTTATGATAACAATTTGGCAGCAACCAAACTCTAGATATCAATTTTGAATCGCTCATTATGTATATGACACCGTTTTGGCCTGCAATCCTCCTGTTTATTAACCACATGAGCAATTCCAACCCGTTTAAAACATTCACTTGAGGCAACTACAGTTTTTCTGCTGTCAAAATAGCCGGGTCATTTCCTGTATGCAACATGGCCGTCATTATAAATAGTTTAGAATGAGGCCCCAGGAGTCAGAGGCAAAACATAAACTGCACACCAGCATCAATATAGTGTGTCTTATGAAGGACTAATCAGTCCCTCCAGGTTTTTTAGGTGTTTTTTATTAGATTTTGCAGCAGCCTTTTTAAGTGTAACTTTACTAAAAAAATATATATTTGGACAATAATTTCATTTGGGTTCTGGGTAGCGCAATGTAACACTACAGTATGCCCGCATATATACCATGTGTTATGTAGTATATAAGTTTATATGTTTCAACATAATAATGGTGGAAGGGAAACTTGCACATGTAAGGGAAAAGGAGAAAGATGATGTTATGATGAATAGACAGAAACCTACACCTAGACAGCAATAATTGCTCTCTGTTTCACTGGCCACCATTGTCAAAAAGTCTAACAACCCAGGAGACATCATTCTAGTTCTGTGAGGACACCGCAAGGTCATCATATCCTTGAGATGTCATAATAATTGGCATCAAGACTGGATGATTCATTCTAACACAGTTTTGATGTTGATGTGAGTGCGGAGCCATGTGTCTCTTTGATGGAGGATTTCGTGGACAGCTGATAATTGTAATGATGATGGTCATTTAAAAACATCTATTTATAATTCAGTTGGCATTACTGCCAATTTATTTGTTCCCAGTACAGACAGCCACTTGCAAAGAGTTTCAGGCAGCACAAAAACAATAGCTGCCTGTTTGGAAATTAGTTTTGAACCAGTGTATGCACAGTATACAGTGGTGTGTGTGCATATATACATATATATATATACATACATATATACATATATACATACATACATACATACATACATACATACATACATACATACATACATACATACATACATACACATATACATACATACATACATACATACATACATACATACATACATACATACATACATACATACATACATACATACATACATACATACATACATACATACATACATACATATGTATGTGTGTGTATATACATATATGTATATATATATGTATATACACACACACGCAAACACACACACACATACATACACCTGTAATTCTAATTTCTCTAGTCTTGTAATACATCCATATTTTGCGGGATAACGACACCACACAGACCACTAAATATGCTCTGCAATCATCAACCTCTCACTTCTACTGTTCCCATTTAATGGAGTCAAAAGTGCTTTCAAACATCACTTTGAGCACATGGCCAGGAGACAGATTTTCCTCCCAGTGTCTTCTAACTTGTTGTTTTCCAGTGTTCATCCACTTTCACTTCTTTTTGACATTTCAAATTTTTAGCATAGCACAGCTGGATGTACAAGATATCAAATTCAGGTCAGGCAGTCAGCCAGTCATCTCACACACCCAACTCAAAATAAGCGCTGTTTGTGCATCAGGAAACCTGTTTACGATGTTGACTGCTGCATCAACACTCACTGTCTTGACTCAGCGCCTAGATGCTAAATGGAATGTGTTACTTCGTCTTTGAAAGCACTTTAGACAAAATGTGAACATTTGTATTTTAACTGGGAGTGGTATCATTATTATCAAACATGCATTCAGCACACTTACAGCATAGCATCAAAAGCAATTAGGCTTTAAGTATAGTACTCAAACCACAGGCCTTCACAGGCTCTGACCTCACACTGAGGAGGAAATAGAGAAACATTTGGTCTAGTAACACCAAATCAATCTGCAATCACTGTGGAGGGCATTTGATGTTGTCAGGGCAACTGGCAATCCCAGTTTTTCTGACTTAGTTTACAAAGTTTGGTCTGGTTGTGTCTGCAGTGTATCTCACAGTCATGTAATCAATTTACCAGTCTTAATCAGATTACTCTGGTCCATTTAACAAAGGAAACAGGGCCTTGTTGGATCTCTGGTGCATAGTTATACAAGATTTAACAGGATTGCTTATATGCCTTTAAAATATCAAAGAAAGACCCAACTGTGAGTCTTTATTAATCACTGCAGCACAATATCACACTGCTGCATAATATCATTTTATATAATGAAATATGACATATTTATATACATATATGCATATATAGTATTATTGAAACAGAATTTTGAGGAGCTTAACAGTTAAAAGAGAATAACAAAAAGATGATGATGATAGTTCTATGATGATGACGATGACAACAACAACAACAATAATAATACATTGTCAATAGCAATGTATGCAGACAGAAATGGCCAGTTGTCAACCCTGAATTTGGAAGAACAAGAGGGGCCCCACCTGAGGATCTCAGGCTGCAGACTGGGTCATCTTAAATCAGCAGCAGACTTAGATAAGTGGGCCATGCTTTAAATATTATTTATTTGAAAATCAATTCTGCATGGATAGTCAGTCAGCATGGGGTGACATGATAATCTATTAAATCTTGTCGAAAGTCTCACTGCTGTGTTTTAAACTAGTTGGATGTAGAATAGAGACCTTTGGAAGATACAGAACAGAATGAAGATGGAGAATAGAGCAGAAACTAGTACTATCAGAGCAGAGAAATCAATGGAAAAGAATGTTTTTTCCCCCCGTACCTTCACAGCTTTGAAAAAAGAATAACAATTCATATTTGTGCGCTTCCTACCTTTTCTTGACAATTTCATCTAATCTCTGAGCTAGGCCTTTCACGATATCTGGGGAAAAAAAGCCCCTTGATAGGAGTGCAGACACCATGAATGGAAGATAAATACTTTTAATTTACATACTGGAATTGCAGAAAAAAAATCACACAACGTCATGCTTGTAATTGACAAAGATATACAATTTCAATATCAACCGTGTGCCGATTGCCACGATAATGTGATTTCCAGAATATTTAATTGCAAATGTCTTCCTCTGCTGTCCCTGTCCATCCATTTGGTCTGGTTCCCTTTTGTCTGATTCATTGCTGGCCAGCTAATCTCCAAGCCAATTCACATCTATACGACACTGGAGCACTAACAGCACCATCTCAACTTTAAAGTGCTCGAATCCATTAAAAGCTGTAATTAAGACAAAACATGGCAGCAGCGTGCTGAAAAGCAGGCGCATGCCAAACGGGCCTAATCACGTTGGTACCTGCAGCCCAGCCCAGTGCCTTGACGCGAATATTGCTTTTCTTTCAGACGCTCACTCAAGCCGCCACGTTATTCCCTGATGATGACATGTTATAAGCGCAGCAGCTCACTTGGACATGGATGAGGCGTGTGTGTTTGTCATAACGAAATCACGAATGCAAATTGCTTTGGCGATCCAATCAGGAAGGTCATAATAAGTTCCATCCCTCGCTTCATGGATGTTTGAATGAAAAACTGTTGCACCATCGCTGGCATCATACTGAACAATATTATTTTTGAACAAAACCCATATTCAAATGGCTGAATGGTTTTAATTTACCGCTTGTTTTTTTTTACATCTGCATTGATAATTAATGGTGTAAAGGGAACTGTGAGCCTGTGTCCTACAGTTGTAATAAGTCAGAAATACTCATTTATGTATAATGTGAGGTATTCCACACAGGTCAGGTGAGATAACACACGTACACGGTTTGTTTAGGCCATTCAAAAACTTTCCCTCCATGATTTATCCTCATCCTTTCACTGTCACCGCACAGTCAATTAACCTTGACTGTCCTCACAGAAGCTGAAACACTTCCTGAGTGTGTATTCTCCTTCACAACACACAGAAGGTTATACATTTTCTTTAGCTTTCACCGAGCCAGCTGTGTAGTGAGATAAGGGCCAAATATCTAAAAATAACCTCCTCATTCAGCGTACACAGCGCTCGCTGTCATTCAGCGTTCTCCTTTGTGCCCTGATACAAACATCTCGACTTCGCGTGTTGCAAACTCTTTAAGATAGCGTCGCATCTGTCTTCTCTCTTTCAGATTGTCCTTTGCTTTCTGGGCTGTTGTCTTTTTATTGTTGCCTTCCCGCTGCTGTATTGCCTTTGTTGTGTGGTTAACCTGCGTAATGATCTATGACACGGAGAACAGCAAGTCACGGGCCAATTATGAAACACATATTTCAGTTATCACAGCATGGGGAGAGACCATATGCACTGTAATTGTTTTATGGCTAATACAGGAGGTCCAAACCTGCTGATGTTAACTGGACATTGTGTTATATTAGTGCAAATTAACTTTAAAACACAGTCATTTTCTTCCTGGCAAGAGTACAGTTCTAACCAATTAGGGCTGGAAAGATTAAAAGCAGATGATAGAAAACATGATGAAAAGAAAGAAAGAAAAAACAAAACACTGGAATCCAGTGAGACCAGAGTCCGGTTCTGCCTTTTCAAGCTGATCTCTCTGAGGACAGTTAAAAGATTGTTGGCCGATGTCAGAACTGCTCTTTTTTTCAGACAAATGAGCACTTAAATTAATTAGCTAAAGGGGTGTAGAGCTTGGTTCTTTCAGGCTGTAAGATGGCTTCTAACATTTCCATTAGATGTCACACAAGAGCATCACAGACCAAATATTGACTTGAAAACTTATAACATATCACATTGGTTGGGCTTTTGTTGTTAGGTATACGACCATTCCATATACATATATCATAATGGCCTAGAAATGGAACTGTATTTAATGTTTCTCAGACACCAGTTTTCTGCCACGTTCCTTCAACAATCTGTTACATCCTGCAGCAGGAGAAAGTAAAAAGGGAGAATAGTCAAGGACATCTGGGGTGAGTAAAATATGAGTCTCTCAGTGCAAAAGCAGCAAAAATTATATTTACATTTAAAATCAATCTAAACTCTGCAGAGGGAAATGCTCCCCACTTGTTTGATTACTTTCAGAGGCGGAGAGTCAGAACTGTTCACTGGTGGTGACAGGAGACACGTGGAGTTGCACGTTAAAACATGGTGGAACAGATTTGGCCAATGGCGATGGATTTTATTCATGGGATGACCGGGCTCCTGTGACTTCTACTTCAAACTATTTGGAGTATATTATCTTATCTTATACAGTTTTTTAAAAAATGTATTCATCCATGTGGAGGCAAGAAGCAGTTTTCAGCAACAGGGCTGAAAAAATGTTACCCGCAAATCCCCGACTGTCAGATTATGTGAATATTGTGGAGAATTCAGCATGAAATTAGCAGACAGTCCCTGAATTTGGTGACAGAACATGGAAATAAGGCTAAAGAGTAGTGTGAAAAGCCAAACTTTTTCAAATCAATTGCTAATGAAGAACGGCTGTTCAAAAGGCAGTTTCAGATCATCTTGATTCAGGAACAAAATTATTATTACCCAACTTCACCTTGGCATAGAAGGATAATTACAGGGAATCTCCCCTTGCAAAACCTTGCTAATCATCAAAAAAAATCCATCCAAAGATTTATGGACAAGAGGATTTCTGCATTTGCCCATGTCAACTATTCACCAATATTTCATGCAGAATTATTGAATTGTTTGTTTAAATGCAACTCCTCTTGTGCACACTGTAAAATTAGCTCCGATACAAAGACAGGATGATATAGACTCCGCTGTTCTGGGTTGACTGCTTCACCATGGATTTGGCCTTAACCATTGACCAGAGCAGCATATTGATTTGTATCTGATTACCTTATTTGACAGGTTATTTCTCCACTGTTGCCACTTTAAGTTGTAGTTTAACAAGGGAACGGCTCGTGGACGTGGCACATGGGGATTGACCCTGTTCATGAGCTCCGTAGCAGACCAATAAATAAAAGAGTGAGGGAAACAATGAAGAGGAAGAGTGCAGAGATCGTTAAGCAGTCCAGAAACCACTATCTTCGCAAGTTTAATTCTTTTTAAATGAGTTAAGGTGGTAAATGAGTCTGTGCTGGTGCCAAATTAAATTCCGCTGCTATCATTAGAAAGGCTTCTACTAAAGAGCTTTGTGATGGGAAAATCGTCACTAAGAGCATCCTGGCCCGTTAAACTGAGGCATATTTCTAATTTCCTACAACTGCACTTGTTTTGACCCCACAGGTTCAATAATACAATCCAATTCACATTTATTTGTATTGGATCAAAGGTTCAATAAAACTGTAATATCACTTGGACAGAATGTGCCAGAACATCAATCCCTAACCCCTGAAAATTTGCTTAAAAAAATTATGATAATAATAAAAATAATAAATAATTCTGTCTAGTACTAAATATGCAGCTGCACATCCCAGTAGTGTTTCAATGTGGCATAAAAACATACTCAATTATCAACAAAACAACAGAAGTCATTCCAGAATTAATTTGCACTCCAAACTCCTTCCCTCTGTTCCACTTTATCAGTTGTCTGGTCATGGTAAACTAGCACGCAAGGAAAATATTGCTCTAACATAATTATCAACAAATCAAACAAATTAAAAGTCAAAACATGACGGACCCCTCTGACAGGATGACATTAGAACAGATACTCAGATACTGCGTGTATTAAAATGGGACGACTCAAAGAGAATACTGATTAACTACCAACACAAGAGGCTTTGTTTTACTTGCTGTTAATGAATTCGCAGGGCTGGTCCGTCTGGCTCAGGGCACAGTTAAGAAAACCTTTTTTTTTCACTATCGCCAAAGAAGAAGGTGCTTCACCTCATGCATCTAAAATATTCAAGGGTAAAACAAGCTGGAAGTCAAGGCGAACCCAGCTTATCAGCCAATACTCATACATGACGGCAAAAGGTCCGCGTGCTCGAGGGGGAGTGCACAGTCTGTGTCGGAATGCAGGAAAACATATATCTTTGGCGACTGATGCTGATTGTTGTGACATATTGCTGCTTTTTCTCCACTGACAGAGGCCATTTGAGAGAAAGCATCTGGAAAAGTAACATTTGAAGGTAATAATTGACTGGCATATGTGGTAACAGGGATGTGGCTGTGGGGATGTATGTTCTACACCATTTCACAATATAATTAGCGAACAGGAAGATTCTGGTATCATAAAGCAAGGGAGCCCACCTCCATATAAACGCTTTGCTGTTGAACATAAAAGGTTTTCTGATTCTGCCAACTTGTAAAGGTAAGACTTTGGTGTCTATAGTCAAAGTGGGTCAAGCTTTCCTTCATACTGTAGCTGCAGTTGTTGTGAAGAGAGGACACAGATATTTCAAACCATTCCTAACTTCTTCTAAAATGCTCCTATTAATCAGCAAACGAGTCGTTTGTGAGATCCGTCACACAACAAGAGTGATGCTAATGAGGATCTTTGGCGCCGAAGAGAAAGACGATGCAGAAGCTGATGGATGGCTTAGCCTAGCAGTCAACCGCCAACTCATCACTATTATACATCTTTGTCAGATATTTCAGCAGGGTAAATTGGGACCTTACTGGTCCTCACCCACTCTGTCACTCTACTGCGTGCCAATCATGGACACGATCAAAACCACCTGAGGGTCTGTTCTGCCCTTCAGCTCTGTCTTCTGAGAGCTCTGCTCTTTAAATTGATTCATCTTGATTGTCAGTTTTTATGATTAGCTGCTCCTGCCTAATATTGTGAGGTAAGTAAAGGTTGTCCGGGACGACCTGCAGATGATTTTGTACCAGAAGAGGAATGCCAAAATCACGCTTTACTCAGGCAATCTGGGGTATGATGACTCCTGGAGCTTGTGATGGTTGTGATGGACATTATAGCTCATCCACCTGAGTCAGATCTCACATGGTGAAGATCCTCATCTCATCTACATCTCAGCATGGTTGTGTACTGCCTAGCGCTACAGCTCACAGCAGGCTATGGGTTCAATCCCCAGTTGCATCAGGCCTTTTTGTGTTAGCGTGCTCTCTCTGTGTCTGTGTGGGTTTCCTCCGGGGGCTCCAGTTTCCCCCACCACGTAAAGCATACTGGTTAGCTTTATCAACACTTTTGGAGCATCCAAAGCTGCAGCAGCTCAGGTTTACCCTCCACCTGGCCTCAGAATTGTACAGCACAATCTTTTACAATGGCAAATATTATAATAGTACTATAACAATAATAGTACTATAAAATAAGAAGAATACTACAATAATAGTCTTTTTCCTCTTCTTCTCGTCTTTCCATCCCTCCTGAAGCTTACTTATGATAATGTCATCATAATGGCTCCTTCCTGGAGAAGCTGGTGTTTTCAGTCAGCCAGAAAAAACTCTTTGAGGGCTTCCTAATCAATAGACCAGCACTACTCTGCATCACACCACCCAGTGACGTGCAGTGAGGTTCATGGCTGGGGAGGCACTGACGTCATCAGTCAGATTCACAAACATCATATGAGCCCTCCAGAGCAGCGTATTCAGAAGTAGCACACAAAAAGCACATTTAATTTAACATGTCATCACGGTCTGACCTTTACTTATAAATAAATAGTACCAGTCTGTTTTAAAGGAGTGGTTCTTGAAGACTAAACTGCCCCGCCTAGCAGTGCAGAGCTGTGTTACGCAATATTTGCATCGTCTCTTCTCAGTATCCATCCATCCATTTTCTACCGCTTGTTCCTCCACTGAGGGTCACGGGGGGACTGGAGCCTATCCCAGAGCAATGGGCGGAGGCAAGGTACACCCTGGACTGGTCGCCAGCCAATCGCAGGGCCAACACAGAGACAAACAACCATTCGCTCTCACACTCACATCTATGGGCAATTTAGAGTATTCAATCAGCCTAACCCCAATCGTGCATGTCTTTGGACTGTGGGAGGAAGCCGGAGTACCCGGAGAGAACCCACGCAGGCACAGGGAGAACATGCAAACTCCACACAGAAAGTCCCCAGCCTCAATCCCAAACGGGATTCGAACCTGAGGCCTTCTTGCTGTGAGGCGACAGTGCTAACCACCACACCACCGTGCCGCCCTCTCGTCTCAGTATTTTAAACTTAAAAGTGAAAATCAAAAGATAATATAAAAATGGCAAAGTTAAATTGATAATTAGTTTATAAAATCACTGGAAAAATACGACCATTTAATTTAATTTTTTACTTTATTACTTTATTTCTGAGGAGGCTGGGCCTCTGATGTCACATCACTGACACCACCATTCCATGTGAAAAATGCAGATGTGTTTTCTAGAGAGGGGGAAGGGGGCAGAGGAAGGGAACTTGATCACCTGATAAAACAGCATTTTGCTCATACTTAAACTGGAAATTAGGAGCAACCCAGAGGAACGTGTCATACATAAGTGAATAACCAGGTGATGGTTTGATTTAGCAGACTCCATCATGGCCCGAGTGTGAAGAATTCCTGAAAAGTGTTCACTCTGTCTGCGTGCAGCTGATGTTATCTACACTGAGGGCCATTTTCTCCTCGCAGTTACCTGACACATATCACAATATTTTGGGTGCAGAGGTGTTCTGCTATCTACAACATATATTTGCATACAAGTCAGCTAGCAACTAGATTTCAAGTCCCAGATTGTGAACACACACACACACACACACACACACACACAAATACACACAAAATTGGATATTTTTAGATGAGCACCAGTCGCACATTAACATAAAGTATTTGCAACAGGCTAGACGTAAGCGTTTGTAGTATGTGGGAGAGGGGTGATGGGGAAGAGGTAGAATGTTGCCTTGATGGTGGATTTCTCCTGATCAATCTGTAGCATCCAATTTCATATTTTCAGGGAAGAATTTCATTATTTCACGAATTCAGTGACCTGACTTTGACAAGCCTGTATTAAGTGTGAACAGCAGCAACACAACAATAACACAAATGATTATGACTCACTGACAACCATAAAAGTGCAAATTGACAAAAACAATAAGTGACAAAATGAACTGAATAGTTTGAAGAGAGCATGACTCACAGTAATCCAAGTAATATTGCGGTAATGCTTTATGTCACAATAGTCTGTGGTTGTTTGTCGTTTGGCATGTTTATGGCAATAAGCCACATATCCTGCTGAATCTGTCACATGTCTACTGAAAGAACTTGTGACCTCCAAATAAAACGGCAATATCCCTGATTTTGTGGGATCCCCAGTCACATCCTAATGGTGAAGCTGCTTCTTCTCAACCACCTTCTCACCAGAGCTGACTCTGAGCTCATGCGATCTCGAGAAGCTGATGAGCAAATCGAGCTCAAGGTCTGGTCCGAGTTGTCTGATGGAGATGTTGGGCCAAGAAGACAGAGGGGAGTGAGCAAAGACTCTCTCAGAAGAAAGAAGCAGATTATATATAGCCGCTGATTAAGGCAGAGATGGGAACATGACCTACATGCATAACAACATTTTTTTTTTCTCACTTTGTGCTACAGAACAAGCCTCCGTCCAGGACCAGGACTCTACAACTGGGAGAATCGCTCTAATTATAACACCAAAGTCAGATTCCAATGCACACCTCATTAATATTTCTCTCATTATTGGGTTAATAATACTTTTAGAGGCGTGGGAGAGTTGGGAAGAATGGTGGCATGCCAGCGACTGTTGGCTTCCACATCACCTTTCACGTGGGTTGAAAAGAAAACAAAAAGTCTGCTCTCATCCAGATTCATCTATTTCAGATTGAGATATCGAATTATGTCTGTAACAGATAATTCCCTGTTACACACGAATCCTGTGTTCTCAAAATAGCTGTTCCTCTGAGAGATTCAAAGGGGACGAGGGGAGGACGAGAGAAAGAAAAGGGAGGGAGAGGGCTTTCTCCGTCCTCATCAATCTTTTGGATTCTGTCCCAGCGATGCTACTGATGGTGCATCTAAGCGAGGCCGCGTAGCACCCTCAGGCAGTGGCTTTAATACAGATCCTTTTACCAGGCACCTGAGGCTGATTTAACACTCCTTTTCCTGGACAGTGAAAGTAGCTGATTATGCAGTCGGTCAGTCCCTTTTCCCCCTCATCTCTCTCAGTTCCAGCCCATTACCCAGATCTGTGCTGTCAGACAGCGAGTGTGCGCAAAGAGGCGGATCACAGACCGGAGACTACGTAAAAGGAAAAAAGAAAACAACGCATGTGCATGCAAGTAAGTGTGAATGCAAAATCATGTCATCTTGACAGTCGACACCTCAGCTGTCACTGCCCTTTTGGTTTTTTTGTGCCTCGCTGTTGTTCCTGCAAAACTTATTTCTTTTCATTTGCATCCTCTGCAAAATGTTCCCATAATTAGCGCTTCTGCATGAGTGTTTGCGAATCAATGCACTTCTGCCAGAGGCTTCATGCGGACCAAGGATGAATGTTAACTACACACCGCTCAAAACCAAACCGGGGCCACTCCTACTGTTTTATAACCTTTCTTTATTGTTTTTTTGTTTCTTTTTACTCTATAAATAAATTAGACATTTAATTTTGGTGACAAATATGCTGCAGATCCTGTGAATGGTTCTATTGTGATCCCTTTGAATGCTCTGATATGGCAGTAAAAAGAAAACAGCAGCAGTAGCAGTGCAGGTAATAGAATAGCGATAATGATTTTATTAATCAGGTAAAATGACTTTAGCATTCAGCTCAAATTTGCCACTGGGTAGTCTCACTAAGGGTGTTTGTGTGATTAAAAAATGGTCTTTCAAATGGTATGCAGCTCGAAATTGTGCGGAATTCAATTTCAAAAAGCTGGAGAGTACAGCACACACATCATTTTGTTAGTCGTTGAGTAACTCAAGGGTTTGCAACAAACTATATTCAAAACTGGACTTTCTACACCTTCTGCTGTGTTGGACCCAGTCAACAGTATTAACACATAACAGGAGACATGTTTAAGAAAATAAGATGGAAACAAAGTTTTAGTGTATCTATGCATTAGAAGATAACCAAACTATCAGCTGCAGCCTGTCCCAACATCTACAAGAGGGTAGAAGTCACCAGCTCATCCCAGGGCTGCGAGAAAACAAACCATTCACACATTCCATAAGGCCATTGAGAGCTGCCAATTCACCGATCTCCAAATATATGCCTTTGGACTGTCGGAGAGAACCAGAGCATCAGAAGAGAACTCACCTGGGGAGAACATGCAAACTCCACATGGAAAAGCCCCTGGCCTTTCTTGCTATGCGGCAATGGCACTAACCAGTGCACCACCGTGCACCAGTTTACAATTCTAATAATCTTTTCTAATATTGCTTTTTTTTTTTCTTTTTTTTTAACCAGGAATCCAGAGGAAAATACAGCAAAATCTATACAGCAAAATCATGTCATTACCAGTATTGGTAACCTATTGCATGGGGACCTTAAGCATGATGCAAGCATTTGTACATCAACTACTTCAGGAACTGGCAGCATGGATTCATGGCCATACAGCCAAATATTTACATTTATTTATATTTCACTTCTCTAGCCATTTTTGTAAAGCTCAAAGCAGATAACATTGCAAGTCTTTCATGCACAGACAACAGAAGAGCTGATCAGGGTTTACGAATAGTCATTCATGCACCAAGGACACAGCTTCCCCAGTTCTTTTGGGGTTCAGCCTCTTGCTCAAAGACACTTTAATATGGAGCATGCAGAGGCCTGGGATCAAAGCAATGACCTTCAGATTACTGGAGCAACTAATCTACAAATTAAATAAAATATTCAGGTTTTAGTCTCCTGTTCCCTCCCTGACCTCTTCACCTCAGCGTGCGACCTTTACAGCCTATTTGGCTTAGACACACCATCGTCTGGGAATGGTTTGTGTTCACATGCAGTTTTGGAAGGACCAACACATTAAAAAGATCTGAAAAAAAAACACAGGCTGGAAAGGTTTTTAGTGATTTTTTGTGACATATGTCCAGGTTTTTATATTATAGACAAGAGAAAACTAGTTTGGCTTTTGGCAAAAATACATGTAACTGTGCAAGGAGGGAAAGCATTCTACGTTTCTGCTGTGACAAAATGATTGCAAGAGGTTGTAACATGCTTGAAATAATAGTTTCCCTGCAGGAAAATAACTGTCCTTGTGTTGCGATGAGGATTACTAGAGTTGTAGACAGGCTCTCAGCACCTCTGCACATTGTTTGTTGGACATAATGGCTCCACACTCAATCTCATTGTTTCGGGATCACAATTTCCATAGCGCGTTCACCTTTGCATTTTCATCTGTTTCATGCACCTCCTAAAATCCTTCATAGAATGCTCACATAAACACAAACAAAACACCAAAATACCATAGTTCAGGAAAGGTCAGGCATCCTTTTCACTCAGGCACAATGTGAAAATGCTTTTACAAATGCTATTTTTTATTCTTCGTAAAAACCTGACCGTGTCCTAAAAATTCAGTTATTTGTACTGTCCATGATCCTGGGGCACTTGAAGCACATTTGAGAGCTGCTACTAAGAATCCTTGACATTCACAGGAAAGAAAAGACACCCATTATTCGACATATTATTACAAACTAAACAGTGTGTTCTTTTTTCCCTATACCAATCTGTCTAAAGATTAAACATCACTAGAAAACCTTCTGCACAAAATCTGAATTCAATTTTAAAACTTGTTAAAGAATTTAGATGTCAAAAATGTGACTACTGAAAGTTTGCATACATCACCGGAGGTAAACATTATTAACTTTTCTAGAATTGAAGTATGTTGTCACCTTTGTTTGATTTGGGCTCAGGGCTTGTTTCTGTGGTCAGTCTGTTCTCCTCATGCCTTTCTGAGTTTTCTCCAAGTGCTAGTGTCTATGTGTGTTTGTTTGTGTGTGTGTGTGTGTGTGTGTGTGACTGTTGACCTGTCCAGGGTGTATTTCTGCATCTCACCCTCTGACTGCTGGGTTCAGACTATGGTCATGACCCCACAACACTGATTAGAATAAGTGTTAACTGAAACGTATTTTGATTTGTAGTTTGAATCCAGTGGAAATGAAATTGAATTTCCTCTTCAATGTGTTATTCTTCAATGTGTTAAAAACCGCTCAACAGATTTTCTAATGCAGTGCTGATAATAGCACACGGAAATCATGTGATTATGACCTACCGGCAGAGCCTGAGAGGTTGTCCTTAAACACTTCACTGTGATCATACCCAACAGGCACCTGCCTTCATTTGAATTAAATTAAATTTGGTGTGATTCCATTTATTTTCAAATGTCACTTCTGCATTTGCACACGTGGCATTATCTACAGAGAGAGGAAGGGAAAACGGACTTTAAAGAACTGGTGACTATTCTTCCTCCATGCCTTTATAATGGGGTCTTTCACTCAGCGAAACTTTCAAGTCTGCCGTGCCGCTCATGACTCTGCATCTCAGCGAGCCCGTGTGAAAGATTAAGAGCGCAGTTGAATGGTAATAAAGGTGACGGAGGAGCTCTCGTGGGACAGCCCGCCTCCAGGCAACACGGTGGAGACATTAGACTTTATAATGACACGGGTGGATGACAAACCGCACGATTGTCGCAGAAAATTTAATTCCTCGCCTGGCAGTTTCCGACAGAACACAGAAGCTGTAAATCCGGCGGTTCTGGCCACATTTAGGACCAAATGAAATCAAACCAAAGCGCTGTGAGCTGAGCGCTGCAGCTGTTTTTTGGGTCAAACAAGTGGTTGTGCGCGGAACCTTGAGAGCGTGCCGAAATCCATTCTGCATATACTGAGTTCTTGGAGCACACGTGTGACTGTGGAGCATCTGGGCGTCTCTACGACGCCCAGCTGTACGCCTTCGGTGATGCAGGAGGCCAGACGAAATGTCACCAGCGTCTGTGCGCTGAGATAGATGCTGCGGCTCCGCTCTTTACTCACACAGTACTGGCAGCTTCAAATAAGCTGCCGCATACTCAAGCATAGTAAAAATCAAAGTCGTTTTTCATAGTTCCCAACCATTATTTTTGATTATAGGATAAAACTGAACAAGAGTGTGCAAAGTCCTACGCAATTGCTGAGGTAAGCTGATGGAAAAACTAGGTGTAAGAACTCAGAAGAGGCTCCAATAGGGAGAATGTGATATACCTGTGTGGGTGTGCATGTGCCTGGTACTCACCCCAGCGTTGTCATAGTGACAATTGTGTACCAGAAGGAAGCCGGGATACTGGTGAACTTGCTGGAGCTGGATCCTTTCTCCGCGTAGAACATGACCGTGGCGAAGATGATGATGGCCATGGTGAGGGAGAAGAGCAGGAAGCCCAGTTCCGAGGCGCAGCTCTTGAGCGTGTAGCCCAGGATCCGCAGGCCCTGTGAGTGGCGGGAGAACTTAAAGATGCGGAACACGCGGAACACGCGCAGCGTGACGAAAGCGCCGCTCACGTCCTCGTTGTTGGTCATCACCAGGCCGATGTAGTAGGGCAAGATGGCCATCACGTCGATGATACTCATCACCGAGCGCATGAAGCGGTAACGGCTAGGCGCGGCGAACAGGCGCATCAGGTACTCCACGGTGAATATCATCACGCAGGCCGTGTCCATGCAGAAGAACGCCACCGTGTAGCGCTCGCCGCACGGCATGTCTTTCTCGTTGGCGGTGGAACCGCAGGGCACCGTCTCCACCACGTTGGTGATGACTGACATGGCGATGAAGAAACCTGTGACGTAATAGAACACCAGAGCCATGGTGGAGGTGTGGGGGTTCTCAAAGGCCCGCCACATGGTCTGCCTGAAGCTCATGTTCGGGAGCTTCTGGTCCTTGTTCTCCTCCTGATCATCCTGCAGCCGCTCTAAATTCTCCCTCTTCCTGTCCTTATACTCTTCGTAGCAGCAGTCGCCGATGAGCTCCGGGATGATGCCGAAGAACGTCAGCTCGTCATCATAAGCCGAGATGCACTCGTGGCGAGGGTAGTGCAGCTTGCCCGTCCGGTAGAAGTTGAGGATGCTCCTGAAGGCGTCAGGATCCCGGTCAAAGAAGTACTCCTTGTTCTCCTCATTATAAAAGAAGTCTTTTTCGGAGCTGCCCAGCAGGGTGTCGGGGTAGCGATCCAGCGTGGTCCTCCAGGTCTGAAAACGGCGTCCGCTGACGTTGAGGATGATGAGCTCATCTTGCCTCTTTCGGTTGTCTCTTGGTGCAACAGGCATGGGACAGTTGGCAACAGGCATCCAGCCAATGGCTGCTGCCCGGGCAAATGGGAGCCAAGCGGCTACTCCCGTCGCCATTGTGAAGAGTCTTCAAAGCAGCAGACTGTTCCCAAAATCAACTGACATCTGGGGAACAAAAGACACCAAAAAAAAAAATAGGAAAGGAACAGGTCTGAAAATAGGAGCACACTAGAATTTTAATAGAAATAGCAGGTTTGGCCACAGCAATACAGAGGTCAGTTTATTAAAGTGCACAGGGAAGCTGAAGTCTGCATTTGCTTAAGGTCTGTTCACATTCAACAACTTGAAGGTAATATAAAGTTCTTAACTTCTGCCGAGCATTACACACTCCAGCCCGATACCAGGGCGATCCATCAAGTGGCTTTATCTACTAATAAACCCAATAAATCCAGTTCAAGCTGTTAAACCAACACCATTACCTGGCAAAATGCAGCCGTTCACTGTTCTTAAGTGATTTAAAAAAAGGGGTGGACTCAACCTGTTGAATCAGAAATTCAGAACGAAGACACCTCTGCTGCATATATGCATAAGACACTGGAATTTGATTTCGGGGGTAGCATAACGACAATTTCCTCGGCGGTTTGGCTGAATGACCACCTGCAGCCACTTCATGTCTCACTAATATTATAATCGTTTTAACACATCTGAAACACCAGCACGGTGATTTTTTTTTTTTGTCTCTGCACACGAAAAACATCAGTTTGCCTCAACACCGGCAAATATTTATCACTGTCACTGAAGTGGAAACGCGCAGCGGACTCACCGACAAAAGTAAAGGTGGGAGAAAAAGCCCAACTTTTTCTCCAGCAGAATCGTCGATTTCTTTAAGATCGACTCCTCAAACGCACATGTGCGGAGGAGCAGCTCGGATCCATGCGGCGGGATGAGGCGGTGAGCGGCGCGCCGGAGGTTGGGTCGACGGACTCCTGCACCCAGCGGAGCGCAGAAATAGCGCGGCTGATGGAGCCCAATTACGCCCGCTTGACGGAGCAGACACAGGTGCTAAGGTGGCTCTGTCGTCCTCAGATTGCGATTCACATCGTGGCCTCCCTTTGTTTTTTTCTGGGTTTTTTTTTTTTTTTTTTTTGTGCTCAGCTCCTCAGGATTTTGGGAAGTGAAATGCGCTGGAGAGGAGAAACGCGCCTCCTTTTCTCCATCAGTAGAATGTGCGTGTCTCTCACTGTGCCAGCTCTGTCATCAGCCCTCCTTCTCTCTGCATCATTTTAATGTGACAAGGGCACTCCACCACTTTGCCTATAGTCAAACATTGTCGGGCTCTAATGCTTACCCTTCAGATACATTTGCATTCACTGAGTCTTTTTGTATTGATTGCATGTTTTGTTTTGTTTTTTAACACTCAATAACAGGAATCTGCTTTGCAGGGGCTTTAATCGCATCATTATTAAACTTCATGTTGCCCAGTGGGTAGAAATATCAATTATACCTTATATTTCTCCCATTGTTTATCTGCACCTACTGTATAATAAATGGATAATTTTCCCATAAGGAGCCTAAATAAGTGATTAAAAACAACTCTTCCTTAAGTGATATGTATCAGAATGTGCTGAACATTTAAACATTGTCCAAGCATAAAAATCCCATCCTTACTGGCAGTGAACAGCTTCGTCTTGGTGCTGGCAGTGGATAATGAGAGTGATGGTAACACTGAAACAGCAAACAGCAAATTAGCCACAGCAAAGTTGCCCAAACCACATGGAGCCTCAACAGATGTGAAGAGAGCAATCAACATCTGGCGATGAGCAAAATAACGCTGCTGTAGTTTTTATTTTGTTGTTGTTCCTGAAAGTCAAACACAGATTTACAAAAGTCTTGGTAATGTACATATATACAAACACATACACATACACATACACATATACACACACACATATATATGTATATGTATATATGTATATATGTATATACATATATATATATATATATATATATATATATATATATATACATATACCAGTTTGAAGACCATACTTGATTCATTAGTGTTGTGCTTTAAAAAAACAGCCTATTTAAACAGCAGAAGGGTGTGATTTCGCAGCTTGCTATTATTAATATTTTATACAATTAAAAAAAGAAAGCTTTTCTAAAGGTTGAAAAAGTTGAAAAAATAGATGCCTTCCTCTTTAATGCTCAAGGGCTTTGGCCCCACAAGAGTACAATATCTCCCCCTGATCTTTTATTTGTTTTGCAGATGAATTTCTGAACCACAGCATCTCAAAGTGCAGTGGTGTGATCGGTGGTTCATCAGCTCACAAAAAATACATGAAAAATGTTTGGTGCACTCATGGATTACAGAGGAAAACAATAATAATTAAAATCAATTGACCTGACGGACTTTTGATTTAAACTGTATAACTTCCAAAAACCATGATATTGTGTTAAGACTGAAATGGTAGATATGTGTGTGTGTGTGTGTGTGTGTGTGTGTGTGTGTGTGTGTGTGTGTGTGCTTGTACTAGTTTCATATTGACTACTATTCTACTAGCAACGTGAGGAACCTTTTTGGGAAGTGAGGTCATTTTGGCTGGCCATAACAAGTCCAAAGGACTGATTGAGGGTAGAGACGTGGTTTTCAGGTTGAGGTTAGGGTTGGGTTTAGGTCAGGGTTAGGGAGTTTGGTGGGATGGTTAGGGTAATGAGCTGGGAAATGTATTATGTCTATGAAAGTCCTCATAAAGACAGAAGCACAAGGATGTGTGTCTGTGGTTGTGTGTGTGTGTGTGTGTGTGTGTGTGTGTGTGTGTGTGTGTGTGGCATGTGTGTTGGGGGGGCTTGGCCATATAGATGTTCCCAACAGATGAAAAGCTCCAGGCCAGCCCTCAAGACCCTGCGCGGCTGAATCGATAGATGGATGGATCTATTGTGGCTCTATAATGGTGGGAGTCTTTTTAAGTCTCTGCTTTTGGATATGGCCACAAAAATCCAGGAGGTGATTGCAGATTTTACAGGGAAAAAGCTCTCCTGTGTGATTCATGGTCAAGTTGTCGAACCTGTGCAGCAGCACAAGATATCCTGGCATATTTATTGATAAGAGAGTTTTCTGCAGAAAGGGTCTGCCAGAAAGAGCAAAAACAGACTGTAGGGTAAAGCCGGTGTGCAGAAAAATAGCAGGCATTGTCTTGAATGACCTTTCTAACCTGATCAAGGTCAGGTATGTGGAAAGTCAGGTTTGGTCAATCTGAGTCACCCCCTGAAGGGTTGAGTTCACGATGCACCCACCTCGTCAAAAATATGGAACTTTTCCGGCAACTGCCAGAAAACAAAACAGAAATAAAAGCCCTCCAAAGTTTGCTCATCCCTGTTGTTCTTGACCTTTTGAGTGAACATCGTGCAGTATTTATTAATTATGTTGTAGTATCTTGTCAATTTTCTTCCGTTTGTGAGGTATGATGAGGAAGCTGCACAGCTGCTGCTGCTGCAGCCATATCGAACAGAATGCAAACGTGTCTACCTAAAAGGCATTTTATATGTTTCGCCTAGTCACGGGGGGAAAAAAGCCATGAAAATAAAAAAATCCTTTAACTCTAATTTTCCTCAAACACGGCTTTGTCATCAAACTCAGACACAGAGAGAAGCGTGGGTGTAGAGCCTCGTCATCAGAGAGGAAGAAACCCCACAGGCTCTTCCTCCTATCTCTCACTTCAATCCCAGCAGCACGGTCTGTACAGGCACCTCAGGGGACTGATGTGGCTTGATGAAGAGGCCCTTTGAATGGATGGCCTTGTGCATGGCCACGAGAGAGTGAGAGAGACAGACAGACAGAGAGAGAGGTGCTGGGACAGAAAGGCTATTGATGGAGTCCCGTACATCCGATATTCTGAAGTTCTGGAACACAGCGTGGAATATTCATGAACTGAGCCTGAATATCTTTTTTAAGTTGCAGGAGTTCACACATAAGAGGTCTGCCATTGTTTCACTGGTGGTCTTGGGAGCACTGGGAAAAGGTTTTTTCTTTTTTCATTTCCAGCTGTTTTCCTTGTGATTTAACAACAAGGTGCAAACTCACAGTTTCATTAACTCCCAGGCTGTTTAAAAGAATCCTATGTTGGGTTTTTAGTAGTGCAAACGCTAGGAGACCCCCCCCCCTCCCTGTGGTGCATCATTTGTCCTATTTTCACTCTTACTGCGAGACATGCTCAAACCCCTGAGGTGACAGCTGAACATGCAGATTTTCATTGCACCTCGCATTAGAGGGTGACAACAGAGCACTCAGGTATTAAAAGGGGGGGATATCTAAGAACAAAAATGAAAGAGGCCACCAATTGCTTTCCAAATGATCTCCATTACTGTTTTATAATGGCTTTCTCCAGAATGCAGTTGTGTTCATTGCACCATTTTTCTGACACCATGGGCCAGCTCAGGGGCAAAGATGTTAGTTGGCACTCGTTTATCCCAAGTTCAAGATCTGTCTGTCCATCCATCTATCTATCTATCTATCTATCTATCTATCTATCTATCTATCTATCTATCTATCTATCTATCTATCTACAATCACCACCACCACCACCACCACCTTCATCATCATCATCATCTATCTATCTATCTATCTATCTATCTATCTACCTATCTATCTATCTATCAGCTCGTGTGGAAGAGCTGCTGTTGTTAGCCTCTACGTCATCCAGTCCTGCACCTGGGGCCTCCTGCTTCTCATAGATGAAGGTCAGAACTGAAGATTAAAACGTTAAAAAAAGAGAAAAAAAACAAAAGCCCACCTATCTGTGGTTCATCTGTGATTTATTGGAGCCAGATTCCTTTTATGAATTAGACTGGATATTTCATTTATGCGCTGCCCTGTCCATTTTCCATTTTATTCAGGGTTACGTTCATTTCTGCCAGTTAATCATCTTTAATGGCTTCATGGTCATAAGAGCAAACATTTCTTTTCACTTGGGTCGAGCCTCATTAAAAAAAAAAATAAAAAAACACATGTTGCATGGTGTATTTTTCAGATGAACTGACAATGAAATGTAACTTTTACTATATTGTTAGTGAAGTCAAACAGCCAGTCTATGAAAAGTTACAAAACAGTTTCTTAAATAAAAAGATAAAGTAAACAGCGTCTTAAGGAATCTTTTTTAAGGCCTCGAAAACATCAGATATTTGACATTCACAAGGTGATCATGATAGATGGTCATGACGTGTTGTTCCTCAAGCTAACCTTTCCCAAAGTATTTAAAATCCAGAATTATGAGATAATAAAACTCCAATCCACCCCAGTGTAGTAATTACTATGCATACCATGTATCCCATAACTTAAAATGGCCCCTGCAAATGTGTGATTTAAAAACTTTGAGCCAAAGGCTGTCTAATAAATATACTAACAGTGAATAGTTTGGTTTGATCTCTTATTTCATCATACCATTAATTACACATTCATGAGCTAAACATACTGTCTTACTTTAATTCAAGGGGACAGGAGCCAGGGTGCATGAAACAACTTCAGTAATATTAGCAGATTCAGAGAAAAGAGAAGATGCGGTCATGAAAAGGAAGTTAAGGTAATGAGGTGGACATGGGCCACAGGTGTAGTTGGAACAACGACAAAGCAGGAACAGCTGGAGCGGCAGCGTGCGTGAGAAAATGAAGGCAAAATGTGTAAAAAAAAATTGTGTAAAAAAATTGCATTATCATTCTTATGAAAAAAAGAAAAAACAAACAAAAAAACAAAAACACATGTCTTCACTTAAAAAGGAGGAAAAAGCAAACAAACCATGAAGCAAAGATTACATTTGGGCAGCATCTTTGTTCTTGTGCACAAAACAGATATTTTATTGATCAAAGCTTCATGGGCAGAAGAAGCCTGCAGTATAGCAGGAGGGCTGCTATTCTTTAATGCTGTTGCTCATGACCACCACATAAAGAGAAAATACTGATGTCTGACTAATTCAATCATAATACCTTTTATGCAAAAGGTATTTATGAGACAGGCTGTCACTCACTCAGGTGAGATATGTTTGATTCACAATGCAGCAGCTCTTCAAATCTCTTCAGATTAAACATCTTTAAGATCCTCAAAGAAGCACCCTGGCCTTCAACCAAACCTTGAGAAAGTCTGCATTCCCACATAGAAAAGAAATCATACATACATACATTTCTATTTAATAATAAGTATTTCTATTTAATAATAAGTATTAATAATATAGAAGAACTATTTAATAAGAATGGTGGACACAGTTTGACTAAAACCCAGACATTAAGAGCTACAAGAAATTTTGACTGAGTTTTAAATATCTTTTTTGGATCTAGTTTCAATGCCGGCATCAGCCTCACACATTATCATCCTCTGTGTAGACTTGGATTTAATGGTGTATGCTTCTGCTTCCACTACTCTACAGTGTTATTTTATTTTTTCTGTGACCTTCAGTGGTTCGGATGACAACATTGGTGCACCTGTTCCTGTTTAAATGTCTAGATTTGATTTTCAAATGAAATGATGACAGAAAAAGAATGTGTGTAATGAAAGAGAAGGAATTTGTCATCATTTTTGCCTTAATCAACATTACCACTGACTCCACAAAACCCCACAAAGTCTGAGGCTGAGTCCTGACAAAGTAACAAATTGCCCACATTAATGAATATTTTCAATTTCAAAGCCTGAAATGTCAGCCTGGAACATCTTAGAGGATACACTGAACTCCACGTGTGTGGATTATGCACACCTCCTACTACAGATATTTGTTGGCATCCCAGGTAACAATTTCCTGACATTACTGCCTCAGACTGTGAACTTGGTGGTGAAATGGACAGCAGATCCATCTTAAACTGTCACAGGAGGCAGAACCACTAAATGCCCCAAGGTTTAATGGAAAATCCATCATAAGACATCCCGGCTTTTCCCTATCGCAGTGCTACCAGTGACGAGGGCCTCGGGAAATCAAAGATTTTAAAGTGTACATGAGAGAAAGAAAAAAAGAAGAAAAAAAAACTTTGCTGGCCTCTCTTTCACTGGTTTCCAGTTGGATATTGTTTAAACCCAGTAGGTATAAGCTGAGAGAATGGAGACAGAGATTACAGAGGTCCAGACCACTGCTGAAGTGGCTCTTATGATGCACTCTTAAAAGCAGATGAAAGCAACCCAGCCACTGCTTTTCTCTTCAAGACAACAAAGAAGCAACAGCTTCTCTGCAGAGTTCACACAGCATCACATTCAGCAAGGCCTTCTGTGTTTTAATTCTACATATGCACAAGCACACGTAGGTGAAATCATTGAAATTGAATCACATATTTATTTTGTTAATAAAGTAGAGTGGTTTATTCATTGGAAAATGGCTCCATTTTTTTATAGACTTGCTTAAGGTTTGTGTGAAACACAAGAAGACAACTGATCAACGTTATAGAATCAGAGATCTTAGAGCAGCCGCCAAAGAAGAAAATCAATGGCTTTCATTTGTCTCTACACCAATAACAGCGCATATTAGCGTGAATATTTCAGTTGACAGATCTGGCTTATGCCTTCCACTCATTTTCCTATATTTTCTTGGGTAATGGTGCCATCGTGAGAGAGAGACTTGGAGCCGCTGTCCAACCACAGAGGTGTGTCACTCCAGCTTTTGAAGCACGCTCAGTCAGATATTGACCAGGCTTGTTTACACATTTACCAACACAAAACATGGAGTTTACCACTGAAAGAATTCAGTTTGATCATGCTCTACATCCTTCAGGCTCATTAAAACGCTGGGGGCTTCAGACAGCAGCTACACTGACTACATGACTACATTTAGATTTATGCAGGTTCACCAGCTCTCTGCAGCACCACCAGGGGTGCAAGGAGATTTGAATGCTTTCCACCCCACTATTGCTTCATTTGTTCATCCTCATTCTGGGCTGAGCATTATATCGTCTCATGACTCGTGTTCTTTCTGATGGTAATTAACAAGGATTCGGCGTATTCTAGTCAAAGTTAAACCTTTGTACTGCTGCATCACGACGGCTTGGCTGCTTGCAGCTTTCATGTCTTAACCCATTAACCCATATCTCAGGGAATCCTTTATCAAATGGAGATCATGGCCATTCTGGCCGGCTTTCACACATTTCCATGCCAAGGTGCCAACTCCGCTCAAGGTCTTCAGAGGCCTCAAAAGCTTAGAAGAAGTTGCCTTTGATGATGTTGATGGCCAACAGAAACGCTTTAACGCCCATTCCAATAACATTCCCAAAGAGCTAAATAAATCCAGCTCAGTTGCACTTTGATCCCGGGAAATGGAGAAATCGTCAGATCTTGAGGGATGACGTCTCCTTTGCTGATGAAAGGCTGGAGTAGACTCGGTACCATTTCTTATCGGGCAGTGGAAGCTTTTCTAATTTCTTTCAGTCCTTCTGCTGTCAGGTTGTTAAATGTTGACAGTCATTAAGGTCATTAGTCTTCTCTGTGGTGTGTTGATGCTTGGAAGCAGTTATTTATTTGTGATTAATTATTTTCATGCACTGTCTGCAAGTATTAATAGTGGCTGGACCAGTCAAATCAAAGATCAATAAAAAAAATCAGTGCTGCATTCTTGTATCACACTGACAGCAACACACACTGCACCATAACTCACTTTTAGAATATTTTACCTCCCGTATTCCTCGATATTCCTAAAAATGAATTGATGATATCATTAAATCCAATTTTCTTTGGCTATTATTATACCTCATTTATAAAATCTCTGACACTAACCTTATTCCGGGGCTTTAATTTCCAACTCAATTAGACTAGACTGAAGTATGACTGAGTATTTAAAATTTTTTGTGGCAGTGGGATTCAGACATTTTTGGCAGGGTCCAATTTCCTGCCTGCTGGCTAATAATGCATGAGGAAAATACCTTCGCCAACAGATGGGCCTTTTATTTAAAAAAACATCTTCCTTCTATCCCTCTGGTATAGTTACTTTTAAAGCTGTTCATAACTTTGTTTACCAAAGAAAAGAGCAGAATTTTGGTCTCATTTTAAAAGACCATTGAGGAACTGTGGTCCATTCCCAGGACTGAAAGAGGCCACTGCATAGATGATGGAGAGTCCGAGAGGCATAAAAACAGCAATCAGTGTCAAATGTTCTGATCTCAGCCTTTGAATCAATTTGAGCGTAATAACGACAAAGCTGGAGGTAAACAGACCACTGTATGAACAGTCACAACCTGCAATTTCACATCAGATGACAAATTATGTCATTTGCAGGCAAAAGTGGACAGTGTTTTCTTGAGTCCAGCTGCAGATTAGCTGGAGTGTGCTAAAGCCATATTGTAGGCTTTGATGAGGTCACAGCATGTTATGAATTCAATCCAAGATTAGCCCACTTCAGCCTGGACGTGCTGACTTCATTTTGTAAAGAGAAGAAGAAAGAAAACATCTATTCTGGTAACACTGGCTGCATGGTGCTCATCCTCTTTATGGTAAAATCTTGCTGTTTATTCTTCCAAGAAAACACCTGCAAATCCTCCCAAATAGATTTCTGATACAGAGTGAAGCTTTGAAAGCTCTCGCTGTTTGTCCCTGTGAATCAATAGTGCCACCATTACAGAAAAAAAGACAAGTGGATCGAGTTTAGCTTTCAGTGGAATATCATCCTGCCACAGCCTGTCCACAACCTACCAACCACACACACACACACACACACACACACACACACACACACACACACACACACACACACACACACACACACAAAACCGAACCTTAAACCTTAAACTGACCCATGTTCTTGTAAGGACCACCCATTCACCCACAAACCCATCCATTCACCCACCCATCCACCCACCCATCCATCAATCCATCCATTCATCATTCCATCATTCCATCTTCTATCACTGATCCAAAGTCAGGATGTGGGAGCATTAGCCTTAGCACAGGATCCCAGTCTTCCCTGACCCTAACCACTTTGGCTTCGGGTGATCCTGAGGTGTTCCTAGGTCAGCTGGGAGACAAAGTTCCTCAAGTGTCCTGCGGCTTGGCCTCCTTCTGGTTGGAACGTGCCTGGAAAACTTGACCAGGAGGCGTCCAGGGGGCATCCTAATAAGATGCAAAAGCCACCTTCTCTGGTTAAAATGTCAAACTTCCCAAAAAAACATCCTCACTTTCAGATTGCATTTGTATTCCTGTCCTCGCTATGGAGCATGTAAAAGAAAACACAAACACATATCATTGTACTTCTATGTTTGTGAGGACTTTCAATGACATAATTAACTCTAACCCTACGCCTTAAGTTAAACCCAAAGGTATTTCCCTAATCACAATTGTAAAGTCTTATCTTATGTTGTTAATGTTCGATGGTATTTAAAGCACAATCAAGTGTCCTCTTGTGTATGCAACACTCTGGCCCACATTTTAAGTCAGTCTCTTCATCAATTTGGGGATTGGAAGATGTATTTTAATCCATTATTCATAGCTAGCATATCCTGCACAGTTTTTTCTTTCCCCACTGCAGGTTTTTTTTTTTTTTTTAACCCATGCATTATCGGTTCTGTCAGCTATTTCATTTGGATTTAGGCTCCAGTGATCACAGCGATACCCTTGAGACATTTCCTTGTCCAAAAAAAAAGTCTTTGTGGGGAGATAAACAAAATTATATGAGTACTAAGTCACAGCTTAGCGTTAGAAATGACATCCAAGTGTACATTGCTGCAGATGCGTGCAGTCTTAATCTTTGTTATGCAGCACACAATTGTTAATGTAACCACTAGAGTGAGACAGCTACAGTGTAGTATAGGTGCACGTGTTGTAGATGATATTCGTTAATATTTGTGTTTTGAAAAGCTCGCCGTGCTCTCTACGTCATGCGGAAAAGGTGGATGAGTCAAAGACTGACTTAATTATTTTGTTCATGAAAAGTGTCTTTTGGTGGCAGCATTGCTTTCAAGGCCTTTAATGATATCTTTATAGAAAAGACTCTCCATTCTTATCTACTGTCTTTTATCAGCTCCCACTGAAAACTCTGCAGATAAATAGGTCCACTTAAATGTGCAAAGCAGGAGCAGACGAAAAATGATAGAAAGACCTTTGAGATCTTACAATAACCTTTGTGTTTACTGTGGAAAAAAAAATCTGATTCATTTTTCATAACAGCTTGATAAAGCGTGCTTATCCATTAGCTTTCCTTTGCATTATCGCTGTCTGTGGACTTGGTTAAAAACCTTGTTTCATTTCTCCCAGAGCTTTTTTCTTTCTTTTTTTTAAATAAAACAACTGTCCTCAATATTCATCATTAAAATTCACACCACATATTTATTACAGTGCACAGACACAAGGAATTAGACTTTGGGAGAGTGTAGGAGCCATTATGTGATGAAATTACCATTCATAATGTTGCTATCTGGTGCTTTTTAGCATCTAATGGCTGAATGGATAAACAGGCAACCTCTCTCTACAAAGATATTCCTGTTCTATATTTCAAATCTCTATTCAGGCAGAAAAGATGGACAGTTATCTAAGCCTGCCATTCTTTTGTGCTTAATGTTGTTTTTCTGCAGAGAAGAAGCATATTTTGTAAGGCATCGAGGAGACCAGGTCAACTCTTGAAACCATGAACTTATTTGAATTGAAACATTATTTGTAAAGCAGAATAATGGAAAAGTTGAATAGCTCTCACACATGGGATTTGGTGATTGGGGCTCATTAGACAGGTGCTACTTAGCTGTCTATGTGTTTCTGCAGACGGAGATTAACAGAGGCGAACAAAGAGAGCTGCGGTCTGTTCAGGTCACCAGCAGCAGATCGAGACAAGAGACTGTCCGCAGTGGACATTCACACGGACGGAGCCGGTGGGGGACTTGGTCAAAGTCGAGGTGCAGATAAATCACACAGACCAAATCTCTGTTTGCCTCCCCTGACTTCTAAGCCCATGATTTGCAGCGGGCTCCGTTTTTCTCAACAGCAGGATACAGTTTATGTGAGCCACCCCCGGGACTTCTTCTTGTTTCCAACATAAACTTGATTGGTGATCTGATTCTTCATTAATCTGGTTGATTCTTCAGTCAACAAGTGCTCAGAAAGCCGAGACTAGCCATTTCTTTTCTCTGCACAACTTCAGCCAAGAATATCATGAGACCCACCTCAGACTGGGTCCTAGATTTTCCTCAGCTGCTGCCATTACGCTGACGCTATATTCATCCTCCTGTTGTCACTGTCACACTGCACCGCCGCATTATGCCCATGAAGGAGCGCCAGGTGTGAAATGAAGTATTCACTTTGACGGCCAGAGTACTTTCATTTCAAATTAGAACTGGGAAAGAGTCGGATAGATTATGTTTTGCAGTTCATTTATTCATGTTTGATGGGCCCCAGGTGTTGGAGTTAAGTATGTATCTTTTACTTTTTAAAGCTTGTTTTTGGATGGAAGCTGGGGCCAATCAAAACACAGCATTTACAGAGACTTTTCTCCTGACTGCCAGTGCAGGTATTTTGAATTTGAGGGTGTGGACGGGTTCCATTTGGACTAGTTCTTTCAGAAGGCTCAGATATGGCTAAAATTTGCAAGTCAGTGATTGTATTAGCAGACACAAGGAAAAAAACGGTCTGGATAAAAAAGTGGTGTGGATAAAATCTAAAATAATGAAGTGAAATTTTACTTTCTCGGTGTGCACAACAGCATAGCTACAGATTTGATAAGTCTCCTCAAACCATTACACTACATTCCAACTTACAAATAAAACATGTTGTTATAAGAGGTAATGTTTTTTAAGTAGGCTGCATCCTTCTAAGATCTCTGTACCCAGTAAATTATAAGCTAGAAGAACAGCACAGGACAAAAGTGAGGACACAGCAGCCAGTCAGCACAATGAACAGTTTAATTGAAGGGCTTTAAATAGAGACTCTCTATTAAGGCTAAAGAGACTCCTATAAGAGGGAACCTGTCATGTGGGAGGATTCTCTGACTCTGCGCTTTGGGCAGCCTGAAACAGCCGAATGAGGAACACCGGGGACACAATTACACAAAGATGCTACGTGTCGTCGTATGCGGGAGGCTTTTGTGGTTGTGTTCCAGTTTACAGGTAGTGCTGACGTGTAGACGATGCAAACACCTGTTACGCCACACTTCTGTGCTTCTTGCTTTTCGTCAGCAGTTAAGTTTGCGTGCTTTTGTAACTGGACATCCCTGATCACCTCTGAACGGAGGCTGGTGAAGAGTAGCCATTTCCTATCGTTTTGTTTTTGTCCTCAAAGGTTGCAGGCCCTTGGTGTGCAACTGCCTCCCCCTGGTTTCGGTTTGGCTGTGGGAGGAGTGCCCTCTATCGGCGGCTGCCCGGTGCTGCAGGACGGGGCTGGAGCTGTGGTGGTCTCGGATTCTCGGGTTAGCGGTGGTGTAAGTGAATGTCACATGTGATTGTTGCCACATGAGTCCTGGAGGTTAACGACTCCCAGCTGACAGCAGCCCAGCTGCATCCCTTTAAACGAAGCATCGCAGGGCAAGAGCTGCACACACACCCCCACAACTTGCTCCTGTTGCTTCTGCAGCTCAGAGGTAGCAGATCTGGATCCTCTGGTGAGTTGAGGCTGATGTTCTGGATGTCAGATCACAGTTCCGGTGCTGACAGTGCCAGCCAGGTAATACTGTAAACCAGGTAATCCTTTATTAGAGATACCCAATGTATGCGCAAAGCTCCGGAAGGAACTCTATTTATAAACGGCAAGGTAATGCATGGGATATCAAATGCATAATAAAAATAATTTGCCGTAAAACAACAGCAAATGGGGACTTCCATAAGACATTGCATTGCCAGTATTCTAGAAAATTTACATGAGATGATTCATCGCCTCTTTAGAAGACCCACTTATTCGAACTACAAATACAAGTGCAAAGTCACACTCTATTCCTTTGAACACAAATAAATAACCCACAACTGCTTATTCAGAATAGTTCCGTGACGACAACACAACTTTAAGAGGCAGTATGTGAAGAAGTACCAAACAAAGAAATCCAACTAAACTCCGAGGAGGCGGGGCTTCCTCTTTCTCCCCGCCTCCCCACACACTCTTAGACGCCATTGGCCGGGGCCCGACGCTCGGGCTCCTCTGATTGGCCGACACTCCCGTCGGTCAGAAGCAGCGCTAAGACGTTCGGTGTTCCGCTGCGTTGGGACTAAATCAAGTGAAACAAATTTTCTGACAGGGGGGAGAAAAAAAAAGTTAATGCTGGACCTTTTCAAGCCCTCAGAGGGACCCATGAAGGTAGGAAGACAATGGAAACGTCTTTTTTCTGTTGGGATTGTCAAATCGGTTCGCTTTTCTGACGCTCTGGTTGCAGTTTTAATCTGCAAGAAAAAAAAGGGGGGGTGCGAAATTAGTCCGATCTTCGGGTCGGAACCTTCGGACTGTCTTCAAATGTCATGATATTGTTTTTTTTCTCTGGTGGAAGTGCTCGATCTGAAGCGTTTATGGAGCTGCGATCGCTCCACAGCGACGTGCATGCGCCCCAAGTTCCCTCTGACGGTATGCAGCAGGCTCAGTAATTCCATTAAGTGGCCTAGTTTAACACCAAATAGACTGATTCCCAAATCCAATTTGGCACCCAGACATGCCGCAAATGAAAGGAAAAAAAAAAAGACACCCGATCACGACGACAGGGGAGGAGAACAAACCAACAACGTGGATGTTTCTTTCTCCTCAGCCGAGGCTCGTTTCATGGTGAACTTGGTCTTTGACTGTCTGTGGGATGGTTCTTCTTTTTTTTTTTTTTTTTAAATATAAATATTTCCTCCTCTTTTCCCAGCAAAACCAGCTCAGCAGAGGACGTGAAATAAGTCACCATGCAGCTTTTAAAACAAACAAACAAACAAAAAGCTCCCAAACACTTTTAGTTTCTTTGCTGCAAGTTAATCTGGATAACTCTTGGAAGTGTGTTTGATGATGGACATTCATTTTTCCACTGTTCAAAGTTATATGCAGCTACTCACAGAGGGTGGCCCTCGAGCAAGGCGGTGGTTTTTTTTTTAAGTAAAGCTGGCTGTGTGCTTCTTTAACAGGTTAACTTTGTTGCAGACCAGGCACATGGCCGACCGGGCTTAAAACAAACACGGCTCAAAGGATTATGGATGCTTTCGTGATCGGAAGCGGAGCTGCAGGGAACGTGTGGGAATATTTGCATTTCCCATGCTGGTCGCTGGGCTCTCATTTGCCCCCACCCTCACCATCTCTCAAAACTGTGGCACGGCACAGCACCAAGATGTAAACAAAGCACGGTGGCACACGATGGTCCCTGCTTTCACATCCCTTTTCTTTTCTTTTTTTTTTTTTTTTTTTTGTCATAACTGCTCCCCCGTGATTACAGTGGGCCGTGAAATTAGCAAGCAAGCCTGTAAAACCCTGAACCGAGGGAGGTGTGCAGGCTGGAGTTTAATTAGCATTTCAACCCTGTGGCTAAGCCGCAGACCACGAGCGCTGGTGCGGGCGGTACTCAAACACTGTACTTTCACTGTAAAGACAAGACGCCACTGCTGGAGGAAGAACGCCGTTTCTAACCTCGTCCTTGATATTTCGATAGTTATCTACACCAGCGCTCGATGGAAAGGTCACAGTGTTCTATTCCAAACTATCCTAGCACTGATCCATTTGGGTCCACCACAAGGTGCATGGGTAATTCTGTGGGCCGCCAGTTCCTGTGTCTCATTATGCAACCTAGAGTTCAGCCCCGTCCCCCCACCCCCTCTCTGCAGAATGACTTCATTATGTGGAAAAATTGTTGTGACTGCACGATGCTCAAAGGAGAGCCCGGACGTTTTAAAGCGGACTTCAGTCCTGGAGGGCAGTTTAGTGAGCATTTGTTGCGTTTAAAGGCAGCGAGGCTGTTTGATGACGGCTCGGGCCGGAGTCGGACTGACGCTCGCTGGAGTTCCCACACATCCGACAAATGGAACGCAGCGTGGAAACAGCAGCGGCTTTGATCTCTTTTCAAAGGGAAGGCTGCGTGCATTCATTTGCCCGGAGTACGGTTGGATGTTTGAGATGTGGTCACCACGGGGCTGGTGCGTGTATGCGCGCGCGCGTGTGTGTGTGTGTGTGTAGAGGGGGGTGCACAGCTGTGAGATTAGAGTGCAGAGAAATTTCAAAGAGACCACATCACATGTACGGAGCAAAACAGCCCACTGTCATTGTATCTGTGATGTAGAGGAACACGGGGGCGGATCAAAACAAAGCACCCCTTTTCTGTAATTTGACTTGACATCTAAGTTATGTTCTCTCCTCTTTCATACGTCTTCTTTGCAGTCCAACCTGAATATGGAGAGTCTGTCCAAATCAGAGCTGCTGATGCTTTTCAGCATCCTGGAGGGAGAACTGGAGGCCCGAGACCTGGTCATCGATGTCCTCAAGGTACCCAGAGCTCTTTAAAGGAATATTTTCTGCTCCAATACTGCCCTGTAGTGTTCTGTACGTACGTGAGATTGGTGGGATCCTTTTCGATCAATGGGCCGTTTTGGAAGAGCCAAATAAGAAATGTTGGGCTGCGGGCGGAACCAGAACATACCCCAGTGGTGGTTGTGGAGGGAACATTTTAGATGTTTTTTTTTTTTTTTTTTAATTTTTGTCTTGCTTGGGACCATTGCAGCCTCATAATTCAAGCCAACAATGGCCAGACTTTTCTGTGAGCGATGTGGCTTCTTTCTTTTAAATCTTACATAATCTGTGCCTGCCCAAAGACTGGGGGATGAAGCCGTTGGCTTTCTGGGAGACGATCAGATGCAGCTGCATTAATGAAAGTTAGAACCACACTAGTCGGGCAAATGCTGATTTAAGATCCACACAGATAGACAGCAGATATACAGGGAATAAGGATTAATGATGCTACAAGGTGTATTAGCGGCTTCTTGATTCACAATTGTTGTCCTCCATCACGTGTTACAACCACAAAAGATCAACCACACAGCATCATCACCTGTTTGCTTGCCTTCAGTTTTGATGTATTTAGCCACTGGAAAGGTCAATCTGTGAGATTTCTCTTGAAGAAAGAAAAATAGTTGTCCTTCCCTTCCCTTTCCAGGGTTTTTTCTTTTTAATGCTGAAGTAGACAGGAACAGCCTTTAATACTGTGTGGAGTCCAGGAACAGCTTGTCGCTGCTGTGTAGTTCAGACATTCACACATCTCTCCTTTGCACATTACACATTCCAAATCTTTTCATTGCGTTCAAACGTTCTGAGCTAGAGAGCAGCTGTCGAAAAAAAAAAAAAAGGGCCCAGCGCTGAGCGTTCGTACGTTGTGTCTAGACTACATTCCTACATCCCCCTGGGATCTGGCCATCTAAGGCAAGAGGAGTTACAGCACGCTGTGTGCCTGATGACTCCATGTAAGCGAGAGGAGGAGTGAACAAATAAACATCGGTCTTAACTGCTTGAGAGGGAATGTGGCTGTGCTTCTTTCACGGCTCCGCTGGCATAAACTATTAACCCATTCAGCTGCGGGAGTGGATCAGTGCTGCAGTGTTAACACACACGGAGCTTTTAGGGGTATAAACACTGACCTTAAGGAAATTGATTGCAGGAGTAAGTGGCAGTACTGTTAAAGTAAAGTGGTTTCATTCCTCTTTTCTAACAGTAAAGCGTGTGTTTTACTGTTGGAAGACTTGATAATCTGTTCTCTAGGGCCTTCCCCCCTCTTAAAAATGGATTATACAGTAAAACAACATATAGATACTGTGCTTATAGCAATAAAGTGCAACATAAATCAGATCGCATTACCATTTGATTTAGAGGACTAATGGTTGATAATTGAAGTTCAAATGTTCTCTTCATGTTTCCTGGGATGGGTTTATTAAAAAAAGAACAGCCCGTGACTTGTTGCAAATACAAGTCACACGCGTGGGGCTCGCAGGAATGAAAAAATGTGTCGCGCTGCAACTGCTACACAGCTGTACTAACGCCAATCCCTTTTCATTTGCTTTTTGGTTATATATTTATGTACATTTAATCGCGCAGACCTATAGCTGGCATTCCACCCATCCAGTGCATTTTTTCCCTTGTGATTCAGAGCTGCAGCTGCCCGAGCTGTGGCCTGCTAAAGGAAGTTAGCGTCTGGCAGCGCTTAATGGTTCATATTTGGCACGTAAATCCCCGCAGTCATCCAAGAGTCCTTACACTTTAGGAAAAATTGATGATTCTCTCCTCAAAGTTAAAGCTTGGTGCAAATGAATTCGAGCGTGGACCGACGAGAACCCGCGTCCTGCTCTTCGCTCTTATCTCTTCATCAGATCTCATGGAGGTTTAGACGTTACCTGACCTCTTTAAACCACAGATCCCTGAGCCTCTCATCAAATAGACTCACAGCCGGGTCAGCAGGTCAGCTCGGGCAACTGATTTGGGGGTTTTGCGAGTGTTTTACTTCCTTGACCGTGCGCCAACCTGACGTGTGGTTGTGCCACCCGTGGCTTCGTCTCGGCGTAAGACTGATCTTGTCGATTATGCTGCGCAACTGAAAGAGCACAAACACGCATTCTACTAAAGCTGAGCCTCATAGGGAACGAGTAATGACACTTATGTGGCTTCTCCAACACACACACATGCACGCGCACACACACGCACACACATGCACACACAAAGAGGGAGATCATGCATGGTTATTACTCATGGATGATATAATAATAAATAAGCAGTGGTATGTTTGGATCTTAATCATTCAGAATTTTGCCTCCTTGAGTTTGTCTTTTCACCCTCAGCACTCTCGGAAGCACTGATGGTGAGGAATAGCTCCCTTCTGTGTTGCACACGTGGCCTTCGCTGCTTTTGGACTGAGCAGCTGACAATTCGCAACCAATTATGCAGTTCTGGATTTATTTTTTCTTTCTTTCTTTCTTTTTTTTCAGACTGCGAAAATAAGAAATCAGAAGCTGACAGAACTAATCAAGACATTTCCTTTGTAAAGAAAATGAAATTCCACATGTATAAAAGTTAAGAAATGCACCCCAGCTGTGGCTTCGCCCCCCCCCCGATCGGTTAGTGCAGGTACAAGTCACTTCGGCTTTGAAACTCGGGCTGCTCGCGTCGCCTGGCGGAGGGGAGAAAACCAGACCAGAGCTTATGTAACATAATGTGAATCACAGTCCGAGGACGATCAACAGATGCGGCTAGAGTAGAGAGCATTAGTGAGCTCTCGGTGCTCTGTGGTCGGGGGGTGTTCGGCGTTAGGATGCATTTCTCAACTCTCTGGAGCGACCCGTGTTCTTCCTGTTTCTCTCCCCTCCGTGCTGATTGATCCGCCCTCTCCCCGTCCTTGGCGGCCGGGATCAAATGACGAGGCCTTGAGGCTACGGCCTTCGTCTTTTGTGCCACACGAGCCAGGGTTTTTGAAGATGATGATGATGATGATGGTGATCTCTAAGCCTGAGATCTGCTGTCTGAACTTTGAGTTACAGTCTGTACTTATCAACAATCAGCCCCTTTGTTTTGCCCGTCGTTTCTTCTAATTACCCTGTCAGATGTGTCTGATCTGGTAAACAGCAGATGATTGAAGCCTTCAGGGAGATGTTTATGCCCTTTAAATCCAGACATCAGAGAAACATTGTAAACAGCATGTCCTCGCAGCAATAGAACTATCATTTTCTCCTGCCTGCTTGTTTTTCCTTCCAAAAGAACCACTGGGGTCTCAGAAGGGTATGAGAGGATCAGATTAGCAAATGAGATCAGATGAACAGATCATCTTACATCCTCGCTCACTCCTGTCGGTGTTCTGTAATAACAGTGAATCAGCTCAATTCCCCCTCAGGCTCTTGTGTACTTTTGACTGCACTCATGAAGCCATCAGGAGCTCTGTCCTCTTCTTCCTGCAGGCTGATACTGCTCTTTCTAATCTCTTGATCCTCTTTTGTAGAAACCTTGCTGCCAGCTCTGCTTTGCAGCACCCCCCCCTCCTCCCTTCCTCCCCCCTTATACACGTCAGCTTGTTTTCAGCGCAAACCCGAAGGCATCTGCTCAACCTGGGATTCTTGCTGCTGGGATCCTTCCTCTGTGTAAACGGAGAGCAGGTCTGCCTTAGCCAGGGCCCAGCTCAGAGCAGCTGTCCTGCTCGGGATCGACAGACGCGCCCCATCTGTCACTCCTTCCTTCTCTTTGTCCTGTGATTCTCTACATTTCCGCTCTCCTCCTTCCTCTGTCTTTTACTGCTCGTGCTCGCGCATTACAGATGTGCACCGCTCAAGATTAGCGGCATTGTGTGTCTGTGGCTACAACCTGTTGCATGCAAAGAGGTTTCCAGCTGCCGTGTGTGTGCGCGTTCCTCCTAGTTTGGAGAGTTTTTAGCTTACAGATAGGATGGGATAGGAAAATACTTTAGTCTATAAGTATCAAACCATCGATTGAAATAGTCCAAAATTGCATTCATTTATACAAAGGTAATAAAAAGGACTTCCATCCTTAAAAACATCTGCAATTCATATATCAAAGTCCTGTGTGGTTTGTTCTGTGCTGCAGTGAGGTTAGCATAGTGCTCTGAGACAGGAAGATGCAAACATATTTCACTTAAAAGAATGAATGGATAGTAATGTTTAGACAGCAGTGTACATAAGGTGTAACAGTGTAAATAAGGAACACAAGTGAACCTCGAGTACATCGACTCACGCACTTGTCTCTCCCTCGTCTCAGGCCCAGCGTAAAGAGCTGTTCATCCAGGAGCGCTACGGCAGATACAACGTCAGCGACCCCTTCCTGGCCCTGCAGAGAGACACGGAGGCCGTCGGCGGCCAGAGCAAGGACCAGGGCTGCTCCTCCGCCACGTCCAACCCTCTGGTGGTGCTCAAACTGGTGGTGAGCCACTGCCGGAGGATGCAGGAGAAGATGTTGGCCCAGCTAGCCGCGGCAGAGAGCCGGCACAGAATGGTGGGTGTGGACGCGCGCGCTTGTTAATGAGCGCGAGGAGACACGATTCGCTTCCTTGTGCCGAATTAAAACCCCGTTTTAATCAAGCAGCATATATTGAAGATAACAGCTGGAGTTTGTGGATGGAATATTATAACGAGGAGAAAGTAAAACGGCTTTTATGATTTTAAAGTATGGAACAGATGCCAAGCACAAAAGACGCAGAACTATTAAAATTCATCCCGCGACTCTCGGATTCTCCCGACATCGAAGCGAGGAGGTAAAGGCGGCGGCAGAGCAGTGCAACACTGTTGTCTCCTGATTAAATTGTGAGGCATGTCCGCTCAAAAGCTACCCAGTTGTTCGACTTTTATTAATCGCATCAGATTTTCATTACGCAGTGCATGACTTCAAAACAAAATATGGCCGCCACTTTAATTAAGACCGAGTCGAAGCTGAGATAACCCACATCCGCAGACTCCAGAGTGTTTGCACTTCCTCCTCTTTCAAGTGTTTGGGCCTGCAGAGTTTCACAGGCTTAATCTTAATAGTTCGAAAACAAACAGTAAGACAAGCGTGCAAATAGTCCTGGGTAAACCTTGGCAAGAAAAGCAGAAAATTCAGCTCGTCACCATCAGGGACGTGACGCCAATCAGGTTAGTAAGATCACGGCTATCATAATAGCTCTGGGAGAAAAAAGAGAACAGGGTTTCCCTTCAGGTGGAACAAGAAAATGGTGTTTGCTCGGATGGGTAGTTGCTGAACGGCTGCCCGGGTTGCGACGGTGCTGTGTCGGGAAACGCCCGGAAAAACGCGGCGAATGCTTCACTTCTCGCTCTCTGTCTCCGCGCCGCGTCCGTTCCAGGTCATCGCAGACCTGGAGGAGGAGAGGAGGAAACACGCCGAGGACACGGCTGAGGGAGACGATGTCACCTACATCCTGGAGAAGGAGAGGGAGCGATTACACCAGCAGGTGATAAGAAATCCGCCCGGCGGAGCGGCTGAGGCTCCGGAGCCGCGGTCTTCGGAGACGCTTAAGCCGCTTGTTTGTCCGCAGCTGGAGTTTGAGCGCTGCCAGGTCCGCCGGCTGGAAAAGGAACAGCGGCGGGCGACTGAGCAGCTGGAAGAGGAACGGGCTCAGCACAAGCAGCTCTCCTGCGCTTTGGCCAAAGAGTGCAAGTGGGCAAGTGCCAGAGCGCTGGAGGAGGGTCACCGGCTGACTGAGCTGAGCCGCAAACTCGATAAGGTAGCATCAGACCCCCCCCTCGGATTTATATCAGCCCCCTCCAGGACTTCTGAAGCCTGTTAATGCCACATGTGCTGCTTTATGCCTGTGCTTATTTTGTTGTATTTTGAGTGCCTGAAGGTGCAGGATCCAAGATACATTTCTACTAAAGTTTATTCTTTGTAGTCCAAAACGTTGCCTTTCTGATCCTTTGATGATCAAGGCTCGTCCGCGAGCGGCTCCTTTTAAGGAAAGTGAAGAAAGCTTTCCCTCCGCAGGAGAAGGAGACTTGCCAGGTCCTGAGGAAGGAGCTGGAGGACGAGCGGACGAGAGCTCTCCGGATGGAGGCGAGGGTGGAGGAGCAGCTGGCCGAGTTCGACACGGAGCGGGAGCAGCTCCGCTCGCGTCTGAAGAAGGAGGAAGCTCACTGCTGTCAGCTCCGGCGGCAGGTGGGAAGATCCCCGCCTTCGCCTCGGGGGCGGGCGGAGCCCCTCGCCTGAACGGCGCGGCGCTCACGGTCTCTTGTTCCGGAGCAGGTGGAGGAGCTGAGGAGAGAGCTGGAGGAGACGGACGGGCCGGAAGGCGCGGGAGATGCGGACGCACCTCCGGCGGAGGAACGGGAAAAGGGGGAGTGGGCCACGAAAGTCGGGAGTCGTAACGTCCGGGACGTTAACGAAGACTCGAACGGTCTCCTCTGCCCGGCGGAGACGAACGGTTACCACGGAACAGACGAGCACGCCTCGGAGAAGGACGACCCTCGGGACGGGAGCGAGGGGGTTCCGGTGGCTCAGACCCCCGCGCCGTCCCCCACCTGCAGCGCCGCTCTCCCCCCCTCCTCCCCCTGCTGCGCCTCACCCGTCCTGGCCAATCGCGCGGCTGCGACGGCGTGCCCCGGCGGCTACCATCACTCCTCCTACCAAGCCGGGATCAACCAGCGCTTCCACGCCGCCCGGCATAAGTTCCAGGGGACAGCCGAGACGGATTCGCCGCCCCAGGCCGCGCAGGCCCCCTCCCCCTCCCCCTCCCCCCCAAAAGAGGAGCCCAGCCCGGTCAAGCAGATGGCCCGGAGTACCGTCACCCAGGTCCTGTCCCGCTTCACCACCGTCCAGCAGAGCGTGGCGCCGAGGCTCGCGGCGCCCAACAGCTCGCCCTTCGGCACGGACTACCGCAGCCTGGCGGCGCCGCTGTCTCCCATCATCAGCAGAGCCGCGGGGGTGCTGTCGCAGGGCGTCCGGTCGCCCACCATCGCCAGGGCGGACAGGGGCCACCCTCCGCCCATCCCCCCGAAGAAGCCGGGCCTGGCGCAGGCCCCCGCCTCGCCGGCCCCGGTGCCGCGCTCGGCCGGCCACTTCGCCGACGGCGGCCTGCCGGGGGGCTGCGGCCTCACGTCGGGCCAGGACGGAGTCAAAGAGCTGGACATGGTGGTCTCTTCCAGCTGAGCGAAGCAGCGTCACAGTGGCGAGCTGCTCGTGTCAAATTTATACATGACGTCATTCATACACCAAACAAGGTCCCTTCAAACACTGTCAATTCTATTTATTAGATTTTTAAATGGTGCTGACTCACTAGTTTAGTGCTTCAGAGGCTGGTACTAATTACTGTAACATTTAAGCGCAGTAGTGTCGCATTTATCTTCCTTTTATTTTTGAGTTTGTCCATATTTTCTCTCAAGTATGTTACTTGCTATTACAACCAATATCAAATCGTGTAATCTTGGACTAAATGTAAAAAAGCATTTCTTAGGCTAAATGCTGTAATTTCAGTGTACATAGCAGTTGTTTTTATACGAATGTATATCTTATTTCATAAATGTTACTTTGTCATCTTATAACTGTCCCATAACATCAGCTAATCCAGTCAGTGTCATATTGCTTTTTATAGGTTATACATTAATTATTAACAGTTCTGATAATAATTTGCACCATTGTATAATGTATTGTTTGTGCCATGTGAATGTCATTTATTTAAAAAAAAAAAAAAAAAAAAGGTTTTTACAGTACATCAGCTGCACTGTAGACTTTTATCAAATACTACGGTTGAAATAAATGAATCCGTGATTCATCTATTCAGGCTTTACTGAGAGTCGTGACGACAGTATGATGTGGTAGACAAAGGAAGATTTACCTCCATATAAATAAAACAGAACATGAGGGAACCTAAATAAAAACTAAGTCGATTTCCGTTTGATTTTTATCTCCAAATTTGTCCTTTCCTGTGCAGTCTATTTTAGTCGTGTACCTTCTTAAAGGAGCCTCAAGGGGGCAGTAGATCACAAGATACATGAACTCTAGGAAACTGATGGCAGAAAAGGAAAAGATGCTCACATGGAAATGGAATACTTCCAGCTTAAGACATAAATGTCGGATTTATTATTTATTATATGAAGCTATTAAATATAAATACATTTCCAAGCAGAGCACTTGTGCAGTCCTGTAAATAACTGATTTACTGACAGAAAGAGCAGCGCATAAGTCACAGTTACAACTATGATTACATTTCTCAACCCATTGTTTCACAAAAGGCAGGTGTTGACGGGAAACTCTTCTCTGTGTCATTTTGTCAAGAGAAGTTCAGAAACCCCCCCCCAGTGCAGTTTGCTTGGTCTGCAGCAGGTAGAAGGTGCATCGTGTGTGATGCTGACGCTTCACTCTGATCTTGCGCATACATGCAGGGTCACACTAAATCCCTCTGCTGCCTGGACGCTTAATGGAACGTGCCACCTCCTCTGCTCGGCTCACCTAATTAACATTCCAGCGCAGGACATTCGGGGCCGCGTCCCGAATCCCTGGTGGACGGGTGGACGGGCCCGGTCCCGCTCAGCCCCGCGTAAACGCACCCTCAGGTTGATGAGCTGCGAGGGCCTCGGCCCTCACAAACTGCAACCACCCAGAAGTCTTGATCCGCATTTTACAACGGCGTGGAGCGAGATCTTGGAAGCACCGCGTAAAATAAACACCAGCGATGGCTGATGGGGCACACATGTTGTTTTCTGGCCCTCTGTGAGAAACTCAAACTGTACGTGTCACTGTCTGAATCCCGTCTGCATTCATCGGAACCATCTTTATACACATTAATATTCCATCTCTGATTTAAGGCTTTGGGCTGCATGACTTAGCCGAAGAAAAATGCCTTTTTAAAAACCTTTATTCAGGCTTCGGGTCACGACTGAATGGATCTTGGCTCTCCCTCTCTGTTAGGATTCCTCGTGACAAGAGGGATAATAATTAACTTTGTATGGTTGAAATAAATCTCCGAGTAGGAGATTACAGTTTTCTCTGTAAGAGCTTATTCTCAGAAGGCTAGAAGAGGCTTTTTTTTTTTTTTTTTCCCTTATGGTATCTTTAGGTCAGACTCTTGCCCTTCTGTTTTACGAGGGCAGTGAAAACAAAGGAAGCAGACAAGCCCGTGGTGTCTGTGCGGCAGTGTCAGGTTGTACCGAGGTCCATCAGGATGAGGGCACGGCGCGTCCTGCTCGCCGAACCCGAGAGAACAAAATAAATGCGCGACAGTCTGCAAAGTCCCCCTCATTTTAAGAACATCGGAGTCCCTAAATATGTCACTTTCCAGACGCTGTCACGTGGTTTCCATGAAGCTCGTGGCTGCTGTGACTGCTGACCCTCCGTTTGCATCCTAATCCTGCTCCAGTCCCCCCCCCTCTTTCACTGCCCCTCTTTCTCTTTCCTGCCTTTCTTCTCCTCCTCTCTTGCGACCAAATTTAGCTCGGGACATGAGGTGGGCCCAGAATAGGAGCTCAGGTCCCCCCCCCCCCCACCACCACCACCCACGCTGAGCCCCAGAGCTAGAGCTGGCTCAGGGAGAGAGGGACAGAGGAGGGTGGGAGGGAGGGATGGATGGATGACAAGTGCTCTCACGGCCATCACCTGCTCTCTGTAAAGCAATTTGTTACGGTGTTGTCACTGTAAAATCCATAGCTTGTCCTGGGGGGGGTGCAGGGGTGGGGGGTTACATGTAATGAGGATCCCGGCGTGGCTCCAAATCCAGATATGACATAACTGAAGGACAGACAGCCGGGCGGTTGTGCAGAACCGGCCTCAAACAGCGCTTCTGTGCAGGAGCGTGTTATTCTGGGAGCAAACGGAGCCTCTGCTGACCCCAACAATGGTCAGAAAAACTCCAAAGTGGGTCGGGCGAAGCTGTTCCAGATGCCACCGGGGTGGGTCACATGTTTCCACACAGGCCCGATGAGACAAATTTGCTGCCTGATTGAGACTGTTGATAGGAGCTGAATTACAAGCACGCACTCTGGTGGGGGTCCAAGGGCCCCGGGGCCGAGGGCTTGGCTCTCGCTCTTCCGCCTTCGTGTGGCCCACCGTGATGCAAACTAATGAACAGCGAAGGAGCCATATTTGGCCCCCGGCTGAAGCTGAAAAAAAAAAAAAAAAAAAAAAAGACTAAATTATTTAAAGGATTTTGAGCTAATGAAGGAAAATGTCCGAAGTGAATGGATGGACTCGGGATTGACGTCATCAGTTTTGTCTTTCCTCTCCAAGCGGATGATGATTTAAAGATAGGTTAATCATAATAAATGAAACAACCAACGCTAGTGATACCTACAAGCAGCATATTGTGTGTTATTGGACTGAATAACTCAACCTCAAATGTGCTTATTTATGGAACAAGTGAAGTGGAAGCATGCAAAATATTCCAGCGTTGGTCTCCGACCCATTTACTACTAACATTAATAATTGTTATTATTTCAGAGTGTTGCCAGTCAGAGAACAAAATAGCACTCAGAGATTGTAAACTATAAAACTGTCTGCCGGCCCCCCAAAAGCAAAAGGTCAGATTTTTTTTTTTTTCTTCTCTTTTTCTAAAGCAGCAGATATCAGGTTTATCCATCAAACTCCTCATCTCCTTCCCGAGTGTCTACTGCTGCGGGTCAGGGCTGAGGGGGTGGGTAGGAGGGGGGGGAGAGGTGGAGGAGGAGCGGAGATCGCGCACAGCTGACAGTCGGAGCGCGGCGCGTTCGGGTGCGCATCTTCATCGCCGCCTGGGAGCAAAGGTGCGCGCACTGTCCGTGGCGGATTATCATTATTTTTTCCACACGTTTTTATTTTTTTTTATTTTACTTTTGTATTGAAAAGATTCATTGCATTTAAAGTTGCCGCAAATTTAAGACAAAACAGCTGCCAAAATACTGCGGAGAAATTTGGGATGGACTGTCCCGCTCATGCCGGATTAATTTGCGCAGAATCTGCACGACATCGTCGAGGCAGCAGCAACAAGCGGAGTCCCCCCCACCCCACGCACAGTTGAGCTCTGTCGGTGATGGACGGCGGACGATCGTCAAGGAAAGTCACACCTGCTGCTGCGGCTTCTGCAAACACGTGAGAGCGACCAGACGGGGGGCTTCTGGGCCAGGAGCGTCGCCATGGGGGGCAGAGAAGAGCCCAGATATGCACACAAGTCCAAGCACATCTCCAAAGTCCATTTCATTTCCGTTTTGTTCCTGCTCATATTCACACCCAGAGTGGATTCTTCGTGGTGGTGAGTGGAAATCTGGAGGCATTAAAAAAAAAAAAAAAAAGGCCAAATTGAGTGAAAACTTGCACGGCCCGTCACTGCTTCTCGTCACAAACACCACAAAAAGTTTAGAGAGCACTGTTAATCTGTTTTTAATCCTCTGGGAGGGAATGTGTGTGTTGATCATTCCTGTGCCCTGCGTTTCATGTTTATTAAGATTAATGACATGGGGGGGGCGCTCCTACCCACATCCATCCATCTTGAAAAGGTATAGGTGGTGGCAGGTGAAGCCACCAGTGCGTGAATAAATGGCCCTTGATCATTCCTGCAGAAGTCTTAACAGCTCAGAGGATGGGGAGAAAAAAAAAAAGAAAGCCCTACCACCTGAAAAAGCTGCAGTGCATCTGATCACACTCGCAGGAACCGCATTTGTTGTGTATTTTGACAAGTGCGACGGCTCCATTTGTTTGCTTTCATGCTCGCTCTTTGGGCCCAGTTACACCATCTTTTACAGATGGGTTGGATTAAAACGCTCTTTAATTTCCCAGGAGGCCCGAGCACGCACTCTCCTGGTTCCACTCTGTAAACCCTTTGTCGTCTCATGTAAATACTTTATGAAACGGCGGCGATTAAATCACTGAAAAATTCCAGAGGAAGAGGGAGACGCACTGAGCAGAAGAGACTTGGAAGCCTTGTGGGCGGATGATTAATACTTATTTAATCCTGGTTTGTATCGTCAGAGGCCGGTTTTATTCCATGCAATAATTTAGATGAGCACCATGTGTCTCGCCCCTTCTCTCTCTCTCCCTCTCTCTCTCCCTATCTCCGTGTGTGTCCTCTTGGAGACACTCAAGGGTCTCTTGGCACAGGCGTTCATACAACACACAATAAACATGAGTGCTGTTTCTGCTCTGCTTTACTGCTCAGGCACACAGTCGCAGTGGGAAAGGGTCTGGGACAGCCATAATGGGAGTGGAAAGTGCCCGCTGAGGCGCTTTCTGTGCTGGTGGCCAGGCGACACCAATGTGGCCGCGATTAGGGACCCTAATGATATCCGGATGGAGAGAGCGGAGCATGAAGGCTTAGAGGAGGAGGGATGGTTGTTGGTGGTGGGGGGGGTGTCTGTGTCCACATATGCTCGGTCTGTGAGGTTGGGGGGGGGGGAAGGCCCGAGTGGTCACTTTGCACCGTGGACAAATGTCCCCTGTCGCCCCTCGTGACTCTCGCCGAGCATGTGCCTTGCCTTTTCAAGAGCCGCTCCTAAGTCAGAGATTACGCCTGAGCAGTGAAGAAGGCGAACATTTGGAATGGAGTAATCTCTTTGACATCGTGAATACGAGCACCAATTGGACGAGGGGTGTGGGCTTGAAGACAAACAGGCTCGCGAGCGGGAATCCGATAAGCAATCTGCGTGGAGAGTCAGATGAGAACATCTCAAATAGTTTGGGCCAAGACCCCAATCTGTCCCTTTTGCGGGTTACTTCATATCTAAACGTCCCGTTAGAGACAATGAGGTGATGATTCAAACACTTTTTCAACACTCTTTAGTTTGTTTGATGCAGTTCTGGTCGTTCTACTCGGAATCTGTGACCATGGTAGCTGACGTGATTTCTACAAATGAGAGGAGAGGAATGATAACAACCGCATCATACCTGTTTCCCACATCTCAAATCAATTGTGATATTGGATAGTTATCAACTCAACCTCTTTACTTGCAAACTGAAAACATAAATGCACCTAATAAAACAATTATTGGACCCAAATCCTGACTTGGAAGTTGAAAAGCACTTAAAAGCTTCAGGAAGAAGAAGAAGAGGAAGGAGAAGCCTCCTGAGCTTGACCAAAACATGCCATCTATCTCTGGGTTGCTAACCTGTTGACTACTGTCTCACGCCTCGGGGCAACAATCTCCAGTCAACCGAGCATGCGTGAAGTTGGGCTGGTCTGAAAGCAGACCCGAGCTGGATCAAACTGCACCTCATTTATATTACTATCCATGAGTAAGGCATGAATTTTGGCATTTGCAGGCTGTTATTTGATGGATCAGTAAGGATGGGCAGAGGAAGGATAGCTGAGGATTATTGCCTCAGTTTATGGGTCACACGCTCCACTTACTGAGCTCTCTGTGTACAATATGTACGGTCCTGTCATATTTGTGTACTCACTCAGTCGACCTCTCATTGAACTAAAGCATAAATACGTAGCTAACAGGTGGACCAAACACAGCTGCTTTTTCAGTTTTGCAGGAGGTGCACATCTGCATACAGTTTAGAGGATTCCCACACTCTCCTGTTTACTTTAGTGGAACGTTGCGTCCCTACCTCCAGGCTTCAAAAACCAAAAGCACCATCCCCGCCGTCTTCACAATGGTTGCAGTTTCCCTCATTTCTCGTAGCGTCAGCAGCCATCTTGGCCCTTGGGAAGCTTCCCAAAAGTGTCATTTTTTTTGGTGAACGGCTCTCCTGAAATTTCCCGTTGGATCTGTCCACTTCAGGTACATCGGAGCGCTGGGGGCCCGAGTGATCTGCGACAACATTCCCGGCCTGGTGAACAAGCAGCGGCAGCTGTGCCAGGGCCACCCGGACCTGATGCAGTCCATAGGTGAGGGAGCCAAGGAGTGGATCCGGGAGTGCCAGCACCAGTTCCAATACCACCGCTGGAACTGCAGCACGCTGGACCGCGACCACACCGTGTTTGGCCGGGTGATGCTGCGAAGTGAGTCCGCGCTTACGTGACTGAGATTTCTCTCCGCGTTCTCCTCCGTCGGTTGTTTACATCAGTGACACTGACGGAGTTAATCATCCCCGTAAATGCCTTCGCCTTTAGCAGATAAGCAGAGGATTAATACGTGTCTTATTCCGTCATCCTGGCCTCAGGTTACAAACGCGGTTTTCCCAACCTCCGGAGCGAGTGCAAGAGAATAGACGTTCTCCAAAAACAAGTAGCAGATCACCACATTTGTGATGTATAAGCAGTAATAGGAGATGTAAATATTTGGGTAGATGTTTCTGGCGGCCAGACAAAGCTTTCCCCCCCTGACATATCGGTGGTGTTCTGCTTCATTGCATGAGCAGGAATGAGGACAGGAGGTGGGTGGGAAAGCCAGAGCGAGTAACCCCCAAATATCTCCTCTAGCCTGAAATGAAAACACAACCCAGTGACTGAGAATGCTGCCATCTGTGCGAATCACGAAGGTCCGCTGGACTGATGTTAGAGCCGATGCGCTGGTGCTTCGGTGTAGGCGATCGACCATAAATGGACTTTGTTTCTGGGAGCCCCCTTGTCTGGAATATACAAGCATGATTGAGCAGTGACACAGAAAATTTGGCTGAGACTTAAATCTCACAAAAAGAGAGTCTATTTTAAATATCTATTTGTAAAAAAGCACATTTCCACTAATCAATTCTTTCTCTGAAGACTTTATTTCCTCGCACGCAGGCAGTCGAGAGGCGGCGTTTGTGTATGCCATCTCTTCGGCGGGAGTGGTCTACGCCATTACCAGGGCCTGCAGCCAGGGGGAGCTCAAGAGCTGCAACTGCGACGGCCAGAAGCACGGCCGATCGAGCGACGCCACGGGGAGCTTCGACTGGGGCGGATGCAGCGACAACATCAACTACGGCATCAAATTTGCGAAAGCCTTCGTTGACGCTCGGGAGAAAATGATGAAAGACGCCCGAGCGATGATGAATTTGCACAACAATCGGTGCGGGCGGATGGTGAGCGTTAGCCGATAAACAATACCGACGAGGGCGCTTTTATTTCACTAACTAGTAGGAAAGAAAGTGGGAGGTGTCTGTTAGGGCAGCTCACTGATGGTGATCGATTTTACTCACAGAAAATATCACACCTTCATCACCAGCTTAACACCCTGTCACCTTTGACCTCTGCTTCAGGCAGTGAAGCGCTTTATGAAGCTGGAGTGCAAGTGTCACGGAGTCAGCGGCTCCTGCTCTCTGAGAACCTGCTGGCTGGCCATGTCGGACTTCAGGCGCACCGGAGACTACCTCCGCAAGAAGTACAACACAGCGGTGGAGGTGACCATGAACCAGGACGGGACCGGCTTCATGGTGGCCGACAAGAACTTTAAAGGCAACATCAAGAATGAGCTGGTGTACGTGGAGAACTCGCCAGACTACTGCCTCATGGACCGCACAGCAGGTAGGGGGAGGAGTCAACTCTTGACCCGAGCCGAACAGAGCTGACCCGAGTGTGAATGCGTCGTATTTGTTATTAAAGATGAGTGTAATGCTGAAAAATTACAAATATATTAAACCTCAGTGAGAAGTGCAACTCTTATACAGACAAAACCCAACGACCTCATGAACAGGCTAACAAATGTCATGATCTCACAGGATAATCACAAGTAAGGGATGATTGGATACTGCACAGAAAAACTGCTCTCTGGTGTAAAAAAAAACCCCACACACAGTTCATTATTTTCAATGTTATTTTTGTTTTAGCTCCACGCGTATGGTCTTTGCGTATGCCAACACTTATCTATACAAATCCAATATCAACACGTTTAGCCACTTTATCAAGCTTTGCTTGATGTTTACCAGATAAGCTCACACAAAGTTCTCTTTAATTGCCTTTCTTGAGTGAAACTCATCAACTCTGTTTGGATTGTTTAAGGCTCAGATGTCCACCACCAGTCCTGGAGATGCTATCGGGGTTAAAGCAGACGTGCTTATTTGTCTATTTAGCCTCTGAAACAGCAAAAGCCTTGGTGCTGTTTTGCTCCTGTGGTGTTTATCTTCGGTCTGCCTCCCTCGTCTTCACAACATCTCATTTTGATACCCCCTGCTGCATGAATCCTTGCTAAAATGAAGAACAATCTTACTGCGCTTCAAGCCCAAAGCTTCATTTTAAATGATTGTATGCAGTAATTGTTGGTTCCTGTGTAGTTCAAGACCAAAATACATCTGACCTGCTTCTTAAAGAACCTGCTTTATGCAAGTTATCATCACTACTGCTATAAGCATTTAAAAGTATATATCATCGGGACTTTGAAGAACCTATTTCCAGCGTCAAATCAAATGATAGGATTTGAGCGAAAGGACAAAAGCCCACACAATGTTTTTGGTACCTTTTCACCATCAGGCGGACTCTCCATTTGGCACCAAAGTGTAAGACGTAGCTTATTTTCCACATCCAATGGAAAATATCTGGAAAATACAGCACTGAAGAGTGAGCTATCACACTGTGATTGGATGTTTGGCTTTAGAGAATGATACGTAAGGGCTGATAAGCTCATTTGGATGAGAAGGGTCTCTTATCTTCTTATTAGATCGTAATAAGACATTTTCGACTGGACCCCGTGTCCATTTTAGAAAAGTTGACCTTTAATTGCCAGTGTTTACCTTGTTCTGCTCTGTCTCTCTCCTATCAGCCCCGTTTCACTAGTGTGAAGCAGTTGACTAACTCACTGTTAATAAGTACAAATCTGGCAAAAAGCAGCACAGAGGCTAATTTCACAGATGGTTCTACTCCTCTGCTGTGAGTTTGGCGGCAGCCCGACAACTGCAGGATAATGGAGGTGTGCTCATTCAAAGGCCATCTTTAAGGAAGATTAAGAACCTCCTCGTCACTAATCTCTATTGTAAAGGAATTTACAGCCCGAGGATACATGCGGGATTATTTTCAAATCCTTCCTTTGGTCAGTAATAAGATGTGCTCTTCAAGCCTGAGGGGGATGACTCCACTTACCCTGTTCGCTCTGCTTCAGGGATGCTCTGTTATTAGACGGGGCATCTTGATCTACGATCTGATCCCCACATTCACAGGCACGTATGTGTCGATGCATTTGGAGGACAACAAACAGCCAAAAAGTGTCAGAAATGTGATATCTGAAAATTGTGCTTGTGTAACCATTGTATATTCTACATAAGATCTTCCAGCATCAGCAGGTGTGAAATTCTGCAGGGTACGACTTCAAGAGGGCCTTTCACACAGCTTAATTCAGATGATAATCTACACTTTCTCTGTCTTTCTCTCAAAATTTGTTGGACTGTATTTTTGCAAGATAGATAGTTGGATACATTATTTTTGTATTTTATAACAAATCCTTTTATCTTTCTCACCAGATTGAAATCAAAACTACCATTGGTTTGTCTCTCTGATTTCTTGAAAAACAGTTTAGTGGCTGTAAAAGAGTGTAATGTCACTAATTCTAAGCTCTAACTTTATTAATTGACATCGAACTACCATTATTAAGTTACTTTTTGCTAATAAATGTTAATGAAGAGACTCTCTACTGCCCTCCTGTGCTCACAATGAATAAATTAGCTTTACGTTGAAATATTAGTTGGCAAATATTAGTTGTCAAGTTTTATGGATGATATTACATATGATCGGTTTAATTTGTTAGCCCAGAAATTCTAGTTCTGTGAGTCCATTAAGGAATAAAGTGGTAGAACATTTTGCATTCAATCTTAAGGAAATTGTGAAAAATGTTAATGTTGACTGTAACACCAATTTATGGATTTATTTCCAGGTTCCTTGGGCACAGCGGGCAGGGTGTGCAACAAGTCCTCCCGAGGCACAGATGGCTGCGAGGTCATGTGCTGTGGGCGGGGCTACGACACCATGCGTGTCAAACGTGTCACCAAGTGCGAGTGCAAGTTCAGGTGGTGCTGCGCCGTGGAGTGCAGCGACTGCGAGGAGGTGGTGGACATTCACACCTGCAAGCCTCACAAACGAGCCGACTGGTTGGACATAACCTAAGACGGAGGCCGCCTGCTAATGACCGTGGGACCTGCGTATGAGTCTTTTCTGATACCTCTGGCTTTCGACACTTCCTGAAGGAGACGTCTCAGACTGTGGTGATGCTGGAATTTAGAACCTGTTACTGAACACGTGCTGCTTTTAAGTGTCCCTTAAAAGCAACCAAACACAAACCCAGAACAAACGTTGGATGTTTGAAACACAAAGGTTGAATTTGATGTGAGCGTTTTGTAAATACTTGCTGATCTGCATTGGAAGACGCGATTGCACAGGCGATCACAGCAACCTTTAGCCTGAAGACGCATAAGATATAAATATTGTTCTAATTGTTTTAAGGACGCTGACATTGTATCATTCAGAATGATATCTAGTCATTGTATGGTACTGCAACACCATGGTATGAAATACAAATAACAGTTGCTGCTACTTCATAAACTCTAACAAGTGCAGTGAAAAGTCAGGGGTAGACTTCCAGACCCAGAGGAACGCAGGTGGGACACACTGTGATTGCAACAGCAAGCAGGGACTCCCAGCTAAAGCGGCTGCAGGCAAAAAAAAAAAGAAGATGGACAACAGACTGGTAACAGGCAGTATTCCCCCATGACTGCTGGCCTTTGCTCCAACACATCCCGGTTTCTGCTGCCTTATCGGACACTTTTATTGTTTCTACCTCTGATGTTTATCTTTCTGTCCAATTCCTTCTCCTGCAGTGTCGCATTGATAGCTTTAAGCAGTTGTTAGCCTCGTTTAGCTGGGAAAAAGAAACATTGATTTATTCCAGATGGCCTTTGGGGATAAATGTACATAGTTATCCAGTGTAGTTCAGAGCAAAATCGAGGTTTGGTATGAGGTATTTGAGCGCACATTATACCAGTGGGGTCATGACCCATATTATAGCATCTTATTAACATAAACTTTATGTTCATTTCAAACATTTTTTTTTTAATCATACAATAGTTGGAACAGAGGTGGCACCATTTATCGTCTCTGCCGTAATTCCCTATTTCATACACTCTGGAATTGATTTTTGGGGTCGTGTTCTGATGAAAGTGACACATTTGGCCCTTGTTAAAATTTTCTTATATTGTTCTTCCTGGTTTCTGCAAACCACAGTTACAGTATATTCGAAGAGTGATTCTACGAACTAAAGATTTAATCAATGTTGCAAGGGTCTCGTCACGCAGAATGGTTCCCCGACCGTTCACGGAGCGTCCAAATTGAACTTTTCTTGGAGCTGTGGGTGTGTCCTGCTCTGTTCTGCACAGTTAACCCTGATATACGACATTAAACCATACAATAGTTCAATGCTAAGACTTAGCAGCGAGTTATGGTGAGTAGATTTCAAAACAAGTGGAGTCAATGCTGTTCTTTGTTACACAAAGCCAGCAGGAGATGTTTCTTCTGTCATCACGTTATGAGAGAAGACTTTCGGTCTTAAGCAACAGAGTTCTCGGTCATTTGTACACATATTTCCTGACTCTCAACAATCTGGTAAGAAGTGAAGTATTTTATGAAACCTGGCCAAAGTGTTTTTTAAAAAAAAAGAACCAACCCAAAAAAGCAGTCAAGTAGCTGCAGATCCCGAGGTTGACTCTTCAACATCTGGTAATGAGGCCAGTCATCATGGTGGGCGATTGGAGACACGGGCCCCCAAGGAATTTACACATCTTACGGTAAATGAAGCTGACAACAAGCTGCTGAACATCAGTGCATTACTGCAAGTCCACGTAATGGGGAGGCCAGCCAAAGTAAAGTGCTTTGAACGGGGCCAAATGACACGCCATGTCAAACCTCCCCGAGTCAAAAGTTAATTGCAAACAAAAGAGGCTGTTTCGAGTGGGGAGGGGTAAGATGTGTTCTTTTCTTAATGACTGCAGAGGTGAGAGCTGTTCACACACGGTGGGGTCTCCATAAGCGAGTAGCGCTCGCTGGGCCTTCAAAATTTCATGTTTCAGTTAATAATCCCGAAACTGGTTGTGTCTGGAGACCAGTGCGCATTTTCTGTGATTGACCTGCTATTGATGAGTATCAAGCCCATCTGCCTCTTTGATCTACATGCAACTGTAACAGTGAAACCTTCTAATAAGTTGGGAATTTTTACCCGCAAATTATTTTTTTCTTCCACTTGGGATTGATGTTTTTGTCGTCATTTAATAAATTTATTTCATACAGTTGCTGATGCCACCATCATCTTCTTCAGCATTATATACAACCATGTACGCCTCTACAGATTGTGTGTTTCAAGTGTCTCGTACAGCTGAGAACACGGTTGAGTTTAGGGTTAGTGAACACAAGTCATTCTTTTTACGGTGCTAAAGTAAACTACCAAGGTGGTGTTTTGTTGAAAGCGTTTTGCTCCGTCAGTCAGAAGGTCTATGGCTGGAAATGCCTGTGCTAATTTTAGCCATGTAACTAAAATTAGTTCACCTATCAGCGTTTCTCCACCCTTAAGTTATCCTGCCGAAGGACACGTTGTCTTCCATTCCTCCAGAAAACTCCGGCGGCGCTGGATTGAAGCACTTGGCTACTGGCTAATTAGGGCCACCTTAGTCTACATCCTGTAATCTACACTCTGAACTGCATCCACCGCCACTGCTGCTACACTAGAAATGCAGCAGCCATTACACAAATAGATGGTTCGTAAGGTCACTGCACCAGTTTCAAAATGTAACCCATCACAATAAGGTACTGGAGCATCTAACATTCTGAATTGTTGTGTTGCTTTTCTTTTTTCGTCCTAATTTCACGTACTTATGTTTGTCTGTTGTCATTTGTCTGTATTCCTTTATTACAACAGAAGCATTTAGTCCTGTGAAATACTGGTCTCAAAATACCTTAGCTGTTCCATATAAACCCTGTTGATTCACCCATCATCGGTTCTATTAGAAGTTTTTTTATTCTCTTCTGTCTTATATGGTTATAGGGCAAACTGGTGTTGATGGAGACATGTCCTCCACCGCCAAAATAATTTTATTAAGAACTATGAACCCTTCTGCTTGCCTAAACCAAGTTCTAACCTCAACAGTAAAGCCAGGTCTTCACCATCAAATGGTCCTTTGAAATTGTGACGGCCAGCCAAAATGTTATCACTTGGCTGGTAAAATGTAGATTTTGGTACTCAGTATCCAGCAAGTACAAGTCTCTCTCTCTCTCTCACACACACACACACACACACACACACACACACACACACACACACACACACAGCCTACATACAAGCATCAATCCAGCCTGGAGTTTGTCAGCCCTAACAGACCCTGCAACCTCAAACACCAAGCAATTGCCACTGAAATCTTAAATACAATATTTTCTTAGAATTCTAAGCCAGCATGTCCTTTACAAAAAAAAAAAACAAAAACAAAAACGGCAAGATATTTAGCTAACCTCCGAGCAGATTAACAAAGTCCTCCCCTGATCTTTAAATACGCCATCGCATCCACGTGGCTTCGCTCCCAACAATGTGCGATCCAGATGAACTCTTTTAAAAATAACAGGAGAGGCATTGCAGGCATTCTCTGCCATCAAAGTGATATCAATGGGCATCTCGAATGATCAACATTTCCGAGCTAAAGTTGGCCCGGGGGACATCCTAACAGTGTGGTCCACGTTTCACGTTGGAGGAAACCAGAGGAGAGTAATGTTGTAATCTACGCTTCACAATTTGTAATGGGTCAAAAGCAATTCACAGCTGTGTCAATTACCAAAGTAAACACATCGGATGTTCTGGCGGAACTTTTCTGAGTGGCCCTCTATGCCAAAAAGCTTCACTCCAGACTAATTGCATGATTAATATCTTTGTATGATACAGCAATAAGTTGACGTGTATACACTGTTTTTTACTCTCTGGAGTGTTTGGCTAAATGTCTGTTTTATTGTTTTTCTTGGAAGACAGGCTGGTCCCGGCATCTTTCTGGACGGGGACGAGGAGAAATTGGACTTCGGGATGCAGTGAGAGGTATTTACTGCCTGACTGATTAGGTTTTGCTTTTCGGGAAGTTGAAAGATTCCAGCTAACGTTCCTGACATCACCAGACCTGGAAGAGGGACGGTCTACGAGCGGCACCCTCGGTACGGGAGCTTCTCACATCACGATTTTCGCTTTTCTCAAAGCAAATATAATTCACATAAAGAAGCTTTTCTTAATAGTATATAGTTTCCTGAACATATTAATCACTGTTTGCTGTCGTTTAGAAGTGAGATATTTATAGAAATAACCTCCCCTGGGCTGTCCCACCATGTTTCTTTCACAGATTAGAAGAAAAAAAATGGGTTTCAGTTCTTTACAAATTAAACAAATAAAGCTGTCCATCAGTAATTTCACCACTAGAGGCTGATAAATCTGACACAGTTGGCATGGTGAGGTTGCGTTCCAGATGCTGATTAGCCCTGCGACGAGGAGTGATAGATATGTGCGCCGTGTGTTTATTTTGTTGTATAGCAACAGTCCAGTCACAGCACTGGTGCTTTCAGAGTGCCGTCATTACCCGTGACAAACTTTGTGCCTACAAATGCACCCCAGATACGGTCCTACTGTCCGTAAATGTCACACTTTCATCTACACCGTCAAGACCGCGCATCAAGGGTTGCTGTCTCATCTTTGATGGAATCAAAACTAAGATTTCAGACAGTCGAAGTATTGAAAAGCCAAAGAGGGGGTAAGGAGGGGGCCCCGAGGGGGCCTTGCCGCACTTGACTCACTTGGATACTGGTGACATTGTTGACTGGGAGGACTGTACAACACCATTATTGTGACTGGACACAATAAAAAGGGCCATCACGGCTACCAGCGTCTACCCAATCTATAACATAAGACATGTTTACCTCAACCTCTGCATAGGGCACTAGATTGTTCCGCATCTACCCCTGGGACTGGGATGCATTTCCCACAGAGGTCAATGAGCAATTCATGTCCCGACATGCAGCACAAAAACACGCTCTGGCACCAGGAACAAACACTCGAGCAGCTGTCAACAGTCCTCCGCAGCGATTTTCATTACCGCTGCTCGCCTCTTTAAGCACGAGTGCACGAGTTCAATTATGGCATCAGTGGTTCACTGGGTACATGCCACATAAAAGCATCCGCTGATGGCGCTGGAGTGGTTTAATTGTGAAGACGGACACGGCGGCTCTTGGCTTTATTTAGTGCAGGAGCAGCAACAGGGTGACGGTGAGTCACTTGTCCTTGAACAGGATACCGACACCATCAACGCTTCACTTCCACAGATGAAAGAGAAGACCGCCGTGCCACATTCAAAATAAAAGGAAAGACAAATTTGAAATGTATAGGCTGGAAGGTAAAACAAAACCAAAAGAAAATGCACTTTAAGAGTAGTTTATTGTGAGTTCAACTCATTCAAGGGGCTGTTACATCCATTTGAAGGGTCTCCTGTCTTCAGCACACGCTCGTCTTGGCTGCCACAGAAACACGCGGAAGGGGAAACGAACCTCCCGCTGATTAGGATTACTTCAATCAATTTACAAGCATCAAAACCAGCCTGCAAATCCATTTCCAAGTCAGTTGGATGTATAACCGATGGTCTCTGAAGCATAGCTGGGGGTCTTTTAGAAATCTTTCAAAGGTGAATACTGATGTAAATTGAGATGCACTAAAAGGCACTTCTCATCATTTATTTATTCATGAAAAGCATGTCAGCATTATTTCTCAGTGCATCCTATGTAACGAGATCTGTTGGAATTTAAACATCCAATCAAATCATCGGGATTAATTAATGTGTAATATTGTGTATTTTCAAGAGTAAGTGTAATTTGCAGAATTAGAACTAACACAATCTAGTGTGTTACAGCTGGAGATACATCCTTTAGCTCTTCCAGTGCATGGAGTAATTCCAGCACAGAGCTAACAGCGACTGGTGAGGATCCCATTTACATCCCACCATTGTGGGGGCAGCGGTTTCCCCAGTGACGCAATGCTGAGGTGTCTCACCGTGGTAACAGCTGTTGAACTGCAGGGCCGGTGTATACACTGCAGGGACTTTCAGGCTGTAAATCACAAATCTGCTTTCGAGAGGTTTTACAGACTTTTGGGTCGGGCCCGCTCGGCGGCTGAGCGGCCGAACTCACGGGACCCTCAAACGCATCAGTTGGATGCGAATAAATAATTTAACACGACTGCATCAGCGGGCGTGGTCTACATTCGTCGCGGTGGTCCTTTTGCTGACAGAGGCTCTATGGAGAAGAGAATTCAAGCGGGCAGTTTCGCATTTGTGGAAAATGATGGAGACCAATCTGCTACCATAATGATAAATGAATGAGCCTGGGAAAACCTGGAAAAGGGTTCGGGGTGGAAAACGCTGCTGCGGGAACAGTGTGGGAGAGCAGCCTGGCTGTGTTGATACAACCTCAGCTGGTACTATCAGCTAACAATGCAGCAAGTGGACATTAATGCTGAAGACAGGAGAGCAAACACTTTTTGTCTGAGTGGACTGTGTGTGTGTGTGTGTGTCTGTATGAGTGTGCGTGTGTGTGCGCGCGCGTGCGCATTTGTGTGAGACGGAGTGTGTTCGGGCTCAGATTCGAGTCAGCTGGTGCCAAAAACTGGACGGCATGAAGCTTTCCATCTTGTCTGCGAAGAACCCCAGGGGTGCAAACAGTGTGCTGAAGAACTGGAAGGGATAGAAATGCAGAAAGTCGTAATAACTTCAAAAGATAATGCTGGAACAAATCACTTAAAGCTGAAATATGGGGGCTTTAAGATAGAAGGAAATGAACCGTTCACAAAAAGCTGCTCGGCAGCTTATACACGCAGCTTCTCGCTTTGTTAAAATGAAAAAAATAGTCCCTTTTCAACAGACCGACTGCCACCTCCATCCCGCTATCTTCCGTTAAAGAGCAGAAAAATGAGGGAAAATCTACTTGTTTTTTTGCTGAAAACCTCTGCGCCCCTCCCTTGATGATGATCACACACTCCATCTGACCATTACATAGTCCAGGCTTTAGTGGCACTCTTGTAAAACTCCTGCTGTGTTCTATCTTTCCCGTGACAAAAGGAAGAGCACGAGATGTTCTCTGAAGCCTTGTTTTCACCAAGTCCCTTCTCCAAAACAGACTACGACGAGCACGCTGACCATAAACAAAGGATTAGCCAAGGAAAGGAGACTTAATAAATACCCACGTTAAATATCTGCTCAGCTAAAAGGTTCACTCCACACAAATGTGTGGATGTAAAACTAAGAAAAAAATAGATATTTGGCCTGATATCTGATCGCTAAAGTGCCGCCTGCCGTCGGAGTACTCACTGCTTTCGCAAAGACGCCCATGAGCTCCGGAAACTGGTGTGTGAGCATGGCCAGCATGGCGGTGAAAGAGCAAAGGCCCGCTGTGAAGAGGATGAAGAAGGGGAGCTCTTTCTTTGGGTACACGGACACCTCGTGGAACGCTGGCGCGACGGCCGGGAAAAAAGAGAAGACGTTAAAATCCGTGCCACAGGCAAGAGAAGCCGGCCGGAGGAGGAGTACTCACACGGCAGAAGCTCCCTATCTGCCGTCTCTGTGCACCCTGGGTAGGGGTAAAATAAGTGACCTTTCTCCAGCGGGTAGGGGATTAACCGGAATGCTGTAAACACAGAGACATGATAAGATCTCTCTAACTGAAAGAGAGGTTATTAATAATCTAGTTAGCGTGTCCCAGTGCTGCAGCGCCGCGCATACGTACTGCCCTCCCAGGTGCAGTGGAGAAGGTTTAAGGCTCCCTCTGCCCTCTTCCAGTGCTGCAGGTGAAAGAAAGCATATGCCACCGCCTCGCTGTCGCCCCTCTTTAAGATGTGCTCTGGAGGCAGGATCAGGCTCTTCATCTCCAATAAATACTGAAGACGGAAACAAAGGTGAGGACAACGCTCGAAGACCTTGACGCGGTTTGATAAAAGGGGATGAGTGAAGCGTCTGCTCTTTTGTCCATCGATGTGTTGAAGTGGTGCGCAAAGATGGACGGATGGGATATTTGGCTCAGAATTCCGAGGGGCACATTCAACCGGGAATACGCAATGCAACAGGACCAGGACATCCCTTCAGCGATTACAGTCCACATCAGCCACTTTTCCACCGCTGGAACTTTTTTTTTTTTTTTTTATCATTTAATAGTTTGAAAAGCTTTGGTGCGTTTCCACCTAAATTACCTGAAAAAGGTAGTAGGAAATTTCAGGTTCTACCAGCTCCACATCGTTTGGGTTTCGATTGTGTGGGAAATGGAGTGAAAGAAGAGGGAGGTTGTGAGCAGTGGACGGATGACGGTGTCCAGGCTCTGATTCGAAGTGGGACACGCTCAGCGGGACTTTGAGCCCGCGACTCAAGACTGACAGTTTATGGAAAAACAGCCGACAAGCTGGCGGAGCTAAATAAAGGGCACATGCACAAATAAATTCATTAAAGGATTATAGGAAGCTGGAGGACCACAACAGTCGTAGCGGGTCCGACCGCAGTACCAGTCCTCCCCCTGCCTGATTTAGATATACTACATAAATAAACAGTCAGATTGACAGCAGATCCCATAACGAGCTGCTGAGGAGAAGTTGGCAATATTCTGCTTCACCCGCTGACGCGGCAGAGTTGACGGGCCTTTTCTCAACAGTTCTGAAGCTCACGGTTTGCAGTCTTCGACTTTTTACCATTGGTATCGTGCGAGAGAGCTCCCACTAAGGCCAGAGTGAATATGCACGTTTACTGGCCAGGTGGGAGGAAGAGGAAACGTCAGACTCAAGTCTGATAAATTGACTTCATAAAAAGGCATCAGTTTATCTGGATTTAATGCTTCCTTCACGTGCTGTTCAGTCAACGCTCCACTTATCCGTCCTGTTGTGTAATTCCCTCTGGCCAACTGCAGACTGGAAACATATTTTCTTCGTGTGAGGTGCTTGTTGACCGTCTTGTTTTGCAGTTGTTGAAGGTGGGAGGGAGAAGCTTTCCAAAGCTCTGGGAGTGTGTGTTATTGTTACAGTACACTCACTCCATGACTGTGGAAGCCCCCCCCCCCCCACGCGCGCCCCTCCAGTCTATCCCACTGTTTAAGTTTGTCCCAGTGAGTCAGTGGGTACGCCGCGCTGAACCCCCCCTCGGCCTAGAATTACAACCCCTAGAACAGGTATGCACCAGCAGCTCTCCTTCCCCGTAGCTCTTTAATTAAGTCCCAGAAATGACTCACGGACACATGTTGACTCTTCTGAATCTGCTCTTCTACGGTCTAACTCTCTGCGGTGGCCAGTGCGCCAGGGGTCTGTGTTAAACAAAACCCGCGTGCTGGGCTGGGGGCCCCCCCCCCCCCCCCCCGGGCTGGATTCCCAGGCGGCCGGCTTCACAGCGCTCTGAATCTCAGACTGACACTTTGGGAAGGTTACCCCGCAGCTAATCCCGTCTAATCCCTTCCATGGACACAGGCTCAGTCAGCCGTCCATCCATCTAACTGGCCAGACCGTGCTGCATCACCCATGTCCCCCTGACTTTCCCTCCTCCTTCCTGTTTGCGCTCACATGAGCGCGGCCTGTTTTCCGTTGTTCGGCTCGGCTTTTTCACACCCTCCCTTGTGATCTTTAGCCTTCCAGATATTACACGTTTGTTTGTCTCAATTAGGGAGTCCACCCATCAGTGATAAAATCGTTTGGAATGAATTTCTAAGAAATCATTAAAGCTGAACAATGCTCCTCTCCTCCCACCGCCCTGAGCCCTCCATCAAAACGGTCACATTTAAGGGACTCTGACTGGTAGATTAATCACTGGGTTTAACAGATATGAGGTATATCTCCATAACGGTTGCAAATTGGTCTCGTAATTATTTACTATTTTTATCACTCATGTTTCCAAAGTGACACTACAGCTGAAGAGTGGATCCCTTAAGGCGGGATGGCTGCATTTATCTCTGACGGGAGCACCGGCGTGGAAGTAAATCTACGGCACGACGGACAACGGCGTTCGGAGACGCGGCGTTAGTGGGGGTGATGTCATACGGCCCCGACAGCGCGTCAGGTTTTTCTCATTTGGCGCTCGTGCGCGCTGCTCAGCTGGAAAAGCTTCGCTCCAGCGACAGGGTATGCAGTTTGTTTTCTGAGAATGTTACACGAGACGCCACATTTATTTTCGAAATGGCCAATCAGATAACGACATGGGGCCGCGAGAAAAAAAAAAAAAAGAGCCGGTGTTTATCCAGCGGCCTTCGGCGTACCCGGGACCTCAGGAGGAGCTGCAGTGTGAGCGGACAGCCGGTTTACAAAACCCGCTGTGAGCTCTACTGGCTCAACTGATGTTACGCACATGTGGGCTGGAGACAAAGGCACTTAGAGGTGCAACTTGGCGAGCTTTCTTAAACCATTAGCCGCTCCCTGAACCCCTCGCTCCCATCAAGCTCCATTCCTCTAAATGATGGGTAGATTGTCCGAGCTCGTGCCCTTCTCTTAACGTCCCAATAAAACAAAACGCAAACAGGCAGGAGCTGAACGTGTGCTCTCTGCGGTTATCCTGCTGGTTTTACCAGCCTCCGTCCCCCGCGGTACCGATATTGAGGCATTAAGTCCAGCAGAAAAACACCATTACCTCTAAAGTAACACAAAACCCGTCCGAAGGCTGAACTTCACATTGGATCATTCTGACAATCTGAAACCCGCTTGCTTTGATGCTGCGGTCAAGTGTGCTCATTACAGTGACCACTTCGCCGGTTTGCCGGCGCTTCGTCGACCCTCGGCCCGATGATGAATAAGCTGCGTGTGGTGGCCATGTTGGCCCGCGTCCTCCAGCGCTTAAAGATTAACCCTTTACAAAGGCCGGCCGCTCAGCTGTCCCTCCTCGCATGCCTCGCCGTTAGACCGGGTGACACCTCGGAACTCCGTGCCCCCCCCCCCCGCCCCGCCGGCCTCGTTCCTCAGTCTGCTCCTCCGCTGCCTGTCGCCTCTTTGAAGGAGGTATTGGGTTTCAAGTGTTCTCCTTTTATCCTCGGGCAGCCATAAGCCCGGAGCATAACTCATAAGCTGCCTTCTGATTCTAATCTGCGGCGCTTTCTTTCTCACAACAGAACACTGTGACATCAAGTTCCTCAATAACGGTCAGCTGGACTTTCACAAGTGAATGAACGTGCAGGAAAATGGGCTTTGGGGTCGTAAACACAAATAAAGCATCAGGGTCACATACGGTCTGTAACCACCATTAACAGACTCCTCACCTCAGGGAGTCTTTGCAGGATTTTTTTCCCAAATTGGTGAGGGATAAGACGAATCCCAGCTGCCCCCTTTTTCCTGCTCTGAATCAAACCTCATTCGTCTTAATTCTGACCGACCGATACCGCTGCTCGGTCTCAATTTACAAACCAGAAAAGCCAATTTCTGAGGTAAACTCAGCAAAGGGCCGCATTTCTGAGCCTTTAGATGGCAATTTAGTAAAGAAAATGTCATCCAGAGTGGGGCAAAGAGAGAAAATGTCTTCTAAAAGAGGAGTAAAATAGCAAGGTAGAGGGGATCGGGTCACTCGGGCGGCTTCAAAATGAATGTGCGCGGAGTAAATTGCGAGTGAATGTAAGTGCGAGGCAGTTTGGGATAGCAAAGGAGTTTAATTGGCTGGTAGAGCGGCAAGCGAACCGTCGGGTTGTGAAGCGACAGGCTGCACAGAAGCTGATTGGATCGGACAGACAGATGGAGAAAATAATAAATGAGGTGAAAGAAGGAAAAATAAAGATGGACAAGAAGCAGAAGCGTACAGAGGAGAGAGGTGAAAAGGGTCAAGATGGGAAACAAGAGGGAGGGCTGGTGTGGGAGGAGGGTGCAGGTTAATGTGTATGTGTCTGTGGAGCTTTTTTTTTTTTGAGCTTTTTGAATGAGGTCATGTGACAAAGCCAAGCTCAATATTAATATGTAATCTCCTCGGCATGCTCGATAAAACACCTGCACACGCACTCTTGACTCATTGTGCCTTCTAAGCCCACTTTTCAATTTGAACTCGGTTTTGGTCATTTACCCAGAAACACACAGTGTGAGCTCCTGAGCTGCTGCACCGCACCAGTGCCTGTTTTCCTTTCACCCGGTGGTTTCCTTCCTGTCTCATGCTACGGTTTTAAACCTGTTTGTTTACTGGTGTGTGATGCAGCTTCAACAAAAGTGCCGATTGAACACACACACACGTTTGAAGGATTGCCTGTGTGAATATATTAACCAAATAAAGAAGAAAAAAAAAATAGAGTGAAGTCACAGGTGCACTCATCATTCAGACACGCGAGATAACACAAAGCAGACCCTCCTCAATCCCCACAGAAGAATGCTGAAAGACAAGCCTTTCCAGTAATCCTCTGTGAAAGCCACGTTACAATTTTCATAATATTGGCCATTCACCGAAACTCACAGAAGTCAGCCCGATGAAGACGGCCGCGATGGCTAACTGTGTGTTTGGGCCAAACAAGGGATGAGAGGAGATGAGGGAGCAGGAGAGGATAAGAGACGGGATGAGGGTGGGTGATGAGAGGCAAAGACGGCGGCCGACGCTGGGCGCAGCAGAGACGGGGGACAGGTGGAGATGGGGGCCCGTGATTTAAACTCAAAGGCTGCATCAAAGAGCCAGCTGAAGGGCCCTCTCTCTCTCATGTACACACACACACACACACACACACACACACACACACACACACACACACACACAAATTCCCCCCTTATAATCTGGAGAATAAAAGTAGGAGGTAACACACCCCCACAAAGACAAAATTGCAGGTGTGACGTCTAATCCTGTGGCCTTTCTGATGAAAGACCAAAGAATAATGCTGCGTATTTTCTTTTTACAATGTGATGCAGATCCCAAATCCCAGATGCACACTTAAAATTGGTTAATAAGCCATTTAAAAGATCTCTGATAATAGAAAAATAGAAATTGGTGAAGTAATACAATAAATACTAGATTAAAATCAATAAAACCAATATTAAGGGTTAACTCAATTAAATGTAACATTAGCAACTGTATCAAGGCTTTTACTGACACCTGCTGGCGAGGTAGTGTATGACACGTCCGGAGACAAAGGCTGTGCTTTGCAGTTTGAAACGATGTAAAACTCTAAAATCCAATATTTTCTCATGTATTTGCAGATTAAAAAAAAACAAACTTCTATTTATAAGGCTTTTATATCACTATGACGCAATTATGTAAAGACTGACCTTTGGCACGTGTGGATTGAACTCGACAGCTCTGTGTATGGCCTCCACGGCGTTCATCTCCGCGGAGCTTAACCCTCGCCTTGAGGCTGCCTCTGGAGAAAACCTGACAGGGGGAGACACCCATTGAGCGTCGGACAGTGGGGACAACACAAGGTTAAAGAGACGCGGATGTCCTTGAATGATGCGCGACGTACTTATCTGACACGGCCCGCGCCTTCAGCAGTGCAGATGTGTAGCATATAGTGGCTGATTTTGGCAAGCTGATGTCTGCGAAAGTGTAAAAGACCTCAAGTGATGCATTTCTACCCGAGCATGGGAAAGTCACTTAATGAAAAGGGTGTTTTTATTGGCTCGAGTCTTACCGTCATATTTGGCCAGGACTGCTTGGACATCAGCGTATGCCTGAAGTTCTAAAAGGGCCTCCAAAAGGTTTTCATGTATATTTAACATTCCTAACAGAGGAAACTCCTTCATTAACTATAAAAAGAAGAAATATAACCCATTAACAGTCAATGTCTCTGCACCCATGAGCTGTAAAAAAAAATATAAAACTGGCTAATGCAGTCTTTACGTACAGTTTCAAGAGGTCTAGTTTTTAATGGAAACTCACATCTCTCATCATTTTTACTGCTTCTTTAACCCGTCCCAGTTTGCGTGCACACATTGCCAGTCTGCGCTTAATATACACCAGTAGGTTGATGTCTTTTCCAGCTGTGGGGGGGCAGAAAACGTGAGACATTTTATATACCAAAGCCCTGTGAGGCTACGGATTCAATATGGAGGGTGTTTCAATAAAAGGAGGAGGACGAGGACAAATGAGAAACGCAGGAGGCCCCGTCAGCAGAGGAGTCGCGCTCGCAACCAACACTGCGCTACATGCACACACATATACACACATATACACACACACGCGCCCGCTTTCATTCCGCGTCACCAGAGTCTTCCACGCCAGACTCCTGCTGGGATGGTGTTGAGCGGAGTGGAGAATTGCTTTCACCTGGCAGGATTTATGAGATGGCGTCACACGAGGGACCAATAAACGGCGGTCGGTCAGCAGAACCACGATAATTCCAAACTGATGTGCAAGATGTCAACTCTTTTTTTTTCCTTTTTCTTTTTTTAAATTGATGTTGTTTCTGGGTGAGAGGCTATTGATTTAATTTTTTATTTTTTCAATTTTTCGTTCATTACGAAAACCCAGGTGCCCCCATCCAGGGTTTCTAACTGGAGGGGCATCAAGACCTTCCAACAGACCAGTGAAAACATGCAAATGTTCCTCTGAGGAATAATTGTCCCAGCACTGTCCCCGGGGCTTTTAAATGAACAAAGAGTTGACCTTGAAGCAAGCTTTTTTTTTTTTTTTCCGTCTTCTTCTTGCGGGTCAAAACATAAACATAAGCTCATTGTGTTCTGAGGATATTATATGCCCCCGAAGTGTGACCGTGCGCTCCGCGTCAGCACCGACCCTCCCAGGGGAACGGAGGCCTGTGGTGGCGTCACACTCACCGATGCTCAGGGCTTTTCTGAAGAGGCGTTCGGCTTCTGTGATGGTTGTGGCCTCTTCTTCCGCCAGGAGCACGTAAGCTGCTGCGCACCTACCCGCGTGCACAAGTGAGGGACACACTTTTCACTGTCACAATCATGCCACCGAGTTAATTACGCGAATAAAAAAAAAAAATTGCCCATAACAAGGGCCTTTAATTATTATTGTTGTTGTTATTATCAAAGTATGATTTGTTATTTTATTATGTTATTCTTTATTAAGCATATTTTGTCGCTCAAATCATATATGATCAGATAACAATACATTTTTAGTAACCTCATGAAAAAAGCATTAAGTGTGATAGAGTTGAAAGGAAGAACACTGACTCTTGGTTCATTTCCAGGGCCTGGTAGGCTGCTCGGATCCTGGCCTGAGGGTTTCTCTCTCTCCAGGCTTTCTGCATCACTGCAGTGTAATTAAAAAGAACAATCAAATGTTGCCAATCAAACGTATTATTGATCTCACATCGCAGGTACAACGTGTTCAAAGACGCCTTCAGCACCTTGTGTCCGTTAACCTTTCAGCCATCGGCTCGCCTTGTCTCAACACTCACCAGCGTCTTCTGGCCGTAACTGCGGGGTGTCGCCTGTGAAGAAGGTCTGATGGTCTTGAGCAGAGAGGTTCATGTCATAGTACGTTAAAGGCTCCTTCCCTGTTACCCACGTGTACCTGCAGCACCCAGAGCAAAATACAAACAGCTCAATGAGGATAACAAGCTATTTATTAAGTACACACTCCACAGTTCACAGGCAGACCTTTAATTTGAAGTACTTTTAGAGGCAGTTTAAACCTTACGCACACATACCTGTTGTATTCTGCTCCTCGGAACAGATTCAGTGGGTTTCTCCAGACCTTACACTCTACCACAACGACAACATAACAGAATTAGAGCGCCGTCTCTCAGTAGCAGTTCTATGATGACAAGTACGGCGTGTTTACCTGAAACGCTGGGCCGGGGCTCCGTCTCGCCGTTAATTGACGTGAAAAGGCCAGTGGTGGAGCTGCTCTCAACCCCACCCAGAAGAGGACGCAGGTGACTGACTGACACCTGCTCTATGAATGAGGTTCCGTATTTACGGAAATACCACCACTCAAATATCTGTGATGGGAAACAGAGACGAGGGCAACGTGTTAGAGATACCACCCAAAGCCTGGCTGTTATTAAGTATTATACAGTAGTGCATTATATAGTATTATTGACCGAAGGTCACACAGCTGCAGAATGCAAATGTCACATCTCCTCAACGATAATGAACATTAACAGAATTTTAACTGACTTGAACAAACTGATGTTCAAAAATGATTGACATGCTGATCCAATATAAGGAAAAGTATGAAAAGTTGAACAGCGATTTGGGTTTATTTCATTCATGTCTGTTTCTATGAGGCGTTACGCCAATCCAAAAGAGCTCACATACATGGCTGTGGACTGCAAAAAAACTGGATAACTCACAAGAATAAGTCCAGAAATGAGAGAAGAGGTTCCAGTGAGAGCCACATAGAATTTTGGGGTGAGTGTGTTCAGAAACACTGAAGCTGAAATAAGAAAGAGAGCAGACATTTAGCACAACGACAAAAAATTATTATAATGATCCACGTTTCAGAAAACAATAGGCCGTAATAATCATCGTAATAATCATCGTAATGATAGTAATATGAACAAGAACACGTCGCTTTAATGCAGCCCATACCCTCAGATGGTTCTACCCTGCACTAAATGATCATCGGTGGGGAAAAAATAAATCGCTAGAGTCCAGCTCGGTGCTGCAGACAGCTGTGTCAAAGCAGAAGTGAGCTGGAGGTGCAGAGATCCAGGAGATGTGTGCTGCTGCCTCCATCAGTCTGCTCCTGTCAGAGCCTCGGCTAACAATAGCGAGCTAGCTTCTGCATTTATTCACCTGATGCAAGAGTTTCCTGCAGTTTGAGCGGACTCCACAGGACGTACACCATAATCAGCACCATGCCGAACCAGATGAAGCACACATAAGTCCATGACCAGGAGAGCCAGGACTTTAATTTCTCTGTAAATCCATTAGATTGTGGATTACTGCCAGCGGTGTTCTCCATGTTTCTCCGGATGCCTGTAAACAGAGGAGTCACGTGACCACGGCGCGAAAGGCGGCTTTTATTTTGAAAATGTCGACGGACGTTTGATTTCCGGAGAAGACTATTTCACCGCAGACGGATGAAAGACGACTTTACTGCAAAATCAAGAAGGACGAATGCACATAAAACATAATAACCAACAAAATATCAAAATATTACTGCCCCTTTACTCCACTATGGCAAATAGTAGATATTATTTATATCTGGTATTTCTATCTATCTATCTATCTATCTATCTATCTATCTATCTATCTATCTATCTATCTATCTGTCTATCTGTCTATCTATCCACCCATCCACCCACCCATCCATCTCTCCATCCTGACGGTATAAAACTATCTTCTCACATATTTTACTTGCATTTCTTTTTGTTTCCAGTAGATGACACTATTGCAACAGTAATACCCGTATATGTGGCGAACATGTTTTTGTAATTCATCATTTTGGAATTAGTGAATATTAGAAATATTTTGAAAGGAAATATTTCTCAAACGCTTAAATACAATGCATTTTAAACGCGCAATATTAAAATCGTATGTCTCGATTTTTTTTTAAACTGCCAGTCATTACACAAAAAAATACCTATTTTCAATAATTTACATAAACATAAAAAAATCTATAAAAAAACCCCAAACTTGTTGCTTCAGTTTTTTTTTTTTAAGCATTATCCCACTCTTCTCACCCCATGTAATTCAAGGGTGCAGAAATAAATGTGATTTGTTGCTGTACATTCAGGTTGGAGGTTGCAGCCACTGAGTGACAGAGAGCCAGATTTGGTTGTGCTCACACATGCCCTTGGGCATTTTCTGTCTGATGCTGATGGACAAGCACACGTAGGGTTAAAGGCCTGTCATATAAATCAGGTGCGGTCACTTCATAGGTGAAAACATGCACGATATCAGCGACAGAGGGGACAAGACAAGGATTGAAGCAAAAGCAAGGAGGGGCAAGAGGAACAAGATACGCATGCATGAAGTTGCACTATCTGAAGTCTGCGTGTGTTTCCAGCTGAAATGATATTTCCAAATGACCTCTGCTTAGTGACTCATTTCTTGATGCGACACACTCAGAGCTTCTAAGAACATGACAGGTAAACAATGTTATCTCCTGGTGCGTGCAGACTGTACCACTTACAACGGTTAAATATCAACACAAGGCAAACACAGGATACGTCCACCATGCGGTCTGAGGAGCTCGCCATCATTTCTGTCTGCCTTTCAATCCCAAACATTCACCTCAAAAACACTAGTACCGTTTCAAAATTCTCTTCGGAGAGGCGGGTAGGAAAATAAAAGCAAACGCTGGCATTAAGGTCCCAAACATTGGACCGTCCCGTAAAACAAAATGCGACATGACATGTACACAGAGAGTCAGCTCGAGTCCAGCCATGCAGAACCAATATCCCTCATCATCCTGCAGTCACCTGTGTACTAAAGGTTCATTTACAATTTCTTGTCTGGGATCCATTCAGCCATCCTGGACTTCATGTTCTGTTTATATAGTCCTGTCCCCCCCAAAGGCTTTTAAGAGTCCTCTAATCATACATAATTAAACATGGTTTTCACTTAAATGCACTGCATTTCTCACTCTCATTATTACTTAAGAGGCAGCTGTTTAAAGGCCTGGAAAAAAAAAAAAAAAAGCCGAACTTTTGTTCATTATTGTTCATTAAAAAGGTTTTTGGCCGAATTGTGAAAACATGCGTTCATCTTTCAGCCCATCGCATTATTTCTCAACTTTATTTGACAATTTTCCTCCACTTCAGCACAATCCCAGCATAAATTCAGCGCAATTTTGATGAATAATACATGTCGCTTTGCGCATTGCATGCACGTGGTCGAACTGGTCATTTTTCAGCTCTGTGTTTGGTGGTCTCTGCTAATGGAAAAACTTTATGAAACTGGCTCTCGTCTCCCACACTGCTTTCTCATATTTATCTCCACTGAAGGGACTCTCCCCCAACAACTCATTTCTCTCGAAACACTTCATTTTCAGACAAGATTTTTTTTTTTTTTTCCGTGCTGTTTGACCACATCTGACAGCAACTGTACCACTGGAAAAAAAAAATAAAAAAAACAAAGCAAAAAGCAAAGTCAGTTCCTCCATAGCAACTCGAGCTAGACTGAGGACATGCTATAAGCCTTTTTATGAGTAAACACGTCAGCCAGTTCCGTGTAAATCATCAGCGTCATTGTTCTCCTGCTGGTAGCGCGGCAATTAATGCAATAAATGCAGCCACACGCGGCTCATACAGCATAAACATGCTTTTATGTCCAACTGCAGGTGAAGGAGGGGGAGGAATGAATAATACATATGAGTTACCTTCATACAGTCGCAGCTATTTTTAGTTACAATAAGGCAATAAAAGCCAAAGTGCGCAGATAGAAAAGCAAAGGTACAGTGAGTGAACAGCAGAGCGCTGTGGTTCCAGGGTGTGACCGGTTTAACGGCAAACTCCCGACAGGCGATAAGTGGCGACAAGAGTGAGGATATGTTAGGAACAGGGGGTCAGAACACCCTGGCCATCGCCATGGTGCCAACTCTGTGGGTGAGGGAGAGGGTGGCGAGGCCTTTGTGCCAAAAGAAATGGGAATTTGTGTTGATTTAGGCCCCAGGTGGGGATCCACAGAGGGACTGAGAGGCTTCTGTGTGTGAAGCTTCCACTCAGACGTCAAGACTTTGTCTCTTTGATTATGTTATAGACTCAGACACTGAAAAATAAAACACGACATAACATGAAAACAGATCAGATGATATTGTGCTGCAGGAGGCCCACGGAGCAAATCGCATTCCTTGGCATTTCATGCTTCCCCCTATGAGATTATATCAGCTTTATTATGGAGAAATCCAAATGGTTGATTTTAGTGGAATTCCATGAGTGGCCGGCAGGGTCCTGCGCATGGTCACCCTTTAAATATGTCTGCATATACACAAAAATACAGATCGAGGGAAATCTGAATTAGACAATCACATGAGACTGTTGCTTTGTTCTACTCCGCATCCGTGTTGAAGCTGCAAGCACAAACACCTCCCGATGCAACAGGAGAGACTCTGTGTCCTCTGTCCACATTGTCCAGATGTCACATGCGCTTGCATGAACTTGTCTTTTGGTGCACTGTAATCCAGCAGGGTCTCAACAGCTGCAGCAGCTGCAGCAGCTGGGTGTTTAAATGTGCATGTTTGAGGTAGTAGAAACTAAACAGGACACTCGACATGAAGGGAGAGAGAGGTGTACATGAGCTGATACCAAGAAATTATGATCATGATTACACAACGGAAACACCCCTATTTGAGGACCCAGTAATTCCTCTACTGGAGAGAAGGTGGTGTGTATATTACGTTACAAGGACCGCCAGGTTATTCATGCAGTGTAAGCTGTAAAAGGTGAGGGAAGCCATTCTGATGCAAAGTACAAGGTCTTTCAGGATGTCGCTACATAAAACAGATTCTTTGGGTAGGAACTGGAGAGGTGGAGAGGTTGTAAGGTTACATGCTCTCACCAGCATTTCCTTTAAGCCATAAGAGTCCTCTCAAACACACAGATGAGGTTTGACTGTGACACAAACCCAGAGCATGCTGGTGTCTGTGGTCTGGAAGCCAGCAGGCCTTGATTGCAGTCTTTTGTTGAGAACCATGTAACCTTTAAGGGACACTTCCAAAGATGACTCAGAAGCGTTCTTATTTCAGCAGGGTGGGGTGGGGTGGGGGTAGGGTGGGGTGTTTAACTCAGAATTAGAAAAGGTGAAACAGCCATGTATTCATGAGTAAAGTGAAGATATTTGATGTCCTTGAGTTGGCTGCCTTTTCATGCAAGCAAACCATCTGTAGAATCTGAAACTTGATAAGACTGGTGGTATGTCTGCGAAGACAGAGAGACACGTGGGAAAACAAACAACAACAAAAGAGTCCAACGCTGCTGCGTGTGGCAGGTAGAGGGGACGCCAGACCACAGCGCCAGCAACGCCACGTGAATGTGAACGGAAACTGAATGAAAAAAAACAAAACAAAAAAAAATGCTTATCTCAGCGACAATTCATCAGTTTTGTCCAGAGCTCAACACATCTGGGCTGCATTTTAGGACAATGCCTGGAACCAGGTCATATTCTACATCCCAAGCAAACTTCAGTGGGATTCTGCTCATATTTTTTTTTTAGCAGTTTAGCTGTAAAAACCACATAATGTCGGGTAATATTTGACTTTCGTGTCAGTTCTGTTTTTAGATGCTGAATCAGGTCTACAGATGAGTGTCCTCACTCTCTACTCTCAGAATATTAGTTGCATTAAGTGTCAAGGCTGACTGAAGAAAAAACTCTGACCTTTTCGTGGGGACTGGTGTCACCTGGAGAGAGGAGAGCGCTGCTGATTACCACGGCTAATCGCCCCGACCCTGACGTCACGGCGTCGTCAGCATTTCCCAGCCACCGGTATTTGCGGTTAGATATCCAGTCGGACATCAGGGCGAGGCTGATTGAGACTGACAGGAGGAGGAAAGGCTCCCTTTCATATCTGTGGGAGGGGTACAAGGTGAAGCGCGATGGAACGAATACGTGAACAAAGTCAGTTTAGCATCAGAATAGATTGGACCGGCCATAGCGGACGCCGCGATGGTCCCCTTAACCCCCGATTGTGGTATGAAACACGACACCTCTGATCAGCTGCATGCAGGCTGCAGAAAGCTGAAGCCAGTTAAAAAATGCTAAAAACCCTTTTTTCCGATTTGGTCTTTGAAGTGATCCCCCCCCCTGCACATTTTGTGTTGCACAGAAGCTGTGCCTTTCCAAGTTCCTTACCATCTGTGTAAATGTGATACCTCTCCTTCGCACAATGAACTGGAAATGGAAGCTGTGTTTCACATAATCCCCAAATCCATCCAACTCTCACATCCTATCATGCAAATTTGGTGCAGTTTGAAGAGAATCCTTTCTCCCAACCATATGCCTGAGCCGTGTAAAAGATACAACTATTTATTATGCATGCATTGCACCAGGCTTATGGTAATAAGGTATTAAATTAGTGCTGGACATTATTGCTCTTGCATATGACTTCGACTGAAAGGATTTTGATATAAAGTCACATAAAACAGAAAAATGAAATGAGATTTGAGAACTGATTTGCTTGTGATGCCTACCTGCGATTGCTCTGTTTAACATATCATTGCCCCATCAGCCCGCAAACTCTGGACCACAGCTGTTATAAGCTGCATTGAAACTCATTATAAAACAAGGTTTTTGGTTATTATTTCCTGTTCTTTTTCCTTTATTTCTGCTTGTCTAACAGCGGTGGGTAGCAGAGTGCCTGTTCAGGAACAATAGACGATTAACAGCAGACAAATGTAATAATAAATACACCTGAGCAGACGTGTCCCCTTCCTTCAACAGAGGGCTATGAACACAATTACCCCAAAACAGCATTTAAACAAAAGACAGTATTGGCGACAATGGGCCAATATTGTGAAAACATCAGACATTTTAGACAGTTGGCATAAGGAGAGCGAGGATGGAGGATAATAAATGCCGCTGTGACAGGGCAGAGGAAGATGAAGATTCATTGGTCGACTTTAACTAGATTAGTTGCCTACACTATTGACAATCACACTGTTGTGATACATGAATGGAATGTGTGAAGGGGTCAAAGCATGCATCAGGGCCAGCAATTACCCAAAATTACATACTACCTATGCTTACCGAAGCTTAGTCTGTTTTTCTCGGCCCAAAAACTCATCAACTGTATTCTTCTAATATATAGAGCGTCCCCTCAGACCACACATAAATTACACTTTTCTTAAAATGTATGGTTGGCATCACTTGTATTTGCACTTTTACAGGCCTGTACCTTTATTTCACAATCTGATAAGTATATTACACAAGATTTTGAAGACACAATACACATTGAGGCTAATAAACCAGTAATTTGTTCAAGTGCTTCAGCTAAGCTTGCTAAGCTTATACCGTAATTCCAACATCACCACAGTAGTATTTTTGTCCTGTTTTGGACCAGTAACAGTAAATCCGATATTTGTGTCATGTTAAGGCTGCTTCACCAACTTGTTGTGTTTCTCGAGTGCATCCGATCTGACTCGCGCCATAAATGGGACCACAGACCAGGGGCTGAAGTCAGGCTGTGGTTCCTGGTGTCAGCAGCCTTCATTTGGCCTGCACAGGGGCGTCGCCTCGCTAAAGTCGACTCTGAAACAATCGTGTCATGCTGTCTGCTCATCACTCTCGCTGGCACGACGCTTCCCTGGCGAGCGCATCAAACTACTGCTGCAAAGCACTGCTTGGAAGCCACGTCAGACATCAAAGCAGCGTCCGCTGTGAGCAGACTTCTGGGCGCGTGGCCTCATCTTTACTGTTGTGGGAGTTTGCATGGGTCGCCATCTAACTCGTCTTTTATTTCCGTTATTTCATTAGGTGTTTCCCAGGGAGACGAGTGGACAGCGGCCGGGCTTCACTAATCGACCACCAACAAAAGACTAATGTCCACAGGTGTCTTCTGATGCCGTTAATCTCTGCCAGCGTTGCGCCTCCCTTTGTGGGTGGGTCAGAGGCTCCATGACTGGCAGCATTTCCTGACAGTATGAAGGAAATTGATAGTCCCCTTTTATTACCTTGCCCCATTCCCCCCCCCCCCAGCTCCATAAAAATCAAACAACTTCTGTTGCTTGACACCTCCTCTCTTCCACTGATGATGGGGTTAAAATTGAAATGATGAGCGATGAAGGTGCTCCTGTTGCTGTCAGAGGGGCGTCGCCTCGGTGGGAATAATCTTCAAAAGGAAGGACGGAGCCGCCAGATCCGGTCGCCTATTTTTTTGCGCCTGAATATGGACCCGTGCCTGGGCTGCGGTGCAAAGCCGCGGCAGATGTTGCCGCAATTGGCGTCCACGCGTGTCTCACTGGTTTCACTGGGCAGGCTATCATCAAACACATTGATCCTGTGATTACGATGACATCTGATGTGCTAATTCTGGCAAGGCTCACTCCTACGCCCCTCATATCGCAAGGAACAAACACCTCCACCGCAAAACCGGACTTCATCTGGATGATATTGCCACCGTCCTCTTCAATAAGCGAATACCAGTGTGTGCTGAATACATTTTCATGCACCACGTATGCGCACTGTTATTTTTCACAGCTCACTGTCAGTAAATATTGCACAGGCCTGGAATTATAAGGTCGCGTTATGTAAAGCTTACGGTTGGTTGATTGCTGTGTGGAGGTGTGGTTAGTGAGTGCACAGCGGCGGTGCCCAGGGATACTTTTTTTTTTTTTTTTGTGGGTGTGCAGATTTTTAATTTTCCTCTCTGTTTTTTCATGAACGTGCAAAATGTGACCAAAGTGCAGACTCTCATCACTGCCTATTATGTACTTGTTTTGCCTTTTTTTTTTTCTTCTGTTCCTTTTTTTTTTTTTTTAACCATCATAAGCAAATGTTTTGCAGCTGTCACCCTCCATGCAGCAGACACGCAACGTTTGCTAATGTAATGCAACGTCATTATTGCAGCCATGTCGCGGCATACCGTTATAAATGCTGCCACAGCTAAATCCCCATTAGCCGCTGGCGCTGCCACTGCTTCTATTGTTGGAGATTCCGTTATTGCAAATTTGAAATGCATTGCCTTCAAAGTCATAAATCTTGTGCGGGATTACTGCATATAAGTCGTTTGTTTGGTCTGGACTCATCAATCAGTGCTGGAATGTTTGTGTTACCACTGCCACTTTGTATGATGGATGAAGACGGGTGTTTTCTAACTGTAACACTGTGTGTGTGTGTGTGTGTGTGTGTGTGTGTGTCAGAGTCCAATGTAGGCAGTGACACTCATTAATCCATCTGCTGCAGAGAGTGATTGAAGGCGCCACATATTAACTGTCTTTTCCCCTTTAATCCCATTGTGTTCCCCAAGATTAAATTTGAACACTAATAAATGTTCTTTTATGGCTAATTAGTGTTTCGCACCTTGCCAAGAATCATTTCCGTATTCTGCTAATTCTAATTGGGTCAATTAATCATGCAAAAAGGTAATTAGCGTAGTTTGATGTGCGGTAAAGCCACTCCGGAGCCTACGGGGGGATTTAGAGGGCTTTTGTTTCAGAACACAAACAGAAAATTAGTCAGGGCTGGTAGGTGCTTGATGCTCGAGAACAAGTAATGAGTCTGTTCGTTTGTGCCGGAATGACAGCAATATTCATGGCAGAGGTGTGATGTACATATTCATACAGATACACACTGAGGCTAAAGCTCACACCTCCATAAACAGACCTTCAAGCATCTCCAGCTGCAGACCATAAGGCACATATTGATCCAGATATATTCCTGTATGCGTTTGTACTTCCATTGTGAGATGTTAAGGTTCCACCTGTTACATAATTAAGTGTAGTTAACACTAGTTAAGA